>OX438941.1:8795000-10045000 GCA_949316185.1 Pyrausta nigrata | reverse complement strand
ACATGTTTTTCTGATAATTACTTGTTTTACGAAGTTTATTTGTTTATTTACGAGGTTCACTTTTGGTTTTTAGATTTTCACTTGTTTTTCCGAAGTTCACTTGTTTTTACGAGATCCACTTGTTTTTAAGAAGTTCACTTTGTATGCTCACTAATTATTTTAACTTTTAACTTGTTTTACGCTTTTCACTTGTTTTTACGCGATTAACTTGTTTTTCCAAAGTTCGCTTGTTTTTTACGCTGTTTGTTTTTACGATGATATTCATTTTTTCAGATATTCGTTATTTAATAAAAAATAGAAGGCAATCAACTTTTGACGTCGTATAAGTTTTTTCTCTTAAAGTTAGGGAATAGTTTTCGGCAAATTTTATTACAATAATTTTAAAAAAAGTCCTGACTGTACATACGTTTGACAGTTTTATTTCCGACATTATGTAACTAAGACATTTAGAAAATCAGTCATTTTGGGAAAAGTTGATTTTGAGATTTGTTCTTTGCGGGATCAGTACAATTCAGGAATCAGTCCAAACAGACCGGAGGGGTTTGGATAAGCATACTAAGATTAATTTATCTACTTCATTAAGACTTTGTATTTTGATATACGTGCTTTCTATCGATATAGATATCTTACTGCTACAACGTACAACACTATAGATGTCAGTGTTTTTTTAATATGGCAAAGGCGTGAAGTCCTAACATCTTAACTCTTGTACTTACGCTCTTTTAGAATGGAGAGTAGAATTTAATTCAAGGAGAAATAATAAAAAGAAATAAAAAAAAAGAAAAACCTGAATTGTACCATTATCTATGAACATTTGATCTTTTTAAAAAAAAGGAAGGGTTCCGTTTGATCTTTTTAAAAAAAGGAACCCCAAAAATACTTTCACAACGCAAAATCGGCCATAGGAAAAGATATCAGACATGTATTTTAAATCACGGGCAATAAGCAAGCAGAATCTTTAACTTCGTCCAAAATTTTGTTATTTATGCCCTCATTTTCGTTTTTTTTTTTTTTTCATTTATTTACCATATCAAAAAAACATTAAAGACATAGTTATCAAAAGTCGCATTCTGAAACCACTGAGGTTTGTATTGACACGACCTGAGTCGACGTTTATATTAATAATAAAAGTAGTAGGTAAGAATTAATAAATAACAGACATAATAAAACTACTTAACAACCAAAAAGGAGGAATCGAGAAAACGCACATCTGCCAACGGATCTAATTATAAGTTTTCTAGGAGGTATAATTTTAACTTTCGTTTTATATTTTTCATATTTAAGCTATCGCGCAATTCGGTAGGTAACGTGTTTATCAGTCTTGGAATAATAAAACTCGCCGTTCGCTCCCCGTACATGTTGTTTGCACGACTAGTCTGTAGCTTACGACTGCTTACCGCGCGCGTACACACGGGGTGATTTATTGCCTGTTTTAATGTGTCGTCAAAAAAGTGTTTTTTTAAAAGTACATATTTCAACTGCGTATGGACTGTCATCATCCTGAAGTTGCCGACGGATTTTATCTGAAACAATGTTTTTTAAGATTCGTATCTGGAGTGTGTAGTGTGTGAGTTTTATTAAGTAATGAATGTACACTACGCTCCTAATTTCTTTTATTTTGTACCTGCTTGTAAATTTGCAAAGAATCCTTAGGTAATTTCGCTCCATCCCTTCTTTGGCACGTTTACTATTTTTGATAAAAATTACTTTGGTTGATCTAAAAATCCTACCAATGTCTAGAAAATCAAACTTTTTGTAGCAAATTTCGTACCGTTGGAAAGGTTACAAACTAGAGAATTCAATAAGAGTAGAAATAATTATCCAGAACCCGTACTTTTTTAAATATTTTCGGTTGAATTTGACTGCAAAGTAAAAATGTTTTAAAGCTTAATATCCGTTTTTTTTAACCTAGTTCAAGATAAGTCCGAACGTATTTTAAACAAAAATGTTTATGGCTACAAAAAAATAATAACTAAAATCTGTAATAATAAAAGAAAAAAGTTATGATTGTTTGAAAGTAAAAGGAGAGTGAGCAAATTAGTATGGAGCTGAGACCAAGAAAAAAAACAGGCGGCCACTTCTGGAATTAGTCTTTATTTAATGGTAGCAATATGTGCTTACATTATTTAAAAACCTTACTCCGCTGTCATGGATAGTTTAGGAGATATGATGTCTTTTAATATTTTGAATTTCTCGTGAAAAAATCACCTGACAGGACCGCTAAATGCTCAAAAGAGCATGCCTAACTGATGTACGTTATCAACAAGCGTCGCCACCATACCGCTGTCGCGTATGTGACACAGAAATGAAATGAAATGAAGGTACCTGTATACAAGACCCCTTTATGCCCGGTACCCAACCCCCCAGGAAGATAAATGTCAGTTATGTCTGAGGATGTCGTCGAGCAGGGTGTTCAACGAAGTTGATACTAACACCGATCCTTACGGACAGCGCATTGTAGAGGATAACCAGTCTTCAAGTATTCCAGTTGTCCGGAAAAATTCCCTCTCCTGTAAAGGCTGTGGTCTCGTATTATTTCCCCAGCCCCAACAACTGAGTGCGGGCGCTTTAGTCCTGGAGAAGTGTTGGGTTGCGTGTGGATAATCGTTGTTTACATCTGATGAGTCGGTGGTGCCAAGTCAGTTTCCGATGGGGCACAAGCTGCCGCCATACGCTTGCTGCGGTGATACACCTAGTCATTCTCCTGGGCATCGTCCAGGCAGAGAGTTATAAATATTTCTGACATGCATTCCTCTGTAGTATTCGTTGTCCCTCTAGCAGCCTCACTCCTCGCATCTCACTATGTGGAGGCCGCACCCTGCCAGGCTCGTGTAGTGCGCTACCTCTGCTACTATCGCTGCCTTGTATGCTCGTCGCGCTACTACATTCGGAACTGTTTCTTTACATGGTGCTCAAGCCTCATATAATGAAGCAGTTTCGGGTAGCCTCCGCTGCTCCTCCCTTGGCCTACCATGTCCTTTGAGTCGGTACACAAAATACAGACTTTTGCAATTTGTACTATATAACTTTATTTTTCTGTTTTTAAGCGTTTGCGAACTTTCTCTTATCAATCTTATCAGTATCAAAAAAAAAAGTTTTATTTAAATTATAAATTGAACATTTATCTCCTAAATTATCCACATCTGAAAGTTATGCTTTTAAGAAAAAATTAAGCATATATTCATAGCTATAGTTTAAAATTAGATTTTGAAGTGGCCGCTAATGTTTATTTTTCAACCTTTAAACCAGAAGTGCCTAGTCTATTTTGACCAATTATATGTTTTTTTTTATATCGACGATTATAATAAACACACGTACATACGTCGTTTAATGTATAGCTAAATTCAAATGTATCTTTTTGTTAGTATGTAATATGCTGTGGATGTGACTCAAATATCTAGGACTCCGTGACTGATCGTAGCAATTAAAACGAAATTACTTTGGAAAGTAAAACGAAATTTATTTTATGTTGCTAGATGACGCTATATAGAAGTTATATAAATATTGCGTCGAAATCATTAAGCATAAAACAAAAACTATTGTATAGCCTGACCAAAAGTATATGGGACCTGAATTAAGGGCGCTTCGAATCATCTTTATATGACTACACTCGGTATAATCAAACCAGCGTAGATTGGCAACTGAACATAAAGAATATGTTTTTATGTATTTGCATTTATAATATTATTTAAGCCTGCTGCTTAATTATTATAACAGTTTCTACAACAAAAGAACGTGCCTTGTTCTCGCAAATTAAGTACTTATTAAAGTAGCTCTTTGTAAAAATGTTTGCCTTGAATTTTGGACCGAAACACAATTACTTTTGTAAAACCACTGTCGGGTAAAATAAATTTATCCATTGTTTTTCTAAATGATATTCTTAATGATGTTATCATCATACTTTTTAATATTGTATGGCGAATCTTAGAAAACTCTACGAAATATTTTAGTTGAAATACCTAAGTAGGTTTGAAACAAAGACAATAAACCTCAAAACAAGTATTTATTACAATATTTTTTCAAAATCGTTATTAAAATATTATCCATAGGCATCAGTAGCCAATTTTCACTATTCGCACTATATGACGTACCAAAAGTTCGTGATGACAACTATATCGGTAATTAATATAGAGGAACCGCGGTGATCACATAGATTTTCTTGACAAAAAATACTGTAACACATGTTAAACCACTTTTCTGTTACGACAATGAATAGTTCTTGGTGTTTTTATCACATAAAAATATCACTTGGTCGAAAATTAGATTACGCGTCCACTTTGACACTAATCATTATGACAATTTATGACATGTCTATGACGATTTGAGGTTTCTGTTGCCAGTAAAAGAAATTAGTTCCAGTTGTTTTCCGCAACATGGCGAGGTCCCATATATTTTTGGTCAGGCTATAATATGATATGTACAGACGTGTTGCTGAAGTACTTACGTTAGAAAGGAGTGACTTGTCCATTAATGGTTTTTATTCGTCAATATTTCTAACCAGAATAAATTACATATTATATGAAAGAGTTCACAAAAACTAGCCTTTCTGCACAAATAATATATTTTTAAGGCCTCCGATTTAAAGGAAAAATGAAATATAATTTTGCTGTTTGTCTATACATAAATCGCACCTTCGGCTATAACAACTAATACAAAAAAAAACTGTCAACTTAATTGTCATTCCAGAAAAGAATGATCGAATGAAAAATAAAAAAAATACTTTTTTTTAAATCAATTTACCTATTCTGAGTAGGCCAAGGATTGAGCCCTAACAGCCAGGAAATATAAGTAAGTGATCAATGGATGATCCCACATTACAAAACATATTTTTTCTGACAATCGGAGGCGTTTAAAATTATAATGTTTATGTTTACTTGTTTCATATTTTTGTAGCTTAAAGATAAATATAGTTTATTGGTGGTTGGTGATATCTTGGAATAAAAAAACAGCCTCCATACAAAAAGTGGACATGTCTTTTCAGATAAGAATAAAATTTAATGCAAGAAACGTCTTGTTGATCCCTAATTTTTTTAAAATGACCTGTTATTACACGTAAATCAAAAACATACTAAACATAAACATTATAACATAATAAACGCTAAAACCAGCCTTTTTCTGAAATAAAAATCTACCTGACTTTGGTCAACGCCATCTAGCGGATTTTTAGCACTGATTTTTGACACTAGGAAAATCCCTCATTGCTACGATCAGTCACGGTGTCCTAGATATTTGTGTCACATCCACATCATAATACATACTAACAAAAAAGATACATTTGAATTATCCATTGTATCAGTATCCATATTGCTACGATCAGTAGGGATGCTACACAAATAGGATGTAATAAGTGGTAAAGCTGAAAGCTTCTAGAATTCTAGAATCGAGCCTCGTAAAGGTTGTGAATGAATAATCGATAAACACTTATCGATTATTCAATTGAAACGTAGTCCGATTTTCTAAGTTTATGACTGAATAAATTAATATAACAAACTACTAAATACTATTTCATTTGATTCTGAAAAATATTCTGTAAGTAAACCATCATGACACAATTTTCCCTATTCGTTATTGGTCGATTGATTGTCTCATATCCCATCACTAGCGATCGAGTTTCCAGCAATGCGGTACCACAAAAAATGGCTGACTGACAAGCTGTCAATCTGTCCACTGTGCGAGTGCGTATGTCGTCGCAATGGTTCTCGTGGTTTCGTATTTTGTCAATTTTACTTGAATTGAAAAACAGTTTGTTATAAGCAGAAAACAAAATGTTTAAAGATAGTTTTGGTGGAAATAAAGGTAATTAATGTACGCGTAGTCCTATTCATACCGAACCGGTGTTTTTTCGCTTAGCATAAATGCCTTGTGCACAAATTCTCTTGGATATCATTGTTTTATTGATTTTTTGCTTTTATCGCACAATTATTCGGAATCCTTACTTAGTAATTCAACTTCCGGACGTAACATTTCCGTATATGTTAAAGCTTAATCAAAATTTAGTGCAATAAATTACAACTATCTCCAAGGAGAGGCTGGTTATGGCCCAGCTTAAAACGTGTTAAGTAGCACACTGAACTTTAAATCCTGCTCAGTGTGATGTTAATTATATTCTGTGGTTCAAAAAAACCAAAACAAAATATCTAATAAATTCTGATCTTTCTTAAGATTGTTACAAAAAAATCTATCTCCTTACTTCACTCTTATATGGTTGGGTAGGTATTGGATAACAGACCTTTTGAAAATCTGTTAACCTTGTAAACAAACAAGTGTTCTCTTTGTTGTTTTTTTTTGTTCTTTTCAGTTTAAGGTATTATTTCAAATTAATTCAACCTATAATGTTTGAATTTGAAAAGATCTAGTCTTTTCTAGACTAGATCTTTTCAAATTCCATATAAACTAATATTATAAAGAGGAAACATTTGATTGTTTGTTTGTTTTGAATAATTCCAAATGACTGATTTGAAAAAATATTTTACCATTTGACGAAGCCGACATTATCCCTGATGAACACAAGCTTCTGAAAGCTTCTTTGGAAAATACTTCATTCCTATTATAGGAATGAAGCATTAGGAAGATGGGTAATAGGTCAATGCATAATAAAAATCATCCTTCTGTACTTACCTTTTTCACATAACTTCTAAACAGCTGAAACAATTGGGTTGAAATTTTATATAGGTACTTTGATAGTTCCCTGGATGATAGTAAAAAAAAAACATTCAAAAAAGATCAATGGATAACCACTTTTATGTTATGTTGTATATCTTTAATAATACTGAACGCTGTATGTGAACCCTGTATGTTCTAACTAATGTTGATTTTACAATTGGGACATAGGAACTTTCCTAGTGGGGCTATACCAGCGGGAATTACTTATGAACTATGAATTATATTCTTTGAATAGGTGAAATCCCAATTTTTTAAATTAAATGTGTGATAAAAAACACTGTTTAAATGCAAACTTTTTTAAACATAAGTTTTAAAACAACATGTATGATCAAGATATGTTGAGCATAAAAGCTATTATGTGTAAGTCCTGATAATAATAATATTATGTATGAGTCCTGTTAACTGAATGTTTGGATAGTCTGAATACAGGACTTAGGCTCCGTGCAGATGGGCCACTGATCACGGTGGCTGTCTCGCGCCTCGCCCTTTGGTCCCGATTAATCGAAGGTGGCCACTACAATTGACCCTCATCAGCTAGATCCTTTGATAGATGTTGTGTCAAAATGGCAAGTGGCTGCCACCAGTGGCATGTCACGAGCACTCAGTCGCGAGTGGCCGCCACTCGCTTCTACATGTGAAATTTTTGTACACTGCCTTACTAAAAAATACTACCTTAGGAGGTTGTATTTTTTCTTCTCATTGTGGTCTACTGGTCTAAATGTGAGCAATTTCAGTACTAAAAATTTCTTTTTTCTTTTTTAATCAGATGGCAGTAGAGATGACACCATACAGCCTGTGCTCACTTCACTGAATTGCAGGACAATACGAATTGGATCTTATAGATACACTCCTAAAGAAAAGGTTAGTAGATGGTTTTTAATGTGTTAGTCAGAATGAATCTATTTTACAGACTATCGCCATTGAAATATGAGGCAAAAGTTATATGATGTTTTAATGACAGTTTGATACATTTCATTAGCGAAAGTGAACTTTATTGTAGAATAGGTTGTATTGTCTAGGGACCAAAACATTTTTTTTGTCCTGTAAAAACTAAACTGAATATATTAATTTCAATCCCAATTTCAGGTATACATATCAAACAAAGGAATCAAAATTGTTGCACCATCATTGAAAAATGAAAATAAGGATGTGGCACTCCAAATACACCTAAAAGAAGTCGTTAGAATATTAGTCCATTTTGGAAAGGGTTTACCAGTGATTTTTTTATATACAATGAGCAAATGTGGAGCCTACATTAGAAAAACCTTGGATATGACAGAAGATTCAGGTAGTTACATTTTATTTTAAAAAACATATATAAAAAATATTTTCCATGATTGATAATCATTGCATTTTGTTTTGTTCTCATCAGGTCCATACTATAATCCGATGTCAAAAATAGATCCCTTCAAAAGGATAACTCTATTGCCTGAATTGATAACAGAGGAAGCTAAAGTAGCCTTAAAAATATTGTTTGGTAAAGTTATGGATGAATTAAATGCTCGAGAGGCAAATGAAATTTTGGTAAGGACATGCCCCAAAGAAAGCAATAATGTAACGAAAATGACAACAAGATCACTAAGTGCTTCCATTGCATCAGGAGCTAAAAGGTAAACAAACATAACTGAATCTCAACCCCCTTTACTAATAATGAATTTGCCACTGCTATAACACTTGTCTGAATATGCGACAACTAGTTTGGAATTAAAGAACAGATAGGTGACATGACACAATGAATAGTGGCATTAGTGGACACAAGGTGACATGACACAATGAATAGTGGCATTAGTGGACACAAACATTTCAAATTTACAAACTGATAATCAAATATTTAAAAGAGCATTTGCCTGGATAGCAAAGGGTTCGAGTCCCACCAGATGACATGGTCAATCAATTTTTGTTTGTGAAATTTAATTTTATTTGAAATTAGCCATCTTATGTATAATCATGTGTTATAATAACAATGTCAAAATCATAAATGAATACCGAGTTATAACATATCTCTTCTTTTTATGATCTAAGGTTACATTTTTGATTTCAAAATTATATTAAAAGTTAATACTCAGTTGTATACCTCAATGACTGTGGGTTGTGATCATTATGTCTCTCTACCCTTATAGTAGGGGAGCCCAAGAGGGGATTTGGGGATTTAGAAATAGAAATATATGTGGCCGCGCGGCAAGGATAAAGGATCAGATTAGTAAAAAGAATTGATCATCTGAAATTCTCGAGCGCGTCAGATTAAGGTAGGGTAAGTTAGTTATATGCTAAAAAGTGTATATTCCACTAATCTGACAATTTTCGATTGACGATAAGAAGTAGGTGGGTTACAAACTTGTAAAAAAAAACGTCATCTCGACTTTCTCGAGCGTGGCTAATTTTTTATTTATTTTAAAGGTAATTATTCAACGTTCACAAATAATATATAATCTGACGATTTCCGTAAGCCGAAGTAAGGAAAAATAATCGATAAAGTTTAATGCATGCAGCTACGTGATGCCGGTATTCCCCTTCTCGCATTTCTATACCTCTCTCACTCTTTCTCTATCTATGACTCTTTTACTCCGTCCCCACTTTGGGTTCTGTTGCCATGACAGCTGATTGCGCAAATGGTTTTGTTTACAACGTATTTGTAATGCCTGAAATTATTTTGCGATTTTGATTTTTATTAGCCAGAAGAGGAAGATGATTCTACCGACGAAGATGATGATTAAAGTAAAAATTCTCAGAAATATATATATTTTTTATACTTATTTTCTCATAAATAAAAGTTTTGTACTTCAAAGAATATATACTGTTTTATTTGCATGCTATTTTTTCAGCTCTTTAATTTGTTAAGTTAAAAGATTGCAAAAATACAAAAAAAAAATCTTTCCATTGTCAGGTTAGGAGAATCCCTCCAGATAATCGTCAGATTATGAAACAGCACGTTTAGGGTATATAAATGAACCATATATATCTTAATCTGACGCGCTCAGTATTTCAAAATAGCGATTTTTTTTGCACATTCTAATAATGGCCGCGAGTTTAGGTCACATCCAAATCGTCAGATTATTACATAAGAGCCTTCTTTTAGGTTCACTTAACATCCCCTTTGAAAATCTGACGCGCTCGATTATTTTTTTTCCGTTTTCAACCCTTACGTGCGACCACCCCCATCATGGAAACAATCAGATTAACACACGTATGTTTTTAAAAAAAAACGTAGGACATAGATGCTTTTAATATCTGACGCGCTCGAGTATGTCCATGCAACTGTTTTTTTTTACATTTTGAAAATTTATAGCCGCTCCCCCCACCGATGAAAGTGTATCATGTATTATATGTAATTTTTTTTCTTCTTATCATCTAAGCTTCGCAATCCAATAGGTCTCTTCGACGCTCGAGTAATTTCCGATTTAGCATCCTGGGCTCCCCTACTATTAGCTATCAGACAATCAGTCGATTTTTATATTCAAAAATTGACTTAAGGAACATTTTCTTTCACTGTAAATTCATTACAGTCGTTGGTTGAGTATATGTCATATTGGTATATAATATGTATATTATTTATGTATGATTTATATGTAGGTATAATTATATTTTTATGTATATAGTATGTGTAGTATATGGTAGTAGATAGAATGGTTAACCATTGCCTTCTCCATTTCACCAATTAGCCAACTAGTGTACAGGTTTCCTCACGACGTTTTCCCTCACCGTTAGGAAGCGATATCTTTGAAAAAGACTGTACTTAAGTTACAAACTCAGTGGTGCAGGCGGGGTCGACCTCACTATCTCGGATGAGAAGTGTTCTCCGCTCGCGCCAATTTAAAAGTCACCATGTCTAAAATATTTTTCCTACCTTTTTTCAGCTCCAATCCGGCTGAAATCAGACAGATTCTTATATATCCCCCAGGCAAGGGTGGTATACCTATAAACACTGAAGACTATATGTGCCTAGCTCAAGATCAGTTCTTGAATGATGTTATAATTGATTTTTATTTAAAACATTTGGTCCATGATGTTCTTACACAAAGTCAGAGAGAAAAGACCCATATATTTAGCACATTCTTTTATAAAAGGCTTACCACAAAACCAAGTAAAGTCAATAAAAGTTCAAATCCTCATGAATGGGACAGTAATCTGACACCAGCTCAGAAAAGACATGCAAGAGTCAAAACATGGACAAAGAATGTGAATATATTTGATAAAGACTATATTGTAGTTCCTATTAATGAAAATTGCCATTGGTTTGTGGCAATAATCTGCTTCCCAAGTCTGGATGGCTGTAGAAGTATGATAGATAATCGTACTGTTACTCCTCAAGAAATAAAAAAGCGGGGTAATTAATATTTTCGTGGTTCGTTATTAATAATTAACTTTTAGTTTATTTATTGTGTATGTATACCTTTTTATTGCAGAGCGGAGGTCGTCTATGCAGATAGGCAACACAACAATCACACCTTTAACAAAACAGGAACAACTTACATTAAGTTGTGACTCAGATAACCTTAGTGAAAGAGATGAGGCTGAAGCAGAGGTATGTTATAATAACACTAGTTCTAACACAAGTTTCGACTAGCGATAATTTAAGATGTTACAAGCCATTAGAGATATAAAAGTATTACTCTCAATAATTCTAGGAAAGTGACTTGGACATGCAATGTGATTCTGATGAAGAGGAGGCTGAAAAAAGTGTTGTTGAAAAGAAACCTGAGGTGCAGGTTATTTGCAAAACGGAACCTATAAAACAGTAAGTTTAACTGTGTATTAAAGTAATCGAATAGAAGTGTTTGGAAAAGTACTACAATGTCGTCAATTTCTGTTTCAGGCCATGTATACTTATTTTTGACTCATTAGCTGGTGCCTCAAGATCGAGAGTAGTTGCGACATTGCGTGACTACCTCACGTGCGAGTTTCAGGCGAAGGTGAAATTATGTTTCTAGACTTATTAGTATTTTGATGTTATTTTCTCTCAATCAATCAAACCAAACACACACACACACTTTATTTCCTGTGTTTTATTTTACTTCAATCTCGTGAGAGAGAAAGAAACACCTTATGATATTTTTGACCTCTGATACTGTTATTTGACGTGGACTAGTGCCTAATCTTGGCGTAGATATATTTCCTAGTGTATTTTTCTCATCGAGCACAATCTTAACATGAGTTAATTTTCAGGTGTCCCAAAACAAAGTTTTTAACAAGGATACCATAAAAGGAAGCTGTCCAAAAATTCCTCAACAAAACAATTTCACCGATTGTGGCTTATATTTGTTACAATATGTTGAACAGTTTTTTAAGGTATGACTATTTTTATAATTTTAAAACAGGTTGGCTCTTGACTCTAGCTAGACTAAGCCAGACGTGGCGAAGTCGAAGAAGAAGAAAGTTAAGACCGTTTTAAAAAAATGGTAATTAAGTTCTCTCACAGTTGAATACATCTAATTTTGTGTATGATTTTGCAGGACCCCATATTGGATTACAATCTACCTATTAAACAACTGGCAAATTGGTTTGATGAAATAGTAGTGACGCGTAAGCGGGAAGAGATCTCAAATTTACTAAAGGAGTTGATGAATAGATTTAATCCAGATTCGCATTTGACCTTACCAGATATAACATTCCCTACGTTAAATGGTTTGTTTATTTATAATTTAATAAAACAGCTTTAATGTACAATATACTAAAGTCGAATGGAGGCCACGTCTCGGGAAACGTAGTGTGGTGGCTGGATGCGAGAAGCGGGGGACCGTAAAAGTTGGCGCCGTCTTGGAGAGGCCAATGTCCAGCAGTGGACTGCAATAGGCTGAATACTAAAGTCCGTTTATCTTTGCTTGATGAATGAAAACAATCTTGAAATTCATTTTTAAAGCTATTATTAATTTAAAAATAACATAGACACAAAGATAACTACCTACTTTGGTAATTTACACATATAACTTTTCATATCTAATAGTCAGGTTTTTTTCACTGGTATTAGTTTAAGGTCATGAAATGATTGTTTACGTTATTTGCCAAGCTAAGGAAAACGGAGTTTACATAATAGTGTTGAAATCTGTTAATTATCGACATAGTCCCATGCATCAGCCTTGATTTGAATTACAATCCTAATAAATATTATAAATTCGAAAGTAACTCTACCAGTGTGTTACACAATCACGCTTAAACTACTTAACCGATTTCAATGAAATGTGCTACAGAGATAGTTTGAGACCCTCAAAAGGACATAGGCTACTTTTTGTATGTCCTGGACGTACTGAATACCTTGTCTGATATACTTGTCTATAAATTAAAATCTATGATAGAAGAAATCACACTCGAATGTTTCGAGACTGAAATAAGTGCTTTCATCTCAGTTATAGCCTTACCAGAAATATATGGGACCTGAATTAAGGGCGCTACGAATCCTCTTTATATGACAACACTTGATATAATCATACCAGCGTAGATTGGCAACTGAACATTAAAAAATATATATGTTTACATTTATGTTACATTTCTAAGTATCACAACAGATTCTACGATTCAAGAACAAGACAGAACACTTGCAAATTAAGTACTTATTAAATTCAGTGGCTCTTTGTAATATTAGCCTTGAAATTTGGACCAAATTGGAATTATTCTTGCTAAACCATTGTCGGGTAGTAGTAAAATTACCTGTTTTTCTTGTAAATAATATTAGTTATAATGTTAGCAAATGTCGTATATGATTATTTTAAAACAAACTATTTCAGTAAAATATCTAAGCAGGGTTGAAATAAAGAAAATAAAACTCGCAAAACAAGTCTAAATAATTGTTATTTTACCAAATGGTTATTAAAATATTCTCCGTTAGCATCAATAGCCAATTCTCACAGTTCGTACTATATGACGTACCAAAAGTTGTGATATGACAACTAAGTCGGTAATTCATTTGAAGAAATTATGTTGATTACACATATTTCCTTGTCGAATATTACTTAAACACATGTTAAACCACTTTTCTTTCACGACAGCAAATAGTTTTCGGCGTTTATAACACATTATAATATCACATACTCGAAAATAAGATCACGCTTCCTCTTTGACACAAATCATTATGACAAATAATGACATGATGATGAAGATTTGCGGTTTGTTGCCAGTAAAAGAAATTAGTTCCTGTTGTTTTCCGCAATATGGCGAGGTCCCATATATTTTTGGCCAGGCTATAAACATACTATTTTTCATTTCGACTGTAAGGAGAGAAAATTCTTTTTTGCATCTGGTTAACTGTATATATGTTAAGTTTTTCTGTTTAGGTTTGTGATGAGAAAATAAATACATTAATGTTAAGACTGCCTATTATATTTATGTACTTCTAATTTGTTGTTACATATTTCAATTTGAATGCTAATCATTTTATTGTTTCCAGGTAAATTAATTGAAAATGAAGATCAGCAAGATGAAGGATCAGACGGCGACAAAGGAAGCTCTAGTAAATCTCACAAAACAGAAGGCAAAGAAACAGAAGGACCTACACTTACATTTGTGAAGCAAATATCCACTGGTGATATATTAGTAAAACGTAACTTTGTTGACTCTGATACAATACAGTTACGGAAAACTATCAGATTGTCAAGTGATGCTGAAAATAGATCTATGGTGCAAATAAAGCAAGAGTTCATTAAGAAGGGTGATAATGAAAATCAAATTTTAATACCAATTAAATTGCACACTACTGAATTGGTAAAAGACATTCAAAATACGTTAATAGTTAATAAGAATAATAAAACTTTGAGTGATAAAAAACATGGTGTCCATAATCAAAATGTCACCAACTTGAACTGTATTCGTCATAACGTTAGTGAAAGTGATAGTAGTTCATTTCTAAAATCGAGAAGGGTAAACAAACTTGATGATGTTATGAATGAATCTAGCAAAAAATTCAAGCGGAATGAGTGTTGAAACAGTTGCCTGTCCATTTAACATGTCTGTCTATTAAATTATTACTAATTTAATAAAGTGTATAGTTGTTACATGGACTTGTAAATATTAGTTAATGCTAACAATGTATTTAATACTGTACTATTTTATAAAATAATGTAAAGTTTTAAAATTTTACTGTGTATTATATTAGCTTCCAGAAATACAAAACTGAAAGTAAATTAAATATGTGACTTTCTTTCCTTTTTTGTTATTTTTTCTAGTTAGGTTAAAGTTGCTAATGAAGGACAAAATAAACTAGACCTAGACGATTTCCGCATCATTTTCTTTCCTTTTCACTAAAATAACTATTATTAAAACCACAACGCACGCCTTAGTATAAGGTATAAGTCAATTTTGACCGGTCTGTCGGCGGCATATTATGTTCGCTTGCTCCCTGCGTTACCTTAAACTTATAAGTTTCAATTTTGCCAGTCTTTCCTTATGTATGAGTTTTATTCTTCAATACATTGGGGACCTTGAAAAATCTTCGCTGTACCTTTTATAGTAATTAAATACAGAAATTAGTGTCTAAACAATTACTATTTGAATACGGAAAATTACTTAATACGACCTATTTGCTAAACTTTTGGAGATATGGACGTGAGAGTGCAGCAAGGTAGATTGGTTTTTTCCCTCCTCCCCCCACCTACCTGCGTGGGTACCGGGCTAAATCAGTTCTTAGATGACCACCAGGTACGTCTGTGCCAAGCGGCTTCCTTTGTTGAAGATCTACAAGGTTGACGTCACTAAAAACCCTACTAATAGAAGTATGTCCTAAAAGGTACAGCGAAGATTTTCCAAGGTCCCCAATGTATTGAAGGATAAAACTCATACATAAGGAAAGACTGGCAAAATGTATCTACTATATGTCCTTTTTGAAGTTTGAGCTCCAGATTTGGAAAACATATTCCAACATAACATACTAAGGAAGGTAGCAGTGATGTGCAGTGCATCCCATTTCAGATGCTTGTAGATGTGTACCCAAGGTCGATCTGTAATGGTATGGGTACCTTCCATTTCATAGGTAAACATCTTTCCTATTTTGATTTCCTATAAGGAGCATGGTGCATTTCGCTGATTAAGTTGGATAAGCCACTCTTAAACCAGTTCATTTACAGGGTGTCCTGGTTCGCGAGTTTAAAATCGTGAATATAGCGGCACCCGCTAATCGCACGAGCATCTCTCTATGTTCGTGTACATTTTCCCCACTTTCAAGAGTATCTCCCATGTGCTCAACTCGAGCATAAACGCGTTTTTTTACAGTTAGTAAAAAATTGTCGTCGGCCGTTTCTGAGACGGCAGGTACGGTAGACGGTTACGTAGTTTTTGCATACAATTGATTTCTTATTTTTTAGGTAAAAAGAGTTAAAATGATGCTTTGATTGAGCGGTAGTTAAATGGAGAGTTAGAAAAAAACAAAAACTGACTACAGTGCTAATTAAAACTAAAAATGTTATAAACAAATTTAAACTAAAAAGTACAAAATAAAATTTAATTACCTAACTGTTCTACGAAATTATACAAGAAACCTATTTCCAATTTATTATCTGTTTTGGAGTCGGTGCCAACCAAGCTAGATATTCTATCTACTCTAAGCAGCCAAGAGATGGTTTAATCCTGTCCTTACTTGCAAAAAACATTAGAATTAGAATTTCTGGCACCGACAGCCGACTCCAAAAAATCTGTTATTTTTAGGCGGAGAATAAATTGGAAATAGGTTTCTTGTATAATTTCGTAGGACAGTTAGGTAATTTAAATTTAATTTTGTACTTTTTAGTTTAAATTTGTTTATAAATTTTTAGTGTAAATAAGTCGGTTTTTTTTTAAAGAAATTTATTTTTCTATTTTTAGTTGAAATTTAGTGTGAGGTGCAACATGGTTAGACTACTAAACGCGCTGTTCAAATGCGACAGCGTCATTTGGAAAAAAGTAGTAACGAGAAGGAAAACCTTTTGAAGAATAACAGAGAAAGATTTGCTAATAGCATTTTAAATTTAGTTTGTTGTATATCGTATCATCGGATTCCCTATACAAATGATTTTGGGGATAAAAACTGGTCTATGTCCTTTCTCGGTACTCAAACTATCAAATCCATCTTTTCAGCGGTAGGAGTTAATTGATTTCTTGCAGTAATTATGTATTTCTTGAAGTAATTATATATTTTAATTGTTGGGGGCGGGCGGGAGGGGTTAAGAGAGGGGGGGGGGGAAGAGGATGGAGCTGCGCCTTTGACTTTGTTTTGTTAGCATCCTATACAGTACCTGACAAAACATCTGGTGTTTTAATTAATAAACTCCTAATTTTTAAGGATTGCCACCATCAGCTCGGCTCCACATAACGACTATCAGACGTAACAACATGTCAACATTAAGATACTTGTACGAAAACACTATACGTGCCTTCAAAATTTGAGGGTTTCTCTCGATTCCACCAAGATCCCATCATCAGATCTCGACTGAGCCAAAATGGGACCAACTAGAAGGTATAGCCTCTAGGTAAACATTTTTATTTTTAAATCGGTCCACAACTGACTGAAATATGCGGTAACATAGCCACAAAAAAAACATACAGTGAAATTGATAACCTCCTCCTTTTTTGAAGTCGGTTAAAAATGATGAATGAAGAAGTCGATGTTGTGGTAAACGGAATCTAGCCAGAATGTGTTTCAGAGGTGAGCTGTGTATTGAATATTCGAAGAGGAACAGGATTTCTCTGATGATGATGTAGGTACAATTGTAAATTCTGCAATGTCGATGCATTGCAGCCTTGAAAATGAAGAGAAAGAGAACAATTTTGGTAAGAATCGCTTTCGTTGGTCTTCTCCTCCATCTCCTTGCGGTCGAGAACATTACTATCTATAATACTACAGAATGGTAGTGGTATAAAACCAGTAAATCTTAATGAACTGAACAAAACAATCTAAAAATTCAGCGGGAGCGGGACAACAGCTATTCTGCGCATACTCCTTCATGACATGACGAACAACCAAGATTAGCAGCACTGCATCTACTGTGTAGGTAGCCTGACCGTGTTGAAAAACTGGTCATGCCCCTCTTCACAATGACCCATGATGGGCAAGTAAGACATGCACGATTGTGTAGGGGGATTAAATGTCTGTGATGCCTCCTCTTCACAATGGCCCATGATGGGCAAGTATAGACATGCACGATTGTGTAGAGGGCATAAATGTCTGTGATGGGCCATCATCGGGTATGATTGTGCGTAATCGACGTTGTCTCGGTAGATACATCAAAGGAATGATGGCCCATGATTGTGTGCGCGTCCACACAATCGCCGAATACTCAGTACGTAGTTGTCTCGGGTACAGTATAAACATATTACTTCTGTCAATCTATAAAATTAATGGTTGCGTAGATGATTTTTCTAGACTATTGTATTTTTGTAAAAAATACTTATAATTAAGAATTGTTATTTACGTTACGGGATTGCTACCATGTTAAGCTGATTTCATCTTAACAGATGGTTAAATATTTGTAAAAGTATTTCCATCGGATACATGCGGGTACATTCCCCAAGTATTGATGAAATCGAACGTCGGCTCACTGGCGTAGCAAGCACTTACAAAAATTCGTCGACTGACTAACGTCCTCCGTAGCTTAGTTGGTAAGAGCACTCGCCCGGATAGCGAAGGGACTTGAGTTCGAGTCCCACCGGATGACACAGTCGATTAATTTTTGTGAGCGAAAAATTTTTTTTTTTTTGCAAATTTTTGTGTGTTAATGAATTTAGTAAGTACTCAATTTGCGGATGTTAACATAATATAAATGTAAACATATAAAAAATATGTTTTTTATGTTCGGTTGCCAATCTACGCTGGTATGATTATACAAAGTGTTGTCATATAAAGTAGATTGGAAGCGCCCTTAATTCAGGTCCCATATATTTCTGGTCAGGCTGAATAATTATAATAATTATAATTACTGATATAGTTGTCATCACGAATTTTTGGTATGTCATATAGTGCGAATAGTGAAAATTGGCTACTGATGGCTACAAAGAATATTTCAATAATGATTTTAAAAAATGATTATAACAAATAATTGTTTTGAGTTTTATTGCTTTATTTCAACCCTACTTGGATATTTCAACTAAAATAGTTCGTAGAGTTTTTCAAGATTTCCTATGGATTATTTAAAATTATGATATCATTTCAAATAATATCATTTAGGATAACAATGGATTGATGTTCTAAACCCTATATATTGAGAGGATGTTTGAAGATAAACACGTCTATGAAGTTAAATCTATAATGTGCAAGCAGTAACAGATATACAGCGATAAAAGCAAAGCGCGATAAAATAGCGGAGCCTAGCGTAGGTTGTGCGTAGAAGCCGTTTCGATGCACACTGGGGCTGCGTCCTGTAGACTGGGAGCGGGTTCTGAGCGCGCGTCTTCCGCGCCTCATGCCGCCACCCGCGGTCGCCTGGACGGGTTCGCGGGCGTAGTAATGCGCAGGCGAAATAGTGATGTTCGCCACACCACCCCCTTGGCAGAATTATTGTCCTGCGGAAAAATAATCAGGAAATTTAACCTGACGCCCTGAACGAGTTGTTCGAACGGGCTGTAAATTCAAAGATTTATTAGAAGTTAGCGGCGGCGATACCAAATGGTCTGAATCTGTTAAAATATATGCTGGCTTAGTTCTATCTATGGAAACAGTAACTGGTCCTCTATTTAATTCAACAGTTACAGTATTGTCTGTCCGTTTAAGTACTTTGTGTGGTCCGGTATAGGGTGCCTCTAAAGAACCACGCAAGGCATCTTTTCTCAAATAAATATATTTTGCTGTTTTTAAATCTTTATGGATGAAAACAGATTTTTGGCCATGTCTAGATGCTGGTATCGGTTTTAAATGCGACATATAAGTACGGAGCTGTGATACAAAGTCTGAAGGCTGAGGTAACTGGGAGTTATTAGATTGAAAGAACTCACCAGGGATCCGTAGTGGCTCACCATATACCATCTCAGCAACAGAGCATTGCAAGTCGGGTTTCCAAGCTGTGCGCACACCAAGCAGCACGATCGGCAGGACATCGGTCCATCGGGTAGAACTGTGGGCCATAATCGCAGCTTTTAATGTCCGATGAAAACGTTCAACCATACCGTTTGCCTCAGGGTGATAGGCGGATGTGTGACGTAGACGAATTCCACAAAGATCTGTCAAGGATTTAAATAGATTTGAATTAAATTGACGACCTTGGTCAGTTGTCACAGTTTCAGGGCATCCAAAGCGTGAAATCCACGTATCATAAAAGGCTCTGGCGACAGTTTCTGCTGTGATGTCCACAAGTGGTATGACTTCGGGCCAGCGAGTAAATCTATCCACAGCTGTAAGACAGTATCTGAAGTCAGCAGACGGTGGAAGTGGACCGATCAAGTCAATATGAACGTGACTAAACCGATGTGCAGTCAAAGGAAAATTGACTAAGGGAGATGAAGTGTGTCTTTGTACCTTAGACCTCTGACATGGTCGACAGGCGTTGACCCAATCACGACAATCTCTTCTCACCGATGGCCAAATGAAGCGATCAGTGATCATTTTTGTGGTTGTCTTGACTCCAGGGTGGTTCATGCTGTGGACACTGTTGAAAATCTGGCGGCGCAACTCCTTTGTAATAAAAGGACGAGGCTTCGACAGAGAGGTATCACAGTAAATAGTTATATCTGTACCTGATACTGGAACCTTTTGTATCTTCAATGATGAAGGATTGTCATTCAGCATATCCTGAAGTTCTGCATTATCAAGCTGTGAACGTGCAATAGTTTCGAAACCAGGAGGGACGGATATACCTTCTATGCGTGAGAGTGCATCGGCTGTAACATTGTCTTTTCCCGAAATATGTTCAATATCAGTGGTGAACTGGGAAATAAAATCTAAATAGTTAAATTGCCTTGGGGAACATTTTCGATCTTTCTGTTGGAAAGCAAAAGTAATGGGTTTGTGGTCGGTATAAATTGTAAAATGTCTACCTTCGACCAAATATCGGAAATGCTTCACGCTTTCATAGATTGCTAAAAGTTCACGGTCATAGGCGCTGTATTGCTGCTGAGCTCGATTTAATTTCTTGGAGTAAAAAGCTAGTGGCTGCCAACTGTCCCCGACCAATTGTTGAACCACAGCGCCCAGGGCTGAGCTAGAGGCGTCAGTCACAAGGGCGAGTTGTGCATTAAGATGAGGGTGTGCTAAAAGAGCTGTTCTTGAAAGGCTTTGCTTACATCTATCAAACGCTGATAGTTGTCTGGAGTCCAGGTCAAAGGGTGTGAGTTTTGATTCTTAGTACCAGCTAGCATATTATGCAGAGGCGCCTGGTATTCTGCGGCATGGGGAATAAAACGCCTATAAAAATTAATCATTCCCAAAAATCGCAGCAACCCCCCAACAGTTTTCGGAGGGGGAAATTCCTGAACGGCTGTTACTTTCTCGTCCAAAGGGCGGGTACCATCTGCAGAAATAGAGTAGCTAAGAAATGTTACCTCGTCCTGGCCAAAACTGCACTTAGCTTCGTTGATAAGTATGCCATGTTCATCTAGGCGACGAAAGACCTGCTCCAGGTGTTGGGATGGCGTTCTAGAATAGACAAGAATATCATCAATATACGCATAGCAACAATCAAGCCCTCTGAGTACTTCGTCAACAAATCGTTGGAATGTTTGAGCCGCATTCCTTAATCCAAACGACATAAACGGGTATTCGAACATTCCAAAAGGCGTAGTTATTGCGGTTTTTGGAATATCCTCATGAAAGACCGGAATCTGATGGTAAGCTTTTTGGTAAAAGCTTACCATCAGATTCCGGTCTTTTTAGACCTGGTGGTCTAATTTAGAAAATATCTTACATCCCGCTAACCTGTGTGAGTAGTCCTCGATGTGCCTTATGGGGTACCTATCGGGTATGGTTCTAGCATTTAGTGCCCGGTAATCTCAACACGGCCTCCAACTATCTCCTTTCTTTGGAACTAAATGCAATGCCAAAGCCCAGGGGGAATCCGAACGACGTACAGTTCCGTCTCGCAGCATCTCTTCAAATTGTTCCTTGGCAATTTTCAGGCGATCTGGTGCCAAGCGTCGAGGTTTGCAATAGACAGGTGGCCCAGGTGTTGTGCGTATGTAGTGAACAGTCTTATGTTTCACTTCATGGGACGTACCTGATGGCTTAGTCAATGCTGGAAATTGAGCTAATAAGGTGTGGTACTCACTTTTGCCGGAAATCGCCTTAATGCTGGATACCTGACAAGGTTTGATCGAAACCGCTGTAGACAAAGTAGTTAGGTTATCTATTAAACGTCCATTTTTACAATCAACCAGCAAACCATAATGAGCGATGAAGTCAGCCTATAATAGGCTTGTCCACATCCGCCAACACGAAGTTCCAAGAAAAGTCGCGACGTAACCCGAGGTCAAGGCGCATCTTCATAATCCCCTAGGTACGAATACTGGAACCGTTGGCTGCTGTTAGGCTGTAATCAGTAGGTGTTTTATATTCTCGTAAAAATCGGCGAGGTAAAACGCATAGATCGGAGCCCGTGTCGATTAAAAATTGTACTTTGCTCTTTTTGTCAGTTATAAAAAGGCGACGGGTAGTTGTGCGACAGTCGGCTGTCGCCTCTACTGACCGTCTCGACTGTTTTCCTTCTTGTAGTTGCAGGGGGAAATACATTTGGTCGCTTTATCGGTAAATTTGTAATGATACCAACACATACCCGATTTACGTATCCGACCAGGCTCATTGCTCCTAGAATTTGAACGACTTCTTGAATTATTTGACTCCCCCCGGAACGAATTACGTCTGTGATTTGGACTTACGTTTAGTTGGGAAATCTGACGACTCAATTCGTCTTGGATTCGCGATGTAAGAGTGTGCTCCAAACGTTGAAACAAAACCTTCGATGGAAAATGCTGAAGTACTAGCAACTTGATTTGCGGGGGTAGGCACAACGTCATAAATTTGATCCGCGAGAACTGCAACCTCAGCTAGGCACGTGGCTTTTTGAGAAGCAATAATTACTTGTATGTTGTTGGAAGTCGACCTGACCACAAACTACGCAAAAAATCATCGTTTACTCCATCACCGGCTAACGCTCTGAGGTGGCGCAAAAATTGCGACGGCTTACGGTCTCCTAATTCCTCGTGAGTAAGAAGTTGACGCATTCAATGTTCTCGAGAAACAGAAAGACGATTGATTAATTCTTGCTTTAGTTTTTCATACTTGCCGCTTGCTGGTGGATTCGTAATAACGTCTCTTACTTCACGCGCGGTACGCTGGTCTAATTCACGGATGACTTGGAAAAATTTGGTACTATCTTTCTTCGTCCCAGTACACGCGAATTGAGCATCTACCTGAGCGAACCATATTTCCGGATCTTCCGCCCAAAATGGAGGTAGACGTAATGCAACACGATCCACTGCACACGATTCTTCATTCGACGCGTCTTTAAATTCTTGTTCAACGTCCGCGTCATCATGACTCGACGATCCACTATTCGTAGCTGGTGCAGCTGCGTCCATGTTTTAAGGGCGGAGATACGAGCACTACACGGCGCGATGAGAATAATTTTAAAACCGTGTTCGGTCTGGGGGTCACCACTATAAGGTGTACAATCTAAGCCCTATCTATTGAGAGGATGTTTGAAGATAAACACGTCTATGAAGTTAAATCTATAATGTGCAAGCAGTAACAGATATACAGCGATAAAAGTAAAGCGCGATAAAATAGCGGAGCCTAGCGTAGGTTGTGCGTAGAAGCCGTTTCGATGCACACTGGGGCTGCGTCCTGTAGAATGGGAGCGGGTTCTGAGCGCGCGTCTCCCGCGCCTCATGCCGCCACCCGCGGTCGCCTGGACGGGTTCGCGGGCGTAGTGATGCGCAGGCGAAATAGTGATGTTCGCCACAACCCGTTAGTGGTTTTGCAAATATAATTATATTTTGGTACATAATTCAAGACCAATATTACAAAGCGCTACTGACTTTAATAAGTACCTACTCAATTTGCAAGTGTTCTGTCGTGTGTTATTTTATCGTAGAATCTGTTATTATTAGGCAGCATGCTTAAAGAATTAACATGAATATAAACATA
The DNA here is from genome assembly GCA_949316185.1 of Pyrausta nigrata. NCBI lineage: Eukaryota > Metazoa > Arthropoda > Insecta > Lepidoptera > Crambidae > Pyrausta > Pyrausta nigrata. Next base: position 10,021,311 of record OX438941.1, on the reverse strand, counting down.
GAAAAATATGTTTTTTTTATGTTCAGGTGCCAGTCTACGCTGGTATGATTATACAGAGTGTTGTCATATAAAGACGATTCGAAGCGCCCTTAATTCAGGTCCCATATATTGGTCAGGCTATAAAACATAGAAACAAACTTTATTTACAGTTTTGACTTAAACTTAAACGTGTCAAAAAAATCATTTACGTCGCGCGGCGGAGCTGCGAGCGGCGGAAAAAGTTTGTAATTTAGATAGGATTTGTCACATAGTGTTTAATTATGGCAATGATTGATTAATAAAAGTGATTTTATTATACGTCATGGTGTTATTATTAAACGAAAACCTAGAAAATATTTGTACCTAATATCACAGAATAAATAATTAATAATATTCGAACAAATGTTTTATTAATCACCGACAACCATAATTCGATCTTATTTTAATTATTTTATTTAGTACATACAGGGTGGCCCGTTTACAGTGGTCCGAAGATTTTTCAGCTTGAGAGCATCATAAGTGATCGTTTAAAACATACTTTAGTTCAGCGAAAACTTATGGTTTAGAAATTTTGATTTTTTTAAAAGAAACCGAAATTTCAATATTTTTGACGCAAAACCTCTCTGTTATGAAAACTACTGGACGGAATCGAATGAAATTTGGTATGGGCATAGTGCAATAATCTACTTATTACGCTATAGGCTCATCTGGTGTAAATTATCAGACTGATATTTTTTAGTTTAACTTTTTCTGTAGCTTTTTTGAATTTTTCGGCAAAAGATTGATTTTCGAAAAAATCCAGTGAAAAAAAAGGTTCCTGCAAAGTTTTGCTGACACTGCTAAAAAGTATCTTAACATTGGGTTATTCTTTACACAAAAAATCATAGTAGTCCTTAGATTGCAACATCTGCAAAAACAACATCATGTAGGTACATGAAAATCGAAAAATTACGAAATTCACCATAATTAAATTTTTATCATTTATTTGGCCGTTTTTGTTATTAAAAATCATTTCTTTCGAAAAAAATCGCTACAAATCTGTATACACATGGCCAAAAAATGAATGAAGTAAAATTTTAACCCACCAGCCAAGACTATATTATTAATGTGAATGTATAAAAATAGGCTGCGAAGAAATTTCTTACGCAGATGCACATTATGTTTAGCAAATGGCGGATGGCATTCCGAAAACCTTTTGTAAAAAATAAACAATATGTTGATTATTTGTTGTTTTATTGATTCTCCACGTGGAACTTACAGTCGACAGACGTGGAACTTGACAGTCAAGCTGGCCCACCGACTGCATGTCGCTCAGCGAGCTATGGAACGGTCTATGCTGGGGATCTCACTAAAAGATAGAATCCGGAACGAGATCATCCGCCAAAATATGAAAGTCATAGATATCGTTCAGAGGTGCAGTAAGCTGAAGTGGCAGTGGGCTGGTTATGTCTGTCGCAGAACCGACGGGCGTTGGTGTAGGAAGGTTCTCGAATGGAGACCACGTCTCGGGAAACGTAATGTTGGACGCCCCCCTGCTAGGTAGACCGATGACCTGAGGAAGGTGGCCGGTGGTGGTTGGATGAGAGAAGCGGAGGACCGTGGCGCAGTCTTGGAGAGGCCTATGTCCAGCAGTGGACTGCAATAGGCTGATATGAGACTGATTCTCCATACCTTTTAAACTAAATAACTACAACAAGCTCTATAATACAACATGCTCTATAATCATGTGGATACAGATTTGTAGCGATTTTTATCGAAAGAAATGATTATTTAATAAAAAAAACAGCCAAATGATTAAAACTTAATTGTGGTAAATTTCGTGATTTTTCGATTTTCATGTACATGATGTTGTTTTTGAAGATGTTGCAATCGAAGGACTACTATGATTTTTTGTGTTAAATGTCCTGTCTTCGTCTCCGAGATTTACGAGATAACGATTAGGAAGCTCCAGCGCCGCAACTGCACACAGGTTTAGCGCAAGAAAAGAGAGAGAAAGAACATCCCCCCTCTCTGTCCTACGCCTCACAGCACTGTCCCAGTCGCCTGCTGCCAACGAGGACGTGTCCTCGATGCCTGCTGCTCATTTGTGTCCGTGCGCGCGCACCGAATGAACGCAGTGTTCAATTACACAGCCAAAAGCTTTAGACTTTCGTTATCGTAATGCTAAAACGGCATTACGGTTACACTGAGGAGTAAATAGAAAATAAAATTATAAACCTTACTCGACATACAAGTGAAACAAACGTAGCCCGCGCAACTGCGCTGTGCTTTTATTTTATGCTTCGAATCAATACGTGATATTGACCTATATGTTAATAAAGTAAAAATATTACTTCTGCAACTCATTACTGCCTACTTTTTTATGCCAGACTCAATCCGAGAGGTTGAGCAGTGCATTTTTTTGCTCCGAACCAATACGTGATATTGATCTGTAGCTATTTTTTTGCCGAGCTAATACGAGATATTAGCCAGTCTGCTTTAAGTAAGTCCTAGACTTGCTAAGGAAATCTAACACGAGATGCATGATATAGTATGTTGCTTTATTGTTTAACCTACCCTCATTTTTTTATTTTTGAAAAACATTTATGTCAACATGTAGCCCACAAGCTCTACTTACAGAACCAGGGTACTATTCAATACTACGAGGAACTTTCCAATGACCATCCTCCAACGTTCCTTCCGCTGAACTCTCGCCCGTTGATATTTTGTCGTGCGATACCCCGCCCTGTGATGTTCCTGGACCCGATGTCGGATTTTGTTTACATGTCTTATGAATGCCACCTGAGTAGGGTGAGTATCTACTAATACATTTATCAGAGAGATATGAACCTATCTATGAATAAGTGAATTACTCGTAGCTAGTTAAAAAGTATTACAACTAAAACAATACACCTATTTTGTTTCCGACCTAGATATCTTTATTTTTGAGTATTGCTGCCAGCAATTATTGGACGCGAGTTAAATTAAAATGAGAGTTTATAAATACCTTTTTTTATTTTTAGACTGCAGTTTCGCGACTTGAACAAATAAAAAAACCGGCCAAGTGCGAGTCGGACTCGCGCGCGAAGGGTTCCGTACCATTAACTTAAAACATTAGACAGTGTAGGCAAAAAAAGTATATATTTATTTTATTTATAATTTCAAAAGTATTCATCACAGGATACCCGAAACAATTTTAAATAAGAGTTTCCGCGTCTGTTTCTTTATGTAAGTGATTTGAAGCTTATAGGTCTAAGACTTTAGAAATTACAGGGGGGGGACACACCGTGTAAACGACTTTGGCGGGCTATATATAAGTGTTGTATGGAAACCCTACCTTATTTTCATAGTCCTTTTCAACGATACCCCACACAAGGGGGTGCACAAAAATTGAGATCTATATGTGAAATATCCTCGAACCAAGTAACATGCAAATCAGTCCATAAACGTAGAAGATATTCTGCTGTGACAGACTAGGACGGACTGAACGATCTTATAAGGGTTCCTTGTCGGACTACGGAACCCTAAAAAGGAAATTAATCCTACAAGTATCATGTCTCCCAAACACAATAGACAATCATTTTGTGATCGGGACGCCAGCGTTCTTATGAGACTTGAGGCGTTAAGAAGGGTTGTGTAAAAATACTTATACCCAAAAATACACCGTCATGCATGCCACCCGCGTAGTTTTGCGGGATTCAATGCCCGTGCTAAACCCGGAAGCGGGCTTAATAGTTACAAATACAAGCCGTTATCAGGATAACTGCATTGCCACCAAACTGGAAACAGTTAGCCCGTGCCCTAGCTGCGCTAAGGAAGGCTGTGTCGGGTTTATGATGAGGTTCATGTAAAACCCCCTAAGTACTGCAAGTACTATTAATGACGGCGGCAGTAACTGCAGACTCAAGACACTAGGCGGACATTGATCTTGCCTTTACTCGACAAATTCTTTGTCGGTCCAATCAAGGATAGAAAAATTGATACTTTTTTGCTTGCAGATCAGCCTAAAAGTTTTATCAAACCTTCTAAAGGCATAAAGATATCAGGGTAATTGATAATCCAGAGTAACGGGCAGCTCACGGGCGCAGTGGAGCGAGCGCGTCACCACCCCGCGCCGCATTTGCGCACCTCGCGCAACAGCAGCAGCCGCCAGCATATCCTGTGATAACGCGTTGCTAGGCGCTGCAAGTTGCTTTTGCTTTGACAGCGAGCTACCGTGCACCTCAAGCGCCGACAACGTGTCGCGCTCAGAAACCGACCAGATAGAGGTACCTACCTACAGGCTAGTAAGTTAAACATTTTTTTTAACGAGTAGGTCTCCTCAATTACTGACGACGCCGTGTCAGCTTGTGTCAGATTACCATATGCAATCCGTGGAAAAGCCAGGCCAAACTTCTGAAAGTTATATTTTTTTACCAAGACCGAGTGCATAGAAATTATAAAAGAAATATCAAAACCATTTACAATCAATTGGAGCAATTAGATTAATATCAGTTAACAAAAAAAAACATATTGCCTCGGCATTTTAAACAGGAAAAATTGGGACAGCAGCTAGACTGATAAGTAAGACCAAACTATTATGTTATGTTAAATCTCGATTTTAAAAGCCAATTCTTTGGTGGCTCGCTACAAACGACGACTACAAATAAATATGTAGGATTTTTTGAAACTCAATTTGTGAACAATACCTTTTCTACCCGGTCTTTGTATGGTCCCGTATATTTCCACGAAACTCTAATACCGGTAGCAGCTGTTCCCCGATCAAAGGGTCTTTTGTCGGTAATATTATAAAAGATATGTTTTTTTATGTTGTCATAAAAACTACCCGAATTACAAGTTATGACTACAAATAGATAGGATTTTTTAAATACAAAATAACAAAAGTAGAAAAGTTATTTATTGTATTGTTACTATTTTTTTCGGAGTTTCCAATATTCAGTGTGTTGGTGACCATGAAAGTTTAAATCAAGGTAAGCAATTAAATACTTAGTAAGTAATGGTTTCTTGTTCGATTTTGAAAAATATCTATATGTTAAAAACAACCACGAAATAGATACACAAAAAAACTGAATCCTTTGCAGACCCACAAATTTGAAAACTAGAATTTATATTCATGACTTTTGTCAAGCTATTTATAGCAGTATATTTAGTCTCGGCTGGGCCCATACAAAGTCATCTGAAAGAGCAACATTTTTAGTTCTCCAATAATGGCTTTAGTTCTTTTGATTTTAAATAAACGAAAACACACTTAAGTTTGTCTTTAAATGCAATCAAATCGTTTGATTTTAAATTAGAGATTTTTTAACGATGTGTCAAACACCGCACCGGTTGGAGGGCAGCTTGTATTTTTGGCAGATAATCTTATCACCGTATCTTATAATAACAAAAAGGGCCGGCATGATATTTGTACAGTTGAATATTTTTGCTCAATAAACGAAAAGTGGTGTGAGATATGCTAAGTTTTTTGTTTGCTTTCCATATAAAATCGATGTAAAAGTGTAAACGCAAAGTGTGCAAATACGTTTCAAGGGAATTATATCCATTCACACCCTACTAAGTGATGCTTTTACTATCCGTTGGCACAATGCTTTTTTTTTCTTTAATTGTTTTGCTTTTTCCGCCATTGCATTAAATATTGTCAAAAAAAAGATGCTGATCGTGCTACAGTATTTTTAGTAATCCCGTACTAAAAATCCTAACCATGGTCTCATCTTTATATCACAAGCTATCTGCGATATAAATTAAATCATCACCGAATAAATACCTTCTCTCAGACAGTGTTCAGACAGTCACATCCAATCCACCGCCATTATTTTCTGGCAGTCACGATCTTCACTAAAACATTTTTACTCGTAATGTAATGTGTAATCGCTTTCAAAAACTACTTAGTTTACCTACCTTTATAAAATATTCGCCAAGTATGTATTAATATGGTGGAACTTCTGCAAATAAAAAGTTTTGTAGATATTTTTAAACGTCAAAACTTATGATGAAATAGATTTCACAATGGGGCATCCTACGTTACGTTAAGCAATTATTCGATCCCCAATTTCTTAATTTCAATTAACAACATCGGCAATGGTTTAGAGTACCTAAAGCGTGTTTTTCTTTAGCGTCTTTAAGATGAAACTAGTTTGTTTTCTTGATACGACATAAATTGGATCCCTATTATTGTTTTAGATTTGTAGTCGATTTAATAACCTAATTCTAAATCATCATTAGTATTTCTTAGTAATGAACTGGTCATATTTAACATGCCCTTAGCCTCTGTATAAAGATGACAAATACTCTGCTTGAGTTGTTTAAAATATCCTTCGACTCAAAGAACCTATCTTTAAAATAACAGATATAATTAAAATAATAGATCTCATTAAAACCTAGTCAATTGGAAAATCTCAGCCTTGGATACGATATACAAATTTTAGTGATCCAAATACTTGTCGTGGACAAGACTGATTTCAACATTGAGAAATCCTTACCACGCCGATAATTCCAAACAATAGAGCGTTGGCACTTTTTTAGTTCTAGAAGCAAGCGGTATCGATACCAGTACATTCCGTGCTTCCAGCACACGCTATGCGGCAACATCTGCCAGTGGCCGTGTCGCAATTAGTGTTGATATATAATATTCGCATAATCGCAGGTTGAATTTGACAATCCAGTGTTTGCGAATTTCTATAATAGACCTAAAGTTACAAGACAATAATTGTATAGAAGTGGTTGTTTTGTCTAAGTACCTAAATATTTCCAAAGTAATTTACATATTTTCGTTAAGAATTTATGTTACTTATTGATTGTGATTTAATCATACTCATATTATAACTTTATAATATATAATGTTTATTACAAATAAATAATATAGATATATTCATATTTTATTTATGGTTTAAACAACATCGATTTTCTCTAAACATCTTCCTAATCGTTATCTCGTAAATCTCGGAGACGAAGACAGGACAATTAGATGATCAAACGAACTTACCTTAAGTGAAGTTCGATCTTAATTGTCCTAGCTTCGTCGAAGAGATTTAAGATCCCGTCCCTCCCTATTATGCTGTATTTATGGATAATAGTAATCACCCAATAAGTCTCAGTCAATGTTGTTTATCCATAACTCGTCTTCTTGCTCTGAAATGAATGAGCAGCAGGCGACTGGGACAGTGCTGTGAGGCGTAGGACAGAGAGGGGGGATGTTCTTTCTCTCTCTTTTCTTGCGCTAAACCTGTGTGCAGTTGCGGCGCTGGAGCTTCCTAATCGTTATCTCGTAAATCTCTTCGACGAAGCCAGGACAATTAAGATCGAACTTCACTTAAGGTAAGTTCGTTTGATCATCTAAGAATAACCCAATGTTAAGATACTTTTTAGCAGTGTCAGCAAATCTTTGGCGGAACCTTTTTTTTCACTGGATTTTTTCGAAAATCAATCTTTTGCCGAAAAAATCAATGAAACTACAGAAAAAGTTAAACTAAAAAATATCAGTCTGATAATTTACACCAGATGAGCCTATAGCGCAAAAGGTAGATTATTGCACTATGCTCATACCAAATTTCATTCGATTCCGTCCAGTAGTTTTCATAACGGAGAGGTTTTGCGTCAATAATTATTAGAATTTCGGATTTTTTGTTAAAAAAATCAAAATTTCTAAACCATAAGTTTTCGCTGAACTAAAGTATGTTGTTTTAAACGATCACTTATGATGCTCTCAAGCTGATAAAAATCTTTTGACCACTGTAAACGGGCCAACCTTTATAACTAAGGTACTTGCGGTAAACAAGGGCCACCTAACTTCAGAATTACATATTTTGTATTAATAATAAATTAAAATAAAATATGGATGACTTAAAGAATATTTATTCTTTTAGCAACGTAAATATGTTACATTTTTGCTTTTGTTTGTACAATTTCGCATAAAAATAATCAATTTTTAAAACCCCTTCTGTGGCCCTTATTAAACATACGTAGTTTAATAGGGCCCAGGATCTGGAGCCAATACCTAACAGGAAAAAACAATAAGCACAATATGTTTTAGTTTTGTATTTATTATATTACCATTTAGCATAATATCACACCTTTGAATGCACATAAATCAAAGAGAAGAATAATAATGGACCTTACAAAAATTGGTGAAAAAGCATATTTCCAGACAACATTTTGATCCAATTATTTTACCTTTCAACAACGCATCCTTAACTCTAAATGAAACTTTGACAGTAAAAAAAAATAAAGACATAAAATAAAATTAAGCAAATTCTGTGGACCTTAATAAGCTTATAGTTTTTTTTTAAATCTGGTTTTACTCAACACTGAAGTGTAAAAATGTCTCGATTTTCTAATTACTAATGCCGTAATCAACAAATAATTTAATATCAATAAAAATCACATGGATAACAACGTGGTTTTAGCAGGTGCTTCCATAACTGCAATCTAAAAACTTAATAAGAAATATAAAAAAGATGTTTTTAAGAAATAAAAAACATTATATTACAATAAACATTCAAATTCTGTTACAATTATCGCAAAAGTTAAAAATAAAGTAAACTTGGGACTAATTAAATCACAAGTTCGATAGTTTAATAACGGCCGGCCCTTTAACCCGCCTTTCATCTGGCCCTTATTAGGCTTTGGTAGTCACTTTACTAAATTTGATCTAAAATACACTTAAATAAAAAATACATTGTAACCTGCTTGTACCCTGCTTTAGCATCAATAAACTGTAAAGTTTACTTCGAAACAGCAAGATTTAAAAGGAACAAATTATTTCAACCACAATTTCGTTGCTTCCGGAAGAAAAAACTACTATCAAGTGACGCAGATCAACACCCTGAACGGCTTCTTGGCTACTGACACGATGGAGTTTCGTGCGTGACTGCGCTGACGTATATTAGCTTTCCTATTGGTACTTTATATGTGTGCGTAACAAGAATAAAATAAAACCGTTGGAAGTGCATTTTTGTGGTAGTGGCCCTCGATAAACACCGACTTTTGATACCCGCAGGTACCTTACTCGTAGTATCCAGTAATACTTCAAAAGTAAGTAACAAGTACTCTACTAAAAATAATAAATTGTACAAACAAACGCCCCAAACTAAGCGTGAACTTGTGTTATGGTGACTAGGATAACGGATAAACATACTTATATAGGTACGTATGACGATAATAATAAATTACTAAAAAAATTAAAAAACAGTGGCCAGTTAACACACTATACTATATTTTTTTACGGAAAGCCGCCGCTATTTTATCCACATAAGATACTGCAGTGTCTACCTTGCAGTGTTGTCGCCCGTACAATATCAAATTTTGTGTGTCCATTACCCGGACGGCATGTCAACTCGGATCGAGATGAAAACATATAGAAAAATTAGAGCCCTATGTCCCATAAATGTGCCCTAAAAAAAATCTGTGCCCATTATGGTCTCAGAGTAATTTAAGAAAATAAGATGCCGCTGGAGAAATGTCTGAAAACGTTACTCCAACGGCATGGTTTTTTTCCTATTGGTCTTAGCCAGATTTAAAGTAGTTTAAAAGGTAGCTTATATATGTGCCCTCTCTTGGCCGAACAGCGGCATTTGTGCCCCTTGTGGATTTTGTGTAATTGCAAATGCCGCTGGAGAAACGTTTGGCGGATTTCCGTATCTGCGGAACGGCTGGACGAACAGATATTGTTTTTTGTGAGCTGGTGTGTTTTAATATGTGCCGAATGTGCCCCAGAAATTATGCCAAAAAAATGCAAGGTGTATCAATAGGACAGTATCGGATGATTTTTGCTGCAACTACACAATGAGTGATTTTCTGACAACGTAAATTTTTAGTTTTATTGTACGTTGATAGATGGCGCTATTTATCTAAGTTATACAAATATTGCGTCGAAACCATTGAGCATAAAAGAAAAACAAATTATTGTCATATTATTTGTACAGACACATGTCTGCTAAATAATAATTATTTTTATAACTTAATTTTATTAAATTTCGCTCACAAAAATTAATAGACTGTGTCATCCGGTGGGATTCGAACCCACGTCCCTTCGCTATCCGGGCGAGTGCTCTTACCAAGTCAGTCTTAGTCAGTTGGTTAGTACCACCAGTTAGATGATTTAAAAAAAAAATAAAAGTTGTAATAAAAATCGTTTGTTATTTTGACTGTACATAATATTCAGTTTGTGGTGAAATCTAGCGTATTATGTTACTAACAGCAATAAAATGCTTACTTTTGTTAAAATTTAGGAACATTTCCCGTACATTTTGTAAGGAACTTTTATTTGCAAAAATATCTCGAAAACTACCTACCAAGAATTGCTGAACATGCATCGGCTTGACACCTTACAAGAAAGAGTATAATAAAACGTCTGACGATAGTAACAATTTGTATGTAGGTATTATTAATTATCATAAAAGTAGTACGTAAGTAAACACCGCTTACAATAATACATTGTTTTTAAATTATTTTTAATTTAAAACATTCTTTGTTCGCAGGTAAAGTCAAAGTGCCCAGTCCAGTAAGTACTACCTACCTACCTACGTACTGTACAAGTAGAAACCCACAAGTAGTAAGTACGTAGCCTACTTACATCATACCCATCCATATAGATACCACCTTCTAACTTAGGTCAGGCCTGTGTATCTTCCCGCGTAGGTAGCAAAAACGTACCTACGCGCGACGACCCCTTGGTAAGGGACTAAACAAGTTGGGTGTCTGTGTACCTGGTGAGATTTCCCGTGTTGAGTCAAATTAAGCCGCAGACTCTACTCGGGACTGGTGGTGCCCTTCGGTCAATTCTTTTAAGTTTCAGCTTTGCAACTAATTAGTCCCCCTGGAGTCCAAAGATCCATTCAAAGATGAAGTTTCCAGACACAATAGATCATCTATTGTTATGCGACCGCCGGCGGTCTAATGATCCTCAAAAGGGGTTAAACTTTTTGGATCGGCTTCTGTAACATCTACCTACATCATTCCGTCTCTTAAACAATCCGTATAAATTTGTCGGCACTCACCACCAAGAAGTGGCGATCTCATAGGGCAATTAATTTAAAAATCGAGAAGTGTAATACTATGGGTTATTTAAATCAATAGTTATATTAAGTAATTTAATCAAAAGTAAATTTTTAACATAATTTGTCACTATATTTCTGCTGTACACTTACATTGGCAGGCAACACAAACAACTTTAGTTAGATAAATCTTGTTTGAGTAAAAATTCTTCCTTGTAAGCAGGTCCTACATTACAGCTAGCTTTGCAAGTATATATTGCTAATATTCCCCAGTCAATGCTGTTAAAATCAATGCCTACATTAATGAAATTCAGTAGTTGTGGCATTATCTGAAACAAAAGCATGCATTTTTTATAAGGTTGAATTGAAAGATCAGTTTTATGTTATGTATGCAATAATATTTTTATTTATTTATTTATTTTTGCATCAATAAAAAGCAATTAAAGATATGTAAATGAACATTTTTTCCAGACTGTACTATAAGACTGGTGGCAAAGAATCGTAAACTCATGCATGATCTCCAATGTTAATGTATTGATTACTTATGCAAATTATACAGTTTGATGAGCGGTCAAATAATTATAGCGAATTGTACTTGTATTAAAACAGGTTGTTGGTAGTGTTGCCGGATAATCGATTATCGATGAATCGATTGTGTCCACCCTAAATAATCTAAAAATCGATTGGACTATCGATAGTATCGATAGTATCGATCAAATCGATAATATCGATGATAATTTTAGGACAATAAAATCGATTACTTACAATTATTAGATTATAATTGTTTATATTAGACAATACTATCGATTTAATCGATTAAATCTATGCTAAAAATCAAGCCAATACTATCGAATGTATCGATTATTATGTTGCAATCGATTAATCTACAATTATTTTTAGATATAATCGTCATTAATATTATGTCTTCTTAGATATGTACTGAAGGATAGAACACAACATTATTGAAACCGCATTAAAGTTTATGTACCTATTTAATTATCGACGACACTTTAGAAGACATCATGACCAAGAGAAAGGGTAAGTGCTGGTTAGCAATACTATCTAAGCCGATAGGTCAATTAAATCGATTAGATCGATATCATCGATTACATCGATAGTATCGCTTCAAAACTTGATATCGATACTATCGATAATATTGTATTTGACTACGCAGTATAATCGATTAATCGATTATAATCGATTATATTGGATAAAAATAGGAATCGATATTATCGATACTATCGATTGTTAGATTATTTGGGCCCCATTTACACAGTCGATTATAAATCGATGTACAATCGATTTTGCGGCAACACTAGTTGTTGGAGAAATCAACCTCATGAAGATTCTACTAGGTACAGTAGAATCCCGATTATCCGAACATCGATTATCCGGACATCCGATTATCCGGACTCATTCGTCTCGGCTCTAATTATTAATTTAAAAATGTTTTGACGGCGCAACGAGACATGTTACGACAAGTTTATTCCCGCCTGCGACGGTGTACTCCCGCTCTCATTTGTTTGCGGGATTGTGTTTGTTATTGTTTCATTTTCTTTAATAGCGTTTAACTGAAAGGTTGTCTTTTATTTTTGTTAACGTTTTGTGTTGGAAGTTTAAAATGTCCAAGCGAAAAAGAGTAGTGTTGTCTCTTAATGACAAAATGAAGATATTTGAGAGCATAAAAAATGGTGAATCTGGCTGTAAGTTGGCACAAATATATGGTGTCGGAACTTCTACGATACCAGACATTAAAAAGAATTCTGATTCCTTAGTGAAATTCACCTGCCCGCTTGAGCAAGAAGATGGAAGCTCGCAACGTAAAGTCATGAAAAAATCTCAAAATGAAATTCTGGAGAAAACCGCACGACGATTTTAAAGAAATAACCGAAGCAATTAAAATTCTTAGCATTGGTGAAGGGTGCGATGAAGAGAATATTACGGAGTGGCTAAACGGCGATAGTGAAGACCCTGGATTCCAAATATTAACTGATGAAGAAATCATTGAGGATTTAAACAGTAACGAGAGAGAAGATGAAGAGACTGAAACTGGGGATGTATGTCAAGTACCATCTCACGCAGAAGCTTTTGAAGCTCTAGATGTTGCTTTTAAGTGGTTTGAAAGACAGGGTGAATCGGATCCCGTACAGTTATTACAACTGAAGCGCATCAGGGACTTAATGAAAAAGATGTGATTCATTAGTGTCCATTACCCGGACGGCATGTCAACTCGGATCCCGATGAAAATATATAGAAAAATTAGAGCCAATATGAAAATATATGCCATGAATGTGCCCTTAAAAAAAATCAGTGCCTATTAAGGTCTCAGAGTAATTTAAGAAAATAAGATGCCGCTGGAGTAATGCCTGAAAACGTAACCCCAACGGCATGATTTTTTCCTATTGGTCTTAGCCAGATTTAAAGTAGCTTAAAAGGTAGCTTAAATATGTGCCCTCTCTTAGCCGAACAGCGGCATTTGTGCCCCTTGTGGATTTTCTGTAATTGAAAATGCCGCTGGAGTAACGTTTGGCGGATTTCTGTATCTGCGGAACGGCTGCACGAACAGCTATGTTTTTTTGTGAGCTGGTGTGTTTTAATATGTGCCGAATGTGCCCCAGAAATTATTCCAAAAAAATGCAAGGTGTATCAATAGGAAAAGATTTTCTGAAAATCGAAAATAGGCTCTAGCTCTTGAACTATACAAAATAGTGCGCTATGATTTTAGTGCCCTATGCCTATCAGGTATACGTATCATCTGACAATATTGTAAAACCCTATATCTAATTTTCGTCGAAATAAATCAATTTTTCTGTGAAAGTTGTTATGCTTATTTCAACCCTCAAATAAGAGAATTTAAACAACATAATAAGTTGTAATAATTTGCCAAAAAATAGAGCCCATATTCAAATATAAGCTTACTAAATTTCAGCTTTCTACACCTTATAATAAACAGTTAATAAATAAAACAATGTAACGAGAATTTTTTGACAATTATCCGACCAAATACGAAAGGTAGGTAAAAAGCGGACGTTAGGAACACTTACCTTACCTACTTAATTTGTCTACCAGATTTTCATGTGTGTGTACAGTGGTGCGGAAAACCTGTTTTAGTAAATTTATTATTGTGTGCTATTATCAGTTAATATTTCATTTTTTACTATTGTTGGGCTGCACTAAGTAAGGATGTTTATCGTCATGTCTGAAAGTTAATCTTTACAAAAGAAAAATACATTTAATTTATATTATTTATAGGTTATGGATCGCAGTAGATTTTAGAGCCCAAAAATTGGAAATCTTGATTTTCTGCTGAAATCTTCAATAGATAATATCTAAGTCACGACGTGTGATAAAAATGCCTAATTTTTTTTTAAAAAAATTTTCCTTTCGCCGGAAAATGAGCGGAAAAAAAACGGAAAACCCCATAGTAATTTCTAGGTGAAGTTACATGTTATTTGTAGTTATGAAATGTATTTAGCGATAAAAGTACTACATTTTACATGTTGTTTCATAATTTTAACCTTTATACTTTGTGATATTTATATTTTTCCAATTTCTTTGATATTTTTTTTCTAAAGTGTCTTAAAATTGGGGAATTGTTCTTTAAGGTAATTATGAAGGCAAATATTTTTCTTAATGCTTAATTAATTTCAAATCCCCTAAACCCAGGACAGCTAAGATATTCAATTTTTAAAATTTTGGTCAGGGTTGTCACAAATTGTTTTCACGAACATTAATCATCTTCTACCAAAATTTTTCAACGTGATTTTATTCACATATGAGATATGCCACATTTACATATATTAATTACTAGCTGTTGCCCGCGACTTCGTACGCGTGTACTCGATGAGACAAAATATTGTATACTCCCGCCGCCATCCAGCTATCATGATCTAAGAGATCTAACCATGTCGTAAGGAGAAGAGAGAAATGAAAAGTCAAGGTCAATAGGTACTCTTTTTTAGATAGGTTACTATCAGCTCGCCATCCGCCTCTGGTAAGAAAATTTTGCATGGCAGTGACACCGACTCCAAAACTAAATATTGAAGTATATCTTTTGTTAGTAAAAGTGTAAAGGAGTTTAGAGTAGAAGGCAGTTTTATTCCTTTGTAAAAAATAAATGTAACTTTAGGTTTTAGTGTTCAGGTCAGACTCAAACCTCCCTACGCAACAGATGAATGTGGCATCTATTTATTGTGTTCCTAGCCTACTCAAAGGTCGGTTTGTAAGTAACTACTATCGTAAAGTTATTATTATTAGAAGCCTATCGTGTCCACTGCAGGGCAAAGGCCTACCTACCCTTTTCCCTATATCGTAAAGTAAGTAAGACTATTCTTATAGTTTAATTTCCATTAGTAGGTGATGATAAGTAGTATAAAAAATAGTGCCAATTGACTTTGATCTTTCATTAATAAAATTAACAAATACATTAATTTAACAAAATATTAACAAACTGTCTGTTAACTAATTAGCGTTAAGGTCAACACCATAAAATTATTTGAAGGATTCTCTCGATTTCTCTAGGTTTCCGTCACCAGATCGTAACTTGGAGACAGTAGGAATTTTTTTAATTTAGCATATCAATTGCTCCATACCTTTAATTTGTGTTAATCAATCAAAACTGCTCATGACGCTGAACAATGATCCCTAAGGCGCTCTATTAATATCTCTTATAGTTGAGCTGAGCTGCTAGGGTTCTATATTACTTGCTCCATACCTTCAATTTGTGTACGTCAATAGAAAATGCTCATCACACTGAACAATGTTCCCGGAAGCGTTCTATTCATATTCTTATAGTTGAGCTGAGCTGCTAGGGTTCTATATCAGTTGCTCCAGACCCTCAATGTGTACATCAATAGAAAGTGCTCGCTAAACAATGTTCCCTAAGGTGCTCTATTCGTATCTCTTGTAATTGAGCTGAGCTGCTAGGGTTCCATATCAGCTGCTTCAAGACCTTCAATTTGTGTACGTCAATAGAAAATACTCATCACGCTCAATTACTCTTCTTAAGGCAAAGCTTTCATATATCTAAGTACGGTCTGTGTCTTCCTTGATCTTTCCAAAGCCTTTGACACTGTGTCTGTCTCTATTCTTCTGGATAAATTATATTGTATTGGTATAAGGGGTACAGTATTTGATCTGTTTCATAGTTACCTTAGTGAGCGCAAGCAGTGCGTCACCCTTGGCGGTGTTACAAGCGATGTAGCAACAATTTCTTATGGAGTTCCCCAAGGCAGTGTACTTGGCCCGACCTTATTTCTATTATATGTAAAATTATATGAAAAAGTAATAAAAATTATCAATTATTTATTTTTCTGAAAATTGTGATTACCTATTTTAAGAGAAAGTGTATAAATATAAGAGAAAGAGAAGAGAAAGTAGAAAGTTAATAATATAAAAAAGTACTGATTATTAAAAAAAAACTGTATGTTATTTGTGTCACTAAATTGGAGGATAGAAGTTGACGACTTTGATGATTTAATATTATTAAGACATACGATATTTCGTTTACAAATAAATATTTCTTGTTGATTTTATTAAACCTCTTTTTATTTAATTTCCTTCTATTAAATGCGAGTCAGATTCACAAATAAATAGAATTAATTAATGATAAAACTAATAAGCCCATTTAAGTAGATTTTTGACATTCTACGCCTTTGACTATATGCGCTTTTGACAATTTGCGATCGTATGTCATTTTGCGCTTTTGACATTATGCGCCTAAACGACGCAATAGGATTTACCTCGGAGTGGTGAATGTCAAAAAAAAAACTTGTGACGGTCAATCCTGTGAGATCTTTTGCCAAGTCAACGTCGGTGACAAGCGGCGCCAATTGTCAGTCACGCGCTCACGATCGACTGAGTGACGGAAATTTCTATAGAAAAAAACAGGTTTCACAAACTTGCCGCTAGAGGCGCTGACCAAATTTCCATACGAATTTTCATCACACTGGTGAAGGTGAGAGCAGAGTTTTCGACCCCCCTTTAGTGGGAAAATATTGTTTTAGTAGATTTGTATAGTAAAACGATCATTTAACCATGTACCTACTACGTTTCGAATGATCAATATATATTTACAATAACATACAATCCATTTTCTGATCAATTGATTTTTATCTGTTAAAAAGTTTTAATGTTTTTTTCCTAAAGTTTAATTACCGTATTAAAATACTAATGGATTTTTAGAACTAATTAACATAAAATTACTTTATGAGAAGCGGAACGGTCGGAACGAATCGTCGTTGTAAGAAAAATTATGATTAAAAAAAAATCCTTACTGACCAGAAATACGGTCTATATTTACATGTCAATCGTTTTACGTAAGTGAGACAGACTAGTAACAATGTGGCTGTGTGTGTGCAGCGCACATACGGTGCGCAAGGGCAAGGCTGGTTTTAATAGTTAATCTGTGGGCAAGGCACGGGGATGAGATAGCTGACTGTTTTACTCGATATGGCCGGCCGGTTGTTGTTGCTTGTTTACAACGCGAACGCTACCAATATCAAGATAGCTGTGTTTAGTGACATATAATTTATGAATAGTTAAATGTTTTCTGTGTTGTTGTGTGTCGGTGCATGTGTTCTTCTGTCCTTGCATTTTTTTTTTTTTTTTTAAATTATACTAAAGAGGTCAACAATGTCTTACCATTATCTATTACAACATTAGACACAGACAGACAGCGGAGGCATAGTGATACGGTCTCGTTTTTACCCTTTAGGTACGGAACCCTAAAAAAGGTTTACGTAATCTTCCCCGTCCCCGTCACAGCGATCATTTCGCTAACCTTAGCTAACCTTGAAAATAGTCAATACTGCAAGTAGGTAGTCATATCGAGAATATCGACAGTGTAGCCGTTTTTATTAATAATTGTTATAAAATGTACTGCTTATGTTATCAAGATATGGTATTACTGATAGTATCGCGTCAATCTTTATAATACATCGACGAGGTTGGCAAATGCAAAAAATAACTACAAATAATATTTATTGTTCAATTTCTATCCCACACTAAAACTTGTTTCCGTGACTGTACCTGACATCAAAAATTACAAGGCTACCAATTTAAATATGCTGGCTCGAAGTACTGAATGGCCGCTTTTTACTACCTTTCGTATTTGGTCGGATAATTGTCAAAAAATTCTCGTTACATTGTTTTATTTAATAACTGTTTATTATAAGGTGTAGAAAGCTGAAATTAAGTGAGCTTATATTTGAATATGGGCTCTATTTTTTGGCAAATTATTACAAGTTATTATGTTGTTTAAATGCTCTTATTTGAGGGTTAAAATAAGCATAACAACTTTCACAGAAAAATTGATTTATTTCGACGAAAATTAGATATAGGGTTTTACAATTTTGTCAGATGATATGTATACCTAATAGGCATAGGGCACTGAAATCATAGCGCACTATTTTGTATAGTTCAAGAACTAGAGCCTATTTTCGATTTTCAGAAAATCTTTTCCTATTGATACACCTTGCATTTTTTTGGAATAATTTCTGGGGCACATTCGGCACATATTAAAACACACCAGCTCACAAAAAAACATATCTGTTCGTCCAGCCGTTCCGCATATACAGAAATCCGCCAAACGTTACTCAAGCGGCATTTTCAATTACACAAAATCCACAAGGGGCACAAATGCCGCTGTTCGGCTAAGAGAGGGCACATATATAAGCTACCTTTTAAGCTACTTTAAATCTGGCTAAGACCAATAGGAAAAAATCATGCCGTTGGGGTAACATTTTCAGGCATTACTCCAGCGGCATCTTAATTTCTTAAATTACTCTGAGACCTTAATAGGCACTGATTTTTTTTTAATCGCACATTCATGGCATATAGGGCTCTAATTTTTCTATATATTTTCATCGGTATCCGAGTTGACATGCCATCCGGGTAATGGACACAATTAATTACTGCAAAAATCTATAACAAGTTATTTCCAACCAAATTTTAAATTATATAGGTATTATGTAATTCAATCTATCATTATAGCTCGTTTTATATCGTATTGTCTAAGTAAAACCCATTACATAATAAAAAATTATTAAAACTTAAATATTATTTGATTTGCTTTGAAATCGGTTATCCGGATTTTCGATTATACGGAATACCCCTGGTTTTAATTGATCCGGATAATCGGGATTCTACTGTACTTGTTTGTCACTTGTAACTAATTAATTATATAAAACTAGAATGCTTAGATATCTACAAGTATAGATACTTACTTGGAATTCAAATTGTCTTTCTCCATCACAATATTGACAGTTAGGTACTTGTACAAGCTGCTCTTTGTTCCCAGTTATCCACAAAGGGATACCACCCTTATCATACCTTAAGACTTGCTCTGGGTGTCTAGCTATCCTTTTGTTAAACTTTTTAAAAACCTTGTCTTCTGGGATTTTATTAGCATATTGTTCTAGTTCATCTTCACTTACATTAGATAAAGTGCCATCCTTTTTTTCATTCATCATCTTCCTTAATTTATCCATTTCTGTATTAACATCAACATAAGAAGAATCTTCCTAAAGAAATTGAATTATTAATGAAACTTATGCGGTGTAATTACAAAAAAATAGACCAGGTTTAAAATGGGTTTTAATATTAGCTGACAACAGAGGAATGAATGACACATTTGTGACATAACCTAATAGAGAAGAGCTTTTCTAATTGGCTAGCTAATAGCTTAGTCCTGTCTTAAACCCGGTACTAAGTTTTTGGAATAATGGGGATGGTGTTTTATGATTATGCATGTATTCAAATAACATAAAAGAACAGTAAAATCTGTTTTTGTTGCATGTAAACAATCTTGACATTCCTTTTTATTGTAATTATTAATTCATATAAAAATAAGACTAACACAAAAAAAACATTCTTGTACTTTGATATTTTTTTTCATTGATATTACAATATTCACAAAGTCAATAAAAATTTATTTTAAAACAAAAAACTTTATACCTCATCCTCTTCTTCTACTGTTAGGTCCCATTCCTTGAACAATATTGACTTCCCAGCTTCAGTCACAACAAAATAAGGTAACTTATAAATCTCCTCCTGCTAGTATGTAAGAAATCATTTAACAATAACTAATGCAAAATCATAAAGTAAATAATTTTTGTTCCTGCCAAATGCTTACCTGACACATTTCTTTATGCCCTTTTTGCCAATCTAATACTTGGTGTTTTCTACTACAATAGTAACTTTTTTTACATTTGGAACAATGTGAAGGAGCTCTTGAACCACAAATATCACATAATTTTGGATATTTCTCCATTGAGAATTCCTGTAATAAATGTATAATAATAATTGTTTCAACAAACACCAATTACCTAGCGCCAATATAAGTGTAAGCTAAGCTTGTGCTATAGCAACTAGTTAAGTTAATATTATTATTTATAAAGTTTAGGAAGTAATCTTTAGGTAATTAGTTAACTGTGCCAATGCCACTTTATTTTAAATAGTCTTTTTCTTTTCCCTTACCTCATTTTCATTTTCATTATAAGGTTCAAATGAATAATAATTATTTTTTCTTCCAAGTTGGCACCGAAATACTATAAAGTTTTCAGAGCTATTTGTTCTGCAACATGATCCATTCCTACATATAAACACAAATACTGTTCGATGAAAAGTATCGCTTCTTTCTTCATATGGTGCATAAATCTGAAAAAGCAATGATGAGGCAACTAACATAAGTTTAACTGTTTATAAATAATTGCACTGCAGAACAAAAACTTGATACCTGGCATAAAAATATGAGAGGGTCGCTACATTTTTTACAAATTAGCTGAGACGGATTTGGCAAGTTTTGCAGATCTAACCAAGCTGGTTTCCCTCCTACTTTACTGGGGAAAAATCTTGGGTGCAACTGCCAGCCAGCCTTTTCTTCCAGAAAGCCAATGTCCACTTTGTTACTTTCAGTCATTACGACCAAGTATTATTTTTTCCAAACACAAAGAAAATGTAAATACTGAGCCAAGAAAATAATCACTAGGTATAACGATATATTTTATTGCCGTACACCGTACCAACCATCGAGTAAAGTAATATACTCCGGAAAATAATGGTAAAATGGTACCAAAAAAATAAATGGTACCAACCTAAATCCTAACCTCTCCTTTCACTTTTTTTTTAAAATGTTTTACGGCTCTAGGTCTTGCCCTTTATGATTCTTGATATTGTGATCCGCGTATCTCACATGCGATGAGCTTAGCGCATGTGATGTCCCCGCCCCCTTTCACGCGCTTTAGTCGGCGACAGTTGCGACAGGATGCTGCCGCCTTCAAATATTGACGAAAATCTTAAAAAATGCTAAATTGTATAATTTTTGTACGGAAAAACAACAGTAAAACAACAAATGTATCAAAAAGAGGAGAAACATACCATAATTAAGGAATTTATCACGTTATTTTAAAAGAAATTGGAAAATTTGCACAAGGTCTAAACTTAATTTGTACCGTTACCTAATTGCGTATTAATTCAACACGCTACTCATTTAGGGATGCGATATTTTAACGAGCACACGTTAAAATATCGATAAGTTTATTTTAATCGAAATTGGAACTATTTTCTTACTAGTCACTACTTTCAACACAATTTACGGATTACTTTACTGCTAGGTACCTAATTAATTATGAAAGGATTCGCAACGTCATTAGGTTAAAATGTTTAATATAAATTATGAAATTAATCTGTAAAACGTTAAATTATGATGATTTTAATCCCGTAATGAGAAAAAACCGGCCAAGTGCGAATCGGATTAACGCATTATGGGTTTCGTATCGTCGTTATCTACTTCGTTTTAGTCACTTAAGATAATTTAAGGATTTTGTATTTAGTATAAAATTATTCAACAAACAAGTTCTACGAATATTACTGCCAAATTAATAAAGTTATCTTAATCGCTTATTCTTTGTTGCGATGGGGGTTTTCAAAAATTTATAATTTAATTTTTTTAATCGCCAGAACCGTCCTTTTTATTTTGCACCTTACTTATCAAGCCCAACAAGCCCTTTCATTTGAAACCAATATTGAAGGAGTTGTGAAAAAAATCAATTTGCCATTTTGTGGTGGCGGCCATTGCAGTTCCTTTGAAATTAATAATTTTGCATAGCATTTTACTTGACAAGCCTTTTCATTTGATACCCATATATAAAAATATGTCATTCGCTATTTTGTGATTTTTATCAAACATAGCTAAATACTTTGTTTTATATAACTCAAAAATAAGTAAGTAGAACCTACATTTATTACGTATTCCTTTCTCCGCGCAAATGTCGAATCCTAATAGGTACAATATATTTTCACCCCGTAAACCTAGTTTTTTTTCTGATAATCGGGGCGGAGAATGATCTTACAAACCAAAACATTGCAAAAGTTTCAGTTTCTTTATTACTCATGTAACGAACATTCTTCGTTTTATAAACATAAAGATAATAATAAGTGGGCATACATTTTATTTCCGGAACAAAATTTGATGTCTAGCTAGATCGATACTTTTTGTTCAGTTTATCGTGTACCCCATCCTTAATTTTGACAGGAAACTTCTCTAGCTTGTGGCTCCATCTGGCGTTGAGTGGTAAAACTATTTGGTATTTAAAAGCAAGGAAAATGAGCGGCAGCCACAATAATGGACCTTAATGCATCGTAATAGGGAAAAGCATGTCTAAAAAGAGACATCTAGTAGGGAGTAGAATAACAAAATATAAAAGCACATTAGAATCAGGAAAGCACAACTTAGGACCTTATTGGCTTAATAATAAAAATGGGACTCATTTAATCGAATTTGTATTTTAAGCTCTTTGGTCATCGCTAAAAATTATCAATCACAACTTAATATTTTTTGTAAGGGTCATAATGTGATATTCTTACAATTATGTTAGTTTGGTTACACTGGTTTTCGTACTAATATGCGAGGATGCTATTTCTACTCGTTTTTTCTGATCTGTGGTTTACATTAATGTTATTTTTTTAAGCCTGCTGCCTAATGATAACAGATTATACTATAAAAGCACACGACAGAACACCCACAAATTGAGTACTTATTAAATTCAGTAACTCTTTGTAATATTGGCCTTAAATTTTGGACCAAAACACAATAACTTTTGCAAAACCACTAACGGGTACAAGAAACATTAATCCATTGTTTTTCTAAATGATAATATTTATAATTTTATCATAAAATTCAAGTAATGTATAGGAAACCATGGAAAACTACGAACTATTTTAGTTAAAATATCCAAGTAGGTTTAAAATAAAGAAAATAAAACTCAAAATAAGTATTCATTACAATCATTTTTCAAAATCGTTATTAATATATTCTCCGTATCCATCAGTAGCCAATTTTCACTATTCGTACTATATGACGTCCAAAAAATTCGTTATGACAACTATGTAAGTAATTAATTTAAACAAACTGTAGTGATCGCATAGACTTTCTTGTCGAAAAACACTACAACACCATATTAAACCACTTTTATTTACGAAAACGAATAGTTCTCTGTATTTTTATCACATAAAAATTGCACTTGGTCAAAAATAAGATTAGGTACGCGTCCACTTTGACACTAATTATTATGACAATTAATGACATGTCGATGACGATTTGAGGTTTCTGTTGCCAGTAAAATAAATTAGTTCCAGTTGTTTTCCGCAATATGGCGAGGCCCCATATATTCCTGGTCAGGCTATACATTTAGGGAAAATTATGTCTTTAGTATTGTAAGCATGTCTTAATCCGAGAATTCAGTCATTTTTTAGATACTTAAATCCAATTTTTTTGTATAATATCAACTTCCAATAGAGCACAAGTACAAAAAATCCATGTGGAATCGATAAATCATAGCAGGAACAAAGCAACGTATCAAACGCTTAGATCAAACGTCAACGTCAAATTCAAAAATTATCTACAGTGTTATCAACAAGCACAAACGATTACAAAAAACAATAAGCAAAAAAGTATATTGAGCAATTCAAAGTATTTTACAACGATTGAACAGCACCTAGATTTATACATATTTCCAAAAAAAAAACATTAGATTCTGCAAAACGGTCAGAAAACAAATTTGTAGAGAGGTATGTAAGCTATTTACAAGAAGAGCTTGAATGGAGCGCGGCACCAAATCAGGCTTGCCATAAATTTTAATCAGCTCGTCCATAAGCACAAGGCGCTGAATGCCAAAGGCCGAGCAAACAAAGAATATGTGTGAAAGAGTTTGCTCTACCGCGACATCACAATAATCACAATGTGAGCTATCCACCATTTTCAAGCGGAAAAGATGAAATTTCAAATTACAGTGTCCAAAACGTAGCCTCAGAATAGAAGTGTAAAATTTCCTGTTTAAATAGGTGTCACCTTTGCAGAACCAAGGCATAACTTCAATTTGGGCATTACACTTATCATACCACAAACCTTTCTTTTCAATTTGAACTAGGGTGACGGAACCAAACGCCAGCACTGCACCAGTTACCTACCAGTATACCGTAGAAAAAACTGAAAATATAAGATAAATGAGTATGATTTCAAGGTTGCAAGGGTTAAAAACACGTTCAGATAGTTTTAAATTTAGATATTTAGGGTACCAATAACTGGATACTGAAATTTTAAGTTCTCCAATTACCAGCACACCTGCTAATACTTAGACAAAATAGACATAAATCATGTTTTCTTTTTAACGGACTATGTTACTACAACAATTGTTGATTGTTGTGTAAAAAGTGATTATAGCCTTGTTTTCCAAATCCAGCCCCATACTGAAAATCAATAAAATTTGAAAAAAAAGAATTGAATTATTTCTGAGTGTTTCACATCTCTTAAGATGAACCTATCAAAAACAACAAAAAACCCTTATAAAAAAGCCGGCCAAGTGCGAATCGGACTCGCGCACGAAGGGTTCCGTACTATTATTTATTTCATCTTACTGCCGTACTCAGAGACGTCTATTAAAGTTAATCCTTAATTAAGTCTCATGCAGTCCTTTTCTATTTTATTGACAAAGAAAGTGACAGAACAAGACTATTATAGATGTCATTCAATTGACGTCTTTGAGTGCGGAAATTAGCCACATTAAATAATTTATCCTAAGGGTTTTGTATTTAGTCCAAAATTATCCAACACCCAAGTTCTCTCCAGCACTCAAGTAATCCCAAAACACCTAATCAGCGCCCTTTGCAACCTTAAGATATATTATACCAGATAATTCTTATATGTCTAGGCAGAAAACTGCGATTCTCAATACTTGTCGTATAGTCAGAAAGTTCTTGCAGGACAACTCGAATTCCACAAACTTAACTGAAAGTGCAGTTCACTTGGCTTAGGTCCGTGAATCTGATACTATAATAACCGAGGACAGGTGGCAGAACCTGTCTTCGAGAACAGAAAACTGTATACACAAAAATAATGATAAAATAAATTGTTACAAACTTAAAAAAAATATTGTGAAAAGAAAACTTGGATCTTCTCTGTGTTTGACCTATGGTTGACTAGTAGAGACTGATTTTGGCATTAAGTCCGCCATTTGTACATTGTTTTCAATTTGTGTAGAAAAGTATAAATAAATAAAACTGGGTAAGCATATAACAGAAAAGATATTGACTGAAGGCTAAACTAATGACTGAGAAAATCAGTTTTTATGTAGGTAAAACTATTTTTAAGGTTTAGCTTGTATTTGCATTTACTGATTACTAGTTTAATAAACCAAATATGTCATGTTTGTTACTTATTTACCTAGATTTTTTCAAATAGTTTTCTGGTTTTTCTTTACGAATAATTATTTGAAAGTTTATCTTACTAGTTCAAAGGTAATTTTCCTACTCTTCGAAAGATCTGTCCATTATAATTGACTGGAGTTGAACAAGTTAGATGATACGTTACTTTTTTTACGTGCTATAATTAGTAGAAATTTAAAAAGACTGATAATACCCAATAAAAAATAAACAGTAAAATGTGTAACAATTCGCAGTGCTGATAACTGGATAAGTAAGTGACCATAATTGGTGATGACTGTGCTGATAAATGGAGACAGGCTCGTTTTTTGATAAATTGTTATTTTAACTCAATAATGTTTAATAATAATTTAAAAGTCTCACTTTACACAACAGGTGATTATATTATCTATATTAATAACGCCACACAATAGTGTTAGCAGAAGGGTAGCTGGACGAAATCAAACTTCGTAGTTGCAGCAATTACTTAAGGTTTATTTCTGTTTCAAAGTCGGAACACCACTGCCTTATTCTATCCTATGCTCGGTTTTATCAAGCCCATCCCCACTCGACAGCGCCATCTTTCGTGGTTAGTATAAGACATAGCGTTTCCGCTTGGACTTAAATAAATTACAACATTTTAAATATTAAGGGTTCTAAATTACAAAAACAATTTTATAAATATTTGTACACTATTGAAAATACTTGTAAAAATACATTTATATTTTAATTAATTCTTTTAAATAAAATATCTAATATTCTACTTTTATGAAAATCAATTGACGTTCTATTTTTAGTTAAGCTTTAGGATACACAATGGACGTCACACATATTATTTTAAATAGGAAAATGTATATTGATCTAAACAAATAAACCGTTATTAATATATTTTTTTACATTCGGCCTTTCTGACAAAGTGTTTGTCCTCAAACAACAATAGTAAATAATGACATATTAGCTATTGCTCGTAACGTAAGTACATAACCATTATTGTTTCTACATCAATTTAATACAAACATTAAACAAAACAATGATTTTTGACGTTAAATACTTACTTCTATAAAATCCAATAACTATTTATATTGTATTTAGGTATCACATGTATTATGAATTTAATGCCTATAATAGAAAATTATTACTACTTTTATTATAATTCATATATTACGCACAAGTAGGTATACATTTAGATTAAGTAACCTTAAATATTTTATTGTAACACAATATATTGATAAACGAGTCCAAATTTTCATACCTAATCACTGATCATAAAAACAACTTATTTTTTTTATTCGGTAGAACTTATTCTATAAGAGCATGCATAGAACTTTTGTACTTGTTTAATGCTTATTTTGATGATTGTTTCACACCTGACACTGGTAGGAGGTAAAAATAAAACTGATCTGTACTTATCCGACACCTGGAACCTATATATCAGGAGCAGAAGAAAACCACGTTTTTTTAATTATCTGACACCTGGAACCTTCATCAGGAGCAGAAAACAAAATGCCCTTTTTTAAAAATATTATCCGACACCTGGAACCTTCGGCAGGAGCGGAGAAAGAATTCTTTTTTTTTCTGACTGACACCTGGAACCTTCGTCAGGAGCAGAAACCTCTGATAAGAATGTACAATGAGAATAAATCATTATTTGTTGTAACAAAATAAAAATACATTTCTACTAACTTATTCTTGAGTGTCACTTTCGCTGCTATCCGTTATATTAGAGTTAATGTGTGTACTTATCCATGGTTGTATCTGATCAACAGCCCATACATTGCAATATTTCCTCTTTCCTATAGTAGAACCAGGTATACTGGACACTTCATACCTATCGTTGTCTAATACTTTAGTTATTTTATAAGGTCCTGAAAATATAGGTTGGAGTTTTTTACTTTGCCCGTCGTTTGTGTTTATTTGTTTTTTAATTTTAACTAAATCGCCTATTGCATACGTTCTAGCATCTTTTCGCATTTTATCGAACCGATGTTTCTGATCCTGCTGGTCTTTAGTGATATGATTTTTGACTTCCGACTTTATTTCCTCTACATCTCGAGTTTTGTTCCTAGTGTCTGGAAAAATTTCGCTAAACATGTTTTCACTACTTTGGGAAAGGGTACGACCAAATAATACTTCCGAGGGCGATTTTCCTATGCCTTTGTTGTGTGTGTTATTTAGACCCCATTGTATTTTGCCTAATCCATGATCCCATTTAGATTCTCCTTCCTTATCCGTATACGCAGAGAGTGCTCCTAAGACTGTTCTATTGTACCGCTCCACTTGGCCATTAGATCTAGGTGAAGCGACTGCATTTAAAGTATGTTTTATATAAGATGTCAAACAGAAAGTTTTAAACTCTTTGGACGTAAAACAGCTACCTCGATCAGATATTAGCCTAGCAGGGAAACCAAATGTTGTGAATACGTCACTTAGGGCATTAATAGTAAAATTAGTTTTTAGATTTCGAAGAGGTTTTAGGATGCAGAATTTGGTGAATCCATCAACTATTACTAAAAGGTACATATTCCCTCGCTTGCTTCTAACAAAAGGGCCTAGATGGTCAATATGGACTGTGTGAAAGGGGATATCTAGTTTCGGTATGGGATGTAAGTATCCTTCCTTTTTCCCGGAAACATCTTTACCATAGGCACAGTGAATGCACGATTTAATGTACTTAGGCACAAATTTATTCATTTTAGGGAACCAAAAATCTTTTTTAATTTTAGAAAGTGTTTTGTCCAAGGAATAATGACCAATATCATCGTGATTTTGCTGACATATTTGCCATCTAGCCCCTTTTGGAACAACCCATTTTAGTTGGTCTTCTACTTTACGAAACAACTTGTTGTCCTGGATTACAAAATTTTGTTTAATATCTGTTATATCGTTATATTGCGCATCTTGTAATACTTCACGTATATGGCATAATTTGGGGTCTGTCATTTGTAAACTAAGTAACCAGTCCTCATGGGTAATAGCCAATATTCGAGGATTGTTTGAATTTATTCCATCAGATTGGATAGAGTCAATGGGGTTTCGACTAAGCGCATCAACATGTGTCATGCTATGATTTGGACGATATACAATATTACAGTCGTATTCTTGTAACTGAAGCCACCACCTTGCAATTCTAGGTAAGAGGTCTCTCTTTGTAAAAGTAGCTCGTAAGGCATTACAGTCTGTCATGATAGTAAATGAAATCCCCAAGAGATAAACACGAAATCTTTTCAAGGACTCTATTACTGCTAACGTCTCTAAATCATAAGCATGAAATTTTTGTTCTTTAACTGTCGTTTTACGGCTAAAGTACGCAATTGGTTTCAAAGGGGAACATTCATTTTCCTTCTGCAATAATATCCCTGCTAGCCCTAACATACTCGCATCTGTATGAAGTTCGGTTATAAACTTAGGATTAAACAATGCCAGAACAGGTCGATCAATTAATATGAATTGTAAAGTTACGAATGCGTGTTCTTCGTCAGCGCCCCAGTTCCACAAATGATCTTTTCTAGTCAAATCGGTTAGTGGTCGTGCTATGATTGAAAAGTTTTTGATAAATTTACGAAAGTAACTTGTCAAACCTATAAATTGCCGGACTTCGTGCACATTGGTTGGGCGGGGAAATTTTTGTACTGCTTCGATCTTAGCATTTCCCGGCCTTATGCCTTCAGCATTGATTTCGTAACCCAAATAATTAATACTGGCTTTAAAGAAATGGCACTTGTTTATATTTAAAATTAATTTTGATTCTAACAAAAGTTGTAGTTTTTTCTAGTTTTCGAAGCCCTTCCTCAAAAGTTTCTGATATAACCAAAATATCGTCCATATAGGCCAGTGCTGGCTTGTCAGTAGTTTTTAATGATGAAGACAGAGCTTTTGTAATAGTTCTCTGAAATACAGACGGGGCGTTGACTAAACCGAAGGGCATTCGCTTAAATTGATATAGACCATCAGGCGTTATAAATGCTGTTAAATATCTACAGTCTGATTTTAGAGGAATTTGGTAATAACCACTTGCCAAATCTAAACTAGTAAAAAAATTACTTCCACTTAATTGATCAATCTGGTCCTCGATTAAAGGTAGTGGGAAATGATCTTTCACAGTTCGTCTATTGAGTTCACGATAATCTACGCATAAACGTTGACTACCATCCTTTTTTTTAACAAGCAAGATAGGGCTTGCATAAGAGGATGTGGACTCTTCTACAATATTATTCTGAATTAGTTCATCGACCATATTTCGGACAGTTTCCCTTTCTTTGTAACTAAGTCTATAGGGTCTAAAAGCAATGGGTTTACTATCTGTTAATTGTATGTCCATTTCTGTCAAGTCTGTACAACCTAATTCGGAAAAATTGTATGCAAAAGCCTCACGATATTTATTTATCAAATTATAAACCTTATCAATATCTGATCGAGCTAATTCTGTATTAATTTTTATATCCTGTTTATTGACAGGCTCATGTAATGTTTGTACATGAAAACATCTAGCTTTAAAATTTTGTATATTAGCAATCCTTTCAGCGCGAGCTAAGACGGTATTTTTTCGAATTTGCAAACAATTTGATAGTGTCACTACAATTATAGAAACCCTTCCATTTATAACTTCATAGATCCCTTCATGTATCCAGTATTCATTATTCATATAGCTACGGTAACTACCGGGTACAAAAATAGTATAACTAGTTCCGTCTGTTGTACAACAAGTCACATAACCAATTTTATCAACTACAATATTATCAATAACCATCAACTTTACAGAATCATTAATTTCATGTTCTATGTTTGACAGTTCAGAAGAAATTGAACGGTTAATTATCTCAAGTGATTTACTGGTCTTGATTACCAAAACATCAGGTAGTTCAGTAAAATTTTGCCCAACTAGAACTGGGACATGCAATTGCTTATATGTCACGACATATGCTGAAATAGATGCTTCGATGCAATCTATTTTTATAATAAATCTAGTTTTCCCAATAGGTTTTATACATGATTCACCAACCCCTTTAATAACTGGCACGTCATCCTTTTCTAAAGCTAAGTCATATTCGCTAATTAAGTCTTCTCTAATTAGTGAACAATCACTTCCAAAATCTAAAAAACATTTTACAGTTTTATTACTGTTATTAATGACAGCTTCCTTGTAAAATTTACTATTACTTAATTCTGATGTTTCGGCAACCATTACTTGTTTATCACTTGTATTTTTATGGCTAGTTTTATTATTTTTTGAATAACACTCTTCGCTTTTGTGACCTAACCTTTGACAGTTTTCGCATTTTTGAATTGGTTGTGGACACTGATGTGTTTTATGACCAGTTTGTTTACAATTATAGCAAGTCAGTGCTCTACACTGCTTGATAGTGTGGCCAACCTTTTTACAATAGGTACAAGTAATATTATTATTAGACTGGGGTTTTGTTTTGGAAGATCTATCAATCTGTTCTCTACACATGTCTTTCAAAAATCCTAACAAATCTTCAGGATGCTTAAATCTACCAGATGAAGCACTGGCCTTAAGTGTCCTGTCCTCAAGTCCATAAATAATGCAATCGACAGCCCTTTTTCCTGTTATTTCACAGGCATTTAATAAAACCATTTTATCATAATAATACTCGTCTAAACAATCACCTGGCTTATATCGTCGCGCTAACATTTCCATCAAAAGAGCACCATAATTAGTTTCAAAAGGAAAAGCTCGCTTAAGACACTCCTGCCACTCAATCCAAGTACGATTAATTGATTGTAAACCCTCATACCAACGCTTAGCATGACCTATCAGTCTAGGAAGAGCAAAATGAGAGGTCTGTTGATCAGTCCATTTGTAAATCTGAGCACACTCATTTACTTTTACTATCCAACTTTCAATTCTATGATTTTTTACGGTGGGATCAAATTCTGGAATCATGCTTTAATCGAAATTGAGTTTTTCAGAATTATCTGCCTTAATAAAAGTAGACATAAAGTTCATAAAGTCTTTAAGATTAACGTTCATATTATTAAAATAAGACGAACCCAACTCCTGCTGCTGATGATGCTGGTGTCGTGGTGAATTGCAAGCTTGCTGCAGTGGACTGCGGGAGCGTCGTAACTTGCTGGTCGCCGTAGCACGCTGTGACGGACTGCGAGCACGCTTTAACGAGCTGTGAGCGCGCTGCGATGGGCTGCGTAAACGCCGCGATGAGCTGCGTACGCGGCTGGACGGGCTGAGAGTGCGCTGCGGCGGACTGAGTACACGCATAGATGGTCTACGCGCATACTGCGGGGGGCTTTGAATTTGCTGCAACGGGCTGCGTGTACGCCACGACCGGCTGCGAGCATGCCGTGACGGGCAGCGAGAGCGCCTCTGCAGAATAGGGCTTCTATGGACACTAGGATCAACCGTTGCACTGTCTTGAGCAAATATTTGGTCTGGAAACTGCCGCAAGGGGCTGCGACTTCTCGTTATCCGGCTAGGCCTCCCTCGACTGCCACGGCTGCGGCTCCTCGAGGTACGACTACGTCGCTTAGTATTTGCCCTATCACGAGAGCGTGAAGACCTTTCATTTGGCGAATCCATGTCTGGAATTAAAAAAAATAATCCGGACATCACATGTTCAGTGTTAGCTTAGTACCTACTTATTTGACTTTGTTTTAAATAAAAGGTCTAAAGAGTAGGGAAAATAAATAAGAAAAAAATGTTATGAATAATAAATGTGTAAGAAAAGAATCGTTACCTCTTATTTTCCAAATAACCTAATTAAATCACACATCACACATAATCACATTAAAAGGAAAGAGGAAAACAAAACAAAAGAAAAAAAAACGTACCTTAGGCTTGCGTTCACTCGAGTTATTATCCCACTTCTGATTGTTAGCAGAAGGGTAGCTGGGCGAAATCAAACTTCGTAGTTGCAGCAATTACTTAAGGTTTATTTCTGTTTCAAAGTCGGAACACCACTGCCTTATTCTATCCTATGCTCAGTTTTATCAAGCCCATCCCCACTCAACAGCGCCATCTTTCGTGGTTAGTATAAGACATAGCGTTTCCGCTTGGACTTCAATAAATTACAACATTTTAAATATTAAGGGTTCTAAATTACAAAAACAATTTTATAAATATTTGTACACTATTGAAAATACTTGTAAAAATACATTTATATTTTAATTAATTCTTTTAAATAAAATATCTAATATTCTACTTTTATGAAAATCAATTGACGTACTATTTTTAGTTAAGCTTTAGGATACACAATGGACGTCACACATATTATTTTAAATAGGAAAATGTATATTGATCTAAACAAATATACCGTTATTAATATATTTTTTTACAATAGTTATAGAATATTGTAATATATGAAATATTTAGAGTTGAAGTTTAATGACCTCTTAAAGTGCTGATAATTGGGTCCGTATGATTATAATGTTTTTTCCAAATGTCAATGGACGTTTTCTTTAAAAGAGGAACAATATCAAAACAAGGTACATGGACATCTAGACTACTGCTAAAATCGGGGACTATTGTAGCACAATTTGTTATAGTTCTAGCTAAAAAGTCAGCTCTCTCATTACCTATGACACCAACATGAGACGGTACCCACATAAAAGAAATATTGAAATTATTTATTGATATTAATTCCAACCATAACTGTTTGATTGCAACAATCAAATAGTTAGTGTTAGCATTAAATTTATTATTTTTTAGATTTTCCAAAACACTCATACTATCACTGACTATTACCCATTTAAGACTACCACTATTTTTGTGTTTTATGTGTTTCAAAGCGGCAAGAATAGCCACAGCCTCAGCTGTGAATATGCTTGTGTTTGAATTAATTTTATAACCAGTTCCAGTATTTAACAAACTATCAAAAACAGCAGACTCATTTTTGGACCAATCAGTAAATAGAAATCTACAATCATCAAATTCAGAGAATTTACTATAAACATCTTCTTTTGAGAACAAATTATGATCAATAATAATGTTGATTGCAGGAAAGTGACTTTGAGTGACTCCAATATAACATGGCAGAACAGAAGACCTATGTATTTACAAAGTTTCAAGAAAATTTATGAATTGTATCAAGCCCTGCAATATGTAAAGAGAATTACGTATGGGAGGAGGTGGAGTAAGTTTTAAGTTTAGGAACAGGTGATTATTAATTTTACTGTATAGTTTCAATATGAATCTCTCTTTTAAATATGAGAACCTTATACTTAAGGGAGGAAGTCTACATTCAACTTGCATTGGATTTATGGGAGTGCTTTTAAATGCTCCAGTTATAAGTCTCAAGCTTTTATTTTGAATTTTTTCTAAGACATAAACCAGCCTACTGTCATAAGCAAAACAAAGGAAACCATATTCAAAATGACTTCGAATTAAAGATTTGTATAACATCAACAGTACCTTGGGATCGGCTCCCCAAGATGTGCTAACATAATAATTTCAAAATATTGAAGGCTTTATAAGCTCTAGAAGCTATTAAATCAATATATTTTTTCCAGGAAAGGTTTTGAGTAAAAGTTACACCTAAAAACTTTACTTCAACTAAAAGAGACAGGAATAGGAACTTGATTGTAGACAATAACAGGGGTAGAACTGCAAACATTTCCGAATACCAACAGTTTTGATTTTGAAGCATTAACTTTAAGATTTAAGTATAAGAAATAAGAAAACAAACCTTCCAACGACTTATTAATAAGAGTTG
The DNA here is from genome assembly GCA_949316185.1 of Pyrausta nigrata. Taxonomy (NCBI): domain Eukaryota; kingdom Metazoa; phylum Arthropoda; class Insecta; order Lepidoptera; family Crambidae; genus Pyrausta; species Pyrausta nigrata. Next base: position 9,986,978 of record OX438941.1, on the reverse strand, counting down.
TAACATGAGCCAAACTTTTACAAGATGTGTAAATTACTAAGTCATCAGCAAATTGAAGATTTTTAACATCAGAACCCAAGACCAAGTTCAAACGGCGAATATAAATAATAAAAATTAATGGAGACAAAATACCACCTTGGTTTGTACCAACTGAAGCAAATCTTGGACCACTAACAAGACTAACTACATCTGTTTTGGTATAAAAAGTAACATGACACCGAGTAAAGATTTTAATTTAAAAATACATGTTTGTAATTTTTTTACAAACCAAAAATGTGATTGCCCTACAATAGAACGAGTAAATCATATCAAATATTTAGGTGTTATAATTGATCAAAAATTATCATGGTATCAACAAACTGAATTAATATCAACTAGAATTAGAAAATTTATTTATATGTTTAAAACATTAATATACGTAGTTCCTTCCCACAAAAGCTCAAGAAATCTACTAAATGAAATATATCTTGCATTGGTCCAATCGATAATTACATACTGTATACCTGTTTGGGGTGGAGCCTACAGGACGCGTTTCATCGAAGTTGAAAGAGCTCAGAGAGCGCTTATAAAAGTAATGTACTTTAAAAAACGACGTTTCCCTACTAAGGAGCTTTATGAACTTAGTGACTTGCTTTCGGTGCGTAAACTTTATTTACTAAGCATAGTCTTAAAAAAACATAAATGTATCACGTACGATCCAAATATAGAAAACCGTAGACGAAAAGACATTGTTTTGAACGTACCTGCCACTCGAACCGTTTTTGCTAAAATGCAATATAATGTACGAGCAGCTCGTCTATATAATGAAATTAATAAAATAATATTTATATATAAGAAAACGTATTATGACTGTAAAACTACTTTAACATCTTGGATTAAAAGCCTTAAGTATGAAGAAATTGAAATAATATTAAAAATAAATTGAATCTCATTAACAAAAATAATTTGAAATAAGATTAAATATATATGTATGTTAAGTTCATCATGGTTGAATAATTGTACATGCTAAGTGAAAGATCAAACAATCATGCTCACAGACACAAACATTACACAAAACACATACACACACACTTACACACATAAATCATACACAACACACACTCACACACACACTTACTCACTTAGGCACACTCACACGCACACGCACACGCTTCGCGTGCGCGCACGCACATATACACAATTAGCCTGCATACCACTAAAGAGTGTTGTTTTTTATAAGATTTAGTTTACTTTGGTCTAAATATGTTTATTTTGAGGTTAAAAATATGTGATGTGCTTTTTAAATTAGTATTTTAAACTTTAGTTCACAAACACACGTTTATATATAAGGTAATATTTATTATATTTTAGTTAAAGTTGTATATAACATTGTTATTGAAGAGCAGAGGTTCTTGGCACAAGTATCTTTATACTTAAAAGGAGACTCTGGCCACTTGCTGTAGAAATACGTTTGTTAAAGGTAAATAAATTTTTTTTTTTTTTGGACCATATAACAAACCATTATATTTAACAAAGATTTCCCTTTCTGTTAAAAATTTTTGAACCCAATGAACCACTTTGGTTGGAATCCCAATAGAAAGTAGTTCATTGCCCAAAATATCAACATTTACATTATTAAAAGCTCCAGAAACATCAAAGAACACAGACATCAAAAAAATATTATTATTTAAACTACTTTGAATATCAAGCTGTAATTGACAAATACTTTCACGAGCAGACATACTCCTACGAAAGCCGTATTGATTAGAGGGTAAAAGGTTATTTTTTTCTATATAAAATTCTAGTCTTTGTTTTAATAGCTGTTCAAATACTTTTCCGACACAAGATGTTAGTGCGATAGGGCGATAAGAGTCTGGACTAGATCGCGGCTTATCTGGTTTTAATATGGGAATTATACAATCAGACTTCCAAGAATGTGGTATATCATTAGCTAGCCAAAGATTATTTAATATTAATAGAAACATGTCCAATCCCATACAGCTAAGCTTTTTCAACATTATGTAAGGAACACCATCAAGACCAAAAGCACTATCCTTTCTAGAATATAGGGCAGCAATTACCTCATTTTTTGTGAAGGCATCAGTCAAGAAACTATTTACAGAATTTGTACCACTGCCGGAAGGAATGTTTGTTTTGTTATTTACATAATCAGGAGTGTACTTACGAAGAAAATTTAAAACCCAACTATCATCGTTATTTGCCCAGGAATATGTTTTATTGAATTTTCTCATAAAATTCCAGATTGTCGACAAGGGAGTACATCGATTAAAGGAGTTGCACAATTCTATCCAGCTATTGGATCTAACCGTTTTCAAGGTGAGTTTTTTTAAAGCTTGCAAACGCTTAAATTCAATATATGTTTCATCTGAGGGATTGTTTTTGAAGTTAACATATGCAGATTTAGAATTTTAAACAGCATCTGTACATGCTTTGTTCCACCAAGGAAGAGGAGGATTTGAATTTCCTATGAGGTGTACTATTAGTAGTAGTAGCACCAGTAGTAGTGCTACTACTATTAATAGTAGTAGGGCAAGACATAGATAAATAGTGGTTTGGAAGGCACTTATTTTAGCAGTGTGCAAAATTTTAATGAAAGTGGAGTAAGCATCTAGCGGAGAATATTTTTCGATTTCAAAGTCAGACAGCTCCAAATCAACAATTCGCTCATACATTTTCCAATCCACACTTTTAAAGTTAGGATAAATTGGAGAATGCATGATACCATTATTATACAACACATCCCTATTTACATTATTATTATTTACAAAAACTTTTATTATTACAGGAAGATGATAGCTGCTGCCAAGAGGATCGTTATGGACGGACCAGTTACAAGAAAGGGCTAAAGATGAGGAAACTAATGATAAATCCAAAGCATTTGAACGCCATGACAGAGATGCAACAGTTGTTACATGACCATTATTTAATAATACCAAATCACTATTGTCAATTATATCTAAAATGTCTCTGCCTGTCGAATCTATTGTGTGACATTCCAAATGAGTGTGATAAGCGTTAAATCACCGGCGAAAATCATTGGTTCAGGTATTGAATCTATTAGAGATTGAAATTTAAGTTTATTAAAAGATGGCGTAGAATTCGATGGGCAATAAAAACTAACAATACTTATTTCTACATTATGTACAGTTATTCTAACACAAATGTTTTGTAAAGAATCATCAGAATTAGTATGAATTTTCCTGTAATCTATACTATTGTGAATTAAAATAGCTACTCCATTGTGTTGGTTGCCTAAATTATTTCTTTCAGTTATATATCCTTTAATATTAAAAGTTTTAATAGGCGTAAGCCAAGTTTCAGAGATTATTGCTATGTGAATGTTATTATCATATAAAAATTTGAAAGTAAAATCTTATTGCTATTTATACTCTGGGCGTTCCATTGCAGAATGTTAAGATCCATTTACTGGAAAAGAAGAGCCGTTTCGGAGAGTAAGGTGTAAAGTTTCTTTAATTGAGTTTATAGGGTTGACTTTTTGGTTCAATATTAATTTGGTGACAGCGTTGGTTAAAATGTTCATAAAAAAATCAGATTTTGTTAGGTTTCCAATTGAGTTTCAATATTTATCATAGATAATTGAGGGAAAGTATTTTCTTTAAAAAGTTCTGAATATGTGGTAGCTCTGGATTTTATTTTATTTTCTTTAAGTTTGGCTTTCTTTTGTGGACAAGAATTAGAAATAGCAACGTAGTTGCCACCACAGTTTATACATTTGGCATCTTTTTGGTCAACTGTACAAGATTTAAAATTATGTGCACCTGAGCATATGGAACATACTTCAGAATTTTTGCAATATTGAGCAATATGTCCGAACTTCAAACAGCGCAAACACTGCTTCACCGACGGCACGTACACACTTACCTCATGTCTCCACGAGTCAAGGTATACGTACTGCGGGAGCTCTGTAGAGGCGAACGTCACCGCGACAGTCTGCGTGGGCTGGTACGAGACCGCACCACCCTCACTCCGCACTCGTCGCATGAAACGCCGGACTTGAATGACATTACGGAAGCTGCCAATCAAAGTTGAAACCTTTTTATTCAATAAATCAGTAAGTACTGAGGTAAGAACCCCAGTCACCTCTGTGTCACTCGCCGGAATTGAAGCTTTGAGAGCAAGATCATCTAAAAGTTTCCTGTTCTGTAAAAAGACATTTGCATTGTTTGATAAGTCAAAAGTTATACCTATTTTGTACTTTTTGATAGATTTAAGATGGAGTATACCAGTCACGCAATACTTGCGTATAGCGTGAGAAATGGCAAGTCGGTCTTTGTCGGTGAATGGCTTTTCTTTGTGGAATATGAAAACTATATATTCCGTTTTTTTGCAATTTTCAGGGTACTTTCTAGAGTACCCTGGTACCTAATAAATTTAATACTTAGACGAAGCATCTTCTTCGTCAGATGAAGAGTCACTTGGCGGAGGCCGATCAGGAGGGTCAGCCTTTTTCCGCTTCTTGCTACCCCCCATGACTCCAACACTTTCACATATAAAACAAACTATTTACTATCTATTTACAACGATATAAACAAAAAAATGTACACTAATTACAATAAACTTTAAATTTTATAAAATTGGGCGCCTTTCACTATCAAGGTTCCCGCGCTTTTTCCTCTGCTGAGCAATCATCACATCATAGAGTAAAGGGCCAACAAGTGCCAATCATGCATTTTTTTTTGTTCAATTTACCCATTCTGGGTAGGCAAAGGATCAAGTCTATACAGCCACGTCTTCAGTAATTTTCTTTGTATGAACTAATTTTTTCAACTGGCAACAGAAACTTCAAATCGTCATTGACATGTCATGTCATAATGATTAGTGTCCAAGTGGACGCGTAATCTTATTTTTGAATAAGTGCAATTTAATGTGATAAAAACACCGAAAACTATTCGTTTTTGTAAAAGAAAAGTGGTTTAAGATGTGTTGTAGTATTTTTCGACAAGAAAGCCTATGTGATCATCACGGTTCCTTTAAATCAATTACTGATACAGTTTCACCACGAATATTTGGTATGTCATGTAGTGCGAATAGTGAAAATTGGCTATTGATGGCTACGGAGTATATTTTAATAACAAATTATGAAAAAATATTATTAAAATACTTGTTTTAAGTTTTATTTTCTTTATTTCAACCCTTCTTGGATATTCCAACTATAATTGTTTGTAGTTTTCCATGATTTGATATACATTATTAAAATTATGATAACATTATTAATAATATTTATATGTTTTGTTATTTTTAATAATGTTTGGTGTATCAGTCCGTGACCTCACTCGGCTAGGGTCTACTGAAAACCAGCGTCGGGGCCCCTAGCGGGTCACGACTTAAGCTGAGTGGGGCCCTTTTAATATGGACATCACAGACGCACAACTGCACAGTCCGACTGGCTTACCCACATAAATTGTAATTTTGTTGTGTTCCTTGTTTTATAACCGTGCCCGTTACGTTGTTTGTTTTCGTGTGTTATGTGATGTCCATTCATTAATAAATATTTTCTTTCTTTCTTTCTTTCTAATATAATTTAGAAAAACAGTTGATTAATGACTTTTTTACCCGTTTTGTAAAGATAAAGCAAAGAATGAAATTGTTTGTTTTCCCAAACAAAAAGAAAAAAAATTAGTTTTGGTTCAAAATTTAAGGCTAATATTATTACAAAGAATGACATAATTTAATAAGTACTTAATTTGCGAGTGTTCTATCGTGTTCTTTTATTTTAGAATCTGTCATCATTAGGCAGCAGGCTTAAAAAATTAACATGAATGTAAACATATATATTTTTTTAAATGTTCAGTTGCCAATCTACGCTGGTTTGACTAAACCGAGTGTTGTCATATCAAAATGATTCGAAGCGCCCTTCAGGTCCCATATATTTCTGGTCAGGCTTTATCATTTTTTTCTTCAGTTTTCTTCGATTACATTATTTACACAACTACCCTAACACTAAACTACAAACTAAACAAACCTAACTTATAGAAATTCGAGGTGGTTCACATTTCAATGTTCTCAAGAATATTTTGAGCGGGAAATCGAACCGGATCAGATAGGAGCGCCTTACTTTGTTTCTCACTTTTACTTCATTAGTTCTCCTCTGCAGCACATTATTAAGATTATTCCACCACACAATCACAACAATGACCACGAAAAACGAATTTAGAAAATTAAGAAACGAAGCCCATTTTGACCGGCTCGTAACCCGCCAAAAGACTCTCCCTAATCATGTTATTTCTTGACTTCTTAAGTGAGATTATTATTAACTCCATAGACTAAGGATCGGCAAAAAAATACTGTCATTAAGCGTCAAAAACTACAGTGCTCGACTTAAAAAAAAAGAGTTAACAAACTTTAGTGATGTACGTGGATGTCGGAACGAATATCACCAATCTTTTAACACATTTAGACATGCGCAAAATCGTTTACTGAAGTGAAATGAGTGATATAGTTCAGTGGGAGCTAAAGATATGTATCACTCATCTAGTTCAATTAGTTCAGCAGATCTACTATGACAATCTCACTCACTACTTCATTCAGTTTAAATATATCGTGTACTAAAGATAATTCTAATGACTAAAAAATAACATTTATAATATTTAGGCAGTCTAGAATTACTAGATATTGTTACACGCATTAACAAAGGATGTAATGTATTATTTATGTACGTACGTCACGTATTAAAAACGTATTAAAGTACCGAAAATTTTACATAGAAAACTATAGTGCAGTAGCAGAATACTGCAGTCTCGCTCTTGCAGTATTAACAAATATATCCGTACGTTTTACTCTCATATCATTGAGTTACTGAACTAAATGAACTACTTTGGACTATAGTGAGTGAGTGATACATATGGACTAGATAGGTGAAGTAGTTCAATTATATCATTCATTCAGGAACTACCCATGTCTAAACACATTGTGAGAGCATTAAAATGTAAACCATCCTCACTTTTCAATGAGTTATATAGGATCAAAGACATTGTAGTAAGTACAATGTCTTTGTATAGGATACATACCATTGAGAAGTTAGAATGGAGAGAGTATGTGTCAAAATCCCAGTTCAGAAAATTTCGCCACTTTTGGCGGGGGACGAGGAAGCAGCACACGTACAGCACACAACAAAAATTTTGACATTTAATGCCCCTTCCATTTTCTGCTAAGGACGGGAAATGGCTAACTAATTCGTTAGCTTACTAACTAAATGCACTCCTCCTATACTACTAATATTATGGCTGTATAAGCGAAACATTTCGAAGACGATCGAGAATAGACGTCGAAATATGATAGGACACCTTGGCAGTTTTTTAAACATCACAATAATAGGGAAGTTTGAAGGAAAAAGAGAAAGACTAAGTTTAACTTTGTTGTTAATAAACTTAATGTAAATAAGAAAGAACACTACAAGTGTTCAAAATATTAAAACTATTTAACTTTGTTGATTTTTAGAGCTTTAATTACCTATATGTTCTTAATACGATTATGTCTTAGTCAAGATACTACTTTGCTAAAGTAAAGTAGTATCTAGAATGTTGTTTTTGTGTGTATTTAGCACAATACTACTGCTTATTTATTGAAAAGTATATTAAAGATGTGTAATTTACAACTCTAATCACGTCTGAAGTTACTTGATTGGCCAAATTTTCACACCACTACGTTTGAAGCCCGATTACAGGAAATAATGGCCTTTTTACCTACCATTTTTTTGTACTTTTTGGAAAGCTTAGAGACTAGAGAAGTATTTAAAATTTATAAGAATCTTTGCAACCTTCTTTTTTTTTTATTTGAATTTGAAAATTTAACGCTAGCTCGCAGAAACGTAATTTATTAACTTTGGATCAAAATTGTTACAACATGCAGCAATGTTAGGCAGTTAATTCTTATGCATGTTAAAGAACACTGCACGAGAATTAGGTTTAAAAAAAAAACATAAAAAAATCGATCAGTTTTTTATGTAATTTTTTTATGTAAACACTAGCGAAATTTTCAATGAAAGCATAAAAAAATCGTATCTCAAAAACTAAAAAAAATCGGGGAACATAGATGGGGAACAAAAAAATTTCTTGACGTCATTGGATGGACCACTCTGTAATTTACAACTCTAATCGGAATATAAGATAATAATCATGGTGATGTTACGGGAAAGATTAGTCTAATTACTATGTATTAGGCTATATTTTTTTCGATAATTATCATATTTTAATACTTATTATCCTATTCCAGACGAAGGCAAATTAAAAAACGCAAAAATCATAATAATTGTTTCTAACGTTCTTGTGTTATACGTGGTGTGATGTAACTAACACGACTTACTTACATAATTATATAGATATAAGAATATAAGACAATATTCTGCAAGTATTTTAAGCGTTGCCGTTCTTATTATCGAGCAAAAAACGCAAGTCCAGCAATCACGGTTTTTGAGGTACAGCCTGGTGACAGACAGAACGGACGTCGGAGTCTTAACAAGTCCCGTTTTTACCCGTAAGAAAACCTTAACACTACACACTTGGCTAAGAAGTTTCAAAGTACCTAGGCACTGCTGCTGCTGCACGGACAAAATTAAATGTACTAGAGAATTACCAACCTATGACATTGTACTCTTACTGGATTTTACGTGAATTTTGTTATAGTTCACAAGATGAACTTATAATTACATTCGTAATGATCAAAGCCATGGATTTAAGACATTAAAAATACTAAAGAAAAATTTTCCTAAATTGACTAAAGAAATGAAAAACTTATGACAAGGCAGCATGGTCATTGACCTTAGCCTGTTCCAAACGGAACAAAAATAACAAAAAAAAAAGTGAGAATCGCATTTTGTTTGACGTCTTTGGAATCCTTCGAAAATAATCTGTATTTTCCGACGTTTGTGAGAGAATAAGGGTGCTGTTCTGGGCTAGACTGGGCTACTGCAGCTGACTCGTAATCCCAAACAGGGATTATTTATGAAATAACATTTTATTCAGAGATGACCATTTTACCTGTAATCTTAGTGACGAACACGATCGGTAGCAACCAGCATCTCTCGCTATATTGAATTTAAAAATTTAGAATAATAAATTACTTGCCGCCATGGAAAACGAAGAGAGATTACAGCGGATCAAAGGTATTACAATTTACTTTACCTTCACAATGCTGTTAAAAAGCTAACCATTTTGATTAAAAAATTAGTCGGTTGTGCTTGCATCCAGCTACTTGACATCAAGTATTTTAAACAAAAATTTGTTACAGCTGGGGCATTTTTGGCATCCATTGCAGGCATATCTGCCGTTGTGGGCTTCAGTGCTACTCTCTCAGCTGCTAAGAAAACAGACCCAAAATATTTTAGTAAAGGTTAGGTGTATATGTACAGAATATTTACTGATGTTTCATGTTCAGTATCACTGACTCAATATTTATCTATCTTTCAGGTATACATGGCAGCGCTGATTTAGCAGATGCTGGGGCCATACTGGCTCTGAGAGCTCTTGGGTGGGGCACTCTATATGCAATTGCAGGAACATCATGCTTGTGCTATGGAGTTTATAAGTTATCCGGTGCTAAAAATGTATGTTTGGATATTATGCTTTTTAGGGATACCTTAAAATATTAATTAGATACCTTAAAAGGAAAAAGGAACCCTTATAGGATCACTTTGTTGTCTGTCTGTCCGACTGTTTGTCTGTCTAGACCTTTTTACTCAGGAACGCGGGAGGTATTAAGTTGAAACTAACATCAAATACTTATGGCTACAGGCCCTTAAAGCTGTGAGAAAATCAAGCTTCTAAGTTTACGCAATCTAAAGATTCAGATTTATTTTAGCCATATTTTCTTACATTTTGCAGGGCAATCAAAACCTACAGGGTACTTTGCCAAGAATCTTACACTGCAACTAAAAGAGAAAGTCTGAAAACCACTTTGTGGACATATAAAAAAACCTTTGTTTGTATGGAACCCTCTGTGTGCTAGTCGGACTCACACTTCGCCAGTTTTTTTAGACCAATGAGACTAGGGTTGCCAACATTTCTTTAGCAAATTATAGTATTTTTCAAAAAAAGCTTTGAAAAAATATAGTACATTAAAAAATATGTAGTATTTATGGAACACACAAAAAAAGGACAACAATATATTTGGTACTTACTTATTTTTATAAGTTAATGTCAAAAGTTAAAGAATGGCCCATTCATATATTACATAAAGATTTGTTGCTTACATTTCAGTTGTTGAAAATATAGTAGTTTTACATACTATATTATATTTCTTCAACAGTATAAAGTACGCAGATCCTCTGTATATTATAGTATGGTTGGCAACCCTAAATCAGACATATTACTTATCTCGTCTTTTTGTTTCAGCTCAAAGACTTTAGAATTAAGATGGGAAATTTATTACCTGTTTTACCAAAAAACAATCCCCCTCAATCACGGACAGAATTCAGTGGGCTCAATGATTTACTAACTTATATTTCAGAAGACTATGGAAAGAAGAAAGATACTTAAGTGTACAAATGTTTTATTAATAATGTTATGTTATATTAGTGACATGTAAATACACAAATTAAAGTTAGATTGATCTTAAAAAAAAACCTTTGGCACTAGGTATATAACACAGTTAAGGCTGTAGGTACCTGGGCGACCGAGCTTTGCTTGTTTACAACTATTTATATAAAAAAGCTTTATAATTCGTAAGTCATATTTAAAAAACAAAAAGCTAAAACTTGAATAAATAGGTACCCAAAACAGTAAAGGAATAGTAGATTGTTATACAAGGGTCGAAAGTGACCATTCCACTCGAGAAGTTTCTGGCGCTCGACCGAAGTGAGAGCGCCAATAGCTCGAGAGTGGAATGTGTGCTTTCACCCGAGTTAAACATACTATTTTTCATTTAGACTTTGAGAAACAAATAGTGCATTTCTTTTTTTATTTGGTGCAATCGAAGGTGCTTTCCATTTCATATCCGCGAAGCGCCCGAACGGTACATTTCGGCGTTTACTTAGCCCGCGAGTGGCGCCACAAATTAATTAGATAGCATGTCTAAAGACAGATTTGAAACGGGCCTTTGAAGGACATCATGTTAGAGAAATGTCAAAAGGTTCCTGTAATACAACGCTAAAGCTGCTCAGCGCTAGTGTGCAGTATGGCGTTGTTTTTTTAAAGCCAAACATAGATTATACAACTAGCAGTGTACCCATTATATTATCTGTGCCTACACAGGTGGTTTTGGCGGGTTGCACCATTACCTTAATGTTACTTTAACAAACGGCAAAAATCTTTCATGCTCGATAAGGAAATCACCGGTTATAGTTAAGGTCGGTAAAATCCTGTGAGCCTGTGGCAGGCCTATGTATCTCCCCGCGGAGGTAGCAAAAACGTACCTACGCGCGGCGCCCCTACTTAGGGGCTAAAACAAGTTGCGTGTCGCTACCGGCCAGCGACACGCTCGCGCGTTTTATTCACCGGCGGCCGTGCGGCTACGTTGCTGGCTGGACGAGAATGAATAAAGTACTAGAAAGAGGCGCTAGATGGCGTTAGAAGCTTCTCGTAGCAGTCAACCCTATCGCGTCGCGTGATATTACGTCACTGAATAGGTTTAGTGTATTATGAATCATATTCCAGAGCAATAAATATGAAATTATCTTGCAATGGATTTTTGTAGGTGTGCTTGACTCTGAGGCGAACTAAATTACGCCATATTGTTGACGACATTGAGTAGACATTTCTTTGAATACAATTGTTATGTCATACTTCTTTACGAAGTACTAGTATTCTGTGCCTGTGGTAAGTAGTAAGGGAGCTGAAATATACTAATAATCTAATAAATAAGTGTTTTTGATATTGACATTTTTTATTTAAAAATGACGACATAAATTTACTTTGCGGATAAACGATAGCAATCAAATATGGTACAAATGTGTTTCACATGTTCAAAAAATAATGGTATGAATACGCCCGTTTCATAAACGAGTCACCTTAAAACTTGTAAGGAGGCAGCTCCTTATCTATTACCGTCATCTATTACCGTCGGACCTGAAACAATGACCACAATATGAATAAACCTTATTCCGAGTTTCACTTATATTAAACAGCCGGTAAAATCGATTGACGGTTAATTTTATAGAATTTCTATACAAAATATGTGAAATGATGCTAAACCGGCTGATTTAAAATTTAACATGCGCTTAAAGCATACCTACTGGTACAGACTGTTATGGTATTCGGGGAAAGGCTCTCGAATGGATAAACAGTTACTTAAGAAATAGAAGGCAGAGTACGGAGATAACCAAAGTAGTTCAGGACGTCAATAACCATTTTTTTAAACGAAAGTTTAGGTCTCAAGAAACTTTAAAAAATGCTGGGGTTCCGCAAGGGAGTATCTTAGGGCCTCTATTGTGTTTGGTATTTATAAATGTCTTGCCGAAATATATGACACATAAATGTATACTTTTTGCCGATGACACCACGGTCTTAATCAAGGTAGAAAATAAAGACCTTGCTCAGCAAACTTTGAGCAGGGCTTTTTTTGACATTGTTAACTGGACGATTAGAAATAAATTATGTATAAATATAAATAAAATCAATTTAATGCAATTTAATTCATACAATACTATCCCATTAACTCTTGACATTGAATACCAAAATGAAAAGGTAAGCACAGTGACTTCGTTTAAATTTCTAGGGTTTACTGTAGACACGCACTTAAACTGGAAAGATCAGGTTGAGGTTGTTGTTCAGAAGCTTAGCAGGTTCGTTTTCGCCCTCAAAAAAGTACGTCAAACTATTTCGTTTGATGCTGCGGTAGCTGCGTACCATGGTTACGTGTCGTCTGTGTTAAGCTATGGACTGTTACTGTGGGGTAACTCGGTTGACGCTGAAAGAGCCTTTAAAATGCAAAAGAGATGCGTCAGAGTAATAAATTCTGCTTGGTTTCTGGACAGTTGTAGACCACTTTTTCAGAAGTGTCACATTCTGCCGCTGCCTTGTATGTACATTAGGGACGTTTGTAATTTTGTTAAGTCTAATCCGGATTACTTTAAAAGACGAAGTGATGTTATGCCCCGTCAAAAGCGTGCCAAGTTTAAAAACCTGCTCTATCAGCCTCCATGCCACAAAGATATTTATAAGAAAAATGTTTATAATATGTCAATCTATACAGTGTGTCCCTGGATAAAGTGCAATCCCGAAAGGGGATGAAACTAGACCATGAATCATTGACTAGAAAAATATTAAAAAAAAATATAAAAAATTACTGTAGGATTTATTGGTATTTTAAAATTTTCATGTTTCATTAAGGACTCTATGTCCAAAAGTATTGATTTCTTCCAAAATAATGGGTCTATTTCTTTGAAAAAAAAAACAGTATGCCTAATACCTGGCGATGACCATGAAATAATAAATAGTCCGCAAAAAAGTAACTATCTTGGGTAAAAAAATGTATTTTTATGAAAAAAATGATTTTTTTAGACGTTTATTTTAAAAAACTTCAAATTACTAAAAAATGTGCCCTATAACTATGTAATTTTATAGCTTACTTTTATTCTTTACCATTTTAGCTTCCAAATAAAAAAAAAACCAATGTTCTAACTAAAAAAACACGCTATCTACGAACTTTTAAAGTGGAGCCTAATCGTGTTACCGTGCAGGTAGAGACCGTTTTTTTCCATTGTTTCCGTCCTACTCTGTGCCCTTCGGCAGTGTAAATAACTCCTACCTAGCCAATTTTTGAGTTAGAACATTGGTTTTTTTTTATTTGGAAGCTAAAATGGTAAAGAATAAAAGTAAGCTATAAAATTACATAGTTATAGGGCACATTTTTTTAGTAATTTGAAGTTTTTTTAAAATAAACGTCTAAAAAAAACATTTTTTTCATAAAAATACATTTTTTTACCCAAGATAGTTACTTTTTTGCGGACTATTTATTATTTCATGGTCATCGCCAGGTATTAGGCATACTGTTTTCTTTTTCAAAGAAATAGACCCATTATTTTGGAAGAAATCAATACTTTTGTACATAGAGTCCTTAATGAAACATGAAAATCTTAAAATACCAATAAATCCTACAATAATTTTTTATATTTTTTTAAAATATTTTTCTAGTCAATGATTCATGGTCTAGTTTCATCCCCTTTCGGGATTGCACTTTATCCAGGGACACACTGTATATATGTATAATAAATTGCCGGAAAGACTAAAAATACTCGAAGGCATTCAAGAAAAAGTTGAATGATTGGCTTTTAATTAACTGTTTTTATAGCTTAAGTGAATTTAATCAATGAATATGACATTAACGAATATAATAATGTGACTAAGCATAATGTTATGTGTTATAAAATTATGTTCTTTTAATATTCATATTTGCATGCCTGCACGCAGGCTGAATACACGGACTAATTTTATTTTAAGATCTGCATATGTTGTATTCTTGCAAATAAACACTTTCATTTCATTTAGCCTATCGATAGTCTAGGCAAAAGAAATAGTATCGATAGAATATCGATAATATATCGATAGTATCGAAAGACTATCGATAGTCTAGGCAAAAGCAATAGTATCGATAGACTATCAATAGTTGAGGCAAAAGCAATAGTATCGATAGAATATCGATAGACTATCAATAGTTGAGGCAAAAGCATCAGTATCGATAGAATATCGATAGTCTACCGATAGTAATGATAGTATCGATAGACTATCGATTGAGCCTGGACGAATCCATGCTGGTGTTCAGAGATTTGGTGTTTAATGTAACTTTGTACAACCGAGCAAACCAGTGACTCCAGCACCTTCCCAAAAGTATCAAGAATGGAAATGGGTCTGTAATTTTTTACATTGCTGTTGTCACCATCTTTAAATATGGGTACGACCTTCACTACCTTCCATTGTTCCGGAAAGATGCCGGAGCTCAAAGAAAGAAGCGTTAAATATACTAACTAAGTAATGGGGATACCAGATACTTAGCACATTGTTTGATAAAAAACGGTGGTATGCCATCTGGACCTGCACCCTTGCAGACATCCGGTCCATCTAGTTTATTGTGTAGTTCGTCTTGATTAAACTGGATTATTGAAAAAGCGCGGGAAACCTGAGACTTGTCGGGTGTCTTTTTTTCCTCCCAAATTTTTATTTAATTTTTAAAGGGTTTACGGTCAGGAGAATAGTGTTTTTGTACATATCTTTTATTTCTGTGTATTTATTTACTGTTTACAAGTGTTTAGTGCGTGAATCTTAGGTAAGTTGAAAAGTTTTTTCGCCAATATGAATGATCTCCACCACTATCTGATGATCTATCGGAACTACCTGAAGTTATTATGTCTTCACCTTCAGTAGCATATTGTGTTACCATTTCGAACGATTCCGACACCGATGCTCCAACCTCGGCATTAGAACTCGAGCGTGGTCTAAAACGAAAACGTACTCACCTTGGACAAGATTCAGAGTCAGTTTTTCATCACTCAGATTTGCCTAAAGTTGACCCACAACCTGTCGCCATGAGCCAAGACGTTCCCAACAATAATAATCCGCCTATTGGGCGTAAAAAATACAAAGACAAAGATATTGCTCCATACATAGTACATGTATCGAAAACTCGGTCTTCTCCAAACGATGGTGCCACTTTGCATCCAGTCGAAATTGATAAATTCCTCAAAAAATATTCCTTCAAAGGCATTATTGATGGGAGTGTCAAAAGTGTAGGCCGTAACAGAATCTCAATTTCGTTCTCAAACTACTTGGATGCTAACTATTTTATGGGACACCTTTGCTTGAAAGCCACCAAACTTAATGCTTTTGTACCTACATATAACGTTACTCGAATGGGCCTGGTACGGGGTGTTCCTGCAGATTGGACCCCAGAAGAGGTCATTGCAAACATGTCTGTACCATTGGGTTGTGGTGAAATAATTAAAGTAAGGCGACTTAATTTCAAATCTTTTATTAATGGTTCTGTTACCTGGAAGCCATCACAATCAGTTGTCATCACTTTTGATGAACAAACATTACCAAAACGTGTGTACTTGTGCTGTAACTCTCTTCCAGTAGACTTGTACATTTTCCCCACAATCCAGTGTTACAACTGTTGTAGATTTGGGCACACAAAATCACAATGCCGTTCCAAGCCTCGTTGCTTCAAGTGCGGTCAGGAGCATCTTAGTGACTCTTGTTCTATTGATGAAGAACATGCATCTTGCTGTGTGTGTACTGGTTTCCATTATGCAACCAGTAAGTCATGTCCAGAGCTTGTTCGCCAGAGGAAAATAAAGACATCAATGGCTGAAGACTCTATTTCTTATGCAGAAGCATCTAAACTTCACCCTCAAGCTTCTAAATCATATGCAGACATTGTATCTTCCAGTCCTGAAAAAGTTACACAAGAGATTCGTTCTCATGGGTCTCATTCTAGATCAAAAAATGTAAATCAGTCAAGTTCCTATAAAAAGACAGTTTATATAAACCCGCGCTCTTTACCATCAGTTCCAAAAGGCTATGACAAGGAAGCTCATAGGAATCTAACTAGGGATTATTCTTTCCCCTCTCCAAAAGATGGGTTTGCTCTTAAGAGCCAGTCCCAAGATGAAGATCAGTCAAGCTATAATCTCACAGATCTCATTGCAGTCTTAATTAATTTGATTTCTCAGTATAACTCTAGATCACCGTCCAACGCTGCCCCTTTAATTGAAAGTTTCATTCGATTCCTCCAAGATGGATCAGCGCGCGAAGGTAATTCAATGGAATTGCCGGAGTATTTGAAGTAAAAAGAGTGACTTTATCTATTTAATCAATAGGTTTGAGCCACTTGTTTTTGCTTTGTCAGAAACATGGCTCAGACCTAATATTAAGTTTAAGGTAAGTAGTTATAACTCAATTAGGGAAGACAGAAATGATGGATATGGTGGGGTCGCCATATTTGTCAAGAAGTCTATCCCTTTTTTCCCTATCTCAATACCTTACCATGGTAGTGATTTTAGTATAGTTGCAGTCAGTGTACATAATATTTGTATGGTTTCTATTTATATTCCATATCCTTCATCAAATATTTTAAATGAAATTAACCAAATACTTATCTGTCTTCCTAAACCTTTATTGGTACTTGGAGATTTTAACTGCCATTATTGTGCTTGGGGTAGTTCTGAATCTAATGACTTTGGTGAGATGTTGATGGATATTATTGATAACCTTAATTTATGCACTTTAAATACTGGATCAATTACCCGCCGTACAGCTCCTGACCAACGGCGAAGTGCTGTTGACCTTTCAATTTGTTCCCCAAGTTTAGCTACATTATTAACATGGCAAACTCTTCCTTCATCTTATGGCAGTGATCATTTCCCTATCTTGATTTCTGTCCCATGCAAAAATTTAACCATTCCTAAACATCTACCTCGGTTAAGACATAGGCTTCCAAATAGAGACAATAGTTCATGGTCTACATTCAAGGAGAGTGTTGAGCAAAATCTTCATTCCCTTCCGAATATATCACTAGGCAATGAGCCTGTTTGTGCTGATGCCTTGGCCCGCTTGTTAATTGATTCTGCAAACAAAGCTTTTCCTTTAAAAAAAACTTCCCATAAAATTCCTTCACCACCTTGGTGGGACAAAGAATGCTCACTGGCTATTAAAAAAAGAAAAACAGCTGAACATAAATATAAATATTGTATGTCTAGTGAAAATTTTATTGTATTAAATAATATTAGTGCTGCTACTCGTAGACTCTTCAAAAAGAAAAAGTTTGAGAGTTGGAGAAAGTTTTGCTCATCAATCTACCCTTCTACATCATCTACGATTGTCTGGCAAAATATTCGCCGGTTCAAATCAGCCATGTCTGATTCATCTCGCCCATCAATTCCTTTAGATATCGCTAGTGAGTTTCTAGATAAACTTGCCCCTCCATGGGTCCCAGAAAAATTGGACCTTACAGCTCCTGCAGATTCAGCCTCATCAAGCTTTGATTCTCCTATCACACTGTTTGAACTGAAGGGCATAGTTCAAAACCTTTCCGATTCTTCACCAGGTCACGATAGAATACCATACTCTTTCTTTTTTGATATGAATGATTTCTTATTTCTTATCTTTTAGATATTATTAATTCTGATTTGATCTCGGGGTAACGTTCCCCCTTCATGGAAGTTGCAAATAGTGTTGCCAGTCCCTAAACCCAACAAGTCCCTTTCTGATCCCACTTTATATCGACCAATGTACTTTCCTCTGTGTTAATTAAATTAGCTGAACACTTGATTAAAACCCGTCTTGAGTGGTTCCTTGAATGTAATGGCCTGCTGGCAGATAGCCAGTTTGGTTTCAGGAAAGGTAAAAGCACAGTTGACAACATAAGTCTACTCGTCTCTCATATCCAGATTGCTCTTTCTGATAATGAATCAGTCGTAGGAGCTTTTCTTGACATAAATTCAGCGTATGATGGGGTGTTACTATCTGTCTCATTAAGTAAACTTTACTCTTTAAATATACCTGTGAGAATTTGTAATTTCATTATTAATATTTTGTCTGAAAGATTTATTGAATTAACCCAAGGAGATACTTCATTTAAACGAACGTCTTGGAAAGGTCTCCCCCAAGGTTCTGTACTCAGCCCCTTGCTATATAATATTTATACCCATGATCTAGCTTCATCCCTACTAAATAGTAATACCAAAATTTTGCAATATGCAGATGATTTGGTGTTGTATAATGTTAATAAATCTGTAATAGTAGCTGCCTCATCTTTAACTTCTTCATTATCGGATTTAAAATCCTGGATGGATAACAACGGTCTTGAATTGTCTGCTTCCAAAAGTGCAATAGTAGTTTTTTCCAGATTAAGAACCACCAGTTCAAGTGTTTTATGACAATGATGTCATTCCGGTAAAAACTCATCACAAATTTTTGGGAGTTATCCTTGACTCAAAAGTTACCGCTCGTCCCCATTGTGAGTATCTTGTAGATAAATGTAATAAGCTGCTTAATTTATTAAGATGTTTATCTGGAGTATGGTGGGGTGCTCACCCCTTTTCAATGAAACTTGTTTACAATGCCCTCATCAGAAGCGCCTTAGACTATGGCACTTTCCTTCTCGAACCAAGCAACGTGACAGCTTTTAAAAAACTAAACCTTATTCAATCCAAAGCACTCAGAATTGTTACAGGCGCTATGAGATCTAGCCCTGTTAATGCCCTACAAGTGGAATGTTGTGATCCCCCACTCAGACTCAGACGCCAGTTTCTGTGTGATAAATTTCTTTTCCGTATATTTCACTTCTCTAAACATCCCCTATTCCCTAAGCTTCAGGTTCTATCAGAACAATTTTTCAATTCTCCTTACTGGAGGCATAAGTCTGAGCCCAATCTTTTACTCAGTTACCGAAAGTTAATGTGTTTATCTGCTCCAACTCACCGGTCGAATTATTTACCGCTGTTTCACTGTAGTCTGGATTCATTAGTTACTCACATCAATATCCGATTCATCGCCATTGACAAACAAGACCCGAATTTTCGATTTGTATTCAATGAATTACTAAAATCTGAGTTTGATGGTTTTTCATTGCATCTACACCGACGCTTCCAAGCATTCACCTTATGAAGCTACTGGTGTAGGAGTATTCCACACCCAGTATAATATTGTTCAAAAAATAAGGTTACCTCCGGAAAGTTCTGTTTTCACAGGTGAATGCATTGGTCTTTTAAAAGCTATTGAATATGTTAAAATAATGCATTTGAAGGATACAGTGATATTTACTGACTCTATGAGTGCCTTACAAGCTTTAAAACAAATTCCCCTTTAAATTTAAAACCCAGTTCCCAGTTATTTATGACATTAGAAAAGCTTACCATGATTGTGCTATTAGGGGCTTCAATATTTGTCTTTCCTGGGTTCCGGGGCATTCCGGAATCAAGGGAAATGAAATAGCTGACCGACTGGCAAATGAGGCAGTTTCATCTGGAGATATGTTTCCGTACAAGAATTACTCACACGATCTTTTTTCATTACCTAAAATCTCTCTTCTTGACTCTTGGCAATCGGAGTGGGAAATTAGCAGTCAACAAAAGGTTGACAGTTTGCTAAAATTCAACCGATCATCTCTGTTAAACCTTGGTTTTTTAAGGCGAAGTTTGGCAAATTATCAACATAAGTTATTACACGTTTAAGATTGGGCCATGTTTGTAGTCCATCCCATCTTGCCAGACTTGGCCTTGTTGATGATGATGGCTGTGAGTGCGGTACCGATATTGGAGATATTAATTATATAATTTTTGCTTGTCCAAGGTATGACCGTACCTTGTTCTATACCCAACTTGTTTCTTTACAATGTCCATTCCCTACCTCAATTATTTCACTTTTTTCCACAAATGACCCCTGTATATATAATTGTATAGCTTCCTTTATACTATCTAATAATATAAAATTGTAGTTTTGTTAAAGTATTATGTACATATTATTTTATGTAACTTTATTGTATATAAGATGTGTTTCAAATTTCATTTCTCTGATATTCTTATATCACCCACCTATCCCTAATCTCCTGACTCCTGTAACTCCTATTGTCCAAATTCTGTATGTAGGTCTTTGAAACTATTCTCGTTTCCCCGTTTTTTACTAGACATTGGCGGAGAGCAACCCACTCGTTGCCATATGACAGCTCAGTAGCGCTGTCAAAAAAAAAAAACTGGATTATTGAAAAGGTATCCGAAGTCTCAGTACGCCGTGAACTTTGTGCATCGTTTCTGTCTGCGCTTTCGTGCTGGCTTACCGACGCAAAGAATGCTTCCGCCGTCGTTTGACAAGCTAGAAGGGTAACAATTGTTATTATTTCTTTTTGATTTTATATAACTCCAAAAATATTTAGGATTTTTAGAAACTTGATTTTCGACATTTCATATACTGGTTATAACAGTCAGTTGCCAATTTATCACTTTTCTTTAATAGTTTTAGTTCTACGACATCCAGCGGGTTTTTATATTTTCTAATTCTTATTTAAATTTCCTTAAGCCTGCTGCTTAGTTATTATAACAGTTTCTACGATAAAAGAACATGGCTTGTTCTCTCAAATTAAGTATTTAAACTCTGTAAAAATATTTGCTTTGGATTGTGGACCAAAACATAATTATTTTTAAAACCACTGTCGGGTAAAAGAAATAAATCCATTGTTTTTCTAAATGATATTATTTATGATGTTATCATACTTTTTAATATTGTATGGCAAAGCTTGGAATAACTCTATGAACTTTTTTAGTTAAAATACTTAAGTAGGGTTAAAATAGATTGTACTGAACTGCTTGCTAAATTATATTTGCGTGTTCCGGCCAGGGCCCTAAGAAATCCCAAACTTCTGCACACTGCCTTGGTTAGGACAAATTATAGACAGAACTCATACCTCATAAGGGCTGCTGACAGTTTTAATGAGTGTTTGAGAGTTTAGGCAGTGGATTACACGTGGAGGGCGACAATGATAGGTGGAAAATTGTTATAGTCGGCGCTTATAGCTAGGTACTTGCCACATCAGGGGTTCACTTCACACACTTCACAGGCCACAATCACTCGAAATGTCTGTAAGGAGCTTCACAGGATACACACGCGGCGAAAGCGCTCTGGTCGGTCTATTACATGTGTCATAGGCAACGTCTCGGTGGCAACTAGGGGCTCCGGGGTTCTCACGGTACGTTTTAAACAAATAAAAACTAGGTAAGTACGCGTGCGAGTGCGCGCGGCGCAGTATCAATAGGGTACACAAACAAATCAAAATATTGTAGTAAACATATCGCCCGCCCTAAACACGTCAAGTGTTTACGAGAAGGTTAGGAAGCTAAGGAAAGGAAGTTCACTGGACAGGAAGACGAACTAATTTCGTCAAAGATCTCTTTAGGCTACCGGTAGGAGTTTTAACATCTACCACACGAACAACTTGGTCTTGGCCAGGGTATAAATTATTAATGCGTCCACGACGCCACTGCAAAGGGGGAAGGTTGTCATCTTTTATGAGTACTAGCTCACCCACTTTAGGAGGATCACAAGGAGAGGTCCATTTATTTCTAATTTGTAATGTATTTAAGTATTCTAAATGCCAGCGAGACTAAAAGTGCTGGGTAATTTGTTGGATTAGCTGAAACCGTGTAAGGCGATGCAATTTTACGTCTTTATAAGGGTACTCCGGAAGTGCAGTTAAGGGTTGTCCAATTAAGAAGTGGCCGGGAGTTAACACTTCGACATCATTAGGGTCCGGAGAAAGTGGGCACAATGGGCGTGAATTTAAAACTGCTTCAATTTTAGCAAAAACAGTGGTCAGCTCTTCAAATGTAAGAGGGGTATCGCCTACTACTCGTTTTAGGTGCGATTTCGCCGATTTAACCGCAGCTTCAAAAAGACCGCCCCAATGAGGGCAAACAGGAGGATCGAAAACCCAGGATATGTTCCGCTTTGAAAGCTCAGAACCAATAGCCGCCTGGTTTTGAGACAGGAAACACTCTAACTCTTTAAGGTAATTGTTGGCACCGATGTAATTTCGACCGCAATCAGATCGGATTAGGCGGGGTACACCACGACGCGACACGAATCGGGAAAAGGCCGCAATAAAGGCTTCAGTAGTTAGGTCCGACACAACCTCAAGGTGAACGGCTTTAGTAGAAAGGCAGACAAATACACACAGGTAACTTTTCACTAACCTTTTGTTCCTATAGGCCTGGACTTTGGTAAAAAAGGGTCCTGCAAAATCGGTACCTACACCGTCAAACGGTCTAGCAGCCGTGACGCGGTCTTTAGGTAGGTCACCCATGAAGGGTTGAGATACAGCCGCTTTGAGACGATAACAGGGAAGGCATTTAAAAATCACATGCTGAATAGCTCTGCGTGCCGACAAGATCCAAAACTCTCTATTTAACATGGCAAGAATTGCATTAACACCAGCATGAGCATTCTCGCGATGGTAATGTGAAATAAGGATGTTCACGAAATTACCATTCTTAGGCAGAAGAAGGGGATGGCGCGCATCAAAGGATAGATCGGAGTTTCGTAATCGACCTCCAACTCGAATCAGGCCTATGTCATCTAGAAATAAATTCAACTTTCTAAGGGAGTTAGTGATAGGATCGCCACGCCGTAAGCGATCAAGTTCATCAGAAAAGGAGGTAAATTGAACGATTTTCACTAAAAACAAAAGGGAATCTCTCCGTTCCTCAGGGCTCAGGTAGGACAAGTAAGATTTAGGAAATAAAAACCACCTTAGGTAACAAGTCACGTTTATTAGCTTGTTCAAAGAACTATACCGCTCTAATAAGAATGAGGGATCCGGGGTAGGAACATCGGCAGAGACTGCTAAACAACGTAGTCCAGGAAGATCACTACTTGGGTTAGGTTCCGAAATACCGGGCCAGTTGTCAGGAGACTGCGTCAACCACAAAGGTGAAAACCAAAGGGAGTGGTCGATCAGTCGGGTGACTGACATACCTCTCGATGCACAGTCACTAGGGTTCATGTAGCCTGGGACGTGCCTCCATTCACTAGATGTAGGACTATTATTAATCTGGGAGACACGATTAGCCTCAAAAGTCTGAAGGAGGTGAGGAGTGGTTTTTAACCAACACAACACGATTTTACTATCCGTCCAACTATGGATTGAAGTCAACACAGACGACCTTTGCAGACAAAGAGCGACGTGATAAAGTAATTTAGAGAGGAGGGTAGCTCCCAACAATTCCAACTTGGGAATTGTTAAACGGGTCCGAACAGGGGCAACTTTAGATTTAGCCATAACAAGATGGACGGAGCAAACACCAGACGGAAGTTCCGCACGTAAATAAACAGCGGCAGCATATCCCAATTCAGAAGCATCACAGAACCCATGTAGGGATAAGGAGGAGGAACCTCTGGGAAGAATATGTCGCGGAATGGCCACTTCACTAACCTTCGCTAGGTCCTGAACAAATGCAGTCCACTCTAAAGACAGGGGTTCATTTAAAGGATCATCCCAGGATAAGCCTGACATCCATAAGCGTTGGATAAATTCCTTAGCCTTAAATACGACGGTAGATATCCAGCCACAAGGGTCATACATACGGGCAATCAAAGATAAAACTTTGCGTTTTGTAATAACTGCATCACGGGTATCACAGGTATAATTGTAGGTAAATGAGTCACTCACAGGATTGTACTGCACACCTAAAATAGCGACAGTCTGAGGATTATCTGGGTCTGAGAATGAATGAGGAAGTTGCAAATGATCCGGGGGCATATCCTCCAGGAGCTCGGGCCTGTTACTAATCCACTTACGGAGTTCATAACCACCAGAGGCCATTATTCCTATAAGCTCAGTTTTCAAGGCCCGGGCAGACGCAAGAGTATCAGCACCAGTAAGACAATCGTCGACATAAATATCTCTCTCAAGGACTTCAGCAGCTCGAGGGAAGGTAAGTCTCTCTTGTTCAGCGAGCTCAAGAAGGGCACGAATTGCAATGAATGGACTGGAACGAAGACCATAGGTATTGGTATTAAGTTCATAGGCAAGAAGTGGCTGAGAGGAATCCTCACGCCAAAGCACAAGTTGGTACCTTCTATCATCAGGATGTACCCAAGTCATACGAAACATCATACGAATATCTGTTACAAACACTACCTCGTGCCTGCGGAAATTTAGGAGGATGTGAGAAATATCTCGCTGAAGCTTAGGGCCTGTATGTAAACATTGATTCAGGGACACTTTAGAGGACGTAGGACTACTACCATCGAACACAACACGTATTTTGTCACTAACAGACTTAAAAATTCCATGATGAGGGATAAAATAATGTTCCCGGGTCGAGTCATATGATGAAAGGGACATATGGTTTAGGTCAAGGTACTCGTGCATAAAGGAAATGTATTTCTCTCGAAAATTAGGATTGGCTTGCAAACGCTTCTCAAGATTATGGAATCGTCGTAAGGCATTGGTTTTAGAATCACCGAGAGGTGGACGATCATGAAGAAAAGGGAGTCTAACCATAAATCGACCATCGCTTTCACGAGTGGTAGTTGCTTTAAAAAAGGTTTCACACTCTATATCCAAGGGGTTCGCAACTGGAGATTGGGGGGCCTCTTCGATTTTCCAGAATTTTTCAACTATTTGGGACAGCGAGACTCCAGTCATGGGGGGTTCCAAATCAGTAAATCCTCCATAAACAGGACCACACAGGACATAACCAAATATCGTCGAGATAGCAGTAAGGCCATCAGGGGACACAAGCAACTCGGACCTTAAAAGGCGACCAATGACGTCAGCTCCAAGAAGTACACTTATAGTACCAGGTTTATAAAATAAAGGGTCAGCAAGAGGGAGGTGCTTAGTACAGGTAATTACACTTTTAGGTAAGTCTACCTCTGGGAGGGTACCAGCAATCACATCAACAACTATTGCACTGGTAGAGATTTCTGGAAAGGCAGAATTAACTGGCTTAAATGAAAAGGATACAATGCCCGGGGAATTAATTGCTTGAACATTACCTATTCCACGAACAGGAACAGGAGAAGGAATGATAGGTAAGTTCATGTGGTCAACAACAAGCTCAGTAGTAAGAAGGCAGCCCTGAGCACCAGTGTCACATAAGGCACGCGCTTCCACATAACATCCAGACGAGGTTTTAACATGAATCAAGGCCGTAGGTAAAAGAACGAGAGAATTGCGAGGTAAAGATGTAAAAGCGGGTATGGAAGGGGGGCTGCTATCTAGTCAGAATTGTGGGGCCTTATTGTACTTATGATGAAATGCACGTTCAGCCTGGGTTCTTTGACCTAGAGGGGCATTATAAGTACGGTTGCCGTTGGGTGCCGAACGGGGAGGTGATGCTCTACGGGAATCACGAGGTAGTGGGGTGCGAACACGGTGCCATTCAGTACGTGGGGGTGACACACGGTCCGTTAAGTGACTTTGTGGAGATTGCCGCGGTTGGTTAGAAGCTAAGGCCGCGACGTCTCGGTATGAGTGCTCGCGATCGTAATTCACAGGAGAGGAGTCATCATAACACAGTAACGTGTGATGACTGGAACGACGGCACGTGCGACAGCGATAATCTCGCGTGCATTGGGATATGGAGTGTTTATCCAAGCATCGATAGCACAGTCGGGCTTCTTTTACAAAAGTAACACGTTGACGTGTAGAAAGGCGAATTAAATCGGGACACTCGCGTAAGTAATGCGAAGTACTATTACAAAGGTGACATTTAGATGTCGTCGTAAAGGTAACAAAGGCTCTCGCAGGAGGTGGGGAACGCGCGTTAGGTTTAGGCAAACGAGGGGAGCTCACAGTAGG
This sequence comes from Pyrausta nigrata, assembly GCA_949316185.1. Classification (NCBI taxonomy): domain Eukaryota; kingdom Metazoa; phylum Arthropoda; class Insecta; order Lepidoptera; family Crambidae; genus Pyrausta; species Pyrausta nigrata. The sequence continues at coordinate 9,960,731 of OX438941.1, read as the reverse complement.
GGGGGTAGTAGTGTCAACGACAGAAGCACTACCTACATTGTCGTGGTGCCTACATTCATCCTCAAGAAAGGTAATAAGATGATCAAAAGTAGGGAGGTGATTAGGATTATCGCCATAACGACGTTCAAATCTCGATTTTAACTCTGAAGGCAGTTTAGCAAGGCATAAGTGAACTAATAGGTACGACCAATGTTTAACAGGAAGTTCCAATCTTTCTAAGCATCGATAAGTCGAAAGCAGGGGGTTCAGGAACGACACACGTAACCCGGAAAGTTTAGGCGTTATAGTAGGGAGCATCATTATTTGAGCAATGTGGGTATCCGCTAAAACATGCAGGTTATGGTACCTACGTTTTAGGAGGTCACGGGCCACGGTGTAATTGCCCGCCTCAATCTTGAGGTGTTGTATTAATCGACGAGGTTCATCCGATAACGCTCCCACTAAATAGTGTAGCTTCAAAGTCGGGGTAAGGGTAGGCTGGTTGTCCACCACGCTATCAAACTGGTCTATAAAACTGATCCAACTATCGGAACGGCCATCAAACTTAGGTATAGGTAGGTCAGGTAATTTACTAGCCGGGTTATCAATAGCCAGGGATTTATTCTCCTTGAAGGGGGTGCTAGTACGGGACGTCTCAAATTGGTGAGGTCGTATTTCGTCTAACTTAATTTTTAAGTCGTCTACTTTGTCCCTTACTACGCGTATCTCGTTCTTAACTTGCACATATTCTTGTTCATAAATAGCAGGATCGAGATTACCTAACAGCTTGGAACAAGCGGCGGAAAACTTGTCGCACATAAGTGGCAGGTCGGAAAGACGCGCTCGCATAAGATTGGAGGAAAAGGTCTCAAGAACTCGGTGGGAATCATCAACCCAGTCACTAATATAACGGAGTTCACCAATAGCTTCACGGTATTCAGCTGTATCCGTGTAAAGTACGGCCCTTACGGTCTCGTTGCCGGTTTCGGTATCCGACATTTTATTTACTTTAAATCGCAAGAAACAAGGTAGGTAAATTAAACTCACAAAAGATTTCAATACGATGCGTAAAGGAACAAATAGTAAGGGGCGGCGCAGATGCACCGGGTATCAAACGTAACTCGTAAACAGCTCGCACGCGGTCACGCGGTAATGGCGTGATCAATAGGGAAACAAAGCGCTCGCGCACCTCACTTGCACTCAAAGGGTAGGTAATTAACGCGCTCATCGATTTAATCGACACTTATGTAAAAGGGGGTTGTACTCGAATGTTATTAAGGAATTTACTGTAAATAGGTTAGGTATATGACGAGACGTTTTCTTCAAATTACAAAGGAAGGTAGCAAATAAATAACTCTCAATTAAACAAATTACGTTACTAATAGGGGTCCTAATAAAAAACTACGCTCTGCTACCAAAATGTTTGAGAGTTTAGGCAGTGGATTACACGTGGAGGGCGACAATGATAGGTGGAAAATTGTTATAGTCGGCGCTTATAGCTAGGTACTTGCCACATCAGGGGTTCACTTCACACACTTCACAGGCCACAATCACTCGAAATGTCTGTAAGGAGCTTCACAGGATACACACGCGGCGAAAGCGCTCTGGTCGGTCTATTACATGTGTCATAGGCAACGTCTCGGTGGCAACTAGGGGCTCCGGGGTTCTCACGGTACGTTTTAAACAAATAAAAACTAGGTAAATACGCGTGCGAGTGCGCGCGGCGCACTATTAATAGGGTACACAAACAAATCAAAATATTGTAGTAAACAATGAGCTTAATGACCATCTAACCTTAGACCTCTTCCACCATAGTGTCTCAACACTTAGAAAGGCTTTGAGCGATGTGTTCTTTGGATGTATGTAATTGAATGTTGTGCACAGTAGTGATGATACATAATTACTAACACATTAACTATAAGTGGAAACTTGTAAATGGCCTTATTCTTCTACTGTATTAAATATTCAATTCCTAGCTGTAAGATTCCCGAAAACTGTTAAATAAAATAAAATAAAATAAAACAAAGACAGTAAACCTCAAAACAAGAATTTATTACAATATTTTTTCAAAATCGTTATTAAAATATTCTCCGTAGGCATTATTAGCCAATTTTTACTATTCGCACTATATGATGTTCCAAAAATTCGTGATGACAACTATATCATTAATTAATTTGGAGGAACCGTGGCTGGTGATCACATAGACTTTCTTGACGAAAAATACTGTAACACATGTTAAACCACTTTTCTGTTACGACAATGAATAGTTCTCGGTGTTTTTATTACATAAAAATATCACTTGGTCGAAAATTAGATTACGCCTCCACTTTGACACTAATCATTATGACAATTGATGACATGTCAATGACGATTTGAGATTTTCGTTACAGTAGGTAGTAGTATTTATTTTTCGACAAGAAAGTATGTAACCACCATAGTGATAGGCAGTTTATTTCTTCAACCCTACTTAAATATTTTTACTAAAATAGTTCTTGATTGTCTCGAATATTTCTTAAAATTAAAATATATTAAATTAAAATAATATTATTTATGAAATCTATGGATAATTTTACTTTTACCCGACTGTGGTTTAGCATAAATAGGTAATTGCAATTTGGTACTCAAGGCCAAAAACACAAAGAGCCAGTGACATTAATAAGTACCTATTCAATTTGCGAGTGTTTGTTGTCTTATTCTTGTATCGTATAGTCTGTAATCAGGTTTGCAATTTTACAATAAGTAAACATATAAAAATATTTTTTTATGTTCAGTTGCCAATCTACGCTGGTATGATTATACCAAGTGTTGTCATATGAAGAGGATTCGAGACGCCCTTAATTCAGGTTCCATATATTTCTGGTCAGGACAGGAGGCTATACGAGACCTCACACACTACCTCCGTCATTCTCGGTTCGGTTTTCCATATTAAAAATCAAATGACATATTTTGACGGAGACGGATCGGATTCGGATTGGATGTAGTGCGGAACCGCTCTAAGCCCTCTGAAATAAAACTAGTGTTAATGTATAAGAAGAAGAATACTAAAGAAAAGAATGAAATAATATACAAATTAAAATACTGAAGATGTGGCTGTATGGACTTGATCTTTTGTGCCTACCCGGAATGGGTATAAAAAAACTACTGTCAAATTTCCTAACCTATAATTTATAGGCTATAAACTAAAAAACATTGTTATTTATTTGATTGCTATATTTGATTACTTGCTCTTTCTCAGCGATTCCGGCTACGCTAAACTAATATTCTTTCTAATTTGTAGGCAAAATTCCGAATCCGATCAAAGTCTTCTTTTATCGGATAATTTATCGTAAACAAATATGAAAAACAAGAGAAATATCGCAGAATTATTCGACGAAGCTAAGAAGAATAATACTTACCTTAAAGTATGTGCCCCAATGGTCAGATACAGTAAAATACAATTCAGAACACTTGTAAAGAAGTAGGTATTCTAACTTAGGAATAATATTGACATAAATTATTATCTGTATTTTTTAAACAAACTTAAGTAAAGTAGGTACATTTCTGTCGGTTCTAGAGGATATAGTATTCATTTGTTTTAATCATTTTATTTTTCATTAATTATTGTTTTAATTTTATCATTCTTGAATACAATACAATAGAACGAAAATAGTTGGTGTCCAAGTTTGTAGTATTAATTTGTAATTTCCTAAGGGATTAATACATTATAAATCTTTTTTTCAGTTATGGTGTAGATCTTACATTCACCCCTATGATAATGGCTGATTCATTTTGCCAAAATTCTAAAGCTCGTTCTAATGAGTTTTCTACAACAAAAAGTGACTCCCCATTAATAGTTCAATTTGCAGCCAATAATATTCTAGACTTTGTTGATGCATCCAAATTAATTTACCCCTATGCCGATGGGGTAGATTTAAATTGTGGATGTCCACAGAAATGGGCCATGAAAGATGGATATGGATGTGCATTGTTGTCCAAACCGGAACTAATTTATGATTTGGTTAGAGAAGTAAGGAATAGCATATCTAAAACATTTAGCATATCAGTCAAAATAAGAGTACTCAATGACTTGAAGAAAACCATAACCTTATGTCAACAATTGGAAAACTGTGGGGTAACATTCATAACTGTTCATGGACGAACGCCACAGCAAAAGAGTGGTGATAGTATTAATGTTGCTGCTTTGAAAGAAGTGTGCCAATTAGCACATGTGCCTATTATTGCAAATGGTGGTATAAAGACATTAGAAGATGCTGACATTTTATATGATGCTGTAAAATGTAATGGTATCATGGCTGCTAGCAGTATATTGACAAACCCAGCACTTTTTAGTGGTGAAAACAGGACTCCTCTTAGTTGTGTTAAGCTTTGGCAAACTATGAAAGATAAGGATAAGCAACATATTACTTTTCAGTGTTACCATCACCATTTAGTATTTATGCTTGAGAAAGTTTTAACTAAACAGCAAAAACAAGTTTTCAATCATCTTTCCACCTTTGAGAGTGTAGATGAGTATATAAATAAATATATTAACCCTGCAAACTGTCATTTGAATTATTATAAACATAAGTTAGATGATTTTATAATGTGTGACTATCCAGATGAAATAACATTAAAGCATTCAAGTAAATGTAGATCATGTGGCAAAAGTATATGCTATTGTATTTGCAGGAAATATGATTGTAATAATTCCGATGGCAGTTTTTTTACCTCTCATATTGAGCCAAAGGATTCTTTGGACTTTATGGACTTTAATTTATTTAATGAATTTGAATCAGGTTAGTTGAGGTTTTACATTTAAGTATGAAACAGTTGTTACTCTATTAATAAATACTTCAATTTACTTTATTTCGTTATTTAATAATAATTGGTCATATGCGTGTCGGCGGAAAATGTGTGCATTACTGGGGCGGTATGTCGACTTGGATCGAGATAAAAATATATAGAACATTTAGAGCCCTATATACCAGTGTACATCCTGCCGTCTAAGTCAGAGTCCTAGAGAGATCTCGCATATCTAGGCATCAGCCTAGAGGAGAGATCTTAATAGAGAAGGAGAGAATATTATTTATCAAAATAATCATAGGTGACACAATAATTTCTTTGAATATTGAAAAAACCTGGCTCAGACAGCAAGAAATTCACCTATTCGGACACTCTGGATCTCAACTTCCAGAGGGTTTTAGAGCCCCGTTTCTTATAAAAAGCATAATGACGCATTATGTGACGGTATCTTAAGTAGTTACATCCATTTTGGTGCCACAGTTTTCGAGATATCTTGAAAAACGCCAGCATCCGACCGTCTGAGCCAAGTTGTTTTTCTCAATATTTCCTTAGATTATTATTCTAAAAAGCTCAGAAATGAAATGAAATGAAAATGAAATGAAATGAAATATTGTTTATTTGCGTTTGTATAGGGTGTACAGAAGATGCCAGTGTAGTGAATGAGCGCCTATCCAGCCATTGTCAATAGCATGCAAATACTAAACCTATTTATTATTTTCTACAATCAACAATTTATTGAAAAATGACAATTTTATTTATTATTATTAAGATATTAATTATAATTATACATTATGATAAATTATTTAAATGTCATTGATTTTCAATCTTTGTGATTTAAAAATTCTTGAACCGAATAGAATCCACGAATTATTAACCATTCATGTAATATTTTCTTAAATTGATTAAACGACTGATCCTTTATAAACTGAGGTATCCTATTATAAATTATTACACACATACATAAACAGTTTTTTTGCATTCGAGCACTTTTTGGTATCAAGTCAAACACTATCCTGTTGCCGTGTCTCGTGTTCCGTGTATATAAATCCTTAGCCTGTTTAAACTGGTTTTTTTCACGAATTTTGCCACCTCGAATATATATAGGCAGGGTAATGGCAGGATGTTCAGTAACTTGAATAACGGTCTACAGGATTTATCCGGCGCTACGCCGCAGATTGCTCTAACGCATTTTTTTTGGGCTACAAATGCTTTGTGCGAATTGGTACTATTTCCCCAGATCACAAGTCCATATCGAAGTACTGATTCGACATACGCAAAGTAGGCAGACGGTCGGATGCTGCGCTGGCTGTCTGAGCCAGCCAGTTCTACTGCTTCCAGGTGTTCTACGTAGCTGGAATTTGATCTAAATCCTTATAGTCTTTCTATGACTTCGTAATTTAAGTTGCCACAATAACATTTAGGTACCTATATCAAATTAATTTATTATTGGTTTATATTTCCATTTTTACTGTTTCATTCTCAACAATAAATCAAACAACTATATACGAGTGGCACCACAACCACGATTTTTTTAGGATGTGTGCGTTGCTCGAGCGCGCTTAGTATGAAGATTGTCTTTTGTAACTCTCGGTAATTTGTGACTCAGCCGCTAACTAAATGAGTCTACAAGCGAAACGTCGCTCGCAAACTCTTACTACGTGTTGTATAAACACTACATTGGTACATATGTCTATGTATCAAATTTATCCTCGTTCAGGCTGTAGGTATAACAGAGTGTTGGCAAAAACGGTAGTTTGATTGACAACTAAAAATTAAAACTAACGCGATTAGCTAAACTAACGATTGATGATTGAATTACTAACAAACTAAATTAGAAGTAGATTGAATTAGTTCTTAAATTCTATTTTTGATTATACTTTAACTTAGGACGGTATTTATTAATAAAGTTTATTAATAGTATAGTATAGTTTTTATTGGTCAGTGATGGGCGAGTAATTGGTTCATTGCAATCAGTCAAATGTTAAATGCAAAAAATTCAATACCTACTTAAAAACATTAAGAAAAATTGTGTGGCGGGCGTAATACTAATTATGATCGTCAAACTAGCCTTTGTGTGCTGCTTTTGAAAATTTATTTATAGATAATACTCGTAGTACGGAAACGGAACCCTTCATGTGCGACTCCCCTCCGACTCGTAGGTAGTTGTCTGAGTTTCTTATATCTCCGTACAGATATTTGGGGATAAAAACACCCGACTGCAAAAATTATAATAATATTTTTTAAATTATGCTTTTACTGGCTTTCATTTAATACCCATATTGCTATGTTAAGGAAAAAATCAATCCCTCTTTATTTCCATTTGCAGGCGCCATTTTTTAAATGTATATACGAATAGCATATTATTATGTCACTCTCACAGTTTTGTCAAATTCAACGATATCTCTTAAGTCAAAAACTGTCTAGCCGTTTGGGCTGTAGTACATAAATATGTCTATTGTGGCTGTAGGGCGTGCCAAACAATTATACATAGAGTGCGTTTTTCATTGCTTGTCCAACATTGTAAACAATCTTGACATTCCTTTTTAACGAAATTATGTAGTTTATCGTTTAATACATGCAGCTTTTTATAGCTATTAGTATATTTTTTTTCACCAGTATTAGTTTTGAAAGTCATAAAAAGATTGTTTACAAAGTTTGACATGCAAAGAAAAACGGATTGTACATACATACTCTCAAAAATATAGGTAACCCGCCTTCCGCAGTCGGATAAAAAATATAGCAATTCTTTTAGACCCTAACTCAAGTACTCAACTCATATTTGGGCCTATGAATCCTTGACTCGAGTCGCATCACTAATTTAAGTTTTCCATAAAAAGTCAAACATTTCTCGTAATAATTACATTACAGCGGCTTTCTTCTAGGTTCTTAAGATTTCATCCGTTAATTACAAGTCATTTCCAAGAAAACGAACTTAAGTGTCAACAAAACTTATTATAGGTAGGTAATTGCCACGTACAAATTTCAACTTTACTTCATGATCGTGAGATTTTTTAAGCGTAATTAGGAACCACAATATTCTTAATGTCCTGACGTAGGTACAGTCAGCATCAGAAGTCGATGATCACTTTCAGATTTTCAAAATTGCTTTTCATTTCTTCACATCTATAATTGACTAAACTTTTCAGGGTTCCGTAGGTACCCTTAGAGTAAAAACGGGACCCTATTAAGGAGCCTCCGCTATCTGTCTGTCTGTCAACAAAATGGTATGGTCGTATAATTTATAACTAAGCTAGTGGTTCCCCGCGACTTCGCCCGCAAGAGTTGGATTTTCCATATAATCTCTCATCCCCCATTTCACCCTCTTATTTTTTTTTATATCGCGACAAAATGTAGCCTATGTCCTTTCCAGGGTCGCGAACTGTCTCCATACCAAATTTCATCTTAATCGGTTTAGTGGTTTAAGCGTCAAGAGGTGACAGACAGACACACTTTCGCATTTATTATATTAGTATGGATAAAGGTCATAAGTCTACTGTTGTATTATAGAAAATGGTCCGGAACCCTTCGTGCGCGAGTCCAACTTGCAATTAGTCGGTTTTTTATTATTATTATTATTATACAGTGGACCGAGTTTCGATCAGCGATAACTTTTGAATTGATCTTTAGTTTACTAGATATCATTACCTTTCAAATGAATCTTTTTCCGTAATTTTTAGGAACTGCAAATCTATAGAAATTGTTTAATAAAATGGCGGCCATTTCTAGAGGGGCGGGGGGGGGGGGGGAGATTGATTCCCTTACGAAATGTTAGAAAATATGGCCAATATTGCCGTATCTGTAGTGCGTAAACTTAGAAGCTTGATTTTTTTACAGGTTCAAGGGACCGCAGCCATGAAAAAGGGTCTTGACAGACAACAAAGTAATCCTATAAGGGTTCCTTTTTCCTTACGGAAACCTAAAAACTCCATTTCATGTCCTGACCTAAATTCGCAAAATGCACAATCAATCATTTTAGAGTCACAACAATGAATAACTAATGGGTGATTCACTGATTGGATTCTTGTGTCATAAACAGGGTTACATTGCAAAGGGGTGCCAAATTTTCAGGAGTGACTCAGAATCAGTAACCAAATCGAACTATGCATCATTCCTATCCGCTGTTAAAAATCCAATGGCGGATAATTTAACTTATTTATAGAAAAAACGCACGCACGATATCTGCGTAACGATGAACTTAAAAGTGCAATACATTAATAGTCAATAAGATGCGCCAAATTTACGTTATCTCTCTATATATTTTATTTTCGGATATTTAAAATTTGATTTTATTCGAAAAATACGATCATTAAAATTATTGCGATAAAGTCGTTTCTTTATATTGTTCCTAGATCTTTTATTTAAATTTTGGTACCCCTTTGCAATGTAACCCTGTATTCTCCCAGGAACACTGAATTCGAAAAAGTGTCTCATATTTACCATTCTCTTAATTACCCTTTATGTACATTTATCACCTTATCAGAAATAGGTAATGTTGGTTCAGTAAACTTACCTGTATCTACACGGTAGATGTGTGCAATTTAACATTTTTATTAACGTTATGGTCTCTTTTATGCCTCCATCAAGCATAAATTTTATAAATTGCGCCACGATGTATTATTTAATTACAGTACCTAATTACCTATTAACAGTGCTTTTCGAGATCAAAAGCGTCGAAACGTGCGACAATTAGGATGCTACAAGTGTCGTGCCATTAGTGGAAGATACATGACAAGCACATGGCATGGGCTACGTACTCAGAGAACTGGCTAGAGTTAGAGGTTTGTGATACACGGAACTCGCAGTCTGTAGACAGGCAGCACTCGTGCGCTCGGCTTATACATACAGCCTCTTCCGAGCCGCTCGGTGCGCTTTGCTACGCGCGATGTCCGCGCTTTTTAGTCTGTGCTAAGGGGTTATGGCGGGAAAATAATTGTGGGAATCTGGAAATATTGGTGCAATGTGAGTACCTATTTTTTATTTAATAATTTAAGTGTTTTAGCTATAGACTACAAGATTTGTGATTTTAAAATTCATAGAGATTTTTCGATTTAGCTTAGGTACAACATAGACATCCTCCGTAAATTTAAAATTAAGTTTGAGCGTAACTCAAATCCTATTTCTTTTTACTAAATTTCATCTTGTTATCAATTTCTGCTACAAATATATCAATAGGCAATTGGATTAAGAAGTAAGTATCTATACATAAGTACCAAAAGTACACACATACCTTCACATAGTTTTGTTATAAACGTGAATAGGAACAAATAAAATATAGATTATGTAACATAACAAATTCACTTTTTTAAGACCTACAGCTAGTAGGGCTCTGGGCTAGAGAAAAGGTTCTAATAAAATTGGCGGCTAAATGGTTCTATTTGTTTGACTTTTTAAAGTTAGGCTTATATTATTATAATAACTAAGAACTCTGATTAAACTAGTTGGCTTTCTTAACATTCTTCTTTATTCAGTAAAGATAGGTGTTAACACCTATCTTTACGGTTACGTAGTCCACAAAGATATAGGATAAACCTAACCTATCTGTCCGTGGCCTAATACACTTATTAGTTATATAGGTAGTATAGTTACCTATACTACAAAATATTCAGCATAGATATGTATTTTTCAATCGCGCTCAAAAATAAAGAATAAAATCATATCATACGAGTATATTTTTAGAGTATGTCCCCTATATACAGGTAAAGTGCGGACGAAAAATTTACTTTTAAGGCATCGTGTGGGTTATCGCTGAATATGTAGGTACCTTTAATATTGTAAGTGTATTAAGACGAATGATTGATCGATACAGAAATCCGTTTGCGAAATATACCTAAAATTTTGCACTTGAAATGCAAAATGTTAAAGCCAAATGTCTCCTACCTTACAGGACAAACTTCTACTTTTGGGAGCGTGAAATAATGCATAACAGTACCTAGTACATAATTATTGTGAGTGTGAAATGTAAGGCAAGCTATGACTGCTATGGTGGCAAAATTTTAATATATAAGAATAACAATTTACAAAAAATACAAACTATTTTTAATCATCGTATTTTTCTAATAGTGAAACTTTTACTTTGAAACCATCCATAGATTGGTTGTTAGTAGTCTAAGTAATTAAGTACGGAAAATTTTTGAAATCACAAAAAATTTGCGTATCTTATCTGCCTACCTTTAGAGGGTGTGTGGTGTACTGGTGTGTGTGTGTGTGTGAGTGTGTGTGATAATATCTAAGAATAAAGTAAATAGAGAGACAATAACCTAACTTTTCAGTTGAGACTAAGAAAAACCTAATGTAGGTAGGTATTGCTTTTTTCAGTACCGTTACCATAAGTTTACTGTGGTTTTACTCGCTAGCGACGACGTAAAAAAAGTGTATGGAAAATATTAGTTCTCCAAGTAACCGCTAGAGGCGCTGTGCAATTTTCTATACACTTTTTTTACGTCGTCGCTAGCGAGTAAAACCGTCGTAAATTCATGGTAACGGTACAGTTAATCGTTACGCAGATATCGTACGTGCGTATTTTTCTAGGAATGACATAAATTAACCACGCGTACCTACGATATAAAATACTATTCTAGAGGTCCTAAAAGTTATGAAAATAATTCATTTGAAAGGTAACGCTATTGCCTATCAAGTGAAATAAACATTAATTCAAAATTATTAACCGTCATACATAAAGGAAAAATAATAATTAATTAATCAAAATTACCAAACCAAACCTAAAAATGTATTTTTTTAGAAATAATAATTTTCGAAAAAAATGTTGGCTTCCGCTTAACATATTTTTGGGGCACCTTGTATAATATAATAATCCCTTAAAAGTGAAGGTAGTACCAAACTGCAAATTATATGCATGCATAATATATGGGTAAACAGAGCATTTTCAATTTATCCGGGTAATAGGTACCTTTTGTTCATAACAACGTAAACCCATTTGCATTTTTGGAATAAATAAATGTGTCCCTAATTAAGAAAAATCATTTATTAATTAGGGACACATTCCTTTCCATTCGTCGCGGGGAACTGCTAGTTTTTAATATTTGTTAAGGAGATTATGAATACAATAAGGTATTTAGCTATAAAGAGAATCAAAACAAAGAGATAATGAAATCGCAACAAATTATTTAACTTTAAAAATAATGTTAGCATCGGATTTGGTGGGAAAGTATAGAGCTTTTTAATGAATTAACTTCGGTAATTAATCCAAAACGCGATGACGGTGTGTTACTTAAATAAAGTGTAAATAATCGGTAATGTAAGACGATAAAATTATTGTTGTGCACACATATCCAACTTTCTATTGTTCCAATGGATTTTTATCACGTCTTTAAGAGCGTCGCTAATTCAGAGTATTTTACCATAGCTCATCGATTTTTGACCGGTGAAAGTAAAAGTTTAACTACCGCATTAACTTCCTAAAGGACTTGTCCTCTTTTTGTATGGAGGCTGGTTTTTTATTCTAAGATATCACTAACCACTAATAAACCTATATGTATCTTTAAGCTACAACAATATGAAACACGTAACCATAGAAATCAGAATTTTAAACGCCTCCATTTTTGAGAAAAAATATGTTTTGTAACAGGCATCATCCATTGATCACTTACTTGTATTTCCTGGCTGTATGGCTATGTACCATTGCCTTTCCACTGGTGGATAAATGGATAAATACTACTAGGTACTACCACAGATTATATAATAGGTACTACTGTCAACGGAATGTCAATTTGGCTGTCAATTTTTTTTTCATGCGTTTATTGATATAGGCGAAGGTGCGGTTTCTGTACAGACAAAGAGAAAAATTAATTTCAATTTTTCTCTAAATCGGAGGCCTTAAAAAATATATTAATTATGAAGAAAGGCTAGTTTTTTTGAACTCTTTAATATAATATTTAATTTATTCTGGTTAGAAATATTGACGAATAAAAAACCATTAATGGACAAGTCCTTTGCGGTAGGTTTGGTACTTACTTTGAGTAAAAAATATAATACATATGGGAGAACCCTGATTATCCGGATCAATTAAAACTGGACGTGTTCCGATTAATCGAAAATCTGGATAACTAATTGAAAGTATGAATGAAGTGACGAAGATATGAGTTGAGTATGAGAGTCAGGATAATCGGTGTTGTTTACGTTATCGCAATTCTTCTGCGTGTAACTCTTACCAACCGGGCAACTGTCCCGCATAGTCAGTAGGTAAAAGAGAACTAGTAGTGATGTCATGTACCCGAGGAAACAAGTGCAAAAATGTATATGCTTTGCCTAGTGTAGGTACAATGGTCCCTATTAAAATTAAACATCTTTGAACTGAAAATATAAATTAAATGATTCGATTCTTCTTCATAGCGGGGATCTAACTTACTACCTCACTCACGGATGAGAGAAAAGTAAGTTTTCTCCGCTCGGTTACGCGCCATTTTTAGGGTTCCGTAGTCCGACAAGGAAACCTTATAAGATCGTTCAGTCCGTCCATCCTAGTCTGTCACAGCAGAATATCTTCTACGTTTATGGACTGATTTGCATGTAACTTGGTTCGAGGATACTTCACATATAGATCTCATTTTTAAAAATACAAAAAAATTTAAGTACCCCTTTTTAATGGTACCTCTCCATACATGTAAAGGGGGTGTAAATTATTTTTTTGAGTGCACCCCTTGTGTGGGGTATCGTTGAAAAGGACTATGAAAATAAGATAGGGTTTCCATTAAACACTTTTTTATCAGCTTTACCATTTGCGAGATATAGCCCGCCAAAGTCGTTTACACGGTGTCCCCCCCTGTAATTTCTATAGTCTTGGACCTATAAACTTCAAATCACTCACGTAAAGAAACAGCTGCGGAAACTCTTATTTAAAATTGTTTCGGGTATCCTGTGATGAATACTTTTGAAATTATAAATAAAATAAAAATATATACTTTTTTGCCTATACTGTCTAATGTTTTGAGTTAATGGTACGGAAACCTTCGCGCTTGAGTCCGACTCGCACTTGGCCGGTTTTTAAAAAAATATTATACTTTTTTAAATATAAAAATATTTAGGTAGATGCAGTAGACCTAGAATAAAAACGTTGACTATAATGATCAAAGATAAAGTGAAAAAATTGCAGCACGCCTCTAAAGCTCATTTAAAATACCTAACTCCAATATAATTAATAAATCAAACTGCACATAAGAAAAAATCTCCCTTGCAATATTACTAAAGTTAGTTGGTACGTACTTTACGACATCTCGAAACTTGTCACGCATGCACGTTAAGAGTCCAACTATCAACGAGAGGAACCTTCCAATTTTGTCCATGTTTGATCAGATCTATTTGTTCTAAACTTTCTCGCATGGAGCTACTTTAAAAACGTTGACCTGGTCGCGTATGTGTTTAGTTAATTTTGCCTTACTGGCGTGAGACGCGGTACAGGACGGGTACCGCGCATCTGTTTGCACGCTGTCGAAAAATAATAAAAGTGTGCCATAGCATGGCGTGTTTGCACACGTCCGAGTTAGCTCTGCATCTACCAAGTTTAGGTACTTCAACAAATTACCTACTTCGAAAATGTTACGAGGGAACTATGAAATAATTTCTATAATTCCACCTGATAACGGCATTTATCATTGTTTTTATATTATACACCTACTTTCGACGTTTCGTGTCTAAGTAGTCTTAAATTGTCCAATTAACATTATATATTAGGTTCATTGAAGCTCTTCTCATAATTTCCAACATGACTCATCTCTACTATCGGTCAAAACCTACTTTATGATTTAAGTAAATAAATAATACTTCTAATTTTGTACTGTGTGACCTGCAGTTTGTATTACTTACTTGATAGGTGTAATGCTTTTAGACCTAAAGTACCTATATTTATGTGTACAGTGGACCACACATCAACCTACCCATCTGATCTGTCAAATTTCCGCAACCCTAATTCAACCTTATGATGATTTCATTAAATTCTGTATCATTTGAGATATTTTGACAGATATGGGAGGTTTGATGCGGGGCCCACGGTACCTACTTACCTATATTTTAAAAAGAGTTTTAGTTTGTACCTTCCTTAGAATATGTAGATTTAAATCTTTATACGACTGACGAAAGCCAATTTGAAGGTAGCTAGGTACGAAGGGTAAATTAAATGGACACAGATCGGTTGACTGAAAGATACGAGTAAGGTTAACGATGGACATACGATACTACGATAGTTTATTATATGTAGGTATATCTACTACTTATTTAAAATATGTTTGACTTACTTAAATAATATTTCTTGGCAGATGTGCGAATGGTTGTCGAGCGTGGAATGGTGTGACGTGCGGTTGTCGTGCGGCGGCCGCACCTTCAATGCACATAGAGCGGTTTTGGCTAGTGTCAGCCTCTTTCTTCGGGTATTTTTTGTTATTTTATTCATTCTTTCTTATTAAATCCGTATACATGTAACAGAATGTTGAACGTGATAAGTGTGGAAATCTATAGTTTTTTGAAGAACCTATTGATTGTTTTCAGAGAGTGCTGCTGTCGTGCCCGCAAGAAGAAACACCGACGTTCATAGTCTTGCCTGATTTTGATCTCGAAGCTTTATCTTCAGCTCTTTACTATATATATAACGGCGAAGTTATCGTCAAAAAGCAAAATCTTCCTAAGTTTTTAGATGTAGTAAAGGCCTTAGAGATTTTTATCGACCAACAATATTTACAAAAGATTCGCGATAGTATCGGAGACCGGAATTTCGACCTATGTACGTATCGTGAAAAGAAATGCTCTAAAAGCGTATTTAACTTAAGCGTTGGAAAAAGTGATGATCACGAATATGTTAATATAAGGAAAGGAGAGAGGCTACAGGATCTACGGTTACGATATTCGCAAAGTGTTTTAGATCTGGGTGATAAACGAAAATGTCTTAGTTGGAGCGAAGCTCAGCCTTCTATAGACAATCCACCAGCGCCACATGAAGACCGACAAAGGAACTCTTTCCTACGAGATTTATATATCGAGACATATCCTCACAACGGTAATGTTAACGGTCTGACAGGAGGCGTGCCAGCAATATCAAATGAACACTATCGTGCGCCGACATCTGTTCTCCTGACGAATGCAAATGGCAAGCTTCTCAGCAGAGCTGACGACTCGCTCTTAGAGATATCTAGGAAAACCACTGAACTAACATCCTATATACCTAAAGTTTACCCCGCACCACTACTGCCTTGCATACAAGATTGCTTTAAATCATCCGGTGATTCATGTTTGAGAACACAACACGATTCCAATACTATAAAAAGTGCGGAGTCGGTCAACTCAAAGTTACTTACAGAAAACGATATAAGTTCACTTTCAAAGAATACTTGGGTAGGTTTTTATCCTCCTCAAACAATTACGCAGCAATATCCACATAATAATTCTTTGATGTCCAACATTTTCACGCCTTATCTAAATCTTATCAAAACTCAACCGCTTTTGGAATATTCACAAAAACATGGGTCCGAAAATATATTACATAAACAATATACAAGCAGATTTGTACATAAAAATCCAGAGGATAATGATATTCACATTGGTAACAGACCACTGAAAGGACCGATATTTAATCAAGTGATGAATAATCCGTGGTGCCCAAAGTTCCCCTACGATTATAAGCCATTTCGAAGAAAACTTGCCGATGCTTCAAACAAAAAAGAGGTTTGTATAATATTTGATTGACTAATGATTAGAAAGTCTGGATCTCTATTTGCCACAAAAGTATATCTGGAGGTGCAACTGTGCAAGGTATTCCTGCTTGACCCTGTTGGATCTACCTAACCTATAACTTAACTGTAATTTTTTATTGTTGTGCGTGGAATGCAGTAAATAAATATGACAGTGAATGTTTTTGATGAACTTTACGATTTTGTTCATTATCACTTTTATATATTTGATTGACGCCCAGATGTTAATTGAAGTTGTGGCTACTTTAGCGCAAACCATAGTCTTTATTTCGTATCGTTATTCGATTATTGTTTTCGGTAAGATTGATTGAGCGATTGATGGACTTTTCAATAGGGTCGTAAGGTGGACATCTTGCTAATTAATCATCAGCTGTTAATAATATTAATGATTTGATTGTTAAAACGATACTGAAATTGTGTAATGGTAGTGATATCTTTTGTGTATCCATTGATGAATCGTATTGGTTTTAAGGAGAATGAGATGACAATTGTAAATGATAGTAACAATAACATTGAAGAATCTTTGAAGTCAGTTGAATATAAACACGAGGAAAATGCCACGACCGACGCAAGAGATCAGTTTAAATGCAACTTTTGTACTCAGGTGAGATTTTTGTACTACCTTTACAGATAAAAACAGTATAAATGTACCTTACAGCAATTTTTTTTTACAAAGGGTCTTTTTGTTACAAGTTCTAGGTGTAAAGAAATTAGGCACCAAACAAATCAGAGGCGATCAAGAATAGGTCTTAGAAGACTAGAATAATAAAAAATGTAATCCAAGATTTTATAATATGATTTTATTGTATACTATGAAAAATATTCCCATAGTGTCGCGTTAAGTTTATTAAAAGAACCACCAAAGCCTACAAAAGAGGCATAGATAGGTACACACGGTCGCACGTCAGACTCACTTTGACCTTGAGACCGCCTCTATTCCCTACGTAATAAAAGCTGTTTTCGTAGTTCAAATGGGTAACCTGACTTGCCGCTATGCCGCATATTATAATGTAAGAGACATAGAGACTGTTAAGCAATGCGTTATTCGTATGACCTTGCTTCAATTTTCCCTTAATATTTCTTGTAACATATCCTGGGCGGTTCTCTCTAGATATAACATCGATGCGTCATTTTACTAGGTACCAGTAAGTGCCCCACGTTGGGCGGCAATAAAATTTACTCCAAAAAATGAGATGATATCGATTTTTGAACGCCTCTGGCTGGCTGAATCAGATATTAAGGCCGTCCACAAATATAACAAATGACAGAGATGTTTACCACTTCAAGGATTTTACAATTCAGGCCTTGTGCTCAAATCATGATTTCTGTGGTAGAATGTTAGAGTTAGACTGGATCATGCGAAGGATGATGGTTGAGTACTTTATTATATTCATACTAATATTATAAATGCAAAAGTGTGTCTGTCTGTCTGTCTGTCTGTTACTTCTTGACGCTTAAACCACTGAACCGATTGAGATGAAATTTGGTATGGAGACAGTTCGAAACCCTGGAAAGGACATAGGCTACATTTTGTCGCGATATAAAAACATTAAGGGGGTGAAATGGGGGATGAAAGTTTATATGGAAAATTCAACTCTTACGGGCGAAGTTGCGGGGAACCACTAGTATTTTATATATTCGCCACATAAAGTACTCAACCATAAGGTGGGTAAAAAACTGGCGATGAATGTTTTTATGCGGTAGGTATCCGTAATCGTACTTAGAGATTCCATGTCTACCACCTATTACTGGTCTGCTGTTGTCAAAGGTTAGCCAATGCATAAGAGTACCTAGGTAAGTACGAGTACCTACTTGCGTGGCATTTGCAAAGTACATATACCTAGTGACTAATTTGACGAAGGCATCAACCAACACTTTGTTTGAGTGGTGTTAGTATCTTAAATTCAAAAGCTTCGCAAGCTTTCGCCGAGTTTAACGCAAAATTGCGAGAAACAGCATTTATATTCATGCAGTAGCTGTTTGTATTCGTCTATTGAATGCTTCGTAACTGTAATTTCTACGCTATATATCATTCAGTAAAGATAAGAAAATTGTCTACGTCTACGAAACATGCCTTTCATGTTGTTGTTTATTTGACGTGTCGTTTTATTTGCACAAGCATGAATACTTAAGGTAATGTAATGTTTGGTTTACCTGCAATATGTATATATGTATATACCTATATAAAAGTTTATCAAATAAGTAGGTTAGTTTGTACATTTGGTCTGTAGGCATGTCTATTCAAAACTTTATTTTTCGCTTTCATGCAAGAGCTTGAGACTTGGCGCGATTAGCAATTGATGATAAAAGGCTTTTGGTCTATAAGTTACAGCAGACATAGGTAACTTATTTCTGTCTACTCACAAATAACCGTCTCATTTACTCGATAACGTAGTTAACGTTCTAATTTTAAAATAAGTACAAAGTAAGTAATAAAACAATTGAAATAGGTACACGTGATGTTGTGACCCGTGTCATGACTTTATTTACTTACCTAGTTGCAACTATTTACCTAACATGGAAATAAATAGTACCTACAATGGTATTCTCTTCTATTCTTCTTCTTAGGTGCCATCTTCTGTCGACGTTCGGCAAAAAAAATCTCTTCTATAAAGACTTTTTATTTTTTCAAAGGTATTCACAAGCACCGAAAGTCTAGAGGCGCACACAAAACGTCATTCGGCGGCCGCTCGGTACTCCTGTGCTGAGTGCGGAAAAACATTTTCCCAGCTGCGCAACTTTAAATACCACATGTCAGTCCACCGCGGCACCAGGGAGTTCGCTGCTACTTGCACTGTGTGCGGCAAGTACTTCAATGACAGGGGCTACCTCAGCAGCCATATGAAGATTCACAGGTATCTTAAGTCATATAAAAGTAATGATTTCATTTATTATTTCTATTTGAATAGAGGTAGATTCATTAGCGCGCGGAAATTGATTGCCTCAAATTGTGTAATCTGCACAATTTTGCATTCAATTAAGGAAAATAATACCAAAAATGAAACAACTTATATCACTATAAAATAAAGTGTATCAAAAAGTTCCCCGCTCAGTATAAGTCTGGCAAAAACAGGTTATGTCACGATACGGATTTTCAGCAGAAACCTTCGAGCATAGTGTAACTTATGACATTCGACAAGTAAAAGAATGTGTGTTCGGAGCATCAAATTACAATCGCCGCGCAATACGAGATGACAGGTCTACCTCTTTTTTAAACAAATGCACTGTCAGTGCATAGGTACACGTAAGAAATTTAACAACTTAAAAGCCCTGTTTTGTGATTGTTTTAATTGTTGAAAAAGTCCTTTCGACTTTGTTGTTAAGTTAAAAAAACTTATTCAGGAATAGGTATACTTGTGTGAAATATTATCATGCCTTTTAAAAAAAAAGTTTACTATAAAAAACAACTGTTTTAAACTTTAGTTTATTTTTCAGAAATCGCAAGGAATATAAGTGCTCGCTGTGCCCAAAGTCGTTCAACCAACGCGTTGCATACAATATGCATGTCAGGATCCACACTGGTATGTTGATATTATCTATCTGTGAACTTGTGTAATTAATTTATCTCCGTTGAGATGCGGTTCTACTAGTCGACAAGTAACTACTCAACTGGTTTATTATGTGAACCAAAATTTTTGTAAACCATTTCATTAGTTTAACACATTACACGCCAGGCAGGGAATTAGGTACATAATCCTCTGTATTTAGTGGGGTGAATATGGTCATCAATGCCTAAACATTTTACTATGGGATCATGACGACGCTATGATCGAAGTCAGGACGCCGATTCTCATTTTTCGAGATGTAATCTCGAATAAATTAAGTTCGAATTCGAATTTTTCTCGAGTGGTAATCCACTTTTGTTTAAAAATATCAGATGATTCATTCATTTCTGCTACCCTGATTATTATGGGCAATATATTGGCCATATGGGCCATATTATGGCGAGTATTTTTTTTATTTCGGTGATTACTCCAAAGTAAAAGTTGTAGGTATTAGGTTAGGTTAGGCCCCTGTTAACAGCCTATATAATTCACTAATTACCTTTATTAATTATTTATTCCAGGTGTGAAACCTCACGTATGCGAAGAGTGTGGTAAGGCGTTCTCCCGAAAGATGCTTTTAAAGCAACACCAAAGGACACATTCTGGCGAGAGGCCGTACGCTTGCCCGCACTGTGACAAACGCTTCGCCGACAGGTCCAATATGACCCTACATCTCAGGCTGCACACTGGTAAGCATAAGTACTCTCTTGATATTTTAGGCCACTAAAAAGTGTGTCAAAATTTGTGAAGCATCATCAAGGCGACTACGGCAGATAGCGCTTTGTTATGATTTTTATTTATGAAAGTTATGATGGGTCAAGGACTTACTGACTGGTTTAGTCTGTTGATCTAAGCCTTAATAAGTGGTTTTTATTCAAGCATTCCTTTCGAAGTAATGCGAAGTACTTTCTTTTTGATTTTTTTTCCCAAGGTTTTTTAGGGAAAATATTTCTCGACATATTTATTCCCAGAAGAAGTTATAGATATACTTCAGTTATAGAATAAATTAAGCATGGGTGTCTTATGCGTAAAACAAAATATACGAGTATCTTTCTACTAGGGGCTCCTCGCCAATTCGCTCGCGCCAAATTTCCTATATACATTTTCATCTCCCATTTGGACCCCTTAATGTTTTTACATCGCAAGAATAAGTAGTCCATGTGCATTCCAGTGTCTAAAAAATATCTCTATCTTGAGTAAAGATATAACGATAAAATAAGTTAGAGTGAGTTGTCAAGTAGTAACAGACAGAAAGAATGACATGCACACTTTTGCATTGATACATAGTATGAATGTAAGTAAACAGATAGAGACCTCTTTTTTATTGCACTTCATAAAATAAAAAATAAAGAATACAATTGATATTCCTTCTCATCATCGTCATTATCAGCTGAAGGACGGTCTACTGCTGAACATCCTCTGACTTAGAAATATACATTTTTTTCAGGCATAAAACCGTTCTCCTGCACGCTATGCCCGAAATCGTTCACAAAGAAACACCATCTAAAGAGTCACCTGAACTTTCATACGGGCGCGAAGCCCTACTCCTGCCCGCGCTGCAAGCTCGCCTTCACGCAGTCGTCCAACATGCGGACGCATTACAAGAAGTGCAGCGCGTCCGAGGAACCTGCTGGAACCACGTGACACTTTGGCAGAAATTACATTGCCATATGTTGTCTGCAAATAATTAATTAAGAATTTAGCTATCCATTCCTGTGTTTTGTCAACGAATTATGGGTTCGCATAAATTAGCTGAACGTCCACCGCCAACTTAACTAACTGAAAAATAAATTTAGTTCGACTTAGCGGGCTTTACTTACCTTAGAGCCGGCATAGTTTACGGTAGACGCACATGTACGAAAAACAGGATTAACTGCTTAAGCAAAGCTAAACCACTCTAGTTTAGTTGGCGGTTGACGATCGGCTAGTTTCAGACAAATTGGCGGCAACTACTTATTTATGGAGGTGCTTGTAGCGCAGTGGCGGCAGCGCTTTGGTAGTGATACCAAAAGTTAAGCAACCCACGGCGCGGTCGTGATTGGATGGGTGACCATTCCGACCATTTAAGTGACGTCCATGACAAGCATCTCCGTGCTTCGGAAGGCACGTTAAGTAGTTGGTCCCGGCTAATATCTGTTGGTATTAGTCGTTAAGCCTAGTCAGAGGCCCTAGGGCGGCTTGATAACATCTGATAGTAAGGTTTGTCACTTGCCTTACAGACACCCCTCCAGTAGTTGAGGTGAGGTCCTAGCAGTAGGAACTAAGGCTGACTTTACTTTTTTTTTACTTATTTATGGATGTTAAATTGTTTGAAAAATATACTATTAATAGTTTTTTTTTAAACATTTTTTAACAATCACAGTGTTCTTACTTATTTATATAAATTTGAATAAGAACCCACAAATTTGCACACGGGCAGGATTTGAACCCACGACCTTCGGCCAAACCGGTCCGATTAGCCAAAGGTCAAGGGTTCAAATCCTGACATCCTTATGGACATCAAATATTCAATAGGCATATGTGACCCTTCCGATATTCTACACGGGCGCGAAGTCCTACTCCTGCCCGCGCTGCAAGCTCGCCTTCACGCAGTCGTCCAACATGCGGACGCATTACAAGAAGTGCAGCGCGTCCGAGGAACCTGCTACGACTACGTGACACTTAGGCAAAAAGTCCATTGCCGTATTTTGTGTACAAATAATTAATTGGGAATTTCGCAATCCATTGCTGTATTTTGTTAACGAATTATGAGTTCGCATAGACAAGGTGCACGTTCAGTCCACCGCTAACTCAACTAACTAAAAAATTCACTTAGTTCGACTTAATTTGGATTTACGTAGCTTAGCCGGCATACTTTACGGTTGACGCACATGTGCCTAACGTAAGCTAAGCCAAGCTCAATAAGTTTCGTTGGCTAGTCTCAGACAAATTGGCGGTAACTGTTCATTGATAGATTTATTATTTTTTTTATAACTTAAGCAATTATTTTGTTAGTTTTTACGAAATTAAATTGAATTTCGCTAACAAAAATTAATTGACTGTGTCATCCGGAGAGACTCGAACCCACATCCCTTCGTAGTAAAAATATTTCCATCGGATACATGCGGGTACATTCCCCAAGTATTGATGAAATTGAACGCCGGCTCACTGGCGTAGCAAGTACTTACTAAAATTCGTCGGCTGACTAAAGTCCTCCGTAGCTCAGTTGGTAAGAGCACTCGCCCGGATAGCGAAGTGACGTGGGTCGAGTCCCACCGGATGACACAGTCGATTAATTTTTGTGAGCGAAATTCAATTTGATTTCATTGATAGATGATACATATATTGTTAGAAAAATATACTCTTAACTAGTTAAGTATGCCTTGTGGACATCGAATATTCAATAGACATATGTGTCTTACATATGCCTATTAAATATTCTTACATATGCCTATTTCCGATGTTGGGTTCGTTCACGAAGAAACACCACCTGAACAGTCATCTGACCATCCACATAAAGCCCTACTCCTGCCCGCGCTGCAAGGTCGCCTTCACGCAGTCGTCCAATATGACGCATTTCAAGAAGTGCAGCGCCCCTGTGGAACCCGCTGCTAGGACCACGCGACACTTGGGAGAAAGTCCATTGCCGAAGATTTTAATTTAATTTTGTCTTTCTTTGTATGTGTGTACACAGTGCTCCAAAGGGTCCCTGCTGAAAATCAGTATCGTGACATGCCTCGCGCTGTCACGATTAATGCTGAGCAGGGACCTTTTTGGCACCAGTTGGTCTAATATGTACCACCTAATATTCATTATTATCTGCAATTTGAATTTGAAGATAAATTGCCTCAGGTATCGAAAGTGAGGTTAAAGTACAGTAGGCAGTTAGGTAAAGAACCTTTTGGCTGAAATAACACCCTCTCTCAATAATCAGCAGCACCGTCATTTAGTATAATGAATTTTGTAGTGTACCTCTGCATTCTTCATAGTATCAGAATTTCAGCAAAAGTTGAAACTTTCATTTTCACTTTAGTGACGTACAGTGTACATCCGGCCGTCTGAGCCAGAGTCCAAGAGAGATCTTGCATATCTAGGCTGATAACGAATCGTAGGTGACGGCAATATACCAAGGTTTCATCGTTTGTGACGCAATAGTTTCTTTGAAAATTAAAAAAAACCTGGCTCAGACAGCCAGAAATTCACCTTTTTGGACACTCTGGATCTTAATTTCCAGAGGGTTTTAGAGCCCCGTTTTTTATAAAAAGTATAGTGACGCATTATGTGACGGCATCTAAAGTAGTTTCATCCATTTTGGTGCAATAGTTTTCGAGATATCTTGAAAAACGTGTGGTCAGACAGCCTGATATCCGATCGTCTGAACCAACTTGTTTTTCTCAATATTTCACGAAATATCACATCTTGGACTAATCTTTATGGATTATACTAATGTGACGCGTTGTGTGACGGCTCTCAACCAGAACCACCAATACCTACGCGTTTAGGAGCTATTCTAAAAAGATTGATGGTTCAAACGGCCGGATGCTGGCTGTCTGAGCCAGCCAGTTCTACTACTTCCAGGTGGTCTACGTAGCTGGAATATCATTTTATCCTTAGTGACGGCGATGGTGAATACGAATTTTGTTATGTGACGGCTCTATGTGCCGGCAAACAAATGTTATAAGCATTTCAATTATTTTCCATACATTGATTCATTAGGGTAACCACACTTCGCTCTTTTTATAGGAATACAAATACCAATATAGTGAAAAATGCCTCTGTTTCACAAAAGCTGATCGCCTTGTTATTCAAATACTTATTGACGTAGGTAACTAGTTCGCTGATAAAGGAAAATGTATTAATTGTTACTTTTTGGGTTTAGTATGACTGAAATAACCGCTAATTTCAGTTAGGTACTAGACTAGAGAGTAAATGTATTTCGAACATAACGTAGTTATTCCTCTGAAGCTGCGCACAGCTACGCGACCTTGGAGTACAATTCCTCCTTAAATATAAAGTTCTTTATTGGTGGTTTGAAGGGTTCCAACCAAAATTACTAGTTATTAAACACTTTCTTAGCTAAGGTGGCCAGTAGGTTCTTACCTACACAGTTGACTAACTCAATTACAAAATAAATTCAATAAGATAACCTAGTTAAGTACAGTCGGTAGCACGTTAAGGTATTTAAAGGTATACATTTAAACTTCAAAACCAGCGTTTATAACGTAGGGAATAGAAGCGGTCTCAAGGTCAACAGGGGTAGTCTGACTTGCGGTGTGTAAGTAAGTACACCACACGACACGTCAGTCTACCCTACTTTGATCTTAAGACCGCCTCTGTTTCCTATGTAATAAAAACTGTTTTCGTAGTTTACATGGATAACCTGACGGTCTTCTCCGACTGCACAGAAACTAAAAACCGTTTTTAGCCTAATTCGTTATAACTAGGTACTGCATTCGATTTTACCGATTTATCGACAGTTACACTCCAAGCAAGTGAAACACAAACAGGCCTGTCTAACTCCCCGCATAGGTGACCCACCGTGGTGGGCTAATCAAGTTGTAACTCGCGAGTAAGTACTGACATACACGCGCGTTTTATTCACCGGCGGCGCGTGGCAATACGTTACTGGCTGGGTGAGCATAAATAAAGTGCTAGCAAGGTGCGCTAGATGGCGATAGTAGCTTCTTGTAGCAGTCAGCCCTAGCGCGCCGCGTGATATGACGTCTCTAAATATGTTAAGTGTATTGTGAATCGTTGTTCAGAATATAATAATTAAATTCGCTTGCAATGGATTTTAGTAGGTGTCTAACGAAAAGGTGCTTGACTTTGAGGCTTACACCATAGTGTTTATGAGTAGACATTTCTGTGAATACTAAGTATTGCGAAGTCATGCTTCTGTACATAGTACCTACCTACTAGTATTTATATTCTGTAATACAACATAAAAATTTGATTACTTACCTAATACCTACTTAGCTCTTGCATAAAAACTATTTATAACTAAGTATTTTCTTACTTGAAGGAAATGTCGAAGTTAAAACAACCCCCATTCTTTATTAACTGTAGTGAGAAAAAAAGGAGATTTCTTTACTTACTTCTTAGATTTGAATGTTTTCCAACCACGAAAGAAAGAAAAGAATACGGGACATCTTTCTTGGCTAGGAAAACACGTTCGCGCGCGCTCGCTGCCGGCAACCTATCGCTTTGCTGCCGGCAACCTACTGAATTTCTGTCGTGGCTGATACAGTGGCGCGTATTTGAATAGCGCGCTCAAGTACATGGAGTGAAAGAGGTCTGCGTTGTGACCGCCTTTATTTCATACGTAATAAAAGCGGTTTTCCTTATGTTGTAAACCGCTTTTATTACGTAAACAGAGGACGAGTAGCGGAAAATGTATGATTTTATCATTTCTTGCATCTCGTCAAGTCAGTCGTAGGCATGTGAGACGAGTTGATTAATTACTAAATTTTCCATCCAAAATGAAATGAGAGGACTTGTCGGATAAAGATATAAATTTTCGGCATCTTGTCCCAAATGGGTCAGAGGCATGTAGGACGAGTTGGAACATTAATCTGAGTAAGATTATACTCTAGTCTAGTAGGTACCTAACTGAAATTAGCGGTTATTTCAGTCACACTAAACCCAAAAAGTAATAATTAATACATTTTCCTTTATCGTCGCACTAGTTACCTACGTAAATACGTATTAAAATAACAAGGCAATCAGCTTTTGTGAAACAGAGGCATTTTTCACTATATTGGTATTTGTATTCCTATAAAAAGAGCGAAGTGTGGTTACCCTAATGAATCAATGTATGGAAAATAATTGAAATGCTTATAACATTTGTTTGCCGGCACATAGAGCCGTCACATAACGAAATTCGTATTCACCATCGCCGTCACTAAGGATAAAATGATATTCCAGCTACGTAGACCACCTGGAAGTAGTAGAACTGGCTGGCTCAGACAGCCAGCATCGGGCCGTCTGAATCATCAATCTTTTTAGAATAGCTCCTAAACGCGTAGGTATTGGTGGTTCTGGTTGAGAGCCGTCACATAACGCGTCACATTAGTATAATCCATAAAGATTAGTCCAAAATGTGATATTTCGTGAAATATTGAGAAAAACAAGTTGGTTCAGACGATCGGATATCAGGCTGTCTGACCACACGTTTTTCAAGATATCTCGAAAACTATTGCACCAAAATGGATGAAACTACTTTAGATGCCGTCACATAATGCGTCACTATACTTTTTTATAAAAAACGGGGCTCTAAAGCCCTCTGGAAGTTAAGATCCAGAGTGTCCAAAAAGGTGAATTTCTGGCTGTCTGAGCCAGGTTTTTTTTAATTTTCAAAGAAACTATTGCGTCACAAACGATGAAACCTTGGTATATTGCCGTCACCTACGATTCGTTATCAGCCTAGATAAATGCAAGATCTCTCTAGGACTCTGGCTCAGACGGCCGGATGTACACGACATACAGAGTGTCATCTGTGTATTGCACCAACACTTGTGCACTATAATATCTCTTGCGTATCTAGTTGATCTCTCTTGAGATTGACCGCGCCGTAGCGCCGTAGAAATTCTGTCTTCTTCTTTTCGTGTCGACACTGGCGTTATATATATAATATAAATACTGAAGTTATATAAAATTTAAGCTCATGTCTAAACCCTTTATTTCATGCAGTCAGTACACAAAGTTTCTTTGTTTCCTGTATTTTTTCATCCAATTTATTGTGTGTGTCAATATTTTATTATTGATTTGATTTATGTTTATACACAGGTTGTCTCAAAAAGAGCGTGCTAAACTGACACTGGAGATAGCTTAGCTTAGGTCTATAGCTAATAGACCTTTCAGATTCACTGAAAAAAATCTGTTGGTTTGAGAGATAATGCCATTTTTTGCCAACGCCAATACTGGCACGCCAAACTGACGCTCGAGAAACTAACAATGTGTCCCGGCACCGGTGTCGGAGCCTTCATGTAGTGACTAAGAAGCAAAATTGCTACCACTTTCTTCATAGGATCAACTTTGAAATCCCATATTATTTTTTAACTTCCCCATACTATTTAGTAAATCGGCTAGATACATTTGTATGGAAAGGTGATATTTTTTGGTCTGTTTTCGAGGTTCTTGTAATAGAGAAAAATGTTGCAGGGCAACTTATGAGTGTTTCTCCGAGGGCCGTTTTTTGGCGGTAACACGTTCATAATTCCCGACCCATTCAATAAACAGCTTCGAAATCAACTTTAAGTGATTCTCTGTTTATTCATGTACACAGACATAGTTTTAAACATGAAATAGGGCTTACAGATATTTTTTAAATAATATTTTACTGCCAAAAACGAGAGCAAAACCGGTGTTCTCCGCGCGTCCCAAAAACCTCTTGCTCAGTTCAACCACTAATATCTTTATTGTTTGTTGTGTTATGTACACATACTATATGTCAAAAAAATTGTGAAAATGCCAAGATTGATCATTCAAAAAACAGTATTCATATCGTTTAAACAGAAAGAGTAAAAAAATATTTTGTCTCGGTCACACGATTGTGGTAGATTCGTGAACGCGACATAAAAAGGCCCATAGCTTCAAAGAGCCTCAACTTTTAGACACGTTTAATGGCCCTGCGAAAACTTTAGTTTCATTACAGCATCATTGGAGGACAAGTGCCTTTCTTATCGCTATGATATGGAAAACACAGGCACACAAATTTATCAACTTTTTTCTGACAACCTTTTGAAAAAACCCTTCATGGTTAAATTTTAAAGACAATAGAATGATTTAGATGTAAGTATTGAATATTTAGTATAAAATCCCTTTTCAATTTCGTCGTCCGCTTTTTAGTTTTTATATTGGTCAAAAAACCACTTGTAAAATTTTGAAAATGTAAAATTTTCGTAACTTTTGTGGCATGGTTTTCGTGGACATTTGACCACGAAGGTTATCTTTCACTCCACGTTAGGTTACGAAGGTCTATTTATGCAATCTTAATTTACTTCTCTTTCAGTCTGTAGATGTTTTTAAATAACCATGTTAACCTTTTTTCCCAAAATTATTAACAAACGATAGTTTGAATAAGTATAAGCATGAGTTTTTCTTGTATTCATCTATTTTAATCAAATATGCTTGATATGCCTAATTTATTGAACTCTGATGTTCTACCAACTAAATAAATGGTTGGCTTATCAATTTACCGATCTCAATAAGCGAAGTTCTCCATAGAATTCAATTACGAATAACTTGATAAAACACTGCCCTTGATTAAATGTATGCACATGTGGAATAAAAAGGATTTGGCATAAACAATATATCAAACACTTTTGGGGCAAAGAAACTGGGGGGTCTTGGCAGTTGGCACTATGCATGTCTCCAAACAAGTGAGCCTTAAAATTAACTTGGGCCAGACGAATTTTAGTTGGATTCCTGTATCCAAGTGGCACCCACTCCTGTATCTATTGAAAACGGAAACTGTAATCTAAAGCTTTAGACGACAGGAGTACGTTTCCTGGGACAAGTGATTTTTTTGGCAGGTTCACCTTAGCTAGATAGATTCCGAAAAAATACGCGAGGGCATAATTTTGAACCAAATACGAGTGCTTAAAAATGAACGTCTACAATCAATCCGAAACATGGCCGTTTACTAAGGGCGTTATAAAAAAAAATTAAGGACACACAACGAGCTAAGTTCGGTGTCTCTCAACGGGATTGAGAGAATTGAAAAAATAAATAGAAGAACTAAGGTTACAGTAAGAGACGTAGCCCTGTAGACCACAAAGCTCAAGTGGCAATGGGCAGGGCATGGTGCAGAAAGGTTCTTGATTGGATACCGTTTGGTCAGAGCGTAGCGTAAGGCGTCCACCAGCAAGATTGATAGACGATCCTGCATATAGTGACCGACCGAAGTTTCGGTTTTGGCCAGTTTCGGGCAAAAATCGTGTTTCAAAGCTTTTATAGTTGTTTTTACAAAGCTTATATATATTTATATATTTGCTTCATCGGATAAGGGCATAGCCAAAACACTTTGAACAATACCCACATCTAATCAATTAATTTGCAAGGACTCCATTACTCGATGACTCAAGCTTATATTATTGACACATTCCATCAGCAAGGGTTGCATACCATTAAAACATTACATGTGTAACAAAAATATTACAAGTGTTTCTGTTTTTTTCGTGAGATATACAAACTTACCAAATGGAAAGCGTCCAGACAGCTATTAATAAACCAGAATAGTCCTGTGCCAAATTCCCTTTACTCTTGATATCATTTAACTGTTCTACATATTTATATTTTTTTGTAGTCGTCGGATTTTCATTTTGTTATAGCATGGATAGTCCATGGTTATAGCGACGTAGCCGTTTTTAAGCTATTTAATGCAACTCCACCACTGCAATCGCTGTGTAGTCAGGCTTAGCTTGTATAAATATCTAGTAAAGGTGTTTATTTGCTACACCGTCCCAAAAAAAAACTACTCTACTTCAATCCCGCAACGAATTAAATCACATAGAAAAATCAAAAACCATTTATATTTTTTGCAAATCTCTGCAAACTGGGACTATTGTGCGTACTAAAAATATTTCACTTGCACGTAAATGATCAATGTTATACTTTAAAATATTGTTTTAAGAGAAAACGTGATAATCAAATGCCATCTGAAAATTAGATATTGCTATTTTTTCAAGTGCAATAACTAATACTATATTAAGTTACGGAAAGCGCATCAACAAGTTCTTTGACTAAAAAAAAAGTGCTCGTTTTGATCGTGCCTTTTGTACTTAGGTTGTATTGTAGTCAAGGCAGTTTTGACAATATCATTGTAGATCAATGTTAGAACTTCATTATTGTCCTTTGAAAGACAAGCGGATGCTTTGTTTGCGGTCACGATTCTTCGATTTTCCAAAAATGTTTGCGCTAGCTCTGATTGCACTTGCCCTTGCCCTTAGTTCCTTTACCACTTCCTTCTCTTACTTTCCCTTTAGTACTCCTTCCCCCACCATGTTGCATGAAATCTGTATGGAGAAAGTGAGAACCTTGGGTTTTGGTTTCGGCTGAAAATCGTGTTTCGGTCAGACACTACCTGCAAAGGTCGCATGATCGCACTGGATACAAGCCGCTTGTAACTGGTCATATTGGAAGTCTTTGGGTTAGGCATATGTTTATCAGGGGACGTCCTGCGTCTGATTATGTGTTGATATGCATGTGTGCATTTAGTACATAAGATAACAAGAATAAACCGTATTTTTGTGATCTGCTAACAAACCGTTTGATTCTACTTCGTCGTCAAACCGAAACCTTTTAGGTACTATATAAAAGGTTAAGAGATTTATTTGTTAATGCTTTTCATGCTCTTTACTAGCAAAAATTGTTAATGCTTTTCATGCTCTTTACTATAATTTTTCGTAAAAGCAGATATTCTTTTAATTATTCAGGTTTTATTTTAAATATTTTTTATGTAATAAAATGGAACTTGGCTGTGAAAAATACGTTTCGTAACTTTCGTGGAGTCATAAATAACTTTCGTGGGTACCGAAATTTCAAATTTAAATACCGGAGTGAATAATAATCCGATTTGATTGATTCCAACAGAATTCATTATAATTTTAGGCCTTCTTTAGTGAAGTATTTTTTCTTTTCAAAAAAACTTAAACTAAAAATAGCCATGAAGGTGACGCGGAGAATGCTTTCCGGAGAATCACTCTTATCTATCACCTCTTGAAGGCTCCGACACCGGTGACGGGACACGCTGTATAATCTGTGCTCGAGATAGCTTAGCCAACAGCCAAATGAGTTGCATTATCTTCCGAACCATGAGATTTTTATTAGAGCCAAGTTATTTTCATTTCAAAGGTAGGGCCTGTTTTTAAAGATTCCTGCGTTTAATGTTGACGATCCAAGAAAACACTAAGTAGTGACTCGTGAAATATATCTAATTGCTATCGCCGCTGAGTCGGCAACGAAACTTTATGTTGAGATTGTGCTGAATAACTTCGTCTTTCTTTTTGGAAACGAAAAATAACTTTAGATCTATAATAGTAGTAGTACGATGTTATAAAAGTTACGCGCATAAACGTTTGATACTAAGAATCTTGCTCCTATTAATTATAAACCAGTAGGTATGTTCTTAACAAGCTTTGTTATAATCAAAGGAGCTATGTAAGTAACTGGTAAGTACGTTGAATACCGTAAGTTTGCTCTTTACAATACTAAGTCAAGAAAAATGAAAGCAAGTAGCAGCAGTGTTGGCTACGTCTCACAATAAGTAAATACCAACTGACTGTTAGATTCATATTAAGTTCAATTTGGATGTGGACAACAAAGTACAATTTGGATGAGGACACAGTGACTGTGCTTCCTACAGTGAAAGTTGTCTGCATCTGATGTTAGGTCTTACTTACTTAATGCTAGATGAATTCAGAGAAGTACACGATTTTACTATGAATATATGAATATGCGATAGAAATAATTACTTTAAGCTGTTATTATCGATCAGTATAGTCTTGAAACTTATAAATGTGCCGCAAAAAGAATATTCTTTATTACATCGTACTTGAAACGTTACTAACTAGTAGGTTCTCGTATTATCTATTCTCTGCTTGTTTGAGATTCTATGGTTTCAAATTAAAATACCTACAATGTTTTCTACTACTTTTAGGAACAACAGTGCCTCCCGTAATATTATGTCCCACCTACATATTAGTAATCAAATCGTACCAATTAATACATAAAACGTCTTCTTTTATAAATAGTATTAATTAGTTACTAATTAGACTTGGAGAAAGTCTGCTTGATCGATTACAGTTAAAGAATTTGTTGGAAGTACAATAATAAAATGTAATAAAACCACGATATAATTTTTACTCCTTTTAATGGATTTGGTGTTTTGAAACATTCATCAATTAAGGTGTACAAAATTACAGGCCTTACAGTAGTAAGTTTCTGGAGCATTAAGTTTACATACTCATACAAGGTGTGACGAGTCCATTATATTATAAATACTGTAGCTGAAGTTACTGTGATACATACATTGTTATATATTGCTTACTTTGCTGTACCATAAGGTATTGTACTTATTATTATGTATGATCTATCTTTCTTAGATGGTATAAATTTTTATACAAGAATGTTATATAGTTATGATGGTATAATGGCAGATTTATTATAATTTAAGAAAATACCGATGAAATGTTTACCCATCATTGGTTTATTTACAAAGAAAACAAAGGTAACACTAGCAAAATAGATCAATGTCAGCAGACATGTTCAGGACAACATAAACTAAGATAACAAGTGTAAATTTATTAGAAGTATCAATAAAAGGTAATCAATTTGTTATATTCTGTATTGTTTCATGCATAGTTTGTGCTAACGGAAAAGTTTTCGAACATGTCTGCTGTAAATTGATTATATCTTTTTGAATGTATGCAGTGCAGCGGACTAACCGCACACACACCTCGCCAAGTATACATAAAATATAATTATTAATAATATAAGGAATGGCGAGAAGTTCTTACGATTGATATAATTTATGATATTTCTATCAATTTACTAAACTTATTACGAGAAAGTTTTGTTTATTCAATTAACAGTTAACAGTATCTATAGGTCATTGATATCGACGTTTGGAAGTACACGATACAATAATATAGTGGAATATTTCAAAATTGATATTTTATAGTATTACAGTAGCAAACAAGTTTTTTGACTTTCTTAACAAGATAAAGTATTAGGTAGATGTTAAGTCAGTGTCAGTGTTTTATGTAGTGAGCTTCGCATCAACCGTCCCGAATCTGTCAAAATATCACAAATGATGTGGAGCTTTATGTTATCAACATAAGGTTGAAATATGGTTGCAGAAATGTCAGATCAAGGTAGGTTGATGTGTGGCCTACTGTACTATCGAGGTCTCATGCGCCATACCACTTTGTAGATATTCCCGTGTAAGCGCATCTCACGGGCACGACCTAAGCGTGCCCTGTTTTTACTACGATTTTAGATAACAAAATCAATAAAAAATATTCCTAATAGAGTCGGCGTCGATGTGATGTATGTACGAGTATAGTGATAGAATTAGAGGCCAATTTCCTTGACGCAGACAAATAACAAAGCGTTAATTTTATACTAAAAGGAGTTAAGAGACAATATATTGTAGTTTCCAAAAACCTACAATAAATTGTTTTTTGTCACCGTGCTCTGTGTCAGTCTGTCTTTGCATTTTCAAAATAAAGTCATGAACACAAGGCAATACGTGGCATGTGTAAATAATTTTAGCTCTTGAACTGCTAAGGCGCAAGGGACCTTGATAGTACACAAAACTAAGATTTTTAAAAGTTTACGACAGCAAAACATGTTTTTATAAAAAAAGTTAAAAGACATAACTTTAATGTACTGTGACGTCATCATATTACTTAGCTGATCGATTGACTCTATCAATTTCAGCAGACACCCTTTGAACCCTGTACATTACCTTTACAAATAAAAAATTCTATCAAATACCAAGGACACATTTAATTTAGATTACTATGACCACGAAAACATATAAGGTAAGTACGTATGGATATTTGATTGCAATTTTATTAATTTGACTAAATTGCTCTTCAATTTATAAAAAAAGTATTTCTCAAAGGTTAAACTCTATCTACCCCACACAAAATTTTTTTCAATTAAAGGCATTGCGATGCCATAGGTAATTTTACCACTCGGTTTGTATCAAAATTATAGAAATTATTTGAATAAATCCTTATTACATTTTTATTAATACAAATTGACTTTGTAAATCTCAGGTAAAAAATTTACAAGTAGGTAATAAATCTACAAGGGGTTGCGTGTAAAATACCTTAATCGTACGAACAATAGAAATATACAAAAAGCTATCGTTTGGTTTTACATCACGTATAAGCTGTACCTTAGTTGATATTTAGCGGGACTCTCCTTCTACACTTACACATCGTGTCAACCATGTTATATTCGCCAAACATTACATTATATATTTATTTATCTCAGCCTTTTCAAATAGGAGAATCATAATTAATTGAAATTTGGAATATAAAATAGTAACTAGTAGACTCGGTGTAATTAACGTTACATGTAGTAAATAGTCCGTCGGTCCGCGGGTCGGACGATGCGACTACTAATCTACGATGTGAAGCACCATTTGTTCTAGCGTAGGGATAATGTACACAATCCGTTGATTTTAATCTAAATATCATTAGAAATAACTTGTCGCGCATAAGCGCTTACTCTCCAATTTATTCGTTAGGAACAATGATTTAAAATACTATTCAAACATTTTTAGGATAACTTAAAATATTTACGTGCTCATTTGGCACTTAGCACTAATTCTTTTGTATTCGTATGTTATTAAAAATATTGGTTGTGTGTAAAATATATTATTACAAATGAATTATGGTCTGATGTGTTTAAGAAACGATAAATGGCATAGGCTTGCCTTTCTTTGGTGAAATTTGAAAAACGGTTGCGCTTGCTGCTGGTTTTCAGATTAAAAATTTCAGAAATACAAGAAAGTCTATTTTAGTTTGCAATTATTACAAAGATTTTTTAAATTATACTAAAAAATGCTTGCTTGCACGTCGTATGTGTAATCGGTATATTTATATACATACATAGCATAAATCTTTTTAAATTAAATAAACTCGATGTCACAAAAATCCTATTTACAATAGAATTCTACTTTTAATGTAAAAAATTGAGCATTATATAAACAAGGGCTGCTGAATCCTTAAGTATAAAAACTATGAAAATGCTTAATATAATATAATACATCACCCCTCAAAGGGTCTAAAACTACGTAAGTACTTAGTACTCGTTAACGTTGCATCGCACGTATTAATTTTACTTCTATAATTTACAAATGTACAACGTAAAGTTCGTATCGTAATCTCATAGCCACTCGACACGACGAGCCTTTTGACTCGTCAGCGATCATCCTTACACAAATACTTTTGTTTGATCACAAAACTGGAATCACATTGTGCGGCGGGGAAACACGCGTCCGACGATTGTGTGGTACGGCAGGAGAGGCCGCTCTCAGGTACACTCGATGATGAGGGGTTGGTTAGACTCGATGACGCTGGGCCTGGGCTCGCCGGAGGGAGACGCGTAGTGCTGCGGCGGCGGCTCGTGGTCGGGCGGCGGCAGCGCGCGGTACTGCGCCGGCGACAACTGCGCCGGGACCAGGTGTGGCGTGGTGGAGTGCGCGTGCCCTCCCAGCAGAGCCTCGCCGTGCGCCATCGGCACTCGCGCCCCACCGTTGCCCACCAGCCCTCCCTGCGATGGAGAGTGCACCTCGTACGCCTCTTGCCCCTCTCTGTCGTGGCAGTCTTTGTCGACGGTACCTGCAAAGTGCACGCGAAAATGAAATCGGCCGCGTTCAGCGAGAGCGCAAGTGAAAGTTGCGGTTCACCTACGAGGAGAAAGTGCAGCGCGCTGCAGTTGCTCTCGTGAATACGCTCGTGTTTAATCGTCTACGTAATAAAATGTGCTAAATTGTATTAAAATATCAAAATGTTTCAAATAATAGTGTTAGATTTCTTTAAGAAAAAAAATCAAATTAGACTTACCTATACATTCAGTGTTAGCAGCATTGGTGATTGCCAGGACCTCTTCGATGTTGTTGGGTTTGCAGCTGGTAGTTTTCCAGTGAGTGCGAAGTCCGGATGCACTGATGTACTTTTTGTCACAGCCTTGACACACGTACGGCCTGTCGTTTGTATGTAATCTTTTATGAAGTTTCAAGTGTACAAATTGTGTGAATTTCTGCATACAAAGGTCGCACGCATAAGGCTTTTGTCCTGAATGTAAGCGTAAGTGAGTTTTTAGATTCGATGTAGACGAAAATCTTTTCTTACAAATATCACATTGATGTGGTTTCTCGCCAGTATGAACTAGGTGGTGTTTCTGTAGATGTGCGAGCTGAGTGAATGATTTATTGCACACGTTGCATTTGAACGGCCGTTCACCTGAATGTGTCCTCAGGTGAACCTTGAGATTGGAAAGCTGTCCGAAAGTTTTGCAGCAGACATTGCATTCATAATGCATTTTTCCATCCTTCTTCTTAAGGGGGTAGGGCAAACTTCTGTACCCTCGCGAGGCTTGTGAGTTCGGGCTCATCGGTGCCACCATCAGCCCGCAGGAGCCGTCCGGGCTCATGCTACCGTGTGAAGGCACTAGCTGACCGTTCATATTTGAGTTTTGTATCAAACTCAATTGTGAACAATTTTTCAACGTTATCACGCTTGTTGATGATGGATAGTGGTGACTATTTTGTGCGTTTTGAGACCTCTCATATTGATGTGAAGAAGTGACTGTTGGCGAGTATGTATTCGGTGGAGATCCTAATTGAGTGATGATGGTGGAATTTGGCGGTGAGTACAAATTGTAGGAATAATTTGGATAGTGGCTCTCGTATCGAGTTTCACGAATTTCCCTTATCTCTCTGATTTCTCGGATTTCAGTAGTGTGCGGTATAGAGTGTGGCGGTGACGACGAGTAAACAGACGCTGCAGAGGGGGCGGGTAGCTGTTGCGGTAGTGGTAGCAAAGATGGCAAAGGTGTTAGATTCGAACTTGAATCCGGACTACAGGCGTTGCCGTATCTTTGACTTTTCTTATATGAGTAAGCCATTTCCGTGGGTGATGATGGAGGAGGCGTTGCATTTGGTTGCCGCCTGCTGGGATCGTTGTTATTCGTGTCGATACGATTGCCTGTAAGTATTGTTTCTAAAATCCGCGTGTCAGGTGGCGAATATCTCATGAATGCCGGCTGAGGAGATGGTGACAAAGTCCCATCTTCGTAGTATGGTTTGCTAACTGGTATTATAGTATTTTGAGAAGGTTCAAGTACTATAACCGTCGATGTAGCTGGATCTCGCCGTGGGGGTGATAGATTTTGGGGTGAAGTATTGGCGACTTCTTCGGCTATCATCAATTCTTTTTCGCTTTCACAGTCCATATCCTTGAGATTTTGGTATTGGTATGCTCGAGGCATTTTTATTTTTACTTTTCTATATTCGTTGCGGTGCATTTCTTGATCCATCTTTTGAACGATAACAGTTTCTTTAGGTTCGTTGGTTTTGTTAGAGCAATCCAAAACATAGTTTTCAACATCAGAGTCACTTGAATCTTCAGGTGGAGTGAATTCATCATGGTAGCCATTGCTGTGGTAGCCTTCGTCTGATCGGACAGAACCATCATTGGGAGTCAGTTGCGGCTCATAGTGGGGTGGTCCGCAATGGGTGAGGCTTGGGGATTTATTTCCCAACTTATCTTGATGGTTTTGGGCCATTGGAGAAGGTCCACGCATATCTCTAAGATGTTGATTTTGTGCAGGTGATCTATTGCTGTATGCTCTTGGACTTTCCATCTGGTGTATTACAACATGTGAAGTGCTCTCTTTGTGTTGATGTATTATCAATGTAGGATTATCTGGGTGCCTGTGTATTTTCATTGGTGATGGTGATGGTGGTTGCATTAGTCCGATTGGTGATAAAGGTGTTTGTTCAGGTAGTACTGGACTTCCTGGTTTATTTACGACATTTGAAGAAATGTCAGCCCTAACAATGGTTCTCTCGCTTTTGATTCGTGGGTCTTCACGAGAAATTGAATTAGAATTATCGTTGTATGGTTTATCACTTGCTTCACGTTTTCTACGCCGGCTTGGAATTTCAGCTTCTAGTAATTCTTTTGTGTTTGTTAGGCCCAGAACATATTTCATGTGATTGAATGCTATTTCTGGATGTACTGGGGCCGGTGGCAAGCCATAAGCTTTTTTGATGGTTTCTTCCTTACCTATAGCAAGTAAAGAAAAATATTAAATGACAAATTAATAAAAAATAAAAACATTCAAACAAACCAAAATACAAAATATACTTACAAATTGAATATGTTGCTCGTTCAGGGTCGATGTCATAACCCAACCTTGTGGCAAAGTCCTTGCAGTACCATACCATTAACTCTTCGTTTGGCATGATATCTCTGTGAAAGACAGTGTTATATTAGTAATTGAATGTTGTGACGTGAATTACTATCAATATAGTGCTCTGTTGATGTGTTGTGAAGTTTTACCTAATAGTGTAGAAGTAAATGTGTTCCTGGTGCTGGCAAGCGACAAGGTTCATCACGGAGAGCGAATACGCGGAGGCCACGTATCGCATCCAGTTGGCGACGCTCGTGTCCGACCCGTCCAGGTAATAATAATCACTGTCTTTGAATATCTGTAACGAAACATAAACCTGATTATGACCCGTTTAATTTGAGATTATTTTGACTTAAATCAAGTGTATCTCCGGAGACTAAGATAAAACGTGTGATAAAGTTGCGGTGTATGTAAGTGTGGGTTTGACAACAACTTAAGTTTAAAAGTAAGCCTTGATCGTTGTTGTTATATCATTGAAAAGTGTACACATGTCTCTTCACGTGCACGTGCAGGATATTTACAATGTGCGTGCGGCTGATTTCGCGCGGAGTCAAGGCCGAGATGCAATGTCGTCGCTTGTTTAACGAGCAGGAAGATAACGAAAGACTATGCGTGCCAAGATCAATGTTATGTCTGACTAGCTCAACGAGCCGTAGTGTTTTTACCCCTCACGTATCATGTTTCCAGACAAAATAGAAAATAAATTGTTATCGGCACGCCCGTGGTCTTGTGATCATCATAATAAATACAACCGTATGTTGCATTGTAGTTTTAACCGAATTTGGAATACGATAGTGAAAAAATTTTAACACCCCTATAAACATACCTACTTATTTAAATATTACGAGAATAAAAATGAATACGACATGTGTTCTGCCAATTACAAGCTGAAGTGTATAATTAATTATTCATTTTAAAGAATCTAATGTTAAAGATAGCTAAGAGGTAAAAAAAGCAATCTAATTTATGTTAATATGCCATCACCAGAATGAAAACCCAATCTCACCTTAATATTTCCATATGTGTGATGTCTCACAGTTTCCTGTACCTGGCCAACGAAAATACAGAGGATTTGGTTAGTTTAGAAAAGTATAGTGCGTAACATAGCTTGCGTATGTATAAGTATGTACAGTATACGAGATATGTTAGTTGGTTCGCTAAGGGGCTACTAATGATAACGAGTAGTTGGAATATTTACAATCGTAAGCCTCAACCAAAGATGGAGTATGGTCTAAATGCGAAAAGCGAAGTAAAAGTGTTTCGGTTTTCTAGGTATAGTGTACAATATACAGTAGTAAAAAGTTATAAAAATAGATCATACAACTCACCCTCCAATAATATCTCCACGAGACTTTGTCATTGGGTTTGTTGGGTGTCCGCGTGCCTTCGAAAGGTCCAAAGCGGGTACCGCGAGGGATAACTCCGATACTCCACACACCTTCCGTCTGCAACACAAATAAACAAGTAAAAATAATTAAGATAATTTTAACAAAACTCAAATAAAAAAAATACACACTTGTATGATACCAGGTGTTTAGTTCTATGATAATGTCTGACCAACAGTACGAGATATTATTAAATGTCGTAAAGATACCTTTTCCTTAAGTAGTATTAACTGTGTTAGCAAATACTTAAATTACATTTAACAACGTTAGCTTTCATAAAAATAGTAGGCGGCCCGTAAACCGTGCGCCGTGTAAACACGACGACCTACGACGTAGCGCCGTAGTAAGCTCGTAGTCAAAGACAACATTACTTGTAACGCTCTTTAAATTTGGGTGTTTCTTCGTTTTTACAAGGTCAAATCTCATAGTCAAACCCGAAATAAAAGAAATGCTTTTTAAATATTTAATAATTTAAAAAAAAGTGCACTCCATATTAGCTATAACCTAACTTACCGGTGTGTTCGGAGTTGATAATACTGCTGATGGTCTCAACGTTAGGCTCCGGGGCAGGGTCCTCTCTGCCCTGTTGGGGATGCCTCGCTCGCAGGGCACGTCGGGCACTATGTACACGGTGAGCCTTTCGAACTCGTCTTCACGCATGCGCGTCACGTCGTACGAGCCCGCGGTGGCTGCGCCCGCGCCAGGGCTTCCCGTGCGGCCGGCCACCGTCGTGCTGGGTACTTCTTCGCTTGTTGACTGTTTCAACAAAGATAAATTGTTACTTGCCATAACACTTAACTTATTAGCCACGATTTTTCAGTATTTAAATACAAAGTTACTGGCCGAATAATAAAATACAGCGACATATCTAAAATATTTTTAAATTAATGCCATTTTGAAATCAGTATTTTAAGCATGTCTTAGGTATCTTCTGACTTTAATATTTCTTATCTAAGTGTTGAATTATCAGCCCTAATTTGGACATGCTAAATGTTCAGGAAGACGATTCGCATGCAAAAAAAAAAAAAATTTTAGAACGTAATACAGTTTGCTTATTCTCAGAACTTTACAATCGCAATCTATCTTTTCAGTAAAATGGACAACTTAGAAGACGCATTACCATACTGAAAAAGTTCTAATGCAAGAGAATCAGCTCGTCATCAATTGTAAGACTGTAAATAACGCCGAAAAAATATGAATGTGAACTTTAAGTTAAAAGGTCTCTTGTGTTGCCTTTAAATTTTCTTAGAATACAGAGCGTTGAAAACCTAAGTTTCATCACCGAAATTGCGGGTAGGTGATTTTCTTAAAAAATATGCAAATAACGTTGCTTCGGAATGCATTTCCCCTTTACACCCGCATGCATTCTTACGGAACACGCCATTTTGAGGGCTAAGTTGTCTGGAAAAGAGCTCATTCTCGCTAAGTGCAGGCGGTCGGCGTCGTTCGATAAAGGGGCGGTGCGACTACTGACCCAGTTTTGTGATGAGTGCGCACTTTCGACTGCGCACTAACTTCCTCTTTTCCTATTTATATTTTCTACAAATTCGATTGATCTCTCATTTATCAGCGCTACATTTGAGGCCCAAAATAAGCTTTTTGTTCTACTAAAACTAATATATGGTACCTTAAATAATTAAGTAACTTTTAGTACTGATCAGTGACTAACTAATGAATCGTAAATAATAGTATTTTTA
The DNA here is from genome assembly GCA_949316185.1 of Pyrausta nigrata. Lineage (NCBI taxonomy): Eukaryota > Metazoa > Arthropoda > Insecta > Lepidoptera > Crambidae > Pyrausta > Pyrausta nigrata. Next base: position 9,918,735 of record OX438941.1, on the reverse strand, counting down.
CTTACCAATCTCATTTTGATGATTACTTTTTCAGTTTTCAGATCAATTTTTCATAATTCTACTTTCTGCTTTATTGTAACTTGTACCTGAAATAGAAAGAAATACAATTAATATAACAATACAACAGGTATAACAAACATAAAAATAGGATTTGATTCAAAGAAGATTTGTATTATTAATTTATATGCAACAATCACAATATCACGCAATGAATTCATTTAACTGTTTAGGCATTTTACGATACACATTCGACTGATTTTATTCAGTGACAAAACGTAATAGGATTGCCAGAAATGTTTCAGGGGGGCTTCCATACAACAAACTTGATATTTTTGACGTTTTTAACACAAAAAAAAGGTTATTATGTAGTTTCTATTGTTGTATAAATAATGGTACGGAACCCTTCCTGCGCGAGTCCGGATAGCACTTGGCCGGTTTTTCAGTGACAATTCTTAATAGGGTTGCAAGAAATCATTCTGGTCTAAACTAATCATTTTACCTACACCCCACGCTCATATGTATGAGCCAAACCACAAGATCGCGTAACAAAATATTTATATTTTTATTACTTTAACAACAAAACGAGTTATACTTCAGATATTGGATTTGAAAATGCGAAAGTCAAACGCTTCCTTGCGCTAAATCTAAGCGAATAAATTCCCAGGAGTTGTTGAATTCTAAATCAAAAATTATTGCCCTTTTTGTTAATGCCGCACTGAGTATTTGCCAATTTGGCAGCGATCGCTTGGAAACGAGGAAACAGGACTCAGTCAAGGAATTTGAACAATTCCTCCTCCGTGGTAAACAACCCCAGCAGGTGTCACAAGAACTGATTTACATAATATTATTTTCGTATTGAATAGCTTAGTACACCGTGTTTAAAATATTTAATGTCATTCCTTTCCGTGCGTTAACAAATACCTTGGAATCATATATACGTAGATTTTTCTTTCCGGCATTGATATTTTTAAAATGATTTATAATAAACAGCTCTGAAAATACAAATTCATTGTTTGTTATTTCATGATATCGGTCGGTATATTACCAATTACGTGTAATTGTATAAAAAATGTGGGAGATATTGTTACGTTCAATGCACCATGCTCACGTAGGCGTAAAAGCAGTTAGCGTTAGCCCTCGGTAGAAGCGTAGGCATATCCGAAGGTACTGTAGGCAAATAGTAATGGAGCGTTTGCGCAATGGTAAAGTTCAACACTTGGTTGCATAATTGCGGAAGACGCGTGTTGCGGCCGTCGACTCCTCTCGATGGGAACGAAAAATCTGTTATCCAAACCGGGCCCATTTGACATTCAAATTGTTGCGCAAGCGCCGCTTGAGCGCTGCATTGTAAACATTATGCGATGCATTTGTAATAACTTTACGTATAGTTTTGTAACCGCATGTATGAACCTGTAAGTATAGATCATTAATATTTCAACAGCTTCGGAATATCATTGTTATAAAGACGCGTCTTCAATCGATCGTCGTCGATTTTCAACTTCCGAGTAAAATACTTAAACTTCCTTACTTAAATTTCCACCCACTAGACCATGATTCTGGACCGTATGAGAAATTAAATGTGCCACGTTATTTGAGATAGAAGCCTGTGTTTAATTAAAGCGAGTAGTTTAGTAGACCCTAACAAGGTACGTGAACACAGCGCTATATTAGCTAATATGTAGAGTAAGTATGTAGTGTATGAGAGTTCTTTATATGATTAGATATATTCTTATGACAGCTAAGAATGTACGTTATCGTAAATATCACGTCTAAACATACATATAATTAACAGATACTTAACATGTTTTCCTCGGTTAATCAGTAGTCATAAGGTCTCTATTTTATTACTAGTGGATTTTAATTACCTTAGCTCACACATGATATTATGCTCTAAACATTCATGGTCATTAACTTTACAAGAAGAACTGATAATGACTATTATAACGATGCTTTAAAACAGATTTAAAATCTTTGCACCGCGGACTGTAGTTTTGAAATTTTGATTACTTAAAGTAATGTCAGGTGCCAGATTCGTACTTTTTAAATAGAAAATATAAATATTTCACTAATGTTTTTATATTTGCCACGTAGTGACGTGCACTGTTAATGAAATCAAAATCAGTAATAGTCTAATAATAAACACTGTAGTGAATTGATGTTCTTATGAGTTTGCCCTTGGCAAGGAGCCTGAGATATAATTTACCAAGTCTCAACACGGAAATTGTTATTAGGAAATTTTATATTAAATAAATTTAAGATTTTATACAACTCACTTTAAAACATGTCTTTTAGGAAATAGGTATCGATGTATAATCATTAAAGAGAAAATGAAATAATCTGTTATTGGTGAAAATGTGTCTACAGTTGTTATGCGACGACATGCTATAAGAAATGTAAATATGCATTGCTACTTGCACTTGCTCTAAATTAGTAGCCATGCTACTTTCTCAGATGCAATCTAAAAGTGTAACTTACGTGTTGCCGATTGCGTAAGGTTTTGTTTATGGGCGAGGGGGTGATCGGAAGGGGGGACGGGTTAAGCACGTGACCAGTTGTGCAACGCGCGCCCGCGCAATGTCACAAGGTGCACGCGACTCGCGACTGAGAACGCTTGCCCTTTGCCGGCTCGTAGTTATCGACTTGCCAATTAGGTAATAGAAATGGAACTAATAATTAGGTCGTAAACATTTATCTAAAAATGTTTTCAAGTAAAAGCAATTTAATAATGTTTTCACTGAACATTCTGAGAATTTCTGTAAGACTTATTTACTTAGTTAAATGGACTGAAAACGTGTACAATTTTCTTGAATCTGTCTTCAAACGGCTTAAACACAAATTTTCTCCAATTTCATAAATTTTACAAAGCAAATGTGTTACTTATTTTTGTATTATATTATGAAAATGTAAATTTAAGTATCTAAGTTTGTACTTTTTGTTGTAGGTAATTTTATTTTCCTATGTACGAGTACAGACGAAAACATTTTGGTAAACACTGCTCTTTAGGTAAACACTCTCATGCTGTTGTATGGGGAGCGATTTGCAATGAAAATTTACTTATGTACAGTCTGATGTGCTGCCGTATTATTGTGCAAATGAGATTAATTCGTTCAGAAAGATTTGTTAAGCCTGGAGTTCACCAAAACATGTTTAATTTTTATGTTTGCCGGCTGTTTATAAATTGGTGAACTGTGGTCTAAGTAGTGGTATGATATAATCGTGATAATGAATCTGCCAGTAGCAGGTTAACGATCTCTGTCAATCCGGGCAGGTGTATAATTACGGCGCGGTAGCGCACCGCCGCGCTACGCCGCGTGCGCATCAGGAAGCGATTCTTAATTGCTCTTTTTTATCTCTATCGCTAATCCTTCTTGCATTGCAACCCTACTTCACATTTATTAAACCCATCTAAAACGTAGGTACATAACTACTAGATAGGCGGCTATATTGACCATGATTATAAACTTGAAAGGCGTCATTTTCTGACTGTACATTGTGATCTACCAGACTTGTCAACTTAAAACTTTTACGCGTTATACACTAAAAATATTTTCCTAAATGGTTTATTAGTTTGCAAGCATTGGGTGTAACTTGATAGTTTCGTATGATTCGAATACTTGCAAAGTCATTCTTAGCTGTCATCACTGGCACACATTGTAACTATTTCAATTAAAATCGAACTGCAATATTGCTGCAATTAGTCACCATTGCCACGTCTGGAGATTGCCACTAATAATACAACTTCAAAGAGTCAAATAGTATTCTTGATCTGAATGTTACAAAAAAACACATTTTTTAAATTCAAAAGCAGACAACTAAACGTCGCGTATCCTAAGGCCAGCTTCACACACGAAACGGGAGTGTAGATGGCATGGCATGTGAATCCTACGCAATTTCGCGGCGTGAATTTAGAGAATCAAGAACCGTGGTGCTCGCGGCGTGAGTGTGTAGCCGGCTTAAAAGTGCAGTCTAGTAATAGACCGCGCAGCCGCAGCGCATCGCCTGCGCGCGCGCACCAGGAAGCAACCTTGGACGCGCCGCTCTTGAACTTGCCCTGCGTATCGCGCGCGTTGCGCTACACTTGCAATATGCAATACGCATCTATAATAAATGTTATAAAGAGATAAAACTTTGTTTTTATTAAGTAATATGTCCAAATGTGAAATGGAAATGAAACCCTAACCCTAGGTATGGGTTGTTTCCAAAGGTCCATGGTCTATTGTTCTCAAAATATGAAAATTCAAATTCGGGTTGTTATCTATTTCTAATAAAACTACTGCACTCTAATTTATTTGGAAATGAACGATGAAAATGAAATCCTAATTCGGTACGGCAATTTTTTTATCACACTAGCTGTTGCCCACGGCTTCGTCAAATTGATTTCCTAACATAAAATACTTCATATTTACAATAACCTTGTTCGGTTAACTTAATGAGATTATATCGATGCACTTTTAAATACTTGCTATAAGATTTATTCACCACTTATTATATATCTGATCAATCACTAAATTTGAAACCGGCAGAAAAAGTCTATAATAGTTTATCATTTACAACACTATGCACATATTACCCGTTACAACTTAATACATATATGTGCATATTTTATGGAATAACTTATTACTCAGCGTGAATTTGCAAATTGCAAAGAAGTAGTAATATGAATTTAAAGTGTCAACAATATGAGTAGGTAGTTTATTTATCGTATTACTTTGAATGACCGACTCGTATTACATAACAATAAATAGTATATATTCAGGTAAAAAATAAGGAAGTAAAACTGTCGCAGTTTTGATTTTAACTCACATAAATTGTAATGCAAAATTTTGTAAAAATAAACCTTTTAAAGATCTGATTAACAGATTCGTAGTTTTTATCAGTGCAACTTGTTTGAAAGCATAAAAAAATTTAATTGAATTCTACCATTTAAATGGTGCTATTAAGGTATCTATCAATTCAGCATTTGGATAGAAAAACTTTAGGAAATCGTTCATCAAGCATGATTGATGAACTTCCTACGTAGTTTGAGAAATTGAGACCTATCTCACAAGTAATGTCACTGGATTATTAGCACTATGTTATATATTTGGATATTTCTAACAATCAATATGCAGTCGATTGTCAATCTAAAGATTGCATTAATTTTTAAAGCAATATGTATGGGAAGGTTCAATTTAATATTAATCATCGTCGTGATAATGAAGAAGTTACCCAAATTTTAAGAATTTATATTTCAAAAGATTTAATTAGCTAAATAAATGAACTATATCAAGATAGTGTTGGCACAAATAAAGTATACATTCTTTATATCCCACAGATGTAGTGATGATGAATGAGCACAGAAATAATTGATGATTGCCCTACATGGTTATGTGGCTGAAAAAATATTGTGGAAATGCAAATATAAGCAAGGTCGAAGTTAAAAATGACATTTCAGATTAGAGGTATTATGCATTCGTGTTTATAGAGTGCATTGGGAACGCTAACCTTGCAGCTAATAATAATGTAATACGTAGATCTTTCCTCTGTAAATAGACGCCGATATCGACTAGATAACGATGTTACATATTATTGCGAATGCGGAATTGATGGCTTGATATTGTTTCGCGCTACATAATTACCACTTTATTTTGAATTGATGTATTTAAGGAATAAAATGGGTATGTATCTATTATAAGAATATTTAAAGTAATAATGTAAATGAATAAGTATACACACATATACATACAGTATGTGTTAGTGCAAACTATGCTATCAAAAATAAATGTAGTTTTTGCTACTTGACGAGTGATAAATAGATAAGACACGCAAAATAAAAAAATGGATATCCCAATCGTTAAACGGTTCCAGATTACACTGAAACGAAATTTGTGGCAGGAAACGAAAACACTTGCAATTAACATTGAATACTTACAAATATTTCGTATTTCAAGGCATCTTCAAGTAGAAAACTAATCCTAGACCCGTTTAGAGAACGTGCATAAACAAGTATCGTCTTTGGATCGCGTCGGGCCTACGAGGCGACGTCGAGTGACTTGAGGTACTCTAGCAGTATGCGGAGCGTGAGTAGAGGGACGAGAGGCCGCAGGCGGCGGCGAGGTGTCATGTCGGCGCGGCCGGCGCAGAGGGCCCGGCAGCGGCGTCAGCGCGGAGCCCGCTCGCTCCCCACGCGCCGTGCTCGCCACCGGAGCGCGGTGCACATTATGCAACGAGCTGACGACCTGCCCCACGTCTACCCGCGGCGCACTAACCCGACGCCGCTGAGCCCACCGACCCAGATGCACTTTTACGACGCCGAGAATGCAATCGACACACATACTCGCGTCTCGTTCCGATAAACGCATCGACGACGAAAGCGACCTGTGACGGAGAATGCGGACGAATTTGACAGCAAATGCAGTGAGTACGTCACGTTCGCGCCTACCGCTCGCCTATTAGACGAGAGCGGGACGGCGCAGTGCGGCCGCGGGCTGCATTCAAGTTCATTACTTCCGTAGTGTGGCGGCCGGCGCGCGCCGTGACCGTGCTCCCGATCCGCGCGGCCACTATTGACGATCATCTCGTATGCAGCGGCGGGAAATGCTACTTTCCATATTTCCCATACGAATTTTCCTACCAGCTTAAACGTTGCTACTACATTTCAATCACTTTAGTGAGCTAGAAGTAATATTATTTCAATTCAGATTACTCGACGCATTGGTTTTTATTTTGTTGCTATAGGTACTAATTTATAGCTCATAAAGAGGTTAATGATCATCCCCACACCATAATTCATAACGTCTAAGATTATAAGCAATTCAGCATAAATCCCACGACGCGTCACAAGACGAGCTAATTAAAAATAAGTTGAAACCAACGTGCGAGCAAGTGGCGTGAGAACGGCAGCGAAAGCCATGGCAGGGCGGGCGGCGGCCGCGCGCCTCCCCGGAACACGCTTTCACTCTCGCGGGTCGTCGACACAGCCTGCACGCACCCTTACTACCAGTACTCGAAGCTTACCACCCCGGTATCGAGATCTTGTGGATGCGGTGAGCGTGCTATGGGAGAGAAGAGACATATTTTTCGGCACGACGGGAGCGTGGTACGGGTGTCGCACCCACACCATCGTCGCCGCGTCGCACCCTGCCACCTACCATTATCCAATATTGATTTCACTATTTACAGCCTGTAATCTGTTAACAGCTGCAAACTGCTCAAACTTTGAATAAAGGCCCCGTCGCCCGCCGGGCTCGCCTACCGGGCATCTACTTTGTTTTAATAATCAATAAGTTTTTCAAATATTCGGGTTTTTTAAAGTAATGTTTTAGTAGTAGATTTGTCTCCTAAATATTTGTTACAGCTGCCTTTACTATGCAATAAATATAGGTTGCTCTCTTAAAAAAGTTAAATAGAGCTATTCGCCTACACGGTGATTAACGGAGTAAGGCGACGCCACTTATTAGTATGGTCCCACCACTTACATAATTGGATAAATAAACTAAAACTTTAACGGCATTTCGTACAAATTTATTTTCACTGACCATTAGAAGAAAGTGTCGCACTTCGAGAAGAAAAGTGTCATTAATCCTTATTCTCTACAAACAAGGAATAAAAAGTTAGTAAGTGCGCAACGTCTGGGCCATACATTTCGTCTCCCCTTTCTTTGTCACGAGAGCAAGTGCATCCATCTAAACCCGATTAGGGCGTCCCTTCGGCGCGACCTAGGATAACGTCTGGCGTCGTTTTTCCGGCAACCTACCCTAACAACCTGTGCATTGAGAACTTTAGACAGACCCTTTAAAATCTGTGAATCATACTTTTTTTGCTTTGTACGATTATGATAAGGAGGATATAATACTTACCTAAAATTACAAAAGACGATAAATATATCTTTATAAAAATATTTTGACACATATTGTGCGTAAGTAGGAAGTGAAACTAAATATTTTCGAGTATGTCTGTAATTTTTAATCATCAATATTTACTTTCATTCAAACAAATTAGGACAATTTAAGAAATATTTTCTAATTGCCACAATATTTTTTAAACTCTGATACTTTCCAAATATGTGGTTGTATCGTGTGTCGAAACCCAATTATGAACCCTCATTTGGCGACCTAGGACAACCTGTGACCTACCCTAATATCCTGGGCAGCCCCCTCGCTCTAGACACGTCTTTGTTTTGTGTCCCACGCTGATCCATCGATTTCCCACGAGTCTTTTATAGAGAGGTGTGCCATATTTTTTAAATTATGTAAAATGTTAGGTGTTTGAAATTGAGATTTTAAGTTTCAAAGCTTGACGTGAATTTCATCTTATCATAATAGGTACTGACGAACCTTTATTTTTATTAATTTAATTTATTATGTATGATTGTAGGTCTCAAAAGATTACATTTTGTATTCCCAATTAATATTATAATATGTTGTACTATAAATAAGTTGAATGCTGAACCACATACCCACAACATCTATTTTGCTAGTAAGCACAGCGGAGCTCAGCTCGAATCCAATAAGAAAGTATGTTGTTAAAAATGAAATTATCCAATTGGCCCTCAATTAGAGCGTGAAAAGCGAAGCGCATCAAAGAAAATGCAGTTTTCCATCGTCGGTGGAGGCTTGAGCGGTATCAAAACACTGGATCTTCCGGGGTGAACGGCCGGCCGCTAGCCCCCGCCTCCGGCTTCGCTCGTCTCGCCCGCCGCGCGAATAAATCGCTGCACAAGTGTACGAGTGTACGAGTGCTCAGTGCGCCAGTGTGCGCCTGCAAATGCGTTCGCTGCTAGAGTATTGGGCACAGGGTCGTTGACATCCTCGCAAAATTTCATTCGCAACGTTACGGGAACTTTCCAAGATAATTTTGGAGGTTTTGCAGGGTGAATCGATGTGCTGAAGACGGCGATCGTATCAAAAGTTTGCAGGTGTTTCAGCTACACTGTGCAAACTTTTGTATGCGATACTTTCCGTTTCGTTAAACTGGTAATTTCGTTTCGTGACTCTAACTAATATTAATAAAATCAAAATTTTTACAAAATCTAAAGGAATTTTGGGACGCTCGATTATAGGTCAGTCCTGTCACATTTTAAATTGCAATAATTGCGGAAAACCATTTTTTTGGCATGTTGTTTAGGTCCATCTAGATAGAATTTATTCAGATTTGATTTACACGCATTTAGATAAATCACATTTTTTTAGAATTTTCTGTTACTGCAAAAAGGCGACATCGGTAGTAAGGCCCTGACTCTGACATTGTTTTTTTAAACTAAGCTAATTAACCGAAGCTTGAGCCCTAAATGCCCTAATCTATTTGTTTAGGTCTAACTGATTGCAGCTATAGTTTCAATTGAGGTAAATTTCAAAAAGTGAAAAGGGCTGCCAAGTAAATATATTTAAATACACTATAAAGTTATATAACTTTAAAGTTATATAACTATAACCTTATTATATTTTATTAGTATTAGTATCTACATACTTTTTGACGTTCTAATAAGACTTCTTTAATCTACTAATATTTTTTGTGGTAATTATTAGTTATGAAACAATTCAGATTCCGAAAGTCACTATTTTCATGATGTACCCGCTAAAATAATGCTAATATTTCCAGTAGATTACCTTGCTACTGAATTATGTTTATGCGCCAATGAATTCAAAAAATCTAGTTAAGTGCTTGTAGAGGTTTGCTTTCAAAGCCAAAGTAGCAGATAAGCATACCGCTATCACCTAATTTCTTATAGGGCTTACGAGCTCAATTTTCGGGGCTCAATCCATGGTTTGGTGCGCGCTATTGATCCTATTTAGTACGAAGCGTGCTTCTCTGTATCTGTAAGTGGTGGTGCCCGCAGTGCAAACTCGATTTCCCCCTTCTTGGGGTAGGCTTCGATACTCATTCATGCCTTTTCCCGTTCCCGCGAGTGCATGCGCATATCTCGCTCCCGCTCTAGGCGCTTCCGTGTTGTGCTAGCTACATACGCGCATGCACTAGACCTAGCCCAATGCAGCGAATTTTGCGTAGGGTCGATGTCCTCGCCTACATCTGTACCAACCTACGGCTACACCAACACAACCCCATGGATCGAGCGACTCTAATTTCTAACGCGCAGGCTTTTTGCTGAAACTTAACATCCCCATTTCACTTTTAGCAAATGTGCGATTTTCTTTGTCGGCCTCTTGCGTTAATTGCACAATAAAGAGACATAAAAGAATTAAGAACAAAGACTCCCCGGCTTTTCTTTGGGTGTTTTAGGACCAGCGAAAATAAATGCGTTTGAATGCCATTTGCACAAACTGCGGACTCCTTTAGCGAATTGTTTTGGGCCTTTTTAACGGTCATTACGTATTGAAAACAATGGGCAGTTATGTCAAAAAAGTGCAAACGGTCCGGAGGATAACAAAATAGTTGGGAACAATAGTGCGTCCTTGTAAAACGATGACTCTACTTTTTTCGCAAGGACTATTCGTAGAACTGTAGAAAAGTGGTTTAGGAACGCCAATAAGTGCACAAATAAAAATAAATGTACAGTTCCAGCGAATTCCCGTGAAATACAAATTAGTAAAAAACACCATTGTATTTTCGGTGTCTCAGATAGTAATGACTTCTCTTTCCGTTTCTACCCACCTACTATACAATTATTACAATTTATTCTAGAAAATACTAAAAACTTAGTTTAAGTAGGTATGTACTTTTCTTTACTTGGTTTAAGTAAGCGTAATACGCTTATCTTACTCGCTAATTTTTAAGGTACGATTCGGTAGCACCCGTAGGTGTAAGAATCTAGTGCATAGAGGTGTAAAGTACCATCTAGAATGTAGCTAGGGTCAAAACCCGCGTAGTATGTCAGCGTTTAGTATTCCGCGGCCGGCGACTGCCGCCTAACGGGACCCCGTCTACACAGGCCTTTACTTTCATCGATCGGACTAACCACATTGTCGGTTTACTTTCCTTTGTTAGTTTTGGCTTCTAACGCTGTAAATATGCCTGATTTACTTATCTATAAAAAGATGAGCCAGTTATACGGATATAGATTTCAAGTGAAAACTTTATGGATAATTGTTTTTTTTAGAAACACGTTTTCAAACGACATTAGTTATCTAATAAGGTGTTATTGTTGTGACAACTTTGTTTTTTTGATAAATTATCTACAACACTTATTTTAGACTGGACTTTACCAACACATGTTTAATTTTTTGTCAGCCGGTTGAGCATTATTTGACATATCATGTATGGGAATTCTGTTTAAATAAACGTTAATTGATGTTATTAATAAAAATTAAGATAAGTTGTTTAGTATAATAATTATTTAATTGATGTTTACCAGCTGTTTAAAATTGATGAACACTGAGCTTAGTGTACAAGTATTTGGACCCAAACGTATTGCGGCGAAGTATCGTTCATTATTATAACACAGGTACGAGTATATTGTAATTGATGTCAACATAGCTATACTCCCAACTCTCAATAACTCCGAGTTTACCGTTTTCTTCGGGAGCTTAATAATTCAGAAACCACACGACAATATAGCGAGCTGATTATCCACGGTTTGCGACAAAAAAATATTGAAAAGGAAGGAGCAAGTGTTTGTAAATCGCAGGTAGAGCTAGGCCGGGACAACAGCCTTTGTGTGCACCGTTACCGCGACCGGGCCTGCATAAGAATTATGATCCGTCGCTATTATAACGTTAGCTGTTATGAACATATTTATGCACCTGCATTTTTTTATTACTGAATAATACTTAGGTAGGAATATATTTAGTGATGATGAAATGTTATGTCATCATAATCAAAATGATATTATGGATTGAAAGGATAATTATAATTGGTATATTAAGCGATTGCCGGACCAAAGCAACACATTTTTTTTTATATCGTTTAACTCAATTGGAGAAATGGCGTGGCACGAAATACGTTACTGATGCTATTTCAAACTATCTCTATATCTTACTTATTACATCTAAATCTGTTAAGCGTTTTAAGCGCGAATAGTGAAAATTCAGATAAACACATTTGTAATATTAGTATCGAAATTCTTACTGACAAATGAAAATTATTCATTACCATATTTGCTTCACTCACAAAGCATCCTCAAATACAACAAACTAAACGTGCTTTTGACATAACAATTTAAAATTCCTTTAGCTCCTGTCGTTTAAAAATGATTGAAGCGTTCCATTAGTTTGTCTACGTCATGTATATGTGAGGTTCCCAGGGGCAGGTAACAGGTATTATTTATCATGGTGTAATGTTACTCGTGCGAGCCTTCGTACGGTACCCGCGGGAGACTACCGTTAGGTCGTGTTGAAAAATAAATAAAAAATAAGAGGGTGAAATTAGAGCGGCGGGGCGTGATAGGACGCCGCAAGCTTGGAGCTCAACTCTGTATGATTATGTCCGTGATTTTCGACTAAAGCTATCCCTGTCACCCATGCTAGCCTGGCAGAGCGAGCGAGCGCAACGTCTAGAGACAGAAATCACGGATAACGTAACCCCTTTGACGCTGGGAAAACATATCGAGCTTTTGCAGACATGAAGGATTGCTACCGGTGATGTGGAAATTGTCATATCGTTTTATTATTTTCACTTTACATTCTACAGTCATATTTTGAATACCTATAGTTTTGTTTTAAATCAAAATAATTTGGGTGATGCATGATCAATATTAAGCCCGTAAGAAGGCAACATTTATTTCCAGGGGTTTTTACCTGTTATAGCTTCCTTTCTGGAAATTTCTACAGTTTTTGTAATTCCAAATTAGATTAAAAAGGATAAGGGTAGATTTTGAAAAGTCAGAAAAGTTAAATTTCATTGTACGAGTATGTTAGATACTCGTAATAAGTATTCAAAAAATAGGGTGATTTGTAGTTATTTGCCTTTCCCGTTTATTTATTCTTTGATTGCGTGATTCTCGTGAACTCTGATTCACACGTCTTTTGTTATTCCCTACAATATGCATTAACACATTTCAATGCCATGATAAATTATTTTGCATGTAGCAAAGCAAATTGCGCTCAGGATGAAATAAGTTACTTCTGGGTCAGTTACTAGTATCTAAAATGGATTAAAGAATTTTGGGGTTGGCAGCCTTGCGTTAAATCTATTTAAGCTACATATTATTAAAATGATGTAGAACAACGGCAAGATCGAATAAAGCATTGCTTTACTAATCAACTTTTCTTTTATGTCACAGAACAGCTACATTCGTTCGTGCAAATTATTAATTGAAGATAAGTAAAAGGATAATAATTTACTAAACGGTATTTAAAGAATATTTTATTAGATATACTGACCATAGGGCAGGGCCACAGGAAGTTCCGCGACACACATAGCTGTGGCCTCTGCCTTGCATTTGTGTCAACCACATTGTCGTCGCTATTATTGACTGACTCTAGCTCTCGCGCTTTTTTACATAATGTGAGTGTTTTTCCTAACTGTGAGTGTTGGCAACCATGATATATAGTACGTGTCACGTGGTCCATGTAGCCCCCTCAAACATTCCAGACATCCCTTCATATGAAGAGTATTTAATCCTTAAATAAACCAAAATTCCTTTCAGCACTTTCGAGAATACATGAGTTATCCGCCCATCAGTAAGAGATCATTGCACCAAAGAGATTGTGCCAATCATAACGATAAAGTTCCTTTACTGCACTCGCATAAAAGATCGTTGCACTAAACGGGTTCTGCGTTTTTAAAAAAAGGTTGGAATCTTATAGGTGAGGTAATGGTGACTAATGAGCTGATCGGTAAGGTCGAGGCGAGTCACTCGACCAAGAAAAAGGGTGTTACATAATGGGTGCGTGCCGCCCGGGGCACGATGCGAGTACCGTTGCTCGAACAGGTTCCATGCATTCTCCCTCCTTACCCCTCCCGGTGCGCGTGCGCTCGCTTACTAACCACTTACTTTCTATCCAAGCAAGGATTGCCTGGATATGATAGATATCCTTAATTGCACACCATAAATACATTTAAAAAAAAAATCCATGTTCAAAATATTTTTTAAACATTGATATGCAAAATTGTACAAAAACTCAGAAACATTAAAACTGGCATGAATTTTACATTTTTAACATTTTGAAAAGTTATCAACTGTGACTAATTAAAACAAGGCCGTACTTTATTCTCAAAATCATGCACAAAATGAGACAAATCCTTGCCATTAACTTGCGTCACAGATTTTCGATTCCGAATCTTAACTGTTTTTAATTTTTCATTAGGTAAGATTGACTTTCGACTTTATGGTCAGTGGCGTAAATGCTAAACTTGTATAAGCGAAAGCGTTCCGACGCGGGCTATGCCGCGAGCTCAGCGCGGTTCAATGACCGAGTTTTCACGAGTTTGACAGGCTGTTGTTATATCATCGGTCGTTGTCAGTGTCATTGCCGAAACCGCGGCAACCGGCTTGTGTGCTAATTTAGTTCTTTTGCGCTCTGTATTGAGTTTAATTTACATTGTACTTTGTTTGGTTGTTTTTTGTTAGGTTTTTTAGCTGTATCTACTGTGTGCGCACCATGTAGTGCGAATCATTTTATAAATTATGTACTCCATCATCTTCGGAGTACATGAATTCACATGAGTAAGGAGCTGAGTGGGAGAGTTAGTTTTTTTGGTTTGTTGGTGTCCTTGAGTCCTTTTTTTTTATCACGTGGAAAATTTACATTGATTTTATGTGAGGAGCTCACATAAAGCCAATGTAAATTTTCCGATTACTTTGAATTTTGGATAATATTTAATGTATTGTTACACTAAGCTACTTACATAAATAAAAAATCCGTATAGACTAAGATTTCCCCTGAGGTGATCCTAAAGTATCTTAAAAATGTAATCTTTTAAGCCTTTTAGTCCCAAGACGTCCAGAGCTAGGTATCTAATAAATGTATATGCATGGCAAACCCTCCTTTTTTGCAGTTTCACCCACCACTATCAGGTAATTAAGATCATCTAACTTTGAACAATCGAGACGCTGAAACAAAACCTGCGATCTTGCTTAGCAACAACACAGCAAATATATAAAAAAAACGACTTGGCATAAATAAAAACGTAGCTAATAACTCTAATAACGATGTGATAATGAGATTTTCCACTCGTGCGCAGGGAAGAGGAGGCATTACGTAAGCGTGTAGGTAGATCACGTTGCGTCGCCTTGAAATTGAACTCTACAAGTTCAAGGTTCGGTTTTTGCGCCCAATAACAATAGACTCGTGTGTGTGCGTGATAGATTCGCTTATATACGTTAGACTAGCCACACCAACTAGACCTACCCTACCCTCAATTAAGCGGGCGGCAAGGCTCAAACTGTACTGGTTAGGTGAGCTGCATTTTTTGTTAGCAACAGCAAAAAGTAGAATGCTCCATTTTATAGCTCTTAGAAACAGGTTGAGTTATGTGCATAGATTTAGTCTTTGTCAAGGTTAAAAAGAAACAATTATTATTATAGAACACCAAATCTTTACCTCATAGACAAAAGTTTTAGTTGTTAGATCTAAATGAGGCAAGGTATCAAGCAATACCCTCTCTTCAATGTAAATAATAAAATTTTTATATCTAGATACATTAATAATGGTGATAATTTACATGGACTCTTGTTACCCAAATAAATGGCTATTACGAGTAGAATACGTGTCTCAATTATATCTAAGGTAAAAAAAAACAAATCTTAGTGCATAAAACTATCAAAAATATTGCAGATAAAGTGCAAATATTTCTAATTTTCCATAATAATTATATTTAAGTATGTTGTATTGCAACATTAAAAACTTTAACCTAAAATTGACTGAAGCAATCAGTTATTATAACTACAAGTAAATACGGCGATTAAAATAACAGTAGAGTACTTGAATTATTTCTAATATCAAACCACCCAATACTACTAATCTCTACATAATAAATAATAAAGCATGTAGTGCGAAACACTTTATACATTATGTACTCTATAATTAACGAAGTACTCGAATTTATATAAATAAACAAATATAATTAAATAGTTAATAAACTTATGAATAAGGTTAAAGTTTAGCATGGTAAACAAACAATCATTAAACTCTAGTCGATCCGTCTAGCGCGTTGATGTCTTTTGGCTGAAGACGAGTGCTAAATAACATATACTCTGCTGTGCTAGCTATATCTGTACCAACACCAATTAAATAATCAAAAGTACTAACCATTAGCAGCAAAACAATCCAGAATCGTAGAGCCGGAGTAATCCAATTTGATAAATCCTCGGTCAACGTTACGTCACTAATTCTATCACTTAAAAATAATCCACACGTCACATAAACGGCCACTTAAAAATAGGGATGAAGTAAAATAAGTCTTATCTTGAGATCTATGTTTCTTTCAGTCTAGATAAATGCAGTAGTGACAGTCGTATTATAGGGTCATGGTGGAGCTAAGCGCGACACGGCGTGACGCGCCGACGGCACCGGTTAACTGATAAAGTGTGGCTCGGTTCATGGTCGGAGACGTCCTTCCTGCGAGGAGCCGAGAGCGATGCCTGCGCCCGCGCACCGCTCTTCCGTACTCGCAGGGTGAATGAACTGTTGCGCGGGAGCGGGATGCAAGAGCACACCTCTTGCTCCAACGCCACCAATGCCATGGCCGAAGCTGACGGTGAATTTTTACTATTCCTATCTTGGCATGGTAATCTGGAACGAGAGTATTTGATTGTGTGCAACAGTGTTGCTGAAGTGGAAATTTAGCTAATGGTCTACAAAAACTTCGATTTATCTATCGACTTATAATGTCATGTAAAAATGAAAACTGACCCTGAACCTACTTTCCATTTTTCTTAGAAAAGGAAATTACAGAAAATTTACTGCAATCATATGATATCACTTGTTCCAAATAATCTCGGAAGAGTATTTTATTCTCTGTAAGTATCCCTAGCATTTTCGTCACCACGATCACAAGAACTTTACCTTTTTAATTTCGATAAGTAAAACAAATATGTATGTTGTAAACACTGATGCATGCTGAAACTTGGCAGGATCATTTTCTCAACCGCTGCAATACCTTTATTATTCTCATGAAGTAAAGCATTTTAGCACGCTTTATGAAAATCCACTAGAGGAAAACTTGGTTCAGTCTTTTTTTTGGAGTAGGTTGATCAGTAAATAGATTTCAAAGTGTTTTAGTTTAAACCAAGTCTGCTAATAATATCATATACTCGGAAATAAAATGATAGAATCGTGATTCGTATTTAACGGACGGTCTTTAATTACTAGTAAGAAATAGTTAACACAATAATTATCAGTTGTAATTATACAATAACTTATTTATAACATAACGTGCGAATTTGTTAAATAAAGTCTCGTAGTAATTTCTTACTACGACTCATTTTATTATGTAAAACAAAGGCAAGAAGAGTGCAGGTCCCGGTAGTAAACAAGAATTGTTCACAAAATTCCAGCAACAAATGTAACAATGTTATGTTTTTTTCTGATAAATTAGGGGTTGGTTATGGTTCCTTACTACATAAGAACCTAAATTGTAATATTATAAATAATTGTATGCCCAATGCCTCCTTTGATCAGATAGTAAACTGTATTCAAAGTAGTGACCTAAATTCAAATTCTATACTTGTAGTTATGTTAGGAGATAGTCAAAAACTCAGTAAAAAATTATTATAAAAAATTATTCACTATTGTCCAGTTTAGACGTTCACAAAATAATTTTTTGTGCCTTACCATTTTCAAGAAATCATACGGCGCAAGAAAATAACTGTATTCATTTATTGAATACTTTATTATGTAATTTAACCCAGCGTCATAGTGACAAATTTGTGTTCTTTGATACAAATAAGTTTACTAACAATTTATTTTTACTGACTGGCGGCTCTTTACACCTGCCTACTAGAATTAAAAAACGAATAGCTACTTTGCTAGCATACAATATTAATTGTTTAATAAACAAAACCATCATATCACATGGTTCTCAACTTGTTAGTAGTAATACTAATTTAGATATTGTAAATTTGACAACCTCTGAGACTTTAAACTAAGAGGGAAGACAAAAGCGAGGTCTAGTTTTAATTTAGTTCACCAAAACATACAAGGCTTGGCTGGCAAAGAACTTGAAATATCATTAGTTTTGCAAGATTTAAATGTGGATGTAATCTGTCTTACAGAGCATTGGTGTAAAAATTATGAATTAATGATAAGTATTGATAATTATAAGGTCAGGTCGGTAGTTCGTTCTCAAGGGAGACCACTACTAGAGGGGGGTCACTCATACTCTTAAAAAATGAATTAAATTGCAAGGACCGTAAGGATATTGTGTCACTCTCAATGCAACGAACTATTGAACTAGCGTGTGCGGAGCTGGATCAGTATATTATAATATGTGTGTATAGTCCCCCAGATGCAAATTACCAACTTATTGAACCCATTATGGAAGAAGCATTGGAGAAAGTTTGCAGATCTAACAAAAAAATAGTTGTTTGTGGAGATTTTAATATTAATATTTTAAAACAAACACAGATATCTACCCGATTTCCTAATCTCTTTGCATCTTTTAATTTATCTAATCTTTTTAATGAACCTACCAGGGTGACTCCCAGCACGGCAACTTGTTTAGATAATATTATTTGTGATTCCCACGCAATCGTAATTGATAAATGTATCTTACGTAATCTCAGTTCTGATCATAGAGGTCAAAAGGTCTCATTTCAACACAGTCATGCCTCAAGTGTTGTAGAGAATGTTTATAGGCCTGTCACAGTAAATAGGTTAGACAGATTTAGGGATACTATTTGTGATAGTGTAAATTCAACTATACCCAATATTAGCGATAGTGTTGATAAATTATATGAAGACCTTTTTGAATTAATCAAAAAACTATTTAATGAAATCTTCCCACTGAAGAAGGTTAAGATAAATCAGGCTAAATATAAATTTAATGACTGGGCTATACCAGGAATTCATAAAAGTAGGATTAAATTGTATGACTTATATAGTATAAGAGAATATTCACAAGATCCACATATTATTGAATATATAAAAATATACTCTAAGATATTTAAACAAGTATGTGCTACAGCAAAGTCAAACCATATTCGTAGGATAGTTTTAAATTCAAATAATAAGGCAAAAGCTACATGGAACATAATAAACAAAGAAACTTGTAAAAATAAATCAAAAAGTAGCACATTGTCATTAAAAGTCGGACAGAAATTGATCACATCCAACCCAGAAGTTGCAAATGCCTTTGAGTCATTTTTTTCCAATATTGCACCTACAACAACTAAAGACCTTGCTTCTTCTTCAGAACTTGCCGAGTCGATTCTAAAATCCAATGTCGATGAGTGCGATTCTCCACTGCACTTTAGGCATGTCAGTCCCGAAGTAATTATAAAAACCTTTCTAGATTTAAATTTAAAAAAGACTGAGGATCTATGGGGACTATCTGTGTATATTATTTAATCAATTATCAGCACAATAGCTCCTCACTTAGCAATAATTTTTAACAAGTGCATTGATGATGGACAGTTTCCAAGCCTAATGAAATTTAGTAAAGTAATACCGTTATTTAAATCCGGTGACAAAAGTGACCCCTCTAATTTTAGATCAATATCAATTCTGCCGGTCCTTAGTAAAATATTTGAAAAGGTAATATTCAATCAATTACTAGCACACTTTTCTTTAAACCATCTACTACACAAAAAACAATTTGGTTTTACTAAAGGTAGAAGTACTGCTGATGCGGGAATAGCTCTCTTAAAACATATATTTGATGCCTATGACAATAGACAAGATGCTTTAGGTATCTTCTGTGATCTTTCAAAGGCTTTTGATTGTGTGGAACATAAAACTTTATTGAAAAAATTACGACATTATGGAGCTTCAATAAATTCATTAAATTTACTTAAATCCTACCTAAAAAGTAGAACGCAAAAAGTTTGCATCAATGGAATTGAGTCTTCTGGAGCACCTATGACAATGTGTGTGCCCCAGGGATCGATATTGGGACCTTTGTTGTTTTTGATTTATATAAATGACCTTCCACACTTTGTGGAAGATCTTTGTGATATAGTATTATTTGCTGATGATACTTCACTTATATTCAAAATTCCAAGGGGGAAAGATACTTTTGACGATGTAAATAATACTCTTTCACAAGTATTACATTGGTTTACCGTTAACAACCTATTACTTAACGGGAATAAAACTAAATGTGTTAAGTTTACTATGCCTAATGTCAAACAGGCCTCTACACACGTTTTGATAAAAGACAAATTGCTAAATACTATAGATTCAACAACATTTTTAGGCATGACTTTAGATTCAAAACTACAATGGGGTCCTCATATCGTGGCCTTGTCAGGAAAACTTAGTTCAGCTGCTTTTGCTGTAAAAAAGATACGGCGCTTGACTGATATTGAAACGGCCAGACTAGTATATTTTAGTTATTTCCACAGCTTGATGTCGTACGGTATTTTACTGTGGGGCTCAGCTGCTGATATCGAATCAGTTTTTGTACTACAAAAAAGGGCCGTACGTGCTATTTATAACCTCAAACCTCGAGATTCATTAAAATATGTTTTAAAGAGATAAGGATATTAACGGTAGCCTCTCAATATATTTATGAAAATATTATATATGTGCGCAAAAACCTGCATCTATTTGCAAAGAAAAGTGATACACATTGTTTTAACACTAGAAATAAAAATAAACTTGCTGTTCCACAATTCAGGCTTCAAAAGGTTGGTCAGTCTTTTATGGGGAAATGTATCAATTTCTTTAACAAATTACCACAACATATTGTAGAATTACCAATTAATAAATTTAAATCATTAATTAAGGATACTTTAATGACAAAGGCTTATTATAAGGTAGACGATTATTTGAATGATGTCAACGTGTGGACCAGCTCGCACAAGTAAAATTTTAATTTCTGTATCAAAATATTATTTTTAAAAGAGGCTTTGACAAAAGTGACTGAGTTTCTTGCGCTGCTTCTTCTCAGCACTAGCCCAGAATTTGTCCCGAAGCAGTGGTAGGTAAAAAACATATGTTGGGACGTGTATAAGTGCCCCCAGTGGGTCTACATGCATAAATAAATGACTTTTATGACTTTTATGACTTTATGACTTTTAATATTGCACATCGATTTTTGGTAAGAGACATCGGCAAATTTTTCAGATTCAGCATTATCTGCAACGCACACTATACTACCATTAGACAGCAAGAAAATTCTTAGTTCTGAATTCAAATTCTGATAAACGATAAATCTAATTATTGATGGACATTGATGTGAAAACAAAACGAGAAAAAAATACTTAGTTCTGAATTTAAATTCTGTTAAAGAATAAAATTAGCACCTTTGTATTCGAATATGCAATGATTGCCAATGTGCAATTATTGCTGCATCAACCGCCGTATTAGGTATGATTAAATATCAATTAATATATTATTTACTCTATTAAAGTTTCAGCTTCAAATATTTGGAATGTACGTCCGTGATCTAGTTTATGTTAATCTACTCTACTCCATTTAACCACATTCT
The DNA here is from genome assembly GCA_949316185.1 of Pyrausta nigrata. Lineage (NCBI taxonomy): Eukaryota > Metazoa > Arthropoda > Insecta > Lepidoptera > Crambidae > Pyrausta > Pyrausta nigrata. The sequence continues at coordinate 9,897,267 of OX438941.1, read as the reverse complement.
TAATTTATCTACTCTTAACCTTAATTTAATTTACTGGACTTTAAAAGGTTTAAAGCCCTGGGCATTTGGTAATGCATTCTCAGGCTAACTCGAGCAGGATAACCAATGTTGTCTTGACAGATGTGTTGGCACGCGATTGCTCCCGCTGATGTCATTCCGACAATGTTTGTTCGCGTAGGCTTTCTGCGCTTCAAATGTAATCGCTACAATCACATTCATAACAAAGGACACAAGAATACAGCTTTTACAGTTAAACCTTTACATAACTACAGCGATTTGGAACTAAATAATGTCGAAAACAGTCACAATCGCGATCCTCGATCGGAAGATTCGCTCTACCTGCTGAGGCTTCCGTTTTTTCCTAAAGGGTGCGCATTATAAGGGCGAAATGTAAAAAATCTAACGGTCCCATCCACCTGAACACACATTGCAGGGACAAAAACTGAACGACAAAGGAAACTATTACGTTTCTCTTGACTTAAATGCGATTGTGGATCAAAGTTGCCCAAATCGTAGGTGAAGTCCTAGGTAAATTTCAAATAATAATTGAACTTGATGTCAAATTGATAATTATCATGTATTTTTGATAAGTATTTTTAAAACTAAAATTTCTTTTACGAGTGAAGAAAGTAGAGTGTCAATAAATATTAAGCTTTTTTCTGCTATGCGTTTTAGTCAAAAAGGTTTGTCCAGTAGGTGGTCCTATTAAAATTGCTACTTTCTTCATCATAAATCAGGGCCCCAGTAATTTCAATAAAAGTTGGAAGCGTACAAAATCGTCAGACACTAAAATACAATGAGTATGCTAATTCTACTTTTACGCCCGCATCAAGTTATTATTTCAGCTCCGGCCCACTCCTGAGTGGTCGAAAGAAAGACTTTTATTACGCAGTAGCTGACATAATAAAAGAAAGGGTAAAAACTGTTACTCTATTGTTACTTTTGTATAAGATTAACTGTATTGTAGGGAATTTCTTTGACAATTTTCCACCACCGATTTATTTTGATTTATATGTCGGTAGCAGTGCTTTGTATTGATGATTGATACTAATCCTTTTTTCTAGATATCACTGATCGGTAATCCCCAGCTTCAGAGATGAATTTAGCATGGTAGTTTTCTTGAAGTGTAAATATTTTATGTTATGTTGATTCGTAATAAATCTTAGGAAGAGTTTTTTAACGCAATTCGATGTTACCTACACCAAAAAATAAGCGAACGCCCAAATGGCGGTTGGACACCTCCCCCCCACAGGACGCGATCAGCACTGGGAGCAACGTCCCCGACCTTGAAACTAGATGAACTTACGTAACCGCCGCCGCAGGGCACATAGCCTCCACCGAAATATTCCTCGAGTTTTTGCAAGCCCCCACAGATTATACCTACCTACCTACGCATGAAAAAACACTGGACATGATGGCATTTGAACAGTAGTAGTACACTGGACATGATGGCATTTGAGTAGCTTAGTAGTTGCCAATTTTGGAGGGCAGATGAAATAGAATGGTTGAACAACTGAAATAATATATTCATTTATATTTATGCCAATGATTACTATCTGGCATTTCCAATTTGTCTAGCAGTTTGCACTGTAGTAGGTATTAATTAAATAAAAAATACTTTGAAGCCGTCCATGGTTGACCTCCGAATATGCCTTTGCTAATGAAACGTCATGTAATTTTAGTGAGTAAATACAACACAAATGCTAATTCAGACTAACACGCATAAGTGGGTAAATTACAGTAGATTAACTATTTTATTTATTTTAAACATAATAATAAGAATAACTTACGAGTCTAAGCATTACATAATCATAGGAGTGAATATGTTGAATTGTAGTTGCTGCGCAATAAGGCCTTTCGTTTCTGGAGGCGTAAAGGTAGATAGAGCGTTTAGAAAAAAAAAACGCGAATGCCAGCAGTCGCGTTTGCGCTCGCGCAAAAAATATGACGTCTCAACAGGACTGGTTCCTCATCCATCCAGTATGGTCATTAGATAAGTACCTTTAAGTAATAAAGGTAGCAGGTAAACCACGTAGGTGTACGCAGGTTGTTGTTTTATGCAAACCATACCATTTTTACCCAAATATTTGTGATGCATAGCAATGATATTTCAGATAACTTATACCTGTAATTAATGATGACTGCGAAAGATGTAATTGAGAGGGATCTCTTCAGATTAGGAGGTAGATAGGTTGATTAATTTTGTGGTACTTAGATATCATAAATAAATAAAACATACCGATTTATAAAATGGATCCTCATTTATAAACACGTAGCGGCATTTTAAATAAAAAATAGTGACCTTAGTAAATTCTGAAAGCATTTATATTATGAAGTCATAACGACATAGAAATAATAAAATTGCTTAAGTAGCCACTAGCTATTATTGACAATGACGAATATAGAAGATGTTTTAAATAAACATAAACAAATTCTTAAGATTATCTACTAGTCTAAACCATAGTCATTTTACTGTAGTAAATCCGTAATGTTCTGTGACGTGTACGGTTGTTCTGTGTACGTGTAACATGCATATGCCTGACAAACATAATAATAAAACAAATACCTAACCACGATACGACTCAAAACTAGCAACAAATTCCGGGTCAAACCAGGGAAAGCTTGGCTTCAAAACTTATTTCATGTTAAAGACTGCTCGGAGCTGGCTAGAAGTAACCCTACACTCAACATTGTATTCTTATGACCACATATATTCCTCTAGTACCTTTCTTGCAGAGTAATAATTGTGAAACGTTTCAATTGTATTGTAATAAAGCTATGGCTTTAATGGTTTGAATTTATTCACAAATAACAAAATAAATTATACAATTTAGAACTTTTGCCCTGCAACTTCTTAAACTAGGGGATGAAAGTTTGTATGCGAATTCCGCAAATTTTGAAAAATGTTTTGGGGACTATTTTGTTCAAAATAATGAATATTTTGTTATAAATAATAAAATACACATTTAACCCATTAAATTATAGGATGGAAGCTAAATTTAAAATACAAACTTTGAAGGCTTTATCTCGAAAAATATTGGGTCTACACTACAGAGACAATTCTAGTGTCATATTATAGCAAACGTAGTCTACTTTAAAAATGCCTTGAAAAAGCACTATCAAAAATTAGTCCTTTTAGGGTAACCAAAATTAAAAATAACAGGTTTTACAATTTTTGACAAAGATGCGTTTGGCGCAAAAGGTTGGTTTATTTATTGGCCATAAACAAGTTTTTTAAATATTTTTCAACACTCACAGTGTTCGTTCTTATTTATATAAGTTTTAATAAGAAACCAAAAATTCGCACACGGGCAGGATTTGAACCCACGGCCTTTGGCCAACCAGGCCCATGTGCGAATTATATATAAATTTAGTCTGCAAAATAGGCCACATTATTGCAAAGAGCACACACATCCATATGAACATATACAGTTACTTTTAGAATAATAAGCTGTGTGATAAATTAGAACACGAAAGACCTTAATTTTAAAAAAATATTCAAAGTAAGTATTTTTTTAAAATATTATGATAATCACATGATGTCTATCGTTAACTAACTACCTAACGCGTTGAAGTCGATTGTATCTGGCAGCATAACTAAATTTAATCAGTTTCATATTTACCTATATACCTATTCTAACTACTTACTGTAACGTTCGTTAAGCATGAGTTAGTTACCCATTATTTTATACGTCGCAAAATTGTTTTAAAATAATTGTATGCACAATAATTCATGATGCAAATAAAAGTATGTATTAGTTCTACTATTGCTAACTAGCCGTATTTATTACTGTTTATAAATTAAATTAAATAGGATAACTTAAATTTCCATAAGAATATGTTTGTGATTAGTGTAAATAACTCGTTAAAGGTTTCCTCTAATTAGTACCAATTTACATTACTGATTAGTACAATGTTTTGCTTTTCGTTACTACTGAAGTTTAAGAGACCGTCTATGGATATTTCTAGTTTTGCGTATGATTTATATTTTTTAATAATAAGAATGAGAATTATTAATTATTGGTTGGGATCATACACATACAAATGATGAAATAAGAGAGTTAAAAACCAGCCAAGTTTAATTCGGACTCGCGCGTGAAGTTATTTTATACAACATTAGACACTATATTCTAATTTATTTAACTCTAAAATGGCAAAAAATTACGTTAGCTGTATGCCTGTGGATGGTTGTATTTTTTAAGTGAATATAGGTGCAACTAAATATTCTATGAATATTTCATGCGTCTACATGTTGCCGTCATTAATATCCTAATTTATTTTAATCTGTTTTTAGTATTTGTTGTTATAGCAGCAACAGAAACCTAGCTACAACGGATGTTCATATATTATATATATATCTGCTATAGATCATCAAATACAGCCTGGTGACAGACAGACAGACAGTGGAGTCTTAGAAATAGGGTCTCGTATCTACCCTACGGGTACGGAAGTCTATAACAAAAAAAAGATAATGCATTTCATTTTAAGCCTACTTAATACCTGAATTACGTTCTATGTACACACATACCAGTAGATGTTTACTAAAACGTTTATATTCCTTCTACGTCTATTCTAAGTATACCTCCACTAAGAAATCATTACGTACTTGCGCAAATAAGTAGATACACTTTTCCAATTTCAAAACTATGGAGCGAGTTGTTTAGCGAGGTGATGTCATAACCAAAAGCAAGTAGTCACAAAAAACCTATTGTGTAAAAGTCGTGAGACGAGCTAGCTAGAGTGGACGTGCGTTGAACTCTGCAGCGCAGAGTCAATGCCTGCTATTAGCAATTTTTTAAGATGCTTAACGACGTTTGGATTGCTTTAAAACTTTTAGGCAGCTTTGAGTTTAGCTAACGCACTGCAAACTTGAGTCACATAAGGTAATCGGAAGTAAAATGACAACCGTTTTAACGTTAGACCCTAACTTTGCTACGAGTGCTTTTCCATTAGTTAGTTACTGTACTTTGACCATAGAATTAAAAAAATTTTGGTCAGTACAGTTTTTTACTTCAACACGGTAATGGTAACAACTTTGGAGGAAGCCAACAATGGTAAGTAATCCTTGAAAAATCACCACTAAGTGATAAATTAATGGAAGTTTTGGAAGTAACTTTACGGTAAACTCAATTTATTTTTAATGATGCATCGTTAAAATTATAGTCCACCATAAAGGTTGCAGTAAAATTGAGCAACTATTATAATAGTTCCAAAATTTGACCAAAGTTACGTCAGCAGACTTCAGGCTCAGGTAAACAGTGGATGAATAGCAAGCAACCCGGCAATTTTGGGGTCATTACTCAAATCTATTATTAGTTTGACCTTCAATGTAACCACTCTTTGTTCATAACAATAGTTTTATTGCTAAGATAATTTTATAAATGTTTCTAGTTACAGTATTTTGTTTTATTGAAATGAATTAAGAATAAATTGACCTGTTATTCCTTTTAATGCTTACTTGCATGTGTAACACTGTCTTCTTCGCAGCTAAAAGTTTTAATGTACAGTATTTCGATATGACTCATTTCGTATCACATTTGCAATCTATATAACGACCTCTAACTCCATTTTGCTAACTATAACCCCAGGTTGGTTTTATATAATTCGAAGTTATTGGTTTTGAGTAACCTATTTAAATTATGTTTTTTTGCATACAAAGACCTTGCTACCATTCGGCACGTTCAATGTTAGGCAGTAGATAGATAACATTGTTGTGCCCGCATATTGCTTAGGTGTTTGACTTTAACACAATAAAAGCTATGGTTCAAATGCTTATCAACTACTTGCACAATTTAGGAATATAATGAATACTTACAAGAAAAACATAGCCTTAATCAATAGACCTAGGTGTGCCTCCTAAAAGAAATATTAAGAAACAATACAATCTACTCCGAAGGGAGTTCATTTATTTAGTAGTAAGTAGAAACAGACACAAGGTACGAGTATGATACTTCAGACACGTTTAAAAGAAGAGAATTTGGAGATTATATATATCCCACCTTTAAGCATATTTGGATATATTTTGGAACAAAATGTACAGTCGGCAAGAAAATAGGCAATTAAAACAAAAACTTTTTAAATGTCTATGGTTTCTGTTTCACATGAAAAGTAAGAACATCAAAAAATACGGTCTTCTTCTTTTTGTGTCGACACTAGCGTTATATTTTTGAGAACCAGTACTCGGCGACTAATAAAACATTATCAGTAGCGTTGTACAGGTCCTCATGTGAGTAGGGCATGACAATAGGTGTGCCATTGTCTGGGGAGAGCCACAACACATACATTCGCGGTTCGCAGCGTTACCCCATCGGTGCATGTTCTCCTTGTTTCGGCCGACTTGTGTCCGCAGTCTATTCAAATACTTCTAAGTTTGCCAAGGTAGATCACGCCCAAGGGGGAGCTGCTCTGCCAAAAATAAGCAAAAAAATTGTATGCCAAAATAAGGTATAAAACATAGAAACGTTAGAAATCGCAAAAACATTCTCCCAGGCCAGCAGCATAATAAGTTGCAGCAACACAGCTGTCACATAGTGCCAGGGTCCTCTTCATTCTAGTCGCTGAAATTAAGATGCTCCGGTGGATGTGCAGGTAGATGACACTTGACAAAATAAGCAAATAATACGTTCGCGGCAGTCGCGGTGTACGGAACATCGCCGATAAGCTCACGACGAGGATCACGTGTTCAAACCAACGCAGCCTACTCTCTTGGTGCTCCTAAATAAGTAGGTAATATGACGGCCCATATGAACATCCCAGATCCCAGACCCAGAGGGCGACACAAGATGGGCAGATGTGGCCAAGAAAGACCTGTGTCTCACCAATGTCCCCGTAGATGAAAGGGTACCACCGATAGGGTGAATTGGAAATGGAATATTAAGAATTCAGACTCCACCATTAGATGGGAATAGTAATGCACAGGAGAGAGAGAGAGAGAGAGATCTCCTCCTGGACTAACTCAGGTATGAGTACAAGAGAAACGTTTTTGCGACTTCTTACGTTTTTGGCAATCAAGGTAGTGAATCAAGGTTCACTGACCCATTATAAAATTCACTTGGCCACATATATTTTGGTAGGATTCATTCCGATCCTTTTTTCGATTTCGATCCTTTTTCCTAGTACCGACCAAGATAAAGTTATAAACAATCCGTCCCACCGGACGACACGGTCGATCGATTTTTGTGGGCAAAATTAACTTTCGTAAAACCTTTTAAGGAAATTACTTATTTTAAAATAATTATAAACATAGTTTCATTGGTATAACATGTGTTGCCTCAAAAATATGCTATTTTCTCTGTGTTAAATTGTTTTTTTATAGTTTATTATTCTTTTATAACTTAAAATTTAAAAAAAATGAAAAAGGCGGTCCAAATTACGGCTAAAGTTTAAGGCAAAAGAGTTTATTACTTGCATGATGTTTGCATCCATGCATTTTGAAGTCTAAGTTAAACAACTACAGATTCACCATTAAATTAAACTAGGTTGAGTATCAATGCGCGGATAATTATCACTTCCATGCTACTATACAAAGGGACAGCTATCACTTAAGTTATTAAATTAAGTTAAAGTGTGTTTCAGATACTTGATGCTTATTTTAAAGAACCGGCTCACCCTAACAATATTATAGGCGACACAAAAAACAAGAATATTGATATCCTTAAAAAAAGTAACTGAATCTATTAAAATCCGTTCAATTTGGTAATTTACAAGAATAAAAAAATTGCTGATTTCGTTTATAAAAATCCCTGAGCAGTTTCAATAGCAAACTTTTTGAATACCAGTAGCTAATATAATATAGTTTCAAGGATTCACATTCAAGACTTCATGTTTAGACGGTGTAACATTTCTTATTTCTGCTATTTGACTATTTTCTTATTTTTGTTAATTTCTAGTCAGTACAAAGCTTTACATGGTTGGTGTCGAAGCTGTAGCACCCTGCACGTTTCAGCTCATATTAACTTTTCGATAAACCCTCCTTCTACCCTTGCAACGGCCTGCACTCAGGTTTACATGAGAAAAATGAACCTTTATTGCGAAACTCATCTTGAGCGCGTACCATATGCCGCTTATATGCGTGTTGAATGTAATTTGTTTCCGAAGTAGATAGTATTAGTTGTAGTATCTACAGGGACGTGTCGGATTTTATGTTTGGATCAGTAGCAGTGCTTTTCTTTGATCTGAAAATCCATTGATCTAAGTTTGATTAAAGGGTTGTTTGTTGAATATTATCAATCTTTTAGGGCCGTTTATGGTGCTTGAATTCAACCATCTCTACACTTTATACATCAAAATAAAATAAAAAAACATTTAAACATGTATTATCAGGTCATGGGCATGTAGTTCGGGGAAACTAAATTTTGTTTCGCGAGATCGAAGTTGATCTCGCAGGGAATTTTGCTTTATAGTTATTCAAACGTACGAGACAGACCTTTTAAACGTATTTGTATGCGCGTACGCTATGGGTAACTATTTTTATATGGATTAATTTTCATTCTGCCTAGCAATCGTGTAAATGAGGTATTTGTTTTGAGAATGTGTCGTTAAGACACTTTAGTAGGTACCATGCCTCTCATTGCTGACACGTTTACGGTATCGTTAACTTGTTTTTTGAAGAGTTTTATCGGTACTATAGAATCCTTCTCATAGATATCTTCCAACCCTAATTACTAGGTTACGAGATAGTAGGTATCCAGATTAGGCTTTCCAGAAGGTACCTTTATTTCTGTGTGGAAAGGATTCACTGATGATAAATTGTTAATAACTTACTTAACAAATCGCTCTTACTCGTCAAATGAGCGTTTCTTAGCGCAAAACATTTGGCATAACCAAACGTCTACCCACTCGCAGTCGAACACAGTCGAATTACCTAATTCACATACGTAATTCGCCGTGAAAAATTCGCAAGTAGCATCGTTAGGTGTACTTACATAAAGCATAATTGCGAGAAAATGTCGGACTCGCCTAGTTTTCTATGTGGCGGAGTGCAGAGCGGCGACGTCGACTGCGACGACTGCGTCGAGTCAAGGTAAGTGTGCCGACGGCCGGGTATGACCTACTGGCGCCCCCACCCCACTGCGTTCTGCACTCGCGAAAGTTCAACGAACCTCCAGCAGAATTCTTACAGGCATATGCGACTGTTACATTACCGGAAAGCAGCTGCAATCACCCACATCGCAGCGGCAACGACCGCTCCCGATCACAATGCCGTATTTTTTTCGCAACTTATCAGCTACTATGATTGACTGTGGGCGGAGTGTCATTCATACAGATCATCTGTCCTAATGTAGCATTTAAGCTTCTTTATTCAGGACAAGACAATGAGATTTATATAATAACCATGTTTACTTGCAACAACAGATCTGAATCATTCATTAGTGTTCAATTTATTTAAGTACATGAAAATCCATCTCCAACATACAAGTACCTACGCAGTTATAATGATGTGATCAATTGATCATGTTTTGCACAAATATACAGCACAGATGTATATTCTATACCGTATTTTAATAGGAAAGGACTTATCACGATCGGCACTCAATAATTTCTCTTACTATTAAGTGTAACCTACAATAGCGTTTTTACGATCGATGCGTTGAAACCAGTTGCAATTTCATGCAGGTTTCTTAGTAGAGGCACGGATTACCTATGAGTTGTACGGTGAAATGTGAGTAAGAGTGACGGAAAGAAAGGGGGTTTGGCCGAAACACGCGGTGAATTATGCTAATTCTGTTTATTATGTCACCGGCGGGTTTCGTGAATCACGCCGAGCCAGCCGCGGCGCCCGCGCAGCGCATACGACACGTATTTGCCTACACCGTTATTACTTTCTACTAGGGCATGGACTTTCCAGAGCTTTGCTCGAATTTGTGTTTACAGCTTCCGAGAAATAGAGCTGCTGCACATATGCTTCAGTTTTCAGATGATTTTTTTGTTTGCATCGTGTGGAAAAATGGTAATGGTATCCTTTAATGCTATGCGTTTATTAGAATAATTAACAGTTTTCAATGGATGACTCATGGTGTTTTTTTAATAGATTCACAACGCGATGAAGAATTGTGACTCATCTCCACAACACTTCAATGTAAATTTCAGATACGGGAAAATGCGAGTAAATACCCACGTCATTGGTGTCAGCCAGCAATATCAGATTCTTTGAAAGGTTTGGAGGAAGACATTGAACTCATAGCATAATTGTCATGTTTTCATTTAAAAAGTAAGATTTAATGTAAGCTAAAAATAAATAAAAAATGTTGTTAATAAAAAATATATATTTTTATTAAATTGATAGAGTATCGAAAATTGATATACATTAACTATTCTACAAATGGCTGCTAAATGTACAATACAACTGACAGAAAACATACGTAAAGTTGATGAAATAAGTAGGTACAATAGTATTTCTGGATTTAATGGACTTCTAAGCCTGGCGGTTCCGGTTCGAATCCCGCAAGGAGCAAATGTTTGTGTGATGAGCCTCGTGCTCAGAGCCTCTGCATTTGTACCTAAGTCATGGATGTTTATATGTATTTAAGTATTTTCTATCCGTTATCCTAGTCACAATAGCACAAGCTCACGCTTAGTTTGGGGCTAGGTAATTGGTGTGTTTATTGAAACAATTTATTTTTATTTATTTTATTTAAAATAATACCCCAAAGCCTACAAATATTTAATTAGCCTATCATAAAAAATATGACGTGAAGTGATCCGTCATCATCGAATGTGTTCAAATTGTGACATGCAACAATAAAACATAGTAATAATTTGCGATTATTAAACAATATGTTGGTGTAAGCGAGAGCGTGCGCCAGCGCCGCCCGCGACTGTAACGGCCCAATCGGGGCCGTTGAACGGCTGGCCTTATTCCGGCGAACTATCGCAACTGAGAAATGTACTTTCATTGTCACCGCACCACCGCACCGCGCTGCAACAGCCTTATTTGTCTACAACGATCACAGATTTCTAGCAAGGTGTAAAAGTTACCAAGAAAAAACCAGCACACTTCTCTGGGAAGATCGTAAAGCACGCAAGCTGCGCGGGATTGAACTTCAACTATCATTATGTTAGACAACACGAATTGGCAGTGTTGCAGGTCAACGACCCGCTTAATGTAATAGGGAAAGGCTGTTTCGGAAGTGCTTCAGTAGTTGGTAGAGATGTTTCAACATGCGCAACTATTTATTTTAATTTTTTAATTGAGTTGGTAAAGTTAACTGTATTGCTTTATTACTTGCTTATAAGTAGGTATTTAAAAAACGAAAAGGATGGATTCTGAGTCTTCTTTTTCTTCTGTACCTCATCTCTTTATGACTCAAGTTGACTGCATCCACGAGGTTCCGGGGTCGAATCCCGGGTCGGGCCGAGAGTGTTTGGGTTTTTCTGTCTTGAAATTACTCAGACACAGCTCCGGAGTCAGGAAGTTGGTGGTATTAACACCCCCGTGCCTCGGAAAGCACGTTAAGCCGTTGGTCCTGCGCCTGATCTCTCTAAGGTCATGTCGGACTGCCGTCTCACCGAATTATGAGAGTGAAGGAACAAAGAGTGCACCTGTGTATTGCGCACACACTTGTGCACTATAATATGTCCCGCGCAGTTGGCTTAGGTTGAGATAGGCCGCCGTAGTCAAAATTCGGCTAGGAGGACATTATGACTCAAGTGAGTCTGGCTTGGCTTGATTTTGTTCTAATTAAGCCCTTGTATATATTTGGAATTGAGAAGTCGTAGCCATAGCCTCTGCCTTTCTGCTTACCTAGGCTAACATATTAATGTGCTGCCTCCCAATGTACCCTTCGGATAAAGGGTCACATTCTAAAGTTCCAAACGACTTGTCTACTAAGGAGGTGTCTTTTAAAGTATTTTCGTAACTTCAACTTTACTTTTAGTAACAGTTTTATCATAAATCTTTTGGCGAAGGTCAGATACGGTATAAGATTGTGGCAACAATAGAGCAAGCGAGTGTACTAGAATAGCAAAATAAGAAAAATAGAGCCCTACAAAGTTTACAGACACTATTAGTTTACGGTCTAAGGAAAAAGAAGACAAAATAACAAAAAGCATAAGTGGACATTTTTCCTGGAATTAAGTGGAAAAGTTGTAAATGATCAGGGAAGGGGTTTTGAAATAGCTACATCATTATATTTTTCATAGCAGTTGATATCAAGTTGCTATTATATTGTTTAGAAAGCAGAAATACTTTAGGAAAATCGATTATTTGTTTAGACGTATACGAGATAATATTTAAGGAATTAAGTAAATAAGGAAATCATTATAAATATTTATTTAAAAAAACACAGGTCTTTTGTAATTTTGAACTAGATTTGACTTGATTTTACAGCCAATAAAGAATTTAGTCGGCAGCTCGTCAGGTTAGCCATTTGAACTATGAAAACAGCTCTTACTACGTGGGGAATAGAGGTGGTCTCAAGGTCAAAGTGGGGTAGTCTGACGTGCTGCCGTGTGAACATTTTGAAACATCTATAATAGATACAATTGGGTAAGAAAATGTGTGTGTGCGTGGTGCGTTTGTTCGAAATTGCAATAAATTAACTTACTTATTATTATTAACCAAAAATAAATATCGAAAATACTATGAGCTTTGTCATCAGGAGATAAAATCCGCGACGTCTAAAGGTTAAATTAGTCTGTGCTACGAGCTACGACGCAGCTCAGCCATTGACCCGCGAGTCAAGTGCAGGCTGCATTCTCTGATCAATTATACAATATGTGTACGACTGTGCCGTTACATTCTCGCGATCCCAATAAGGCCACATCTATGTGCGTTTTATAATGCGTTTTGCATGATGTCACACGAGATGGTCACAACATTTGATTTAAATATTTCCATGCAGTCTAGATTTTCTTCGGTACGAGTATATATGATAACTTGTTTTGACAAAATAATTCATCATATATATTTTTAATAAATTAGGGTTATTTGTGATGATAGTAAGAGGATGATAGTAAGTAAAGTGATTTTATTTTTATTTTATTCTAAGAAGAGTGAGAAGATGTTTGGTGAATTAAATACTTTCTTTAATCCAGGCCCATACCAAAAGATTTTCAACCGCAAAATGGAATTTTATGAAACACGTTCTTACTGTTTGCATTTTCGGAAATATTTTAGTAAAATAGTATGTAATTATATAAAACTATTACCGAATATCACCTATAGCAATTGTACAGAACTAAAACCGCTTAATTGTAAGAAAATTGTAACGTAACAAAGATATAGAAAAAATAAATAAATAAATAGAAACAATTCATGTGTTAATTTGGTCCATTATAAATGTCTATTGCCTATCATCGTTTAGTTGTGATTTTTCTTTGTATTATACGTTTCAGTCAACACCTAAGTAGCCGTTTCTAAATAAGCTCAAGTAAAATCGACACGTTTTTCCATTTCTCTCTAAGTTCGTGTTGGTGAGTGAAAACCACATCGCCGCGCGGACGTCATTCCACTTTTCCGAGGCGTCAGTGGCTCATAACGCGACCAGTTTATCACGAGCTGCAATGATTCTGTGCCACCCTCTCCTGCCGAGTGGTTAGACGATCACCAGAGGGGGTAGGTAGGTCCGATGATGCTGGCGGGTCTATATCCGCAGAAGCGAGCGACGCCACGCCGCCACCGATGCATTTTCGCCGCTGCACTGTGCAGTAGGTAAGTGTGTCAATGCACTCTAATCCCCCCTTCTCTCTGCAATCACTCATGACAAGTTCAGCTCGTCTAGCCCTATGTGGTACAGATCTGTAACAAAAAGTTCAATTAGAATGCAATTAAGAAAAGTATTATATTCATTAGACAACATTTTTGCATTCTTGCGTATTATCGGTGAAAATGAGGTTCTCTGAATATTGCAATAAAGTCAAGGAAAGTTAGTGTTTACTAGAACAAAATAGAAAGGTTTTTCTCAGTGATAACAAGTCAAGGCAGTATTTCGATGCCTGTCATTAGGTAGGCACTGAATAAAATATAATAGTACCATGAACCTGATAACAATATGTGTGGAGGTACCTCTCTCTCCAGGTTAAAAATGACCTAGATAACATAAGTTATTTGCTTGTTTATGTACTTAACAGTGATAAATTACTCTGCAAAACAGTAACTAATAGTTTCTGTGATTGGTGAAGGGATTCTCAAATCCTAAAGAAGTTACGTAATATATTAGGTATGTTCTTAATATTACAGGATGCGCTTGCGCAGTCAAAGCTTTAAGACAAGCCAAATTGACGGGTGTTGCTAGATCAGCTTTTAAGCGCACGTAAGTACTTCACAAAAAAAAACGTTATAAAATTGGATCAGTAACGCCAGGAAGCGACAGCGCGTATGTCGTATATGAATGTATCTGCGTAAGACTTATTAACTATCGCACATTTAATATCTGTCATAAAAGTGTGATATCGTGAGACAGCCGGGTTCGTTAGCCTGTCTCGTTTTCATTGGCGCATGCGCGCGGACACGGCTGAAAGAGCGTTTACACACGCCGACTCGCGGCAATCGCGTTCTCTGGCATTCCAGAGACGCTGAAAAATGCGCGGGACATACAGACTACTTTATATAACTTTCTAGTGCCTATGTATTGTGCCAGATTTAAAAAAATAATAAACCCTCTTTACTAAATCTCGTGTTTGTAATGTGAAAATGTCCGAACACGTAGAGGATGTGTTTAAAAAAAATAGTTTAAGATTCCAAGCTTAAACTAATCTTACACACAATATTATGCCTTAATATTATTAGTATTTTGTATCATGCCATAATATTGTGTGCTCGGGCCTCAAAATCACGCATAGATATAAAAGTAAGCTGTTAAATTGGTAAATTGTGCTAAGTACAATATGAATGATAGCAGTAATAGTAGATGTTGGACAACCAACATACTGCAGCTTGAGAACACACCTGTCCACAAGGACAGGTGTGTTCTCAAGCTGCAGTCCATTCGTAGTTGAGACCTTAAAGTCGTTCATAAGTCTATACTCTCATAACGCCTCGAGGATCATACATAAGACCGCGGACGGCATAATAACATTTAATTTTCTATTGTCTGGAAACGTGATACGAAAAGAATTAATTATGTTTAATCTTTTTAGTCATACGTGTATCACCCTTATTTTGAGAAAACACATCGTATGTAAACGCCCAAATGATTTAATGAAGCCTCTTAGCGCGCAGTGTGCACCCATCGTTGCACTTTTGGATGCGTTCGGAGAAAAATTCTAAGGCACGGAGCACACGTTCCACATCGGCGCAGTTTCTAATTCTCTAGAAATTGCAATTTTCAAACGATTATCTATGAAACTGTGACGCGTTTTTTAACGATAGGTAATTGATAATTATCATACTTAATAAGTTGTGTAGTAATTGCGTTCAAGTGTGATGATGTTTTTATTGCTTCTTTTTCTATACAAAGCAACGTATTATTGCTTGAGAAATTAATGGAGTTTTAAAAAGAGGACTCCAAATAAAACTGGTTAGAGTTCCTAAAGTATCTTGTACTTTTATAACCTGCAGTTGATTTTTCTTCGATCTTGTAATATACATAATTTTCCCTGTAGGTATTTTCATTTCCACCATCCCATAAACACTCCCTTTTGAAAGACAATATCATTACCAATAACGACATTGCATTGAGCTCTAATAAATACAAAGAGTATAGGGTCTCGTTGCTTAATTTTTATTATTTGACATGTTTTTTATGGGAGAACCGACGGCTAGGTTTACCGGAAATTGTGTCAAATAAATCGTCAATCTATGTTTTGCGACTGTTTAAAAATCGGTGAACTAGGGTCTTTGTGTATTTATCAATTGCAAAAGTACTTATCAGTTGGGGTCGCCCTCTGGTGGTGGCGTGGTGGCGAGCGCATCGCATCGAGTTTCCTATCCGTATCTAGGCAAGTGACAGTAGCGACTTGCGAAAGTGCACATAATTGGATCGGCGCTTTAGAAAGGGGGTTATGAGTTTGTAAGTGCAACGAACCCGCATGCATTTCCCCGGGAAGATGCGGTTTGCAGCGCGAGTGTGGAAAGCGCAGTTCCAGGAACCAGCAGCGCCCGCGCACCTCCCGCTCTAGCATACCTGCTAACGATAAAAGTGAAATATATTTGCTCATAGTTTCATATTAGGTGTCGCCAGTAAAATAAAAATAATATAAAATGTAGTTAAGTAATAGGTATAGAATAAAATTGATTCATTCCGCCTATACTGCTACTATAGATGAATATTGTTGTTTATTTTTTTAATATATAATTAATAGGCAAACATTTGACCGCAATCTCACCAGATGGTAATGCGACATTGCGGCCGGTGTCTGATTAGAGACAGCCTTTTCACTCTTTTATTAAAAGATTTTTTATGTAGAATCAAAGTTTAGGGAACACTTCAGCCGGCAACAAATATCGCTCTTTAGTCATACGTAAGAGGAAGGAATACGTAGATTCAAAACGTTTGGTGCCAATTATCCCCCGTGTATAATTATGTTAGTTTATTCCCTGATATATTAAATAAAATAAGGGTGTTTAGTGTCATATTTATGAATTTACAGTTATCTACAACCTTATGTCTTCATTACATTAGATGCAATGTGCCAGTATATCAAAAAAATATCACCAGGTGGATGTTGAACCAATTTATCTGAAGTTACCAAAAAACCAGAGCTATTATATTTATAATGCAACTGTTCCCTAACAAACGTCGTATAACGGGGCCAAAGGGTTACAGGGCCATATGCTGCGCTCGCGCCGGATATGGGTTAAGTAATCACGGGCTTTTTTGCGTCCCATTAAACCCCTTTCTTTGTCAGTGGAGTAACAGTACCTTTCCGAAGAAAAAAACCGACGTTTGCACGCGAAGGTGGTATGTTAATTGAATCGCTTACAATCGATCCCATCACAGAATTTGTAGACCGCTAACTTTTTTTCGACAACCTATTCCACATCTGCTTATACTCGTATAAATCGATCGTCTATTTCCTTTCCCGTTTACCAAATTTGCGTCTGTTACGTATACCTACTTTACTGATAATTACAGTGTATATTGTTAAAACGAAACCGTTAGAAACGACATTTTTTATTAACCGCAAAAACAATCCCTGTGCATGTGGACAAAAAGTAAGGACACCTTCAGATAATATTGTATTTAAACCTCAAATTGGTCACAGTAAAGAAAAATGGTCAGTCATATATCATCCTGATCTATTGTTCTAAAAGGTCCGTTCGTTCTGAGAAATGGTCTTTACAATAGTTCCCGTTTTACACTGAGAACTGTTAGATTGTACCGGCCCGTATGACGGTAAAAGTGCATTTTGTCAAACTGCAATGCTGCTTGTGACGTCACACGCGTCATGGGCTCGCTCCCGTTATCCAGCACAAAGGGTCGAGGAACAATAGACTTCCAGTTTGACCACAAACTAGCTGCTGGCTACATTTTGTTTTTACTGTGTAGCTGTAAATCAATCTATGAATGAAAGGACCGTAAAAATTTTTTACTTAATTGTTTTCTTGCTAGTCAATACGTCTTAATTATTGATGGTCAATGTTTTGTTCTGTTGTAATTTGTACTATACATCTAAGCATAAAATATCAAGAAAAAACTTTAAGAACAAGAAAAAAACTTAAATTCAAATTGAGAAATATTATAAACCTTAGACCCGAAAAATATTTTCTTAAAATTACTCTACATATTATAGCTTTTAAAATAGCAGTTCTATTATAAACTCTCTTCAAATTCCTTTGAAATCTCAACGTTAGTCGAGTACAGTTAACAAACGAGATATTATGACGTTTCAAATATTTCCAACGCGCCTTCCCGAAGGGTCTCGACGTAACTAATTGTAAAAAAAGTTGGGTCCAAAAAGCATCGTCATTAAAAGTAAATGCATGGCTGGCCGGAGATTAAAAAAAAAGTGAAAGAAAGGCAAAGTACCGTTACCATCCCGTGTCCCGCGGCGCGCTAGGATAGATGTGTGCGTAGAGAGGTTTCACTTCGGCCGTCATTAATCCTAGGTCAGGATTTGATTTGTTTACGTTTAAATGCACTCAGAGCTGCTATCCTATCACTCTAGCAGTTGATTAGGTGTTTGTAAACAGCGTTGACCTACCTAAAGTAAGTCGTTTGTATATTCATATTGCTATTGTCCCCAATTCTGAATCAAGCGCTTGTTAGAGTAGTTACCATCAATATCTTTATTTTGCTGCAATAGTGATTGGATTATATTACCTTTGGATAAGCCTGAGAGATATGTTTTTTAGATAGGAATAGATTAGTGCTATTTTATCATTAAAACGGTATAAGTAATTGTCGTAACGCCGGGAACGCTTTACGACATACATTTAAAACTTATACAACATTTTGCAAAATAAACCACAGCAACAAAAGCTGTAATTAATGTCAAACTTATCGATAAGTTTCTTATTGTTTAAATTTAGAATTCCCATGCGATTAAAAACGATGGAAAAGAATGTCAAATGCAACAGACTGACTTGATGCCTATTTGCTTTTAATAGAAATCGTAATCAATAAAATGCAAATCAATGTGCATTTTCCGGATTACGTGGTGCGGTTTCCATCCGCATTAAAATATTTATCACGTTTTGAGATGTGTCCCATCTCTTTCATTCCTCTCTGAGTCCTACAGCCGCCTGTGGCAACGACCTTTTTATGTAGGAGATGGGAGTATATAATGCACTCGCTTCCTGGACAAACTGGACTTATAGTCCAAGAGCTATGTGATATCTTATAGCTCTAGATGAAACGGATAATCAAGAAACTATGTTTAATTAATATGGACTAATGTAAGTAAGAGTAATTATATTTTACATAACTTAAAAAATTCTTTTCCAATTTAGGTGTAGTACTGAATATTTTTTTAAAATTCTTTAAAAAATATTCAGTACTACACCAAAGTTGTGTAAGACTAATTTTTTTTTCCTTTTTTTTAAATAAATTGTTTTATAAAACACACCAATGACCTGGCCCCGAACTAAGCGTGAGCTTAGTAAATATTCGTAGTTATAGATAGAACTGTTTAATAGCTTCACAAACTACTAGGAAAAAATAATGCCAAAAGTGTAAAACACTGAGGAGATACTTTATGGTATTGTTTATAACTACACAAAACGCTATTTGGAATTTATTTGGCGTCCCCAAATAAATTCCAGCTCTTAGCCTAACAGGATTCCAAAGAGCGCCGCGAGGTCCTTTCATATTTACTTAACACAGGTTTATATTCGAAGCCATAAAATCTCATCCCCGACTCCATGCAGTGAAGTAAGGAACTGGTATTCTAAAACGAGTTATTACACCTAGACCCAGAAATGATAATTAATTTATTCAATCTATGTAGCTAGAGAAAGTTTAAATTCATTGTCATTAATTGTGGATATTTTAAGTATTTATAATTATTTGATCTTAATTTCATAATATCAAATACTGTATGGTAAAGTCAAATCGATTTAAACACTGAAAAAGGATCAACCAAACTAATTTTGTTAGTTAAAGGTTTCGTTGTAGGGACGTCATTTTTTGTTAAATATAAACAATCTTCTGTTCGCAAGTCACTAGATAACGGCCTACTAGTAGCCAAATTTTGGCTAACCAATCATTTTTTTCAGTGGATTTTCAGTGGATTAGAATCCGATCGTGAGAGTTTTAAACATATATTACAGGAAAGTTCAGGATATCGTTAAGATTTGATTAGCTTAACGATATCCTGAAGAATACCTGTAGTGCAGTAATAAGAATACATTTTTGTTATGCTTCAATTTTCATTCATGAAACATTCAAAAACCCATATTCATTGGCGTGCAGCGACGACGCAATGGTTGGGCCTTGATACTAGTCATCACAAATCCTATTTCGAGAAATATATTATTATTAACCATATTTCAACCTTGTATTGATCACATAGAGTTCCATATCATTTGAGATATTTTGACATTTGCGTTGGCGTTTGCGTTAAAAAATGCTTTAAGTTCACGTTGACACTGGCAAAAGATATGCCACTAAAGCTTGTGAGATGTCATTTCCAATGTGTTTAATGGCCTAACTATTTACGTATATAATAATACACAATATATTATCCTAATTTTCTAAATACGTTCAACGAGAAAAGTGTATTTAAACAACACATTAGCGTAACCCGCAGGCAGGTTAGTGGGCAAGCACTCCAATTTTAAGTAGTTCAGTTTTTGATGTCTTCAAATCAACAATATACTTTTCGTAAAATAAATTTTAGATGCATTTTTAAATCGAGGTCGAGATTATTCGTTTCTGGAGACACTCGTATTTAGCATTGTACGCAGCTTGTACCATATTACATAGATTTTATTAAACCAACTGTATTTTTTTGGTGTGTACCTAGTAAATCTTCCAGAATCCAGATTCCCAAACTGAGCTATTGCTTGAATTACCTTAGAAAATGAAGTCGCCTATTTATATTTAAAATTTATGTTTGATGTTTTCTAGTAATTTAAAATATTTTATCACCAATGCTGCTCGTTAGAATTATATTATTCCTTGATGCACTATTTTAGTGGCAATGCGCAAGCGCAGCGGGCGGTGCGGAGAAAAGTCATAGTGGTATAAATTAATATTTTTTTCTAGAAAAGTGGCGCGTGCTAGTTCCCGTGGCCACCGCGTGCGACGCGCGGCGCTGCAGTCACTCGCAAGCGCATTGCTAGTAGGAAAGTTGCTTATGACGTCGGTAAGTGTCACGTTGAACCATGGTGAACCGTGAGCCGAGTCTTCCGCGGTGGCTGGCCTACTCACCAAATTGTCATTCTATCAATCCGTCACCATGACTTTATCTTCGCCATCTGACGGGTACAGTCGCACCGTTTAAAAATATGTCGCTGTCTTTGCGGTACTATTACGATCGTTTTCGCCGTGATAGATAGTTTGTAAAAGTAAATCACCGCTCGCGTGACTCCATTGGCTATTTTAGAGCTCTGTTGAATGACAGTCTGGAGATGACAATCAGTCTGCCAATCTTATGTTCATTGCTCCAGCTAGTGCATTTTTATTTCTGTGTTTACTCTTAATTCTTCTATTCAGTCACGAAACAAAAACTTGCAATAAGCTTGATGGGTCAACGACCCATGCGCTACGAATTGAGAAAGGCTGTGTTTCTCAATGTAACATAATAGGTTGACACGTACGTCTACACACATAATCTAGCGTATTTTGACTGTTGTCTTCATTTAATTTATTCATGTTTTAAAGTAGGTATTCTGTCAGCTTAAGTCGACTTACAGTTCATGGAAACTTCTGAGAAACTGATATGATACTAAGTTGTACCCTAAAATTATTAATGTATTTTCAAAACAATTCGAACATTTTTCTTGCCCAGAAGGAAAATTGTAGTAGTTCTTATATGTTTTCAGTTCATTATAATATACTAGTGGTTTCCTGTGATTTCACCCGCGCAAATGTAGGACTTTGCAAAGTGAGTCTTTCCTAGGGTCTCGAACTATCTTCATAATTTATTTCATCTAAATCGGTTAAATGGTTTGAGCATCAAGTTATAACAGACAGATTCGTATTTATGTATTTTAGTATAAAGTATAGTATAGTTGATACATTTGTCCAACTTGTTTACAATCTCGATTTAGGGTTAAAAAACCGAATGAAACATAATTAAACAAGTAAGTTTCTTACCTCACACGATTTAATAATAGTCAAATAGCTAAAGCCTCCAGTTTAGGCGGGCGGAGGTGCGCGCGCGGCGTGACGCGAATCGACGACCTCTCGTTTTGTAACGCTCGGCGGTGGCGAAATAGAGGTCATTGACAAGGCCTAGCGCGACTCGCAGCCATCATGCCATCATAGAGCGTTCCATAGAGCTGCCACGGCAAAGGTGCATTAACACTGAAATGGCGTGCATTTTGCGATTCGTAGATTTAGTTGGCGCTTTTACACAGTTTTTAAAACGAATTTAAGCGTATTAGATTCATACTTATATATTATACTATGCAGCTTCAATTCAGGTTTCAAGTCGATAATTCATTTAAAAAGTTGGTCTCTGAAATTGTATCTGTAGTTTTCTTGGACAGACTTCTTCGAGAGGGAAACATAAGTTTAAATCATGAAAATTCAGAAATTTAAAACGGCTTTAGTCATGGAAATTCTACGTATCGTTTGAAATAAATTACATATCCCAAATTCTAAAGTTAGCTTTCAAATGGTTTCTGTGAATTTTAATGCTAACGCACTAATTTCCATGGCAATACTTACGCAGGAGGAGTAGGTACTCTGGAATACAGCTATGTAAATCTCATTTAGACGCGCTTTTTTCGGTCAACAATTTAATTGCAGCAAAGCTCTTCGAATCTGCTCAAATTTCTATCCCGGATGTAAATATTATAGCAAACAAAAAACGCAAAATTATAAGAACTGGTATAACGCTCTCATGTTTTTGCACTTACATTTCCGGGCTTTGTGTGGTTGAACCATCCGTTATGATCTTTTCGCACCATTTTTTGACAGAAGGGGTATTTTCAACAATGCCTTAGGAAAACAAAAGATTAAAGGATTTGTTAAGCAACGTCAAAAGTTTTGACTAGTTTGACATGATTTGTACATGTGTAGTGCTTAAATTGGTTTTTGTTAGTGCGATTGAACAATAGTGCCTAGTCGTGATCTACCAATGCGGAATGGGGGGCATGTGGGCGCGGGGAGGGGGAGGAGGGGTACGCACACCTCGACGCAACGAACGAAACGAAAATTTGTGAGGTCAACGAACGCGAGTGGCCGCAAACGTCAGGTTGATTCACTTTTCATCTACGCTCACTTTGCAATGGACATTATAAACTTCTTTATTTTTAACAGCAAAATGAAAACTCACTTTTCGGTAATTAGCGCGCGCGAAAACTTATATCACTGATTTAATTTATGATTTCATGTCATTTGTAAGCTTCTATTAATCTTGACCCTTTTTCAGGATTATCAATAAGTAACTCGGTATCCGAAGGTATTTTTATCACAGGTGAGGGTTACCACTTTTATTTAATATCTAGAGTTACTAAATATCAGTAGGAATTCAGTCATTCCCTTGTTATTTTTTAGGTGGAACTGCTTCAAAGGCATTGTTTATAATAAATGCAGGTCCATAGATTGTAATTCCGTAATACGAATTAAAAATACAGGTTCTTTAGGAATATTTCCCTATTGTAATTGAAAAGCAATGAGTCTTTTTTTTCCGTCATTAGTTATTTTAGTTGCCACATATAGGTACAACAAAGTAGGAAAAACGAAGTCTGCGAAAGCAATAGACCGAATCGAGGGGGATTTATCAAAGATAGTCATATCACCTGTATAAATATTATTTGCGTATACTTTAACGCAGTGCGGAGAGCATGAGTTTTTACTTTTATCGAGCTCGGCGGGGTCGTTGAACTGTGTTTGGCACTCGCGAGTTCGCGGGATCGCTTTGCTGCCGGGCCACGTGACTGCTTTGTGACACCCACGCAGAAAATAATATTTTTTTAGATAACATATCTACTAACTATTTGAATAGATTCATCATTACGTAGCTAATGTTGTAATCTATCCAATCCACCTATAATTACTATTTACTTTCGCAGTCAACCTTGATGTTGGCTACACCTTTATATCGGTCGGTACTCGGTACACTAACATCAATGTTAGCGGTATAGGCATTTTTACACGAAAACACTATTTGAGTTAATTTTTATATTTTACACTAGTGGTTCCCCGCGACTTCGCCCGCACGAGTTGGATTTTCCATATAAACTTTCATCCCCCATTTCACCCGCTTAATGTTTTTATATCGCGATAAAATGTAGCCTATGTCCTTTCCAGGGTCTCGAACTGTCGCCATACCACATTTCATCTCAATAGGTTAAGTGGTTTAAGCGTCAAGAGGTAACAGACAGACAGACACACTTTCGCATTTATAATATTAGTACGGAAGTACCTACGGATATACCAAAACCATTAATTTCAGAACACCGGTAATTCATTCAGCCGCAGCCTTTGTTTCAGCTATGGAATGCCCTCTGCGAAAGGTCATCGCCGGCGCCACGTGATTTGCTATGAACGTTTTTCAGTCTGAACCATTCACAGCTGCACAGTATTGTTCGTATTATGGAAGATTTCCCCTGATTTTTGAAAACCAGTTCATTGATATTTAAGGAGGTTTATAGGATTACTCACATCCTTGCTTAGTTTAATTATTAACAAATTACTAACTTTTAACACTGAAATCTACAATATGCTTATGATTTCGCATAAGCAACAAATAATGTGCTTAAAGTTATTAATATTTTGTCATCATGTAACCGTTCTAATATAAAATAAGCAACTTTTTTCTTATAAGAACATGAAGTTTTCCTAAAGTTAATCAGATTATGTTGATAATATATTACGAATTGGAATCGTTCAAATAAGATAATCCATTATTCCAATAACTTAAACAGATTATGTTATTAGAATAACGTCACATTTCAAATTTTTTTTCTTCGAGTTTCGCTTACTGAAATGCTCCAAGCACAAATAAAGACATTAGTTGAAATGCGAAACGAGAAAGAAAGACATGGAAATGTTTTAAGTGATCACATGTATGTAATTTAGGTGTGTAGTGTTCGCAGTGTTATTATAACTGTTTATGAAAAATCACAATGTAACGTGCAGAAACAGAGCTATTAAATAAATGAGAGGAACATGCTTAAAAGCACAAAGCGTGTGATTATGACTTTTACTGGCATTCAAAGCACACTTTCGATATCATATTTTTTGACAGCTTTTATTTTAGTATTGTGATCTAATTAAAGAACAAGTACAGGCAGATCAACTCCCGGTACCACTTTGTACAGTTTGGAGTCGAAACACTGGGTTCGTGGGGTCCCAACGCTATCTCTTTTTTCAAAGAGATTTCCAAGAGGCTAGTTGACATCAGTGGTGACCTAAGAGCTGGTAGCTACCTTGCTCAGTATAAACATCGCTATCCAGCGCGGTAATGCTGCCAGCATCTTGGGAACCTTACCAAAAGGACCCTTTTTATAATTTTTGTTTTTGTGTTATATTAAGTAATTTATCTTAATTTTTATTAATAAGTTGTATATATATTACTAATGTACATTGATGTAAATTAAATACATTTTATTAAAGGGAAAATGCTTGACTTGTTCAGTTTACTAGCTAAGTTAGTTCATATTTATAAGAAACAATAATTTATGCAACATGTATTATTTTTCAAACATAACAGCATTTAAAAATAATGATTACCTATTGAACTTGACAGTTTATTTTAGACCTTTTTACATAAAACACATTATAAGTATCGTCCCATGTCAATTCATAAATGATTTAAGTAAACAGCTTAGCGTCTGGCCGACTACGGCGTAGTCTTCGTAGTCCAAAAACAATAACTTGCTAAACTAATTTAGTGAGGGCCCGACTACGGCGTAGTCCTCGTAGCCAATCAAGCGCAGGGCACTCGTTACGCGCACGTTGATGTCGTTTGTATGGAGACGAGATCGTCAGCTGGTTTTTGTTTTCGATCAATATTTGATATGACGTTAAAGCATATTTGCGGTATGATTTAGTTTACGGGGGAAAGTTTTTGAATGAATATTATGTATATTAATTAGTCATAAAAGTGAAGTAGTGTAAATGTACGTGAAGTTTGACCATAATAATAAAAACCGGGCACGTGCAATTCTGACTCGCGCACTGAGGGTTCCGTTCATGTAGGTGAAGGTTTTTTTCTACGATATAATCACTTTGCAGTTTTGAGAGTTTTGATGATTCTTGGTCTACGGAAACTCCCTATATAATTTTTGATTCTCCGGCGAAACGTTAGAAAAAAGGCTCAAATGGTCATATCTTTGAACTGCGTTAGCCGAGAAGCGTAGTTTTTACAACTTTAAGGCACTGTAGCCATAAGGTCTGATAGACATATCAACGGACAACAAAGTGATCCTATAAGGTTTCCTTTTGAGGTACGGAACCCTAAAAATTATCCAATGATATTAGGCGGTTTTTTATCTGCATTATATTCTCTTACAAATAATATTTTTATTAAACACCTGATTTTAAAACCGCATTCAAAACCTCACAAAATTTAAATTGTCCTCATAAAATTGTGTCCAACTCACACACATTTAGATTGGCTAACAATGGGTACGAAAATAACTCAATGTATGTTGAGTGTTGCATTCGTAACAAGTTTAAAAATTTATCTGAAATTATATTTCATGACTTGCATGTGTTTTGCATTCGTCATGTCATTTAAACCGCCAAATATCACGTCCTGACAAGACTAACAAAAACGACACGTTTCCTGGCGGAGTTTGCATTAGCACATAATGCAGAAGCATCATCGTAAACTTAGAAATAAAAGATCATGCAACGAATTACAATTGCATTTTGACCGTTTTGGAGGAATAATTTTCGCGAGGATCCATAAATAAATGTCATTCATGCGCGATTGGATGAATTAGGTATTTATTTATAAAGATTCTTTCTGTAGGCCTACTTGCGAACGTCTGGATTATCTAAACCGGACTTGTTCAAGGCCTTTTATTTGAGTTGAAAGCCCACTTGCGTAACTCTGGATTGGCTAGTCCGGAAGGTCCACTTGCGCCAGTCCTGGTTAGGTAATCCAGACTAGCGCAAATCCTATGATTTGAGTTGAAAGTCCATTTGTGGATTAGCTAATCTGGTTGACCTTAACGTATTTTAGTTTCAGATCAACACTTTGTGGTGGCACTACTAGCGATTAAATTTTAACTTACATAATAATTGCTAATTATTATTTTGTCTTGCAACTTATTGGCGTACAGCGTCGTACATATTTTGTAGCAAAAATAAACTCAAAAAAACTAAAAAAAACTCCAAAATTTAATTCAAAAACAGGCATGTATAAGTTGAAACAGAGGATATCAATGCGTCTGTTTAACCTCAGAACATGCGCACGTGTGATGTTTTTATTAAGGGGACTTTCTTTACTATACACCGGTTAACTTTCAATACATTTCAACTTGCTTTTGTGCTCTATCTCTTATCATAACTTACGTCGAACTAAAAAGTGATAAGCACAATGTTAAGAGTATAATTGTTCTTTTTTACCGCGAATCAATGGCTCGTGCACTTATTCGCGTGTCGAGAGCCGAGGGACAAAAAGAATAGTTTCCGCATTGCGCTGTGGCGCTGCACCCGGGAACATCCGACCGTACATAATTAGAATGGTAATGTGCCTGATTCCCGACAGCCCTCTACTAATCAGTTGTTCGACCGGCAACGATGAGCGAGTAGAGCTAAAAAATAATAATAAATAAATAAATCGTTTTAACAAACACACCAATTACCTAACCCCAAACTAAGCGCGAGCTTGTGCTATGGCGAGGATAACGGATAGACATACTTTATACGTTTATATACATCCATGATTTAGTACAAAAGCTTGTGCTCATCACACAAACATTTGCCCCTTCCGGGATTCGAACCTGCAACCTATGGTTTCGTAGTCCGGAGCAAGAACCACGACACCAAGACGGTTGTCAAATAGAAACGAGTTATCGCTAGGCTATAAGCGAGTGTTATTGGGTGGCCGGCGATTTGAATTTGGAATCGAATTTGACCGCTAGTTGATCGCCAAGTGAGCATTGCAGAGCGAGTTATTCTTTGATAGTTTTATCGATCAGCGACAAACAAGTAAAGCGAGTTCTCGCCGGTAGTGTGAAAAGCGGTTAACTATTCTTGTATGCATCTTTTTTGTTTACACGGAATGTATATTCTATTGTACATTTCTTGAGCGAAAAAATCGCCGATTGTTACTAGTTTACTCGTCGGCTGTGGGACAACTGCCTTAGACTAATTTAAAGTTCATGCCACCTCTTTCCTCGCTGAAGAAACGAAAAGAGACTGACTACAATAACTTAGAAATGCCAAACAAAACAGCTTGCATTTTCCAAGGAAAATAAATAATCCATAGACAACAGTAGCGATTTATTACGCGCACGATTAGAATTAGACAAAAACACGCAAAAGCCTTGAAAAATCATGACAAATGGCAAAACATACATAATTTGATATTCTTAAATTATTTAAGTCTGTCTGTTTTTTTTCTTCAGCAGGGAAAGAAAAAAAAAACTGTTTAGACATTGGCACCTCAGAATTGATCCCCATGTACTAGTCACATTATAAAATTACCACATTAAAAAGTATCGAAATTACGTAGCACCTTTTACGTCACGATATCCATGTTTTTGAGCTGCGCTTGACGTCCAGAATGCCGCTCGGGGCCTCTGTGCATGTTTCTGAAAATGGTGATCAACCGATTCATGTCCACAGCAGTTTTAAAGTATTGAGCACAATTAAAAAAAAATATGTTTATTGATGATTGATTGATGCCACTGAAATTATTTGTGTATTTTATTTTAGTATTCAGCAAAATAGTTATATTTTAGTACTAGTGGTTCCCCGCGACTTCGCCTGCAAGAGTTGGATTTTTCATTTCCCCCCCTTAATGTTTGTATATCGCGACAAAATGTAGCCTATGTCCTTTTCAGGGTTTTGAACTGTCTCCATACCAAATTTCATATCAATCGGTTCAGTGGTTTCAGCGTCAAGAGGTAACAGACAGACACACTTTCGCATTTATAATATTAGTATGGATTTAACAAAATAAATGATATGTATTTAAATAATGTAAATTGTATAGGCTGCCAGCTTTTCATGTTAGTCTACTATTTAGATTCATTGAGAGCTGTGGATTTTGTATAATAAATAAAATAGTTATAGTTTAATAGAACACTTCATATTTCTAATCTTTAAACATTCTGCTTTAAACCACGCAGAAAATTAAATCATTGTTTACCAAAGTATTTCCAGAAATGCAAAGAATCATAACAGTTTATCGTGTCTCGAGTTGAACGCAAGTGTCGCAACGTGGGGTTATTTGAGTGTGAGACAATAAGTCTGGTTTCCGCATTGCGCCGCTCGCGGGTCGCTCCGAGCCGCCCTACTGCTGCGCACGACCGCCAGGGCTGTTAAACCCTTTGGGAAACTTATCAAAGTCGTATGCCACTAGGACCTCATTCTGTATGACTATGTCCGTATTTTTTATTGTTGCTGTCCCTGTTAGGTACTCATGCTAGCACGGCAATAGAACGAGCATGAAGGCTAGAGTCAAAAGTATACGAACATGCTTGCAAGCAGAAGTAACTAACCTTAAAATATATGTGATTATTACCCGCTTTCTGTGGTAATTTGACAGAGGTGTATTTTCGCATTTTACATGGCTGTCGTTTGACTGAACTGTTAGTATGCCTCAAAATCTGGCAAACTAGGCCTAATTTAAAAGCTATTGGAAATATAAAAGAAATACTTATGAATTGTCATTTTCCCACTATTGTAATAGCTTTCCTGAAAGATGTAACTATTGTTATTTGAAAGCAATTGAGTTAGGCGCATTTAGGCAGAATGAGTCCGCTGCTCTACGGCTGCGGACTCATTCTGCTTTCTTGGGGATATTCATAATCCGCATACTACAAGACTATATTTACCTCAAGTTTTAGATTTTTGTAAATGTCAGTTCCTGTATCTATCTGAAATAAGCATATTCCCACCACAGGCAGGACACAGGATTCAGCTCAAATAAAATAAGGTGGAGCAAACCACACTTTACCGTGCCAGTTGCATTGCATATTAAAGAGTATTTACCCAAGTATATCATATCTTATTGAGGTCGAAAAATGAATTGATGTTCTACCAAATAATGAATTTTAATTTTATTAAATTCACATTTTACATTGACGACCGTTATGGGTGTAGTGGTTTGCGCTCCGGGCTAGAACAACATCGGTTGCGGGTTCAAATCCCGTAAGTGTTTGTGAGCACGAGCATTTGTACCATAGTCATGGATATTTATAAACGTATATGTGTCTATCCGTTATCGTAGTCGCCATAGTACAAGCTCACGCTTACTTTAGGGTTAGGAATCTGTGTGATGTTGGAACTATTATTTATTTATATATTTTTTTTAAATTGTGAATAAATAGACGAATTAAGTAATAATTGAGCTTCGCTACTATGCTACAAACACCTCTATTCTCCACATTGACATAAACGAATGCGTGAATAACTCAAACGCCATGCATGGGCAGTAAAAAACAAACATCGAGCATTATGCACCGGTGCGCAGGTTGCGTGCAACTGCTGCCATCGGCGACTAGCGGTTTGCAAGGTTCAGGTTCAGGCGGGTTCATTGCCACAGTTTCGTAACCCTTGTGCAACCCGCTCTCGGCGGCCCTTAGGCCCTTTCGCATTGCTTCCGCAGCCTCTCACTTAGGCTGACTCCACACTTATTTACTGCAAGAACGCGAACGGTGTGATGAACTGAAAGTAAGTCACAACTTTTTACTCTGTTCAAATTAGTTTCAATTGTGGTATAGCTGGCTAATTATAAGGTCATTGTCGAATACACATTGCTAGTAGCGTCTATTTACTGTATTCTACACAAAATTATCAGTTATACTTTTGTGTACTTTTTTCTTAGAATTTTTGCTGCCTCAAATATCATTTTGCTACTTTTGATTTGCTTATGTACGTGTCATCATACATATTACTGAGACAGAGTGGAACAATCATCAAACAATTAGCTACCCCTTCGTTACCTACAATATATTAAAATTTCTTAATTTGTATGATTGTTCTGTAAATAGGCCAAGTTCGCGACGGACTGTGAAGCTTTTTGTGCCACTTTGACTGAAGAAGAAGTGCCCTTTACATATATTTTTAAAATTACAATAATAGTCGAAATACTATAAATTAGTAATTATTTTATAATTCTATTATGTCTATAATATATTGTCGAAAACTCTTGATTATAAATAGAACATTACATTCTTCCGTACGCTGTAGAAAACCATTTCGTTTGTAGAGGTTAATTCTGTTACTGTTCTTAATTAGCATCTTGTTAGTTTCCTCAGAAATGTGTATTGAAATACATGTATAATTGTTTATCTCGATGGATCACGGTGTGTGAGTATGGTATCGGCGGCAGCATGTCAAGGTAAACTCTGTGGTATCTTATGCAGTTGATACAGGGATTATTTTGCAACAACTATGTATAGTCTGACGTGCTGGCTGTACATAGCGTCGGTTTAATGTAAACGGCGTTTAATTGAGCGGTGGTTCCGCATAGGGGCCGTCGACCGCAGCCTTCGAGTATCGAACCGCGTTACGTCACCGCGCGAGCCTCCGCCGCGCGCGCACGCCCTCTGCCATCCGCGGGTGGAACTAGCATTATGATTTTGCGTTAGTTCAACTTATAAATTAGGTAATTTGGCTATAATCAGTTCATTAAATTAATAAATTATATCAAAAATTACACCAGTTGCATACTCCCAAATAAAACGTTAGCTTGTGCTATGGGAACTAATTTTAACTTTTGTAACATCCATGACCTGGGTGCAAATGCTCTTGTGGTTATTATATTATATGCTCCTTTCAGAATTCGCACCCGTTTTTAAGACATATTTTATTCTGTTTTTTTGGATTGGTACCCACTGAATTTAACATTAAAGAACAATAATCGTATGTACTTTTATAAGTTTCGCTAATTTTGGGTAAAATATTGATTGTCATAAAATGTTTAATGTAGTACTATCATTGTAGAGCAGTTCTACTATAATTATATACTAGTTTCACAAGCAGTACAAAAAGTGAGTAGGTACTTCAATAGTTACGTCACACTAAGCCAGTTTGATCACGTCACTTCACATCATTTTACATGGTTTTTGTTTTGTTGTTTTGGTTTTGGTACCTAGTTATTAGCAGTTCTTGAAAACCCTCTCAAAGATTCATTTCAAGCTTATGCCGTCTCTTTTTTTGCTGCGGAAACAAAAAGAGACATACTGAAATAATTCAGAAAAACTAAATTAAAAAGCTGTAGTGGCTTATGAAATTACAGAATCCGTAGACAATTTAGCAGGGCCGCAATCCATGACGACTAAAATAAGATGAAAACACGTCATTTCCTACAACATTACACAGATTTTAGCATTAAATGTCGCATTGCCTAAAACTAATATTTTCTCTTTTTAATTGTACCTAATACTTTATGACAAAGGTTGCCAAACCTCGTTTGAGTTGTAATTAAGGATTTTCAAAGTTATATTAGCAAATCAGCAACTAAATCGGTACCTACTTATTATACCGTTTTACAAATAAAATACTAACAAAGTCATTATGCTTTTACTAACACTTTATGGATCATAGTTGTCTGAAATAAATACTTTTATTTTTTATTTTATTTATTTATTTTATTATTGCAATTAAACTACTTGTTGAATCACTTATCTTAATTCGTTCACAAACAAGTTTTTATGTTATTATTTTCTGTGAAGTGCTTTTCATGTTACAATGTAGGTTTTTCAAAACTGTTATTGGCATAGCAAAATACCGTTACTTCACTTCCTAAACACACCCAGATTAGTTGTTCTTGTAAGTGCAGGAAATAGTAACAATCGAAGTGGATAAGTACATTAAAATTTCGTCAGAAAGTTTTGTACTGTCCTGTTCGTATGTCGTTTGCACATAAGAAGACATAACATCCTTAAACAAGGTGCAAGCATAAGTACGGGTAAGTGAACCGAATATACGCAATGAAGTTCGGTCCCAAGTGGCCGCAACTTTCGTTGGTTAAGCTGGGTTCACACTGCTACATTGCTCTTGTAATATCAATGCTGAATGCCGCTGAATTTTTAGATGTGATGGTTTGGAAAACTTTTAAGGTCAAGGGTATGGCTGTCTAGAGGCACTATTGATTTTATTAAGGTAACTTCAGGAGTAGCTACATCAATTTAAAAAATCTTATAACTTGGGACACTAGGAAAATACCTATAATATTTATTAAATCACTTTAAGCTACTTTTTATATGATAAACAACTCGCAAACCATCCCGAAATAAACAACTCGCAAACCATCCCGAAAAACGAGGCGTTTGAAAGTTTTGATGAAGAAAATTACTTCGTAAAGATTTAATAAATATTTGCATTTTCCTAAAGCCTCAACTTTTTTGTTTTTTCAGTTTTTTTTTGTTTATTCGCCTGTTAGTAGTAGGTTAGTAACATAAATACAATCAATGGTGGCGCTAGTTAGCCTTACCGTTCGCCTTTAGAAAAAATCAAAAAAGCTTTGAAGAAGGTAACAGATAATAAAATATTTTGTTAGCCTAGTAACTCTACCTCTAAATGTATCGCTGTCTCATTTAAATGAATTATTTTTCTCATAGCCTCATTAGAAACGTTGAAAACTTTGTATGTACTAATAAGATCTCAATAAAAAATATCGTTTGTGATGTTGAAATATGCAAAAATAGAACTCTGATGTATTCACAATATAAAGTGCACTCTGCATAAATTTTTACTATTATTAATTTTTTTGTTCATCCACATACATTATTTTGACTGATATGATACAAAAAAACGTGGACGCGTGAAAGTAATTCCTCCATGTAAACCTGGCTTTACACTCGCCCGTCGATGAAGTAAACATCATCGGAGTCATCGACCCGCTTGCAAGGCCACAGCTTACACAACTCGCCACAAAATTTCGTGGTAACTTTTATTATTCGAATTCTCTCCCGTGTTATTTGACTTGCACGTTTCCCGGCATCGTATTGGGCAATACCATGCTTAGGTAGGTACAATGGCTTAACGAATGCAGGAAACGGATGCCTGCTGGGTTGTGAAAGAATACTTAAGATTTAAAAATTGGTTTTACAATATCTCTATCTGTTTATAATTACTATCACGCGTCATTATAAAAACAAATATGAAACAAAAAACACACGAAGGTTGCTGAATTAATTTTATTTTACCATCTTAGAAGAAACCGAAATCAATACAATATGTTGATAGTGACGTATGACATTAGTACTTAGTTAGACTCCACAATAAATACAATACATGCATATCTTTCAAAATCACTATTTTCTTTCTCAGCATGTGCAAACGATAGATCACGGATATTGCCAAATCT
Organism: Pyrausta nigrata; assembly: GCA_949316185.1. Taxonomy (NCBI): domain Eukaryota; kingdom Metazoa; phylum Arthropoda; class Insecta; order Lepidoptera; family Crambidae; genus Pyrausta; species Pyrausta nigrata. The sequence goes on along the minus strand of OX438941.1, from coordinate 9,863,274 downwards.
TTTATTGACACAGACCACAATCTGATTCAGTAATCTCAAACTAACGGCTCCGTCACATCTATGAGTGATTTCAAAAGCGACCTTTGTTTTGAGTAACAATGTCGAGTGCGTCGTTCCGAATACGCGATCCCGAACGTTCGTACGAGCGAGCCGACGCAACAAAAGTACTTTGGGGTAACGGGATCGTGAGGAGAAATGCTCTTCGAAATCGAAACACGCGGTCCCGTTAGCCGGCCCTGGCTGGCCCTAGCGCCGGGATAATCTTGGTAAATCACAGCCCGTTACTCGCGATTGGTCTTGCGCTCCGTAATTTCCTGCTCGCTATCGCCGGTTATAATTTACCTAATACGGACCTGGTTAACGTGTTATGATTTGCGGGATAGGGCAATTTGCGTAAAAATGTAAGTGGTGGTAAATATGAAAACAATCGTTGTTTGTAGTATGTATATAGCCTTTTCAATTAGATAAGTATGTAATAAATTTCGCATAAAAAATCATTAAACTTCTTCTGGGAGGTTGAACCCACGACCCCTCCATATCCGGGCGATTGCTCTTACAACTGAGCAACAGAGTACTGAGGTTAGAGTCTTATCAGAAGACGATCGATGAATTTTTGTAAGCGAACATTTCGTAAAACCTTGTAAAGTTATTGCCTAAATTATGTAAAAACAAAAATGAGTATGTATATAAGCAAAAATAAGTTGGTTAAGTCCTACCGTATAAAAACATTTAAAAAAAGCACATTGTTTGTGACATATGCGGTATTTATGAAATATTCTTTTATTTCAATCTACGTTGGAAGTAGAGGAAATAAAAATCTTGATTTAAAAATAAAATAAGAATATATAACTGACGTAATGTCGTCAGTAATTCATTGAATGTAATTAAAGTAATGATGATAAGTTTATTTACACATTTTTTATTTATACATTACAGGATATTGCTACTTTTCTTATTTCTTCTCCTAAATTACTAAATTTTTCACACATAAAGTCTGAATTATATTCTGATTTTCCGTAATTTCGGTCTCCGATTTAACCTGAACAAAGTTACAATCTTTTCCTATCCATCTAGCGTCACGCTTTTGAACTACTACTTCATAAGTGTGACGCTAGTATAGGCATAGAGCACATCGGACATCGGGCTCCACCAACCAAGGTAGCTTGATAGATTTTGGTTTCAAATGGGAGCGATAGATGTCGCTGCTATTTAAAACAGAATGTATTATTTATCTTGTCAAAAAATATGCTTAAAATTCTACTTTGAATACTTTTTATTGTAGTTACCTATTATTATAAGGTAGGTTGAGTTATACAAGATTATTTCAATGAGAAAAGGTCTTAGTTATTTACCAATCACACCACCCGTAATTTCTTTTGATTATGATCAACCCCATTTTTGGCAAAGTTTTTTTGTCAAAACAGTGAATGTTCTACTACTTAAAGTAATACTATCAAAAGAAGGTATAATGTTAGAAGGTTTAAAAACCATAAAGTCATATTAAAAGCTGTCTGTCATCTATATTCCAAACAATACAATATATAAAACCGCCAGTCCCTTTGTTACGAAAAAAGTACATAAGGGCAAACCCGCATTGCGCGGCACATAAAAAGTGGTTGCGTTTTTTACCGTTTTTATGTTCTTTATTTAAAAAATAAGCGAATTGATTGGCTGCGCAGAGTGTGGCGAGCAATCCGCGGCGCGCAGCGACCCTACGCGTGGCGACCAATGAGGGCGGGCCGCCCTTGAAGGGCCCTCGCCCTTTTCGCATATAAACGAAAATTCTGTAGTCATCAACAACTGGCATGGGAACAAATTTTTAGATGTATGGTTTGTTCGTTCCCAATGTTTTAAATTGTCAATTTCATTTTAAGCTTAAGCATTTTTTTATCAGCCACATAAAATGATTTTTTTCTAATTAACTTTATAATACCGTCATAGAATATTAAACCGGCCAAGTCCGAGTCGGACTCACGCACGAAGGGTTCAATATTAGACACTATATTATCTTATTTTTTGTTTTAAAAACAAAATTTACATTTGTTTTATGGGAGTCTCAATAAAAGGTTTATTTTATTCTGTATTTAATTGTTAAAGCGGAAACAGAAATACATCTTCTGTGAAAATTTTAACTGTCTAGTTATCACGGATAATGAGATACCGCTTGGTAACAGACAGATAAACGGACAGTGGAGTCTTAGTAGAAGGTTCTAACTTTGAACCTTTGTGTACAGAACTCAAAGATAACACGTACTAAAAAGTTTGAAAATCTTTTTTACCAAGTGAAAGAAACGTGGAAGAAAGTTGGTGCTAGCATAAACTAACACGTACTTGTACATGGTTTACCCGTATGTACCCTCTTGAATAGCAGCAACTTCCTTCAATATGCATTTCACTTGGCCATAAAAAAACAACTTTTAGCGCTTTTTTAAGGCTAATGTATTTTTTGTCAAAAATTCATTTCACTGTACCTTATTTAGTGACTCTCATACTTCCTCAAACACTACCGTAACAGTACCGCAAAAAATGTGGTAAAAGTATCTACGAACCCCTAGAAGCGTTACGGATCATCATCATTAGGTCAGCACCTTAAAACAATGACTTGAAGTAGCTGTGGCAAAAACGGTACACTTGCTTATGAGTTTTTCAAGAATTCTGATTTGGTCTTTTATTAAATAAATAATTGTAAAACATTGGTCCCCAACGTCCCCAATTGACGGAGAAATCGGTGAACATAAGAAATAATACGACCAGTGGAACATAAAAACTCTTTTTTGGAGTCTGCTTAAAACGGGACGCTTAAGATCATTTTGTGGTTCATCAGTCTGTCTGTCTGAGTGTCAACCCATTTTTTCTCAGAAACACGTAGAGGGATACCTCTCATACCTATCATGGTGATTTTTTTAACTGTGAAAAATCAAGCTTTTTGTCAATGTACTCAAAAAATTTTTTGACTGGTAAGCACCACTCTGATCTGATCCTGTGGGTCTACGGATAGGTAGGTATAACGAATATTGACACACTCAAATATATCAGTTCCAATTAGAGGAGTTTGCAGCGCAGAGGGGCTGCTCTTGGAAAACGACAAATATCAAACAGCAGAAGTTGAGAACCTTTTTCACAGAGCTGGGAAATTTTACAAGTTTGAGTATCTACTCGATTTAAACAATGAACGAGATAGAAAAAAATATTTATTGGTAACTGTGTAAAATGTCTAAAATACCTTGGTAGTTCGTAGTTAGATACCTACCCTTAGTAAACTTTGCTTAAAATGCATTATGCATAGAATACGAGACGATAACTAAATCAATCACTATTGGTTACATATAAGCCCACTTCATACCTATCGCAAACACTTAGTTGAGATCACACTTACAATAAGCCCTAACTATTTATTCAAATATTCGCTAAGCAGCCAATAAACAAACAGTAACTCATCGTGACTCACTTCCTATCACTCAGATTGTCAATTTTTGACATGGGTTATGAGTTATTCAACGTATTTTGTAGTCTTTTTGATTGGACCCCATTGTAGAGGCGCGGATGTGTCATTTTTGTTGGCACCAACCGCCCCCTCGAGCTGTTGAGAGTAGACCCTCACGCATGCGCGCTGTTTGAGAGTTTTGTGATCATGACTAGCAGAATTGTAAATTGGTTGGGTAAATATTTAGAAAATTCAAACGCTAATAGTATTTTATGAGGTAAACAATACGAATACACGCTTAGTCGTAGATACTTAACACTTAACTACATTACAACTACTACTTTTGTACATATAATACATAGTACTCAGTTTTGCTTCTATGTCTTAAGGATCTAAATCATATTAAAATCTTCAAGTACTCATTTGAACTTCTGATGCATTGTGATCGAAATAATTTGAAACAACACAATGTGAATGCTAAAGATCGGGGCTCTAAAGGCCGGATATTAAATATTAGAATTCGTTTTAAATAAAACTCGCTTTAACTATTTTTGTGGCGAGAATCAATAATTACGGAAAGTCATTCAGATATCTTATGAATTAGGTAAAAAGCATCTGTTTTGACACTAGCACGATTTAAGTAGCAATAAATAAATCAAATTTTGAGGCTGGTAGGTAATTTGACAGTTTTTTGAGAAATGGCTTTTTATCCTATTCTAAGGGGTGGCCGGCACGTGGGCTAGCCCTGAATGCTTGCCCATTAATTCGGGTTTTATTCCCAGTCCTTCAATAAATTTTTTGCACTATTGTGTAATGGTTTTTACGTTTTTTATGCGTGGTCAACGAGGGGTCAGTTTTTTATATCCAATCTGATTGATTGACAGGGAACGGCCATTCGCAAATTGCCATCTGCATTTTTGCAAAAAACGGAAAGTGGAGCAATAATAATAATACAGCTATGCAATGATTGAGATTAATTATTACTAATCTTGTATGTTTAACTTACTGTCTTTTGTTTTGTACTGTACTTTAATGAAATTATCTCGCAATTTGGGTATAAACAGGGAACTCTAAGTACCTATACTTTAACTAAACCTATAAATGACTAAAACTGCTTAGTTACTTAAACCTCAATTGAAACAAAGGTGTACAACTAGGTATAGTAATCTCTACACCAAACCATGCTTGTTGACGACCGTCTTGGTGTAGTCGTTCGCGCACCGGAATTCTAAACCAGGCGGTTGCGGGTTCGAATCCCGCAAGGGGCAAATGTTTGTGTGATGAGCACGAGCATTTGTACCAAAGTCATGGATGTTTATATGTATTCAAGTATTTATATCCGTTATCGTAGTCACCATAGCACAAGCTCACGCTTAGTTTGGGGCTAGGTAATTGGTGTGTTAGTTGAAACAATTTATTTATACATTTTTTATTTGTGAACTGCTCATTCTATTTATTCCAGTCTGATTCTATTGCGTCAATCACTGAGTCTCGGCTTATTAACATGGATTGATAAACCATTGTCCACTGCACTCTCCCAGACACGCGACTATTTTGCGAAATGTATTTTTTATCGCATGTTTTTTTCCGCAAAAAAACTCCCCTATTTACGATCTAACAGGGACCTTTGATCTGGCCGCTTATTAAAAGTAAATATTTCATGAAATATTATACCCTATTTTGATAGACCTTATTTGATTAGTTGTTACCTGAAACTTTCTCAAATCAGCTTTATTCTTAATAACACTGTAATAAAAGCATTGAGATATGTAGAGTACCTATTGTATTTTTTATGTGTCACATGTTGGTTGGCAATATTGACATATTAGTTAAGAGGGGTTAAAATAAGGGACAGACCAGTAGGTATGTATCTTAATGTTCAATTATCAAGACATTCACACAGAAGTTATTTTTTACAGTGTGATCTTACGTATTTTGTTTTGTTTTAAATCTATTCAGTCTTCTTTTGTTTACTTATTTTAATTCCAAATGAATTATCGTTATTACCGATTCGATTTACTGATAAAAGTAAAATCCCGTGCGTAATATTAATTCTCGTTGAAATGCAGAAAAAATGTGGAGCATTAGCGACGTTTGTATGCGACTGTAGGGTGGGTCAGGTAAGTGTAGAGTAACCACACATTAGGTCTATTAGTGCCAAGTGTAAGTTTAAGTTGGTAATAATGGAAGCTGGGAATCATAAAAAATAATTAGTAATCAGGCCTAGGTCTTAAGAGGCCAGTCTATCATAGTAATACATAGTTTGACTTTGTCTAGGGGTTTTTACCAATATACTTAGTCTTTACTTACCGTACAGTAATTGTTTTTTATTCATTGCTCTCTTTTACCCAAAGATTATCTCGAAAACATAGCCCCTAGCGACAATTGTTTAAATTGTGCTCATAATTTGTGTCTTGTTATATGTTGTAGGTATCTGTGTATTTATTTTCCTTGTGCAATAAATACTAAATATTTAAATTATCTTAATTCGACGTGTAAAACGGTTATATGTATAATCGCCAAAAAATTAAACCGCATTGATAATTGATAAGGTGTGATTCCGCACCTTTTATGACGTATTATTATTCCGACAGTTTTTTTTTAAACTAGCCACTGTTAGTTTTGCAAACTTTATAGACGATATCCTTATCATAAATGTCCTTATATGTCATAAAAGTAAATTTATGTAGTAAGTAAGTAAATGAGTATCACACAGACTAGCCTCAGGATAATAATATCCTCAGGCTAGTTTGTGTGACACCATTAATGGTGAGGTTTCACAATAACAAAACTGCATTACTAAAATATTTAGATTGAACCTAAGCAACATTGAGATTGGTGTTAGTTATCCCAAATAAATAAATAGACTGTTCCGGTCGTTCCACAAAATCATGGTTTCCACAGCGTAGTGAGTATTGTGTCCACGAGCTGACCAGCAGATGTGCGCGGCCGGCTGTTAGCATCCAGTCGGCGCATGCGCCAGACTGGGACAAATCTCGCAAAAATGGCCGCCCTCCCATTCACGAACCGAGATTATTGTTTTGAATAAGTATAATAATAAATCATGACTTATTTTGGTTTAAACCACGATTCGGAAAAGCCGTTTATTATTGGAAAAAAAATGCTTAGCTTAAACGTTAAAATTAATAATAATTAGTTAGTGCAACACTTTAATGTTTTTCTTTCACTACTTACAGCTGAAAAGCTTTTGCGTCTCCTTCCATTCACAAACCAAGATTATTGTTTTGAATTCAATTGTTCTGTATGTATATTCGCAAAAAAAGTCATGATTTATTAAATTAAGAACATTAATAAATCATTATTACTAATTTTGTTTTAGAAATGAATGTAAAATATAATAAAAAATACTGATAAAGTGTTGCTTTGCTCGATGTCCAATAGTAAATTTTTAAAGCCATTCTTTAATGATTTTAACTAGCGCTAAATGAATTTTGGCTGCGTTTTTTTTAGTAAAGGGAAACATTAACAGCATTTTCAATACGCATGTTACACCTATACAATAGAGGTGAATGTTATTGCTTACCACCACGTGAGATTGAATTCAGGCATAAGCTATTCGGCCGCAAATTAAGAAGGCAACACAAATTAATTTATTTAATTTAGTAGTACGTCGTTGACGTTTTAAATTTACGTTCCTCTTGCACGGCTATAGAGTGGAATTCGTTGCCGGCTGAAGTGTTTCCGAAACATCCATATGATTTGGAATCTGGTTTCTTTTAAGAAAAGAGTGAATAGGCTACTACTAGTCAGACATGAACCATCTTAGGCCGCATATTCACTTACCATCAGGTGCGATTGCAGTCAAATGTCTGCCTATTATTTTTTTAAAAAAAGGAAGTTACTTGCTGCATAGATTATCTTAAGTAAAAAAGTCATGATGAGAGGCGGCCTTAGGCGGTTAGATAAAAGTTCTAAAATATTTGGTTTTTATGATGAGACACTCATGAAACCGTACAAAATACGTATAAAATATGATTATACCTGGGCCAGTAAAAGATCTTATTTTTATTTGAATAGACTTTTGCTAGGTGGCTGGTTACACAAAACCATAATATTCTAATACTTACAAGAAAACATAAAATCGTCGAAAACTCCGACATAAGTAATTGTAAAAATACAAACACCTATTAGTTGTTCTAGTCGTAGTAATAAATGCTACTTGGGTTCGAAATTGGCTAAGACTCTGCACTATTACGAGCACATACTCTTTATCATTCAAATTACAGTTTTAAATGTTTGATTTTTTTTTATGTAACTACAGACATGACATACTATGAGTAGGTATTAATTAGGTAATCTTGGTTAGTTCAAGATCTCTATCTTTTATCACGCGGTTAAAAAAAACAGACGTATAGGTTTGCTGATTTTAGACACAGAAACGAAAAGTACAAATTTCTAATTGAGTTCAAAATTATATATTTTTTTAAAACAAAACTGTAAATTACTATGAAACACATGAGACCCTTATTTACAAAAATTGCGTACATAAAACGGATCCCCTAACCCTGCGCGTGTTCCCGGACCACGCACCGCGGCCACGCAGTCCGCCGCCACTCGCCCCACGCGCCGCTACTGTAGCATGTACACAATCAACTATTTGCACTTACGACCCTATAAAAAAACCTAATAAATATCATCAACAATCGATGAATAGGCCCTAAGAAGACGCGCAGGTTTTTTGAGGTCGCACGAGACCCGTCTTTTGTCAAGTGCCATGCCATTGTGTTTTTTTTTTATAATTATGGTTTTATGAAGCAAAAAATAAATATCGATTACTCATAGTTTTGAGTCGGCCGTATGTGAGTATGTGTTGAGGCGTCGGCATCGCAGTTTGTGAGGGGGTTGGATACATGAAGGGTAAGAAATTTTTATGTAGGTACTCGGACACACTACAATAATCAATCAAATCTACAAAGATAACGTTTTTGTGTCTATTTTGTTCTCTAGCAGTTTATCAAATAGGTTATTTACCTAACTGATTGTTAAGAGTTCACGTATATTGCTAACTAATAAACAAAGTGAAGGTCAATGTTAACATACGAGAAAGCAATTAAATCGTTATGGTCATTTATAATTTAGTAAGTGTGTTACTTTTAATGCTACTGCTTGTTTGACAAGTAAAATTGACTCGAAAAAGTATTTTGGAGGATTATGTTACCGAAGTACCTACTTACAATTCAAAATTATTGGGAATTATCATGTGCAGCTAGGTTACTTAAGTCCTCAGTTTGCGTTTAATCTCAGTGGTTAAGGTATCATATTTTACCATAATTGAAAGAAAAAAATGTAACTTTAATATTGAAAATCCATAAAATATACTTTATGTTCTATGTAGGATCAACAAGCGGCACCTTTTTCACATCCCAATATACATAGACCTTAGACATAGATCCTACCACTTCTTCAGAACAAATTGTGAGTTACAGGTGAGAAAAACAGCTTAAAAACACATGAAATTAGATGCATTTGAAAAAGAGTACATTGAGGTTGTTATTATAAACATTTAGTTCAGCTTTACCAGCCATAAATAGCATGCAAATATGTACATTTTTTAGTAATAATAACGTGCATTATGTAGGCACATTACCTCCACTATAAAATTTAATCAATATAATTATTAGAATGTTAATAGCAATAATATCGATACAGATGTCACATAGAAATTAGATTATAGTACGAAAAATCAAGTCATCATGTTATAACATTTTCTATGAGACCATCGCAATCTCAAAAAAACCGGCCAACTGCGAGTTGGGCTCGCAAACGTAGGGTTGCGTACCATTATGTTTTAACCATTTAAAGCGTCTACCTGTCGCCGTTATTAGTATCGAGCAAAACACGGCAAAAAACGACTGTTGTACGAAACCTTACCTTAACCCTACCTAACCCTACCTTAATAGGTCATAAGTTCTGTAATATGAAATAATTTAGATACTTTTATTATTTATGTAACCATTTATATAGCAAAATGAACTTAATATAACATAGATTCATATGGTAATAAAGTATATTGAAAACGACCCCCGCGATTTTGAATACAGGCCTTCAATCTGCGCGGCCAGTCGTCTATCGTAGCACGAACGAAGTCCATGTCAATATCGGCGGCTGCCTTAATCAAGGATACCTTGAGTGTCCCCAAATCAGGATGAGGCTTTGAGCAGGCCTTTTCCTCCAAGTGTTGCCATGTCTTGTAATCTAACGGACTCAAATCTGGACTGGAGGAGGGACAGTCTTCGTGCCGGATGAAGTCGATTTCACGCGCCGCCAGCCAATCTTGTGTGCTTTTCGCTCTATGAGCTGGCGCAGAATCTTGTTGGAATATCGAGTGCTTGTTATTAAACATGGTATGAGAAACAGGTTTCACAAAGTTCTTGAGGACTGTATTTTGATACACAACTGCATTCGTTTTTACGCCTTTCTTTCAAAAATGTACCTCAGTTAAACCCCAATAAGAGACTCCCAACCAAACCATGAGCGAGGATGGAAAATGACCTCGTTGGACACGCGGAATACGGTTGCTCGCTTCTTCACTGCTGTGGTAAATCAAAATGATAAGGTGTACGCAACACCTTATCATTTTGTTTGTTGTAGCGTAGCTATCTTCCACAGTGAAAATTTTTTCATACGAAAAAAAATATTACCCGATCCTTTTTTCCAGCGTACCGCTTCAACAAAGCGCGGCATCTCTTCAGTCTCAGGTCCATTAAACGAGCGTCCAAACGAAGTCCTGTTTTTCTTTGATATGCCCTAAGCCCTAAGTCTTCATTTAACACCCTTTTCACCGTGGTCCTGCTTAACCCCATCTGAAGGGCCACAGTTTCTGCTTACGTATGGGATTTCTTTGAATTCGCGCCTTCACAGCTTTTATCCCTGCTGGAGTCCTAACAGAGCGAGAGCGACCACTTCTTGACCTATCATCTACACTAGAGTCTTGATTGTATCGTTTTATGGTACGATAAACGAAAATGGTAATATTCAATTTTTTCAGTAAGTCGAAAATTTCAATTGGCCCGTTACCGCAACGATGCAACGCAATAACCGCGACACGGTCTTCTATAAGTGTCCACTCCAAATTTAAAAATGAGGGAAATTCTAAAAGTACAAATTTTTATTTTCATGAAAAATTTGAAATTCGAATTCAATAAACTTTTTTGTGGCCAGCATTCTAAATGCAAAATTTTTATTCTGTGACAGAACTTATGACCTATGTATTTTAATTGAATTATTTATTTTCAAAGTATATATACAAGTTAATATTCCCTGACTATTTCAAGAGTCTACCTGTTGCCGTTATTAATAGCGAGCAAAAACGCTGAAAATACACGTTTGTTGTATGGGAGCCCCTCTTAAATATTTATTATATTCTGTTTTAGTATTTGTTGTTATAGCGGCAACAAAAATACATCATCTGTAAAAATTTCAACTGTCTAGCTATCACGGTTCATGAGATACAGCCTAGTGACAGACAGACAGCGGAGGCTTAGTGATAGGGTCCCATTGGTACGGAACCCTAAAAATAACACCTTTACATACAAACAGATTTGAAGTGACTGGCGATTTAGTATATTTTGATAAGCTTTTGTATTCGCGATTTCAATGTTGGTCTTATAGAGAAAGTAGCTATATTGGTGCTCCAGAAGCGGACTTTAGGGCCTTTGTCTCATTACAGCATATCTCTACTGCGCATATTTTGCAAATCAAAATGGGTTTTTTAGTAGTTTTATAAATGAAGATGTGATATGTGATTTGATGTGTTTGGTAATTTTATAAAAAAATGTGAATGAAAATATAGGATATGTGTATATCCTATATTTTCTTTGTGTACCTACTGAGGAGCAGAATAAAAGAAAAGACTCCGAAATTTTAGTACCAGCAAACATATTAAACGTGCAAAAACCTAACTGCAAGAGGATTTTCTAACGAAGCAAATTCCTACAATAAGGTTTAAGATCCAAAATTTCATAATATATACCTGCATATAATTAAATCCCACGATCGATTTTTTATCATTAAAAATAACTTTTCCTATGCGCGCCTTTCTGAGTAAGAAAATAAGCTTTTCATCTCACCTGTTCGGAAAGTTGAAATTTCATGTGTAGGATAGCCGAGTGGAAAATAGATTTTCCCTCCTACTTTATACTCTACTCCTACTATTGAATAAAAGGCCACTATCGAGAGTATCGATAGTTATTGCAATAGTTAGAGCTGTATCAGCTATCGATAGTGATTTTAGTATTGAACTTTATTAGTATTGAACTCGATAGACTATCGATAGTTGAGGAAAAAGCAATAGTATCGATAGACTATCGATAGTTGAGGCAAAAGAAATAGCATCGATATTCTATCGACACTATACTATTGCTTTTGCCTCAACTATCGATAGTCTATCGATATTTTATCGATACTATTCCTTTTGCCTCAACTATCGTTAGTCTATCGATACTATCGATATTTCATCGATACTATCGATAAATCATCGATACTATTGCTTTTGCCTCAACAATCGATAGTCTATCGATTCCCCTTGATTTCCTCACGGTCGAAATGAAAAATAGTATGTTTAACTCGAGTAAAAGCACCCATTTCACTCTCAAGCTATTGGCGCTCTCACTTCGTTCGAGCGCCAGAAACTTCTCGAGTGGAACGGTCACTTTCGTCCCTTGTATAACAATCTACTATTTATTGTTACAGAGTGCAGTGTTTGCGCCGCAGCGGCAGCCGCAGCGGCTGCGGCGGCGGCATGGGCAAACGGCCATGGGCAGGCCGACGCCAGCAAGCCGCCCACACCGGTGCTGGTTCCCAATGGTACCGTCGTCAACGGCACACCACGGTACAACACAACAAAGACTTGTACGTATTAAATAATAAGGTATAAATGGAATAATAGGTAGTCGAAAAAGTTCGCAGCCTTTTATTGGTAAAAATATATATATTTTTTTATTTATATGAAATGTTAATTAAATGAAGTAATGTCCATTTAATTCGACAATCTTTCGACATTTTTCTGGCTGAACCGCTATGCGGTCAAAAAAAATTATATGCAATTTACTCTATTTAAAGAAAATATTTATCCGAAGGTGCTATTTCTGAACTGTATGGACGATGCAGTAAAAATCCATGGTCCATAGTTCCATACATTTTTGTTAGTGGTGGAAGACTGCACCTTTTCTATTAATTAATTCTAGGCGTTCTACTTTAAGAGCTTGTTTCAGATTAATTGCTAACAGTAGATATCAAAATGCATCGCTTGGCCATGTGGCAAAAGCTGGCACACGTCTTGACCATGTTCGGGGTGAGGCCAGGCTTTGGGAATTACCTCACTTAGACCAAGATCGTTTTCGAACATTATTATCGTAGGTGATCCACTTTTTACTGCCTGTTACTATTTTTTTAAAAACGGATCGATTTCAGTTCGTTTGATCAATGTTTTGCAGATAGAAATCCTGTTCACTAAGTTTCTGTCACTCAACATATGGTACCAAAACATCAAGCTTTTTCACATAACCATGTTTATGTAAGTTATTCAAAACTGTTAAGTGGTCAATGCCAAGCTCTTTTGTAATTCGGTGTCTGGTTATGTGACGATATTCTTTTTTTTCCAATAATAGCATAAACACTCACTTTGATAGGACGAACACAGTGAAGAATATCTTTACGATACGATACGATACGAGATGCTACTCAGCCAGGATCAAAGCCTGATTTAAAATCAAAATTATCAGACCTGAATTTGCTCAACCATTTTTTGCAGTGGTTTTGGACAAAGCATCTTCTCTATGAACATCAGGTACAAATCTCTTGAGCACTAGTACCATTCAGACCATTATTTAGCGAAACAAATTGCAAAATGTATCGATTGATTTCCTTATTAACATCCATTTAAAAAAATTATTAAAATAAGGTTAAGTAAGACTTATCTATTTTTCAATTTTATCGCCATTACGAAAAAGTCAGCTGTCAAACAAAATATTTTTTTACCGCCTTAGTTTAGTGAAATCTATACGAGTATAACACGCAAAATGCATGCATTTATAAAGGCCGCGAAATTTTCTGACTTTTTATGTAGGTAATAATTATGGGGAGGTAGCGCAAATGATCATAAGCGGGCAGAGCCAGAAAGCCACCCATACCGGTGCTGATTACCAATGACACGCAACGGCACACTACGGTGCAACACAGCAAATATCTGTAAGCATTAAATAGGTAATAAGAAATAAGATCTAAAATAATAATGAGGTGGCGGCGCAAATGGTCATGAGCGGGGAACAGCCAGCCGCCCACGGCCTACGACATACACACAGAATACAACTTCAACAAGATGTATGAATCAGTAAATATTCCTTTAGGGAAAAAGGGCTAGAGGGCCAAATGATTTTACGCATAATGCAGCAATTCTGTATTGGTAGTAGCACAAATTGCTCAAAAACAGTTTTTCAGTGTCGTGTTACGGTCGTAGCAGAGATAGAGCAGCGTAGCGGAGGATGAACGACTTTATGTTGTTTTAATACAGAAGTTTTCATGTTTCAAATATCTGAATGATAATATGTTTTACACTTTATAAGCGGAATAAAAAAATTGTGTACTTTACATTTTAGTCATTGTTGCAACTTACACTCTATATCAATGGGATAGGGAAAGGATATTTTTAACACAATCTTTGCTGCCACTTAAATTATACTCTTTCAATAGCAATGTAAAATCATTTTTCCCTCATATAAGTTATTGCTGTCTTACTTCTGAGCAATAGTTTCCCCAATTTTTTCACTTATCTCTATCAGTAGCGGTAAGCTTAAAAAAAGGTTGGTAGATAGATAGACAGCCCTTTATTGCACACCCTAAAGAAACAATGTAATTTACAAAGAATGATGAACAAATTGCTAATGCTACGAAAATGACACTCGTAGCTGTAAAACTTATGAAAAGGCGACGCTTGCTACAAACCGACTAGAACTCTATAGATCATTAATAAAATGTTATAATAAGTTCTATTTTTTTAAAATAGAACAACATTGATTTATCCATATTTCAGAGGCATGCCGTTTGCATAAATAAAACTGAAAGGATTATGTACTGAATTAAATTAAAAACAAATCATAAGACGTGTAAGTTTAGATATAATATTTTACAACAACTTAAAATACCTACATTTCCACTATGGATTAGGGTCAACGCAAGCACCACCCTTCGAGGGTACCGCCTCTATAAAATATAACCATAACAAAAGCTATACTAGTAAAAGCAGTGCCTGTTCAAAGACAAACTTTTTGGAGTGCTTTCATATTAAGCTTTAAAGTTGCTTACTTATTTGAGCTCCGAATGCTAGATGGCAGCAGTTACGCTACAAACTGCTGCCCTCTATGGTTTGAATAATGCACTTGAATCTATAAAAGCTCCGGGCTGTAGATGAAACCATTACTATGCTATGGTGAGCTTTGGTTCAAAATATAAATTTGGAAACACTCTGAAGATGGCGCAGCGGTGAATGACCTTTATCGCGATGTATGAATTCAGTATAAAATATTTTGAAAGTACTTTGAGACTTGACAGTCGCTGTTTACTAATACAAAAATTTTAAGTGTATCCTAAATGCAGAGGCAAACTGTAGGTATTATAATTTCTTCAGCAGTGCCTCAGCTCAGTAATAAATACGCCTATTACCTACCGCAATAATTAGAGAACCGCAAAGTAGTATATTAAATTATGTTTGTGTTTACTTACTGGTCACTTGTCAATGTTGTTGTTTCATACAATTTGTAGAACCATATTTCGTAATCATTTTTATGTTTAATCAAGTACAAACAAATAGCGAACGTAACAGTGAATATGATGTAACGAGTTTTTGATTCAATCTTGTGCTATGCACACAAAGCTTATTACTCAATAACGCCATATTAGTCACATAAACAATAAAATTTCAGTACTAAACATCGAAGCAAAGTTAATTAAATATAATCTTGTTAGCAGCGGTTTTATACCAATCATTTGTTATTGTTCGCTGTCTCTACTCGATGAGGGAAGAAAATCTAAATAACAATGGTCATGATTAGCGAGTAGACATCAAAATTTACATGGTGCATCATAGGAAATAAAATTGCTAACGTCTAGTGGACAAGATGGGGTGAGAGATCAGAGAAAGTACGTTCACGACAATCGGTTGAGTTTCATTATTTTCAAAACTTGTCTCTCTTGTGGGCATTCTATTGTGGATGCATAATCATATGTGGATTAGAATAGTGACAATAGGTCCGGTTAGGTTCGTCACATTTTGACATCTCCACGTAGGGGCTTTTTCTTGCCACACGGGATACACACTCTGAACGGACGCTACTTAACGAAACGTGGATGGAAAAAGTCGACGTGAAATTGTCACACTAATAACAATAAAGCTTTGTAAATAGCAAACATTATAAATGCGAGGGGCTTCAAAGGCAATTTTTTAACAATTAGCTGCCCTTTTGTAAGCTCTTGATTATAAGTCGGATATTTATTTAGAAAGGACACTTGCCCTTCTGAAATTGACAATTCTGGTATCTGGATAATCTCATTGCGATTTTTTTACTTTCCGTTGCTACCTATCTTATAAATTATTAATGTTGTTTAAGATCTTAAAAGCAATATCAAATTACGTCGGTCCCAGTAAGTGTCACTGCTAGTGATCAATTTTCATTCGTTTACCTAAAACGACGAAGAAAGTATACACGTTTGTATGAAAATATAAGTTCTACGGTTTTCATAATTGTGATAAATCAAAACAATATAGCTTTGATAAGTAGGACGTACCATGGGTATTCTAGGGTATGAATACCCATGGTACGCCTACTACAGGTACATACATTAATAATACAAGCATGTAGGTATGTATAGTACAAGCTTTTATTCTGAGCACAGTGTGCATTTGTTCATTCTCAATAAAACAGTCTTCAATAGTCACAATTTTGCTTAAGTTTAGGAAGGACTATATTACGTGTGATATACGGTTTTAAAGTTAGTTAATTTCATTAAAACACAATTTTACCGATTACTTCACGATTTATTTGCATTTTATTTCAAACCTGACGTTTCGAACACTTTACAGCGTCCGTGGTCACAGGGAGATTACGGTGTTATTTAAGTCACTACAAAGTTTTGAAAAATTAAACTACCATCACTGATTAATATAAAATTACGTTTTTACGTTAAAATCGCGTGAAGCTCGCACTAAGTATTCGTTTTTATTTTAGTCAATAGGTATGTGTTCACACCATGCCCGAAGGTTCCCGCTGAAAATCAGTATCGTGACAATTTTAATTTGTCACGACTTATACTGTGCGGAGTGTCTTTTTGGCACATGGCACATGGTTTTTAATAATGGTTTTTTTAATTTATAATGTATAATATTAATTAATTTATTCCATTAAAATATATGTAATTCCTTGTTTTTTTGTTTTTTTTTTGTATTTATATTTATTTTATTTCATTTATTTCTATTTACGCAGAAAGACCTAACGGTGTCTTGAGATCATGCAGTGCGAGGTGTTGCTTGGGTTATTGCTAGAATAGAATCGCATTCCGGTGGAACTTTCCAATCATTTTCTCTATTGAAATTTAGATGTTTTCTGATTTCAAGGTCATCTCATTTTATTTAATGACGTTTTAAATAAAATAGGAAGACCTTGAAATCAATCGGTTTTCAATAGTAGAATGTGAATAAATCGCAAAGCAATCTGTAAAATTATTTTTTAATGAGTTCGACTACTCGCGTAGCTATAAGAAACAAATATGTTTGTATTTTTTTTGTGTAACTTAATTAATTTAAAAAAGTAGCAATTGCAAAATTGCTATTTTTTGGTAAAAAATTCATTCTATTATAAAAGCATTTTGAAATACATAGCACAAAGTTATTCTTAAAAAACAGCACTAACTTTTTGTAGCTACCATACAAAGTTAATATTTGAAGAAAAAGTAAAAAGTGCTATTGTCGGCAATAAATCCTTTCCTTGTTTTATTTGATTCAAAATATTTGGAGCCACACTGTACATTTATTGTTTTCATTATTATTTTCAACTTTTTGTTACGGAAAGTGTGCATTAATTTCTCATAATATTTTTACGATAAGTTTTCGCTGCTTAATCATTTTAGAATAAACCGAGGGCATAATGAAAATGAATTTCGATAGTGGATCTTCACAATATTTTAGCGCAAGAATTTACTAATGATCCTTATTTCGCGGATGCCGGGCTGAAGACAAAGTTAGTAGATGCTAACTCCGCATTCCGGAAACTTGCCTTGGGGCTTTGAATGATCGGGACGCTTCGGTGCAAGGTATAAAGCTAGGGTTACCTAGGCAAACAGATATAAATTATGGTAATTTTAATTCTACATGTTAAGATTACTACATAAAATTAGGTAACATTACCTTCATTTCATACTGAATTTTAAAAGCTTTATCATACCCTTGAAAGTTACTTATCAAATCCCTGCGTGAGCTATGCTATGTAATTAGCTCTGTTTACTATAAGTTCAGCTGATAATTAAATAATTAGAGAATACAAGGCAAACTCAGCTCTAAAACGAAACCGGTGGTAATCAGGCGAACTAAACAGGCGACAACAGAAACAAAAACACTCTTCAAAAAAACAAAAGAGGCATCAAAACTTGGATAGGTTGGTATCCCCAATAGATCCCTTTACGGCAATTCTGTATTGAGAAATGTTTTTTGTCGGGTGTTTGTGTCGGCGGCGCGGCCGGTGGCGCTGGGTGGTTCACCCTGCGCTCCATGCCCTTTCTGCCTTTTAGTGGAAGTGCCGAGAAACGGGCTTGAGACACGCCGTCAAGTGACACATTTCGTGTTAGGGTAAAACGACCGGCGCTTTCGGGCAGTGCACACGTTCCGTTAGCTTCTCTATTTTAAAAATTACTTGCTTAGCGATATCCGGGAAGGGACCGACCGCATCGCCGCGCCACTCCGCTGCTCTACGCCACTGTCATAGTTTTCGATGCAGTCGACCTGCGTACGCGTCGTAGGTCGCTTCGCGCGCACGCGCGTTCGTTCTCATGCATCTATATTTTGATACTTGATAACATTAAGACAGCGCGCAAACTATAAATTTAAATGAGAATATACTAAACAAAGTGCCTTTTATTCATGTGAATGATGGATGTTACGAAGAGGTGATATTAGTGGTGCCAGTTACATTTTTTTAGTTACTTACCATGAGCGTGAGGGAAGGCGGAAATGCAGTTCCCTCTTCGAGTAAGTATGAACTTACCCAAGATTTTATATTTCTCACACCAATTTGTTTGAATATTTGTGCTTTAAGTTACCTGGCTTGTATCTGGTGTATAGGGTGACACACGTGGTAAGGGTGCATACGTGAGTGTACCACTGTATTGGAACTTGGCTCCTTATCGAACGGATGTCATGTATGCAGGGCTCGGGAAGCCAGTCAAACAGTAGTTTCTATATCAATAAAAATATTTGAATTGAGGTTAATAGTGTCCCGATCCGCACATGTGTACCATGTTTACTCGTGTTGATCAACAACAACATCAATAAATTGGAGGAATCATTTAACAACATTCATTCAAGTCGGATTATTTTGCACATATATTATTATTCTAAAGATTTGTAAACAACACAATTGACGTAGTCTATTAATTACTTAATGTTATTTATTTGTAGTTCTTATTGGAAATGTGTTTACACTTAATTTTCTCAAAGCTTAACAATAAGATATTCTGTTAAAATTTTAGCTCAAAAATTAAAATTATATGAAACGATAAAACTAGTTGCATGAGTATTTTATCTAACAAGGTCTACGCATCGAAGCGGCAATTGTTTACTATGGCTACGACTCCGTTTTACTCGCGTGCGAGCGATTGCGTGCACCACTGATGCGCGGGCGCCACGCTATCACCAACTCTATTTTTATTAATGTAAAGGTTCAATCTGCAGCCTCAGCTAACTGTCCGGGTGAAGTGAGAAACATTTGTGTGTGCTTAGGTAGACCGACTGCATTTTAGAAAGACTTTAATCTTCGCTCTCTGATCCCCACCATTCCTCCACTACGTGTTTTTGTCATCGGCATGCCGAAGCTCTAGTGACGAACGCACTGTCGATATTTTTTATGCTGATTAGACAATTCTGTTTACACTATTTATTACAGAACTGCGCACATACATTGAAACTATAACGAATTTTAGGCGCAAAAGCAAACTAGTAAAAGTAAATTTAACTAACTGCTAATCAGTTTGGTATATTAATAATTGTTTGACACGAAAATATTTGCTATGTGCGCGTCATTCCAAGAGGAACTATTTGGAATGTTTAGAAAGTCGACGTTAAGTAACGTAACGTCCCTACGGCAGGGTCCGAGTTCGTAACCAGTCAATTAAATCAGAATGGTGGTACTTTCAGCCGTCTCTTTCCCTCCTAGCTTTAGATCCCAAAGCAAAAGCGCCACTTGACGATGATTCACGTTCAAATTCCATACCGACGATTGATAACAGCCGAACTAGTGAATGGCAGAACGTTTTAGGTCATTTTATTTACTTGCTGGTCATGCGTCAAACAATCAATGCAGATTATGTGTTTTGTTTACTTAATCGTAGTTACCTACCTATTTACGAATTTGTGAATGGCGGACTGTTAAAATGTTTGCTGATATGCATATATTTTATTTCATTCACGCAAAAAAGGAATATATTTTCATAAAAATTGCCAAATTATAATAATAAGGCATCAATGAGTGTGCTTTGATGATGTAACGAAGTGTTGCTGGAAACCTCCACATTTTGTACAGCACGTTGCAAGTCAATGACCTTATGGAACGGGAATACTAGGCCCAATGTAATCCTACATTTTGGTCGCCGTCACACGATGCCATGTTGATATTCTCTGAATATGTCACGACTAATCGGTAAATCGTTTTCGGGCTTTATGTCAATATGCCTCTAAGCATATTTAAAAAAAAACTTTATTTATACCTGCTTAAATAATAAATTTAGTTATAAATACCTATGTAACTATATAAGTTTTAATGCCGACCTGAATGTACAAATAAGTATGTTTATAATTAATATATTGTATTGTAGTGTCATTAATATCGTGTTGTCAATGAGCTTCCGACGTAAATGAACACGTGTGCTCGCGACTAATGCCCCTAATAGTATTATTGTGTAGCCCAGCATTTATCTGCGAATTGTTTCTCACGATATTTCTTTGCAGTTTATATATTCAATGAATATTACTCATGTAATAAATAGACGAAAAGTAAGAATTAGGTAGAAAAAGGCGTCATATACTGACATGATTATCATAATAAAATTGACATCCTAACTAAGAGGCTGGGGGTATTAGTCTACAAGTCAGACTGGTTGAGTGCAAAATGAGCAGAATAAAAGTATGTATGTATGCCAATCTATCTTTGGTATACTCGTTTCAAAATTACCTATTTTTTTTACGCAATCCCATTCGTGGTAGTGGCAGTAAAACTACCAAAAATTTAAGATTTTGGGACTTAAGCAAATTTTTTTTTTACTTAATAACATTTAAGTTGTTAGATGTTATGCCTTCAAGAGAAGTTAGCAATTCGATATGGCTTATCCAGTGTGAATTGAAAATGCGGGACAATCAAGGTACTGCGCTGCTTTCACCAAGAGTCGGAATGATTGTTAAAGGGCAGTTCGGTATGTAGATACAGTTAATTGGTTTTGATTTATACTGTAAGTAATCTAGGCGTAGAAAGTTGTTTGTAGTCTAGTGGTTAGGTAAAGCAAAATAAAAACAATAGATTTTATATTTCTTGGATCTTTTTACATGGCTGATATTCAGCGTTCTTTGAATGTTTTTTTTTTGTAAAATTACATGCGTAGAAGCTTTTCTTAATAAGCTGAGTTAATTTGTCCAAGACAAGAGCCCACTCCACAACACACTCCTACAATAAGTCAATGGCGTGCCCGTAAGCTTAAAATGCCCTACTTAAAATATGCGTAGAATTTCCCCTTCCTGCTTTTAAAATAACACAAGCTTAATTTAACTCAAGTTCTAAAATAGTATAATCGCCGTAGGAACTAACAATAAACATGAAATGTCACGATTACTGTCTCCCGCCCAATAATTTGGACGATGTCGTCCTGTTAACATTTTTCCGGAAACACGTAGGTATGTGTGTTTATTTTAGTAGAGAATTGGCTGTTTATTCAAATTGTATATCAGAAAGTACGGAATGAGTTGCATTTGAAATAAGTTCAAGATAGACTTGCGTTGTCTTTACGTGTTAAGAGTTGAGTTGAAATATGTTTTACTATCAAATATTTGAGGGCTTGAACGGAATGCAACGAAAAGTTACGCATACAGAAGAATGTTTGGTTGCATTGAAATTCCGGCATGTAAGAGTGTGTCGGCGCGGGCGCGGGAGTAGGGGGGCGCGGGCGGCTGCGCCATGCTGAATAAACAAAACTACAAAACAGATACACGCCTCCGATGCGCTAGCCGCCGATTGTACGCTGCTACCACATTATATTAATAAGCGCCACTCTATTCAAGCGGGCTGGATGTCATATTTCTTAATCCCCTTAATTCTTAGTGACGTTTTAGTGGATGCAGTTCCTATACTTTCCTCTCTTTGGTGTTTAGTTTACAGTTCAATGTGTATCATGGAAAAGTTTTGTTTACATCGCTATTTTCTTTCTTAATCTCTTAGTTTTCAGTATGTAGATATGAAAAACATTAAGCTTTTCGAATCACATTCGAAACATTCACATAACATTCACATAAAAACGAAAGCTTGTAGCAAAGGAATGTTAACTACAAATATTACGTTCAAGAAATCCAACGCATCACCATAAGCATTTTGATAAGACACTTCATAGATAAGTTCATGGGTGTCCTGAGATTGTCAACAAGAAGTGTTCATTAATGAAAAGCGTGGTTAGAAAAGAGTTTTTTATGAAATATTTCCTTTATTTTTACTGTAAAGAAAATAAATTATTGGATTGAGCTTCAATTGTCAAAAGCTTCATTAGTCTTTAAATTTTTTAAAGTTTCTTAAAACCTTACCATATTATGAATTGAATCAGAAAAGGTACGTCACGTTGTTTATTCCAGAAAAGGCAGCGATAACACAATTGCGTACACGTGCATTCACGCAGTCGGAGCGTTATGTCAAAACAACATTTGTTACAACTAAAGATCAGTAAACAAGTGTCAGCTTTCTTAAAGCTTTCAGTAATGGCTTCTGATGTGAATTCCGATACCGAGCCAGATCAATGAAGGTGCTGGAAATTGGACACGTAAAGTCGATGTTGCATTACTCGTAGAACATAGAGTAATACCTCAAGTCAAGAGCGAGGTGTGGAAGGCGGTGCGCGAGGCCGGCTAGGTGCAGTACCTCACCAATGAATGAAAAGGTACCAGAAGCGCAAGCCACCACGCAACCCAAATACTTGGCATTCCTCGCCTCCCCCCGCGGCCGCGTGTGCGTTCGCTTTTACCTCTGCCGCGTAGCCAGAAATAATTTGCTTGCTTAGCTTACATACCAGCATGGAAATGTGTATCGAATTAGCGAACACTCGATTAAGCTGTTCGATTGGTGTATCTCATAGAGGATGACTTTGCTCTGCAGTTATATGCAACTCTTTGCACCTCTAAACGGTTAAAATAAGGTTATTAAACTACTCGAAATGTCTCTACATACTTAGTAGAATGTAGTTTAGTGATGTAACGTCTAAGAAGGAGATGATAGGAAATATTTTACAGTTTTCGCATACTACGAAATGATTCAACGTGATATACATAATTTCAACTAACTCCACGTGAATGAATTCCTGGTGAATAGTATTGTTTTACTAAGTATCGAATCGCATTTTATCACTTAGTCATCGTGACCTTTTAGGTATATCCGAATTGTTCCTTACACAGTCACACATTCAGCGTTAACTTCATTAGTCATATCTAAATTTCGATAGAACACTAAAACTTGACTAATAACATTATAAATATTAAGTTATTCACCGAAAATAACCGATGCCGTGATTTATAATGAAACTTAATATGCTTAAGTAAGTCTTTGAGGTTAATAGCTATAGTGACATATAAAAAGAGGAGTGTATTTTTCGATTCAGTTCCCACGTTCTTTTTTGTGAAGCAACCGATAAGGGGAATGGTATACCCTTTCTTAGTCCAGTAAGCGATCGTGGGCCCTTATTTATTGCTAATAGATTTCCGAACGGCGAATGTCTATGCATGCATTTACGAGGGGACAACCCACTTAATGCAATCAAACTCCATTCTACAAAATTGTAATGTATAATTAACCAACTCTCAAAGACACCGTTAGAATTTTTGTTTATTTTTTATATTAAGTACGCGTTAGCCTACTAATATCTAACCTACGTTAAATACTTGCTTGTCTTTATAAATAAATTATCTTCTAGGTAATCAATCGGGTAATGATTTATTAGAAGAAAAAAAATTGACTTTATTGGTGTATAACTTAAAATGTAATGAAAGAATTCTAGGTAAAAGGAGTGTATCATAATTTTCTATTTGATCGAGTTTGTAGCAAACATTTGACGGATTACTATTGAATTTTTTGGGCAGTAGTATTATTATGACTATGATGTTATTAATTAGTGATAAAATTGTTTATCAAATACTCTTTTACGCCGAAAATAGAGCTTATCAATTTAATGTTCATCTATTCGAAAATAATAGATGACAATCGTTACTACTAGCGTCTTGTGAGCTTATTACAATAATAACTGTTTTATGAGTAATTTATAAATAAATAAATTGTTTCAACCAACACACCAATTACCTAGCCCCAAACTAAGCGTGAGCTTGTGATATGGTTACTAGGATAACGGATAGAAATACTTAAATTACATATAAACATCCATGACTTGGGTACAAATGCTCGTGCACCTCACACAAACATTTGCCCCTTGCGGGATTCGAACCCGCAACCGCCTGGTTTAGAAGTCCGGTGCGCGAACGACTACACCAAGACGTTCGTTATGTACGCATGAAATGGTTATCCTAAGTTTTAATTTATCAATGAAAAATATTTTGATTTTGTGACATGTAATACTCTTTTACCGGTTGCTCTGAGGAGCTCTGAAGTGACGAAATCTGCTCACAGATCCGACTTAATACATACTTACGATCTTAACAACCTGGTTCTCATGTCAAATTCACTCAGTATACCTGTTTAAAATCATTTCACTGGTATAACCAAACTCTTTAAAAGCTTTTAATCGTCACGCGTAATTCTCCTATTAAACTGGTAAAAGCATCGTTGGAGTAAAAAAAAGAAGCGTTTCGTCTTGTTGGTCTGATACACCTCATTCCCTACATCGTATAACTATTATCCGGAGTTTCGTAATAATTTTTTCGTTAATTAAATGAGATGATCGCATTGCAGGTGCAGGGGGCGCGAGCGCAGCGGCCGGCGTGATAGGGGTGACTCGGCGCGGCCGCTGCAAGTGGTTCAACGTCGCCAAGGGCTGGGGGTTCATCACCCCTGACGACGGCGGCCAAGATGTCTTCGTTCATCAGGTAAATCGAAATTACATTTGCCTCTAAGATACGAGTATTATACCTACAACAGAAAACTCTATAAGCCAATTTTATGAACACTTTAATCATGCTTAGATTACGATGTTTTTTTATTATGATACTTTTCTTGAATATTTCTTAGGTTTACTTTAATCTGTATAGTCAGTGAGACGATTTACTGACAAATGCGGAATCTTTTAAATTGAAATTACTCCTGTATGTAGCTACATATTTTTTTGGATCAAATGTTTATCAGTTAAAAACAGGATGCATTTAATTTAAAACTCTACTTCTGCTGTCAAAAGTACGACGTAGATAGTGGACAATCTTGTACGCATTTTACTTACTGTAAGCTTAAGTTTAACGACTAATAATATTGGTTTTGTGATAAAAATAGGAGGAAATCGTTAAAGCTTTTATAACATACTTAAAAGTTAAACTTTACGTTTATTCTTGTGATAATTATTTAACAATTCAAACTTACCGTTGAGTCAACATGAGGTAATCAATGAGATGCTTAATGCGTAGGAATTTATTCAGGAACGCAGGTGACATTTTACGACGGTTCATACTAACCACATTCTTTCACAACGCAACAAGCTGCGGGGGGCTGTTCACAGCATTGTCAGTATCATAATGCAATACGCCATGCACAGTTTTTATGGACTACCTATCATAATGTATGACTGGATAAAATGACTTGGACGGAATTGGTGGTAATATTAACTCAATGCAGATATTTAATATAAAAAAAAAAACAAACAAAAGCTTTCACATTTCGAGTAAGAAGAGTTATTTTAAACATATACATATCTTATTTTTAAACATGAAACCGACAGTGGGGACTAAAGGTAGAAGTTTTTAAATTCCACCTATGTATTCTTGAAATTTTGCTGTTTAAATGTAACTTTGAATACTTCTCATTTTTAATTAAAATGCATTTTTCGTTACTCATTTCTCATATTATGGGAAAACCTAAACATACGTTCTTATTGTATGTTCTAGGAAACCATATAGTACTAGGTTTTTTTATTTATCTGCTGTTTAATAAATACGAATTATTTTAAAAACCTTTCTAACATAGCTTTGTAAGCGTAGGAAAAGTTTTTATTATGGATGACACAATTTGAACACCTGTTGATGAATACTTATTAGCATAATTGCTTAAAATGAAGTAAAATGCGTTGAATTTTAAATGTAAGTTCCACCCTATAATTGGGTAAGATATTTCTGATAAGGTATAAAGTTCGTTCCTCGACATCCGGTTCTTAAAGGGCCTATCAATTTGGTGCCTTTGTTTAAATGCGTGTTTTTTATAATTAGTAGTGACGAATATTGCGTATTGCTCAACGCTATATTTATCTACTCTACTAACGTTTCTGGCCCATGGAATTGCGCGTAAATTTGTTGTCATAGGTCCTCAAGGTACTTTGGTACCGTAGCTTTGTTGTAGCACCTTCATTTTTTATTTTGTAGTACAAATAATTTAGTAATACATTTAAAATAAAAATAAAATTAATAATTTGGCTTACTTACAGTCAACTTACACATTTCCAATACTTAGGCTAAGTGTAGTGACTACTTAATACTAAACACAGCATGCAATATAATATTAATCTAAAAGAAGAAACAGAAGAGTAGGTACAAATAAGGTAATACAATAATAACTCACGTTCGAGCGACACTATTTACTTATAATATAATTAATGTTTAGGCTTTTCTGGCTCATTTTTAGTTGCATTATTTAATTAAGCCAACGATAATAGTTTTAAAACAAAGAAAATTATAACTCCCTATTCTATTAGACACGACGGATCCAAACATGAATTTAAAATATGACCACGATATTTAGATGACTACGGCCCGGTGCAACCCAGCCAAAACGTTAAGCAGTGAGTATCAAATACTCATATTTTGAATTAGTGTTTAGACCCGTCACGTCGAATTCTTATTGTAATGCAACGCGAAAGTTTAAATTCATACAAAACAAATTACTATGATAAATAATCAAGATTGTTTTTCAAATAGGTACATTACCATTCAATCAAAATTATTTTTACCGTCTTTCCAAAAGAATGGCACTTGGGCGTCGATTTTTATTGCAGTAGAAGAAAACGTAAAATCATTCATAAAATATGTAGTCGTATCTAGCGGTTGACCCGATAGAGCGCTTATTTGTTTGCTCGGCTTATCAAGGCCGGATGTTTTTTCCATACATTTACGCCACCAAACTTCGCTTCGCTCGGTTACAGCAAGACGTTAGCAGTAAAATTTATATTAGGTCAAGACTATATTGTCGGAAGTTGATAATGTATTTTTTCTCTTTTTTAAAAACACGTGTTTATGTTAGAAATAATGACTTTGTTAGATAAGCAATAGATGAATTATTTATAGTACTCAAGTCCTAAAAAATATAGGTACCGCGAATGCACTCGTAGTCATATGAATGTTTAAAATCTGTTCTGAAAACTCCAGAACATTTGATTATTTTACCCTAAATGGCATCACTTCTTTATTGTCCGTCCGTTCGTCTGTCTGTCTGTCAAGAGCCTATTTCTCTGGAACACGGGGACGTACAAAGTAATTTACATCAAAAATTAGGTCTGCGGTCCCTTAAAGCTGTAAAAAAATCACGCTTCTAAATCAAGGCAATCCTACAACATCTCTCTGTGAGGAATTAAATTCATAGAGTACATCATCCATAGACCTACTATCATAAAATTTGACAAAAAGGAAGGTGTTACAGCACAAGTAAAGGAAAAAATCCGGAAACTACAACTTAGTTGTTACATCGTAGAAAAAAAAATTGCAATTATAAAAATACGTTCGGTACCCCTTAGTGCGCTAATCTGATTTTAGCTTGCCTAATTTTTTCCTCGTAAATGAAGAATTTCCCATACAAACTTCCTATCTAATCATAAAATACGCAATTCTTAATTTTGTAACTAAATATAATATTATTTTTTATCGATTTAGCTTCAAATTTTCAAACAAACTTATCCCCTTATTTTTATCCCCTTAAGGGGTGAATTTCCATACATCCTTTCTTAGTGCTCATCTATAGTAAAAAAAGAAGCATGGTGTGTGTTGATGTGTCGGTTAGTCAGCCATTAAGGGCCCTGCACGAAATTGAGAAAATTAACGTATTTCTTAATCACTTGTACGATGATCTGAATTAGTTAAATACATTAAAACAACTTATTTACGTCAGCCTAATGAATGCACTAGGTCCTGGTCTTGTTGAAATTTGAAACAAATTATTTATGATATAATAAACATAACTTGTAGCTAATGATATCTAAGAGCATTTTTTTTTCGAAAACTTGGTGACTTTTACGTATGAAACAATAATTTGTACATGAAAATGATTGTATTGATATTCCTCAGGTCCCCATCTTTTTAATATACACGAATAAAATATAAATAAGAAAATATGAACACTTTTCAGTTTTTAATACAAATGTCTGATGGTTTTGCGCATTGCGCAGAATAAAACTATTGTTCTAATTAAATCATCAAGTCTAAAACTTTAAAGCAAATGGGTCTACTTACTAATATTAATAAGTTCGATTCTGTTTGAAGATCGTTTAGACTTACTCGACTTGCTTTGCGCTGCACCCCCTAAATTATCAAAATAATACTTGAATCTTGTACGGACAATGTCTGAAAAAAAGTTTTTATTTATTAAGTCGGATCCTTGTTATATGTATATTTTAAAGTAGTGAGGCGATTTGTCAAAGGTGCACTGCAGAGAGATACCTGTAATAAGTTAAATAAAGTTTTTCGTACCATGATTTTTAGGGTTCCGTACCCATAGGGTAAAAACGGGACCCTATAACTAAGCCTCCGCTGTCTGTCTGGCTGTCACGAGGCTGTATCTCATAAACCATAATCGCCAGATAGTTGAAATTTTCTAAAAATAGAATAAAAATAATATCTAAGGGGGGCTCCCATATAAAAAAAACGTGATTTTTGGATGGTTTTTGCTCTATATTAATAACGTAATAACGGCAACAGGTAGATTCATGTAATTTTTACAGAATATCAATATGAATATAAACTTTAAAAATAAATAATTTTAATATTTAACGTTTTAATATTTAAATTTCACGTTTGTTGTAAGGGGGGGGGGGGGGGGGGGGCTTACAACAAACGTGTTTTCTTATCAGGACAGGCAACACGCAGACGCTTGAAATATTCACTTAAAATGATCAATTTTGAAATCCCAAATTATTTTTTCACTGCCCCATACTATTTAGTAAATCAGCTAGATAAATTTGTATGGAAAGGTGATGTTTTTTGTCTGTTTTCGAGGTCTTGTAATAGAGAAAAATGTTGCAGGGCAACTCAACTATCACCTCTTGAAGGCTCCGACACCGGTGACGGAACACACTGTACCTCTATATATTTATTGGGAGCTTCGTAGAATCGTGTTCCTTTTAACGTTTTGAAACAAAAAAAGATCATCTATTGTATAGGTACGGAACCCTACGTGCGCGAGCCTTCGACTCGCAATTGGCCGGTTTTTGTAGTTGTTGATTATATTTGATAAAATTTTGTAATTGTAGATATCTATATGTCTATTCGATATCTTGGGCACCCGACCATGCCTATCGCTTAACATAGTCTTCCTTTTAAAGTTAATGGAATCGAGTTAATGGAATTGGAAACGAGTACGACTACCTATTTGATAAATTGTAACTGTTCATAATCATCAATAACTTTGGTTTAAAAGTTACATACTTATTTTTTATTTATTTTACAATTTCTTAATTTTCATATTACACGATATTGAATATTTAATAATGTCCTCTCAGCCGAATTTCGACTACAGCGGCCAATTTTAACAGAGATTATCCGACGGCGCAGGAGATATTATAATGCACATGTGTATGCGCAATACACAGGTGCACTCTCTGTTCCTTCACTCTCATAATTCGGTGGCTGTCGGACATGGCCGTAGAGAGATCAGACGCAGGACCAACGGCTTAACGTGCTTTCCGAGGCACCGGGGTGTTAGACAATACCTTCGACAGGGTCAAAGGGGGTAAAAGTGGTGGTGGTGTTCTTTTCGCAAGTTCGTCTGAAAAAAAAAACAACAACTCATAACCTGTTAAAAGGCTTATTGGAAAATAAACAATGCATTACTAGCATAATTCAATGTTTTAAATACTATAGTTAATTTATTACTTTATATTATGCAGTTTTCAGGTACACATGGTAGTTAAAAAATGCAGTATTGCTACCGTGACTGGTCATGATAAGTGCAAAAATATTAGAAACCCATAACTAAGACCATATGAAGTCATTGCAATTTAGTTCATACTCTAATGTCAATAAATATTGTTTACCTATAACTGAGCGTGAGCTTGTGCTATGGTGACTAGGATAACGGATAGAAATTCTATATACGTTTATAAACATCTATGACTTTTACAAATGCTCGTGCTCATCTCACAATTGCCCCTCGTGGGATTTAAACCTGCAATCGCTTGTGTTGTAGGCGGGGGCGCGATGAAATCCTGTTAGAGCCAGGTTATTTAATCTTGCGCGACATAGTTTTCGTTGTTAGTATTCAATTCAGTGCCAATATATTACTGATGTTATAGCTCAGTAGTGGTATTAGAACTTATTAATGCTTATGTACATTTTCTCCTTTCCAGAGCGTCATCCAAATGCCCGGTTTCCGGTCGCTTGGTGATGAAGAAGAAGTGGAATTCGAGTGCAAGGAGTCCGACAAAGGTCTCGAGGCGACGCGCGTGTCCGGCCCGTCCGCCGTCGACTGCCAGGGTTCACACCGACGCCCACTTTCCAAGAAGCGGTTCAGAAAAATCCGGTAATTATTCTTCTTCTTGAGGTGCTTGTGGCATAGTGACAGTGTTTTGGTAGTAATACCAAAGTTAATCAACCCACAGCACGGTTGAATGAGTGTGTGACTATTCCATTCAATCGTTCAGTCAATCACAAGCATCTTCGTGCTTCGGAACGCCCGTTAAGCAGTTAGGGCGGCATGATAACATCCGACAGTAAGGTCACTTGCCTTGCATACACCCGTGCACCATTCCGTCCTGAGCCCATGTAATAGAGTATGGCTCATACCTACCTCTTCAAAATTGAGATGAGGCATTTGCTTTTGAGGATCTAATAGGCTAAATTTTACTTTTTTATTATTATTCTTTTTCTTAGCGTGTGGGTTATAACAAAACCTTCAGCAAGGAGACCGCTTAACTCGTTCGCTTTTAAAAATGGCTTTCAAACTGACGTCGGTCAAGCAGTAACACGACAGTGAGCAAGTCACTGTTTAAGCTTTCCAATCAAATGGTAGGTAGGTCTGCAGATGACTTTGAATCCAAACGGAAAGTTAGAAATATTTTAGTTTCGTTGGAAAGTAGATATACAAAAGTTAGGCACAGGACAGACAGACAGGCGAGACAGGCATACAGACAGACAGACAGGACAGTCGAGAACGTGGTACCCAGCACCAAGATACGTTTAGATCGTGGTATTATCTCGTTAAGTATGCAAAATGCCCTTAGATTCCCTACGAGTCGGACCATGTATCCTTTTAGGGCAATTAGCCGGCCTACCGCCAAACTTAAACGCTATCGCGATAGCAATTGCAATTCCCAGCAATCAAATTAATTTACTTTTTCATTAGTTTGATAGCTAACAGGGCTTACCGTTAGTTTAAAAGCTATAATTTCTTCGCTGAAATATTTATTTGTTGCAATGTGCTTGCTTGCTGGGCGATTTTACCTGCAATGTCCTGACCACTTTTAGATTATTTTCCATCATCGTAAGAGCACCGGTTAGTGAAACAATTAATTTCCAAACGCAGAAATCGTCACACATTGCGGCACGTGGGATTGAACCCGGTACCTCCCGCAAGATTGCAATCCGCTAATCACTACGCCACCGACACACTTGCAAATGTCTTAACATTATTTTTAATTGATTCCAGATGCTACAATTGTGGGGAATTCGCCAACCACATAGCTGCCAAGTGCAGCATCGGGCCGCAACCAAAGAGATGTCACAACTGCAAGAGCCAAGATCACCTTATTGCCGACTGCCCAGTAAAGGTGACTTGTCTTATCGATTAATTTTTGCCTACTAAATATATATTTTTCGTCAGGGACATGTGCCGTACCCCGTCGTGATGGCCACGTAAGCCGAGCAAGCAAAAAATATATTTTGCCTAACGATTAATAAAAATAAAGGTTGTACATATGTAAAACCTTTATTTTTGTTAATCAACAACTAGTTACAACACTTTTAATGGCATGCATATTTTGACAGTAGTATTAAAATTTAATCTGTGTCAAAGTCGGGCAGTTTCGTACTGCTTGTATTGTACAACAAAAAATGTATAAATATGTTGAAACAGTTTATTTACGAGTAATTGGTGTGTTTGTT
Source organism: Pyrausta nigrata (assembly GCA_949316185.1). Classification (NCBI taxonomy): domain Eukaryota; kingdom Metazoa; phylum Arthropoda; class Insecta; order Lepidoptera; family Crambidae; genus Pyrausta; species Pyrausta nigrata. Next base: position 9,830,875 of record OX438941.1, on the reverse strand, counting down.
GACACAGTTTATTTATTTATCTTTCGAAAAAGAGTCATATTATTTTTGTTTGAAATATTGTTCTATAGGCATACGGTTCAAATCATAAATCTCCGAATTTTTAGGTTGAGAAAAAGGATGATCCACAATCGAAGAGTTCAGGCAGTTCCCAGGAGAGTCAGCAGGGGAGTCCGCAGCAGTCATAACTCTTTCATTTGAATACATCCACCTTTTCACGTCTCGCAACATTTTATCATTTACTTGTTAAGCGCATTTATTTTTACGCTCAAAGTACAAAAAGTAAGAATACGAAAATATTATCTACCTACATTAACCAGTTCTCTAATGTGAACACATCTACCTCATATATTTAGTGCGATATACCTCTAAATACAGTATCAACTTATAAGTACAAGACTGATCAATACAAATCCATAAATGTAGTACAAAATAATTTTATTGATAAAATCTTTATGACCTAAGTTTTCAAATGTAACGTAAGTACAAATTTTATGTGTTCGAGTGTCAATACCATTATTAATACTTATTAATTGTATTTACCCAAAGTTAAGTGTGTGTTTATATGATTATTATTAATTTTGTTGCTATATTATATTATGACAAACTTTATGTTAGAGTTTTAGAATTTAGCTGTAAAATAGGTATAGAAGTATAACGATGGCTATGAAAATATTTTATCGAGATCAAAGTTTTACCGGGCCTGAAAAATATCTATATAAGTCAATTCTTAACAAAACAAAATATTGTAGTTGAAGTTGTAAAAAAAACGGGTTTACAATAATAAATTGAAAGTATGGTATAAGTATAAATAACAATTATCAGTTGCATGATACAACCACACCATAATTGTTTTCAGGAAATTTTTATATATGCGTAGTTTTGAGCTAAAACTAGGTATATGCTACAAAAACGTGCCAAAGCAAACGATTTTTGCAATAATAATAATATTATGTATTCAATGATAGCAAAAGAGCTTTTTGTTGAGTGGCAAGAAAATTGAGCTACCAAAAATATTTTTATTAATGATTTATTTACGGATTTCATTGTACGAGTAAGACACTATTCCGGCAGAATTAGGAAAACAATGATTGTATAGTCATAGACGATTTTTATCTAATTATGCCATAAAATGTAAAGGTTTCATATTTTATTAAGACCGTAATAGTAAAGGATTAATATACAAATACATGTGTGTAATCTAAATTAAATACGAGTACTATTGTTTATCAGCAAAGTTATTGAATGAATGTTTATTCTCAAATATCAATAAAGGAAACTGAAACGTTTTTGTACAATTTTGGGCCCAAATGTAAAGAGATGAAAATAGCATCGAATAATGTCTTAGAATTAAAAAGGTAATACGTACAGGTCTCCTACAAATAATTGTACATTTTTTACCATTTCAGGATACATTTCCATAAGTAACTGACTATATATCTGAGAGATAATTTAAACTCTTACATACCATATACCATAACCCCATAATTTTTTTTTGGCATTATTATACAGTAGGACGAAGTATTGCGTATACAAATTTAAAACAAAAAAATATAAATGCGTTTAGAAATACTTTACAAATACAAAAAAAAGGAATTAAAAAATCATTACGTATCCCAATTTTGGAAAAATGTTTGCACTTGACACAGTAACGGAATCTGCAAAAATTATTAATTGTAAAGCAGATGTACCTGTACTATAATGATACATTGTTTGCTCAATAGAGTAATTTTTATTTTGTGAAGTTCGGTAATATTGGGTACGTTCCGTATGCTTTTGCAGCATAATCCGGTTAAGTACGCAGTTATATCAAAAAATATATATATGTAGCGATGAAGAAAAATAAGCTTTGAGTTTATGTGAATTCAATTTGCAATAATTAACAGTTATCATAAGTTTGATTTTATTTTATAAGTATTTAAGTAAGGTTTTCTTGCTCACCAATCGGAGTTATTCCAATCCAAAATAATACTTAGAACAATCATCATTTACCTAATTTATTAATTTGCAGAAACTCGCAAAAACACTAGATTTTTTCAATACATAATTATTTGATATATGGTAATTGCCAATTATTCCATACTAGTTCTAGAATAAAATTTTTGATGTTCTATGCAATATTGTCACCGAGTAAATGATATTTTAGTATCGAATCAAAAATATTTTGACTTTAGATTTGCATTAGGATCAATAAAAAGGAATCACGAATTTCATATTGCAAGAAAAGTGGGTTTTAAAAGAATATTGACCTAGTAATTTTAACAAAATAATTTGTATCAAAATGCGGCATAAAAAATGAACAGCTTTTTCAAATATGGCTCTAATATGACCCACTTGCGCACGCCCGGATTAGCTATTCCGGGCTATTCCTAGTATCTGAGTTGAAAGCCCACTTGCTTAAGTCTGGATTAGCTAATCCGGATGGTCCACTACCGCCAGTCCGGACTACCTATTCCGGGCTGGTGCAAATGGGCTTTCAACTCATATAATAGGTCTTGAACAAATTCAGATTAGCTAATCCGGACTTGCGCAAGTGGGCCTAAGAAATTGAAATGAATGATAATATTTTATTATCACACTTGACAGTACTTAGCTTTTTGGTGCAATTTAATACAGTGTTTAATCAAATTCAAGTCAAAGTAGAGTAGCTAAATAAAAGTCACACCATAATGTGTTCCAACATTTTGAGTTTGGGAACCTAAAATGTTTAGAAATTAATGCATAGTTTAGTTTAATGTACCCATCGACGTATTTTGATAAACTATAAGAACAAACAAGATGATTTTGTGTTAAGCAGCTTAACATTTATGCCAGTCTTAAATAAAAGTGAATGTTATTTTTGTCACCGTACGGCGCGTACACACTATATCAAAAGTAATTATATGATGCTTGTGACAAGCCTCTCGAATTATCACTTATTAAATTGATAACTGGCTACTTTAACAGTATATACCTAAATTACGGGTTCTCTTGCATTTCAGTTACAATAACTAGTAAGTAGTTTACGTGTAATTATTTATAAGATATTAATGAAAGACTATTGGAAAACATCTACCTCATAATTTAATGTCGTTGAATAGAGTTTATTCTTAAGTTAATTAACATTTACAAATTCTAGCAATTATATTTTGCGAACTATCTTTGCTAATTGCCGAATTTCTTGATGATCGTATTTCTTATGTTTAGAGTTTCATTTTTGTTTTTTTTATTATTCAAGAAAAATAAACTGTACAAAAGTATGCACCATGTTTTTTTTATAACTGTGATGTGATGTATGATGTGTACATATTTCATACGGGTGTATAATTTATCCAGATATAGTTACTAAAGAGTTAATATTTGTTTTACGACCGAACAGCAATGTAAATGTGATGTATCTAACTCAGTTTTGAATTTTATTGAACTATCATACATATGATATGACTTCTAGTTTAGAAGTACATAAAACAATTATATTGTATGAAAAAATAAACAAAGCAATTAAGTAACAAAATTTTTGCCAATGTGTTGGTTAGGACCGACTCTAACTGCCATCAAAATATACAGGGTGTCCCAAGAAGTATGGTAAAGCAGAAGTTCAGAGATAGAGTACCTCTTGGGGTACCCGAATCACCCCCATGTATGTTCCATGATTTTTTTTGTTATCTGATGGCCAAATTATATAGAATTTACCGCCTCGATGTCTTTCAAGGCCGATCTAGCCAAAAGTAGCCTATTCAGTGCTATTTTTTTTAAATTGTAAATAAAGCTGAGAGTCTGGAAAAGTTTTGAAAACTACTTTAAAACCATAAAGTCACCTTTTTCGCTCATTAAAACACAATTTTACAGATTACTTCGCGATTTATATACATTTTATTTTAAACCTGACGTTTCGAACACTTTACAGCGATCGTGGTCACAGGGAGACTAAGGTATTATTTATCATTACAAAGTTTTGAAATATTTTAACTACCGTCAGTCATTAATATTAATTTACGTTCCTATTTACGCAGAAAGAGCTAACCGTGTCCTGAGATCTTACAGTGCTAGGTGTTGCTTTGGTTTTTGCTAGAATAGGATCCCATGCCGGTGGAACTTTCCAACCATCTTCTCTATTGAAATTTGGATATTTTCTAATTTCAATGGCTTCACGTAGCATTCGAGGAATAAAACGCCGTTCTTTTGGAGTGGAGTGGAGTGATTCGGGTACCCCAAAAGGTACTCTATCTCTGGATTTCTGCTTTACCATACTTCTTGGGACACCCTGTATGCCATTTGGTATATACATACTGTTGTTGACTTTTTTAAGACATGGCCATATTCTCGAGCCCAAAGAAATGGGGTATACTCGTAAAGTCCGCAGGATCGCATTAGATGCAGGCCGCTTGTTACAGGTCACTTTAAAAATCTATGGGGAAGGCCTATGTTTAGCAGTGGACGTCTTGCGGCTGATAATGATGATGACGATGATGGGCAAAAGAGTTCTGTACACTTAAACTAAGCTACCCTGTAGGTTGCTTAGTTTTTGGTGCACATTTCTATTTCCGCGAACGACCCAAACTGAACCAGTACAGGCGATGGATGTATGTACTGGCGATGTAGATCATACATTTTTTTTTATTTACATACCTGAGTTCAATTGTCGTAAATTTTTGTTATTATTATTATTTAAGGCTAATAAGAATACGATTTATTAGCCTGAGTGCAAATAACTAGTTTGTACGTTTACCAAATCGTTGTTTACACGTCGTCACAAATCCGTCTCCGTAATCCGGTGAAGAATAGTCACGCGACGTAACGTTTCAGCGTTATAATGGTTTCAATTATTTGGGAGTGACGATCAAGCCTTATCAGCTAGCGTATCAGGTAATGAGCTCCTGCAACAAATGGCCACGAGTGAGTGACGGTCCTCGGAGAGTCCAGGAGAGGGCGGGAGGGGTCGGCGCGGAGATGTCACGTTTTTGAGCGGAGCCGGGCGAAGTCGGGCGCTCGGAGGATGCAGCAGTGCGGGGCCCCCCGCACCCGCCCGCCCCGCGCTGACGTAACGCTGCCGTGTCTGCCGCCCGCCCTAGTGTGTGCCGCGCCGCGCTCCGACAGGGCCATCACGCACGACTCGCGCCCTGCACCACACCAGTGCAAATCATTTGACGTTTCATCCCTGAACTCTCGACTGGGCTTGATTAGTGAATGAGGTGCATGACGAGTTGTGCTTAAGCTCTACACCCCTTGACAACGCCGTAGGTCGTATTTGATGTAAAGCCGACACCGCCCTGAGTCCGGATGCATTTGTGTCATTCTTCAATGACGCTAATATCGTTGCAAAATCTCATTTTACCCGTGATTGCGCCTTATCAAATTTCGAACTTGCTAATGAAGTTAACATCTAGTTAGATTGAGGGATTGAGTTTATTTACAAATTGATAGTTACACGTAAATGCTCATTTGAAAACTAAACATCAAAACGTCATGTTTTTAAAACATAGGCTGTACCTATTTTATGCTTGACATCGAATAAAATTGAATAGAAAGTAGATTAGATACTTTTTCTACAAGATATTTTAAACCAAATGTAGACTTTTACTTTATATATAATAGGACTTTTTACTATGATGACTTTCAGTTATTGAACAAATATGATATACAGAAGTAAATAACACTCATAACTAATAATTCTATAGGTTTTTATACAAATACGTACCTACATAAAGTAATGCTAATTATTTAAAGTCTTAAGTTATGTTAGACTGCCACGATAAGGCAGTTTAAAGTAATTTAAGCGTTTGCTTTAGGGTTGTGTTGGTAACAGCGATGTCTACGACGTAAACCAGAGGCAAATTGAATTAAGTAGCACTTAATTGGAAAATATAACGCGTTTAAAATTATATGGTAAGTTCGATGTGATCGAATTTGGCAATCGCTCGTAGAACATCAAAGCTTTTTAGTGATAGAGGCATCATGTGCATTGTACATTTTGAAAATCCCAGAATAAGTATCTGGTGACTGATTTCGGCCAATTAATCATCCATTCCCATCGTAGATCTAATACATATTTACGCTAGCAGCATCATAAATGGCCTTGAAACTAGATTTATGTATTTCCTGTTATTTTGTAATGTGACGAAACATTCCCTCTGATACTCTTGATACTAGTACTGCATTAGTTTAGGGCGTAGAATCGAGTTTTTCGCAAAAGTCTGAGGTTGTATTGCTACTGCAGAATGCAGTAGTTACATTATATTGCCCCAGATTTTAAAATTGTAGTAGGTATTTATTAGATTGCCTTAGGTATTCTTCCAGACTGATGTTGGATGCTTACTAATAAATTGGTTTACCATCTTTCCATTTCTATGATACCTATCCTTAAAATTTTATTTATAACTTATTGTTTGACAATTAAAATGATACCGTAATTAAGTTCCTCATTATTATGTTCTCGTATTCTATGATTAATTATTGTTATTAATGGAATCAGATCAGTAATATGACCTACGAGTACTAGCATGGTACGCCCAACGAATCCTGTAAACGTTACCGCATAGTAACCTAGTCCTAACCTATGTAGTACTTCGTACCTAATACCCTGGCTACGTAAATCATATTTTCAATTTACTTAACTACAATATAGTTATTTTATATGTCTTGTTACTTAGATACTGTAATAATTAGCACTTCTTTGACTCGTTCTTACTTCATTTATATTACAAAATGTATGTAAAAAAATTTGAGACAGTTTATTAACAACACAGGTGTGTTAGAAAGAAACCCAATAAGATAACCGATCATTATAAAAAAAAAACAGAACAGTTTTCTTCAGAAAAAGCTTGTTTTGGGATGTCTGATACGCAATCATAATATCTAAAAAAAGATAAACATCGATAATAATGTTTGTACTTAAGAATATAATTAATTAGGTATATTAACTACTCTGAATTAAGTTTTTCTTAACGAGAGATAGAACACGTAATCTGTTAAGTTAGTATAATAAAAGCGAAAAGACACTCACTCACTCTTTAATCACGAATCACGAAATCCCGAAAACGAATTGACCAGATATACGAGACTAGGCACGGTAAGGGTAAAATGGGCATGAAAGTTTATGGTATTTATGAAAAAATTCATTAAAAAAACGGAGACTGAATTAAGCCTGATAGAACATTTTTGGAAATTCCAACCCTGGACCAAGTGCTTATTATACACGAGGCTGAGGGGTGCAGCCCGAGCCGTAGGTGAGGAGGGCGTAAATCACCCGAGTGTCTAGTGAGCAAGTTGCTCACGAGTTTCATACGAACCTTTTCAACACACTTGTGGGGAAAAACAAACAAGTATGTAATATGACAATTTTACAAATATTAAATACACAGCAACAAATGCGAAATATGGAAAAATAAGGCAAATAGCGCGCCAGTTCAGATTCACGCGCCAAAAGTAAAGTGATTGGTTACAAGCCAAATAGCCTACTTCCAAATTATAATTTAAGTGATGAAGCGCAAATATTTCATAACAAATAATTATGAATTATTTAAATAATTTGATGGTAATAAAAGTTTTTGGTCTTAAGGTCTATGGGAAGTACCCTATAGGTTTTGATTCCCCTGAGAAATGGGGAAAAATTTTCGAAAATAGGACTTAGTTGGCCGTATCTTTTGTTTGCGTCAACTTAAAAGCTTGATTCTTTTACAGCTTTAATAGACATAAGTATTTGATATTAATTTCAACCTTATACCTCCACGCGTTCCTGAGAAAAAGTGTCTTGACAGAAAGACGGACAGACGGACAACAAACTGATCCTATAAGGGTTCCTTTTTTCCTTTTGAGGTACGGAACGCTAAAAATGAGGAAAATTCTAAAAAGTACTCATTTTTATTTTCATGAAAAATTCGAATTCAATAAACTTTTTTGTGACCAGCGTTCTAAATTCAAAAGTTTTTATTGTGTGACAGAACTTATGACCTGACTATGTATTTTGCACTCTAGTGTTGGGCAGAGTAGTACCTCGGCGAGTCAGGTTTCCCTAAGTTGAGAAGATTAATGTCAGTAGTACTTTGATCTTTAAACCGCCCTTAATTAAAGTGACAAGCAAAACATCTATAAAATGAAAACAAAAATGTTTTGGATAACTGTTTGTCTGGAAAATTAAACATCGAGACAATGAGTTTATAGTCTTACAATATGTATTATGTAAATACATCTATCTATTATTTAAAACTTCTTCAAACCGTTTTCGACAAATTAAAATTTTAAAAGCTAAGTTTCAAAAATGAGATAGGTTACCGCATGATAGATAGGATAGGCGCGACGCTATCGAAGAAATGACAGTGACAGTTGCAGAGGTCATCTGTCATTGTTAACTGCTTACTAATGACAGACTGCTGCTTCTTCTCCAGCCGCCATTGAGTATTGAGCCAACACCGAATTGCTTCACGGCCTGTGTTCTTAGATTGACCTGAATTTTAAATTTAAAACGAGACCCCAGAAGATATCGCTGTCTTCATTTTACGAATACTGAGAAGACTAGGTAACTAGGTACGTACCAAAGCATGTGGATTGTCTTCGACATGTAAATGGAATGCCCTATTCACACTTAAAGATTTCAAAACCAGTACTTATGTGCACATAAGACAATTTTTAATAATAAGCGATTTTCCTAGTGTAAGAAATCAGTACCTAAAAAATCCGCTAGAGGGCGCTGAACGACCTGAGTCAGGTCAGTCAGGTTATGATTCAGGTACATTTTTATTTAAGAAAAGGCTGGTTTTAGCGTTTTTTATGTTCTAATGTTTATGTCTACCATATTTTTAAATTCACGCGTATTTACAGGTATTTTTTTAACAATTCATAAACAGTCACCATCAAGACGGTTTTTCCATTAAATTGTATTTTTAACTGCATTTTGAAACTCGCTCATTTTTAATGTAACTACCTCATTCCGCTACATGCATGTACACATAATATTACAATAATTTGGTTTTGTTTTATGTTTGACGATTCCGACACAATATTTATATACCTTGGATGAATAGCGCCATCTATCAACATAAAATAAAACTAAAATTTTGAGCTGTCAGAAAATCCCTCATTGTCTATGTTTCATCAGTATCAGTATAAATAAATTTTATACGTCAGAGGCATTTCTTACTTATTTATGAGGGCTTACAAATATATTACTAATGTTCCGAGAAAAGGTTATTAAATATTCATTGAACATAAAACAAAAACAAATTATTGTAATATTATGTGTACAGACATGCAGAGGAAGTACTTACGTTAAAAATTTGCAAGTTCCAATTGCAGTTCAAAATAAAAGTTTTATGGAAGATACGTCTTGATAATCACTAAATTGTTAAAAACCGGCCAAGTGCGAGTCGGACTCGCGCGCGAAGGGTTCCGTAGCATTAACTTAAAACATTAGACATTATAGGCAAAAAAAGTACGTATTTTTATTTTATTTATAATTTTAAAAGTAGGTATTTATCACAGGATACCCGAAAAAATTTTAAATAAGAGTTTCCGCGTTTGTTTCTTTACATGAGTGATTTGAAGTTTATAGGTCCAAGACTTTAGAAATTACAGGGGTGGGGGGGACACCGTGTAAAAGACTTTGGTAAAGCTGATAAAAAAGTGTTGTATGGAAACCCTACCTTATTTTTATAGTCCTTTTCAACGATACCCCACACAAGGGGGTGCACTCAAAAAAATAATTCACCCCCTCCTTTACATGTATAGGGAGGTACCTTTAAAAAGGGGTAATTTTAATTTTTTTGTACTTTTAAAAATGAGATCTATATGTGAAGTATTCTCGAACCAAGTTACATGCAAATCAGTCCATAAACGTAGAAGATATTCTGCTGTGACAGACTAGGACGGACGGGCTGAACGATCTTATACGGGTTCCTTGTCGGACTACGGAACCCTAAAAACGACCTATTAGTACGCGTAAACATAAACATTATCACATTATAATCTACTTACAATATTGGGTCAACGCCATTAAGCGGTTTTTTAAGTACTCATTTTTGACACTAGGAAAATCCCTCATTCTAGTAACGTGTCTAGTGAGTGAAGACGTGTGATAGTGTTTTCATTTTATTTTGTTCTTTTTATAATAACCTTCAAAATATGAAATATTACTCATTAATTATATGCCACGTTAACCAGAAATGAGAACCAATTAAATAATTGCATTGTTGATGCGGCCAAAGCCCAATGTCATTACAGTACAGAAGTTGTGTTTTTTTGAGTTTTTTTTTTGTTTTCAATCTACGAAAGCATAATGCCGTTATGTGCTTGGCCAGGTTGTTACAATAATGGTGTACATTTATTTCCAAAAGACCCAGTTTTAAAAAAGAAGTGGAAAACAGCTATAAGAAGAAAATTAATTAATTTTAGGTAGTTTACTGGAACTATTTACGTCATGATAAGCTTCTGGATTGGGAACATTTATCGTAGAACTAGATTGTGAAGCTACGACACCAAAATTCCCGGTATTATCGCGGTTCTGATCGTAGAATTCTAACGTAAAAAACAAACATGTACGTGTTTTATTATTTTTGTTATATTTAATAAAAACCTTGTTATGTAGGTATTTGAAGCACAAATACAACAAAAAAAAATTAACAACCAATAAAAATGTAACATTTACAGTAATAAAACTGGATTAACACCCAAATGTATACCTCGCACTAAGATCGGCTTTTTTACCAGATACTTTTGATCCTCGTTTCCGAAGTTCGTCTTTTAGTTCCGATAACTTTATTGACGAATACTGTATGATGAAATAACATTAGATAGTCTCGAAAAACTGTAAATTAGATACCAAAAAGCCCGACATAAACAATAGCAAAATGTTTGACATAGCCGTATCTATGCTAGCGCCATCTGCATTAAGCTTTGCGTTCGGATCCCCATTAGTCTTGAATATGTAATAATAATTGGAAATATATAAAATTAAACGATTTATTAATTTCATTAATACATCTAATAATTTTAATGCTTAAAATAACACAAGGTGCGTTCTCTTTTACCTGAATTTATTATAAAAAAAAAGCTTGCTAAACGTGCCCAATATAATTGAATTATGTAGTTATATGCTTGTCGAGTCGTGTCATAAGCGTACAATGTAGTTTTATCGCTTTTACTACGTAGATACAAGTGCAGAACTATCCCATTTAGGTACCATACTTTGTATACGAGGTACTTTGGGCATGGAGTGGAAGACTATATCCGTAAACCGTAAAACTGCGGAGTCACTCAAGAGATAAGAATTTGTAAGACAAGTACACTGGTTTTGCACAAATAGATTCAATTTAGGACCAATTGTTAAATCGAGAAACATGATTTCATTTCTATTACCTACCTACTTGTGAACAGCTTTGCGATTCTGTAAAACTCAAAAACACGAACACGCAATTCACTTCGATCCCGGCACTCGATTCGATATGTCAGTTAGATTTGGCATTTGGATGAGCGTGTTGCGACTAGAGACTACCCGCTTAGTAAAATGCTAGTCGAGTTTTATCGATTACAGGTTTTCGGCACAATTGTTGATTGATTGCCTTAGAAATTTTAGTATTTAAGAAATTTAGGCGTAAAAAACAAGGGAATTCTAATTTGTGGCATAAACAACCTCCTTGATGTGTACGAAATTTTGACTTACTTTATCTATGTTTCTCACATAAAATCAACGTGTTATACGGCGTTTATTGCTCTATGTTAATAACGGCGACGAGGTAGACACTTGAAATATTCACAGAATATTAAGTTATTCAGATTTTGAGTCTATAACGTTCAAGACCCAAGATACATACATACAAAAACTTCAAAAACGTCATTTTTAGGGTTCCGTACCTAAAGGGTAAAAACGGGGCCCTATTACTTAGCCTATATACTATAGCCTATAGACCCTATTACTGGCTGTATCTCATGAACCGTAATAGCTAGACAGTTGAAATTTTCACCGATGATGTATTTTTGTTGCAGCTATTCGCGATGACAGTTATTTTGGACTTGAGATCTGTAAAATTATGGCAACTGATGATGGTTCAATAACGTGACGATTTTCGGATATTTTTTAAGCGAAATTAAATGACATAATTAGTTTGTATTAGTAAATTGTTAGTTTCATACTAAAAAAAAGAGTAAAAAAATTAAAATCACAGGAAACCCGTTTTCGCTAACCAATTATATTTAGTTAATTTAACCGAAAATAGTTATAGTTATAGTCTAGGTTTTTCTTAAATACCCATAATAATTTTCAAACTGCATGGGATAGTTTTTTTTCGGGTTTTTCTCATGATACAGGTTACAATCAATCCTGTCACCCCGTTTCAGCTTGACGTTGAGTTCTGGGACTCTCTGTATACCCTTGGTTAGGAAGGCAGAATAATCATAACATGTAATTGCAAGATGGACACGGCTTGCAAAAAGTGCTGACTAAAATAACACGTTTACGATGAGTTTTAAAGAGTTGAGTTAAACAATATGTAATTGACATTTGATCTGTCTAGCCGCCTAGGCCACACCTTGTGCAAAATAAGTGAAAATTTTTAATAGTTTTGTTATTGTTAAAAATGCAACGGAACAATAATTATACATTATACATTGTAATAAAGCTGTACTAAGGGGTAGGATAGTACGATGGCAAACGTAGGGACATAACTACCTACCTATGTCGTGCATTATTAATCCTAAATTTTCAGTACAACTCATTGGTTGAAGTAATTAAATCGAATTAATAAAACTTCATTAAATTAAACACATTTACTCTCTTTAAGTAATCTGCCAAAGCTTTTATTTTTTTAGTGGATGAAGTTACGCATCTGTCCCATACAGCTTAAATTGTGTAGGTACATCCGGTCGTCTGAGCGAGAAAGAGTCCTAAAAAGATCTCGCATATCTAGACTGATACCGAATCGTAGGTGACGGCAATGTACCAAGGTGTCATCGTTTGTGACGCAATAGATTCTTTAAACCTGGCTCAGACAGTCAGAAATTCACCTTTTTGGGCACTCTGGACCTCAACTTCCAGGAAATTTTAGAGCCCCGTTTATTTTAAAAAGCAAAGTGACGCATTATGTTACGGCAACGACATCTGATCATTCATTTAGGTGAACAGTTTTAAAGTTAACATGAAAAACCTAGGTGAGACAGCCTGCATTTGGTCGTCTGAGCCAAGTTGTTTTGTCAATATTTCACGAAATATATTTTGAACTAATCTTTGCTGGCTGTCTGAGCCAGCCAGTTCTCTACTTCCGGATGTTCTACGTAGCTGATATCTCTTCTAATCCTTAGTGCCGGCAATATACCGGCAAACAAAAGTTAAAAGCATTTTAATTAATTTTCATACATACATTGATTTATTAGGGTAACCACATTTCGCTTTTTTATAGGAATACAATGACCAGTATAGTGAAAAATCCCTCTGTTCTTTAAATATGTATTTAAATAGGTAATTAGTTCGCCAATAAAGAAAAATGAGTTGATTGTTTTTACAAATAAGAGTGTCCAAACAGCCACAATAAACCAATGTGACTGTGTGGACAATCCTATTTGGAAATAATCGCTAATTTCAGTTAGGTACTAGAGAGAGAGAATTTCAATTGATTCTGACATGTAACAAATACGATACTAACACTGAAAGTGTATTTGTTTAAGAAAGAGGTAGACCTGTTAAATGCACTATCATTAGATAGCCTTTAGATACTTACCTTAGCCTTAGCACTGTTTGCCATGATAGTCGGCTTCGTTTTCTAGTGGTTTGAGATTTTAAGAAACCCTTATCGCTAAAGCAGGGTTTCTTTCCATGGGCACAACCAGTTTCTACTTGAGTCAGCGATGGACACTCTGACTAAATATCGGATTTAGCTTTTACACATTACTTCATTTTTATACCTAGGTACTATTAAAAAAACTTATCACAAATTGACAACTTCAAATAATAATTATAGGTTTGAGGCTTGACATATTTAAAAAAAATCGAAGAAAGAATAAAAGGTGGTAATAAATATGCTACAATTTTTTTTTGTTGAGTACGTAAAGCTGCATTATGTTTCTTAACCTAAGCAATTTCAGTGCAAGTTTCAGTTTTTAGTAAAAAGACACATACTTACGAAAAGTCCTACAACATTTTAACGATTAAAACTTACGAACGATAAAAATCGACTAATATTTGGAATTGTGGGGGCTCTCTAGTCGACATCGTAAATTTGACATCCGCAAAATTACAGAATACCAAAATAATGACAGGTGAAGTGAACGTCGAAGTGAGGATCGAAGTGAGCTTCTTGTTTGTGACATATTTGGTTTATCGAGTAGGGTAAAAGTACGGAACTTCGTTACAGTTTGCAGCATACATCTTGAATCTTCGCGCAGATGGGTCACCGACCACTACGACCAAAAACTGTCACCAGCCTTACCTTTGGTCCCACGCAAATTAGCGACCTAGCGAAAAACGCATAAAAACTAGAAAACACGTGCTTTCCCAAACATAAGACTAAACTGATCCATTTTTCACCCCTGATAACCAAACCCGAAAACCACATACCAAATTACAAAGAAATCATTGGAGCCGTTTCCGAGATCACAAATATATATCCGTATTATCTTCTTCTGTAGTACATGTATATAAAATAAAGTCGTGTTAGTTACACCACTTACAACTTAAGAACGGCTGGATCAATTTTTAGAATAGAAATAATAAAATAGATAGTCCAAAATAGCATACCTAATAAGTATTAAAATATAATATTTATCAATAAAACAAATATTTATGAAAACCTTAAAGTGCCGGGGGGACCGAAGAATAATTTAGCTAGTCATTTGCAACTACGTGATTGAAGGTTAGGGGCACTTTAGGGGTTTTTATTCACTTTCCATTAATATTTGTTTTATTGATAAATATCATATTTGAATATCTATTATTCTATTCCGGACGAAGACAAATTACAAAATCACAAATTTTGGTCCAGAAATTTATACTAATTGGTCCAGCCATCCTTGACTTCTTATAAGTGGTGTAACTAACACGACTTTCTTTTAAGATATTACATATATGTACAAAAATTAATCGTTTAATGGAATAAGATTAAAGTAGTATGTAAGCTCCTTATCATACCGATGTTTGGTACGTTTACCTTGCCCGTAAATTGGCGGGCCCGAATGCTAATGTCATCTCATACGAATGTTTATGTCATCTCATACATTAGTGTCAAAGTTGATAATAAATTTTACAGAATACCAAATCACAAGCCCGCCGCGGGAACCGCTGCGGGATTTTGACATTAGTTTTAGAGAATCGCACTGCTGGTAAAATATTAGGCTCAAGAGGCGGTACTCGTATCATTCGATTGTATTGACTAACTTAGTTTACGAGTCCGAGCACCATTGTCCGATACCTATTAATTTTACACTGGAAGAACTAGTCTGATCGACCGTTAACCGAATAAAAGAATAAAAACACATCGGAAAATTTTAAGAAGGACCTAATTGTAAATAATCAATGAACGTACTTCTGACATATGGTTATTTGTGAATAGTGTCATGTCATCATCTCTATTTGAGTATTTTTTTTCTATTTGTAATTTATGATGTTAATTCACGCGGAACTTCGCTAATATTTATTTATAGGTACGGAATAAAAAAATATTGTTGTCTCTCAGATTGGTTGTTTTGGCAAGGGTATTTCCAGGTATGGATCGACTAGATTGACATTTATGAAATATCATTCTATGATTCAGACAGAGGTCACGTTTCACCTTCTGTCCAATCGAGGCTTATAAGTCGTTTAAAGGTAGAAATGAGACATTATGAAGTAAACAATGCTAATATATTTGTGTTTTTTTGTTGTTGTTTATTTTTAAAATGCTGTGCCTGAGTGTAATCAATCGGTTTAAATGAACTGTTATTAAAGTAGTTTAATAATTATGTATAATCAGGTTCAAAAAATATATGAAATTATCATTTTTCTTTTCATATTGTCTTCGGTTCTCTATTTTGTTCCGTAAATATTTTTATCCATAGTTTAAATTATTCAAAATTGCATTTTAGAATGCATTTTTTTTAGCGTGATGATTAGGGCATCATAATAGCCCGGTCAAGATAACTTGCCCGAACTACACTCTCACACTTTTGATTAACACATACGAGTTATATTACATGCAAGAAACTTTGGACATACGACTTTATTTCATAGTATTATTAGATTCTACTATTACGAGTATAGTACTTGATATTATGACCGAATCATTTTAGAACTTAAGATAATTATACGACACAAAATTTTCAATTTTTGTACTTTATGGTTTCTGTCGTTTATAACGAATAATGAATAATGATTTTCGGACCAACCATGCTAAAAGAAAAAAGAGAGTACCGTCGCCTTTCTGCCATGAAATGATGCTCACAGCTCTCCCTTACATCCTGTGTATGTCTGCTCATAAAGTGTGACATTTTCACATAATAATAATAATAACACATCACATCAGGGTGTTAAGTAGAAGTAAATACATCATCGTAATCATCAGGCAAATCACTGTTGTGGTAGAAAAATGTGTCTGTATAGTTCATCATAGTAGCCAAAAGTTAAAGTGAAAAGCTTTGCTGCATAATCCAATTCATTTACGTGAATTTCAGTCATTAATGCACATACCGATAGATACCCACCCCGGTATCGCACGGGTGCAATAAAAATATACATATAGCCCACGTCACTATGTAACATTTTAATAAGTGTAGGACAAGTAAAACCAGGGCTCTTGATGTTGTAACGTGGAGTTTATTTTTCTGACTGCTACAAAAAAGCAATTATTTGACGGATTAAAAAAATGATGATTTTGAAAAAGGAAAGCCGATACAGAAAGTTTATAGGTGAAGCTGGTCACCAACAATGAGAAAAGAATTTTTGATATCAGACCAGTAGTTTTTAAGTTTATTCGTAACAAACATATGAAATACCAACCTCTCCATCTTTTTATTATTAGTGTAGATAAAAATAGTGAATTACACGTACGAGTAACATGAGTAAAATGATATGACATTTGGACTAAGTCTTGCGGAAATCGATAGTAGAAGCCGAACCTGCACTCGCCGTTATGTCTATAGAGCGCTTCGAGAGGTTGCCCATAAATATGCTATACGAGGGATGTTTTAACGCCATAAAATGAGTCAGGGTGACCGCTTATGGTTCTGTAATGTTTTTACCTCTATCGAAGATGACAAAATGTTATTAATATAACATTAATAATTACACCCCAACAAAATAAAACTCATTTGCAATCAAGCATTTTAGCATGCCCTTATCTTCAGTCTTTGGGCTTGTTTACTTCCGAATGTTATTTCTGTTTGTAAAGTTTTACATTTAGTCAAATACATAAATAATGACCACCATAGACATTAATATTGTGCTTCATGGTCAAATTTAGATCTCAAGAGTACTACTTGTAATACCTGCTTATGAGTGTAGTATTGTGGAAAACCATAGAGTACACCTAACAAAAAGTTTGAAGGAATTTGATGACTGAAATCTAATCTGTTTCTCATATGCATATAAGTAGACTACGATCCACGTATAACTATAATAATTATAAATGAAAAGTTTATTTAGTAGTTCAATATATCGCAGACTAGTGCCTTTAAATAACTCTAAATTACAAATTACAAAAACCCCCAACGAAAGTTAAGCGCACCTATATTATTCTACTAGTCAATCCCTTTCATTTGATCCTCAAATTCAGAGACTTGTAAAAAAATATGTGATCCGGCGGCGGGCATCTTAAGCCGATTTTCATGAAACATGGCTAAGAACACTTAGGATAAAATTATCTATAACGAAAAAAAAAACTAAACGAAAATCGGTCCATCCGTTTGGGAGCTACGATACCACAGACAAATAAACAGACAGACCGTTAAACTCATAACACCTCTCTTTTTGCGCCGGGAGTTTAAATAAAATATAACATATTATGTCACTCAGAAATAATATAGCATTCTAATGGTATTTTTGAAATGGTAAAATACTGTTTTAATTGGTCTAGTAATTTTCAGTTTATTTGTTACAAACATGCAAAAATACAAATCTTTTTCTATTAAATAAGCAAGTATGCATAATCGAAGCTCGCAAGGAACTCAATTTCACGTTTTAGCTGCACTTAACTATTAGCTTCAAGTGTGGTTTCAATTCAACTGTGGCGTTTTTATCGGAAATCATCCATTAGTAGCTCGATTGGTTTTCTTGAAGATCAAGTGGTGGAACTACGGTTGTGTAATATTTGTTTATAATACCACAAATTATTTATAATTAACAATTGAAATAATACCATAGGTATTATTAGTACCATTTAATAAAATCAAATAAGGAAGGGTTTCTGAATACGTGTCACATTCACGGCCTCCGTTATCAATGTTCTTTTATATAAGTACATTTCCTATGAAATGAATGTTTTCAAAATTTCCCACCCCGTTCCATAAGGCGTAAATCACGCTACATATTACGCAGAGACCTTAACAAAAACAGTTTATTAAATCACATAAAATAATTAATTAACTAAATATGTACACTTAACAAAACTTTAAAATCTACTTATTCAAAAATGTAACCGTGTACATAAGGCAAGGAAACGAGAATGCTGGCTGCGTTTCCGCTTTGGATAGCCATGCTTAGCCTCTGAGCGAGCAACGAGCCAGCTTTTTTTCCAGAATTTTATTTAATTTAGGGGCTATTTTTCTAAAAAGTAAAATGGCGTTAGGTCCCCACGGTCCAAAAGTTTCAACGCCAAACGGTGCAAACACATAATCACCTGCAAGAGACTCTTATCTGCGCCGCTTGGCTTTTTCAGCCGACTCAGCGGCAGACCCAGCTTTAAAAGCTGATTCCCTGAGATGAAAAGGGGCCAAAGTATCAACACAAGTTGCGTCCCATACCAAGGCCCGTCCCCGCTCCCAGGGAATGAGCGTGAGGCCATCAGGTCTCCTGCCATCATCACGGACCAACCCACGAGGTTCTAATCTGGAAGGAACGTTAATGCTGGCAAGAGCTCTTCTGATGGCGTCATTAAGTGCTGCATGGCGGGCGAGACACCCCGCACTTTGCTGGCAACAAAGACTATGAAGACCTAATTTGTCGACCTCCTTGCCACAGGGACACCTAAATGGTTCACAAACCGGGGCCCCGATTCGCAAACCCACACACACCCGGAATGTCTCGCTGTCAAAAAGTGTACCTATATTTTTGGATGGGAGGGCGTGAAGCCAGTGTGCAGTGGCCTGATTCCTTACAGGAAACTGCCAAGAGCCTTGCACGATGACAATCACTGACTGCATTTTGAAGCAGGGTATTGAAAGTCTCTCTTGCTAGAGGGACATCCCAGAGTTTTTGGTTGTGTGAACCAACCTTAACTATTATTCAAAATTGAATCTCTCTGTAAGCAACCATTATCTTTATTCTAGCCTGCACCTCAATTACAAGAAAGTTGCACATTACTCCACGAGCTCGTCTCACCCCAACTTTTGTTAGTTCTTTGACGGCTATGGCCAGCTCGATGCCACTCAAGTTTGATAACTTCCAGAACTCAAACAAACCCAATTTAAAAGTGCCTGGGCCATAGTCAGGTAATAACATTTTTGGAACTCAAAAACTGCATGAACCCCGATAATTAACTTAAGACTGGATATTATTGATCTGCTGGTAGGTAGGTAGCTGGTAACCATAAATTATTTAAGGCCTACATTAAAACAATAAATACATACGGGAACTGGACATAACCTGGAACTTGTGAATTAAGCGTAGGTTTTTACAGAATCGTGCATGATTTGCCTTACACTTTTAGTTTTCTCAACCAATTTCTTTCGAATATCTATAAACCTTTATTTCAGTCGGCTCGAACTTTGAACTAACTTACATACAATTAAAAGCTGTGCTTTGTTAGGGGTATACTATTTGAACTTGTTATAGTAAACCTACTTAGCACGACTGCACGTTTTGGCCTGCATTCATTTGCTGCTTGTACAAACTCACTTAGGTTTTGTTTTGCTGAACTACGAGCTATAAACTGCGTTTTCGTATATGACAAAATGAAAAGTTTTCGATCATTTTATCAATGGTAAACTATTAAAATAACTAAGGTACTATATCTCCTGGGCATTATTAATCTTTGTTTTATTTTTTCTTTCTACCTCGCTTTATAGGACGTATTGTCTACGAAGATACCTATTGCAGAGGCACAAGTCATTCTTGGCCATGTTCTGCCCATCTTGTTTTTGGTCGCTCTCGATCAGATTGGCCGTCACATTACCCACGTACTTAGGAGGACTTCTTGTTACGTGTCCAAACCAAGAGAGCCTACCCTTACAGCTACGTCGCGTACACCGAAACTGTCGCGAAAATGTTCGTTGTAAATATATTTAACAATTTTTTAGATGTGACTCTGAAAATAAAAATGTTATTCCCGATAATTGGACACCTTTCATCAACCCGGATAGGTATTGGCGGTAAATCGATTCAGTGGGCACATGAATCCCGCGCCAAGAGATGGCTGGTTTGCGGTGTTTAGTCTGTTCACATGGTTTGCGGCACAGCGGCGTTCAGTACATATGCCTTCCAATCCTCAATACCAGGCATCTCTCACTCAATGTAGGTACTTGCGCGCGATAATAGCCTACTCTCGAGCGCACCGACGGCGGTGCGTAAATCAGTAGGCTGCCAACAATCGACGGGCGCGCGCGTACGCACTGTTGAATTATTTGTGTTACGGTCGATTCGTTTTTATGCAAACTAATTAAGTAATATGTTTTATACATCTGGTATTTACTACACAAATGCAACACGAAGCATAATATGTTCTGAAAGAGTCTCAGATTTAAATAAAATTCTGGACTTATCAGAGTCTCGAATGTTCGAACTTATAAAATCTTTTAATAAGTCATCATAATTTTACGGCAGACTGAAAGTTCCCACATATGCTTTTTATAACTATGTATGAAAACATTTTATTAAATAATTTAGCACAGAACAACATCTTAGATCTTGTTTTCCACATTACTAATTATTAAAACTGTTTGTACGATTCCGATTTGTTTTTCGGGACAACCAAAAATTTTGCACAGGTTAACATTTTATAAAACACTATATCATTGTAAAAGATGTCAAACCAAGCTACAAATAAAATAGCCCTTGTATCAAAAGAGTAAACCCTTACTTTATTAGTTTTACTCCAAGGTCGCATAGCTGCAGAGGAATAATAACGTAATGTTCGAAACTTAAGGCACATTTTCGGGCGCAGCGGTCTTCGACAAAAAATTGTAGGCTATTATAAGAGTAGGTATGGACGATTTTCCTTGGAGTGATTTATCTGTTACTTAGTAACTATTATATAATCTGTGTCAATACTAGCCAGACAATACTACCCTACAACGATTAGGCCCCATTTTTTTGTCTTCTGCTATCAACTATTGTGGTGATTGGTTTTTCAGCTACCGCTAAACCAAATACCAGCAGCTAGTTAGCTTTTATGTGATCTAATAGACGAATCGTATGATACGCACATTTACCACAAAATGCATTAATATAAATTTACTTTGTCATTTGTAGAATAGTGTACCTTGATGCCTGCCGTGTGTAGAACGTTTTTGCAATGAAAATTGCAGAGTGGATCGATTCGATGAGCAAATGAATCCCGCGCCGGTACTAATATTATTTTGGCGTTTGGTTTACTGTGAAATTAGTCAAGTGTGAGCCAGTCTCGCCACTGAGGTAAACTTTCGTGTAAACTTATGTAATTTTAGCAAAATATGTTATTTGTAACCACGAATTTTTTACCTGAATTTGTGATTTAAGCCTGTACTTACTGTTTGCCACATTTTATGGTCCTAGGTCAACAGGGAGTACGGGGTTTTAGTACCCTTTCGATTTGTATATAAAACGTAACGGAAAAAATTGTATCTTTTGATGGACAAAAAAGCTTGCTTTTTCTAGAAGTTCGCGTGTTAGATATTGATTTAACTAAATACCTCTTCGAGTTATTGAGAAAAAACGAGATAACAGACATACTTACAGGTGGAGCGATCAACAATATTTTTTAATACGATTCTTAAATGAATTAAGGCTATGAAAAGGCACCGTCGTTAGTGTATTGCAGTTGGCCAAATTTCGATAACTCATATATTTTGACGGTGAAAATTGCGGATAGAATCGATTCTGAGAGCAAATGAATCCCGCGCCAGTAGCTCGTTTGTGGAGTTCGGTCAGCACACTTATTGGCATTCAGTTTGTTGCGTGATAGGCTTGAAACATTAAACAGGGTTTATTTATTTAACCTTAATTGCACTACTCAAACTTGGTACAAAAGGCGGACTTAATGTGAGTTCCATTCTCTACCTGTTATTATATGAAGGATAATTTTACTGTTAGGCGATTTAGTAGCAAAACATGTTTCTGATTTCGATGTTGGTCTCATACAAAATGTTGCTATATCTAAGCACCAGAATGAAGTGTTGTTGTTATATAATAACCCTATATAGGGCAATAATGATAATAGGAAAGATTTCAGTACGTGCTTTCAACTAATATTTGAAATTACCAATTTATTAATGTTTTAAGAATATGACCCCATACAGTGTTTTTTGGGGCAACTAAAAGTCGAAAACTCTATGCGTCGCAATCAAACCGGAATTTTTAGTTTTCTTTTCCAATTATCTATGCGTCTTAAAGAAACTTGTTTCCCCGGTGGCAAAACACAATTGTAGCTGTAACCAATGGGGTTTAAAAACAGTTTACAGTGTAACTATTTTTTTAGTTTAATATTATTATTATCGTTTAAATTTTCGGGAATCTGTAAGATTCCTTATCTTAGATTCGAGTACTTAATACTGTAGAAGAGAAAATCCATTTCCAAGTTTCCGCTTAAAGGATTGTACAATTTATATACTTATTTTTTTCGATATTATCAGGCCTCTCGATTTTTTTCATTAATCAGACATAAATCGACTGTCTATGGCTATGGGAACAGTTTTGGCCATCTCCTTTTGGCATCTCTTTTTATTTCTTGATGATGATTTCATTAAAACACAATTTTACGGATTACATCGCAATTTATTTACATTATTATTTAAATTAAAAACCTTACATTTCGAACACTTTACAGCTTACAGATGATGATTTGAATTGTGATTGTATTAAACAAAAAACAAATTAACTATTGGAATCGGCTTTTTATATCTAAATATTTATCATCATTCATATTTCGGTAACGAAAACAGTTTTCGATGAATATAACTAGCGGTTGCCTGCGACTTCGTCCCGAATTTTCCATACAAACTTTCACCCCCTTATAGGTTGTATTTAAAAAAATCCTGAAACACATCATTCTTAATTTTGAACCTAATAGCTAAATACCATTTTTTTTAATTTATTATTTAAAAATAAAGCAGTTTCATACAAACTTTCTCGCCCTTTTTTACTCCCTTAAGGGATGAATTTGGGAAAACCTTTTTTAGTGTACACCTAAACCTCAAAGGAAACCTGTGCTAAATTTGGAGTCTTGCCCCAGCGGTTTGGGCTGTGCGTTTATATGTCAGTCAGTCAGCAGATAATTAGTTACGTCAGTTTTCCTTTTTATATACGAAGTCGCGGGCATCAGCTAATCTCAATAGATTAGCTGATGCCCGCGACTTCGTCTGCGCAAATGTCAAATTTCCCATACAAACTTCCAACCCCCTTTTCACCCCCTTGACGTTGAATTTTCAAAAATCCAGAAATAGGTCATTCCTAATTGGTAATGAAAAAAGTCAATACCAATTTTTATCTATAAAACTGACGGAGTTTCATACATTTTTTCTCGGCTTAGGGGATGAATTTACAAAAACCGTTTCTTAATGCACCTCTAAACCGCATAAGGAATTTATGTGCCAAATTTGGAGGCTTTAGATTCAGCGGTTTGTTCTGTGCGTTGATATGTCAGTCAGTCAGTCAATCAGTGAGTCGGTCGGTCAGTCATTAAGGCAATTTTTGTTATTCTTATATATTTAGATAATTATACAGTTTTTTCACAACTTCCACATTGTCAACGGAATCCTGAATGGTGGTTCCTTCTACCTTAAAGTTATTTATGATTGAGAGATTAAATAAATAATGTTGTTGTTTTAAATTGTGTAAGAACTTCCGTATCAAATAACAACAGAGCTTTATCGACCTAATTAAGCCATCTTATAGAAAAATACGGAAGGGATAAAAAAGCATTTGCGTTATTATCACGTAATTTCCTTAGCGGAAGAGTCGAGAGGGCGGAATTATTAATAGACACCGGTGCTTCGTGCACATTCATTCCATACAAAATTTCATCCCGCATTTCACCACCCCGATAATTTTATATCGCGACTAAAAGTAGCGCATGTCCATCCGAGAGTCTTAAACTATCTCTGTACAGAATTTCATTTGAATCGGTCCGTAGTTTCGGAGCCTATTCAATACAAACAAACAAACAATCAATCAATTCTTTCCTCTTTATAATATAAGTATAGATAACACGCGGTTAAATATGGATTTTAAGGACAGTGATAAAAATATAATAATAATATCACCTGATGTTCTTTCATCATCCGTAAATACCTGAAGGTGACATTTGTTCGATGAATCAAAAAATAATGGACACTTCAAAATATATCCATTCTACCTTCGTCTCACAATTAGAACTGTCTATTCTGAACATTACTAAATCTTAAAATGAGAATAATTAATAGTATTCGTAAAAGTCTAAGTAATTGCTTTGGTTATGCTAGCGGGATTGGCATATATTATGGCTAACTGCTTAGTAAGTTACTGACAGAATACGTAGCAGTCTTCCAAACCACATATTCAGCGCTGCACAAACTTGATTGAAAGTTACCCCTCTTATCACAGTTGATGTTTGACCTACTCCTGCTAAATGGATACATAGTTTGTCATATTATGCTCTACATGTGAGCAGTGAGCCACAATCTGCACCCAGAGCCACAATAGGACGTTCCCACCCGAAGCGCTATGATAGCTAACGTTAAACTGGCGGAAGATACACAGTATACCGCACTGGATTCCATTGTACATTGGCTTATCAATTTTTCTATCATAATTTATGGCGTTAGGAGACTTTGTAGAAATACTTCTGTGGAGATTTTATGCTGATATCCTTTCGCGTTATAGAACTATTGATTTTTTAAAAGTAACATTTATATATTTTACATATTTGTGTAGGTACGAGTACATTGGTAATTTTTACATAATTCAGATTTCCACGTGAAAATATTGACCACTGAAGGTGAGGATTGAACCTGCGTAAAGCTTCACTTTGCCATTATGTCATTATTTGAGTTAAATTATATTGAAGCCATGTGTTTTTTTTGTTTAGTGAATCGATTAGGTATAAAATTTTATGACTTATCTATCATACATATTTTATAATAATCACCATTACTTTTGTATTCAAACACCTATTTTAAAATCTTTATCTAGGTCCAAAAAAGGTATTTGAATGTCAACTTGCCACTTTTAAAAGTAAAACATACAAGGCCTCCCACGGCTTCACACACACGAAAAGTATTTTTAATATTGCATATTTACAATTTTACTGAAAGGAGACTTCATTTTGATTTGAAAAAGAATTTTAACTGCATTCAAAGATTCTTAGATATTATATCTGTCTGCACCGGGTATCGAACCCGCCAAGTGGTAAAAATAAGACACCCTTTATTTTACGATGCCGATCAAGAGTCAGAACCAGAAGGATATTTTTTACCATCAGACAACATAGCATCTTATATGAAAGGAAGACCGTATACGTTTATAATTTTAGGAAAATTTATTAATACCTAATAGACATACGTACCTACAGTCAAACATACAACCTCTTTTTTTTGAAGTCGGTTAAAAATCAAACATGCTTACTTTGCTTACTTTTGCTTTTGCAAACTGGCATCACCATTCTTATCACTAGTATTACTTACCATTACGTGAACTGAGTCTCTGAACTTTTTGGGACACATTTGAGCATTTGCTAATTTAAATGAATTTTTGTATGCAAAATGTAATTATTTTAAATAGATGTTAAATTTACTATGTTATTTGGGGAAAAACAATCCTACGTATTATTATTACTTTTAATCGGCATCGTAAAATTACGGGTGTCTTATTTTACCGCTTGGCGAATTCGATTCCCAGTGCAGACAGGCGATTGATTAGAAATCTTTGATTGCAGTTAAACTCTCCTTTTAGTAAAATTTTCTATTTGCAATATATCGGATACTTTCAGTCTATAAGGTGCAGCCAGACGCCCTGTATGCATTCCTTTATCCACGGTCAAACGAGTAGGTTCCACTCCCGCCCACTGTGCTACGTCGTAGCTACAAGCATCATTGTAAAATCACGTGATAGTGACACATTACAAATTTGTATCCTACTTTTTACAAGATTTATGACAATTAAAGTACTATATTATCTATGTATCTTAGTATGTATGTTTATTTATTCAGTAGTAATTTAGTTCTACCATAAATTAATTCCTCTACTCTACTAAATATCCCGCCACTTATTAACTCTCTGCATTCCCATGCGGTTGACTGGTAGAGAATGCCTTATGGCATTAAGTCCGCCAATGGTACTTTCTTTTTTTGGTGCAATAAAGTTTAAATAAATAAAATAAATAAATATTCTTTAAGTTTTGCACTATATTGAATAGCCAGCAAATTAGTACACATATAGTAGGATTGTATTATACATAATTTTGTTCTGTGCGAAATTCTCAACAAAACAAAGTACTTATTGCTAATGTTAAGTACCGATAACTAGTAATACCTAATTATGGTCTCGAACATAATATTTTTAGCTGGAATTTAATATTTGTTAAGCTTCTCATTAATCATTTTTTAAACGCAAAATAAGAAAAATATGATACCGCGTAAAGCGTCTTCTTTCTCTATAACTTCCTTCATAAATCTATTTACTTTAGAGCCAATGATGAACAGCTGGCTTCGTGGAAGACTCATGTATTTTTAAAGACTTGCGCAGGTAGCATCGATTTATACTTATATAGCTTCAATTCCTTTAAAACGAGTGCTTAAGATAAATTTATTATCTTAAGTATAAATATAAAACATATATTTGCTGTTTAAATGAGGTAATAAGTACCTCTAGATAGTAGGTAGAGTGTACAGGTTATATTCAGATACGATAGAAATGATTTTTTCGTTAACATAATAATGTTTTAGTATATACTAATATTGGTTTAGATACGTAGAGAGATGTGTTTAATGAAAAAAAAGTGTAATATTTTTCTTTTTAATCATTTTGGTACCTAGACTCTAAAGTATATGGAAAGATGGTAACCAGCAAACATTTTTTAAATAAAATCGGGTTTGTGGAATATCTTATGAAGGTTTTCGCTGGTATATGTCTGTGACAGGCCATTGCAGCTAAGACGGGATATAAGTAGCCACTTCTGCACCCTGTGATAGTCTAGAATGAACTATTAAAGCTTTCGGTAGGCCACAGTAAGCATCCAACAGTCATGGACCAAAATCGAATGTTGTCTCAGGGCGAGTGCGCGCGCAACCCGCCCCACGCCGCACCGCTCCCAACGTTCATTGATGATCTTCTTTATCTCGATATTATTAATACAACTGATATGCAAACATCGCCTATATGCAAATTTTTGCATAGTATCGCAATTTTAATGAGGTGTAATAGGTAAATCGGGCGACGAGTGACGCCGGTGAGGCACATTAGAGAGGCGGCGGAGGGCGCTGGCCGGCGTTTTGCTAGGTTTGGGCGTCGCTTCGTCTCGGCTTTCGGCGGGCGGTCGGTGCGCGGCGGCGCGGTCCACGGTCGTGCGCACTCAAGCCGCCACGCACGCTTGGAGCGCGACCCAGTCCGCTCTGACGTTTAGCCGAGCCGCCGGTGTCACTCTGTCGCACGGTTTTCTCCGTGTCTCCGCACAGTATTCTGCGCACTTTGAGATATCGCGATAAGCGTAGAGCGGTCGGTCGGTGCGCGTGGTGCCGGTAGCCAGGAGGCGCTAGGCGGTGCGGAGCGCCAGTAGGTAGGCCTCGCCGGGCCGCGCCGGGCAGCAGCTGGCGGTGTTTACACGCCGCGCCTGCAGCGCCGCCGCCTTCGCCGCGCTCGCCGCTCCGCTCCTGTGCGCTCGCTCGCTGCAACATACCAACAACCCCTCATTTACTATTCATCGCTGTGAATTTTTAACTTTGCGAACGACCGACCATAGAGGTATTTAAATGCTTACTCGACCCGAATCTCATCAGAAAGGACAGTCATAGTGCACATTAGTGTCGCAGATCAGAGCATACGCATCGAAAACCGAATATTCATAGTCCATTCGAGTGTTATCACGACGTCATAAATATGGGTGCTAAAGAGAGCGTGGAAGCTGCTAAATTTTCTTCGCAAAATTGGAACAATTTCGAGGTTCGTGGTACCTTTAAATTAATTTGCACATGGAGTGTTTGTTACCCCTCTCCCTCCTCGTGGATGTCTGTCTAATGGACATCTTACCTTTAAATAAGAAATGAGTAAAGTATTGTGAGATAAAATTAAACTTTATGCACATTAAATTTGTGTCGAGCAATAACTATCATGCATGTTCACATTTTGTTTCGAGTAAACTGTTATTGTAATTAAATCAACAATTAAAACTACATGTGTGTGTGTATTTTCAGTGTGTTGTCCATGTGTGAAGCAGTACTCTTAATTAGTGCAAATGGATAATATTAGCACTACATAAAGTAGCAAGATATTACTTGCTTAGTTGTTATATAGGTATGACAA
The DNA here is from genome assembly GCA_949316185.1 of Pyrausta nigrata. Lineage (NCBI taxonomy): Eukaryota > Metazoa > Arthropoda > Insecta > Lepidoptera > Crambidae > Pyrausta > Pyrausta nigrata. The sequence continues at coordinate 9,802,104 of OX438941.1, read as the reverse complement.
AGTGTCTGTTCTATATCAGCTAGCTACGATCAGTGCACGGAGATAAGAATATCCTATTTCACTGGTACGCGTTTATGTACTGTAATATTAATTCAGAATGTTATGCATACCTATGAACATTTTTAGGTACCAGATGATTGCGAGGTGCAAGTATTTGTTGGAGACGGTCACATAGCATCTTTATCTTCAGTGTTAAATAAATTTCATATGTATATGCCATCAAAGAAAAGGGTACCATTTCCATTAATATTCATAATCAGGCATATCATGATGCACCTCTTTAATTTTCTAGAGAAAGTATTTATTGATCGATTCTAAGAACCAATATTAGAACCTTTGAATACAGAGGGTTCTATCTATGCAATCACATCTCAGTTCATCTCCGGATGATGGTAGAAATCTTAATACTGGTTGATATTAGATACCCAATGCGACGAAGTGTGTGGGTATACCAGTATCTATGCGCGAACTTTCGTGGGCCGACTCGGTTCAAGTTAAGCAATTGTACCTTCAGCTAAGTCATAACATATACCTACAAGAATTTTATGCACATTGCAATAGTATTTAAAAAGGTCAGTGACCTAAAAAGTGCTTATTAGTTTCCCTGATAGACCAATACATGTCACGCGTCAGTGAACTCGTACGGCTTCTAAACCTTATCAAAATATTGAATAGTTTCAAGTCACTACACCTTCTAACTTGGAATGGTGTTGTTCAATCTATTACTTGACCACTAGTGTAGGTATGTATTATATTTATTGGTGTATAAAACAGTTTTTTGCAAAATACTGTAACAGAAATAAGAAGACGTGTCAGAGTTTTTATTAGGTAAATCTTAATCGTCACCAAAAAATAGAATGGTCTATTCTCTATTAATACGCCTAGGTAGTCGGTGAAACTATCTAAGAAATCTCGATCCTACTTCTATAAATGGTTGAGAATTGCTTGACCTAAATACAGCTGTTGCATAGTTTCATTGGAATTACCTGCACTTTTCTAATAAATGCTCGAACCGTCAAGATCGAAGACAGCAATTAATTTAAAGCTCTAAAAGTCTAGTTTTATTCCATTAACATGTGGAATGTAGATGTACGAAAGGTTTATTCTAATTATAGTGCAATGCGTAATCTCAGGGCATGGCAATGCTAAGCTGCTAAGAGAATTAAAATTATAATTCCTTACGACACGAGCGTGTTTACTTGTTTAACAAAGATAGCTCGATGATGCCATTTGCATTCGCATATTTTATTGTAGTGTCTCGAAGGTGCGCCGGTAGGTGAGCCCAGTGAGTCAGTTTAGTAGATTACAAAAATACCAGATAGGATATTATTTGAGCACTAACATTCTTCAGCAGGTAGTATTTTCTGTAGTTTAGCGTAGTGATGCTTATAACTTTTGTAAATTTACGAAAAGGTGTAAATTCTGCTGTTTTGCAAGGTTAGATTCTTCAGTTTTCTAGCTAGTAATTCATCACAAGAATATTTCAAACTGCATGGCCACACTAGCTTAACAAAATATTATGCTGAAATTAATTTTAAATCACAACAGGCTTAACCATCACTCACTCTCGGTTTTCTTGACTTAGTTGATTTAAATCTATCGATAAAAAGAGTGTGTGATGTTTAAACTATGCATGTTATAAAAATATAAACCCATAAAATGGAATGTAATGCAACTGCATTAGTTCAACTAAGTTTTTGTAAATAAGTAATCGTTTCTATTTTAGACTTTTGAAGACATTTATTCGTTGTCATGTTGTTGGATAAGCAATGTATTTTATTATCCGAGTAAAAGACACACAGACAAACAATAGGTCAAGGCATATACCGAACAATTCACGCAAGATTTTAGTAACCGTTTGTCAACATCAAGAATACAATGCCCACAGATTGCGTAAATTGATTGTAAGCTGCTAAAAGCCCGGGCATGTTTACACGTTAATAAAGCCGATAAAATCTGGCTAATTGAACGCTTAAATAATAGTTTAGCTTAATTTGAACTTGTGTGCACTGTTAAGACGTGGATAGAGTGAATGAATGACCTTAGATTATAGGTCATTCACCATGTGGGTAAAATAGTATTTATGACATGAGATGGAAATGATGTCTATTCTCATTAATTTGCCAAAAAATCTTGGATTTTTAAATTAAATCCTAGTAAAAAGCTTTTAAATCTATATTATTTGAACTTTAGAGCTCGAAATACTATTTATATTGATTTAGCTATTTAAATTTATCTAAACTTCATCATTCCGTTGATTGATTACAACAGTAAATAATTTAAAACATAAAGGGTGTATTTTTTAAATAAATGATGATACATGTAAACTTTTTTTTTAAATATTTGAAAAAAGGAGGTTTAGTATCTGTTTCCAAAGTGTACAAAATGTTATGTTCTGATTGTGTATTGCAGCATGGCGTTGTGAAACACCCGTACAGGCACGGAACCCAGCGCTCGCAGAGCCTCAACCGCGGGCACTCCCTCTCGCGCACCGATGGCACCTGGTGACATCACGGGACCGCGGGTCAGTAGCCGATAACCTTAATATCTATCTATCTATAATTTAAGAGCTACGATCTTGTCGGTGGAGTCTTCTCGATTCCTCCCTATTCAGTGCCATTTCCTTGACTTCTTAGTACGACACGACCCTTAGCTTTTCCTTTATTTGGTCCACGTAGGACCTTCTTGGCCAGCATCATTCCCCTCCTATTCTCGATTGTTTGCTGTCTCGTCTCGCCTACAATCTTCAAAACATTCTTATTGGTCTTCTTTTCCACACAACTAATCCCTTCCATCCTGCGCCAACAGCACATCTCAAAGGCCTCTATTCTCTAGCCCTGTCACGTTGTACAAAGCGATACTCCAGATGTACAATTTACCCTTAATAAACAGGAAAGTGTAAAAATTTTTATTGGTGATCATAAAACAGGAAAAAATATTCATGTAGGTACTTATATTTATTTTGTAGAGGTATTATTGGTCCTAATCCCGATGCGATTAGTAACTGCGGCCTGCGAGAGGGCAAAGGCTACCGGTTTGACGCACGCTTTACACTAATTTTAAGTTTTCCCGTACGGGTTTCCTGTGACTAACGATACCAAATCGCATGTAATAAAAATACTCATTTTTTATTTAATTATTTTACCTGTGTTCTATTATTGATTCCAGATAACCAAACAGTTTTCGCTCTGCATATTTATTTATTTTTATTTAGGTCTACCAACAGTTTGCTGTATTGCTGTAATGCAAGCTAACTACAAAATATACTTATTAATAGAACTATCTAATACAGAAACTATTTACTGGTAAACACCACATGACATATTGAACAGTAAATAAATAAATGCTCTGAATCGTATCATTGAACATATCTATTTGTTCGCTATGTTGCTTTACTGATCTGCAAAGCCTAGGTATAGCAGAGTTATCACCAATAACAGTACGGCGAAGAGGAGGGCATAGAGGTGTAATAGAGTGACGCGGGTTGCAACGAGGCACTCTGAAGCTGATTTGATCTAACAGTGAAGAATAATCAATTTCGAAATTCAATTTTTTTATAAATGAATATAATTAATTGGTATAACCCTGAATACAAGTGTTCAAAAAAGACAGGTAACAAATTTTGAAAATTGATGTAGTTGAACATTTCAGTAGAAAAATATATATTTTCTAAATGTTGGAAAATACATCATGTAGGTTTTGTATTGTTAGTCCTAAGCCCAGAAATCTATACCAATTTTCGTTTCCTCTACGTTTATTTCTAACAATTCAAAAGTTGCACGTAATTTGTCAAAACGGTCTTATTGTGACTGATTTATTATAAATTTTAATTGAATTAACAAAGATTATTGTTTACCTTTTGTAAACTAGTAACTAGTACCGTTAAATGCTCGATCACCATCGTACTTCTATAGACGGACAAATTGTCGATTTATAACATACTAGCAGTTTCCCACGACTTTGCCCGCACATAGGTGTCCCAAACAAACTTCCAACCTTTGTTGTACCCCATTAATGTTTTTATATCGCGGCATAAAGTAGCCTATGCCATTCCCAGAGCTCGCTTCCAGCCAAGATGCAGAATTGATACCGCACAAATCGTCCGCCGATTTCTCTCTTTCTCTTGACCCCGGCCGACTATTCTACTGTCGTCGATCTGAACTGCCCTAAAGGCGGGTGGGTTTTTGCTATATAGATAAAAATAATAACATAAGTGTTGGTTACAGGCAGCATAGTGCAGTGCGCCGAGTGCGGCACGCGCACGATGGGGAACAAGCTCTCGTCGTGCTCCTGCGCGCCCATACTCCGTAAGGCGTACCGCTATGAAGATAGCCCGTGGCAGAACTCACGGCGCCGTGATGGACATCTGTTGAGGTACCTAAATTCACTTTCTAAAACAAACAATATGGTAGCAAGATCAGAACGGAACAACGGCTACTCGATTAAGAACCCACTGCACCGCGGTTTGTCGATCATGTCTTCTAGCTACCTATTTGGAAGGTTCAAAGGCTTGAATGCCACACGTATAGGTCAGAAGAGGTTCCTGGCTATAGGATAAACTTAATCTTGCTTGGTTTCTTCTAGACTAAAACATTGCGCCGGGTCATATATGTAAGTTCGGGAAACAAAGCGTTGCCTATACGAAGAAAAATCAGTTCTTGTCGTCCTATTTCGCAAGCGTAGGTACTCCTATGAGGACAGCCCGTGGCAAAACTCACGGCGCCGCCGTAAAGGCGTAACGGACATCTGTTGAGGTACGTTTACTTATCGATACAAAGCTCTATTCCGCAAGGCGTTTTATCGTTATGAAGAGAAACAAGCTCTTGTCGTCATACTTTACAAGGTGTACCGCTATGGGGATCGCCCGTGTTAGAACTCGCTGTGATGGATGAACAAAACCATTTCTGGCTGTCTTATTTCGCAACTACTAAGGCGTACTGTGATAAGGACAGCACGTGGCAGAACTCATGGCGCCGTGTCGGACATCTGCTCAATTGAAAAACCTGCGATAAGTGTAGTTGTATAAGTGCAAAATTTAACCTCGCTGTGGTGCAGTTCGTGTTCAAAAATAAACAAATATAGAAATTAAATTATCATGCCTACTGCACGACTTTCGTGTGGGTAGGGCACTGGTAGACTATTATTGATTACTATTGGTTGAGTAGACGTGATATGGACATGATCCGAAATATTTTTATTTTTTTATAAAGCTCTTCTCCGCAAGGCGTTCTTGTACAGTTAACACCTCAACTCACACACTTGTCCTATCATTTATTCTTTGCTTACACATGACGTTTTTGAAGCAATTATCAGTTTTAAGTAATAGAATGCTATTGGATTGAGATAACTTGAGAACTTTTTGTAGGTTTATGTGCTAACGATTGTAAGAGTGTCGGTGACGTAGTAGATTGCAGGTTGCCTCTCATGCGGGAGGTTCGATCCTAGGTGCCGCCATGTACTAAGGACTTTTTCTGAGTTTCCGTACATAAGACTCGAAATAACTAATTTTTAAACAGCCGTTAAATATCAATTGACGGTTATTTTGACACAATTTCAATATGTTGGTGAATTCAACCATAATTTTTTTTCATTAACCGGTGCTCTTACGGTGACAGAAAACATCGTGAGGAAACCTGCACATTTAGATGACTGAACAAAACAGGACAGTTTACTCTGTTAACAGGGTCACGGATGTCTGATGGCAGTCCCTTTACTGTAATTACTTGATCTGCCATATCCTAGATCATGGTCCAAAGCAACCCTTAGGACCTTGCATCTAAGTGCACACCGGGATAACGCTAAGATGATAATTGTAACAGGCCAATAATTTTATGGTCCCACCCATGGTCCCACTGAATTTTGGCAACGCAACAGAGATTATCCATTTAGATTAAGATTATCCATTTATTTAGATTATCCATAAATCTGAGACATTTTGGTTTAAGACCAAAGTTACTGACAACTAGACCAATGAGGTAGTTAAAACGGGCGTCCATTGTTTGGCGACGTTTTAATTTTCAGGTGCGATCTACCTGCACAGATACTGGAATTAGTGTCACCTTTACTATGACTTGCTAGGAAATTTCCATCGTAACCTACATTCTTAATCCCTAAGGGTGTTTAATTGCTTAAGGTATTTACGTTACTAATAAACAGTAGATCTGACATGACTAAAGTGTAATTAATGTTACTGGTCTATAACTACTTAAAATGCCTTTTTCTTGTATTACGACATCCTATTGGAAAACCGATAATACAATCGATAAATATCTACGTTAATACCTAGGCCCCAGATTCCCACACCTTAAAACAAACTCAATTAAGCCTAGAGTTCACCAACACAAACGTTCAAGTTTTGATAAGCCGGTTTAGCATAATTTGACATATTTTTATGTTAATATCTGTAAAGTTAACCGTCAATCGAGGTTAAACGGCTTTAAAAATTAGTGACCTCGGATCTTACAGTATCAAACGTCAAAGATTTCAAAAATTACATATCCCTCTCATTCTGGTTTCAGAGTCAATGAACTAAATGATATCAATTGAGTGAATTCAAATAAAGGAATATAATCACAGAACTTCGTTCGGTTTAATTATAGAATCCATCACATAAACAAAATAATATTAATAGTAGTTGAAGGTAACCTTAGGTAACCCATAAAAAGCATGTCCTGGATATGAGTACCAAGTGATTTACATAGATTTAGATAAAAAAAGAAAAAACAAAACGGTATATTGCCTACATGCTTGTACAATGCTTTTACACTAACTAGAACGTGAACAGATCACATCATCAAATATATTCTGATCCATCCACTGACCTATTTTGGTTACGAAAATAGTTTATGGAGCGAATAGAGTTTTACAATGTTAGGTGCTTCCAGCGCATATGCCACAAGTTTTAATTAATGTTTGTAAGTGCAAAATCTACCCTCGCCGTGCAGTCGTGTTCAATAATAAAAAATGTATGGAATTTCTCATGCGGATTGCATGACATTCGTGTGGGTAGGACACTGGTGGACCATTCCGCTGCCGACACTCCCACACAGTCACGCGAGCTAGAGAATAGCGCAAAAATGTTATTTCGTGAGATTGAATAATATGTTCCAACGAGTTAGGAAACGAAATTAACTTGTGCTATAATTTATCGGCTGACCCAATTAATGTAGGTAGGCACTTAGACGTCTGTGATAAGTTATATGTTTGATGCAAAATTTCCAGAAATGAAGTTTTGCGGACTATGATGAATTTGATAATAACGTGCCGGCTTTTTATGAATGGTCTTCCAAGTGAGTGACTGCTAAAGCGTAACAACTAGATCTAGTATGAAAATGCGCAGTGCTAATAACACAGTCATGAATTTGTTTACATCATTTTCGTTACTACAATTTTATTAAATTTATCTAATTATTTAAGATGACTGTTATTTTAACTTGGAGGCGACTTTTTATCGAATACCATCTACGATAAGAGGCTTATGTTTTGATTTCGAAAAAACTGTCATTTGACAGTATTGCTTGAATTTCCGAAAACTTTTTGATTAAATATAGATTCTCAGGTTAATAGTATTTTTTTAACCTGAGAATCTTGAATTATTTAAAGACAATTGCTGCATTGCCTAGCTGTTAGACAAGCCCTTTGCAACAAAGTGATTGACAAACAAAATCTGTAAAATAAGAAAGTTTGTAATATCTGTAAAAAAGTAAGCTTTCTTTACCTAAACACCAAATGGTTCACCTTCTAGCTAGGTAATCTTGCTCCACCGTCGACTCTGTCTGCGCCACGTCTGGTTGAGGCTAGAGTCAAGAGCAAACCTATTCCAAATAAAAAAAAAACAAAAGAAAATGTTTTCATTACAGACTATGGGCCGAGGTGTTCCATGTGTCGGCAAGCGGCGCGGGTACTGTGAAGTGGCAGCAGGTATCCGAGGACCTGGTGCCGGTGAACATCACCTGCATCCAGGACTCGCCGGAATGCGTGTTCCATATCACCGCGTACAACTCGCAGGTCGACAAGATACTGGACGTGCGGCTATTGCAACCTGGTAAGTTTTTTTTTTTCTAGTGGATGCCGGCTACGTGGACTCGATGATACAAATTGACTCATACTCCTATCGCCGTCCAGTAATCGTGGTCTCTCCTTTGTACTCTATCGTATGGTGACGGGAGGTCACCCTGCATCACTAAATGTATTGCACCTTATACGGTAGGTCACTTACAGAAAATAATAAACTAATCACTGTACCGCAACTTGCCATTTATTTCGAAAGTAAAGTGATCTTACTCTCAAGTACAGAGGGGTCAACCTGTATCTTTGGATGTACTATTACTATCGAGGTGAAACATACCCTAGATCATTACCAGGAATATACATATTAAAACTGTGGTTTATTTAAACATTAAGATTCGTTCAGCAGATTTCGAATCTATAATGTTCAAGACCCTTAACATCTCAAGATACATAGTTACTTACATACAGACTAAAAAAAAATCTCACTCTACTGACCTAAAAAAAAGGACTGGGAGGTATTTTAGTATTTTTTAAATCAATGTAATGTCAAGTGACACAACTTTGTCAGGCAACAGCCGCCCACGTTTAAAAAGTTCTTGAATAATAAATGTCATAATACCTTCATAAAATATGTAGGTGATCTGACTACCGTTGCTTTTTATTGTGTCTCTCCCATTAGGATACAATGAATCCAGTTTTATAATTGCTTCGAATGATACGAAGTCGCAGTGCAGGCAAGAACAGAACATTGCATTTACGAGTGCAACTTTTAGATGACTTTACCAGGTAAAGTTTAATACAGATATAAAATCGTGTATGATAAGATCAGTTTTAATACAACTAGTGTCGAGATGAGAGACCTTTTATGAGGGCAATTCGGAAGATACTCCAGCAGCCGCTGTAACCCAGTTTTAAATTTACACTGGATAGTAACTCGGGTAATCGACCGGAATTTTCAGAACAAAGTACTTTTTCACTGCTGCAATAGGGAAGTGGAAACAATTTGGTGCAATTTACATTTCATCGACGTCATGACACGACATTACACTGTATTTTAGTGTAGTAAAGCGACGCACCAGAAAAAACGTCTAGAAATATAAAGATATTTGGTTGCTAACACTGCTTCTACTGTCTTTTAAAAGAGTCAAGACAGAAGACAAAAAACCAAAGCGAGCACATCTAAGTACAAATAGTTCTTATTGTCAGAGAAGTTTTATGAGGTGTAAATAAACTATGAGCTTCTGGTCCAATTTAAGTGTCGTCTTACGAAACCAATAGCATCTTGCCATTAGTTATGTAGATGGGTTTCAAGCGATGAAACGATGCCAACATGATAGACTACAGGCCCATGTCCAAAATGGATGGGTCATATGAACCACCATTATATAGTATTTTTGTATGTACCACCACCACCAGTATGTAGTTTTTTTTTAGATAATCAAAATTTACCGACTTTGTGGCGCGCCTTTTTTTACGGCACTACGCGTTTTCTTATTATTTTTCATGGATCTATCGATGGTAAAAATGCCGTACAAAAAATATTACCAAAATGTACTTACTCTTCTCCTGCACTTTTGAATTCTCACCAGCACTCAGTTGGACAGCTTACAAGTGACAGCGTAGTGCTGAATCTTATTGTTTTATGCTCTTATATCGTCCTATATACGTCACCTGGTGGCTCATATGACCCATCAATGTTGGACATGGGCCTGTAGTCTATGACTAGTACTGTGTGATTAGGGTGATGAGTAGGGTTTGATGTTTACCTTACGATCGCCTCTGTTCCCAACGTAATAAAAGCTGCTTTCGTAGTTCAAGTGTAGGTATAACGTTTTGTCGACTGTACCAGGTTAATGCAGGTTATAAAAAGTAAGAGCTTACCCCCGGCCTTCGCCCCGCGAAAGCGGATGCCCTCGATGCCAAGCTCGCCCAAGTCGATCTTGGCCCTGGCCTCCCTTAAGACGTCCTGACGCGCAGGCCAAGGCGCAGGCGAGAAAGGAGATGCTGGCCGACCTTTTCAGGGATCCGTGGGGGCGCCCGTATCTCACGGTTCGGGGGAAACTCCGGCCATGGGCAGCCCCAGTCACGGAGACCTTGGAGCCGGCTCTCCTGGACGCAGTCGTGTCCGGCCTGTTCCCCTCTAGGGGGGAACACGTGCCACCGGCCATGCGACCCCACCCGCCTGCTTCCACAGCGGACCCGGAGCCCGTCTCGGAGGGCGAACTTGGCGACGCGCTCCTTAGGCTGCGCGCCAAGAACAAGGCCCCGGGACCAGACGGCATCCCCGGCAAGGCTCTGGTGGTTGCCGCTGGATGTCTGGACATCCGACTTCGGCGGCTATACACGGCATGCCTTGCCCAGGGACGTTTCCCTCCGCTGTGGAAACAAGGCAGATTGGTCCTTCTTCCGAAGGAAGGCCGTCCGGCGGACTCACCCTCGGCCTATCGACCCATCGTCCTGCTGGACGAGATCGGGAAGCTCTTCGAGCGCATAATTTCCGTGCGCCTCGTCCGGCATCTCGAGGGGACGGGGCCTGGGTTGAGTGAGTTCCAGTTCGGCTTCCGTGCCGGGCGCTCGACCATCGACGCGTTGCTCAGGTTGCGTGAGCTTGCAGAGAGTGCGGTGTCCCGCGGCGAGGTGCTGTTGGCGGTGTCCCTCGACATTGCCAACGCGTTCAACACCCTGCCGTGGGCGAGCATCAGGCGGGCCCTCGAGTATCACGGGGTGCCCGCCTACCTGCAAGCAGTGATCGCCGATTACCTAAGCGATCGCGAGGTGATGTGCGTCACCCCGAGAGGAGTGGTTCGCAGGCAGTCGTCGTGTGGCGTTCCGCAGGGGTCGGTTCTAGGACCACTCCTGTGGAACATTGGCTACGACTGGGTCCTCCGCGGCAGTCTTACTACGGGGGTGGGCGTAACCTGTTACGCCGACGACACCCTCGTCACTGCCAGCGGAGTCGACTTCGTCGAGGCGACGCGACGCGCGACTGCCGGCGTCGCAACTGTGGTGCAGCGGATCCAGAGGCTGGGACTGGAGGTGGCGCTCGATAAATCTGAAGCCCTGTGTTTTCACGGGCCTCGACAAGCGCCACCAGCAGGGTCCCATCTCTCTGTGGGCGGCACACAGATTGTACTAGGGCGAACCCTCAAATACTTGGGGCTGACGCTGGACCCCCGCTGGAGTTTCCGCGCCCACTTTGAACGGTTGGCGCCGAGACTCCTGCGGGTGGCCGGAGCGCTCGGCACGTTAATGCCGAACTTGGGTGGGCCCTCTTCATTCAGCCGGCGTTTGTACATGGGCGTCGTGCGGTCCATGGCCCTGTACGGGGCACCGGTGTGGTACGACGCCATGTCGGATCACAACGCTATGCTGATGAGGAGGGCGCAGCGCCACTTGGCCATACGGGAAATCCGCGGCTACCGCACGGTCTCGGCGGATGCCTCCCTCGCGTTGGCCGGGAGCATGCCATGGGATCTCCATGCACTGGTCCTCGCCGCTCTTTATCAGTGGCGGGGAGACCAGAGGTCCCAGGGGCAAAGGCCTGCACCACGTGAGGTCGAGGCGGAGCGGGCTCGGTTGGAGCAGTCCGCCGTGGAGCGGTGGCAGGATCGCCTGGCCGTCAGCCGAGCCGGTCGACGCACCTGTCAGGCCCTCCAGCCTGTGCTGGAGGAGTGGATGCGTCGTGGGCACGGTCGCCTGTCCTACAGGCTGACCCAAATACTGACTGGCCACGGCTGTTTTGGGACGTACCTCGCCCAGATTGGTCGCGAGTTGACCGGGCGGTGTCACCATTGTGACGGCCGCGAGGAGGATACCGCGCAACACACCCTCGAGTCGTGCCCGGCCTGGGCGAGGGAGCGCGAGGACCTCATCGCGGTAGTCGGAGGTGATTTGTCACTCGCTGCCATCGTGGCGAGGATGGCCGGATCCAGGGAGGCGTTTGCGGCCGTGCAAACCTTCTGTGAGAGCGTGCTCCTGCAGAAGGAGGAGGCGGAGAGGGTGCGAGAGGCTTCGGCTGACGCCCCGATGATCCGCCGCCGACGCACAGGCCGCTGGAGGGGACGCTTTGCTCTCCTCCTGCCGCCTCCCTGAAGGACCCCGGGTGTACTCGGTGCGGGGGTACCGATACGCCCACACGGGGTCGCAGCGGCGCGTGTGTGTTCCCGCGCGTCGTTGCTTGTACCGAGGAGGGGGCTGCTCTCCCCTCCTCGAAGCCGGGCGGGGCCCTGTCATATTCGTGGGCCGCAGCTGGGAGCGAGTGCGTGGTGGCATAGCGTCGGCTGAAACCCATGCACTCGCACCGACAACAGCACCGGAGGACACCGTCAGGTTTTTAGTGGGTTGGAGCCCCACATAACCCCCTCTACCATCCCCGCTGGCGAGGGGGTATGCACCGCATTTTCCTGACGCTAAAAAAAAAAAAAAAAAAAAAGGTTATGAAAAGTAAGAACGGTTGGACCAATTTGTCATTTTTAAAATAATTATTCGTGAATTCCGAGAAAGTTTTTAAAGAGCAAAAAATGCGGAAGAAATAGTAAAACTGAAAATGTATCCTAAAGCGGTACGTAGTTTACCGAGTAAGCTAAGAAGTTATTTATGGTTATGAAATAAACTACCCGCTGTGATTCGCTGTATTACACGAACATTTTAAAAATAATCTTCATTTATTTTTGTTTTCAGTTGATAATTTTGTCATTAACCTTCATTAACTAATAGGATACGAGTTGTCATATTTCATTCTTTTTGTGTTTTTATAAAATAAGAATGCTACATTTGTCTTTTTTGTCCAGGAACCCGAATCGGTCAAGCCTCGGAATGCTTCGTGTACTGGAAGGACCCCATGACCAACGACACGTGGGGACTCAACTTCACCTCGCCCATAGATGCCAAACAGTTTAGGGAGTGCTGCGTAAGTGTACATTTTCCTAACCATTTTTTTATATCATCCTCATTTAGATAAAATAGAAGAACAGACATAAGACTGTGTTATTCCCTTGAAAATACGTAATTAGCAAGCATTAATCAAAGACCAGAAATATAAACTGGCGGAGTAAGTAAAAATCTCGCTATTCCGATACCATGACTCTGTTGCTTCATAAGATATTGAATAAATAAATAAAATAAATAAATAAATTGTTTCAACAAACACACCAATTACACTGGTCAACAAAAAAACAGTTTTTGCATGTAACATGAAAACTTTTGTCTAGTCATGTTTAGGACAAGGATAAGGATACTAGAAATAAAATTAAAATGCTTCAAATACGAATAGTTTTTTTGTAATACCATTTTATAACATTTCAGAAATTTTGAATTTTTATGAACAAAAAGAAGTTATTTCGATTTATTGCTACATTAATATGAATTTACTTTTATGATTTACGTCTGTATTTTGCTTCAGAAACATCTCGTTTTAATGTCCAACAGTAATCCGCTAACATACGTGGGCTGCACTTGCCCTGATATCGTTTTTCTATGGTAGAAATGTCTTGATGGAATCATTTACCGTGTTCATCGCTGACGGCGCCCAAATTTTCAGGAAAGAAGTCTAAATGTGAATGGAGAAAATGTATTTTCAATGACATATTACAGCCCAAAGCCTTATAAGTAGATAAAAGCTCCACGATAATACATTTATAGTCACTTGATCGGTGATTTCCTAGAAAATTGGAAGTTACTTTCATAAGAGATTCCCAAGCTAATTTTTCTAAATTACTAAGCTTTCTTTGAATATATCATCTTTCATCAATTGCCTGAATTGGGGGCCAACAAATATGCCCTCTTTGATTTTTTGAGTGAAGCAAAAATCAAAGAGGGCATATTTGGGAAATTAGGCTTGGGAAATTTTTCTTTTAAATATAAAAAGCCGTCACCACTCCTGTCCATAGCTTTTACGAAGTTCTTCATAAGCCCAAGCTTTATGTGTAAAGGTGGTAAAAATACATTCTCAGGCTGCACCAATGGAGGGTTTTTGATATTTTTTTGTCCTGGAGTAAGAGATTATCTTTTGGGTCAGTCTTGCTTAACATAATGATTTTTTCGGTCTCTGCTATCCCACTCACAAACAAAAAAAGGCAGAGATCTTTTCGCCCATCCAGTGAGAAGTACAGATGTGGACATGTACAGATGTGTGGAACCCACGCTTTGTCTTGTTGTCCTATGGTAAAACCAAAATACTGTTCATATAACTTAGTTACTAATGGTGTCAAATTCCTTCGCTGAGTTTTGAGAGTACTGTCACCACAAATGTAACAGAACTTGTTAGGATCATTTTTACACTTTCTTGACATTATTTAACAATCACTTCACTCTAAAAACAGAACAAACCACTGCGCACTTCAAATAAACAAATTCTCTAAATGCGAAAGTAGAACAAAAACGGTTAATTTTTAATTTTGTGGGTAGTAGCTGTAACACGAAAACTAGATCTGATGGAATCGAAATAAATATGGTTATAAAATGAGGGTATGTGGGTAATTTAAAATTAGCCAGCACCTTTCTTGTTACAAAATGTTGTTGACCAGTGTTACCTAGCCCCAAACTAAGCGTGAGCTTGTGCTATGGTGACTAAGATAACGGATAGACATACTTATACACATTTATAAACTACAATTTATATATTATTTATATAATGAAGTTAATATGAAGCATGCAGCTGATCACGCAGTTGCTATCAAAAATATTTATGCATCATGTCATGTCAATATATAATACGTTTTTTCAATATGTTATTTGTTAAATCTTCTATACCTATCTTGCTCTTATTAGTAAAATCGTAAGGTTAATATTTTAAACCCTTATGAATCAAACCTTTAAAAATGACAGCTTTAATTCCTGCCTCCCGTTATTAATCAACATACTTTTTCTCATTTCGTAGTCACCATCGTTTAAATTCTCCCGAAAGGCATCTTCGAGCTACAGCCTGAAGCTGGAACCGCCTGGCAACAAGCAGAAGTTCAAGGCTAAGAGGAAACCGCTCTCCACGCCAGCTAGCCCGAATCGCTCGAGGTACACATTATATTTCTTTATCTGTCACACTTTGCTTATTTTGAGATACAATTTAATTAGTGGCTCTATCGAAAGGGTGTATTTTTATAATAAAGAAGCAGAAGACCACGTATTTTTCACATCATGGCGATTTTTTTTAAAACCCATCCAAGATGTTAAAGATTAAATAACTTCCTTATTTTTTATGTAAATGTAAAACTTTAAATTTTCTTTCAAAAGCAAAATTTGATCAGTCGTGGTTTGATTTTAATTCTATACTTTCATGGTTTGATACGACCAATATATTATTTTTGCATAGATAATAAAAGTAATTTTCCAGTCTTAATTTTTTTTTAAAGTATAACTCATGTGCACATCTGGTATGACTTGTTATAATAATATTGCGGTAATTTAAAATCAAAATCTTATTTTTGATCTCAAAGTCCACACTCTACCAAGCGATATGTGAGGATAAAGCTGTATTATTCAATCAATCCTCTAGCTAGAGAGTGCTAAAGATCAGACTTTCAAGTGTCAAAAACTCTGGATCGACCATTTTATGATCCGAGTTTACCAATTTTTAAACAGCCGGACAGACGGAATTCTTTTACAAAATATATCAAATAATGCTAAACCGTCTGATAAAAAAATAAACATGTCATAGTAAACTCCAGGATAAGACCGCCTAATTTGTACATCTTTCTTTGTAAATTGTATTGTTGTTACTTTTATGGTGTGCAATAAAGAGTTATCTATCTATCTATACAGGTTTAATTGAACTGTTGAGTGGTTAAAGACGCATACACTTTGAGTTAATCTTAAACTGATACACACTCAAATGCAGTTAATTTAAGTATACTATTTTGTACAGTAACCGAACTCTACATTACGATGTGACAGATCTGTAGGTACTTTTCTGGGTATCTGACAAGAAATATAACTAATATTTTTTTTGCGTTATAGCTTGACATACGGACGCGAGCCGCAGTGCACCTGCATGACACAAGAACAGTATGCCAGGCTCAGGGCACAAGATCCCCGATATCGTAAGTATTCTTTTAGTACATTTATATTTTATAATCAGTCATCAGTGACATATTTAAAACTAAAATTATACCCTATAAAGCATTTATAATTATCTACTAACTATGTGTGTACTTATCGGGTAAATACGTGTTTTATACATTTTTCTTCCACCCTTTAGCTGTGGGTCTTTTTTAACTATCTATATTCGTCGACATGCTAATTTCGTCTCAATATTTTCGTCCTTTTTATACGTTGTCATCCTTATACGCACTGGGCCGAATAACACGTCCCTTTAACACCTTACAACATTATGATTATTTATGGTATGGATGGATACTTACACCATGGCATACAATTTTACAAAATAAGGTAATATATTTTGCAAAATAATTGGAATACGTTTTTTTAACGCCATTATAAGCGCCTCTTAAGAATCCTCATCTAATCATAAGACTGATTTGGTGATCCAGATCCAGATTACTATAGGACCCGAGTTCACTCATTTTTGAACAGCCGGTAAACATGATTGACGGTTTATTTTATACAATTCCTGTAGAAAATGTATCAATAGACTCGATGGAGAAAAGAGCAATACGAATTATTGGAGACACTGAACTTTGTGAAACTAAGCTGCAAAGCCTCGAACATAGGCGTGGCGTGCCTTTTAATGTTCTACAAGCTACATTTCGGCAAGTGTGCGAAGGAATTGCACGAATTGATTCCACCGGCCCCTTTCTGCTATCGGGACATAAGACGCAGGCGGGGGTTCCACCCTTATGTCAACGACATACTACTAATATGCACCAAACGTTTTGAATCTACGTTCATCTTGCGTATGACTAGAGAGTGGAATTCGTTGCTGGCTGAAGTGTATCCTAAACACGACGATTTGGATTTCATTAAGAAAAGAGTGAATTGGTTGCTTCTAGACAGATATGTCCCAACATCGAATGCATCGTTGCTTACCATCAGATGAGATTGCGGTCAAATGTCTGCCTATTAAAAATAATAATATAACGGCTGTTTAAAAATAAAACAAAGGTTGGTGAACTCACTCGCCTTTAGAATAAGAATAACTACACCATGCCACAGATTATATAATAGTTACTATGTAACAGATAAATCACTCCAAGGAAAATCGTCCATACCTACTCTTATAATAGCCTACAATTTTTTGTCGCAGACCGCTGCGCCCGAAAATGTGCCCTAAGAGGAAACGCGGTCTAAGTGACATTTGAAAAATAGGTTTTGGAATAAAATGTTGCTGTCTCGATGCATGTTCTGGTGGCCGCCCCCGCACCCCGCACTGCTCTATCCTTGTGTGAGTAGCGTAAGTTAGTGTGTGTGCGTACTGGACCTCGCGCAAAACTCGCTAAAATATAGTATTTTCAAGAAACATGATGTACTCTTTGATAAACTATAACCGAAGATACAGTACGTAATATAAAATAAAGTCTATGTGTACACAATTATTTTTAGTGGAAAGTTTCTTAAAACTATGAAAACAAAGAAGAAAGAGTTATTCAAATTCAGGTTATGGTAGAGTCAAAATTGAATAAAATTCGTGTTTTGATTCCAATATTCACGTTATTATATCTTTATAGCAGGGCATTATGCAAGATATAAATACGTTGCTATTTATATAGGAGCTTGAACATGATACATCATTAAATTAAAAGAAAAAAAAATGTAAATATGTGCCGTAACTGTCAGTTTCTTGATTATATCCTATAATATAGTTTATCAAAGATATACCTAGAAGTACTAATGTGAGGTGACAGATGACACTTTCCGGTTCACTCATACTACGATTAGGTTACTAAATAAATATTTTTCAAAAATAATAACTTATATATATTTTTTATATCTTTACAAACATACTTTAAAGACACGACACGACAGTCTACTTTAACAACAAGAATGATTCTGCAAAAGCTTAATGTTTATGAAATTAAAGAATCATTTATTTTTTTTAAATTTTGTTCATACGTGGAACGGAACTTTTTACTGATGAAGATTGATTGACAACAATGACAACACCTTTCAACAAAACATTATCAAGTTGTGCAATAACAAGTTGAAATCCACTATATTTTAAAGAAAATGAAGTAAATATAATTTATTTATGATAAACGGAAGACGTAAAACGGAAGAATATCATTTTCGTATAAAATGCAGGATTCATGAATACTTATGTTTCATATGCCCGACACAAATAGTCAACCTGCACAAACATCATGTGCTTCACACGAAACGATCACAACAAGAGAAGAGGCTAAATATTCCTAATGTTGGCTTGGAAGGAAAACGACGGAAACCCTTTAATAACAGTGGTCGGAGATGGATCTTGCGCGAAAAGAACCGACAAAAGTGGATATAATACCCTCGGACAATTTCATATCAGGTGCAGGATAATGCTGCGTGTGTAGCACCTATAACTACGGGTTCAGGACTCTACTGGGACTTCTTCGTTACGGTAGCGCACCCGTGATGTTTGCAAAGCATAAACTGATGATCTTTACTCAATCATTCGCAAGAAGACGGGCTCAGTCTAACCAGAATGTTGTTGTTACAGTCTCAATGTGTTCGTGTAACGACATTCATAGTTGTAACAATGAAATTGTTTTTCTTTCTTTGTTACTAACCCTAGTTTTAAAAATAATTGTATATAATACTAACAAGTGATTCGCAGTTGGCGCAATAAAAACAAAATTATGTAACTATTTGTTTACTTGGTTTAAGAACCTGGCATGTGTGTGTTCCTCTTGTAGAAAGTATAAGTAGGTATTTTTTTATGAGATTTAGTGATTTGCATCTGCGGATTGTCTACAGTGTGCTTATAAACCATACAACAGATAATGTAATTTATTAGACGTCTTGGTGGATATTACAACAAGCCCTCACTCACCTTATCTTATAAATATGTATATAAAAATGAAAACTGACTTAATGTCTAACTGACATATAAACCCACAGCCCAAACTGCTGGGTCCAGAGACTCCAAATCAAAGGTTCCATAAGAGGTCTAGGGGTGCACTAAGAAAGGTTTTTTGGAAATTAATCCCCTGACGGGGTAAAAAAGGAGGGTCAACTTTGTATGAAACTCGCTCAGTTATGGAGCTAAATCGACAAAATGTTGTATTTAGCCAAAAATGGTTAAAAATTAAGAATGACGTAACGGGAGTGAGCGTGAAAATGGGAGTGGAAGTTTGTATGGTAAATTCGACATGTGCGCGGACGAAGTCGTGGGCAACCGCTAGTAAAACTCATTTCTTATAATTAGCTTCCACCAACATCAGAAATCAGCTTGACTGCAATCTATCGAATTGAAATGAATCTACTTACGGCACATCTTGAGTAAGTGCTTACATAAATGTGCGCAGTAATTCTAGGAGTCAGCAACGGAACATCTACCAGCTTTTTTCTTCTATAGAAACACCACTGAGGAGTAGTAGACTTTTAAAAGTTAAAGTGAAGAAAGCTAATGATATAAAATATAAAGGCTAATTATCAAGGCAATATATAACTTAATACATCGATGTCAATTAGGCCAACAAAGGCGTATCGATATAATTATGACTATAAAGCATCACTATATGTATACATATTTGTTACGACATTCCCCTCCCCCAAACCTCTCCTCTTAAAGCAAGAAAAGAAC
Source organism: Pyrausta nigrata (assembly GCA_949316185.1). NCBI lineage: Eukaryota > Metazoa > Arthropoda > Insecta > Lepidoptera > Crambidae > Pyrausta > Pyrausta nigrata. The sequence continues at coordinate 9,782,420 of OX438941.1, read as the reverse complement.
AAATGCAGCTCAGACCAAAATTCGCTTCATAAAACTGACCAAAACAGCACTTCGTAGTCCCCTGTTTTCTCGACGAAAACTTTACCAATGATCATATTGTTTTCAAAAATAATTAATAAAAGGATGGGACTACGTTCCTATGTTTTAGTTTTTGTGTTAATGTGCATAGAGATTTTTTTTGCGGAGTGTCTAAAGTTTGAGGTTGAAATTTGGCAATTTTCCTAATGTTTGAAGGCTCATATTTCCTGTGTTAATTTGAATATTGGAATAAACGAAACATAGGAGCATAGCCGTAGTAAATGCAGATATTATAGCAAAAAAAGTTTTCAACCTAAGTCTCTATCCAGGGAGGAAACAGAGGACTACATTTGTATGGAGAAATGGTGCTATTCTTTCGTCTTAAGTTTCGAACATTACGTTATTATTCCTCTGCAGCTACGCGACCTTGGAGTAAAACCAATAAAGTCAGGGTTGCCTCTTTCGATACAAGACCTATTTTATTTGTAGCTTGGTTTGAAATGTTTTACAATGTTATAGTGTTTTACAGTTTTAATAAGTGGTAATATGGAAAAGAAGATCTAAGATGTTGTTCTGTGCTAAATTATTTTCAAAAATGTATTCATACATAGTTATAAAAAGCATCTGTGGGAACTTACAGTCTGCCGTAAAATTATGATGACTTATTAAAAGATTTAAAAAGTTCAAACGTTCGAGACTCTGATAAGTCCAGAATGTTATTAAAATCTGAGACTAATTCAGGACATATTATGCTTCTGGTTGCATTTGTACAGTAAATACTAGATGTATAAATCATATTACTTAATTAGTTTGCATAATAACGAATCGACAGTAACACAAATAATTCAACAATGCGTACGCGCGCGCCTGTCGGTTGTTGGCAGCCTACTGATTTACGCACCGCCGTCGGTGCGCTCGAGAGTAGGCTATTAACGCGCGCAAGTACATTGAGTGAGAGATGCCTGACCATGCGCTATGCAACCAACAACAGCATCATGTACCTGCTGTGTTGTTCCTAATTCACCCAATACGCAATCATGTTGATACCCGGTTCTAATATGCGCCTATTCATCCAGGGTCGTCAACTCTACCTCGCACAACGACCCGCGCCATTGAGACTGAGGCTGGGTCAGCTGGTAGCACAGCCAACCGCACCGACAAGGTGGCTGCAGCTACGTCTTCTACTTCGCTGTACGACAACGTCGCCAACGCGCAGCCGACGCACCAGGCTCCGCCAAAACGTAAGTTTAAATGCACACATATCAATTCACTTCTATTCTAGTATTCTATGCACGTAATCGCCTCGCGTCGCCTTGGCGTAGCCGAGCTGTAGCCGAATCGAAGTGCCAAAGCTGCCGATCCTCTTTGTTTACTTGCTGCTTACTTTAGGTTTACGCCTGACAACGAGACGAAAGGCGTTAAGGTGACGATCCGTTTCCGCGTTGGAATGTGTGCTACGACCTTTACCTATTCTGTGCCAAACTTCGAAACATAATGTAAAATGATTGTAATTGGCACATTATATGTGTGGCATTGGCTGTGGCAAACCACAGCACTCCATATGCGTAACTTTACAGAGTTACCCCGTCACACTTTCCCACCCTTGTTTATTTTCTTCCTTGTAGATCCTGATCTATAGCTTGATACGACCTGAAGAAGGTTCAAGTGGCCCAGAAAGCTAAACCGTCTTGGGCTCCGCTACGTAATTAGTCAGAAAGTAAAAAGGACGAACTCGAAAAGTGAACAAATGAAGTCTGAGTTAGAATATTTACGTAAAACGGTAGGTGAAGTCGCAAAGCGAAAATAAGTACACCGTGCTCGTACTAAAGTCAGTAGTATGATCAGCTACGTGCGTAAGTCAGTTAATCAGTTATTATGTTAGTTTTTCTTTTTATTAGAAGAAGTTAGATTTGTAGATAAACTACCACTAGTTACAAAAATAGTTATTGTAACTAAACTACGTGGAACAAAATCAAGAAAGTAAATCTACAAACTTATAAGGATACTCATTTCGCTTTTCTATACCTACTTGGAAATATATTTGGGGAGGCATATTTCAGCAGTGGACGTCCTGCCGCTGATAATGGCGATGATGGCAATGAGTTCAGTTGAGTTCAGTGAATTCAATTGAGAGCACCAAAAATAGCCACATAGAAACAAATAAGACGGAGTTGGTGGCTCGATCTCGCTTCCAAGTGTATTAGAACAGGAATTTGTGGGTTGTTTTAGCGGCAGCCCGGCAGTCGGAGCAGCAGCCCCCCGCGCGGCCGGCCAAATCACAGGAGACCTCCACGATGACCACTAACACCTCAACTGCGCCCAAGACCGTCACCGCTTCGGTTGGCACACATAGCAGTACTGTAAGTAATATTTAAAACTTTAACAACTGTCCAATGCGTTTCATAAATTGAAAAATTTGTTTATTAGAAACTAGTGGTACCCGCGACTTTGCCCGCGCAAAATTTGAATTTTCCTTTCATTTGCTATTTCAACCACTTTATGTTTTATATCGCTTAAAAATGTCCTTCTAGGGTCTCAAACTATTTTAATTCGAAATTTCATCTCACTTGGTTTAGCAGTTTAAGTGTCAAAAGGTAACAGACAGACACACATTCGCATTAATGATATTAAAGTATGAAAGTCATCATCATCCTAGCGTTATACCAGTTATGTGCACTCGCACGCGAGGGCCTAGGGTTCGCTGACCATGATCCAGGATTTGGCAGATCAGATAGTTACAGTGGAGCTATCTGACCTCCGTAACCCTGTTAAGGGGAATCTGACCAGTGTTGGATCATGGCTACACATTCAGTTGCCTGAATGTGCAGGTTTCCCCACGATGTTTTCCCTCACCGTAAGAGCATTGGTTAGTGAAACAACTAATGTACATAACTCAGAAAAAGTCATTGGTATGTACATGGAAGCACGTGGTATCGAACCCGGCTCCTCCCGCATGAGAGGCAACCCGCTAGCCACTGCGCCACCGACGCTCATTATACGCTAATATTAAAGCATGGATTGAAATTGCATCTTTGACAAATCCTAAAATATAATTTTAATCGCTCTACATCGTTACTGTTTGTAATTGTGATGAAGGGATGAATTTTAACATTATATTATTAATTTTCAGACTACGGAAGAGACTCAAGTAGCAGCCGGAGGCAACACGACCCAGCACAGCCAGGACTTGAAGTCGGAGGGCGTGCAGGCGGGAGGCACCCTGACCTCCAAGTCATCCGCCACCTCGACTCGCTCGGGCAAGGAACATCTGCAGCATATGCCGAAGAGCGTCGACTATGGAGACGGAAATGAATCGGTATGAATCAGCCTGAATATTTTCATACGCCTATTTTAATTCTTACTGCGGGGCAAAGGCGATTTCCACTCAACTAAGGTAATGTTAGTACACTACACAATCTAACAGTTCTTAAACTGAACAAACATCATCATGCTAGCGCTATCCAGTACAGTGGAGCGACTGCAATCTGACCTCCGTGACCTTGTTAACAGGAGTACAGTTTGGATTATAGTTACACATTCAGTCGCCAAATGTGCAAGTTTCCCTCACCGTAAGAGCATCGATTAGTGAAACAACTAATTTATATACATAACTCGGAAAAGGAAAAGTCATTGGTACATGGCGGCACGTGGGATCGAACTCGGCACCTCCCGCATGAGAGGCAACCCGCTAGCCACTACGACACCGCCGCTCCCTGAACAAACAAACATCCTTTTGGACCTTCTGGATCCTTATGGACTCATAAAAAAACTATAGTCCGACAAGTTAGTACGTTTTCCAAGCTTTGCGGGCTTTCCAGGGCCCTTCGACAAGATGCAATCTATTCTACTACGAACTTCGCTATCGCCAGCGAAATGTAGTGTTATGCAAAATTCACGTGATGGTTAGAATAGATTGCATCTGTTAAAAGTTCGTTTCTGTGGTTTGCTTTCACCGGCGGGCAGCCACTGCGCACTGGCTCACAAGTCAGATTTATATATAGCATGTGTTATGGAAATCAGAAACAACAGCACCATAACATCCAGAGGCCTTACTCCGGTTGACGATGTCCGTATTTTCGAATGTCCCTTTCACTCACGACAGAATGAAAACGCGAACGAGCGTGATGGCTAGACTCGAAAATACGGACATCGTCCAAAGGAGTAGGGCTTCAGACCCGAGACAGTATCGAAAATATGAATTTCTATATTTACCCGACCGGGGATCGAACCCCGGATCTTAGTGATGGCGACAACTTGGTGTGGGAGCAATTCGACAAGGAGGTCGTTAAAGGAGGTCGAAGTTAGAGTTCATAATTACAAGTAGGTACATATTAACTTTTCTTGGATTTCGGCACTACAGTAAACAAAATATTTAGTCTCTAATTACTGACCAAATCCAATATTATCTATAAGTGCAGTTTGAATCTACAAGTTATCAATACCCCGATGCACGTTTGTACTGTGGCTGTTTTAATGGGGTCAGAAGCGTCTTCTAGGATAGCCTCAGATGCGTTAGGAAGACAACATAAAAAGGACCAATGGGATAATGTGGATCCAGGATGCTTAAACTGCGACGAAAGTGTCAGAGAAAGCTTTAATCTTACTTTGAGAAATAATGGTTTTCATGTTGTGATCCAGGGCCGAGAATCAGAGCGGCACTCAGCTCACCATCACAACGTGATCAACAACAACACTTCGGGCTCGCGACGCACAAAATCTAAGAGCACCGAAGACATGAATATGGGTAAGAAATACAAAAAAATAATAATACAATTATAGCAGTTAGTTATTTGTTTTTGCAATTGATAAAAAGCGTTATTTTGGTTGCCACAGCAACTATTACGGCTTACAGACAATTTTTTACACAAATGAGTGCATTTTTAAATCGTCTAGGGGCTACGTAATAGTTCTGCTCCGCTTGCAGTGAAAACCAGGCTAAAAATTACTTGGAATTATTGCCAGTAACTACTGTTTTGGATATTATTCTAATTCTTTGTAATTCTACTTAAACTTTTACCTACATTTGTGTGCGCTTTTCCTAAAATCCTTTATTCAAGACATTCACACCATAGACGATAAGACTTAGTTAACTTTAAGGGAAATCCTTTATATTCCAGATTCAAGTACGCTAAAACGAATGCTAAAGCCGATGCCATCGACTGAGAGCCCCGTGACGTCACCAGAGATGGGTCGCCGCCGGTACGGGGGCGCGGGGCCCTGTCCGCCATCCTGCGGGTCGCATGGACACCGCCACCCTCAGCACCCACACCACGGCCATTACTCGCATATTGTCAACAACAACAGCAGGCAGAGCTCGCAGCGGTATGTATATTGACGTAATAATTTTTATTCTCATTTAAAAATCTACAGGATGTCCTGTTAATGAAGGATAACCTTTTAGGTGCAGAAAAGTTACAACATGCTCTACTATATGCCAAAAAAAACAAGTAAAAGTGTTGCCATTTTTGAGACTTTGGTTTTGAGCTTTTATTATTTTTAGGAGCCTTACTAACATTCTAAGTAAAAAGTTAATATTAATTTTGGTGTTTGAAATATTCAAGAGTATTAAAATAGAAACAGATTTTTAAAATGTCACTTTGTACAAGTGGCCATACTACAATTAACTATTTATATCTCGAAAATGATAAACTTTTACTTATTTTTTTTTTTGCATTTAATAGGGCATGATGTACCTAATTTGTACTAAAAGGATTATCGTTCATTACAGGATATCCTGTATGCTAAAGATGTTGCAATTTTGCCAAGTGAACTATTTTGGATGTAAAGTCACAATATATTATTATATTCACGGCACGTACATACAAATGTATTTATCATGGTATTAGGTAACTGTACCACGATAGCGAGAAAAGTAATCCGTAGTTCCGAAGAAAGTACTTTTGTGCAAACATATGTGAAGTATTGACGATAATCTCATGCTGTGTATTTACATTGCGAGGTTACTCATGAAGGCAAGACTCGCGAGACTGCGTCACACCGCGAGGCTGGCATACTCCGCAAACTAGCTTCGCAATGTCGATGAAAGAAAAGCAATAGATAGTATCTTGTTTTTGATAACCCTTAAATGATTTTCTCTAAGGCTCCGCCACAGACGTCTAGTGGTGGCTACCGATCGGCCAAGGACTTGGCGCGCGACACCAACCAGTGGCTGTGGTCGGTGACCAATCTGCGCGGAGCTTAACTTTGGTATTTAGGAGTATTCATTAATTTTCATCACTCTCCTTTTTTAAACAGACGCGGAGTGGGGGTAGGCGCAGCTCCAAGCGGCTATCCAGGACGTGGGCTGTACCTAGAGTTGGGAGGGGGCGAGCGGGACATGTCACCCCCCTCGGACAACGTGATGTTCGACAACCAGTGCTACGCCACCACACCGTCGTCCTCCAATGGCAACTCGGATCAGGAGCCGTGCCAGCGCCGGGACCCAAGGCAGCATCATCATGGGGTCAGTATTAGAAACATCTTTTTGGAGCACGTCTAACACAGGGAGGGTATAGGAGCTTTTACTTGAGAACAAGGAGAGTAAGTAGTTCGCTTTCCTGGCTCTCTTCTTTATTCATAGTCATATACCGCAGTCAGGACTGAGGGTCGTTACCATAATATGGAAACACATACAACGAATTTCTTGGCAATTTTAATGGAATGGTTTGCTATTGGCTTACATTTCACATACAAGCCAACAACACTTAACCACTAGTATGCAGGTTTCCACACGATGTTATCCGCACCGTTAAACATATCTTCACAAAAAATAAGTTTTATTCAAACTCAGTGGTATTGGCTCGAGATAAAACTAATGACCTCAATAAGCAGTGAACTTTTCTCCTCTCGGCGATCATGACCTTTCCTTTTCTTGTTCAAAGATTATCCTATGAGCCTAAATAAATGATCAGGTGGTGGTAATCTATTAACTCGTTTTTAAGCCTACTTAGTTCAATTTGTAAGTATCCTGCGCTATTTTCTTAACTGTATTGTTAAGGTTCTGGTGACAATATACTTACCTAAGTTTTGTCTTGTGAAACTGTGATGCAACAACGGCCATTTTTTCAAACGGTAATTTAATACTGATTACATGATTTGCACGTTACGTCCTTCGTCGAATGTTGTCATTGGGTCACTACCCATTTATTGCTTTATTTTTGCTTTGCCCCTTTTATTGCTTCAACTGTAGCTTACTGGCTACAGTTGAAGCAATAACTGCAGTTAATTTGATATTGAATCAGACGTTTACGTAAGCAACATTGACTAGCCTGCATCTAGTGTCTTATCTCCAGTTTTCAGTGCCTTCAGAGAGTATTCGCAGATTGTTTGGATCTTTTCGCAAAGATTGTTTAGAGATTTACTTAAACATTTTGATTGTACTAATTGACTTCTCTACTTATCTGAAGGTACTTAGGTAATGGCGTATTTAATTCCGGCACACGTCAGGAATTCAGGATCAAACCTACACCGATGGTAAACCCACTTTCTAGTGTAGTTAGGATTTAGGAACTTCACTGATATTCCTAGAACTAAATGTAATGCTTAAATACACATACAACCAATGCATACTACCTCTAACCCTGAACTAAACGTAGGCTTAAGCTATGGCATCTAGTATAACGGATAGACTTTTATAAACATCAACCATTACTATAAAAACCGACGTACTAAGGTACGAATGGTCATGCTCATCACAGCCCGCTGGGGATTTTTTTTGCCTTTGGGGACCGTCTCCCGGGATCGTCTACCCGTTGCCCCGGTAGGCAACGGGTAAATACGGACAGCGGGTGGGGTAATTGCGGCTAGTCTTTTTCTCCTTACAAAAATACGATAAAGTTACGGTTTGTGCCCCTACCTGTGCAACATCGTGTGCCCAATTCTGGCACACCAAACACATTACCCAGCCTTTTGTAGTTACTGATTTTAAAGTTACAAGCACTTAGGTACATTTTTAACCGATTTTAAAAAAGGAGGAGGTTATCAATTCGACTGTATGTATTTTTTGTGGCTATGTTACCTCATATCTGAGTCAGTTGTGGACCGATTTAAAAAAAATGTTTATCTAGAGGTTATACCTTCTAGTTGGTCCCATTGTGGCCGAGTCGAGATCTGATGATCGGAACTTGGCTTAATCGAGGGAAACCGTCAAATTTTAAAGGGACGTATAGTGTTTTGTACTAGTATCTTAATGTTGACATGTTGTTAAATCTTATAGTCAATATTATGTGGAGCCGAGCTGATGGTGGAACTCCTTAAAAATTAGGAGTTTAGTAATTAAAACACAAGATGTTTTGTCAGGTAGTGTATAGAATGCTAACAAAACTACGTCAAAGGCGCAGCTCCCTCCCCTCTCCCACCCCCCTTACCCCTCCCCCCGCCTCCAACAATAAATATATTAATAATTATTTCAAGAAATATATAATTACTGCAAGAAATCAATTAACTCTTACCGATGAAACGATGGATTTGATAGTTTGAGTACCGAGAAAGGACATAGAACAGTTTTTATCCCCAAAATCATTTATATAGGGAATCCGATGATACGATATACAACAAACTACATTTAAAGTGCTATTTGCAAATCTTTCCCTGTTCTTCGTTAAACGGTCTTCCTTGTCGTTACTACTTTCTTCCAACTAACGCTGTCGTATTTGAACAGCGCGTTTATGAGGTCTACTATTTTTAGTTTAGTTAGTAGAGTCCTGTGTAGGTTTAATCCTGTCCTTACTTTCAAAAAAAATATTAGAATTAGAATTTCCGACTCCGACTCCAAAAAATAACAGATAATTGGAAATAGGTTTCTTGTATAACTTCGTAGAACAGTCAGGCAATTTAAATATTATTTTGTACTTTATAGTTTAAATTTGTTTATAAAATTTTACGTCTTAATTAGCACTGTAGCCAGTTTTGAAGTCGGTTTTTGTATTTTTTAGTCTTCTCTTTGTTTATAAGATGCATTGAAAACAGAAAACAACCTTACTATGTATCCGTACCTATTCTCTCGAACCCTTTTGGGTAAATACGGACGTGCGTGTTTAACCCAAAAAATGACAGCAATCACCCCATATTAGCAATGCAATGTTTTAGATAAAAAAAATTTGGTCATGTAATCACACTTCTACAATCTTAATACACATTTTAAAGTTAACTAACCTGCTAATGCATAGTGAGTACAGTTTCTACTTAAAGTAATTACCGTTACATATGCACGTTACCAAAAATCTACAAAAAATATAAGATGTCTTTAAAAACGATTGAACATTATTACCTTGAAGCGAGTGCTTCATGTATTCAAGTTATGCCAGGCACTAAAGATGGCAAAATGAATCCCACCAATCGGGTAGTGGGGCAGGGGATAAGATTACTGTCCGCAATTACCCGCTGTCCGTAATAAAAAAATAAAAAACATTTAATCACCTTGTAATCACCCCACCCTCCCCTATAATTTAAAGTGGCCATTCCTGTACCACACCCCCCCGAAATAGCATAAAAACGGCTTACATATGGGCAATCCAGTCTACCAGCGATCATATTCAGATTTAGAAACCCCTTCAGTAATTTTGAAAGACCTATTCACAGATACCCCAGATGACGAAAAAAATCCACTTTACTTGTAGCTTAAAAATATGTTTTCCAACATTTTATTCTACTACTTAGTCGGCGCAATTGGTATACATACACCTAAAAATATACAGCTTTCTATTACTAACGGTTTCTTAGCAAAACCTCGGACAGACAGACAGACGGACATGACGAAACTATAAGGGTTGCTTGTCAGGACTACGAAACCCTAAAAAACATATGTAGGCAGGGCCGCGGTTGTGGTTAAAGGCCTCGACTAGCTAGTAGTGTGATTTGGAATAGTGCAGCTGTCCGTCATTCCTATTCGGTAAAAGAAGAGTATTGCTCGACACAACTAAAGTAAAAAAGTTTAGTGTCTTGTTAAAATCGGATTTAAAGGACTTCTCATATTTGCTATCTTCATAAAAAACGCCCTAACTGTTAACGCTTAGAAATTTTATCTTCCGTTAGGCAGGAGTTAGGTAGGAGTCGAGGTCCACGCCCTCCCCAGGTAAATTTTTCGATTCACCCATGTGTTGTATATATTTCGATCACGTAGGCAAATGTTCTGATTCACTCATATTCATGAAAATATCCTACATATTCAAGGTAAAATCATCTTTAGATCTCTATTAATAAAGACTAAATTGTCGTCAGAAGCCCTGCCTCTCGCGTCAGGCGTCCCAGTCAAGTGCCACACCTGCACCGGGGTCGCCCACCTCCCGGCTACTGTTGGAGTATGAGATGCACCTTAGAAACACCCTGGCAAAAGGCATGGACGCTGAGAGCTATAGCCTGCACACCTTCGAAGCTCTGTTGAGCCAGAGTATGGAGGACTTGGGTAAGTGTCAAATTCATACTCGAAAATAAAGCTTGGATTCTTACTGAATTACATTACACAAGAACAAAGCATACTGAAACACTTTCGATACTCTTAATATAACTTTAGAGTTTACAATTATAGAAGTTAATGTATTGCTGTCACAAAATAATTCCATGAAATAAGCAAAAGACTAAGATTTACATAATTGTTTTAGAACAGTTATTCCTACATGAATTGGTGAAAATCAATCTGATCAAAAAAAAAAATGTAACGAGGTCTTTAATTATTTTTTTGTACTGAATTACTTACAAAGTTGTCAAGTACAAAACTATGTATTTGGTCTGCATTGGATCGTAGAAATGTTATATTGCAGTGTCCTAATGAAATAACGTATGCGATGCTGTAATAGCTACTCACATGAGGTTATTTTTTGTTTACTTCAACCGTGATAAAATTATCTAAATTTTTTGGTTCTAGAACGGATAGGATATCTACTCTCTCTACAAGAACCTATGAATAACTCGCCCGGTATGTTTATTTGAGTTTTAATAATATGTTGAATTATAGATGTGGCCCTTTTTTTTTAATATTTTGTCTACATTCTAATATTTGTATGCAGAGTACAACGACAACATGCCTCCTTCGAACCAACGAAGCCCCTACCCTTCAAGACGACGTAAGTATATTCGATGATAGCTAATTTATCTAATTCGGATCGAAGGACCTGTGCATCTGCCAACTAATATGGGGGGAAATTGTCAGTCGGTATGTCTCTGATTGACGGTTGTGGCAATAGCTAGCTAAACATTAAAACAGTAACTCCCTTACTTATAATGAATTTGCCACTGCTATAACACTTGTTTAAATATGGGAAGGCTAGTATGGAATTAATGACCGAGGTGACATGACGTAGTGCAGACAAATTAGTAGAAAGTACAAAAAAGTTGCAGTACCGTTTCTCCCAAACCATGATACTTTCATTAGAGTCATATGTTAGCTACCTCCAGTGACAGTCTGGCACGCACCGTTTGGGATGGCCGGTATAATCAAGTGTTACGTTATGTCAAAATCATCATTAGTAGGATTCGAATTAGGAATGGAATTCCCCTAACAGAGCTTAGGTCCCTGAGTCCCTAAATTCCTACCTACGGCCTTAACATTCTGCATAATGTGTAGCTACAGGACGTCGAGAAGGTAATTGCAAAGTGTCATACTGCATAAAGTGATAGTTGCAATGATATGTTAAATTTTTCTCTAGATTCCTGTGTCTAAATTAATCAATTAGGCTACAAGCCTATTGATCAAGAAACTTGATATTTAAATTTTCTGCCGGAGGGAGATTTGTGATCCATTCAAGAACTGTAATTAATATTAGAGTTCTTCTATTCTCTTATTTTATTTAATCAAATCTCGATATTAAGTAGTTCATTGACATTCTGTTCTGTGAAATTATGTAGCTAACGCGATATCGACAGGGAAATAACATTTAAGACATCTTTGACATTTCGTATTGGAATTTGACTTTGAGCACCCTACGAATCAAATTACAGTATAGGTAAGTATGAAGATTAGGCCGACTTTCCACATTGTCACAAATTATCACATGAATACTTTACTTATCGAAATTAGGTCCGAGTGAATAAGATTATATTTTTGAGAACAATACCAAGCAAACTAAAAATACCTAATTGACACGGTAACCGTGTTTTATCTCTTTGTAATAGCCGAACATAAAGCATTTACTTTTATAAGACTTGTATGAAGCGATTTATGATTTGCAAAAAAAAGCAAACGTTCATAATTGACTTGAGTTTTATGAATACCACCCATTCAGTTTAGTATGCAGTACCTACAACTATAAATTGCAAAGATTATCTAAAGTAAACCGCTCTGAACCGATATAAAAACTCTAATATATGACTAAGTATTTAATATTTTATATCTGGATCATGTGGTTTCAGACCTTTGGAAGGCCTACATGTGGCTTAAGCAAACACGCAAATGCTCATTTGACAAGATTATTATTATATTCTACCAGGACCAGCCTCGCAGTGCTCGGGTGGAGGTAGCCGCTCGTCAACCCTGCCCCTGCCGCATCGGCTTGGCGTGGAAAGGCAGCACAGCGCTCGCTCCGACCGAGATGGATACTACAGGTAACATCAACCTTCCACTTTCAATCATAATATCATTATCAAGCACAGGACGTCCACTGCTGTACATGGGCCTCCCTCATAGATTTCTAATGTGACCTGCATCCAGCGCGATCCTGCGAAGGTCGTTTGTCCATATTTTCGGTGGACGCCCTTCGCTACGTTACCTTCCACAAAATACAAGATACATATCGATATACATAGTAACATTGCATTGGGCAATTTAGGGCAAAAGTTGATATTAAGATCTAGAGAACAATTTAAAAATATATTTATCGCAATGAATTTTAATTATAACATTTTTCGAATTAACTTCTAATTACAAATATCTAAAAATAAAGTAAATAGAGACTATTAAATGTATTTCACTTTTCAGTTGATCGTTACGCAGAATTTCGAGCGTACGTATTTTCTATGAATGAGTGAAATTATTCCACGCGTACGATTTTTAAAAGCGGATAGATAGAATTAAATGTGTTTTATTTTTTGCGTAATTCGATAATAAGTTACTGTTTCTGAGTCACTACTGAAAATTTGCTACCCCTTTGCAATGTAACCATGTATTTTTGATTTTGATTGAACTCATTATGTTCGACATTTAGGTAGAGGAAAACGATTAAAGTAATGTTATCTATACAGTACCTATACAGTCCTTAGCACACCATACTACACATTTTCGTGACAAAATAATAATCGCTACTGCTTATAACGCCACAGTGCTTAGCTTGATTTGTTGTTGTCATAATAACTGTACAATTGAGCAACACACCAACAACATACAACACAACGTGTACGTACACACCAGTTATTTCTTTGCATTGTATATGCACTTACCTATTGTCAGTAAAATCAGTGCGGCACAAGCCATAACATTAGCTAAGCTAAATATATTTTTGCACTTAAAAAAATATATTTAGATTGCATAGTGAATGCTTATCACTTAAAAACAATAATTTATCGTATAAGCTTAGCTGTGATCATCTACTTTGAAAAGGAAATTGCTGTAATCAGACTACGTGGTAACTAAACTATAATAGAAATGTATTCTTATTAATAAAAATTAAGATAAATTATTTAAAACAAGAAAAACAAAAATTATAAAAAGGGTCCTTGTGGTAAGGTTCCCAGGATGCTGGCAGCATTATCACGCTGGATAGCGATGCTTATACGCTGAGCAAGGTAGCTGCCAGCTCTTGGGTCACCACTGATGTCAACCAGTCTCTTAGAAATCTCTTTAAAAAAAGAGATAGCGTTGGGACCCCACGGACCCAGTGTTTCCACTCCAAACAGTACAAAGTGGTACCGGAAGTCGATCTGCCTGTTCTTGTTTTTTTTTTTTTAAGTTTTCGGCACTTGACGCAGCCAAACCAGCATCATGGATGAGAGGCTGCAAGTGTGTCGACCCAGGGATCGTTTACTTTTACTTCACATGTCACAGGCATAGACGCAGGCACGCAGCCCTGTTAGTCTAACAGGATATTTCCTTTTTACTGCAACTTCTCAGTTTTTTTTAAACTACTTATACGTCAGGCGACATATTTGTGTAATAGTTAAGATATTTAGTTGCGTATTTACTTAAAGTTACCTTAAACCAAATCGAGTTGTGCGAGCACGTGCGAGCGTGTTAGGCCTAGGCCTGACCACAAAAGCGTGGTAACATTAGGATTGTTTAGTGTAGCGGCCGGACCTTAAAGACATTAACAGTGTAGTGTTTAGGTAAGTATGCATCTGAATATGATAAGAAAATCAAGACTGCATAAATAACTAAGTATTTTTAACGCATCTCTGTTGTTTCAGTGACCGTAACGAACTAATGCGAGAACGGGAAAGGGAGAGGGAACGAGGCTACTTGAGTGATCACAACACTAGGTTCGTATGAATTACATAATAGTAAATCTAAAATATATTTATGATAGGACTTAATTATATTTTCAATTAACATAGCAGACAATAAGTCAGATTATACGAGTACTCCAGTATTAGCCAACACATAATTTATTATTCTTTCCTTACATAATGTCCTGCCACTTATTAGCTTTCTGCATTCCCATGCGGTTGACTTGTAGAGAATGCTGTGAGGCAAACTGTACTTTCTTTTTTGGTGCAATAAAGTATAAATAAATAAATAAACACAACACCTTGCATATGCTTAATATGGTATACATAGGTAGGAATTAATAAAGTCAAGAAAGAAAATGATCTTGGAGGGAAGTGCAACTTGGGATTGTCATTGATAATAATAAAGTTTTTGTCATTGTTATTTTTCTATTTAGATGTGACCTATCATGTGTAATGTTTTTCTAGGGATCGCGTCCGAGATCGGGATCAAGGATATTTGAGTGACCACCAGTCAAGGTATGTATTTACTTAGATTAAAGATTCCTAATTACAATAACATTAACGCCTCATAAGGACGCCGGCTTAGACAATTTGAAACAACGCCGGCGTCCCAGTAAAAATTGATTGCTAAAAGTATATGGAAATACGATACTTGAAGGATTTAAATTAATAAGGGAAGACACGGTGAAAGTGCTTTATAAATGGCCCGATTCAGTTATGTTCGGGCACAAACTTTCAATACCGTAACTTCCGCTTTTGAACCTTAGATCGGATCTACTCGTAAATAAACCATAATTATTTTTCATCAAGTATTTTGGTAGGTATGCAAAAAATACAATACCTACATTTCTTGCTACAAAAGTCATCGGTCGTGAAAAATTATTTTAAAGTAGAATTTTAAGTATTAAAATCTACAGGTAAATTAAGGTGAACTATGCTCGATGCATACGAAAATGTTCGACTTATTTTTGTTATAAGAATTCGATCGTGAGAGATGTACATCATTAAGAACTCAAAACCCGCTTCAGTGTTTCCAACGGATTACAACCCAAAAAACTTTCAAAGTCAGAGTGAACAGAGCTTCTTCTGGGTGAGCCCCCTACACCGTCCACTCTGTCTGCAACACGTCTGGCTTCGTCACAGAATAAGTACTAGTACTTCGTACAGAAGTATGACTTAGCAATTGTATTCAAAGAAATGTCTACTCAATGTCGTCAACAATATGGCGTAATTTAGTTCGCCTCAGAGTCAAGCACATTTTCGTGTAGACACCTAGAAAAATCCATTGCAAGATAATTTCATACTTATTGCTCTGGAATATGATTCATAATACACTAAACCTATTCAGTGACGTAATATCACGCGACGTGATAGGGTTGACTGCTACGAGAAGCTCCTAACGCTATCTAGCGCCTCTTTCTAGTACTTTATTAATTCTCGTCCAGCCAGCAACGTAGCTGCGCGGCCGCCGGTGAATAAAACGCGCGAGCGTGTCGCTGGCCGGTAGCGACACGCAACTCGTTTTAGTCCCTAAGTAAGGGTCGCGGCGCGTAGGTACGTTTTTGCTATCTACGCGGGGAGATACACAGGCCTGGCTTAGTCTATTTAGAGTCAAGAGCAAACCCATTTCGAATAAAAAAAAGAAAATTATGGATCTGGAAACACGATTAGAAGAATTTATGTTCTAAAATCCTCCTGAATTTTGGTCTAACTTTGCCCTTGCATGTTTAATAATATGTTTGCTGGCGCTAAAATTTTGGAGCCTTTCGGATCTTTGTTTACTACAACGATGAAAACTATGAAATTACACTTTTGTTATGCATATGTTTCATTTATGCAATTGATTCATGTGCGATCTCTGCGCAGTGAGACGACGCGATGGGAATAGGATAACGGGGTAAGGATAATTTTGGTCAAAATAACTATTTAATTTCGAGAAATGCATATGAAAACTATGTAATAATTAAGTATAATTATCTGCAGAAGTAAGAGAAAGTGACCTGATATATGACAATATATGATTTGGATGTATGGAATTTCATGCGATCATTGTTTATCTTGTATAAAAAAACAAGATTGTTGCTTCTAGTCCAATTCTTTTGAACTTTTAAGTATCTACGAAGAACAACGTTTTTGAATCTTCACAAAATAATGCAATAAGACATTCTGAAGAGATTCTGATCCTGCAGGAAATGTTTGGCCCGACGAATTAAGTAGCCTACGCGGAATCCGATCCCAAAACTTTTAACGGTAGAAGTTTTATGGAAAACCATTTAGTAGTTATAATAAATAACCTAAAAAAACAAATACATTGAATTTGGGTACTATTTGGAGGATGTTGTGGCGTTACATTGTGTCGAATTTGTAGAGTATATTATAAGAACATATTGATATGTTGTCTTCTTAGTAGTAGTGATGGTGTTATACTTTTATTTCATTTGATGGCGATATATTCTCAGATTGATTTACGCTTGCCAGTCCATCTGCAATGTCTCCGTAGACGATGCGTCCGATAGGGTAAAGTGGAAAAGAAAAAAAAGAAGGCAGACCCCACCATCAGATGGGATTGATAATGCCGGAGAGAGAGAGAGAGAGAGTGCATCTGTGTGCAATAAACTGACATAAGGTGTAGCCTATTTTCCCATACATTAAATATAATGATAAATAGATAAAACCTAAACTAATCATTATTACAGCGTGCTATTTTCTCTATTTGGAAGCTTTTTAGGGTTCCGTAGTCCTGACAAGGAACCCCTGCAGCTTTGCCATGTCCGTCTGTCTGTCTGTCAGAGGTTTTGCTAAGAAAGCTGTGATTAGGTATGTATACCAATTACGCCGACAAAGTAGTAGCATATCTAAAAAAAATGTTTTTAGGGTAGCTTCCATACATGTGAAGTGGAGGTGTTTTTTTTCGTCGTCTACCCCAGTGTGTAGGGTATCGTTGAGTAGGTCTTTTAAAATGATTTAGGGGTTTTTAAAACAATATTTCGATTTATTTCTCTATAAAGTGTTTTTTTGTCTAGTAGCCCCCCGCCCCCTCCACTGTAGCGGTTAAGATAAGTAAATAAGTTTAGTAAATAATATAGTTGTTGGATAGTTTTGTATCAAATACAAAATCCTTAGAATAAATTTTATAAAGTGACTAAGATGAAGTACCTAAGAAATCCTACCCGTGTGCGAATTTTCGGTTTCTTATTTAAACTTATACAAATAAGATGAAGTAGATAATTGTACGGAATCCATTTTGCGCGAGTCCGACTCGCACTTGGCGGGTTTTTATTTCAGTATAAATTTAGGTTTGAAATTCTACAACACTGCAGTTCATAAAAATAACTTATTAATTGATGAAATAGTTTTTATTACAAGGAACTCTAACTGGTTTGTAGGAATTAATTTACCAGTGTTTTAACAATGTCAAACAAAATGGCTTTATAAACACGATGTATTTACAAATATTCCAATCTGAACCATCCATTTCCAAAAGATGGAACAAAGTCTTCGAACGTATTCATCTATACAGGGTTACAGGTAATGCAATACCCTCCTAATAAGAGGTTAAAGTAGGTCTTCTTTGCGACTCGTTGTTAATAGTAGTAAGTTTTTGGATTAACATTTTTTTTTGTGGTACTGACGGAAGTCAAACTGTGGTACAGACTTTAATCAAAACGTCTAGGGATATTTTGGATATAATATACTATGTTGTGTATATCCCTAGACAGTGTAGATGTGTGTATTTTAAGATTTTTTTAATACTCAGTGCTATTTTATTTTTATAAGTTTTAATAAAAAACCAAAAATTCGAACACGGGCAGGATTTGAACCTACGACTTTTGGCTAACCGGGCCAACGCTCTTACCTACCGCACGGGTGGATAGACTGAGCTACTATTCAGTCTATCCACCCGTGCGAAATTCCTCTTAGCATACTTTGTTTTTTTTAATTCGGAAAGACGTACTCAAAAAGAGGTATGGGTGATTTTGCGAAAAATATGTATAGTCTGGTGTGCTATGGTAGGCTAAACATTTTTGTCGCAAAATTACCCCTGTCTGACTGCATAAGATGAGTGATTACATTCGTGGGTCGTGTGTCAACCGCACATACAGGGTATCCCAAGAAGTATGGTAAAGCGGAAGTCCAGAGATAGAGTACCTCTTGGGGTACCTGCATCACCCCTATGTTCCGCGATTTTGGGTAGTTTATGAGTTCTGAAATTTTGAGAATTCTCGATCTAAACAACTAAAAATTTTTTTTATAAAATGTTGAAGATTTCTTCTTTTTTGCAGCTAGATCTTCGTGAAATGTACTTTTATGTAAAATATAAAATTACGAAGATTTTGGTTCGAAATGTAAAATTTACGTTACATTAATTATGGCTTAAAACTTCGACTTTAAATTAAAAATCGAAACAGGTGACTCTATGGTTTTAAAGTAGTTTTTTAAACTTTTCCAGACACTCAGCTTTAATAATCATTAAAAAAAAGTTGCACTGAATGGGCTTCTTCTGGCTAAAAACGGCCTTCAAAGACATCGAGGCGGAAAATTCTAAACAATTTGGCCATTAGATAACAAAAACTTTTTTTTGCCATTTTGTCATTCTAAGCGTTAAAATAGTTTGTTAACTAACTAAAGATGACTCTAAGAACATTTTAGAGTTTTTTTAAATTAATTAAATGTATTCTTTTTCTGGTGTCAGGTGTAGGTTTTGATCCAAGAATGATAATTATGGATAAAGTTTGTTTTAAATGGTTTTTGAAGTGATAAGCATTTACTTTGAAATCTTTAGATTAGACAAATAGTATTCCTTTCGAGTGTTAAGGGTTTAATCCCGATAACATTGACGAAAGCAACGCGAAATGAGGGTTAAGATAAATAAAAATAAAATAAATAAATCATTTTATTAATAATACAAAGGTAAAAAGAAACAGCAAAATAACTTAAGTTTGAAATACAAAAAATAAGGAAGAAGAAAAGCACTTGATCATTTTGACAGGCGAGGGTTGTTTTGTCTATTTCGTTCTGCGGCTCTTTGATTGCCTGCCTTTGCACCTTTTGATACTTTCTTAATTTGTTGTTTTGACGGTCTTTGCTTTATTTACGGACCTGAGCGCGATTACCATTTAGTTATGTTACGGAATTCAACTAATTTAAAAAAAAGTGACCACCAGAGATAGAAATTAAACCCGCGTTCCTCAGATACTGGGTGACTGCCTAACCACTCGGCCACTGTGGCGTTGGCAGAGCCTGTCGAAATTTTCGAATGCTTCTTAAAAACAATAAAAAAACATTTTCTATAATTATCGTTCTTTGAACATGGAAAACCCATGCCTGACACCTGAAAAAATAATTAATTTGAAATTCAATTTATTTAAAAAAATGTTATTTGAGTCATCCTTGGTTAGTTTACTAGTACCTAACTAATTAACGTTAAGAATGACAAAATTGCTAAAAAAAATGTTATCTGGTGGCCAAATTGTTTAGAATTTTTTGCCTCGATGTCTTCGAAGGCCATTTTTAGCCAAAAGTAGCCCATTCAGTTTTACTTTTTTTTAATAATTAATAAAGCTGAGAGTCTGAAAAAGTTTAAAAAACTACTTTAAAACCATAGTCACCTGTTTCAATTTTTTAATTTAAAGCATAAAATTTTGAAATTTTAAGCCATATTTATATTTGGTAATTTTTACACTTCGAACCAATATTTTCGTAATTTGATTCAAAGTTACGAATCTGATTATTTTAGGCATAAAAAGTACATTTCACGAAAATTTATCTGCAAAAAAGAAATCTCAAAAAAATCAACTTTTTTTAT
Organism: Pyrausta nigrata; assembly: GCA_949316185.1. Classification (NCBI taxonomy): domain Eukaryota; kingdom Metazoa; phylum Arthropoda; class Insecta; order Lepidoptera; family Crambidae; genus Pyrausta; species Pyrausta nigrata. Next base: position 9,762,223 of record OX438941.1, on the reverse strand, counting down.
AAGAAAAAAATTTGTTTTTCAGGTCGAGAATTCTCAAAAATTCAGAAAAAAAAACATAACTCAAAAACTACGCAAGATCGCTAAACATACATGGGCGTGATTCGGGTGCCCCAAGAGGTACTCTACCCCTGTACTTCCGCTTTACCATACTTCTTGGGACAACCTGTATTAAAAAAAAAAGCGTGGGTATCACTTGTCAAAATCTATCGCAAATGAGCTCTACGAATGAATGTTTAGAATTTCCTGGAACCCTGTATGAATGTTCCTTCGTTAATAAATATTTTATTAAATGTATTATTAGTAATACATTTTTGGATGAAAAAAAATTATACGTTACGTTATAACGTTACATTTTAAAATTACTTATAAGTAGATTATTCAAGTATAAGGATAATTATCAATCTATCAAGCAACGTCGTTTATTTTAATTATGTTAGCTTAATGATCCCGAGTTTAATCTTCCACTTCGAAGATAATCTAATAAGGATAATATCCAAACACGTTGGATATTTACGGCGAAAGCTTAAATTCGGGCTTTACGAGGAGCAACAATGGATTCCCTAGCGAAAAACAATTTCGTACGATGGCTTTAAAGAGCCTGTTGTACAAATCCACGTATCTAAATCGTCTTGGATTAGACGAATGAGGAAATCGTGTTGTTCACTTGATGGGAATGGAAATACAACGTAAAATAAATAAAATTATGTAAACGAAAAAAGTCTTAGGAGGTGCCGCACTCCTTTCAGATATTCAAAAGGAAATGTGCATAATTCATTATTTTTAGAGGTGCTTGCGAAAAATAGCGCTGAGATACAAGTAGATGAACTCTATTCTATCCAGTCACCCCAAACTTCCTAATGTTAGGATTACTACTAATAGACGGGCTTTTATATTCACAGACACACATCACATCAAGGTTAACACTGCGGTATCTTATGCGGCTATTTTGCAATTAAAATTTTGTAGTCTGATTTGCTGGCCACTGTACTTTACATTGTCCATGTAAATGATTTCGTTTGTATCCTTGCTGCTCATTAAAAACTAATTGCTGCGAAGCGTTGCTTTTATTCGGATTCAATTCCTGCTACAATTAGTAAAAGCAACGAATAAAAGCAACGCTTCGATTTTTGGTATTGAACAAACAGTATAACAAAATCTGTTAATCTCTTAATGCTCTTTGTAGCAAACTTTTATTTTATTTCCTTCGACGTCTTATCCATTTTTCTTTATTTTGTTTCGCTTAGGAGTTTTTTTCTCACATTGACTGTACTTTTTGTGATTAATATTCTACAGGTCTCGATGGAGTTTAAGATTTCCCATTGGAGATGCTCGCCTTCCTTCTTAAGCTTACAGGCATTAATCATTTTCTAACAGAATCCGTAAAAATGCAAAAAGTTATTGTAGGTAATTCCGCGAAACGAAAAATTATAAGATAGAAAGGCAATTATGATCTATAGGTACCAGGTGATCCACACTGCCAAATTCTCTCTGTAGGTGGCGCATTGTCGATGCGCCCAAAGCTATCTGCCATTCCAGTACAGAAGTTGTGTCTTTTTGAGTATTTTTTTGTGTTTTCAATCTACGAAAGCATAATGCCGTTATGTGCTGTGCCAGGTTGTTACAATAATGGTATTCATTTATTTCCAAAAGAGCCAATTTAAAAAAGAAGTGCGAAACAGCTACAAGAAGAAAATTAATTAATTTTAGGTAGTTTACTGGAACTATTTATATCATGATAAGCTTCTGGATCGGGAACTATAACTAGATTGTGAAGCTACGACACCAAAATTCCCGGTATCATCGCAGTTCCGATCGTAGAATTATAACCTAAAAACAAACATGTACGTGTTTGCTTATTTTAGTTACATTTATTAAAAACCTTGTTATGTAGTTAATTTGTAACACAAATACAACAAAAACCATTTCAACAAGCATTAAATGTAACATTTACAGTAATAAAACTGTATAAACACCCAAATGTATACCTCGCAATAAGATCGGCTTTTTTACCAGATACTTTTCATCCTCGTTTCCGAAGATCGTCTTTTAGTTCAGATAACTTCATTGACGAATACATTGTGATGAAATAACATTAGCTAGTCACGACAAACTGTAAATTAGATACGAAAAAGCCCGACATAAACAATAGCAAAATATTTAACATAGGCGTATCTATGCTAGCGCCATCTGCATCAAGCTTTGCGTGTGGATCCCCATTCTAATTAATACTGTAGGTAGTCGAATTCTGTAAATTGATTTTTAATATTAATAATGAGACATTTATTTCGGAAAATTAAATAACATTTCCATATTGTTGTTAGTAACATTTTTTTTACTTAAAATTATGTTAGTAATAATTCAATATTCAATTAATTTAAATTAAATTTTAAATATTTATTTTGTTTATTTTGCAGCTTCCATGATGTTTGTTAATTTGTGATCATGATTAGGAGAATATTTAGATCTAGCTAAAGTTAAACGTAATGAGCGAGGTCTCACGAAATGACCTCGCTTTTTAATTAAATTAAAAGTTACATAAGAATTTAAGCTAATAACCACTAGATACATGGTCATCCTACATACATTTTTGAAGTACACTACCAACGTCAAGTACCATCGCATATTGGCGGGAGATTCGACATTCGAAATTAAAATCTATACATATACTACTCAAAACATAATAAGGGCCACGAGGTATTTTGTCTGTACCATTAAAATAATAATACCAATATATATTTTTTTGTCTTCATAACGAAAACTAATGTTGTTTTTAACGTGTAGACCAATAAATTTATTCCAATAATAATGATTAAAAAGTTTATTTGCTTTTGAAAGAAAAAACTCATTTAAGGTTAAAAATAAAAATAATGTAAAGTTACTGAAAACAAAAGAAAATACTCCAAGCTCATCTTTTAGTAACGGGTATGCCCCCCTCGTTTCGCTACGCACTCCTGAAGCCTGAAGTGCATGCTCTCAATCAAATGCCTGACTTTTTCCATTGGAATCTCTTCCCAGGCCCTTTTAACAGCGTTGATGAGTTGCTGTTGGTTGTGGATTTCCTGATCACCGTCTCTAACTCTTCGTTTCAACTGATCCCACATGTGCTCTATTGGATTTAAGTCCGGACTGTTCGCTGGCCACGGCAAGACTTGAATTTGAGAGGCTTCCAGTACAAACCGAGTCGCTTGAGCCGTGTGTGCACGAGCATTGTCTTGCATCAAGATGAATCCAGGTTCTGCTCGCTGGGCAAATGGGATCACATGTGGTCTGAAAACTTCCTTAATATACCGCTGAGCAGTAACAGTACCCTCATTTAAAATAGCGAGCTCAGTTTTGCCGCGTAAGCTTATCCCGCCCCAAATCATTACATTTGGACCACCAAAACGATCGACTTCATGGATGCAGGCTTCTGAAAATCTCTCGCCGCGTCTTCTCCATACTCTAATACGCCGATCGTCGTTAAAAAATTTAACTTTGCATTCGTCTGTGAAGAGCACCATGCCCCATTGGTTTATGTCCCAGTCCAAATGTTGACGGGAAAATCTTAAGCGATTTGCACGATGATTTCTGGTTAATGGAACACGGACAACTCGCCTTCTTGATGCCTGCTGGTCTTCATGCAATCGATTACGAATAGTTTGGTCACTGACACGAGTACCCGTTGTGAGCCGTAAACGATTTTGCAGCTTGCGGGCCGTCGTTGTGCGATCTCGGCGCGCACTTAATCGAATGTAACGATCCTCTTGAGCTGCTGTAATGCGAACTCTGCCCGAACCAGGTCTTCTTCTAACACTGCCGGTCTCTTGGAAACGATTCCATAGATTTTGAATAGCTCTTCGAGAAAATCCCAATTGCAAACCCACAGATCGCTGCAAATGACCTTCTTCAATCATTGTAACGGCTCTGGTTGCTGTCAGCGAGTCCATATGACGCCTGCGTGCTTGTGGCATATTGCAAAAGATGTTTCTGACTCGAGATATTAATGTACTCTGATAATTTCTAAAAAACCAAGAAGCTAAGGAAAGCAAAACGTCAAAGAAAATGGAAACAAAATTTTCAAAAAGAATTTTAAATCAAATTTTATTTAAAATTGTTGCCAGCATTAGATGAATACTACAATATTAAAAAGTTTAGGTATCAAAGAGTTTGTATACTCAATATTTCACTACTTTCAATATGAAAATGTTTAATAATTTACACCAAAATGAAAAAATACCTCGTGGCCCTTATTTTGTTTTGACAAGTATATAATAAAACTGTAAAACCGATGCATTATGTACATTGAGTATTTTTACCAAAAACTAATTGCTAAAATAGTAACAGAATAGGAATCTACAACTTTTTTTTTGTCTGTACGTCTGTTTGTCTGTTTGTACACGTTAATCTCCGGAACTACTAAAAGGGTTTGAATGAAACTTTTATTGTGTAGCTATTGAGTCTGGGCAAATACTAGACTATAACTTATTTTGAAGATCGGAGTACCTGACGTGGGACCTTAGCAGTACACTTAAACTAAGAGAGATATGAAAGCAGCGCCTTAAGAAAAGTTATTCAGCGTGATGAGCATTTTCTATTGTCTAGAGCAACTGATATAGAACCCTAGCAGCTCAGTTCAACTATAAGAGATATGAATAGAGCGCCTTAAGGAACATTGTTCCGCATGATGAGCACTTTCTATTGACGTACACCAATTAAAGGTCTGGAGCAACTGATATAGAACCCTAGCAGCTCGGCTTAATTATAAGAGATATAAATAGAGCGCCTTAGGGTATTCCCTAGAATATTGTTCAGCGTGAAAAGCATTTTCTATTGACTTACACAAATTGTAAGTCTGGAGCAATTGATATGCTAAATTACTTTAGACTAATTTTCAAACTCCCAAAGGTAATCCTACTGTCTTCAAATTACGATCTGCTGACGGAAACCTAAAGAAATGGAGAGAATCCTTCAGATTTTATAGGTATGTATACCATAATACGAGTATGCTACAGCATTAATTTAGGTATATAAACGTTAATATTCAGGAGCCATAATTTGATGGCGCTGACCTTAACGCTAAGAAGTTCGTGGATACTTTCACCACAAACAGTTTGTCGAAATTTTGTTGAATTACTGTATTATTAATGAAAGATCAAAGTCAATTGGCACTATTTTTTACTTACTTACAAATCCGGAAACCGGAAATTGAACTACGAGTATAAGAATAGTCTTACTACTACCGGAAATTGAACTACGAGTATAAGAATAGTCTTACTTACTTTACGTTATAGGAGAAAGGGTAGGGAGGCCTGCAGTGGGACACTAATAATATAATAACTTTACGATAGTAGTAACTTATAAACCGACCTGTGAGTAGGTAAGGGACACAATAAATAAATGCTAGACCGCATTCATCTGTAGGGAGTTTTGTGTCTGACTTTTTTCTGAACACTAAAACTAAAGTTACCTATATTTGAGAGAAGGATGGCGAGGTGATAGTAACCTATCTAAAAAAGAGTGCCTATTGATGTTGATTTTTCATTCCTCTTTTCTCCTTACGACATGGTAGACTAAGAGATCATGATAGCTGGATGGCGACAAGAGTATAAAATATTTTGTATCATCGAGTCCACGCGTACGAAGTCGCGGGCAACAGCTAGTCAATAATAAACGTTTAATGTAATGACAAGCTATAACTCATAAATTGCCATTGCTCTTGATTATGAAAAAGGTTCCAAGGTCACAGATACAGATCAGTAGGGTGGCAAGAAATTTAAGACAAACTTGATACCTTGATTGAAAATTTTTCATAGCAAAAAAAAGTTTGTTTCCATGTTGGCAACTATGACTTTCACGTGACCTCCATTAATTACTCAGTAAAAAAATGGTACCTGATGATCACCGAATTAAAGTCATCGGTCAGAGGAGATCGAGAAAGTTTAATTTGGAAAATTTTCTGTGATAAGAATATGTATAACCACAAACTAACACAGGAAGATATTTGTTCTTAACAAATATATACTAATCAACACTATCTAGAGATATTTTGGATATAATAATACTATGTTTTGTATATCCTTAGTCATTGTTTATGTGTGTATATGTATTATTGTGGGTCAGATGCCACAACGACACTGTGGGGAATAGCACAGAATTGGTACAAACAAAGATATACGTAAAGATTTTCTCACTGTGTTTACATGCAGGTATCTCTAGTTGCCTCATTACCTTCCTTGAGCCTCGTTTATATTGGCCATAACCTTACTCTGATAAACCTGTTTTACTTGGGAATGAGTAATACTATATAATATATATTTTTTAAATGCAATCGTATTTTATGTATCAATAATTTCTGAAAATTGCGAAGTTTGCCACATTTGACATATTTTCTTCAAATACTTTCTTCACTCCCATACACACCTTTAATAACAAAATCGTTTCCTTTTAAGTAGATTGGATTTTCAAATACTTTGTACGCGGCGGATGCGAAAGAATTTGAAAACACGTAAGAAAGGTCATTAAAACACTGTTTTCATGACAGAAAAGCTGGAAGATATTAATAAATTATTGAATTTTATTAAATGAATAAATATAAATATTTTCACCAAACACACCAATTACCTGGCCCCAAACTAAGCGTGAGCTTGTGCTATGGCGACTAAGATAACGGATAAACATATTTATATACGTTTACACATCGATGACTTAGGTACAAAAGCTTATTGTAAGGGTTGCTAGAACAACTTAAAAGCTAAGATTCGCAAAGCGACATATCACTGTTATGACAGACCATTCAATAAGCCATAGATTCGGATTGGTAACACAAAGCGAATGTACATACGGCCGCACTGCGGACTACCCCACTTTGACATTGAGACCACCTCTATTCCTTACGTAATAAAAGCTGTTTTCGTGGTTCACATGGGTAGCCTGACATGCTGCCAACTGTACGCTGCCCCAGATGGTGAGTACGTTTTATCGACAAATGACATCGCAATCGTCGCTGTTAAAGTTTCAACACGAGTCTGCTTTCACGCTGTTATTGACCATCTGTAACGTTGTATGTGAGACGACTGGTACTGGTAACTTCAATAAATACTACAATATGAAGTACCTATTGATAGAAATTGATTTCTTGCGATATTGACAAAGTCTGTGCGTTAAACTGCAAATAAACAAACTTTACTTTCTAAAGGTCTTTTGTAAATAAAAATCCCAATACATTTTGCTGTCAATACCACAATATTTATAGCTGATGCGCATTCAAGCCCTAAAATATTGTACAGACGAATGTTATAGGGTTAGATAAAGGCCCAACTGCCCCGTTGCGTGGTCGTTGCGCAAATTTCGTAAATGAAAAATGTCGTGAATGAAAATTTAAACTAATCAAAAATGTATTTCCATAGTTTTTGTATACAGAGAACAGAATTAAAGAGAAGGCTCCGAAATTTTGCACAAGCAAATATATAACAATGTTAAACATGCAAAAAGGGCAAAGTTAGACCAAACTTCGAGGATCATGTTTCGAGAACCATAATTATCATACAAATGCCCTGATGTTTCTGGTAGGTAGGTTTGACACTCACGCAATAGAATTCCTATCATAAAAATTAACTTTTTCAACGCGATCCCTCCTGACCGAGCTTATTATACATATCAAATCAAATCAATTTGTTACAAATTGAAATGAATGAAAATCTTTATTGGTATCTTTTACACATTAAAATTACAAATGGATATGGCCTCCTTTTAAGTCTAATACCTGTGTTTGATTTTGTGTAGGGTTGGTGACAGGGTGTATGTGTGTGTGTGTGTGTGTGTGTGTGTCTGTGTGTGTGGGTGTGTATCAAGTAGTTATACTTATAATTAGTGGTGTAGTTTTTTTTAATTATTATTACATACTTTTATATTTTAGTAATTATCACTAGTAATAAGGTTTTCGGTTGTTTGGTAATTCATAGGTAGTAGCCAATTCTGTAGTAGTAACTTACATGGTGTGTTGTGTTGATGCGTGAAAATCTAGTTCCTTGTTTATTCTATTGTTTATTTGGGCTGACCTTATGGTGTACTATCTCTTGGCGTACGCTGTGTTTACATGTGGATTTGGTGCCACATTTAAGATTCGTCTTCTATTTTGTCTGATTGGATTTAGAGGAAGGTTCTTATGAAGTTTAAGAGTAGCATGTAAAATTTACAGTTTCCTTATAGATAGTAAGCCACATTTCAAGTATAGCATGTCGGTCGGAAACATATAGGGCTTAAAATAAGTGACCTTTAGCAAGGATCTATGAGCCCGTTCTAGTTCTAAGAACTTATTTTTTGAAGCACCGCCCCATATTAAGTGTTACATTGGTCTTAAATAATAACATTGAAGTTTCAACTTAATTACCATTTCAGGGTATTGCAATTCTAGTACTTATAAACTAGTTTGCAGCCATCGAGCACATTCCTTACACTTCCTTCACATTTCCTAATGGTTACTTCTGGACGAGGCTTTACAAGCTTAAAGACCGTAGTTAGCATATTATCGTAATAGTTTCCTTTTATGCCTCCCAAGAAAATGGAACGGATAAACGTAATCCTAGAGGATATCCTCGATAATGGTATATGTGTTTGCGTATTAACAACACTTTCTTATCGATCTAGTTTCCTACCGCAGAATCCTTATAGGAATTTTGATTTTTATTGTAGTTTTATTCAAACTTTGGACACAATAATATTAAAAATGCATAAATCAATGCTATATTTGTGGGGAATAAGTATTTATCACAATTTACCATCTAACCGTGTCATGCATTATACAAAACGCTCTATAAATTGGAAAGCTTTGGCCCTATTCACAGAGTGGTAATATTGTGATTAGTGATATCGGCCACAAATCATAATAATTATACTTACAATTAGGCGAATTGAAAAGTAGCATGAATGATTGAACATAAACCTATAATTATGTCAATTCGAATAGTTAGGTACTAATCCGGTTATAAAGTTCCTTGATATTGTGAACTGAATAGTCTATTAGAAGATCGTAGGTTTGGTATGTAAGAAAAAACCATTTGCGAAATATCTACCTTAGTGTCAAAATTTTTGAGTCAAGTTTCCCCACCCCAATTTCATATTTAGCAAATATAATGAATTTAATTTAAAACAATCACTGCTTTATATGCTGTTTTAGTTACTGAGTAATTGTTGACCAACTTATAAATTGTAGCTGGAGTAAGGGAAATTATGTGATACATCCATAGAACACCAATGCTACATTAATACCTTTGTAATTTTATCTACATTATGATCAACTACGAAACCCTACATTTGGGCCCCGTACGTTATTTCTTTTCCAATTTTTGTTGTTGACGGTTGGGGTATTTATTGATAATAAATAGTTATGATTGACTTTTAGAATTAAGATTATTCGATTTAGACCAAATAATGCGTAAACGCTTTTACATGTATCGCGAGTAGTAACTTTCCTTGATCAACAAAGTTGTTGTTCATATTTCTTTTAGGCAAAGCTTCCTGTATTGATTTTACGTTTCAGTTATTTTCGTAACGTTTTAGGCAAATACCCATGGGCTTATACCCGGGACAAAATTAGTAAATCGAGTAGCAAGTCGCTCTACGATATCCTTGAGAGAAGGGTACCCATGTTTAACCATTTTCCAAGTTATCTTTATTGACATGAAAATGAGATATTTTCAGCATCATGTAGTAACGCAATTTTGTATAAAGATAGTGGTGACGACATATTACATTATACAGTGCGTCAGGCTATGCCACATGGAGGAAAATTATTTGCCGATAAACAATTTCACAGAAAGAAGACTTGATTTTGATTTGAAAATCAATTTTAACTGCATTCAAAGATTCTTTAATAATCGTATGTCTGCACCGGGAATCAAACTTGCCAAATGGTTAAAAAACACTCTTAATTATCCGATGGATCAAAAGGTTAAATTAACAATATTATTTTTTACCACTTATCATAGAATCTTAAATAAAAGGAATACCATGAAATTTCATATAAGATTATTAATTAATTAAATTTTATTGAAACAGACATGTAGTTTACATTTGCTGTTTTTTAGGTTTATTATTATTATAATTACTTTATGTCGTGCGAGTGCACAACCGGGATAACGCTAGGAGGATGATGATGATGACTTTATGTAAGTATTTTTACTATATTTTTTCATAAACTATGGACGACACTGGTATCTTTTTGTTAAAGATTATATAACCAATGAAACTGCGAAAACATAAAATAAGCTTTTAGCGTAAAGCCGATAATGCGAGAAAGTACATACTGAAAATTATCTATTTTCAAACTTGCAAATGGGAATTTGGGAGAGAGTTTTCTTCGTAATGTTATTTTTTTATTCCTTAATAACAACATAGTCGATAGGAAGTGTTATAATTTCGTAGTGCATGATAAAAAAATATAGAGACGTTAGGTCATGCCAGTTTTCTATCGACGATCGAAATAACATCTTATGGTTCGTTTGAGTTACGTCAATTGAAACGACATCAGTTAAAATAGAATTTAAGGTTTCGATTGTCAGTCTTAATTGCATTCGTATCTTGTTACGACCTACAATTGTATTCAAATAGCAGATACAATCCCGGGTGAGTAATCCGACGCGGAACAACGTTACTGCTGAGCGGACACGAGCCATTGATTGGATGGCTTTTTGTTATACATGTACCCTGTATTGATTGCATAAACATCGACGAAAATAGAGCGATCGACGCAGACGTGTAATTTATAACAATAACGGTAAAATGTCCATTAATCACCCGCTGTCTGAGCAGAAAATCTTCCCGGAATTGCTTATATGATAACGAATCACTTTGTGTTTTGGAGACAGAAGTAAGGTTATAAAAAATGAAGAAGCCTTGTAACCAATCTTCTTGTAACACCTTTTTAAACTTTTGTAAACACACATTAAAAGACAAATTGAAATTAAAAAATGAGTGCTTAGATACTGATTAATAAAATAACATGTAATTAGCATATATCACCTGACAGTAAGTTATATGTTAGTATTGCAATTTGCAAATATATTCTTGTGTCTTCGATAACACGCTATATATTTATATACATGATATATTTTCAGTGGTTTTTTTTCTGTTTTGGTGGAAACTATATACCTATTTAGTTTACTTATTAATTTCAAACATATTAGAATGTACTGTTTAGTTTTTCTTTAGCCCTTATGTTGACTGTCCCAAAAGTAGATTGAATATTTTATACTACAAATCTAATCTAATTCTACGAATAAACATATTAATAATAGAACACGTTACTATACAATTCAAGTAGGAATTGAAAAATGTTATGTTCGCGCCCAAGAAGGTATGCGTTGGAGATAAACATGTATACGATACATTATGTTCAATATTATAATAGATCTTGCGAATAATAGCTTGGCTAACAGTGGCTTAATTAGATAGGTCATGTTTACACAACCTTGAGGTCAAATGTGGATTCTATACGTGTCTTGCTTGATTGAACGAAACCACATATAATTACCGAACACAGAAACCAGTCAATCAAAACCAAGTAACACACTCAATATGTAGTACTGTGCCTTTTCCACAAGTTCCATTTTATGACCCTGGAAGATTGTCTTAGGTTTAAAAGTAAATCATAGTACTATCAAGTAATAGAGATAAAATTAATAAGTATATTTTGTATCCAGTGTTATATATTTTGTTTGTAGAAAATCTAGTCCAGGAAACCAGGAATAATGAAATGATGAAATCTAACAGAAAAGTTGGCTTCATCGCTTGGAGGATAAGTATCATATAACCAATGCGGATATTGACCTAGCATTTTTGCTTTCTTATCTCATAGACACGGCTATTTATACTAATATTATAAATATGTGTCTGTTTGTTACCTCTTAAACCGCTTAACCGATTAAATGAAATTGGGTATAAGTAGATATAGTTTGAGTTCCGGAAGAGGATATAGAATAGTTTTTATCCTAAATATCATCCTGGAAAAGGGGGTAGAAATATGTATGGGAACGTAGGGATTTGCGCGGTAAATCGCTGGTAAATTATATTTTTTATTAAGTATTTTATAATAATAATAATAATAAATTGTTTCAACAAACACACCAATTACCTAGCCCCAAACTAAGCATGAGCTTGTGCTATGGCGACTAACAACGGATAGACATACTTATATACGTTTATACATCCATGGCTTAGGTACAAATGCTCATCACACAAACATTTGCCCCTTGCGGGATTCGAACCCGCAACCTCTGGTTTTGTAGTCCGGAGCGCGGGCCACTACACCAAGACGGTCGTCGGTCGACGGTGTATTATTAAGTTTGGGTTTACTTTAAATAAATAAATAAATAAATATTGGACAACATACCTACACTGCTCAGATCTCAAAGTAGCATAAGCGCTTGTGTTATGGAAATCTGAAACAACGTCACAACACCCAGACCCGAGACAAAATAGAAAATATGAATTTCTATATTGACCGACCGGGGATCGAACCTGGGACCTCAGAGATGGCGACACTTTGTAAACCAGTGTGCGAGCCACTCGGCTAGTTACAGAGGTCGGGCTTTAAATTTTAGTTTTATAAATACTGTTTAATTTTAATAAAATCAATTTTACTGTTCATTAGAAAAAACCTAAGACTTATAGAAATAATTTTTACACAGTTTCGTGAGCGCCTCCCGTTGCGCATCGTGCATTGGCGAGTCTGCGCGCGCGGCGTGGTACCGCCACTCGGACGGCTGGCGCGGCGCCCCTGCCCCCGGACCCCGCCGCTCCCCCTGGGACTCCTTGCCAAGTCTACGGCATGAAGGCAGCTTGAATGATTCCGGCTACCGGAGTAACCGGGCTGATAGCTTTGAGCAGAGGTAATGGGAGTGATATCCTATGATATTAATGACACTGAACACTAGATCTAGGGTTGCATTGCAAAGGGGTGCCTTCAGAAGTGACTCAGAATCAATAACTAAATCGAACTATGCAAATAAACAAAAAAAATATTTGACAAATTTAATTATTCCCATCCGCTGTTAAAAATCCTATGGCGGATAATTTACAGAAAAATACGCACGCACGATTTCTGCGTAACGATGAACCTAGAAGTACATTAATAGTCATTATGATGCGCCAAATTTGCGTTATCTATCTATTTACTTTATTTTCGGATATTTTAAACTCAATTTTATTCGATAATCCGATCATTAAAAATAATTGCGATACAGTCGTTTCTTTATATTGTTCCCTAGATCTTATATTTAAATTTTGGTACCCCTTTGCAATGTAACCCTGTTTAAGTCTAATGGCTAACTAAGATATATCGGCTCGCTTGGCATGACACCACGTCTTTACTCCGCGCCTCTTAGTCACCGACTGAATCGAGCGCTCGCTCCCCACCACCTTTACCTATTTGCGGTGCCCGCGCAGTACATAGCCAGCACGACAGATTTGTATATGCACAGAATAAAATTAAGGTATGTGTATAATAATATCATGTTTATACTAGTACAGTACCTACACTACAATGGGATTAATAGATTTGTAACCTTTTATCTGTAGGTGAAAATACAGCAAAGCCGAATGGGAGTAGATAGGCCAAAATCGCCACACTCTAGATCCCAACGGGCCATTGCCGTGTAGGCAGACTCAAAAAGAAACGGTTCAACGATTTAATCAGATTAGCAGGGCATAAGGTCACTGGTGATTGATGGAGATTAGTTTAAGTGTTTGGAAAACTGTGTCGTCAACGACATTTGTTAAGCGCACGCACCTTATGATATAAAAATATTTAATAATTTCAGTTAGTCGCCGTTGAATCTGAGCCCATCGTGGAGTTATTTCAAAAGTGTGATTTAAGTATAAAAAAACTTAATTCGGTTAACTCATCATATACAAACTACTCGCACTGTAGGCACTGTAATACCTTAATGCTGACACTCGCCAGCCCTCCTGGGACTCCCTGTCTGTTCCGTGCCACGAATCGGATGAATAAATCTGACTTTGGCCAACGAAGTAATCGGGTTGACAGATTTTAATAACATAGTATTTGTATTACTGAAGGACCATTTCCAATGATTTATTTAAGGGTTTGATTATGAGCACAATGTTTATTTTGACTTTACTTACTGAAATGCTATTCTCATATCAGCTAATTAAATATATTTTAAACTCTTATTTGTTTTCGGGATTTAATAACTTTTAATTAATTTCAACGAAGGACTTCGCTTACAAGGATTCTGATTAATTAATTGTTTCGATATTAATTATTTATTACTGACTAATTCGTAGACTTCATATGAGTTATTTATCATTATTCTTTGCGTTATCGACACACAACGGCGGTTTCTGAGTGCTTTATCTCGATATTTTTGTAGTGGACGACCAAAATAAAAAACACATGTTTTGTTTTTTTGCTTTAAATATTTTTATATTTTGGATACTGATACAAAAGTCACTCTGTATAAGTAAAAAATAATAACAAAATACAGCTGAAAAACTTGTAAGAATTAACTACATTAATACTATAGATTTTTACAGCAGTTTAAAAAAAGTATCTTCTCTTGCTTGGCCAATGCAATAAACATCATCAGCTACCTATTATTTTGTCAATCATGTAAGTAAAACAATGCTAGAAGCATTGTTTTAGAACGGCATAAAACCGTTTACAAAGTTTGATTAAAGGTCCGTCGCAGAATGTTAACAAGTGTCAGTTGATTGCACTGTGTAATAAATCATGCGAATTTCGCCGACTGAAAACCATTCTTTTGTCTCTGTCTCGGTTTCAAAGCTTTCAATAACTAGAGTTTCCAGCACGGGCAAGAAAGGATCCATTCCGAGGTCGATGCTCTTTGAGAAGCGTTTTATCGTGAATTTTGGAGAGAAGAGAAAATAAAAACTTTTTTTGTCTGACAAAATCAGTGTTTTCTAGCGTTGAATATTCATTCAAATGCTTTTCAATTTTATCTTGATTCGCATCAACGTAGTTGTAATAAAAGTTTAGATTTTACATTAAGTGACCACTTTGTTACTTCTTAAGGATAAGCACGCATCCGGTTGGATGGGTTGGTTATCAACGACCACTCCGTATTTACGAGTATTATAATTTCTAGTCTCCGGGAAGTACTTTTATTATTGATATTTTTTTTTCAATGCACTCCAATGATAGTACATTTAAAAAGAGGTAAATGAGTCATTAGCGCGCGAAAACTGACTGCCTCAAATTAAGCGATTTTTTTAACATTTCAAATTTGAATCGCCGCACAGTAGAAGATGACAGGTTTACCTCTTTTTTCAAATGTCGAAATACTTTAGTGATGAACACCAAAATAAAATCTCATAATCACTTAGGTATGACAGTAAGCTAACAGCCGTTTATCAAATTCAAATTCAAATTATTTATTTGCAATAAATAGGGTTGGTGAAATCTGTCTGCGAATGCAATCTTAAGATTTCTTTTGTTTTAGGGGTGTATTCGACAGGCAAGACAGCGTGCGTTCCGAGTACACCAGCGACCGGGAATCGACGAGATACGGAATCGTGCAGCAGGCTTCCATTGACAGCACCGACTCCAGGATCTGCTACCTGACTTCCAGCGAGGTAAGAATTTATCATACCTCATGTGTCAGACCTGAGTAGTCTCTATTTGCATCTTGACAGCTGATTCAGGCAGCGTCTGTCTGCCAGGGGCAATGTCGCTAGTGGCTGAAAGCAGGCGTGTCCGTGAGATAAATGAGTAACAGCAATATTTTGTATTCGTGTGAAACTTACAAAAATGTTTAGTGTTTGTTGACTGAGTTGTTTTGCGGAAAAAAATAAATTTTAAGAGATTTCTAGCGTCCTGAAATATTGTTTACGTGCACGACGTAAACTGAACTTTCTCCGTAATTAATACTGCAAGAAACAAGAGTTTTGCGCCCAATTTGCTACCCCGAATCTTCAAGCCTAATGGTCCTCGTCGTGGGAAACTACAAGATGGCTACTGTACCCACAACAATTTAGGATAGGGCTTTTTATTCTCCCTTCTGCATGTAGGATTTTCCACGTTTATCATTGTTAAATACACACAATATTATTATTATTAATCCAGATTCCAAGCAATAACTGAAAAAAAAACAAAAGTCGTTTCAAAAGTACCTATAGGACTCGTGTCTTAGTTTCGCTGCCATAAAAAATAACTCAAGCGTAACGATAATAGTAGTAAAGTGGAAAACATGTCCACAGTTCTCAGGAGACAGGGAACTCTACTCTCCCATTCTGTACGTAACAACTTATTTTCTAAGTGAGCGTGTGTGAGTTCCCCCGACCAAAAATGGCCGATTGCGTTTACCAACAAAACTAATACAACTTATATCGTATCGCGCGCTGCGATGGGTTGTTGCTCACTTACTCAATTTGTGCCCCTCTCTTTTCAGTGTATTATGTTTGATGTGATTACTAAAAGGAAAGGAATAAGAGGATTCCAATCGAACGGTAAAGCTCCATTGTTTATCGTTACGTAAAAAATTGTTACAAGAGGTAAGGCGATTTCACCACCCAATTTAATAAAATTCAGCTCGTACCGCAACGCAAGTTTTGTACTTTTTATAGCCGTCTGCTACTGTCGAAAGGTAGTATGATCATATTTGTTTCTTACGATTACGCGAATTGTTGAACTGATTAAAACACAATTTTACGGATTACTTCGCGATTTATTTACATTTTATTTAAAACCTGACGTTTCGAACACTTTACAGCGTTCGTGGTCACTGGGAGACTAAGGTATTATTTGACAATAACAAAGTTTAAAAAATTAAATATTTATGTTTGAGGTGCACCAAAACAACACCTCGCAGTGCAAGATTTCAAGACACGGTTAGCTCTTTCTGCGTAAAAAGGAACGTAAATTAATATTAATGAGTGACGGTAGTTTTAACTTTGTAATTGACAAATAATACCTTAGTCTCCCTGTGACGACGAACGCTGTAAAGTGTTCGAAACGTCAAGTTTTAAATAAAATGTAAATAAATCGCGAAGTAATCCGTAAAATTGTCTTTTATTAAGTATAATTATGATTTTGTTATAGTAGTAGTATAGCATAAAAAATACCAAGAATAAAACGAACAGACAGTACATACTACATATAGTATCCTGAGGAAGTATATGAAGAGTAATAACTATGCCCATTTGTCTGTTACATCGTCCTTTTGTACACAAGAGCCGTTCAGCTTTGACCCAGCCGAGAGCCGCGGGCCAGCGGGAGCCAATATTATTTACTTACGTCATTCTATGCATCTAGTATCATTGCAAATATGAACATCTGTCTGTCCGAAACCATTACCGCATACTTAATTAAAAGGTGCTTGTGGCGCAGTGGCGGCAGCGCTTTGGTAGTGATACCAAAAGTTAAGCAACCCACGGCGCGGTCGTGATTGGATGGGTGACCATTCCGACCATTTAAGTGACGTCCATGACAAGCATCTCCGTGCTTCGGAAGGCACGTTAAGCAGTTGGTCCCGGCTAATATCTGTGGTATTAGTCGTTAAGCCTAGTCAGAGGCCCAAGGGCGGCTTGATAACTTCTGACAGTAAGGTTTGTCACTTGCCTTACATACACCCCTCCACCAATCCGCACTGAGCCCGCGTGGTGAAGTATGGCTCGTTCCTCCTCATAGTTGAGGTGAGGCCTTTTCCCAGCAATGGGATCTAATAGGCTGACTTTATACTTAATTAAAATGGCTAAGTGCGTGATGGCGATGATGATGCTAATTGCCAATCATAACCGTAGTAAAATTAATTGATGTAGTAAAACTACTAAGTATTTTACGGAGTAGAGCTTTTAAGAATTTTCCCCTTCTCCAGCTCAGTAGGTATATTTTATTTTTTAAAGGGTCGGCTGTTACTCATGCATTAACCATTAATAAAAACTTAGCCGTGATCGTACATATTCCTTTTCGAATTCATAAGAAATAATAAATATTGAACTCTATAAAAAAATTCAGGCATCTAAAAGTAGCCGTTTCTCTGGTCCCCACCAGTGATTATTGTTTAACGCTTAAAGCTTTAAAATTGGCAAACAGATTTCTAAGCCGAGTATTAGTGTTTAAAAAGTTCAAAAAATTTAAATTATTATTTCGGATTAGTCACTGTAAATTGAAATGGAATGTATGTGGATACGTCTGATCCACCTTTTTTGTGCTTAAAAAAAACGTCATTTAGACTCAAATACCCGAATCCTTGCATTTCTTCACGCCAATCTCATCAGAATTCTAATTGAGAATCGTGTGCTCCCGATAAACCTGACTTACAAACCCATCGCACCGCAGCTGCAGGCAAATTGCAGTTTGGAGCTAACTCGCTTAGTTCGTTCACACACTTATGTCGTTCGCCTGCATACTCTCGAACTATGGGAGCGCTGGATTAATTAATCTGAAGTGTCGAGTTACGTTGTGATATATGATTTATCAGTACCGAGTGTTTAATACACCAGCCGAGAAATTATTATCGATTCAGCAAACAGAGCACTCGTTCGTCGAACTTTGTATTGGACCAATAAGAGCATGAATGGAACGATCTCTTAATATTTTGGACGTTGCGACTCGAAGCGTACTCGCACACCTTTTTTGGCGCTACGTGACACGTATGCTAATGTGCTGATAAAGCTTTGCTGATGTTTGTGCTTAGCGAACGCTTACATTACGCTCACAAAATCGCAGATTGAGTGAGTCAGGTGATTTTTTGTTAAAAGGGTCCCGGAATGCAAATTCTTAAAAAGATTTTCAAAAGGATCAACAAATAAAAAAGATAATGGACGAGATTGTATGTAGCACTCTTCTCTTCTTCTCGTTTTTTTACTTGAGAGTTTTGGAAAATATTTATTTATTTGGCGTTTCTCCAAACTGGATTTTATTTAGGCCTCAATTATTGGCGTATTTTTATTGCCATCGAATAACAGGAAATCGGTACCGCTGATCCTCTGTTAAATTCAGTTACGCTTATAATAGAATTTCTCGTCTTAATTAAATTAAAGAAAAAAAAATACTATAAAAATCCTATTAGGTAAATATTTTTAATATTGTGGTTACCCAATCCATAGTGATCATCGAACTGTTTAAATTGTAAAAGATAGGACTCACAATCGGTTAATAAAACCCAAAAACCTATAAACGCCCAACCAAAACCTATAATACTAACGAAATATAACCTACTAAAGGTCTTTAGTAAACTCTTACACGCATTTTCATACAGACTAAAAAAATTTTCTTTTTAACAACAGTTTCATACGCACTCATCTTATTTTGTTATGCTATCGTCGTTTTATTTATTCAGAAATAATTTCTCAAATGTATGAACAACAGGTATGGTAGGTATGTGGTATGCGGACAGGGTACCAGCTATGTCGTCCGGAGCGAAGGCCCCTCGGTCGCGGCTCGTGGCCGCTCGGAGGCGCTCGGCCGGGCCTGCGCAGCGCGTCGCGACGCTGCGCCCTACCTCCTCCAATAGTATCCTGGACGTAGCGTCAAAAATATTATTTTGAGGTTACCTTCTCCTACTTCCTACACAATGAATATAAAACAATAGTGGGCCAAACGATCACACACCCCCAAACCTAGCCGTGTCGAATGTCGCGAAAGAGAACGTTAAACCGAAAACTGAGACGATTTGTTTGTGTAAATACAAAGCTTTTACTGTCAAGTGCACGGACAAAGGAGACTCACCTCGTCCTAGCTACGTTTAGCTCCTCGCTGTAATTGAATCCATGGTTGTTGCGGTTAAGACTGTTCCGGTTGAACTGTTGTGAATTCATGCACTTTCATAACATATCCTCTGTGTCAAAGTGAAGTCAATTCTAGGATTCTAGGCCTATGTACAAGTGAATTGTTGACATACTTCCTCTACAATAATTATTGAAATTAGCGAAATTTTTATCTATTAGAGTTCCTGCTTGTATATCGCTTGATCCACCTGTGATATTTCTAATTGTTAAATGTTAAATCTTTAGTGTGACTTCTGAAGCTGCCAATGTTTATTGAAAATTATTGCGACTCTTAGAGTGTTGAATGTTATATTATTGTAATAGTATATTTACCTAAGGTTACTACTAAACGTTGAATAATTAAGTGAAGACTATTTCGCACAAGTTTAAAATAATCGCTGTTGTTGAGTTAAATAGTAGTTACTAATTAAATAAAAATATATTTTGGATTACCTAATTAATAAGAAGATTCAACTTCAAGAGTAAACATGATGCTATAGATCTGCATGGGGGCCATCAAATCAAAGAATGCAGTGTTTGTGAAGGTACTTGATATTTATTATTCATTAGTTTCCTTAGTTAGTTATTAGAATCATTAGATCCTCATCAACTAACTTTGAAATATTTAAAATTCTCACCAAAGCAAAGCCATTCCGATACCTCTTGCCACTTTCAAATGCTCTAACGATTACGTACTACAAGGGAATTTCATTAAAAATACAGTCACGAATGTGGGCCAAGGTCTTTCCTCCTCCAGGGGTTGCAGGAGTAAACAAAGCGGAGTGCTAGGGAAATGTAATACCTATAATGGTAGTCGCTTCGGTTGTCCATATCGAGCGAACAGCAATGACGTACTTGGTGAAAGAAATATGCGGTGGAAGTGTATTGCAATAATACGCAAACTGGGTGAATCTACTGATACAACGTTAATTCGTTTCTATTTTAGATTTAGGCCTGCTGTACATAGAGGCGTCATTAACGAATGCATGCCAGCTAAGAATTAAATATCAGTTGTATAGCATAGTCAAACATGATGTGGTCGCTTTGTCGACAAGTTTCGTCAGTATAAACTCGAGATGTAAGCAACTGTCACATGACGATACTCTTAGCGTGCAAGACATGAGGTTTTAGGTGGACGGTCCTTGTAATTAGTTGAATTTTCATCTTTTTCATTTTCATCTTCAACCCTAAACTGAACAAAATTACACAACGCACTCGACACAGTTAATTCACTATGCATGCAACTTATATGCATCATATGTTATATGCATCTTACATAAATTGACACAAGACTGGCATTATAGAGTGCATACAGCTCACACAACATATTGTGTTTTGACACAATGTCAGAAATTTTTTAATTGATTTTGTTATACAAGTTACAGTTATTAGAATTTTTTTTTTAAATTTCTTGCAATTTCATATTTAGATTTTATAATATTAACAAAACACGTCATCTCACTTCTCTCAGAATACCGGTATTTAGATATGCATGCAGCTTAGAAAATCTGACCTAACTGTTATAAAAATATGAGATAATTTATTTTCTTTAAATTAAATGTTAAATTAAGACGTGGATTATCACTATGATATAGGTCCTATAGGACATATTATCACCATTACTACACTAATTGATTGTACTATGTGACTAAACCATTGATTTATAATATAAATCAATTTGCCAAACAATTGAATGTGTTATTAAACAGTACATACAGTAAAACGATTTACGATCTTGATATAATTTGAGAAACTACATATTTTAAATTTCATTCGTCATAATTAAAATGTAACTTAATTAAAATAATCATAAACTAGCTCAATCAAGTGATAAGTGTGAACTTGTTTTAGATACTTAGCCCTGCAGGAAATTAGACCCCATCTGTACTCTTGTTTCATTACAATTCCAGGCTGTCCCAGGCAGGGTAGCCTTTGTACTTACCATAGTTTAAGTTAAGCACCCAGTTGAAACAATAAAACTTGCCTGCCAATTAATTAGCATCCGTCTATGTCGAGGCGATACGACTCGGTGCTGCATTGTGAAAGAAACTACCGGCGTTAACTATTTATCACGAAATGGGCGCTTTCAGTTCGCAAGTAGGTCGACTAGAGTGTATTTATTAATTTGCCATCGATCTCTATTAGCACTCCAATGTAGAACAATGTGCTGTTGCTATCAGCCTTAATAGTAGCTTCCTTTTACAGACACATTCTAGTAATTTATAACCCTGAATGCATATATGTTTCTTAACATACAAAACAGCACTGAATGTATAAGAATATTGTATACCTTGAAGTATTAAAATTTTTGCTGTTTGTAGTGTAAGGGTGCTTTGTATATTTTTAACTATCCCTTTAATTAAGTAGTATTATAAATATTTTGTAGTAAAAAAAAATCATACAATACATCAAAATAGCGGTTAAATTATTTAAAAACCTATACTAAATGTAACCTGTAAGATTTTTTTTTCTCAGAAACTACTAGGCGCAGTACAAAAACACTTCACAGAGTTAATCATTATCAGGATCTAATTCTATATAGATATTGATATTTTTGTTTCAAACATACGAACCTCAAAAAGTCCCTTCAGAGACCTCAAGATCATGGGCGGGTTTTCTAGTTAATTTTGTGAGTAAAGTTCGATTTTATTTGCTTAGCGAATATTG
Organism: Pyrausta nigrata; assembly: GCA_949316185.1. Taxonomy (NCBI): domain Eukaryota; kingdom Metazoa; phylum Arthropoda; class Insecta; order Lepidoptera; family Crambidae; genus Pyrausta; species Pyrausta nigrata. The sequence continues at coordinate 9,739,831 of OX438941.1, read as the reverse complement.
CCAATAACGTGGTGTGTGTAGTATCGCGTAGTGAATTGTAACGTGGTAGTGGAATGTGTTAGATGATGTACCAATGTGAAATACCATAGTGAGTTGTTATTTTTGTGTTTATCTTATTTTTAAATGAAAAATATAGATAAAAAGATATTTTAAAGTATTTTTGTAGGAAGTAATCTCTAGAACCATTGACGCGATAATAAAAAATCTTTCATAAGTAGAAAGCTCTATTATTTTTGAGTGACAAAAAGCTATATTTTTTTTATTGTACCCATTATCAATTTCATTTAAACCGCTTACGGTATAAGTACAATACGAAATTCCTATTATTTCCTGTTCCTAATTTACATTGGAACCCTCATTAGCTGACCCTAGATCAGCATTTTTGTAGTAACATATAGCCGTGTATATAATATTAAAATTACTAATAAAGTGTGTAGATCAATTTAATTCCGAAAAATACTATGAGGACAATAAAGTTTGGTAATTTTGTTGATCCTTAATTCATGCAGGCAGAAACAATACGATTTAATTCCATTCGCTATTCAAATTGGGAATAGTACCTATTCTCGATATTTACTTGTAGCATGGCTCATAGCATATAAAATACGACTTCGGCTGCACAGTACGCTACTAGTAGATTATTCACCAAGGGGATAAAGTGATGTCTTACGTCACGGGCGTCATCTTGAATCTCGAGCGTAACAAAGGATTCGAGAGTTAACTCCCGAGCGCAGCGAGGGAGTTTAGTGTTTACTCCCGAGCATAGCGAGAGAGTTAAAAGTAGAATCCTGGGTGGAGCAAGGGATTTAAGCTCGCCCAAGCCGAAGACATCTTTATCCCAGAGGAGAATACTCTGTTTTTCACACTTCCTACAAGGCAATAAAAAATGTACTACAAAAAAACTTATTTTATCTATAAGTTTATATCCTTTGACTTTTCTGGCAGTAAATTATTAGTATTAACAATACCAGCAGCTTTACATATAATGGACTCCGGTGTCATAAACTTCGTCACCCGACAGTTTTACGAAAACATTGTTTGTATTTTTTTTAAATACTTAGGTTTTTTTTAATCAGCGCGCGCTTTTTTTTTCATTCCATTCGTGCTAAAATTCTTGGCTGCCAGGTTCAAATTTCATATATATACTCTTTGGTGCGGGACGAGCTAGTGTGATCATACCTACGAACTCTTATTCTACATTCAAATCACTTTGCCTCCCTAGGGGGAGAAATGAAATTTCATACAACATTACGTTCCTAGGGATGCAATGACTCACTTTGAGTCAGGTTTACTCGATGTGTAATTGAACAATGCCGAGTAAGTAGTGTGAAATAGGAGATTATTCACCAAGGGGGTAAAGTGATGTCTTACGTCACGGGCGTCATCTTGAATCTCGAGCGTAGCGATAAGGATTCGAGAGTTAACTCCCGAGCGCAGCAAGGGAGTTTAGTGTTTACTCCCGAGCATAGCGAGGGAGTTAAATGTAGAATCCTGAGTGTAGCGAGGGATTTAAGCTCGCCCAAGACGATGACGACATCTTTATCCCCGAGGAGAATACTCAGCTTTTCACACTTCTTACGAGGCAATAAAAAATGTACTACAAAAACCTTATTTTATCTATAAGTATTATATTCTTTGACTTTTCTGGCAATAAATTTAGCTTAACATCTAATGGACTCCGGTGTCATAAAGTTCGTTACTCGACAGTTTTACGAAAACATTGTTTGTAATTTCTTAAAATACATTATTTATTTTCTTTATTTATTTCTATTTTTAGAAGCGCGCGTTTTTTTTTCATTCCATTCGTGCTAATATTCTTGGCTGCCAGGTTCAAATTTCAAATATTCAAATATGTTCTCTTTGGTACGGGACGGGCTAGTGTGATCTTGCCTACGAACTCTTATTCGAAATTCAAATCACTTTGCCTGCCTAGGGGCGTAATGAAAGGACTTGTCCATTAATGGTTTTTATTCGTTAATATTTCTATCCAGAATAAACTAAATATTATAGGAAAGAATTCACAAAAACTAGCCTTTGTGCATAATTAATATATTTTTTAAGGCCTCCAATTTAAAGAAAAATTGAAATTATTTTTTCTCTTTGTCTGTACATACATCGCACCTTCGCCTATACCAATTAACGCATGAAAAAAAATTTACAGCAAAATTGTCATTCAATTGACAGTAGTACCGATTATATAATCTGTGGTAGTACCTAGTAGCATTTATCCACCAGTGGAAAGGCAATGGTACATAGCCATACAGCCAGGAAATACAAGTAAGTGATCAATGGATGATGCCTGTTACAAAACATATTTTTTCTCAAAAATGGAGGCGTTTAAAATTTTGATTTCTATGGTTACGTGTTTCATATTTTTGTAGCTTAAAGATAAATATAGGTTATTGGTGGTTGGTGATATCTTGGAATAAAAAACCAGCCTCCATACAAAAAGAGGACAAGTCCTTTCATACAACATTACGTCCCTAGAGATGAAATGACTAACTTTGAGTCAGGTTTACTTGATGTGTAATTGAACATTGCCGAGTAGGTAGTGTGAAAACATATTTTCAAACCATATTAAAGGTATATCTATAATCCCATCATTGCTTCCTTCACTATTAAATTAATTTCAATCTTTTTTAAACAAAGGGAAAACAAACTTTGTTTTTAGATACCTACTTAAGATTTTTTCTTATAAGAAAAATGTAGGATCAACTTCGTGACATATTCAACTTGATACGACAGTTTAAAGTTGTTTATAAAAAGGATTCCAAATTGGCAACGACTTGACGAGGTGCTTTGGCAGCCGCGCCTAATTGTTTTACTACGGGGCGGGATACAATAGGACCTTCCAGAACTTTAACATTGTTACTTTTACATTGTAATATGGAGTATTTAGAAAAAAAATTGATATAAATAGAAGGAGAAACTAAAATGTAACATGACCTTGTGAGCTTAAAATCATTTTGAAGCTCACTTGACAATCGTTTTCGCCTGCTTACCTAGGTACTCGTATCTTATTTAATTTTGCATTTTCAGAAATGGTTTCGAGTAGCTATGTGTTTATATTCATATAAAATGAAAATCCTTATGTAAACAAGTATTATTATTGTTAGAATTTGGTGTTCTTTTGTAAAAATCTCGAAAATCTTAAAAAAGTAATAAGGAAAGCGCCAGGCAATCTTTTAATTATTTATTACCGTTATCCCTGATCCCACCCGAGGTAATTAAGAGCCTGCGCTCTAAGGTTATTATGATAACAGCCGTCTTGGGCATTTTATCAACTTCAAGATATAATTAGGGTGAGAAAGACATACCCTTAAATGAATCTTATTTGCTGTTATTTTGTAGGGACCTTTAATTACCAACTTTTGAAATCTTTTAAGCTTACATTACTTTCTTATTTTTTTCATTCTTCTATCTTACCTTCGGCTTTCAATAAAAAACTCTTTGGTGTTTGTTCAGCCAGGAGTCTACCACAAATATTTGGTTGTGTGTTCCCCTATTTTCTTGTTACGGAATCTAATGTTTATTCTTGGACGGCCACGAGCCACTGCACGGCCACTTTAAATCGTGTCAGGGTCGGCCTATCGATCCCACTTCTTTTGCGTCAAACCCACCCTGCATGGAGTTAGAGCCAGCGTCACTCTGTCGCCCGCTGGATCCTATACACACTTTTGCTATTACGAAATAGATGTTGGGAATTGTTTCAGAATGTTTCTCAAACGTGATAGTGCTTTACAATCTCAAAAACATATTAGTATGTGAATATTTTCGAGAATTTTGTAACACAAAACGCTTTAAAAGAGCATTATTTTAATAATCAGCTGTTAAACATAAAATATCAATATTAAAAAAAAAGTTAGGTAAACCAACTGTTTTCATTCGATTTTGATTTTGGTTATGAACAATTTTTTGCAGATTAAATTTCGACTAAGGTGACTGTAGCTATATTGTATCTACGGTCGTGTTTGTAATCATTTCGCGCCTAAACCAACGAACGAAATTGGAGGTGCGAAATTACTGAGTGAGCATCGAAAGTCGCGTCTCGCTATATTGGTTTGAGCAAATGTTTTACGGCACACAGTTAATTAAGAACAATATCAATGTGAAAGTAATAAATGTGTTTCAGATAATTTGATCATTTTGATTCTCGTTAACGGCAGTTGATTGAGAATCGATTCTGCAAAGACAACGTACCTATCAAGTAATAAAATAAGTTTCAGCTGTAAACTGATAATTAAGTTATTGATATATTGCTTGCTGGGAGTGATCCCTTTAACATATTTTTTGGATAGGTAAATGAGAACAACGGCTAAAGAAAACTATTTAAAATAGTGATGAAATAAAATAAAATATCTACCTACTGAGAGTCGATACGACCTAACATTTTTCATAGATTTCAAAGTAGGTACAATATTAAAGCTAATATATGTTTAGACAGTGACCTGGTATGTTGTATCCCTGTTATAGTTGTATATTAGGGGTATAACATCGTCACTAGTAACTGAATTATTCTGTTCAGCTGTGCGCGTAAATGTCCAGGCCAGTGAATATCCACCCTGATTCTGATTTAGTACCATCTAGCCAATTTTCTTAGTACCTCTGAGCCTATTGGAGTTTACTGCTTAGGTAACGAAACATAAACAAAGATAAATTGACCTTAATATTTCCCCCAGTTATTAGTTATAAAAAAATGCATTTTACCAATACCTTCTGAATTATCAGATTCTGACTGTCTGATCTGATAAGATAATCAGTATTCAGAGTAATATGTTTTAATCGTATAATTTTTATTTGAAATTGCATTTGTAAACTGCCTCACTTAAAAGTTTACGCTCCAGTTTATTTTCCGGAGTTGATTTTGTCCTCAAAAATTGAGTACCGAATAACATTATGCTGCATGCCTTCTTCCAAGTGCTCTTCGCAGCCGGATTATAAATATGAATACAAAAGGCAACATTGTAATAGACTTTGATGAGCAATTTATAATAATAATATTTCTTCAAGTTTTCGAGTCGGATTAATAATTCGTCGAAAGGGAGTTTCTACATTAAAGATGCTCTCACACGGTACCTACCATTTGGACATTACCCTTGTAGTAAAGTCATAATAATAATGTGGGTGTGGGAAAGCAGACGCTTTACCATACCTACATTATTATTATGACTCACACAACACACACTAATCTAAGGAGCATACATCTTCTAAGCTAGCATCACATCAAAAGCATACAAAGTCACGAACCCAAATTATCATGAAAACAATAGCCACCTAAACAGTTGAATGGTACAAGTTAATCTGAGAATACTAGCCCTCTAGTCCCCAGCCTGTGTCGCACAAACCAATGAAAACCACGTTCGTGCAGTAAACTAATATTTCTTAATGTAACAAAACAGCGGGCAAAATAGGTCGCGATAATGTCTGTTGCGGCCATTTGGGATAATTAGTGGAATAGAAGACCATTGGGGTGTTATTACAACAAATATTCCGACCCTGAGGTTGCCGCACAGTTTTTGCTGAAAGAGGTTATCAGGCTCTGGTATAGTGAAAATCTTGTCTAAAGAATGTTTTATTTTTATTTTGTTGTATCGTTAGTTGGTGCTATTTTATAGACAGGGACTAAAATCTATTATAGTATGATGTTGGTTGTGACACGTCTTGTCAGCAACGTAAATAATATTGTATTTATCTACTTTTTGGTTTTATTTGAAGTCTTCGTACGTATAATGCGTAGAGACTTTGTATAGGGAATACGCGGTATAATTATGTGGCATAATATAATAAACAAAATCATAGAATACACTGATCTAAGTTTTATTTTACTCGTATGTACTTTTGTGAAGATCCAAGTTATATATTAATACTAGTGGTTCCCCGCGACTTCACTCGCAAGAGTTGGATTTTCCATATAATCTTTCATCCCCTATTTTACCCCCTTAATGTTTTTATATCGTGACAAAATGTAGCCTATGTCCTTTCCAGAGTCTTGAATTGTCTCCACACCAAATTTCATCTTAATCGGTTTAGTGGTTTAAGCGTCAAGAGTTAACAGACAGACAGACACAATTTCGCATTTATAATATTAGTATGGATTAGTATGGATATGGATTAGCAGTATACCACCAACAGGCAATACAGACAATTTGAAAGTATTTAATATTGCTCTTCATATTTTTCATAGAGTTACCATATTAGTGACTGGGATTAGTTACGAAAATAAATTAATTTCAAATGAATCCTGACAAATGCTGAGAGTCATCTAGAAATTGCGTAGAGTCACACTTTAATGCCATTATAACTCTCAAACTAGCAGTTAGGGGCTTTAGCTCGTAACCCGGACGTAGATAAAAAGTTATATCTCCAGATACCAGAAAATAACTACCGTGCGCTATACGAATACACACCTACGTGCTACAACTTACTTATTCTGTGATGTAGGTAAGAACAAACGGTTGAAATTATTAGGTAGGACACAAAATCGTTTGCACCCAAAAGGATTTTCAAAAAGATTTCTCACTACTATCCAATGCTTGAAATAGATTTGCCTGGTTAGATCTTGTCATAGATCGCTTAGTTGGGTAGATTCAGCTTTTCTATTCTACGAAAACGTTTTGGATAGATGCGTGATAACGTCATTCTGTGACAAATTATATTCCGACCGGATAATATCACTAGCAGAAGAGTATACAATATCGCGTCGTAATAAATCACTTTGTACATTCATTTCTTGTTTTGTTTCTTAGTTTTCTGTGTGTGCTGTTTCAATTATAGTCATACTTACTCTTTTTTTAATAGCGATCATAATTATTTTATCTACATCAAATGCGTGACTGTATTATGCATCAAAGCAACCAGAAAATCAGGGACCATGTGTTTACTTTCACATCTCTACACGTTCACATATTATAATGTGTCTCTAGAAATACGCAAGACGCACGAATGGCATATAAAAAATAAATAAGCCAAACAAAACAGTTTCAAGACAAACATAAAACATTTTTCATCGGTGGCTGGATAAATGGGTAGGAAAACGGCTCAACATGATGTATTTCCTCAGGAAACATGTTATACGATGTAGACAGGTTATATATTGTAGTAGGTAATGTGTACGCTATTTGCAATGAAAGCCTTTGGAGAGGGATTTAATAGTGCTATTTCTCACTTCTAACGAGTCTTTAGCTTCTTGGAAAAAAATATAAAAGGTTTTTAGCCGTCTTTATTACATACTTTGTTAATGTATTGTAATATGACATTGTACCGAAATTCACAAATTACCAGCATCTTATTGATGGTTAATACATATAAATCTTTACCGAACCATATATGCTGTAGGTACCTACTTAATTCATCCAAGTGATATAATTAAGTAAGAATAAAATTAGTTAATTTCTAAATTTCTAACTTTCCAACAACATGTGGTTTTGTTACTTAAAGCCTGTTATTGGCCTTATTTTATGTCAAATGTTCTTTGGTTAATATTTATGTAAACGCTGTTGGATTTCTTATGAATAAATAAATATATTACAAAGCAGGTAGGTAGGTATATGGTATAATAAATTCTCGTGGTTAGTACAGAAATATGGCAATTATTCATTGTTTTCTTTGTGTAATTTAAATCTTGAATTTGAAGTATTTAAGTTTTAGAATGGCTCTGTTTACTTATTTATGTTTAATGTTAATAAATACGCTATAAATAATTATATTATTATCAACTATTTTACTTCAATTTTGTTTTGGAGATAAATAATACGCATACCTCAAATTTTTTTTTTACATTTGCCCGCGTTTTCTTCTGCGTAGGCTCTATAATATAAAATAGACTCATACTCCCATCGCTGTCAAGTAATATGATCCTTTAGTTTTGCTATTTCATATAAGGAGGAAAGGTCCTAAATCTCTGGATGTACTTGTTTATTATATTGAGCTTTAATAAAGCGTATGTTGTGCACCGGACTAGGTATACATACATGTTCAAACAACAAAATTAATTCAGCAGATTTCGAGACATACAGACAAAAATTACAAAATCTTGTACTCCACTGACCTGTGTCTACAATTTTATTACATATTTTTAGATATAATCGAATCAAATACGGATAATCCTTTGAGTCACTTTAAGCGATGGAAAATTATATCAGTATATATATCCCTATATTTCATGCATAAGCGTCATGCATGAAATATAGGGATTAGAGAAACACGAATAATTAAGAAGGTTGAGCCAAATATATAGGTTAGCTTTTTGCCGACAATATTTACGAATTCCATAGGCTCATTCCGTCCTTTCCCTTGGCATAAATTATTGACGATATTGAGGAGAAACAGGCACATATTTTATCTCTCGGGGTAGTTCACATTTTCACTATATAAATTGATGCAGACTCATTGCTTGTAAACTCCTAATGTAATTCTTAAAATCGTTATTGACTGAACATCTATAATAAAATTGAAAATATACCTACGTATTAAAAGCTTGAATACGAGATGTGTCAAATGAATATATAGATATATAAAGATGTAGAGAAACACGAATAATTAAGAAGGTTGAGCCAAATATATAGGTTAGCTTTTTGCCGACAATATTTACGAATTCCATAGGCTTATTCCGTCCTTTCCCTTGGCATAAATTATTGACGATATTGAGGAGAAACAGGCACATATCTTATCTCTCGGGGTAGTTCACATTTTCACTATATATTGATGCAGACTCATTGCTTGTAAACTCCTAATGTAATTCTTAAAATCGTTATTGACTGAACATCTATAATAAAATTGAAAATATACCTACGTATTAAAAGCTTGAATACGAGATGTGTCAAATGAATATATAGATATATAAAGATGTATACTGTCATTGATGCTAATTGTTATTTAATTTGTTACAGGTAAGTGGGTAGAAAATATCTACAATTAAATACATTAACTGCGGCTGCAGGTAAGTGATAGACTAAGCTTAACCTATTCTAGCTAGAAAAGGTTAAAATGTGTTTAAATAGGGAGAAAAAGAAACATTCAATAGATTGATGGGCTAAAATCTACTAAACCCTTTTCTATTTTTAGGACTATTCACCTAATTTCCATTATCGTAATTGTATTGATTAATCATCCCTGTTGGATGATGGGACTGGCGTCTTATAAACGGTTTGATAACTATCTCTCCTGGGCTTTATTAATCCCATCTGATGGTGGGATCTGCCTTCTTAATTTCTGTTTCCCACGCGGCTCTATCTTTCTTGCCTACATCTGCCCATCTTGATTTTGGTCGACCTATGGGTCCGATAACATTAGGTCTAATGCAAACTACTTATTTCGCTGTCTGTTGGCTTTGATGTAGTTTGCTATTATCGGAGTTAGTGAATATACAATGCAGGGTTGTCGAGTGACCTCGTTGGTCTAGTGGTCAGCACGCTGGGTCTATCCACGAGTCCCCGGGTTCGAATCCCGGGTCGGGCCGAACAGTGTTGGGTTTTTTCTGTCTAGAAATAACTCAGACACAGCTCCAGAGTCAGGAAGTTGGTGGTAGTACCAACCCCCGTACCTCGGAAAGCACGTTTAGCCGTTGGTCCTGCGCCTGATCTCTCTACGGTCATGTCGGTCTCATGTCATGTCTCACCGAATTATGAGATTAAAGGAACTGAGAGTGCACCTGTGTATTGCGCACACGCTTGTGCACTATAATATCTCCCGCGCAGTTGGCTAATCTCTATTGAGATTGGCCACTGTAGTCGAAATTCGGCTAGGAGGACATTATTATTATATTTTTTACAAGCTAATATTTAACTCGTAAGCTTACTCGTAAGTACCTAAATCTATTCGGAACGGCTAAATATTTTGTCAAATCGGTTATTTATGAAAAAAAAGCTCATTTTACTTTGTATCAGCATACCTAGTTAAACGTTATATAAATTCGTAAAGATTTTTATTGACAACTTTTTGTCGTTTGCATTACATTTAATGCAATTTTATCCGTTATGATAAATGGTTAAAAAAAACGTTAATTATGAATCTCTGTAATTACTAACAAAAACTAGAAGCGTACATTAATAAACATATAGTAATATAGAAAGTACTTTACATATTCATTTATTCAATTTAGGGCACAAATGCCACTGTGACGTTGCGGTGAGGAGCGAAGCTGCAAGCAACTGCTGCTGTTGACAGATCATTTCACACAAACAGAAGTGCAAAACAGAAAAAGCAATATTATTGTGTAATTTTTAACTTATATTTTGACTCTTATAATGGTGTAAATGCATTTCTAACTTTAGTAATTCCAAATTGGCGCGGACAAGCAACGGAGTAATAAAAAGTAGTACGCTGTAGTGTATACCACTTCCACTATGCGACACGAAAGGAATTTTGTTTGAATATTGCAGATATAATATTTTGATAAATGGAGACATTATTTTATTTAAAAAAAATATTTTTATTAATATATTTACATGCAAATTCAAATTATTTATATATAAAATTTAAATTCCCGTCTCTTGTTGGCTTTTTTTAAGTGCAGGAATATTATATATTCAAATTGAGATTCGTCTGGTTCGCAGGGTGTAAAATAAATGAACAATAAAATTTAACGTTTTGGCACATTTGATGACGTTATTCATGTTTAAAGAAGTAATTTTAAATATTGAAAACTCTAACATTTTACGCGCTGGAAGTGTTCGATATTACCAATACATTTTGATGGTATATGTCGTAGGTAATTTGTATGATTTCACCGTTTACACACGGCGTCGTCAGTTTACAAACGCTCGTCGCTTTTGTAATATGCCAAAGGTAAAATGTGTATTAAAAATGGCGTTAAGTCTGTGCAAAAGAGTTTTCACAAAATAATAACCATTGAAAAACACTTATTATAGTGAATCGAAAAAGTTACTTGTACGTTTCTCAAACAGGGTAAATTTAAAAGCACTGGACAAATAACAAGGTTTTTGAGGTTATTCGGCACCTAAATTTTTTAAGGTGTCCATAGAATCTGATTCTCGGAGGAGTCGTGCCGAGTAGTTTGTTATACTTAGAATTTTTATTATTAATTAATGTCATTTTTGTCACTTAAAACACATACTAGTCTTAATTGAACTTTTCATTAGTATCTGATTGCTAAAATGAAGTCTGACTTATCCAAACTATATTTTATAGGAACTTTTTTTAGGACCAAATGTTTGCGTGATGAGCGTGAGAATTTGTTACTTAAGTCATGGGTGTTTTAGGAACGTATGATCACCCGATGATCATGGTCACCCTAAAACTTCAACCAACGTCGAAAAGTTTGTAAACTGACGACGCCGTATGTAAACGGCGGAATCATACAAATTGCCTGCGACATATACATACGACATGAAAATATCCAGCAATATTATTGCTGACTTTTTTGCACCTTGTAGAGCAACTTACATTTGGTATCTCGGAGCACAAGAGAATGTTGACTGTGGCCGTATAATGTTGCCGAGATCGTTTAGTTCAATGATAGTGTTAAAAAAGGGGTAAATATGACACTATCGCGCAAAAATTGCTTCTCTCATATTGAGCTTTATTGGCTTAATTTTGCATTATTTCGTACACACATGACATTTCACATGTTAACGAATGTGAGCTCTGCGCATCAATTTGAATCGCCGAGCAGTAGAAGATGACATATCTACCTCTTTTTTCAATATATTATCATTGGTCCAGTCATACATTATAAATATTTACTATATTTATCTACGAATGGCTTAAATTTTACCTATGTCCATAAAATTCCGCAAGGGGCAAATGTTTGTGTGATGAGTACGAGCATTTGTACCTTAGTCATTGATGTAACGCTAACGCTTTAATTTGGGACTAGGTAATTGGTATGATTGATAAACAATTTATTTAATTATTTTATTTAAGATTAAAACCACGATAACGCGTTCAGTTGGCCGAAAAATACGTAATTAAGTACTTATTCTAAGAAAAGCAGTCCAACCTTACAATTAGACTCATTTTCTACTGAATCTTTTTACTTGAGGACTTTCTAAGGACTCCGAAATTACGTTCTTTCATTGAAGCCTTTTTCTTAACAAATCCTCGATAAGAAATTGTTCAACATTATAAATATTTAAGCAACAGGCTGATTTAAATTTGTTTAGGCTTTTTGAATTGATGGGTATTTTATAAATATCATCTTATTAAACAGCTTTGAAATCTCTTTTTAGATAAATAAAGTTTAATAATACAAAGGCTTAATCATTTTTGTAATAAAAAGTTCAATTTCCGATTCAATTCAACAATATGCCATTTCATCATTCCAAGCACATCGCAGTACAGTTAACAGGCTCACTTTGAATTTGTGCGTCATTCCCTTGATATTAAATTTGGATTCGTCACGTAACGGCGTTCTGCCGTCCTGTTGGCACTGATTGCATGGCGTCTGTTCTGAGAGTTGACGCCGCTCGTGCCACGGCCGCTCTAACCCACCCGGTCCGCGCTGAGTGCCGCCGCTACGTGAATGCAATAAAGCTGTACTCCACAACGAAACAGTAATGGATTTCAGCGCTTGTGTTAAAGCCATACAGGCTACTCTATTTGATCCATGCAGTGATGCCGAGGGCGGGCGGGGGACGCAAGCCCCACGCCTGCGCCGATCTCCCAACGCCATATTATTCTCTTGTAACGTACTCTCGGTTCGTTTGCTCGGTCAATTATCTTCACCGTATTGAAGCTGCGATATAACGTGATATAAACTCCAGTTGCGATTCTAATAAAATAAACACTGTTTTTAGCAATGAGCGCTTTACAATTTCGCCTCCGGTTATTGCTGTCTAAGTCAATACAGTAGACATTAATTGTACGTGAAGTTAAATTAATCACGTTTGATAATATAAGCACCGTCGCACCTTTGATCTGAGTTTTGTATGAGAACATTTTGTGAGGAATGTAATTAAATTGATGGCGATGTTCAGTCGGAGAAGCGATAATAATTTATGATTCATTAACTTCGTTGAGATACTTTAAGCTACTTTGACAACATGATGATAAAAATAAGTTATCGTGTTTAGGTAACTTTAACAGACAGATGAAGGTACGAAGAAATTATGTAACACACTGTTGTGTGCTAAGTAAAGGCCTAATTAAAATCCATTGTTGTTTACGGATCAAAGTCTCGTCTTTTATAACAAGATTAGTTCATTGCTAAAAGGTAATACTATTACTATCTTTTTAATGACCTTGCAGTCAAAGCAAGACCGAATTTAGTGAATGAGTTTAACAGACTCTTGTCCCAGGATTGTCATCAGAATTGTGTTCTAACTGTATTCATAGTTTAAGCATTGTTAAAACCACTTACAAGGTGACATCCAGTAAATAATTAAGGCTCTCTAATTGCCCTTCATTAGAAATACACACAGGCCTCAAAGTGGCCGGTCCGAATCTGGCAAACTGCGTCTAAGCCGTGCACCAACTATTTATTCACCAGTCAGGCTTCAAGATCCCAAAATGCCGCAATCAGCATCCCTAAAGGCCGGATTTCTCGAAAATAGGTTAGAAGGCTCTAGAGTGAGCTAAGTAAAACGGACTGCTCTACCCGCTCTGTAAATATTTTGCACCAATTTTGATAGTGGCTTAAAGTACCAGCTTTTATGAGGCTGTAAAATGTCTTGATCATAGAGAAAAAGAGCAGCGTACTAATGCGTAATGTTTCAAAAGAATATGTAATGCGAAACTTAATGCACTCGTAGCCACATTTTATTAATGTGAGTAAGATGAGGCACTTAAAATGCAAGTATCGTACTCAAATCATATTATAGTTACTTTATCATGATAGAAAACTTAAATAATGCAATAATGTTTCAGAGAGTGCTGAATTGCTTTTAGTTACAATTCAACCAAGTAAACAACAAAGACTAGTCTTTTCTAGGCAACCCCGTCATAAATTGTGAACAGACTTCTCATGACTTATCAAGGAACTGTAATATTTATACTTAATTGAAATACGTAGAATCCACATAACTTCGACTTTGAAGTAGTTTGTTTGTGAACTCTAAGACAATTACTAAGTAATGTTATTGTCTACAAAATTTTAATCAAAATTCAACGAATTAAAAATATTGACAGTAATTTTAATGTGCCAATTATACACTTCAAATTATTGAAATTTGAACGAGATCAGTCAGTACTCGTAAATACGAAACAATGTGTAATGGTACTGGTCACAATGTATTTGCGATTTGTATAAATGTTAACTACAATTTACCGTTGTTGTAATTTTCAAACAATACATTAAAACCCATAATATCAACATAATTTATCCTTCCTATAATGTTTACAATGATTTGTTAATTCATGTTATAGCTCATTCATTTGCAGTTACCAGCAGTGATTAATCTACAGCATGTTGACATTGATGTGTAAAAGATATTAAATAAATAAATAGTTCCAACAATCACACCAATTACCTGCCCCATATTAGGCGTGTGCTATGGTGACTGGGATAACGAATAGACATACCTATAATACGTTAATATATTATTGCACTTGAAAAAAAAAAACGACCACCATTTCGACAGGCTCTGCCAACGCCAGGCTGGCCGAGAGGTTAGGCAATCGCCCGGTATGCGAGGAACGCGGGTTCGATTCCCGCCTCTGGTGGTCGTTTTTTTCAAGTGCAATAATATATTTAGATTGCATAGTGAATGCTTATCACTTAAAAAACAATAATTATCCATGACTTAGGTGCAAATGTTCGTGCTCATGCACACAAACATTTGCCCCTTGCGGGATTTGATTCCGCAACCGCTGGTTTTGCAGTCCGGAGCGCGAACCACTACACCAAGATGGTCGTCTATATTGCCGATTAATAACATTTTCAAAAGCTTTCTTTTCTAAGAAACAGTTAATTTTCCAAGAGTTTTAGCTCAAACTTTATCTATAAAATTGTAGTGATTAAAAAAGAACAAAAAATATTTTAAAAACACTGTGCCAGTGACAAATTTTATAACCCGCTTGGTAAGTTAAAATAAACCTCTTCAACCACAGAGGGTAGTGGATGTTTGTACAATCCAAGCATATACACAGACGATATGGAACCTCTTTAAGGAGTTAAGTTATATAAGTGTTTGTGTTACTTACTAGTTAAATACTTATACGACGTTTGATCTGTTAGGTGCACGAAAATCAAAATTGTTGTCCATGAAATATATTATAGAGACAGTTAAATATTGAAAATGCATTGTGAACATTTGTATTATGTAATAAATATTTAAATACAGTCCTTTATTTTTAAAAGCTGAACGTATTAACAAATCAGTAAAAAGGACATGTATTTTTACGCCCGATATATAAAGTTTCAAAAATATATTCATATCATACCATAAATTTATCTGCCTTTTCTAGACCGAGCGACAAAAAATACTGCGCCGTTATCGCCCCAAATTATAAAGTGGCTATAAAAGGTGCCATTACATCCGCCTCTCTGCCATTCTACAATTAATTGGCGCAAAAAATGGTAAAAATTAAGATAACTACCTATATTTTTGAGAAACGATTACCATTTCGTTAGTGATGATTACGCCAGGACTATAAGGTAATTAGTAGTAGGTATGTGATGGCATTTCAATTATTGTCTTAGAGGATTAATTAATAGGGAAATATTTTCTAGAACGTTAAATGAAGGCTATTTTGTAATTTGCCTCCACAGATCTTTAAAATTACCGACATAAAAGTTTATTTTCTAACAGGACAAAATTGCGATTTTCCGATTTAAAAAATAATGAACCGTCAACAACAGACTACAGATTAAGTTACAAATTAAAATGCTTAAAGGTAAAACAATCCTAACTGGAGTTGGTTTGTAGGTTGGGTTACCGCGCTAATTGGCAGGGTGTGTGTGCTTTGTTATAAGTGCTATATGCAAACAGAACAGGATAGGTACTTAACACAATTGGTCTCTACATGTGATGGTTTGTTTGAAACACGTCCGTAGTTCTATCACACACATCACTGCAAGTTGACTTTTTTTAAATAATATAACGAAATAAAGCAAGCAAGAGTATAATATCAAATAACATGTATCAAAAAAGTGCAAAAATATTGCTCTTGTTTTAAAATTGTAGTTTGGCTTTACAGTTTGGTAAATTGCTATCTCAAAAAATATGTTATAAAGTTTTATTTTTAAAACATTAGTAAATATAATAGTAATATACAAGATGAAATAACGCAAAACCTCTTAGAGGCCGATCCTGTTGCTTAAATACAACAACTTCTTCTATGGGGCCAACATCGAAATTGCAAAATTTAAGTTTGCTTCCCCATACTAAACCATAACCAGCTGACATCAGTTTGTATGGAGAACTTGTTTTTTTTTAAGATTTCTATGTTGTTCCCATAATAAAAATGGTTGTATTTGAGCAGCAGAACCTACTTGTAAGAAGTTTTGCGTTATTTAATAAAACCTTGTATATACAACTTATTAATAAAAATTAAGATAAATTACTTAAAAAAATAGAAAAACAACAATTATAAAAAGGTTCTTGTCCTTGTTTTAAAGATCTATAAAAAAACCTTAATTTTTTATGCCGTGTACCTTACTAGATATCCACGTCATAAGAGAGCAAAAGTAATCTTCTTTATTTAAAAACAAAAGAAAGGGTGAAATGATACGTTCCATCAAGCTCTAGGGTCAGCCCTGGGTCGCATTATCAAGCTGGACTAAACGAGTTTACAATGGTCAGCAATAAAACCCCCATTGTCTTTTTTGCCCACCCTTTACTTCTTTCGTATTTATCCAGTCTCAACATCTTAACCCATTTTTATCTGGGAGTGCTTAAAATGTTCGTTCAATAATACTTCATTGTAGTATTTTACTGTAAAGATGGATACTTAAAATTATTGTATGTTTATTCTGAAACTTATTAGGAAAGTTTGAGAATATTCTTAGTATTTACTAATAATATTAAACTCATTTACTCGTGTAATACGTACATAACCTTGTAAACATAGATATTTCTCAAATCAAAACAGCAAATCTTTTAGAGAGCCTGTGCTATGCATAGATATGCCTATGCATAGATAAATATTGTTCAGTCGCAAGATGGGACATTCTGGTCGGCCCTAATATAACACAGGGCTCCCTTCGCAGATACATTACCCGCTTAATCGCACATTCCACTATCTGTTATCAAAACATAAAAAATGTATTGCCCGGAGGTACCAACATATTTTCATATTTTCCCCAGAGACAACGATTAAAAATGATGAACGATTATGACTCCCGTTCTATCGTTTATCAAAACATGCTATATCGATATCAGAGGCGGAAAACGTGATAAAATCAATATTAATCTGATGGCGTGCCCTGGATATCAAGATAACCGCATAAAGTTTATCCATGTTGAACGCTTTTTTTTCCCAACATCTCGAGAAGCAAAGAATATTCCACACTAGAGTTATCCGTAGCTAAGCCAAGTGTGACAGGCGCGATAATAATCTGAGATGTTGGATATGTGCTCTAATTATAATAAAGTGAGTTTTAGAAAACGTGCTACACGTAGCATATTTTTTATTTTCTGGAGTTTATTATTTACTGATTCAGCAGAATTCGAGATTTGCGTACATGGATGATCGTAACTTTGGGGCTTAAAGGCATCATTCTGGTAGTAATGCATTATAGTTTTATGTACACCCCTACATACTCGTAGCTCTAAAGAGCCTGAATTAAAGCATTTTAGGTAATCATCCACACAGAAAACGCTATTGACCTTGAAACACTTCCGTAACATAAATTACGGAATACGATACGTATCGAAGGACCTTAAATTAGTGAATCAAAGGATAAATTCACTCAAGGAAAATGGTTTACAAATGACATCGATAAATTTCGATCACCCTTCTTTTTGGAGTGTCGGAATTTATGTGTCGAAGTTTGTTTAGAAAAATGTATCGAGAGGACCCTTCCTTAATTTTTCAACAATAAATTAAACGCTGGCTTGATATATTAGTAGGTGGGCGAAGCGAGCGAGGCACACGGGCGCCGCCCGCCCGCAGGCGCGCGTGCTCCGAAACCGCCCGAGGACTCACGATCGTTTCACTCCGATTCGTAACGAAGTTCGACGATCGCAAGCACCCGCCGTCGACGCGTGCTGGCCAGTCGCTGCGGGGGCCGCCAGGGCGTTGAGTCGGTTCACAGTGCCCGGTGCTCGGTTATGTAACACAAAAAAACTTATTTATTTATTAATTACAATAACAAATTCAGCCGCTACCATAAAACGCATCCAGAGGACTACTGTACATTTACAGAACAATGAAATAAAAATACACAAAGATATATTATGTGCAGAAGTGATGTGTACGCCTATCCTAGCGGCAATACGACGTCGGAACAGGTTTATCATTTCGTTTGAAAAATTCAATTGAAATATCTACGCAACCTTTCGTTATCCAATAACAGGGATGCTCACACGGATTTTTTACTGACTTATCTGAACAACTTAAGGTTTTACGGCTTTGTTATTGAGACAATTTACTCATGTTTACGCCTTGTGAAGTTTTGAGAATGTATAGCTACAATTAAGTAATTTAAAATGTTAGATGAAGTTTGTAATGCAAATCAACCATTGGAAATACGCTAGTGATTTCAAAAATTTGATTTTGAGGTTTAGATAAAAAGTTTCAGCGAGAAGCGTTGTGTTTCTAATTAAAAGAACAAATAGAACGAAACCAATAGGAATTTGGCGCAATGCAGGACGCTGGATGAAAACGTCCACGCAGTTTGCGGTGACTCATTCCGAATCCATAATTGCTTAGTCGATTCAATATGGGATGCAATTTCAACTAGCATAACATTCTGTCGAACTTTTAGTCATATTGTAATTTACGTTTTTATCAATCGATTGTGATATAAATATGATTAATCATTTAGTAAATAATTTGTTTTTTCATATATCTTGTTAATATCTTATATGATGTTACGGGATAATTCGTAAACTTATATTTTCAAGTTTAAGTATAAAATGTTTGCCTATCTTTTATCAGATTAATATTTGTAGAATTCATTAGTAGATTCAAACGACTTCAGATTAATTTCCACCATTAATTTGCCTTTTGTCCTGAATAATCAGCAGGGATAACAGCCGGCGTTTATATTTGGAGCTCGTATTACTGTAGCTACAGCTGAAGCGTGTGCCTATACTTTAGGGCTTATTAATATCTCAAAGAAGATCATTCAGCCTTATTTGAGCACGTACAGTTATAGCAACCTACTTCGACACACTATTATAGTTTAACACTTCAAAAGTTCTATTGTGTCTGGGATACTGTCAGCGAATGTGTTAAAAGAGTCATAGAAGTTAGTTCAAGACTTCATCAAAGTCATTCAAGAGTTCATTTTATTTTAAAATCAAAAGAATTTAACTTTGATGTAATTTTAATAATAAAAGGTAAAAAAAATCTTGCTCACCATCTAACGAGGTATTGTCTACAAAAAAAGAGTTTAGGATTCGTCAGATTACGCCAATTTATCATAATATTTAAAAGGACCTCATAATTGTTTTAGATAAAGAAAAATTACGCCTTTTATTATTTACCGCGACAACTCAATAGCGGTAGAAATCTGGAAAGACTAAATGATAGCAATTTATCAGCTCCGGTGGAAAATTAAAATCCATTAAGTCGACGGCTTCTTATTTGCCACTGACTTGCTTATAATCGCCCCATCTTGAACCCGGCCTACTTTGATAAACAACTTCTGTAGATATTTGACGACCGTCTTGATGTAGTGGTCCGCGCTCCGGACTACAAAACCAGAGGTTGCGGGTTCGAATCCCGCAAGGGACAAATGCTTGTGTGTTTTTAATTATTTGTACCTAAGTCATGGATGTATAAACGCATATAAGTCTATCTATTCGCTATTCTAATCGCCATGCCACAGGCTATAAAAAAATAGGTATGATTTGCAACTGCAACCAAATCGGTTAAGACATTTAAAAAAAATGTTTGTATGAAATTATATTACAGGAAAGTGGCACCCACAGCACTTTTTCTTGTCCGCAAAACACGCTATTTGGTGGACTTTACAACTAATTATGCGTAGATACATACATTGCTGCTAAAATTTCAACGTTACTTATTCTAACATAATAGGATAGTAACCGTCACATGACATCTCAGTTAAAAGTTGTGTCGGTTAGCTTTTTGTATGGCTAAGAATATCCTAGTGCGATCAAAGACACAATTATATGCAAATCAAAATGTGAGACGACTCGTGTAGACATAATGTACGTTCAACCTGATTTGACTCGCTTGATTAATACGAGACTTGATTGTTGTCTTCATTTGTATACGTGACGTGCACAATTCCGGGCAAACTCGTCGTGACAAATGCGAGGACTAGTTAAAATTATTTACTACAGAACTTGAGAATAATCATTAGAATGTAATTGAAAATCACTAGCTTTTCTTTCAAATAGGTATCAATACCAATATGTCGTACGTATATTCAGACTTAATACCATTCCGAAAGCACTCAGTGGCTCTTAAAACACTGCAAAGTACAGTTTTTCATGTTATGTCTTAAATAAAATAGTAGTCTCTAGCGTTCCGAGAAGAAATTTTATGCAAAAGATGTCGGAATAAGAAATTCGACATTCATAACATTCATTGTTAAATTACAATTTCTTGAAAAGTTTTGTGCCAATTTTATAAGTTTGCTGCAGTTGTTGCCAGAAGCTTGCAACTCTTCATGCAGTTTAGTTTATTAAATAGCCAGTAGGGCTATTTAATAAACTAAACTACTCGTATTACATATTTTATTAAGATTTTTGAGCAGCTCACATAAAAAGTTGTAACAAAAGTAAGTCTTAAATATGGTATCATTGAATCAACTTATGCTATGAATATACGAGTATTATGAAGCACTATAGAATATTAGTCAGTGCTTTTACGGTATCTTAAAAGTCTAAGCTAAATAAAAGAGCTATTTTATTAGAAAAGTCAAAGCATAGAGCCGATAACGAAACGAGTACTAACTGGGAACTCCTGCTTTTCATATAGGGGCATAAAGATTATCTTTTGAATACAAATACACAGCCATGAAAGGGTTTTACAATTTTATCATAGTGATTCCTGGCAATTTGCTTCTATACGTACAACACAAAATGTAATCTTGTTCTAAAGCGCACTTCAATTCTTTTGCATGGCTTCTCAAGGGACTGACCTAAAAAATATTAATTCAAAAGATGTGGGAGAAACGTAGCCAGAGACGGTTTGCTCATCAGTAGAATCTCGAGAGCCAGATTAGATTAAATGGTATTACTCGCTATAAAATGGGTTGGGTTTAGGTAGCCGTGAAGTTTAAGATCATTTCCGTTTTACATTAGTTTCGTCGTTTTGCACATTCAACAGTTAGATAACTGTTTCGATAACAGTGTCATAACATAAAACGATCAGAGGATAGAGGTAGCGTTGAGTTGAATGGGGTATTATTGTAATGTATGGTATTTATTAGGGACGTTCTGGTGACTTGGTCCAAACGCGACGACGTCGCTTTGGTGCGGTGTTTCACGCCCTACTTCGCATAGGCAAGTTCGCGCTGCTATTAGCGTAATTAAAACACGACCGTGGTAAAAAAAGATACTCGTCTGTCATCTACCCAACTTGCAAGTAATGGTGATTGCTTCATGGGATCTACAAGATAGAAAAGATACAGTAAATAATCAGTATCAAAACGTGTAAGGGAGAGCTGTGAGCATCGCTTCAGGGTAGTAAAGCAACTTAAATAAATGACGATATATTTTTAATTAAAATGCAATGTATTTTATGGTTTTTTAGGAACTATAAACGCATTTTAGAAAATAATGCTACCACTTTTTTATTCAAAATTTTAATCAAATTCTCCAATTATTCATCGCCAATAACATTTTATTTCATTGGTTTTATAATACAATCATTAAACTACAAACAAAGCACGCACATATTTTTTTGAAGTAAATGAAAGCAATAAGAAAAGACTTGCTTACAGATAAAAAAAAAAGATTTTTATAAAGAAAAAAAACATTGTTCACTTCTTGACCGCATGCGATACCATATATGGGCGCCGAATTTTAAGATTTTTTTATAGATTATTGATATTGTTTTATTTTAAAAAACTAACTTACACCAGAACCAGAATTTCATTGTCAAACGTAACCTTAGTAATGTGTGTTGCCAAATACATCTGTCAAATATTTTGAGGGATAAGTTTAGCACGTGCGATGGGCCGGGTGCAAGGAAAAACGTGGTAGTTTGAAATTAAAAAATAAATACCAAAGAGGTAAAAAATGGTTTGAAAAAAAAAACTTGTAAAATTTTATTATCTTTCTAAAATACGGAAAAAACTTTTGTTTATGCGTTGTTTTGCTTCTTTTGTCTTTTTTTGCTCCCTTATTTAAAGTTCCCATATTTGAAAATATGAACATATGACTGAAAATTTGTTCGCTGGAGTGCATACGAAACCATATATGGCATCGTTTAATAACTTCTATAATATAAGTAAATATTTTTTTATCTCAATTTGGTCTCACAATTAAAGCCTAAATAAACACATTTTTGCAAAAAAAAAACAATTTTTATTTCATATCTTTAATAAATCATGCAGTTAGAGGTTAATGTCGTCTTTCTACCCTGAAGCGAAACATAGCTTTCCCTAACATCTTGTAAAAACTACGTATAAGATAAGCATATTAAATGACACTTCCAAATTGAGTAAATAATCAGAAACTAAATTCTCAAATACTACTATGTTAGTTTAAAATACTTATGTTATCTAACATTTACCGTTCAAATATAAATATTGAAAATACAGCTGACAATTATTATTTTCCTATCGGACAGCTTGTTAAAGTCGCCCGTGGAATACTTCAGTGGCAGACCGTTCTTATTTCATAAGCGCCAATTTACGTAGGAAATCTTGGCTTCGGCACCTAACAACGCAATATTTTACTTGATTTTTTAGAATCTCATTGGTTTATTCAATCTAACATGTGACATCCATAAATTATATACCTTCAGGTTCAATTGTCGTATAAACTAAAACCATACTTTTTAGGAGAGCCGAAAAACGTTTTACTTTTTAATAAAAAAATCATAACTTTTTTATTTCAGAAGTCATTAAAAAATGTCCTAGATAAGACATTCATGAAATTTTGCTATGAAAAAGTATATATATTGAAAACATGCCCATCTTCGTTTGTTTTAAAGTTAGCTTGGATTTACGTCTTTAAAAAATACATTTGGTGGTTTCTACGACCCACTATAATGGATCTAAAAATATCCCTTTAGGTCCTATTGGAATTTTTGGTAAACAAGAGATTGCAATTGCTGTCGTAAAGACCGATAGATGCAAATTTTTTGGTTTTTACAATCATTGATTAGAGCAATTAATTAAAATGTACTAATAACACATTGCATAAAAATAATGTAATGTTGACAATAAACACATTTAATTATTTCAAGAATGTATAGAAATATACCTATATTTATTTGATGTAGATACAATAAAACTGCCAAAGTACGAAAATACCTTTCTATTTTTGTTTTTATCTTACAATTTTGCAGCTAAATTATTTGACTGTGTTATCCGGTAGGATTTGGAGCGAAATTCAATTTGATTTCGTAAAAACTTGCAAAATAATTGCTTAAGTTATAAAAATAATTATAGGCAAAATTATGGCAAAACACAAGAATTTTTAGAAAAAACAAAAAAATCAACATTTTGAAACTCAAAACCCAAAAATAATTTAGTTATTTTATGCAATTATGCAAAAATTAGGACTTCTTTTCTGGTGCGAGGCTGCCGGCAGTAAAATTGATTTCGATTAGTTGTGATGCATGTAAGACTTTTAAACAGGGAAGGAGTTTGTAGTTTTTTGAGAAGTTCTATGGTGAATTTATCTTTTGACAAGTAACCCAACTTCATTATTGCTAAAAGTAACCATTTGTGGAATAATTAAAAGTTTCGATACTTTAAAAAAAGAAATTCAGTAGAAAGCATCTCAAAAACTTATAAATTTCTCTTTTGAGTACTCTGTGGCTCGTTTTCTTTGTTTAAAAGTCTTAAATTCATCACATTTAGTCGAAGTCGATGGGCTTATAAGCCCTTGCTTAAAAAATGTATGGTTTTTACATCTTTACAAAAATACCAAAAACAACCATACGGCTTTTACACTGTTTTTATGGAATTTGTTTAACTTTGCGGCAATACTTTTTCGGGGTGTATAGACATTTTTCGCGAATTTCAACATTTTGGATATACAGATCGATAGAGAAAAAAAGTCTGATCAAAATGGTATATTTAACTCGATTTGGCCAAAATGGTTTATACGCCAATTGAACCTGAAGGTATCGATATAATATATTCTGTAGAATAAATACACCAACGAAAAAAGCAGAGCTCTAAAAATAAACTTTTTGTCACGTAAGAGTAGGTCAAGAATTGAGCTAAAGAAAAAACATCAATTTTGAGTTACCGCCGCATAGAATGACGATCAAAGTAACGAACAAGGCCTCGTAATATCGTTATGCGGACGATATATCATACCGATACTGTGTCTCTTTTCAAAGTTAAGCCTATAGTTCGATGGGTCCGAAGTCATGTGGGTCAAACTCATAAACTAGTGCGGCCACCCCTAGTGTCTCTTGTGGTATCTTACCGTGCTTGATCGAGTATTATCCAGTTTTGCATAAATTGACGCTAACTGCTTTGCTTAGAATTATTTATCAGTTTGAAAATTTTAAACGCGCAATCTGTTTATTTAGTCCTTTTAGTTTGTTCTTTTAAGAGAAACCCGGGCAAGTGCAAGACAGACTCCCGCTTCGAGGGTTCCGTACTAATTTGTTTTCGAAACAAAAGGTTTTATTTAGATGAATATAACCACTAATTGCGATATTTAGTTTTTTTCCT
Source organism: Pyrausta nigrata (assembly GCA_949316185.1). NCBI lineage: Eukaryota > Metazoa > Arthropoda > Insecta > Lepidoptera > Crambidae > Pyrausta > Pyrausta nigrata. The sequence goes on along the minus strand of OX438941.1, from coordinate 9,714,930 downwards.
TTACTTGTGCTGTAACCTAACATCTTGCCGAATTTTTGGATTCCATTGGGAAATGATAAAAAATACGGTTTAAGTTGCTGTATCAATGGATTGCGTTGACTTAGAAGCTTGGAAAATGGGTCTTGACCGGCGGACAGATGAACAGACGGACAACAAAGTGATCGCATAAGGGGTTCCTTGTCCATTTAAGGTACGGAACCCTAAAAAGCATAACTTTCTATGAAGTTTATTTTCCAAAGAGTGCACATTGCGAACCAAGAACCAAGAAATTAAAAAATACCGGCAACAAATTAATATTTTAGAAATCGGCTTTTCTATGTGGGCTATAATTACCATAATCAATCCGGGAGGTCTTTTTCCAAACGATAAAACACAGAATTAATTTGTCCTAAACAAACATACCTACTTAGAGCAGAAAATACATATATATTGTAACTGTAACTATTCACTTTGAAGATTTGCTTTGAACGATGTCAGTCCATTACCGTTGGTTAGGATATACGTTTCTAAGAACACCTGCGGATGCCATTAGCAAATCTGCAGCTTTTGCAGCCATTCGAGTTATACGGAGAACTAAAATGGAGACTTGTTTAGGTAATAGGTATGTAATTTTTACGTATCAGACTGCAGAATGCAGAATTGAAATTAAGCGCTCATTTCAAAGTAAACTGAACTCGTATAAATCCAAAATGTAACTATGTAGCTCCGTTCATAACATTACTAACTTAATCAAAACCAACTCATAATATCTTTTACTGAAATAAGAAATCAGATCTTCTGGCGCGGTACCAGCAAAATGGAAAACAACTGGGACAACAGGTAGAGACCATAATTCAAGTTAACTTTACTTGCACTAGAAGCTATGAAGTTTTAAAATATCTGTTATTTGCGTTCAGTATCTATTGCTTCTACGACTTATTTAACAAACTAGTCTTTTCTATAGTTATTCGAAATATAAACCGGTCTGTTATAGTGTCTCAAAAGACTATACCTACTTGAAAAAGTCGTAAATGTGAATAAATTGTCTTAATAGTAAAAAGAATCTAGGTACCATAAACTTATAGCATAACAGTTCATGAAAACAAAGACGTATTCAAATAAAACCACATCAAGTGTTCAATTTAGTAATTAATCAAATATATAATGCAGTGATATCGAGTGCTGTCAAAATGACTTAGATCAGTAACTGTAAAATTACAAATGTGAGCTGTGTATTCGCAAGGAAAGAGTCGAGGAGAGTGAAGAGTGCGTGTTGGACGGCGCGTGATGAGGTGACGCTCGCGCGCCGGCCGCCGACGCCGCTCCTCGCCAATGATGGTGGAGACGCACCGCCCGCCGCCGCCCCGATGTGCGCGCGCGCCCGAGCCCCGCGCCAAGCCCGCCTCCCTCTCCGCACCCCCCTCGCTCGCCGGCAGCGGCACTGTCATGCACCTGCGCCGCCGACGCCACAAGACTGTCCACTTCGGCGAAAACCTCTTAATGCAGGTCTGCGCAGATCGCGCCCATCTAGCGGCTCTCGGCGCACGCGTCCCCGACGTATCCTTCTGCCACAAAGCGCACACCGGACTCCGCAAGGGCGACGCCCGATTCTGCTGTGTCGCTCACCACTGTTGCCTCGCTGCCGGAGCTCTGGTCGCCTTGACTTCGAACGGCAAACCGAAGCCACGGAGAGAACGCAGCGGCGACTCGCATTCTAGCGGCGGCGAGACCGTGGACAAGAGTGAGGGCGGCGGCAATTCAGTGGCTAAAGAGCCGAAACGCAAAGCCAAGCATCACCATCACCACCACCACCATCATAAAGTGCACAACTGTCCTTACCATGATGTCGCGCCGCCGCCGGAGGAAGAGCCAGATGAAAAAGCTATCGTCCCGAAGAAAACCGTATCGCCTTATCTCTATATACCTAGTAAATTGGAGCCAAACGTGCAGCAGTTGTTCAGTTTTATCGAGAGCGTGCTGAGCGCGTGGGCCGCGGAGGAGGGGCTGACGAGCACGGGCGAGTACTCGGAGCCCGACGAGCGCATCGTGCGCCGGCGCAAGCTCAACAAGTACAAGAGGCGCACCGATGTCTTGAACATACGGCGGATAGTATATGAGGTGTCCATTTTACAAGGCGCTAAGCTACTCGGCAACGTAAGGTTCCGTCATTACCATTGGAAAGGGACTGCGCAGACTTGCAACGAAGCCTTTCTTAGGAAGGTAAGAAATTTTACCATAAGTAAGTACTATTATTTCTTCAGTCTAGCCTATCTAATAAATGTATGCAATAATATAAAATGTAAGATAAGTACTTCAAAAGAATCAAGTATAGTGGATTTTGTCTGTGAAATAAGACTCGAAATGCTTCAAGACCTACGCATACGCTCACAAGAGTACTTAGGTATTGAAGCATCCTCCTCTTCGCTTTTAAGAAGCTACAGTTAGGAAATTGGAGGGCAACCAAAGTTTTCCTTGATGAGCTTCCTTTAGCTAAATTAGGAGCGTATTTAGCACTATGCCGTAATAAACTTTGGCGTGTTTAGCAATTTGTGATATGATACAAGCTATGTCGCGACATAATTGTATAAGTTTATGAATATGAAACACAGTTTACGTAAATAGGTGTTCAACAATCTACATGTAATGCTTATACGATGTTATAATTTAGTAAAATTAGCAACTATGAAAAAGGTTCTGTTTAAGATAAACAAGTATTTACGTGAAATTATTATCTATTACAAATAGTATTCTAATTAATTAAGACGTGTGGGTTTTCCTTACAAAGCTCCGAGCTTCAAGTGTACTCCCATTGTACCATTAACAATAACCACCTACCGTAAGTAAGTTGGAGATAAAAAGCCCGTAGAAGGTTGATAACATTTTGACCTTATTTTAGTTTCCTCCCCGGGAAACTGCAATTTCCTTTTTTGCTAATGAGGCCCTTTATTTTTCTCTCGGTGAGGGTGTACAAATATTTGGCCTACATTCTTCTTCAGGACAATTAGTTGCTTTAGCGTTACCTTCAAACTTCTGACAATCTCATAACAATACTTATTCTTATTGTACATATAATTCCTTTCTGAATACGGTGCAGATAAAATAAATTTTTTGATTTGCTTTTTGATTTCCATTTAAACTCTGGAGTATGGTAATATCTCGTTATCTCCTCATAAGTACTTATAAGAAGGAAAAATGGTCTTGCAAAGTCTCTCAAAAATCACACGACACACATTGACTTATAACAATGGCAAAGAACAAACAAAGTTACGAATTTCATCTGGCGCTTAGCTTTTTCTTTATGACTTTCATGACTTGTCGTATTTGTTCGATCTACTTTCCAGATATGAGGCGCAATCATGTTCAGCCGCGGAGCATATTTTAGTTGCGGGAACAGTTACCTTCGTGCCGCTTAAAGTTTCACAGGGACTGGATGATTTGCATGAGTAAAATGTTTCATGACGAACAGTTTTCGTGTAACGGCGGATACATTAGCTACTCTGCAGCTTAACGATGCCGACGTAAAAGTTTGTTCCAGAACTACGATTTCCAGTAAACTAAGCAGGCCCGGTACGGCGCGGTTTATACCTGTATTCCTGCGCGGCCTCAGAGGTGCCAAAAGCGATTAATATTAAATGCAATTTAATTTAAAGCAGACCCTTCGTGTTGCGGCCTTCAAACTCTAACCGGGATGTAATACCCGTTGACAAGTTTTATTTGCATCAGTTTGCAATATTTCAACAGAAAGCTTTGTTATGTGGTTGATTGATAATACAAATTTCATTGGAAGCGTTTTGTGCAACAATTTCGCATAGTTATAGAACGACTCAGTACCTATGTTATTATTCTGGTAACAATACCAAAATTAAATAAACATTTAGAATGTTTGACAATATACGTGTGCCTTCTACGTCCGGTAACTTAGTATGTTATCTTATATGGTGTATTATCAATTTTAATTAATAGTTACATAGAGATTCCATTAAACATGTGATTACAATACAACATACCTACTCAATTTATTAATTTATTTACGGAAAACCAGCACTTACGTATGAATAATATAATTCAGAGTTGGAATACAGATAAACTACTTATGGGTTTTCACAGATAGCAAGAGCATAAAAAAAGAAAAACAATACATCGAGCACAAACTACCCAATAAGCAATCAGCAACCAATAAAAAAAAAATTTCACTACATACAGATATACTAAAAACATTTCAATCATCAAATCAATAACCCAATTAAAAAGTAAGATCACCATATAAAAACAAGTCGAAACAAGTAGAGCTGTAGAGATCACAAGTGCGTTGGATTTTCTAAAAAAACCCGCCAGCAAATAAATTCCGCGCTCTGTTTTTTTCTCCTTTAAACATGTACATCCTGTGTTTTATAAATTTTATAATATTGTAAGTAATATGTGTGAGCCACGAATTCTTTTTTCCGTGAAAGGCATGAGCGAGCGAGGGCGCGGCCTGAAGGGCCATCGAGCCGAGGGCCTCCGTCGCACGCGGCACAAAGCAACTCTTTTCTTGTTGCATTGTGTTGTGATCAAAAGCGCAAGAGACGCCGGCATATGTTTTTCTTACTTTCTTGTTTTTCAATTAGGCCTCGCATCATAAGTTAATATGACAGTCATTAAAACAAACAATAACATTAAAACGTGTAATTACGCCTATATTTTTTTGAAATTATTGATAGCTGATTTATAATTATGTAACCGCCACATTCAACAAGCAAATATAATTATTGAAAAAAAAAACACCCGACTGAAAAATTTATATATTTTTGAAATGGTCTTTTTACTGGCTTTCATTTGATGCCCATGTTGCTATGATAAGGAAAAATCAATTCCCACTCCCCCTTTATTTCTTTTTTCTTAAATGTATATAGCTTATGTCAATTTCACAACTTTGACAAATTCAACGACACCTCAAATATCAAAAACTGTCCAGCCGTTTTGGCTGTAGGGCGTGCCAAACAATTACACATACTCTCAAAAACATAAACCTCCTTTTCTGCAGTCGGGTAAAAGGACTTTACTCACTACAAGTACATGCGAGTACGTCGACGTTTGATTAATCGCGTGCTTCCCTTCCTTGATTGATGATGAAAATGTATTATAAACGTCAACAGTTGAACCCAACTAACCAATTCACATTATTAAACGCTAGTTAAGAGGTTGGAGACTGATGAGAACTAGGTATTTAGTTTTCTCCAACTTGTGAATGTCTTGAATTTTTAATTGCTTTATTCAAAAAGGATTTTGTGGAAATAAATTCCGAGTAAAGTAATGAAAGTCTCGTTTAGTCGTTCCTGTGCTTTGCGCACCTCGCCGAGGTACGGACGGCGTAACAATTTTCCGAGGTGGAGAGGGAGGTGGCAGGGAGTCGCGTTACATAGTATAAATGTGCTAAGCATAACTAAACGTAACATATGTTGTTACACGCGGCTAAAATGACGTCTGGCTCCCGACGTATTTCAACCGTCGTCTCCCAGTGAAAATTTTACAGCGTAAGCGGTTATTTTTCAACATGATTTAAGTTGGAATGCTATAATATTTAACGTTGAATTTAAAATGCTACTTTACTTTTGAAAATTAGAAAAAGTCCAGCTTGTGCTTTGCTGTGTGTGCACGGTATAAGTATATAATTTATAATACCTTTTTTATGCTTCAACGTTGCAAATCAACAAATGAAGACGAATGTTTTCGTGTCTAAAATCCTTTCAAGAATCATTATTTTAAATGCATTTAGGAATGAAACTCTTTCCGCGTGTCGTGAACAGGATTAAAGTAAAATCTGCTAAGCAGTAAACAAATTTGCCCACGGTTCGGATAACGCGATTCACTAAGCTTAGCGTCTTTCTGCAGACCTTAATTCAAACGGAGAGGGTTTAAAATGCTGCGGGCTAAGACCTACCCCTAGGCCGAGATGGAGAGCGCTTTCGAAATTATTTGTACACGCCAATTTTACAACCATGCTCATTTCTCAATCCAAATTAATTACGAACTTTGCTGAGGGTGTTGTTGGCGGTAGGACTCTCGATCGCTCCCAAAGTTCGTAACGGTTGATTTGTGGCTTGGAACGTATAAACATACATGCTGAAATCCCATGTAGAAGATAGCAATTAAACGCCAAACTTTAAATCAAACGAGTGTAATTAATTTACTAAGGGAATTAATGAAGCGTGTACTTTACAAATTGAAAGAATAATCTGGTTAAAATAAAGTTATGGTAACGTAAATAAATAATGTAAAATTGTATTCCAATAAACTACGTATAATACAATTGAGTAAATTACTCGCCTCGCCACCAGATGTTAATACGATGAAATTTTAATAACTTAACGTTAACTTGAGCAAGTTAAGGGTAATTAATAATTAAGTTTTGTTATTAGATACAATCATATACTTGAGATTCAGTGAAGCTTTATTATCACTATAATTTCATTTGTCATCTACCGATTTCTATTACCCTGATGTGATACTCCTAAGAGATTCTACATGTAATTTTTAGGCTTTTAATATAATTCGTAATTATTCCCACTTAGGTACAAAAACATTATTTGATTTTTGTAAAATATTTCAATTTGATGAAAGTCACAACATTTAGCTCACTCTTTTGACTCGCTTACTTATGTTATGTTTGAGTTTCTTGACAGAAGTAAGCATACGAGTACATACGTCCCTCTGTAGGCTCAGCCCCTCAGTTAGCTGGCCGTAATACATTGAATATCTGGCAGATATCGGACGATGATCGCATGTCGCTGACGACCGCGGTGTCAGACGAAGAGGACCCGGGCGAGAGCGCGATGAACTCCCCCTACAAGGGCAAGCAGACGGGCGCCGCGGCCGCGTCCTTCAACTGCACTGGTGCCGTCAGGAAAGCTGGGTAAGTCAATATTTTATTGTATAAAATGTAGATAAGTATCTATACGGCTAGACTAATATAATAAAGAGGAAAGATTTGATTGTTTGTTTGCATTGAATTGGCTCTGAAACTACTGGACCAATTCAAATGAAATTTGGTACAGAGATAGTCTGAGACCCTGGAAAGGACCTAGGCTAATTTATGTAAATTATTATGTAAAATCAAAAGCAAAATGTCACATTACAATAACTCGGTCCATTTGAGAGCCCTAATTTAATTTGTACATCCCTTTGAGAGTATCCCGAGGATCATCTGAGGCCTCTTATTTATCACATTATTATGGAATATAGCAGGGACCAACTGACACATCCAGATATGTCATAAAAGGGTTCGAACGAACAGAAGTTGCCCGATAAAATGTGGGAACGCCATAAAAATTGAATGCTGTAAAAGGTAGCGCCGTAAAGCTTTTATAGTCAAAAATTAAACAATTTACTGCATGAATAATATATTCCGACTTCCCAATTAAAGTGTGGAAGTAATACAACGCTATGCTGCTAAACACTATAGGTAATATTTGCTATAGTGCCTTAGGTAAATAATACATAATACTCTCCATCAGCCAAACAAGCTCTTCGGTGGTATTAAATACCCCTGCCTGTAGACGCTGGATGCTTCCTATTTTCGCGCTCGTATGAAAGTAAACAAAAAGTTGAACAAAATTGTTGTCTCTGAGAAGATTTAAAATAAATATAAGTGAAACAAGAACCGAAGGAAATAAAAGGCGATGTCGTGTACCGTCAACGAGTTTCTGTTAGAAAAAGCTTACGGCGTCCTTTATGTTCCTTGAGGCTACAATTTCTCTTCCATGAATCCCAAATGACCGGAGGGAAATCTTAGCCATGACCCATTCAACGGGGTTGTAAAAGTCAGGTAAGTATGAGAAGTCTAGGGGAGTGACACTTCAACGAGGCTTCACAAAGTTTTAAGCAAGCTAAAATACTTTTAACTGAGCCATGTTCGACGTCAATTATTTCATTACGGCCGGCCTGCTCGAGTACATGGAGTATTGGATTTGACTTAAACGCTCAAAATAAGAGAGCTCTTTTGTCGAAATTTTGATTAAGTTTGTTCCTCCTATAGCTAATTAATTTTCTATTACATAGATTTAATATACACGAGTCGGCGTTTTGATTGGCTGTGATTTCAGCAACTTCTAATAAATCAATCTTTGCTTACCGAGCTTATTCAGATTAGTAATTAATATGCATTATATGTTAATATAATTTATGTGCGACATTTATTCATTAAGAAGACTAATTGCACCCTCTTAACCTTTTGCCAGATAATCTCGATATTTTCTCTTTATACGAAATCATATCGACAAATGAGCAAGAAATAATATTAATTTTCGTTTTAGCGATGTTTATAACTTAGGGCTAGGTTCTGACGTGTTTCGGAAATAGACAGACTATGTGATATATTATTTCCGTAATAAATGACTATTAAAAATAACATACAGTCGAATAGGAAGCATCCTCTTTTTTTAGAGTATGTTGAAAAGCCATACAATGCCTAAGTGTCTAAAAAACATTTTGAATAACACAGCACAGGAAACTCAAAAAAATTGCGTGGAGTTTATCATAATGCTTTCACATTTTTTCAAGCGTAATAACGCGTAAGCTTTATGCAAATTTTTACTTAGCTAACCAAAATACTAATAAGGGCAAAACCGCCGATGCTCAAAGCAATGTTACGGAAAATTGTGACCTCGACAAAACACTTGAATTTATACTCTATATTTGTACGGTTGCCAAAAATAATCTTGCCTGCTATGTTATTCCCTCAATAAAAGGAGTAGTAAATTGTTTATTAAGCAATGCCATTATTAGAATAATAGAAGTTATAGTATTATTATTAAATTTTCTAGTTTACATAATCAGAAGGGAAATTAAAACAAACCCATTTCATTTTGGTTACTACAGCAAAAGAAATGCTTTTGATCAACGTGACTTTTTAAAACCTAAGTTAAGCAATTTTAGCAAAAGCGTAGTATAATAAGCGGTCTTTTTTTGTAATCAAGTGATTGCGAAAGTCAAACTCATTCAGAATGTTGTAATCGCGTTTGAGGACAACTTTTATTTCATTTTTATTGTTACTTTCCTCGTAAAACATAAAAATATGAAGATGAAAAATCAAATATTTATCATTGCAGTATATAAACTTTTATCATTATAAACGTTATGATAAGGTAACCTTTTTGACTTTGTCAATGTCATAAATCAAACCAAATGATTAGTGCAAATTAGTGATCAATTAAATGTCAACAAAACAAACAAAATTTTCGATAAAACAACTTCATGTGATATTTTCAATGATTTTAACAAATCCAAATGCATAATGTTCACTGATTTACTATGTCTAGTAGTGTATCATCGAACTCAACAATTTTTCATGTAAGAACAGACTTCAAAGTGACCAAGGATAAGGGACAAAAACGGGCTCCCACTCCGGTCAATGTTATTATTTGGGCGATGGAAATCCTTGGCAAAAGGTCGCGAGGAGTTCCAATCCACAAAATACGGTCCCTCATAAAGAAACACTTCGTGCTGCCTTGCAAAAAAAGTGATGTCGACAAGAAAATTGACATGACCGTTATGTTCGCAGTTTACTTTGGCATTCTCGAGAAGGCGAATAATTTATTCTATCTGAAAAGAACGGACCTCCTATTGAACGAATCAAAGGCGAAATTAACGAGCTGATGTTGGTTGTTAAAATAAAAGTGCTTGTCGTTGCAGCTAAACATTGTAAAATATGTTAAAGAATGAATAAAAATCGTATTTGTCTTGATTTTTTCTTATTGCTTGTTTTATAGGTGTCGAACCAAAATCACTTATTGATATTTTTCATACCTTTTAACGGTTAGTACAACCTAAGTACTATTATGATAGAAATACCAATCATTACTAATCATTCAGCAGAAAAATAATAATTGTAAAGTCCACATGTTCGCACATATCGAAGGTACAATATCGAAGGTTTTAAAACTCATTTAAGGACTTCTTATCAATCGAATCGATCAAATAGATACAAACTTTCCAATAAGTATATTTTTGTCCGTGCAGATTTCTGAGTGTGAAGAAATGGTTGCTGCGCAAGAAGCATCAGATCGAGCTGGCCCGCAAACGAGGTTGGAAAGGCTACTGGGTTTGTCTGAAAGGCACTACCCTCCTCTTCTACCCATGCGACTCCCGCGAGGGCCGCTCTGTGGAGGCAGCACCCAAGCACCTGATAATTGTCGACGGAGCCATAATGCAGCCAATCCCTGAACACCCGAAGAGGGACTACATATTCTGTTTGAGCACAGCCTTCGGCGACGCTTATCTGTTCCAGGCGCCTTGTCAGGTATGTAATATATTAGTAATCAATTTGCCTGCGGTAAACTCTTGTTGTGCCAATGATTTGAAAGATCGTCGTCGACTACGAAAGGTACACTGACTTATTTAAACAGTTTTTTTTGGACTAAATAAGGAGTCGGAGAGACATCGCAATTGCTTACTCAGTTATGACATTAGGTCATTCCCATATTTGGCAAAGTTCAAAATTACCAACTGAGTGGTCGAAGCTATGTGTAAACTTACCATACTCCCACTAGTAAACTTTGACGTCAATGGCTAGTTAGTACATCCCTGCTCGCCTTTACTCAAAGTTCCCAAGTTGACTGACACACTTTGGAGGTATTTACCAATTTGAACAGTTCAGTCAGTGGTCTGAACTATGTTTTAAAACTATGAGCGTGCACACTAACGTTTAATTTACAATTCCCATCGGAGGTGTGTTGCTGCACTATCACAGAGCTATTTCCGTAGGTGGAGCTGGAAAATTGGGTGAACAGTATACATAGTGCCTGCGCTGCGGCATTTGCACGCCACCGCGGCAAAACTGGAACGCTTCATCTCCTTCAGGAAGAAATATACCGCCTCGAGAAAGCCATCGAATCTGTAAGTTCTTTATTTTTTATTAAAAAAATACCAACTCATTATTGGAGTTTGAAATAGGAAAAGTTGTAAACTTTTTCGCGTTTCCAACATTGCTAATCCATCGGTTTATCATTTTAACTTTTGCGAGAACCGAAAGGGTTCTTATGTTTTTTTTTAAATTTGAAATTGGGTAATCGAGGTAAACTTTTTAAATACTCGTAATGCCTGTTATGAACAAAAAGTTTTGATTGAACAGACGCATTGCTTATTTTGTTAATATTGTCTAAGCGTTAATACCAGTACATACTTTTTTTCATATCGTACTTACCGTCCAAAAGCGCTAATTATATTTTTTTTGTTTATGCAAGAAAATTGTCATAAAGAAATTTCAGTTTAAGTCAACACAGTTGGAAATGAAAACGTGCTGAAACAATACTTACTGAGTTATTATGCACTGCTCGACCCTAACTGCTGCGCATCGCGCATCGGTCTGAACTAACAAAGGCATTGTTTGACTGACACAAATCTCTAACTACCTTTGCAAATCTATATTTTCACGGCGCTCGACTTTATGCAAACCTCGTAAGGGTCAATTTTAGTCTCTGCTCCCGTTTCTCATTGCACGCTATAAACCTTCGAGTACAATACCGAGGCGAAAAGCATTCCCCATTTATGCAGATAAATTTATTGCTTGTACCGAGCTCGTCGTGAATATGTTTACGGGCGACAACTCCTTTCGACCCCCTCCCTCACCAAAAATTGCTGTCGCATCCACGTTCGTTTTAATAAAATTTGCAAGTACAGCGGCAAAATAAGGTTTTGTTCCATCAAAAACAGGATGGGAAGAAAATTTGCATGATCCTATGTAGAGAGCCACAATCGCTTATGCAACTCTCGAGATTAGATCGTGGGCCGGCGGTGGATCGTATCGGGGAACGCGTGCCATCCGATAACAATCCAATTCCAGCTGTATTTCAGAATTCCAACTGTGTAATTTTAATACATATCACCTATAACAAACAACACACTTTGATAACACGTAAAAAAGGTAGAACAAACCCTCTCGCTTATTTCATAGATTTCGTATTATTTATGGAAGCACAATTAATTAGTTCCACTGATTAATAATAATACATTGGTTCTGGCGACTGTTAATTATCTCGACAGTACTTTTATTAATGAGAACTAGTCATGAATCAAATATATCTAACGTAATTAAATAAATGCTTGTGTGTACATTTCAACTGATTATGTAATGAATAGGCTTCTAAAAGTCGAAAACCATGCCTTTGATATTTTAGTTAATAAAACCGCTCATTATGAAAAACCGTGGGAGAAATTATGTTCAGCAGTGGACGTCCTACGGCTGATAATGATGATAATGGTGATATTTTAGTTTAGAAATATAAACTAAAAAGTTGTTTAATTACTTAGGTACTTATTGTACCTACTGTACCTACCTTTGACATTGTTTACAATACGTATACGTATGTTATATGTCAAGGCGTGGACGATTATAATTCGACCAAGATCGAGGCTATTCTCGTTTGACCTTTCCAAAATTAGTTGTAATCAAATTATCCTTTCTAATTGATATATTCGCTGAGCCGTTCATCAAACGCAAATGCCCTCGAGGACGTGTTAGGCATAATATAGACGTCGTACTAAGCAGCCTCTGTGCGGTCGGCGGGAAATCGCGCCAATTTCGACCCGTAGCGTGCGACCGCAGCACGCATCAAAGCCTTTGCGGTGAAGCCTACCTACAACACACTTACAACACATTCGCCGCACGCGATACATACCTCTCCGACCGCGCTAACTACCCGCAGTAAATAAGGAAGACCGACCACTATCTAATTCAGAACGGTAATTTAACAATGACACGTATTTACATTTGCGGAACTCACGTCAGTTTTGTTGGACAGTTCCATTCTAAACTTTCGGCTGGCCATCACACACGTATTTAACATTATCGTCAAAATATACTTACTCTACCTGCCTACATATTGGGTTTAGGGAAAATTGTAGTAACTCTATTACATAATTCAGAGCAGACGTTTGTGTAGAGGAAATCACGCCAATTTTCTGGCCCGCAGTGACTTTAGCACGCTTCAGAGCTTAGTAGCCGTAATACGCAACACACACGAGAAAATATTTTCGTGTACTAAATTTTCTGAGATGAATGAATACTTTTCTCGCGTTAGAAACAAAGCGATATAAAAATACCAATAGCTTAGTGCGAGTTTTTTCACGCGCTCACCTTCGTCCGTGTGACGATTTGTATGGAAATTGGTCAGCGCCCCTAGTAGCACGTTAGCGAAACCTTTTTTTTTATTCGGGCCCTGGCGCGGGTATGGAGCGCGTGAAGCTCTCAAATAAAATTAGAAGACCCTCATTAGAAGTTCCATCAAATTGTTACAAACCAATATGTAAATACGGACTACATAGTTAAGTCCCCACGTTTGCCATCTCACACTATTGAAATACCCAAGTAGATAATTAAAATAGTTACATTGTAGTTTCATAAACAATGAAACTGTCTTGTCAGCTGAAAGCTTCCAAGAACTGATTAATCAATCCTTCGACACTTGGTCAACAGGATGTGTTAATTTATACCATTCCCATTAAAGTTGTTATGCCTAGTAAGCGTCTGGTACTATTCCTCGAAGACGCTTCACGTCCCAGTCTCAACACGATTTGACGACTGAAATGCTTACTCGGCTTCAGTTATTTTCCATGAGACGCCTCCCCGCGCAGCCGTCTCTACCGCGAGTATAAAAGCCCTAGTGGGCGATGGCAGAGCGTCTTTCACACTTCGAATCTCCACTTAGCAAGTAGTTCAGTCCATCGAGGACACCTAGTTTTAGTAACTTTATTAAAGTTTTTACAAGTTTAATTTAGTTTTCTTTTAAAGTCTGCCTGCCGTCCCAACTTGACTACATAGACGTCTCTGTGGTAGATATGCACGTGTGTGTTGTGATCAAATCTCGTCGATACAGGCCCATAGTGAGTGACCGCAGCGTGAATCCGAGCCTTTGAGGCCCTGACTGTGAATGTATTATACATTCACGCGATATCTGCTCGATGCAAATAACCAACGTCATAATTCTACCAAAGGGGCAGCCAACATTTTGTATGGGTTCAAAACAAAGTTGAGGTAAATTTAAATTCTGCGGTAAATTCAAATTAATGTTATTAAGTTTGGAACACATGGTTGTAAGTTAGAAACAATCTATTTTATCACGCGCGATAGTTATCACAGGCAGGTGGGCACGCGCCTATTAATATTCATGCGTCAACCCGCGTTCGAGTGTCGGGATATTCATAACAAGTTACGCGAGTAACGCACGCCTGATCGATGGTTTAGCGACAAGTGCGAATTTAAACATTTCGATCGAAGCACGAATGCGGATGAATATATTATGTGCCAGCTACGCAATGGCTCAGTCACGATATTCTAGTTAAAGCACGTTTACCTTACTACTCTTCAACTCAGTCAATATTTTAAAACTGCACAACATTTCGTCAAAGCGCACTCGTAAGTATGAACCTCATTAGTACCCCTCAAATACGTCATAGACCATCAGTCGGGAGTCGTATAACTTTCTACCGCCCTTACTAACAAAGATCTTGGACGAATTATATCTTTAAGTATGTCACACCGTGTTGAACATACATTGAGCGTTAAGTTTCATAACTTTGCCGTTCACTATGTAAAGCATGGCTGTTTCATGCATAAATAAGTTTATAACGTATTAAACTGAATGTGGATACATCATGTTTACGTAGACATAAAGACACTATGTCAGGAAACTTTCTATTAAACTGAAAGTGCAGCTATACCGTGTATAGTTAAAAGTACCTGGGCGACCGAGCTTTGCTTGGTTACTACTATTTAATAATAAAAAACTCTTATTTTAAAAACAAAAAAATATATAAACTTGAATAAATACAAAGGAAAAAATGATCAGTCTCTGAGCGAGAATCGAACCCACGTCTTCTACATTTCTTCAGTCCAACGTCTTATGAACTCGGCCACGACGCTAATGCTTACCGTCACGAAATTAGCCACCATATTCTGCGATAAACAATTGCGAAATAAAAACACCTGAAAACACGCGTTTTCCCAAACACAAGACTAATCTGGATTGATTTTTCACCCCCTATATACAAATTTCAACGAAATTGTTAAAGCCGTTTCCGAGATCACAAATAATACATACTATACATATACATATACTCGTACATAAATAAATATACAAGAATTTCTCGTTTAAAGGAATAATATTTTTTATTAAAATCAAAGTAAATGCTAATAAGTCTTATCAGTAATTCAAATACACATGTAAACAATAATCTGCCTACTTATTAACTAACTTTAATATTCCTAGAGCTAAACTTTAAGCAATTAAATTGTGTTCCAAAAATATCTATTTGCCGTCGGCATTTCAATACTTTGAAGGACGAAAAGGACTTTTCTCTGAAATACCTCACTACTAAAACGACTCTCTGAATTCTGCTAAAATCTATTTTAAGTTTATGAAACTAGGATGAATTTAATCATGGTCAAACTTTAGCTTAACCTGGCCATGTTTAACGAAGGGTACAAGTCTTGGAATACGAATGTGTAACCAAAGTAACACATAGGAACAATTGGTGTTACACACTTGTATTACAAGACTTTTACGGTCCCTGAAACAGGGCCCTGATAGCAGAATTTTGTGTTCTTTTAGTTGTTTATCCTAACACAAATATTCAATGCAGGACCACAAATTGAAGCACATGGCTGACCTCCAGCAATCCGTGGTATCGGATCCAGAGACGCGCGCGCAGCTCGCTGTCCAGATGTTGCAGTGGGAGGAGAACCTTGAAAGACTCCACTGTGAGCAGTTCCGACTGAGGTGTTACATGGCCAGTCTGCAGAGTGGGGAACTTCCAAATCCTAAGGTAAGTTAATAATAATGAAAACTTTATTCAAAATTACCAGCATAACCACATTACCAGCATAAACAGGTTTTTAACAATAGGAACAATGCTTGTGTTACTAAACAAATGCTTATTGCTTAAAATACTCTGCCTCCCAGTTTAGGTTCACCTGTATTCTAGTCATGTCATGTTAAATGAGGACGTCTCCAATTCGTCCTAAACATTGGGACAGACGGATCGTCAGTTATCAAAACGTGCTTCGCTCGTTAGTATGACAAATTGTAACAAATGGATATTTTTGGCGTATTTATCACAAAACAAACGACACAGTGAGTAATAATTAAAACTTTGGAGCTACAGGAGGTCACTTTGCTCTGCTTGTATTAATTTAATGTCGATTGCACGCATCGCTGCTTGTTACCTTGTTAACTTTCTAATAGGTACCGACTCGTATAAATTTTCTGAGCTCAATTAAATATTTGCCGTACTAATCGATACTTGCTTTTGCTGAAGGTACGATACAAAAGAAGGCCGAAAACGAATCTAGTTGTACTTTGGCATAATTGTCACCCGATCTTTATCTCGTTTTTCTGACTTATCTTATTATATCCGACGTTTTCGACAGTCGCCTCGGCAATAATGACTTCCGATATTGTGGGAATATATAATTTATCACAAGGAAGTAAGGCGAGGGTGCGTCAATCGTGAAAATGATTTCATCAAGGCTACTGAGAAAGGAAATTTGTGGCACCGCTATCAAATTGACAGTTCCGCTGACCTCCCGCCTCCCGGCTGCGGCCAGAATCTGTTACGTCACGCGACCCATGTCAGGACGCGTCATAAATGGCTCCCCGAAACACGAATAATGAAATTGTCTACGATTTCCAGCGGAAATAAGTTTGATTAACGGATATTCCAATATCCTTTCACCTTTACTTGACATTCAGATTGAACTCAATTTCGCCCGAATCACCATACGATGATACTTTGCATTATCGATGCACGATTCGCACGTTTCTGCTAGGAACTCTTTTTATTCAGAACAAGTATGTTTTAAATGTTCCAATTCTGATCTAAATAAATAAAAAGCTATTCAGTTTGCACATAAATGTACCTAAATAATGCCCTCCAAATGAATCCAAAAAAAAATATCGGCCTGACCCAGTATTCGAATCCGGGACCATTTAGACAATAGCCAACGTTGTCCAACACCTGTAGGTGTTACACACATAGGTCCTTACGACCTACACAATACTAACTGATAATGCTTTGTTAGTCACTGTGTATTGTTCGACGAAAAGAAAAAGAAAAAGTGTGCATGGCATTTTTTTGTACTTCACGATGCTCCTCCAAATCTACGCTTTCACCACTTATTACATCATTCTATTTGTAGCTTTCTAACTAAGATCCAAACTAGGAAGGTAGGATGGATAAGCTGGTAATCTACTCTGATAACGCATTGTCCTTATTTTTGCGTCTAGCCGAATTTACGGATATTGTCTTACAGAGTGGGGCCCCAGACACACAAGCCCGCTTCCTAAGTAGGAAGGTATGAACCCAAGTAGTGAACTGCGATTACGTCTTCCTATTTCCTAATTAGGATGCTTTACTAATAGGATGGTGTAATAAGTACTTTAAATGTCCCAACAGCGAGAGAGAGCGATACTTGTAACAAGACACTAACAACACAACTAATCGATTGTGTTTTCCCACAGTCACTCCTTACCCACGTGTCCCGCGGCACAAAGAGCACCCTGAACAAGCTGGGTGTATTCACCGTGTCCTCGTTCCACGCCTTCATCTGTGCCCGATCTCCTTCGTTGCTGAACAACTTGCTGGCAGGACGGGGCGCCACCAAGCGGCGGGCACCGAACCTCTCGCGGTCAAACTCTGGCTCTAGCAGGCGATCTATGCAGGTTGGTGTAATAATTCTTAACATCTAGCAGCAGAATCATGGAGAATGCTGAGCTCGGAATAAGGAAGCTTGAAAATCATAGAGTTTATTTACCTTCTCTGTGCGAAAATGTGTCGTCTCTTCTCTTTACGCTCAAACCGCTGAACGATTTAGATTAAATTTTTGTATGTAGAGGTAGTTTTTATTTTAACAATCATCCTTTAAGCCAAAGGGGGCCAGCGTCATGGGGATTTGCTAAGTTTACTGGTCTTGGATATAAGTCATGTTTCGTGCTATCCATAACTGCAGTGTTGATAAAACGAATTTATGTGTGACTTCATTGTGACCCAAGCTTATCATGTTGATGTAGAAAAAACCTGATCTGATTGTTTATTTTATAATAAATTAAAACTAATTTTATTGACTAAACTTAAGAAGAATCCCTAAATGCGTCCCTATTTGTATTTTACTTACGAGCTAAGATTTTTGCACTACAACAAGCTTAACAAAACCCGTACTAGACAAGGCAAATTATTTCACTGGAAATAAGATAAAAAGGTTAATTAACTTTGTACTCGTATTATATCCGACTGACGGTATACTATCAACTTTTTATTCTTTTTATTAAATCAACTCTTACATGCTTAACTTTCGTTTGTTTTAATTGATTGAAACACGCAAATATTTTCAAAATTCGTGGCGACTGTATTTTTTATGAAGTCGAACATCTGAAAAACAAATGCTAATCACGAAGAAAAGTGCGGAAAGTTTTTTGTTGTCTTTGCTTTTAAAGAAAAAAAAGTAGGAATTCAACTATACCTAAAAATTAACACTTATCTGTAAGTTTAAAAACGGTTAAATTTTGAGACTAATTCAATAAAACCAAAACAAAAGAGCAACCTGAATTTACACTAAGGAAAATAGTTTTAAATCAAATACCTGCAATCCATCCAACACTTGATATACCTTTCTCTGTATACCTTTACCTACCTAGATGCTAGAGAGCTTCAGTATGAAAATCAAATCAGTGTAAACAATTTGTGATTAAGAACTCACGTCACGTCCACCCGTAGCCCATCCAATCTGATCCGGGTTGTGATACGAAATCACGATCTGCAAGTAAGCTAACATGACAAGCTTTTGTTTCGGCTCGAAAAACCGACCTCGCCTCCGTATTTCTATAAAAAAAATCTAGCACCAAAATCTCATAAATCAGTCTACGCCAAAAACACGTCTTTTATACTCACTCCTCGAAACCGAGAAAATTTATAGGCCGAAGCCATACTCCTTATACAAAGCCTCAAGTTATAATGGAGAATCCCATTGGCTTTGTTTCACAGACTATTAAAATTTCATAATGTATTCGGAATCATCCAGGGATTATCTTTAAGAAGTGGGACATTTCCAAATCGGAATATCTCAAGCACATGTTGATGGTCCCTTGGGAAACCAACTGTAAAATCCGGGTATCGGAATTCCAAACCCGAGATTGTCGGGATTTTGAAAGTAATTTCAATCGCGATTGTGAAATTTTGGTAGGGATCAGATTTGCAAAAACTTGGAAATTAATTTATCATAAGCACTCTAACCTTTAATAACATTTAAAATGTTTATATGAAAACAATTTTTTATTACAACTTTTAGTAAATTCAGGTTAATTACCTATTGACGTGAGTGATAGAATGCTTTATAATATAAATTAAGTATACAGAATAGAACTAAAAGTTTTACACAGGGTAAGGCTTTGAAATATTTGTGGTAAACAACTCTTCCTATTTATCTAATTGCATTTTAATTTCTATAAGGTCCAATTTCAATCAAAGGTAAGGCCCATAGTGTCATTTTTAGCTCAAAAGTGCATATTGTCATCAAATGGTTTAACACTTGAAACGGTTGTAACTGTTCGTAATGAAATTACTTTAAATCTCTTGTTACAAAATTTTCCAGAAAACACCTGGCAAGTTGGCTTTTTGTTTTAAGCTGTCCGATCGCTACGTTATATCACTGGGCTAAAATCGTATTAGAAACGCCACATGATAGCGTGGCGTGGTCCTAATCTTGCACGAAGGTATTGCTGTCACGAAAAGACACTATTAATCGCCACTGGATGGCTCCGATTGCTAGTCATTACGCCCTCCTGCTACTTTTGCGAAAGTCATTTAAGCTTATTAAGAGTAAAATGTCTTCCGTTATAAGCTATGTTATACTCGTTTCAGATTTGTTGTTGATTTTTAATTCAAATTAGTATCTGATTCAATCTTAACCCCTCAGGCTATATCGAGTAGTTGATACTAAACTGACAATTTAGAACAGAAAATTTAGATAATTAGCATTTCTAAATGGCTGGCTTATTTGTTATTTATGGGCTGCACAATTATGAAAAATATCGTCTTTTTTACCGTATTCTATGGTTGAATATACATACATCAGCCTTTTTGATATCACTTTTTACATTTTGTATAAGACTAGAAGCTTATGCCGAATAGTCATCAGGCGTGTTACTTATGTTAGTGTCTTCAAATCTTTTGAGGCTCTGATTGCTGCA
This sequence comes from Pyrausta nigrata, assembly GCA_949316185.1. Taxonomy (NCBI): domain Eukaryota; kingdom Metazoa; phylum Arthropoda; class Insecta; order Lepidoptera; family Crambidae; genus Pyrausta; species Pyrausta nigrata. The sequence goes on along the minus strand of OX438941.1, from coordinate 9,694,735 downwards.
GTCAAACATTTTAGTATTTTGTAGTATAAAGCAGTAACGGAAGGTCCATTAAATACTTAAGATAAATACTGTTGTACTGTGAAGTAAAGTGAACGACAGCTACTTAATTTTTAAATATACAGCCGTATTCGATCGAAAATCTTTACATTATTTATAAGCAGTACGAATCAACAAGCCCTGAACTGAATAAGTCAACATCCTAAAATCAATATCAGTACAAAAGTTCGATTCCTGAATAACTTGTTTCTTATTTGTGGCATTTGATTTGAATAAATTGTTTTACTATGTGAAGTCGGCCGAAGGAGATCTGAAAGCAATATAATCCGATTATGTTAAATTATGCATCAAAACAGAATTAGGCGTGGTCTGCGTAGGTCCTGCAAACTCGCTTAGTAGAGCCAGAGGCTATTTGGCGAGAGCGAGCGCGGCCAAGCGTTTACACAGAAAGACAAAACTTAATTATGTTCTTAGCTTATTGTATTAAAGATTATTATAAAGCAAGCCTAGTTTGCACCCTTTGCAAGCCCACTCAGACTTTTGAACTTGATGGATCATCCTTGAAACAGCTTGCGATCTATGTGGGTTAGCAAAATATATAAGTCAGCCTATTAGATCCCACTGCTGGGAAAAGGCCTCACCTCAACTATGAGGAGGAACGAGCCATACTTCACCACGCGGGCTCAGTGCGGATTGGTGGAGGGGTGTATGTAAGGCAAGTGACAAACCTTACTGTCAGAAGTTATCAAGCCGCCCTAGGGCCTCTGACTAGGCTTAACGACTAATACCACAGATATTAGCCGGGACCAACTGCTTAACGTGCCTTCCGAAGCACGGAGATGCTTGTCATGGATGTCACTTAAATGGTCGGAATGGTCACCCATCCAATCACGACCGCGCCGTGGGTTGCTTAACTTTTGGTATCACTACCAAAGCGCTGCCGCCACTGCGCCACAAGCACCTAGCAAAATATAATATCTGATTATTACTTAGTATAGTATTAGTAAAAAATATTGTTTGATGTGTTGGTTTTTGTATCAGGGTTTCAAATTTTAGATTTATCGCTTCCCTCGACCAAAAAGTATCATAATTATCACTTTAAAAAAAATTCGAACATTTTAATCTTTGAGTATATCTAAAAATACTTCGACTTGTTCGTTTTGCTACATGCACGCACTATTCTAACTAAACTAAATTCCCTGTCCGAAATAAATCATAAAAAATACTAATAATTCGTATTCGTAGTTCGGAGACTCAGGTTTCTTATGGGATATAGTCTATTTCTTTTGAATGTATATGTAATACATTCAAAAGAAATAGACTATATCCCATAAGAAACCTGAGTCTCCCGAAACCCTGTAAACTATAATTAAATAAGTTTCTCAGAGTCTTTAGAATTGCTCTTGAAAGGTTTTACGTACAAGCGTATGAGCGATTACAAGTAAAAGTCTGCAATCTGAAAATAAAATACATACATAGTTTGGTTTTCAAACAAAAAATACACAAGTTTGGTGAAGGGGTCAACCTCACGTCATATGTTTTCAAGCCACACCCTAGGGCCTCTGATTAGATTTAACGACAAACATAAAGCGATATTAATCGGGACAGCGCAGCATGGAGATGCTTATGATAGACGTTTCATTGATGGTATCCAATCACGATGCCGTATATCGGTTATCACTACCAAAGCGAGTCCGGCACTACGCCACAAAGTCATAGCACACCATGTCAACGCGGAAACTGAACGACACTGTATCGGCTTTTATCGTGAGTTGTCCAGATGCGAGGCGATGGGGCGTTTCGATTCTGATTATTGTGCGTTGCAGTTGGGAGTTTCATACAAATAATACTGAACGGCTCGAGTTGGTACGGTGACGTTCCGTTCCCGAGTTGACAAGTGTGCTACGACCAGTGTGTAACCATAGCACACCTACTCGTATTACAAGACTTGTCGTCATTATTTTAAGAGCTAGGCTCTTGTCGGTAAAGTGACCGTCATTCCTCTCTTTTGTTTGCTTCCTTGTTGCTTGTTGATCTCCTCGTATGACATGACGTTGACAACGGGGTTCTTATAAAATAGTGGAACAAAAATAAAGTACCGACTACTGCCTGAGTTTGTAAAAATACTTTTACCCTTCGTGAAACAACACACGGCCGCACGTCAGACTAACCTCATTTGACCTTGAGACCGCCTCTATTACTACGTAATAAAAGCTGCTTTCGTAGTTCACATGGGTAACCTGATGTGCTGCCGACTGTACCTCGTAATAGAATGATGATTTGTCCCAGATGTCACGTGATGATGGCGAGGCGGCTGTGCGCGTGTCTCTCCCAGAGGGCACGACGGCCACGGTTGGCGTGCGTGAGGGCATGTCCGTCGAAGAGTTCCTGGCTGCGGCGTGTGCCCGCCGATCTCTAAATGCGCTCGAACATTTCGTGCGTGTGAAAAAACGCCGCGACATGGAAGACCATAACTACTTCGTCCCTCACCGCAGCGATCTCATCGAGACTTACGTAAGTTTTTTTTAGATCTTTTTCTTTTTTTCTGATTAGATTACACAAAAATGCCACTAATAGCAAAGATCTAGTTACTGAAGTTACAAGGAAAGTTTCTACTTTTGTTTATATACATTCTGTTTATATACAGTCCATGCCAAATCAAAAATCCATCCTGAGTTTTAATGAATGAAATGGAAACAAAATAAATATTCTTACAAAGTGAAAATAATTTATCTGCTTATCAAATTCATTCAATGGATACCAAGTTTGTTCTTATACCAATATATAATATAAAATTAGTATCACGTTTTCAGTTTATATGGACTATATGAATAAAATTCAGTTGCCTCATTCATTATACCATCTCTTTATAATTATATATTTGCCAATTGCCTCCTAGACATTTAAATTCATCACATATAAATTTTATTTCCGTCAAGTATGTTTAAAAAGCGATAAACACGGTCAAGTTTCATTTCAAAGTCAAGTAAAAGTCAAATATTTAAAAGATACGAAAATGAGACTTAAATTATGCGTGCTAACTTTAACTCAACACTTTTTCTTTTCTAAAAATAAAAGCTTAAGTAGCAGCGCAGTTACTCAGTTAGTTTGCTCCAACTAAAAAAATCTATATAATAAACTTTCTGGTCTCTTATAAAAACGCACTGCATATTTTAGTAGTATGTATTAAATATATGAGATAAAGTAGGCTAGAATAGCATAGTATCCATTTATTTTACACAATACGTCAAATGTTGACTGGCATTTTGTGCCACCCTTCGTAGTGCCCAATAAAGTATGGACAAGGCGGTTCATAAATTTATTTTCACATAATTCCTAAGCAATTTCCTGTTACGGAATGATTGATAAGTTGACATGGTCGTAAATATGACCCAACACAGGCACACATATCGAAAAAGGGAAAATATTTTTTTGATAAAAGTACCTATAAATAATGATAGATAGTATTGAATAGTTAGGTTGGTATTTATAGATCTTTTATACTCGTAGCATTGTAAAATAAATAAAATATAAGAGACGTTAAATATTCATAATTAATGAAGGTAAGTAAATTAAAGCTTATGAGTTTCTATTTATATTGGGACTTGCGAGCGAGCATGTTTTAGTAACATGTCTGCTAAAATCTTAACATAGAATTTAGTAGACTAATTAGTAGGTGTAGCAGAGTGATCGCTGCAATATTACCGTCAGTCTCAAAACAAGGAGAGTAATTAAGTTGATGACGGTGCCTCGTAGTCAACAAATCCCCTGGGGGCGATTTCTTTTAAAAGAATGCGAGAAATTAGCATTTTCAGAGGAAACCTGGAGACAACGCGGCATGTTTTGCCGAGTCGCGTGTAAAATTAGAATATCAAGCGAAACACGGGGCAGAACGTGGCGCGTTTTTTTTAATTAAACCCTCCCAAAGAACATCCGCGGAAGCAAGTCAATGTAAAAATATAAATGTTTTGTGACCGAGATTCTCGTGAGTAGGGTCTGACAGCGCGTACCTCCTCTGCGTCACAGATTGTAAACGACAAACTGCAGAGGGTTATCACGTTATCAAGTTATGCCGTACTCCACAGTTGCTTCAACAACAACGTTTTCGGAATGTAAAATAACCTTTAGGAAGTATATTACTTAATTTACTAAATAAATAAAAGTTTGTTCTGTTTCCTAGCTAGGTATATTTCCTTATAATGCGCCTGGCTAAAAAACAAAACTATCGATCAGTGTATAGATATCGGAAACTTGATCTTATGGTTTTATTATTTTTAAACTTGATATCGTGAAATGCAATATGATTGATGATATACATTTATGTAAGTCTCACTAAAAAAATACAAATTATAATAACTTCCTCGGGCTTTTAGCAACTCCCCTTAAATTTTGCACCAAGTACAATGCGTTGATGTTAAAATTGTAATCCTGGACGAAAACCGCCAGAATAACCCTTTAGCGACACAAAGTCGGCCATTATGTCGCAGTGAATGCGCCTAACTATCCGATGTAGACCCGACGGAGGCTGGACTTTAATCCCTATCATCAATTTTCGCCTGCCCTCGCACCATGTGGACAAACTGACAGTTTATCTCCTCCAAGTGATCATGACTGTATATTTCACATTACCCTACCGCTGTCAACGAACCCCTACTCTACAATGCTATATTAGCAACGAATCCTTCCAACCACGTCCATATTTTACGAACCTATTGACATTTGTTCTATACGTGGAAAGGCATTCAAGTTTGAGTTAACATTTTTTTTAACTTGCACCAGAATTGAGGTTTTCAGTAAACTTCTTATTCGATTCATATCAAAATATAAATTTGATAAAAGTTCCTTAAAATTAATTTACTGCCGAAAAGCCGTTTTGTTTGAAGGTTACTTTTTAGATCGTAAGCCATTAATTAATTACTCGCGAGTAATTAATTTTAAAATGGCTTACAATGCCTTTCCCTTTTAAGTTCTGACCAATCTAAAATGGTCTTTGGTTTTTTGTGAAATGCTGTAATAATGGTTTCTTTCTAGTTTAATAAGGTGCTTCAAAAATGAAATCATTTCTTGGAATTTGTTGGAGGTAGAAGGAAAATATCGTTCATAAAGTACAATAGCTTAATATTTCCTTTTCTATACATTTTGTTGTGCGAGTTAAAAGTAGACACGCGATATCTTCAGGATTTAAATGTTCGCATCACTGGGAAAAAACTATACCACGATTAATGTAAACATGCATCGATTCATTCGTTGGTCCATTAACCAGGCTGTAATGAAACACGCTGTAACATTCGCTACATTGCTTTCGGTGTTTCAAATAAAAAATAAGTAAAATAAAACAGGGACCGTAGAATTAAATACGCCGCGCATCGTTTTTATCGTAAAGACATCAGTGTCTAATCAAAGATATTCTTCAAAGCAAAGTATACCATTTCCTGTTTAATGTCTTTGTGGTTATTTAAGTGCATTTTCCAATGACAATCGGCTGCATGATACTAATTGGAGGCCGATAAATAATGAATTGCATTTTATTTTCAGCACGAGTTTTACAAAAGGAGTTAATTAATGAGATTTTCCCTCTTCCGGAATCGCGCGCTAACCGTGTCATATCTGTTGTTGTGCGAAATGCCAGCTCGTTAAATTAAATCGTTGCCATCTGGCCATTTTAAATAAATTTTATCTTTCTTGATAAAACAACGATTCTACAAAATTAATTACAACGCTGCTTTTCAAAAATATGAGTTATTTTAGTTGCTCACACAAGTATACATATACAGTCGTGTACATAGAATTAAGAACGCTTCATAATTATTCCTCACTTAGAACTTTAACTGTTGAAATTAAGAGTATTGTTTGTTTATGTATAATATTATAAATGCAATTTATTAGTACTCGTACTCTTATATGGCAATCTTAATTGCAGATGAAAACTAAAATTAATTACTTGCCTGCTGTTCATATGGTTGTAGATTAATATTAGTCATAATTTCAATACACCGACGAGTGGATTTGCTCAGAGCAAATAATTATGAACGGTAGGTATGAAGTTTAAAAAAAACTATAGTAAAAGATATTTAATAATAATTTCAGATTTGCTATTAGTGAAATACCTAAAAGCGTGTTTTTAAATTAAATTAAATCATGGTAGCATTTTGTAATATTTTGTGGGTTCATTGGCTGTGTAAACTGGTTGACAGCGGACGCGGCATCGACGCTGTAAGTTCAAAAACTACTTTCAAAGTATGTGTCAGTAGAAAAAAAGTTCCACTCTTCATAAAATGCATTGGACACTTCCGGCATGTCACCACACAGTCCGGTTGATAGTTTGGTGATCGCTTAGCCCAGATCTGGTCCGTTTGGCGACCAGGCCAGGCCAGGTTGATTGTCGAAGTATCATTTAACAGACTGAGCTGTTTTAAAGCTGGGTTAATGTCGTATTGGAATATCCAAATAACCAATAAATTACTTCTGCGTGTCTATTTTCCATACGTATTACCTTTTATATCAGTCTAATGGGACACATGCCACCAACAGACCAGATATTTGAGATCTTGATATTCCAGACGCCCGTGCTTCATCACCATTCGCATGTAGGCTAGGCGGTGCTGCTTCAGAAATATAAAGATAGGTGTGTGAAGCGGACATTTCCGATTGTGTCAGCCACAAGCCTTCATTTTTCTAAGTCCAATATCTAACCTATGTATTTAATATACGAGTATTAATGTTTTCTAAAATCACTTCTTCCAAGTAATAAACTAATTAGCATTCAATAATTATGCATACTTACTATTAATCTATTTGATATTTTTATTCGAGAATTTCCTCATTCATGTGGAAAACATAGCCATAAGGTCCGATTTAGTGGATAAATTATATTACAACAGACAAAATGCTAAGTCATTTTATTTTCTTACATTTTATAGAGTATAAAAACTATTTTATATGGCTAGTAGTCACTAAAGTTATAAAAACGAACGATATCACAAATGACTGTGTCTGTTAATATCTTCATACTAAGGGAAGTCGAGTCCATAAATAAAAAAAGTGTTAATACCTATATTATTCCTTATCGTTTCGTAGCATTTCTTCTTAGAGCAGTGGCGGGTGACCTTCCCGCACTACCCCTCATCACATAGATTAGTACAATAGCCTGAACCCTCCACATAAATCATAGTCTTGGAAAGCCGTTTGATCATTATTAAGCGGCACCGTTCTATTCGTGCCTATCGAACGGTACTTTTTTAATCACCCTTCTAGGTCAACGTGAACATGTAAGCATAGGAAAACTATTGTCTGTGCCATAGCATTTTCATACAAAATACATACTAACATGCATAAACTGCCGCTCATAGCTCCACAGAAACTCAAAAAAAATGCCATCTAGCGATGGGCGTATATTACTAAATTAATCGAATTATTCAAATGGTCTCTGTAATCGAATGTATTCGATAAGCAACTGCAGTCATTCGATTATCCCTTGATTATGCGGCGAGCAATGCCGTACTTCTAACGAATGAATCGTCTGCATTCGTCGCGTCGATTAATCATTCGTTCGCTTCCTGTCCTGTGCGCACAGTCGCGGCAATTCAATCGAATGCATCGAAGCGCCGAGTATAGATTATCATTCGATTGTCGATTACTATTCGATTACTTTTTTTCCGAATTACTAAATCGACATTCGATAGTTCGAATGGTCGATTGTCGATTCATTCGATTATTTTTTTTCGAACAATCGCCCATCGCTAATAGCATGTATAAGGCTTCTGTCATATACACTATCACAGAAACCCGAAGGTTTTCGGTTAAGGTCGGCTAAGACCTTATACCTTCAAGCGGTAGGCCACCTGCAGGCTTCATGTATACGTGAGTTTGAAAACCATTGAGTTAGGCAGTAGGCCTTAGTTACAAATTCTGGTAAGCTGCTTTAAGTTACTTTTTTTTATACAGTTACACACGCACGAAGTGGTGGAGGTGTGCGCCAAGATCCTGTACCAGGTGGAACTTCAGCGCTCTACGCTGGAGCAGATGTGGGGATTTAGCGTCGAGGCCGAGCTGATTGAGAACGCAGAGAGGCAGGACGAGTTGTGCTGCTATGTGAGCAGGGTTGAGGACAAGAGCGTGGCTATGCAGAATGGTGAGTAAAGTGTTTTATGTCCTCCAAGTCGAATTTTGACTATAGTGGCCAATCTCAACAGAGATTAGCTGACTGCGCTGGAGATATTATAGTGCACAAGTGTGTGCGCAATACACAGGTGCACTCTCTGTTCCTTCACTCTAATAATTCGGTTAGACGGCATTCCGACATGACCGTAGAGAGATCAGGCGCAGGACCAACGGCTTAACGTGCTTTCCGAGGCACGGGGTGTTAACACCACCAACTTCCTGACTCCGGAGCTGTGTCTGAGTTATTTCAAGGCAGAAAACCCAACACTTTAGGCCCGACCTGGGATTTGAACCTGGGACCTCGTGGATAGAGTAGAGTAGTATACAGTACCCAGCGTGGGTGAGAAAAGTAAAAAAAAATACGGCTTGTCAGATAACAATCTCTTTAGTTGACCTTTCTTAGATAAAGAGACTAACCAGGCCTTGGTATAAGCTTTATCCCAGTGAATCTAATGTGTTGTAGACAAAAATTTACAAACAGATTTTGAAGGTAAAAAATCAACAAGATCGATTTTATTTTCTTTCATCATAAACATCGTTCGCTTGCCCATGTTCCCTTTACATTTGGGGACGGTGCAGTATGTTTTTTCCTTCTATACAATCCTGCCACTCGTCATTGAAATAATTGTATTTTCTATCATTTATAGTTCAAATTCAACGTTAAATCGCGTAAACTACGGACTCGAAAAGAAAAATATTTTTCTATTGATACAAAAATCACATTTCGTTATTCAGCCAATATCGAAGTCGAGCAACCTATTTTCGCTTGTACAACGAAAACGTCTTCACGTCTCGCAGGCGTATGGTTAACGTAACGTGGTGGTTGACATTACGGCGCTGCGATTCCATTTACGATGACGACTTCTCTAAAAATCACCTCAAGAAACGTTATACCCAAAAAGCATTCGATATTTAGTTTGGGGGAAAAGTTGTTGTGTTCGAAGTAGAGTAGGTGTTGGCATTATGTTTAGGTAGATACTTTTTTTAGTTCACTGAACTTAAAGCCTTATAAATAACACACATGTATTGGAATCCTTTAGTTTTGTTTATATAGGTAGCAGTAGTTGAGATCCCAGTTTGTTTTACAATTTAATGTTTTTATAGTTCTTCACTTTTTGGCGTTAGAGTTACATAATCGTTAATCAGCCGTTTTGGAAGAGCGTTCAAAATTTTAGGTACTAATAATTTGCATGGCACAAAACAAATTACTTTATAGCGGTAATACATATACAGGCAAGTAATCCAAACTGCGCAGATTACCATATCGAGCTTTTTTACTTAATGTGTCAATACTATTATCGGCTGCACTTAAGTGTTTACGTTTAGTGCATGTTGCGGTTAAGGTATACTTATCTCATATCAAAAACGGTAAAGACAAGACAACGTTACTTACTGACACAAATTGCCGAACTGTTGAGCAGGCACTACACGATCTTCGGAATTTAATTTTGCATTTACTGATATAGATAGATACTTTTTATTGCAACCAGAAAACACTTTACAAACATATAATAAAAGAAAAACCATATTGGTACAATGTACATGATATTACCGATATTTCTATAGCGGTGAGTTTGTATATAATTTATGTTAGGATTTATATCACAGATATCAAATTAAACAAGTTTGTGGTTTATTATGCACATTAATTTCATAGTACTTTGTAAACTATAGGCTGCAGCAAAGTTTCACAGTTTATAAATTTAGTTTGTTCCAGTTAGCTTGAAATATTACAGCAATGACGTCAGTAATGCCAACTTGCGTACATAGCTTTGGTGGTATTAACGCAGTCTATTTCCAAATGAACGATCAGTGCGGCTAACTTTGACAAATGAATCCACCTAATCGTTTGACTGCATTCGTAATGTGATTAGTAGTTTACTGAGTCGTGAAAGTTAGCCGATAGTGTATAATACTATTAAGTACTCTAAGATTTAGTGGTGTTAATTTAGGTACAAAAAGTAATTAATTTGATTACAAAAATATATTTTTTGCAAATCTACATTTAAATTCAATAAACAATGTACACTACAAACTGTACTCCTGCTAAGTACAGAGTTCTTTAACTTTAATACGTTTTAGTTTACAAATCGTAACATGCAGGACGAAATACGAATATTTTCTTATCTCTAAATACATTTGAATTAACGTAAAAGGTACCAAGTAGGTAAAAACCGGGATGCTTTTGTATTATTCGCACAATAGGAATACTCGTAGTGTAGAACAAAAGTAAGACGAGTGAAATTACTTCACTTGATCTCCCTGCTTTGTAATCAATACCGTATTGGTTAGAGTACCTGTACGCTGGTGTTTTTAATCTCCTTTGTTTCTTTTCGTTTTCTGCTCAGGCAGTGCAAAAAGTAATCATTCCAGCAACAATTTGTTTTCTGCGCCAGGCATAATCAAAGGCGACGAGATAATGGTGATCAACGGAGCGATCGTATCTGACCTAGATATGATGTACTTGGAAAGCGTGCTGCAAGAGGAGCTCTCTCTCGTCATGATGATGAGGTAAGCGTTGCTCTTCTTACTTTTTTGTTTAATAATAACTATTAAATCGGGCCAAATTAAGCTTAACGAGTTCCGAGCAATCGCCGATCGTCACACTAATTAAACTCTGGAAAAACTCGACGAAACATTCCGAAGAATTCATTATAAACTCCCTGTGCTGAAACTGGAATCAAATGGGACACGGTTTATTTTATTTAAATGTTAATGAGAATTGATCGATCGTCAACTGAGTTAACCGGTGCCCGTTAATCAGTGGGCCCTCGCGGCGCATTCGTTACCATTGAATTAGAATAAATCGCAGGAGCGCGGGAGAAAAATGTCGGTTGGAAAGCTGTGGAACAGGAAGAGGGCCGCCTGGCTCCTAATAAAGCGGAAGTTGAGCGCCGGGACTCGGGGCACGGCGGAGGTTGTTCATCGACATTTCCCGCCCTCATACACCTGACCTTTCGTGGCGACAAGTTTGCCGAAGCGCTAGCTGCGACCTACATACTCCCTCGCCCTGAGCTGTGTTCCGCTGCGCTACCCACCGCCACATAACAACAGATAATAACCTCATAATCGAGAAGTGCTGCCGTTTTTTAGTAGACAAGCGAGCAAGTTGTAAAATTTTTTTTTTTTTCATTTCTTTTGGACATCAATTAAAACGTTGTTCTTCGTATACATCCAGCTCATACGAGCGTTTATATAGAGCTTCAAGAGTATTTTTTTTACCTTAGTACAATTGAATAAATAAAGACTTTATAGCCCAGCTATTTTGCTCTTTCATGGAACAAGAGGTTGGTTTTTACGTGTTTACTTTATTATCGCGATGTTTAGACCCGTCAATGGCATGCTTAGGAGAGAGCCACATAATACTTTACCTCGTGCTTTATGATCAAACATTATACCCATCTACAATAACAATGTAGGTATCCTCTTCACTCTTCATACACGAAATTGGATGTCATTTTCGCGCGAAATTAATAACGTCTGCAACACGAACTTTCACAATTTGCTGGTAAAAAATTAGCTGCGACATATATATATATATATATATGTGTCTCTAACGGATCCACGAAATATGGTTACGGAAATTGGATCAATATGATGTGCTTATGTATTTTTGACGATCTGATCATTTGACATGTCAAATGTGATAAAAATATTTAATTCAGAAAGTCAGCATGAATTGCTAAATACATATATGTTACGTTCCTAAAATGAATGTAATTTTGCACACGAAAATGGTGAGAAAAGTTGAAATGTTGTATTTTTAAACCCCGGAATACTTTTACATTTTGAAATCTAACTTTGTATTCGAACTTTTTCATGAAACTGGTTACGCTAGATGCAAGTATCGTAAATGTAAGAGTTTTGCAAAACGAAAGCAACTTGCAGTTGAACAAGTATTCGAATACAATTTTAATTCCTTTCAAATGTTTCCTTTCATTTTCTGCTTTGAGCAGTGATGAGTATTATTTCATAGTTTTCCTTAACACTGTATAATATTTGTTTGAGAGTTTAGGCAGTGGATTACACGTGGAGGGCGACAATGATAAGTGGAAAATTAGTCAGGTCTGAGCACTTATAGCTAGGTACTTGCCGGTCAGGGTTCAGGTATCACTACACAGGCCACAATCACTTGAAATGTCTGTAAGGAGCTTCACAGGATACACACGCGGCGAAAGCGCTCTGGTCAGTCTAGTACATGTGTCATAGGGAACGTCTCGATGTCGACTCGATCTTCGGGGTTCTCACAGTACGTTTTAAACAAATCAAAATATTGTAGTAAACATATCGCCCGCCCTAAACACGTCAAGTGTTTACGAGAAGGTTAGGAAGCTAAGGGAAAGAAGTTCACTGGACAGGAAGACGAACTAATTTTGTCAAAGATCTCTTTAGGCTACCGGTAGGAGTTTTAACATCTACCACACGAACAACTTGGTCTTGGCCAGGGTATAAATTAATAATGCGTCCACGACGCCACTGTAAAGGGGGAAGGTTGTCATCTTTTATGAGTACTAGCTCACCCACTTTAGGAGGATCACAAGGAGAGGTCCATTTATTTCTAATTTGTAATGTATTTAGGTATTCTAAATGCCAGCGAGACCAAAAGTGCTGGGTAATTTGTTGGATTAGCTGAAACCGTGTAAGGCGATGCAATTTTACGTCTTTATAAGGGTACTCCGGAAGTGCAGTTAAGGGTTGTCCAATTAAGAAATGGCCGGGAGTTAACACTTCGACATCATTAGGGTCCGGAGAAAGTGGGCACAATGGGCGTGAATTTAAAACTGCTTCAATTATAGCAAAAACAGTGGTCAGCTCTTCAAACGTAAGGGGGGTATCGCCTACTACTCGTTTTAGGTGTGATTTCGCCGATTTAACCGCAGCTTCAAAAAGACCTCCCCAATAAGGGCAAACAGGAGGATCGAAAACCCAGGATATGTTCCGCTTTGAAAGCTCAAAACCAATAGCCGCCTGGTTTTGAGACAGGAAACACTCTAACTCTTTCAGGTAATTGTTGGCACCGATGTAATTTCGACCGCAATCGGATCGGATTAAGCGAGGTACACCACGACGCGACACGAATCGGAAAAAGGCCGCAATAAAGGCTTCAGTAGTTAGGTCCGACACAACCTCAAGGTGAACGGCTTTAGTGGAAAGGCAGACAAATACACACAGGTAACTTTTCACTAACCTTTTGTTCCTATAGGCCTAGACTTTGGTAAAAAAGGGTCCTGCAAAATCGGTACCTACACCGTCAAACGGTCTAGCAGCCGTGACGCGGTCTTTAGGTAGGTCACCCATGAAGGGTTGAGATACAGCCGCCTTGAGACGATAACAGGGAAGGCATTTAAAAATCACATGCTGAATAGCTCTGCGTGCCGACAAGATCCAAAACTCTCTATTTAACATGGCAAGAATTGCATTAACACCTGCATGAGCATTCTCGCGATGGTAATGTGAAATAAGGATGTTCACGAAACTACCATTCTTAGGTAGAAGAAGGGAATGGCGCGCATCAAAGGATAGATCGGAGTTTCGTAATCGGCCTCCAACTCGAATTAGGTCTCCGTCATCCAGAAATAAATTTAATTTTCTTAGGGAGTTAGTGATAGGATCGCCACGCCGTAAGCGATCAAGTTCATCAGAAAAGGAGGTAAATTGAACAATTTTCACTAAAAACAAAAGGGAATCTCTCCGTTCCTCAGGGCTCAGGTAGGACGAGTAAGATTTAGGAAATAAAAACCGCCTTAGGTAACAAGTCACTTTTATTAGCTTGTTGAAAGAACTATACCGCTCTAATAAGAATGAGGGATCCGGGGTAGGAACATCGGCAGAGACTACTAAACAACGTAGTCCAGGGAGATCACTACTTGGGTTAGGTTCCGAAATACCGGGCCAATTGTCAGGAGACTGCGTCAACCACAAAGGTGAAAACCAAAGGGAGTGGTCGATCAGTCGGGTGACTGACATACCTCTCGATGCACAGTCACTAGGGTTCATGTAGCCTGGGACGTGCCTCCATTCACTAGATGTAGGACTATTATTAATCTGGGAGACACGATTAGCCTCAAAAGTCTGAAGGAGGTGAGGAGTGGTTTTTAACCAACACAACACGATTTTACTATCCGGACTTAAAAATCCATGATGAGGGATAAAATAATGTTCCCGGGTCGAGTCATATGAAGAAAGGGACATATGGTTTAGGTCAAGGTACTCGCGCATAAAGGAAATATATTTCTCTCGAAAATAAGGATTGGCTTGCAAACGCTTCTCAAGATTATGGAATCCCCGTAAGGCATTGGTTTTGGAATCACCGAGAGGTGGACGATCATGAAGAAAAGAGAGTCTAACCATAAATCGACCATCGCTTTCACGAATGGTAGTTGCTTTAAAAAAGGTTTCACACTCTATATCCAAGGGATTCGCAACTGGAGATTGGGGGGCCTCTTCGATTTTCCAGAATTTTTCAACTATTTGGGACAGCGAGACTCCAGTCATGGGGGGTTCCAAATCAGTAAATCCTCCATAAACAGGACCACACAGGACATAACCAAATATCGTCGAGATAGCAGTAAGGCCATCAGGGGACACAAACAACTCGGACCTTAAAAGGCGACCAATGACGTCAGCTCCAAGAAGTACACTTATAGTACCAGGTTTGTAAAATAAAGAGTCAGCAAGAGGGAGGTGCTTAGTACAGGTAATTACACTTTTAGGTAAGTCTACCTCTGGGAGGGTACCAGCAATCACATTCAACTATTGCACTGGTGGACATTTCTGGAAAGACAGAATTAACTGGCTTAAATGAAAAGGATACAATGCCCGGGGAATTAATTGCTTGAACATTACCTATTCCACGAACAGGAACTGGAGAAGGAATGATAGGTAAGTTCATGTGGTCAACAACAAGCTCAGTTGTAAGAAGGCAGCCCTGAGCACCAGTGTCACATAAGGCACGCGCTTCCACATAATATCCAGACGAGGTTTTAACATGAATCAAGGTCGTAGGTAAAAGAACGAGAGAATTGCGAGGTAAAGATGTAAAAGCGGGTATGTATAAATCTAGTCAGAATTGTGAGGCCTCATTGTACTTATGATGAAATGCACGTTCAGCCTGGGTTCTTTGACCTAGAGGGGCATTATAAGTACGGTTACCGCTGGGTGCAGGTGGGGATCGCCCGCCCGAACGGTGAGGTGATGCTCTACGGGAACCACGAGGGGGCGGGGTACGAACACGGTGCCATTCAGTACGTGGGGGTGACACACGGTCCGTTAAGTGACTTTGTGGAGATTGCCGCGGTTGGTTAGAAGCTAAGGCCGCGACGTCTCGGTATGAGCGTTTGCGATCGTAATTCACAGGAGAGGAGTCATCATAACACAGTAACGTGTGATGACTGGAACGACGGCACGTGCGACAGCGATAATCTCGCGTGCATTGGGATATGGAGTGTTTATCCAGGCATCGATAGCACAGTCGGGCTTCTTTTACAAAGGTAACACGTTGACGTGTAGGAAGGCGAATAAAATCGGGACATTCGCGTAAATAATGCGAAGTACTATTACAAAGGTGACATTTAGATGTCGTCGCAAAAGTAACAAAGGCTCTCGCAGGAGGTGGGGAACGCGCGTTAGGTTTAGGCAAACGAGGGGAGCTCACAGTAGGGGGGGTAGTAGTGTCAACGACAGAAGCACTACCTACATTGTCGTGGTGCCTACATTCATCCTCAAGAAAGGTAATAAGATGATCAAAAGTAGGGAGGTGATTAGGATTATCGCCATAACGACGTTCAAATCTCGATTTTAACTCTGAAGGCAGTTTAGCAAGGCATAAGTGAACTAATAGGTATGACCAATGCTTAACAGGAAGTTCCAATCTCTCTAAGCATCGATAAGTCGAAAGCAGCGGGTTCAGGAACGACACACGTAACCCGGAAAGTTTAGGCGTTATAATAGGGAGCATCATTATTTGAGCTATGTGGGTATCCGCTAAAACACGAAGGTAATGGTACCTACGTTTTAGGAGGTCACGGGCCACGGTGTAATTGCCCGCCTCAATCTTGAGGTGTTGTATTAATCGACGAGGTTCATCCGATAAGGCTCCCACTAAGTAGTGTAGCTTCAAAGTCGGGGTAAGGTTAGGCTGGTTGTCCACCACGCTATCAAACTGGTCTATAAAACTGATCCAACTATCGGGACGGCCATCAAACTTAGGTATAGGTAGGTCAGGCAATTTACTAGCCGGGCTATCAATAGTCAGGGATTTATTCTCCTTGAAGGGGGTGCTAGTACGGGACGTCTCAAATTGGTGAGGTCGTATTTCGTCTAACTTAATTTTTAAGTCGTCTACTTTGTCCCTTACTACGCGCATCTCGTTCTTAACTTGTACATATTCTTGTTCATAAATCGCAGGATCGAGATTACCTAACTGCTGGGAACAAGCGGCAGAAAACTTATCGCACATAAGTGGCAGGTCGGAAAGACGCGCTCGCATACGATTGAAGGAAAAGGTCTCAAGAACTCGGTGGGAATCATCAACCCAGTCACTAATATAACGGAGTTCACCTATAGCTTCACGGTATTCAGCTGTATCCGTGTAAAGTACAGCCCTTATGGTCTCGTTGCCGGTTTCGGTATCCGACATTTTATTTACTTTAAATCGCAAGAAACAAGGTAGTTAAATTAAACTCACAAAAGATTCCAATAGGATGCGTAAACGAACAAATAGTAAGGGACGGCACTGATGCACCGGGTATAGCAAACGTAACTCGTAAACAACTCGCACGCGGTCACGCGGTAATGGCGTGATCAATAGGGAAACAAAGCGCTCGCGCACCTCACTTGCACTCAAAGGGTAGGTAATTAACGCGCTAATCGATTTAATCGGCACTTATGTAAAAGGGGTTGTACTCGAATGGTATTAAGGAATTTACTGTAAATAGGTTAGGTATATGACAAGACGTTTTGTTCAAATTACAAAGGAAAGTAGCAAATAAATAACTCTCAATTAAACAAATTACGTTACTAATAAGGGGTCCTAATAAATAACTACGCTCTGCTACCAAAATGTTTGAGAGTTTAGGCAGTGGATTACACGTGGAGGGCGACAATGATAGGTGGAAAATTAGTCAGGTCTGAGCACTTATAGCTAGGTACTTGCCGGTCAGGGTTCAGGTATCACTTCACAGGCCACAATCACTCGAAATGTCTGTAAGGAGCTTCACAGGATACACACGCGGCGAAAGCGCTCTGGTCAGTCTAGTACATGTGTCATAGGGAACGTCTCGATGTCGACTCGATCTTCGGGGTTCTCACGGTAAGTTTTAAACAAATAAAAATAAGGCAGGTATGCGTGTGAGTGTTCGCGGCGTAGTATCAATAGGGTACACAAACAAATCAAAATATTGTAGTAAACAATATTGTTGTCCACGCGTAAGCTATATTTAATCCTGAATGTAGTCGTTATAGTGGGCAGGTGACATAGTTCAGTTCCCAGGGGCTGGCAACACTGGCCGCCGCGTCCATTGTGAGCGGCCGCAATTGAGCCTGTCGACGTCACCACGCCGCGTGAATTAATGTTTCCCAACAAATCTCATCTCGAGCCAAGTGCTAGCGACGCGAACACGATATTATTGTTGTTGTGAGTTGATTCATCTTTCCGTTCATACGATAAAACCATTCCGGTTTGAGACGCCTCTTTCATTGTCTCGTTACAACGGTGAAGTTAAGTTTGCTGGAATAATTAAGGTGATGCTAATATCTCGGAGTTTCACCCTCGTCGTGGAAACAAAAGACAGAGTTGTATAATTCTATTCATAGCGCTAGCAACGAAACACGAGTACGTATTTTCAGCTTGTCGAGAACCCTACTTGGCCTCGGCATTGATGCTGCAATTTGCCAATGCCTGAAAGCCAAACAAAACAAAAGCTCATTTTTGCTCACATTTGAATTCTGTGTATAGCCCGAACGCAGCTCTACACTTGTCCATTTCTTTCACTGAAAAAGCGCCGAAGATTTTTCTCGCACCGAATTTTTATTTTCCCGGCCGGCTTAGATTGGCCCGGCCGGCAATCAATTGATGTCATAGTCTTCGTTTGGGTCGTATTGTATATGTACAATACGACGTTAATACTAAACAGTTGTTAATGCATTAGGTATGCTAATGCATTAACAACTGTTTAGTATTAACTCGCACAATTATTTGGCTGTGACAAATAACTCCTATCTCCTCAATTTGACAGCTATTTGTTATTCTAATGTTCTAGGTTCTGTGTATTTATCCATAGAACAAATATTTGAATGCCTTCACAGTATGAACTGTACGTTCTGTTAGTTTTAAACTTCAGATAGATATTTAATACATTACGGCTCTAAAAATAGGTCGACGCCGAGCTTCAGGGCGCTAGTTTCACCTATGAATACATAATATGCTCGAATTTTTGAATTGGTATCCAGTGCACATGAACATGCATATTTAACTTGACAGTCTTGACCCAGAAACTTTGAAAAATTACTGTAGACTATTTTGGGCTTTTAACTTAAAACAATCACGTCAGCATTTAAAAACAGCTATTATTTTCTTGAAACGGGGGAACAGAAATCATAATAGCATTTTCCGTGATTAAAAATGCAGAGATACTTCATTGCACTGGTGATTTTAATGTTATAACAAACTATATTTTTATATAATTATTGTTTTTTTAGTGATAAGCATTCACTATGCAATCTAAATATATTATTGCACTTGAAAAAAAAAAAACGACCACCAGAGGCGGCAGGCTCTGCCAACGCCAGGGTGGCCGAGAGGTTAGGCAATCGCCCGGTATGCGAGGAACGCGGGTTCGATTCCCGCCTCTGGTGGTCGTTTTTTTTTTCAAGTGCAATAATATATTTATATTTTTATAGTTTAAGTTTAAAGTGTGTTCAAATATCCTTTGAACTTATACTCGCACTTATAACTAAATTAAGCCACTACAAGTTCTTGTCTTCCTAACGCATCATAGTTTGTAGTTGCTTACTAAAGAACAAAGATGCAAGTTGAATTGCAACTTTATACGGCGGAAATTGCAAGTTAATTTAAATGCTCATAATCCTTTGTCACAAGTCTTGTCGTAGCAACAGTACTACGATACACCGTAGCACGCTACGAACTCGCTACGAAAGCGTTCACAGAGCGCTATGTTCTAACATGCTACGTTCTGAATCGCATTAAAATACACTGGCAACGTATCCAACCCTTGCATATTCATCATCTGACGGTGAAGAGATTTTCCAATACTTTTTTCTTCTTGCCTTAAGTTTTTGAATATGATCTCCACGTCTTTATCAAATATATTATACACATCTAAATTTACTAGGATTAGAAACTTAAAATTTTGCACCAGCTTTCTTTGATGGTGTGGGACTACATTAAGAAATTATTTTTGAAAATTCGCCCTTTACGAGGGAGAAAAGGTGGGTATGTATGAAACTCCGTCAGTTTTGAAGCTTAGTCGATAAAAAATGGTATTTAGCTATTTAGTTAATTAAGACTAGAGTATTTCAGGATTTTAGAAAATTCAACCTCTTGGCTAGGAAAACTACGGAAACTAGAAGTGCGTATGGGAAAATCGACACTTGTGCAGACAAACTCGCGGAAATCGGCTAGTTCATAATAAATGAGTAGGTAATAAAAGTATCTAGGGTACTTTTCTATTAATACTATTGCTTAAATTCAATATTATAAACGTGTTGTCTTTCAGGTCGTCTCGTACGGAGCCACCAGAGCTGTCAGGCATGATGCGAGCTGCGACAGACGACATTATCGATTCTTTGGTTTGCCCGCCACCGCCCAGCGAGCCACCAGTCATCTCGGACGACATGATCTCGGGGCTCATCGTGCCTGCGCCGGCTTGGAGTAAGTACTTAATAGATTTATCAATTCTCATGCTCGTAAGGTTGTTTTTTGTATCTAAGGCAGCATGACTTTTTATGCACCTGTGCTAAAACGTAATTTCTTTTTAGGACCTTAAAGCCACTTTCACAACACACCTTCTTTAGTAGAAATGTTTTTATGATATTTATGTCATATCTTAATACATTTACGACGTTGATTATAAAAATATTTTCTTTTGTTTTTCGTTGTGTATTTATTCAAGTTTACAGTTTTTTTTAACTATAATAATAATAAATTGTTTCAACAAACACACCTAATTACCTAACCTCAAACTAAGCGTGAGCTTGTGCTATGGTGACTAGGATAACGGATAGAAATACTTAAGTACATATAAACATCCATGACTTAGGTACAAATGCTCGTGCTCATCACACAAACATTTGCCCCTCGCGGGATTCGAACCCGCAACCGCCTGGTTTAACTATAATTACGAATTATAAAGCTTTTTTAAATTAATAGTAGTAACCGAGCAAAGCTCGGCAGCCCAGGTACTAATTATAAATTGAATCATATTACAACTTTCCTACAACAGATAAAAATTGATAAAGAAGAAAGCAGATACGTGCAAGTCATCAAATGTTACTTTCGAATATTAATCCTCTCTACTTGGAAACGAAATAGTTGCCACACATTTTTTAATTTGGATTTTTCATAATGACTCTTGTTCGTTCACATATACGCTTGAAAAAATAAAACTTTATTAGTTAACAACACAGTTTCCGTAATTGAATCGAGTTGTCAATTGGATCGCTAACAAACGGCGGGCGGATCAGCAACACGCGCGTCATGCACAGCACTCGTCAATACGGTAACGTACAACGGTTCTCGTTATAAAAATCCATTTCAACTTTGCCACGAATGATACTGACGTGTACGAGTACATTAAACGAAACCGTAAATGCGTTGTCATTCGTTCACTAATTACACAACATTGTTTTTCCTGTTACATGATTATACTGAAGGTATTGTCTATATTCCTGTGTATACATTTTTGTGATAATATTGATGATATTTATATTCTTATGTAGCATAACGGTAACTAAACCGGACTTAATGTCGACATGCTTTAGTCCAGAAGTAGATAGTAGTAATGATCATATTTTCACAAAAGGCTCATAAAGGTCTCGAACAACAAAATTAAATTCCACGCTAAATTCACGAATATTCTATTCGCTGCCAATAAAGATTAAAGGTCAACAACAATATGCCGAATTTTTGGGCAACGATATATGAATCAACTACTTATTATGATCTTAACGTCAACGGAACAAGTATATTATTTTTGGAACTTTAATAGAGCATTGTAATAAATATATCCACTTACAAAGCATAATTCAGTAACAGAATTTAGTAAGTAATAAAATAAGTAAGTAATAAAAAACCGGCCAAGAGCCGGACTCGTACACGAAGGAATCCGTATCATACGATTATCTATACAATATTGGACACTTTATTATAACCTGTCAAATTATTTAGTTTTAAAACGGCAAAAAGTTGCTGCATTTCTATACCTACTTGAATATTTATTTTATTGTGTTTTTAGTTTTTGTTGTTATAGCGGCAACAGAAATACATCATCTATGAAAATTTTAACAGATAGTTGCTATTACGGGTCATGAGATACAGACTGGTGAAAGACACACAGACAAACAGACAGACAGACGGACAGCGGAGTCTCCGTAATAAAGTCCCGTTTTTATCAAATGAAAGCCAGTGATAATTCCATTACAAAAATATAAAAATCTTTGCAGTCGGGTGTTTTGTTTATTTGTTACCCTTTGAGTGTGAAGTCCTAAAAACTAAAGCCTTTTCACATTCACAACACGATACCACGAACAAACATTTGTTGATATTCGTTGAAAAGCTTTGGTTAATTAATGATGTCTTTAGCAAAATTACACAGAGCTTAATTCGTTTCGTGTTTTCTATTTTCTATGTCCCCGTCCTACTGCCCTGGTTGCGAAGATGACTTAACGAAACGTTTTTAAAGCGAGCACGAGCTTTATACCTACTGTGTGGCTTTATACACCAGTGCAAATAAAGGTGTTGCTGTGTCATAGGGATTATAAACCGTTATTTATTACCTTTGAACACCTACTAACTGTACCCGTACATGATGATTAATGGCTATGACGTAAGCCCACAGAAACATCGACTCTACCAATACGTTAAATAGCTTACCTACCCCTTTTTCGAAAGAAAATCTTTTTTATTCTCACCCTTAACAAGCAACGTTTCAATCATCGGAGTTTTTATATCACTTGGCATCGTTTCCGTAGCTTAAATCTACATTGTATTGGAATCGTGGCTGTCAGCCAGTTATATTCGGTGCACCCTGAATTACAAAATATGAGACCCCGCTCTGCGAACTATTGATCTTATCGATGTACGCAATATACCTAACAAGTTTACGTACCCCTCGCGTTTCGTTATTACACTCAGCGTTTATGATCACCGCAGACTCCCAATATCCAACCATTAAATAAGGAAATACTGAGACCGAATCTAGTAAGATAATGTGACACTTGACTTATATTGAACATTTCTCACGAACGCAGCCAGAAACATGTAAAGCTGAAATGTAGGGTGCGTTATTAACTTTGTGACGCGGCGAAATGTTTATTCACAAGCAGATATACGTATTGAGTGTCATCCAAACCCACTCTGTCTGTATTTCTAACTCAACACACAGCCGGAATGTATTAATAAACGGATTTACGTCACACAAAAACAAAAAACACTTCAGTCAAAATGAAAAAGTTCAACCTTTTTGCCTCGTGCATTGTTACCCAATTTAACTCTTCAAAATAAACAGTCACCTGCTTACTTACTTCAATGTTGGGGTGCTCACGGAAAGTTAAGCCGCGTTTCTTAACAAATAAATAAATTTTGACTAATTTCTTTGTCGTGCTTTTTTGCCTCTTTCTCTTCGTTATTTGTGACGGGTTTAGGTCTGTGTATAATTAATTATTTAAAGCCAACGGTGTGCAAATAGCTGTAGTCATGCATAGTCCACAGTGATTATTTCAGGCCTGGCATTTGTGCAACATGAGAGGCAATTATCACGACGTATTGAGTCGACATGTAGTCGTCGTTTGTTTTATGAGAACCCATACGATACGAGTATCGGCCTGACGAGGCAGGCCGCTACGGGCGCGACTCGCAACAATGGCGTCCCTCTCGGCCGCAAACACGTTATTTATTATGACATTTCACCTAACGAGACGCCCGTTTTCCGCCCGCCTCTCCTAATGACGCGCATTCAATATGTGACCCGAAAATGCTTTCATTCCCACTTACTTTGCACCTTTATTTGAATTTCAATATTTCTCTTTGTTTTCGTTTGTTTTCTCTATTATATATTCATTTTTATATTCTCCTTTGTGATGAATTTGTTTGTGCTGTTTTTGCCCCATTAATATTTTTACAGCACAGAAAACTCTTTGATTTTAATTACGTTGAATACACATTCGTAGCGTTCCAAATTTTTGTGGAATTCCGCGTTCAATTTGCAAATTAGTGCTATTTAACACACGGCCTATAAGTATGGCTATTCCTGTGCTCGGCCACGAAAAAGTTTGAATGGGAGAGAAAAAAATAGTTGAATAAAATGTTGTGCTAATTTCAAAAGACAGAAAGACCCGTCCTTCAAATAAAGGCCGTGACCCAACCCGGGGCTGTTTGCGCGCGCCCGCTGTTGACTAACCGCGACCAAAAACTCATTGTGTGACTTCATGTCATAAAACGACCTCTGTGAAAGTTTCACCATCAGCGTTGTTATTCTTGGATGATATTGAAAATTCACGACTTTTTTTAAATTTCAGTCCTATCGGAAACTTACGAGGCGTACTTATTCTGTGACGAGGCCTATAATATGTAGATGCGACGCCAAGTTATAAGGATCCCAAGAAACTTTTGAATGAGACCTACTGAAGAATAAAGTGCTTAATTAAATTCACTCGATTTCGTGATTCTTATTTGAAAAATAAATTACAATAGTTACGAGAATTGCATTTAGTTTGCGTGTACACTAAAAAAAATATAATAATTGGATCGCACCAGTAAAATAGGTTTCAAGCCGACAGTTCTATCAATTTTAAGTATCGCTTAACATTTCATAGCTAGACATGTAATCTTTGCCTTGCAATTTGCTCTGATGATGGTTGCTGATCGATTTGAGGGTTGCTGCGGAAGATATCATATAATTTGATGTCAGCTATCGTTTTCTCGTTCCAAAGAGGAGGCCTACTTTGTAAGCGCAAAAGGTGAGCCTAGAAAGAAATATTGTGGATTAGAGGATTTCACTATTATATATTTGTGGGACTACTTTAGTATCTTACAAAAAAACTATACAGAATAGTCCTTATTTTTTATTTTATGACGTCAGAGCATTTTTGTGAAATCCTAATTGGTATGTTTTTAATGTCAGCAATCAATGGCTTGTATGCACAAGTATCGCAAACTTAAAGTCACCTATTGCTGCGTACCATCAAAAATATGTAGCAGTATTGAGGATAAACCTTTTTGCAAAGCGATGTATTTTAAACTTAAAACTTTAGCCGTAAATGGCAACTGTGTCTACGTTTTAGTACTCTAAAATTGAATATTTTATAGTAATAATACTAATTACAAATAAAATATAAAGTGGTTTTAAGTCGTTGGGATTTTTGTACGAAGTAATTTTTGAAACTATCGTTCCGATGTAAAAAATACTTTTACCAGTAGAATGCCTCCTGAAAAACATAGGCTACCCAATTTAAAAAAAATCTAATTGCTTTCGTGCGAATTCGGGGCGTTTCGTTAGTGTTTTATTATTTTTTTTAGTTACAGTCCTACATTAAATCATTTTCTGTGTAAATACAAAATATTATTTTCCCCTGATAAAAATAAATACTTTTTTCCTTGCCAATTAAATCATTTAATAACCGTCTATTGAAATTACTTTATCTAATTATAAAAAGCTTGAAAAAAGTGTCTGTGGCAAGTCAGACTTCGGTGCTTTGCAACACCAGCCCCCAAACTCCTTTTATGTACATATGATGTAGCTATGCCTTTATATTATAGCGATAAAATAAAACTAACAGCTTTATTACATGGCAGTACATAATTATCATTTTTAAACAGGTAAGGAGCTCTACAGTCCTGAAACAGATGTACACGGTGGCGATTCGGTAAATGCTGGGCCGCCTAAAGTCAGCTCCCGAACTAACTCGTTCGAGATTGAAAATCTTCTAAAGGTATGTAACCATTTCGTCATCATTTATGTCCTTTTTATATCATTTTAATTATTATTTGTAAATTTATAAAATCATTGTCATCATAAGTAGTCACACAACTCAGTCGTACTAAAAATAAATTTATGTACTCCTAAATCCTAAAATCGCCGATAGTTACACGATTACTCTCTGACTCGGCAGTGAAACAACTGCCTTAAACCTGAAAATCAGTAATGCAATAAAGTTTTGCCAGAAAAACCTCCAAGTAGACCCTCGATTAATACTTTCATACATCTGCTCACATTGTCAGTTAAGTCCTCATAATTTATTATGACTATTATGTGCTATCTACATTATACTGTACCATACAATATTCTTTGTACTTTATATGTACCTAATAATATAAATTAGATGGCTACCCTTCCTTACACGCACGACCGCGACTTAATTCCAGATTCAATTATACATCTCCCCGAGACCATTTCTCGTTTTATTTCGTTACGATACCCGCATGGTAATGTCTCTCTTGAAAATAATAATCGTCTCTGGCGAATCAAATGGGGTGCGCGCAATTTAATGCCGTTTCTCTATTATTATACCTGTCTTGTAGATCGTATCCAATCTCCTTTGTGGGCACCTATACAGACGGAACGTTTATCAGGACTCTTTTGTCTCCCGAAACCTCACTTTGTGTCTAACCCAGTACAAATGTTTTTAATTGCTTCAGCTTCAACCGGTTCCTTTAAATTAATTAAAGAGTTATGGCTGAAATTTCCCAACCTGGCAATTGTAACTTATTTTGGAAGACGATTGTAAATCATTGTTATTTATAAAACGCTAACTGTAAATTGGAGGTGTCTGGGGAATGCAGATAAATTGAACCAATTCGTAAATTTATGCAAAATTTAACCTCTGTAGAGCAGTTTCTTCGTCTTAGGTAGGGCTATTTATAGTAAATCCACAGCTCACAAGTACCGAAGTAACATCTACTTGAATCTTCGAGATCTTAAACGGCTAGACCTACATTTGTAATAAGGTTGAGCGAGCAATCGCGCATGGATAATCACGTGGGGCCTTAATGAATTTCATGTTTTGGAATCAACCGATCGCTCGTTTAGCACACGTAATCACGAACGAAAATTTTATTACTGGCGATATTTTTGTTCGCTGTTCGGTGATTGGATTAAATGATGATATTAAAATTTCAAGCTTAATCCATTTACAGGCTCTGGTAAATATCCATGTGCTGTTCGCATATTATTAATTTTTTAGTCTGACTTCAACTATTTGGTGGTAGTAGACCGAATACTAATTAGGTTAATGAAATAATTTGATTAAACCGCTCATGTCAGGCTCGTACGTCTGTCGAGAGTGTAAATTAGTATCGGCCAGGCGCGTTTGGCAATGACAGTGGTTTTCAATGTGTTTGAGAAAGGTATGCGTAGCCCGCCTCACTGCGGTTTAGTGATCCGGATTGGATGTTAGTTTGTGTTTTGATTTAGGCGTGACTACCTAAGATACACACTCTAAACACTCTGATCTCATTTGGTTAACACACTTCAGAATTAGCAAGTAACAGATGGAAGTCTAGAGGCACATCTAAATATCTTGCATTTTTTTGCCTCAACGTCATCCCAAAAGTGATAAAAAATTATAACAATCCTTTAATCATTATTTTGTGTGATTCATAGTTTCCTTATTGTAACCTTGTTTAAGGGCCTTCCGACGTCAGTAGTTACGTCTGTTACTACAAGAACCCTTTATCATCATGACCTTTTCTAAGTGTCTCTAGAGAACAGAACAGGATATGTTTTTTTTTAGTACCTGAAAATGTTTTTCAATTACCGTAGGTAACTACGTTTAAGTCAGTTAATACGGATACTTTAATATTAAAAGGTTATTATAAAAAATATGATTAGGTATTTAAATGATAAAAATGTATGGACTAACTTATAAAATATGAAAGCAGCAATTATGACTACGGTTAGGCTATGTGACAAATAGTGACCGAGTTGCGCTGCTTTTTCAGCACTAGGTCACAATAATTATCCCAAACAGCAAAAATGTATTGTATAACAAGGGGTTCTTGGGTTTCACTTTATTAACTGCGTTCCCTTGAGGATGAATCTATTACTCTGAAAGAAAACATTTACTATGGAACCAACTTGTGGACGCGCTCGAAAGACACTTCGCACCCCGAGCTCGTCACCGAAATCTAAAATTTTATGATTTTCTAAGTCTGTAACCACTGATCAAGAAAAAAAAGGTATAGTACGCTTATTTTCATATTTAGGAGTGATTTTGCTTATCGAATGCAACGACTTTTATTTTTAATATCGGAATAATCGTCCTATAAAACCGCTATGAAGTGATCATATATTTTTTGTGATTTCGTGGTTGGTAATAGTCAAATGTGTTCTATTAAAGCAGCAGAATTGATTCCTGATAGGAACGCGGTTAATAAAGTAAGACTTGTACATGCAGAATTTAATTGCATTTTTATTTAATTTGTTCTATTATTATTATTAGCTATCAGGCAGGCAGTTGAGACAACTGATAGCTGCCTGTATTCAGTTTTTCATATTAAGTTAAGCGAGTTTAGATGAGCGTCAAGTCGGTTTTTGAATTGATTGATATTTTGGGCAGAGATCACATCTTCCGGAAGCCCATTCCATGCTTTGACTACTCTATTGCTCAAAAAGTGCTTTTGAGTGTTACACTTTGAGATGTCCGTACAGAGCCTGAGTTAGTGGCCTCTAAGAAGGTCATTTTCGTTACGCGTGAATAGTTGGTCAATATTTTGAAGGTCGTTCTATCTACAACTTTTCCAATTGTGCCTTTTTTAGTGGATCAAGCTATTGATTCTGGCTAAATTGAACATCGTATCGTAGTCCTATCCACAACATTTTCTTATTCTCCACACAGAGTGCAGAGCAAGTGACGGGATGGTGCCGGTCGCCATCCGACACGCGCCGTGGGAGCCCCACCGGCAGCGTTGTAAGCGCCGCGGCCGGGACGCCCTCGCGACACATGTCAGATGCTGACAAACTGAAGAAAGTGCTACTCGAACTCGTTGATACTGAACGCGCTTATGTTAAGGTTAGTGCACGCTGGTTTTAGGCCAAGTGTATAGCTAAACCGCTTAATTGAGTCAATGACAGCAGATACCTCGTTCTCGTCTTACCTCCGCACCCCTGTACACTGAAAAAAATGATTGTTTAACAGTAACCAAAATTTGGCTACTAGAAGGCCGTAATCTAGTGACTTGCGAACTTAGTTATCAGTAACAAACTAGTTTTGGACCGATCACTGAACTGATTGTTTATATTTAACTAAAATTAACTTGCATGCAACGTGCCTATCTAAGCACTAGCTTTTTATCCCGACTTTTCGGCCCAATAACATGGACAGTGGTCAAGGGCAGACTAAAACTGTGATAACGTCTTAGAGGGGAATGAATCGTTAGTTAGTACACTACAAAGGTGCAGCAGACAGATGCTGGGTAAATAATGTACTTACCTAGCTATTATTACAGAACGTCTTAATAGAACGAACATAGATAAAACAGTAAATATACTCACAGAACCTGGAGCAAAAAGTTGACATGCAATCTCGCAACAATATAAGTTGAGATATTGTTTACGAAACTGGAGTGTTATAAACTTCAAATATACAAGATTTTCACTTCATTTCTATTCACTCATTTAAAAAAACGCGTAAACGTGAGATATCTTTGTATGCCTTTGTGGTTATTAAATGTATATGAAACACCTGAAAAGCGTATTTAAATATTACATAACATCTACGAGAAGGTCGGGGTTCACTGTAACGGAAACAGATAGGCAGATAAAATTAATTATGATGGACTTCGCACTCCAAATAAATATTCATTGAGCTGAAAACTTCTGATGGATTTATAAAACGTATTTAAAACTTGGTAAAACCCCAAGTGAAACTGGCCGCACCTGCGATCTACCATTTGGGAATTAGAATATTCATATTTAATTTATAATTCCCGAAATGGGTTGAGTAGAGCCGCGATTCTGCGCAAGCCCCTAATGAACCAATTGTTTGCAGCACCTGAACAACTTATTAGAGAACTACCTGGAGCCGCTGAAAAAGGAAACTTTTTTATCAAACGCCGAGATCAACGCCCTATTTGGAAACATTCAAGAGATAGTGACTTTCCAAAGACAGTTCTTACAAAACTTAGAAGAAGCGCTCGAGGCTGAACCGAACTTCCACCACTTTGAATTCTCAAATCAATTTAAAGTTAGTATTTCGCTCTTCGTGATTACAGTATTCTTGTTTGTTTGTGGTTATCCTGCACTTATAGCAATATCCTTATTTTCAGAACGTACTCTTTGCAGTGGGAAATGCTTTCTTGTACTATGTCAACCATTTTAAATTATACAGCTCTTTCTGTGCCAGTCACAGTAAGGCGCAGAAAGTTCTACATCCTAGTAAGTACTTATTGTAATTATCTAGTAAGAATTATTTAAAATTACCCATACCTAAAATGTTTATTATTTCATAGATGAAGGTAATCAAGCATTGCAAGAGTTCTTAGCAGCTAGAAACCCAAAACAACAACATTCTTCGACGCTGGAGTCTTACCTAATAAAACCCATTCAGCGGATATTAAAATACCCTTTACTGCTTCAACAATTGAGAAATTTGACTGATACTAACTGTGAAGAACACCTTCATTTAATAGGTAAGAAACGAAACCGATATATTACCACATTGCAATTAAGTAATAAAAATACAGTTTGACTCATAAAAAAACTCGTGTATGTAACAGAGGCCCTCAAGGGAATGGAGAAAGTTGCTGAACATATAAATGAGATGCAACGAATACATGAAGAATATGGTGCTATCTTTGATCACTTGTTTAGACAACACCAAAAGTCTTGCAAGCAACCTATAGATCTAAGTCCTGGTAAGCATCTTATTTTAGTAGCTATAAACAAAAATAATAATCGCAAAGTAGCTCCAAAAGTAATTAAAAGTTTTTAGTGTCATCAAATGTTATGACCTAATTTTCACCAATATGAAAATAAGTTTGATTTTCTGACTAAATATAAAGTAACTAACTTTTAATTTGTTTCCAGGTGATTTATTATACTACGGTGGAGTAGAATGGTTAAATATTTCAGACTTTTTAGGAAAAATAAAGAAAGGATTGGAACTGCACGCGATGTGCTTTGTATTTAAATCAGCCGTTGTCTTCCTTTGCAAAGAGAGACTGAGACAAAAGAAAAAGTTGATGGTGAGTGGAACCTAGTTCTTGCATATTATTTGAATGTAATGGCGCTTCGTTAATAGGATTCTCAATTGGAAACATGAAAATCGCCGCGTCAGTACTACGGTTTAGATTAGCAAGTCGTATTTTTATCGAACCGAGGACTTCCATACTTTTGTAATGCCTTATTATAAAGATTTGTTAAATCTTTCCCAGTAATTGCACAAGTTTCGCTCTTGAACTTTCCAAAGCTGGTAAAAAGTAATTTCAGTTTTCAGGAAAAATATTATACAAGACACTTTTTGTATTTAAAAAGTTTAGGGCCCCGCATTATTCGGCTTATCATAAGAATTAAAGGTCAGAAACCTTTTATTGTTAATATAGGAACCAGTTTTAATTCGTTATTTTTAAGGCTACTGTCGTTAAGTTTATGTACGGTGACGTGGTAGTTGCTGATTTAAAAGTATTTCTAGAAATCTTTATGATAGATACTCGTATCTCCCTCATTTTTAAAATGTATAAAGCCAGGTATTTTTACACTTATATGTATTAAACGTTATCAACAATTTCCCATGTACAGGGGGTGTCATCAAAGAATAACTCGAACGAAGTTGAGATCATCAGGTATCAGGTTCTGATTCCTGTGACAGAAGTGCAAGTTCGCGCGTCTTCCGCCAAGGACATGGACAGCCACTTCCTGTGGGAACTGATACACCTCAGGAGTCAGCTGCAACGCCGCTCTGAAAAGGTCTACGTGTTGTCTAACAGGTGAGTTGTTACCGCTTTCAATCGCATTCATAGTTATTTACTAATGTGGGCATTGAAAGGGTTACTGATTTGGCAAACCCAGGTTAGTTTAAGATTTTCCATCTAACTTTTTTTTTACCTAACATGTAGAAACATGGCATGATCCTTATGAGTTACGGCATTATGGGGTAAAGTTCACGTATAATAAAGAAATATTACAAATGTTGTATCTTGTTGTTGCCCGGAAATTTTTGAGTGTCGTGGCGTATACTTATATTTAAATTTAGGTGTTCACATATAGAACGACACGATTTACTGTAGTCTACGACATTTTTTGCAGTGACAACAGATTGTCATAAAGAATCGTATTAATAGGAACAGCTAGGGACGACAGTTGTCCAACGATAAATTAATCGTTACGACATAGTGGGAACGCGCCCTTACTCAATGGCTACACAGCGCGTTAGCGAAATCATTAACAGCCATAATTATGCCGATGACCGATCGTATCTTACACAACATAGTTCGCAACAATACTCTGAAAACAACCCAGTTAACTAACTCGTGATCTAGTATTATGTCTGCAATCGACGAGCTTTTTCGAACTAAACTACACAACTAAGCTCATAATTTATGATTTGTTGTTTTTTTTTGTATAATAGTTCCATGAATATCGTAACAGTCAACATCTTATAGGCCATAACTATAATGGCACGAAAACTCTAACACTCATTTATTTTCTTAGAAGCAAAAACTTGTATTGTTATCTACCTATAAAGATGACTACTATATAACCTTTTGTGCCTTACGATACCTTAATTTATATAAGTTTAAATAAGTTACCAATAATTCGCACACGGGTAGGATTTGAAACCACAACCTTTAGCTAACCGGGCCAACACTCTTACCAACTGAGCTACCGTGCAGTCCACCCACCCGTGCGAAATCCGTGGTCTCTTTTGAATACGTCATTGCGTGACGTCAGCGACATCTACCCGAGCTATTTTGCAACAACAGTGGGCCAAGTAGTTGTTCTCTACAGACTAAATTCAACTTGAATGATGAAGCTTTCGCTATTGAATAGTTTTTAAATAATAAATACTATATCTTAATTCAATGTTAAATTTTATTGTCTAAACATAATAATACAGTCGAAATACCATTGACTTTGTACAAGCAGCACGGCGGACTTCCGGAACGCGTTCCTGAAGACGATCCGACAGATCATCAGGGAGTCGGTCCGGAACATGTCACTTCCGACAACGCGGCCGGCGCCTGCCCCGCCGCGCGCGCCGCACACACTTGACAGAGACCGGGAGAGGCCCAAGCACCAGGTAAGACTGTTATAACAATAAAAAAATCTTGCTGTGCCACAAAGTTGTTCAGGCTTCAAAAAGTTGGACATTCTTTCATGGGAAAATGTATCAATTTCTTTCATAAATACCAAAAAATATTGTAGAATTACCAATTAACAAATTTAAATCAATTATCAAGGATACCTTAATGACAAAAGGTTATTATAAAATAGACGATTCTTTGAATGATGTAAACGTGTGGGGCAGCTCGCACTAGTACAATTTTGTATCTAAACATTATTTTTAAAAGAGGCTTTGACAATAGTGACTGTGTTTCTTGCGCTGCTTCTTCTCAGCACTAGCCCACAATTTGTCCCGAAGCAGAGGTAGGGCTTAAAAAATATATGTTGGGACGTGTATAAGTTACCCCTGTGGGCCTGCATACATAAATAATTGACTTTTATGATTTTTAATAGTTTGAACATGCCACTTTCAATGTACCTTATCTCTACTGACTTCATAGGAATAGTGCAACGCAGAACGTAGCGTGTACTTGTAGCTTCATATTTAAATTGCGGAGTAAGCTTGTCTTACCAATACCTTATTTTTTCTATAGCTGCAGCATGACAATAATGGTATTTATTATAATTTTCTAGGTGCAAGTGATGCAGGGTTCACAGACTCTTGGCAAGACGAAAAAACCAAAAACATCTGGACAGAGGCTATCGGCCGGCAACATTGAGGTACGAAAAAATACATTTTTTCTTCTATTTCCAAACAGTTGTTATGTTGGTAATTAACTTTCTATTGAACTGGTATGTTTCAGGTTGGCGATCTTTCACGTGAAAATTCACAAGACGCAGATGAACCACCTCCGCCTCCACCTCAGGATGAACCCACATTTAGACACAGAAGCAAAACACTAGGTGACACCGCGGGTAAGTTGTGATACCACAATAATGGTCGCCTAAGTCATGTTAGTCAAATATCAATTAATCATTTTGACATATCACTCCTACCATTGATCATACATGTTTATGTTTCGTGTTTAATCCCTAATTTAGTTTGAAACCTAATTTTATCAAATAACCACTTCTAATACTTCTAGTTCCGAATCAAAACTAATGAAGTAACTGCCGTACTCAGAGACGTTAATTAAAGTTAATCCTTCATTAAGTCTCATGCCGTCCTTTTCTATTTCGTTGACAAAGAAAGTGATAGGACGAGACATAATTATAGATTAAATTTAATTGACGTCCTTGAGTACGGCAGTAAGTATCATAGTGGAACCGGAAGTATTAGTCAGAATAGTCTTGTAACACCTGCACCGCTAGCTGTTAACCGTAATGTGATGGTGGCGCATGACTAACACTAACACGAGCTCCCCCCACCCCACGACAGAGAATAGCGCGAAGCGCGCGCCGCCGCCGCCCCCGCCGGACACCGACAAGTCCGACCCTGGCTCCAAGTCCGAAGGCGAGGACGAGCCCCCACAGCCGCCTGCCAAACGAGGGTTAGGCAGAACTCCCAACCACCTCACACTAAGGTACCAACATATGTATGGGTTACCGCTACAAATAACACACCATACCTACACCAACGATAATTGGCACCAGACTCCTCACATTATCGAAACTCGAAATTCGCGTAGGTTTGCTTGTTTTACTCATACATATGTCTTCTGTTAAGAATTTATGTTTTTGCGATTAAACGGTCACGAAGCTTTTGTTTTACAGCACGACGTCGACTCTGAGTGCGGGCAGCACGGGCAGCCAAGCTAGACTTATCCAATCTTCACATCAACCAACACAGTACCAACCTACGATGGTGAAAGAGCTAGGTAAGCAAGAATCTCAATCTCTCAAGTCTTCCCCTGAGAAAAAGAGCTCATCTAGCCAGGAGAAGAAGATCAAGGTGATACGCTCCTGCAGCGGCAGCAGTATCAATAGAGATAAGTCCCCCAACAGGTCAATAGATCGTACCTCACCTGACAGAGACCGCGTCAGCAAAGTGATCGTTTGCAAATCTCCCAACAAATCGAGCCTTAAACAAACTAAAACTATGCACCGATCACCGAGAGGCAGCTTTGACCAATCTAAATCTCCGCGAGGTTCTATCGATAAATCTCGTTCACCCCAGCAAAGTTTTGATGGATCCCGATCACCCCGCGGCAGTATTATGAAATCGCGTGAAAGTAGCGTTGATAGGTCGAGATCGCCGAAGCCAGCCCCGAAAAAAGGGATCATGCGAACACCCCAAGCTAGTTTTGACAGATCGCCGTGCAAATCGCCTAATGTTAGTCGTCGATCTTCAAAGTCTAGCGGCGAAAAGTTAGCCAGACTTGGAACGAATTCTTTAGACAGAATGACTCACTACTCTCAACTAGCCAAAGCTGAGGATAAAGCTATGAAGATGGGAATCGTGGTATCTAAGTCTACTGAGTCAATTGCTAAATCGATTGAGCACCCGACCTGTGTTCAGTGCTACCTTTCTGGGAAAAGACAAACTAAAACCTCCTAGCATAGGGGGAAGGGCAAGTCCCCCAAAACTAGAAGAAAAACGCTGTCCTCGCAGTCTATCAGGAATACGTCATCCGACCGCAGCAGTATTGAAACACTGGACGATATCGCTCATGACCGTGGACATTGCGTTTCTACACGACACATTGAGAGAAGCGAATTCGATCAAATACATGTCTAAAAAGACATTTTTAATTTTATTATTATTTTATCTTTAGCCTATTCTTTAGCCTAACGTGTGTGACAAAGTACCTAAATAGTACCCATCACGATTGTTGTGATGAATATCATCTAATATTACTCGGTGTAGACATTTTAGTCTAATAACCAGTGCTAAAAGGAATTGATTAGTGAAGATACAGTATCGAAGGACAAACAATTTATTTCGTGTAAAGTAACTGAAGTTAGTTAAATTGTATAATTAAATTATATTGTATTTCGACTTATTACTTCTAAATAAAACGCTTTAAATCGTACATTAATTGATATTAGGTTTGATTCCATTATTTCATTCCATTGAGCACTAATGGATTCATTAATGTTGTGATTTCAAAATACATCCCTTAAAGTTTTATTGAGCAACCAAAGTCCAAATTTGTATGTACCTATACGTTAAATAAATATTAATTTTAACACTTACTTCCGAGCACGAATAATATGAATTCAGTATTGATGTGTAGGATACGAGTATTTAACTCAATATAATAACTACACATATTTAGGTCTAATATAATAGGTAGATGAAATAATAACAACCATATTGCGTATGTATAACTAAAAATCTAATTTTAGATGATCCAAGTGCTAAGTGTTATATAATAATGGCTGTGGAATTGTACTGACGTTAATCCTTAATCACTATCGTAATAGTGTCTCTCTTGTTAATTTCATCGACTGTTATTATACATACATCCTGATAGACTAAAATTATTATTATTACGTAGTAGATGGCCATGGATTTGTACCATTAAGTCTTCCATTTCAAACTACCTATATTGTTAAATTATACTTAACTATATTCATTTCTCGCATAATACTTATTCTTCTTCATCTGCTCAATTTAGGAATAAGTTTGTCTGTTTATTGAGCGCAATTATTTTAAACCTCAATAATTATAACTAACATGTATCGTAGTAAATAGTTCTTGCTTAGCATTGGGATTACATGCGAAAATCATGCTAAACAATTTAATTGCAAATGGTTGTTAAATAGCATCAATAGTGTGTCGCATGCTGTCTGTTCATTATATACACGTAAAATATTAATGTTATTATAGGTCATTTCAGCAGAATATATATGTTTTAAGATTTATCCTTTTTGCAGTCTAAAAGCTGCCTGAATAATCGCTAATAGTAATAAAAGTATGAATAAACATAGTACGTCAATCTGTAATGCATGATGTTATAAACAATATAACATAGTTTTAAATAAATATGCTAAATTTTAAATTAAATAGGCTATAAACATGATACACCCACTTAAATATACATAATAATATTGTGTGAAACCCACATTATATCTATAGAATAAAGTAGGAAAACTTCTTCGCTCACGTAGTGCTTCAAATTAGGTGTGCACTATTTTCTCTGTGGATTTAGGAAATGCACGCAATACCTCTCCTTACAATGACGACATGCTAATGTCTCGGTGCACATAGGTAATATTGTGTAAGGTAAGCCCGGCAACCGTCGGACGGTTATGCGCTCCAACGCTTGAATGTTCGATGACCGCCCGCCGCAGATGGCGCTGCCCGCCCACACCGCCCCGCCCACGCCTCCCGATGCGCACGATTTCTACCGGTACCTTTAGCACGAAATTCGAAATTGCGGAAACTACAATCGATTTCCATAATCCTTACAAACCGATAGTACACCTCCATGTTTTCTCCATGCACTTCCTCTTCCGACACCTCATAATATTTAGTGTAATAAATTATAATAATAACGAAAACTAAACAGGTTAACTATCGGTTTCTAACGGGATGTCGAATACGTTTGTAGCATTCGTAACTGAATTTCGCACTAAAAGTCGTGGCGCCGGCCCTACGACGACGTTCATCAAACATTCAACTCTTTGCTCGCGCGCCCGCGACCTCCTGGCGAATCGGTAGAGTGCAATACCGCCATCATTCCAAATTGTTACGAGTTTGATTAAAGAGTTCGGTGTTTGGTGTGTTGTAGGATCGCCCGTGTGGAAACCGCGCGACATGGTGGGCGAGGGAGGTGGAGGCGGGGGCGGGGGGGTGTCTGCGCCTGCGCCTGCGCCGACCACGCTGCCTCGCTCGCAGCGCCCCGCGCCCCGCGCGCACCTCTCCGCCAGCCGCAAGTCGCTCGCGCCGGACCACCGACACTAACCCGCACACGGTACTCCCCCCCCCTTTCAGCCACGGCCTATCTGACGGCACACGCTCCGCTTCATTTGTTCTTCACACACACGACGCCACACGTAGTGTAACCATTCGACTGTTACATCAGAGCTTCTTTACATTAGTTCGCAAGTTGCGTGATTGTCGCGATGCTTAAAAGTGGTTGACTTCCATTCTAAAATACGTGAGCTGATGATGATGTTTCCTCATTATTGGAATGAAGTACGCCACCCTAATTTAAACTAGGTTTAGTCGCGCGACTGACTTTACTTAATTGTAATAAGCAAGCATCTACTGATGTCGCGCTGCTGTCGCACGCTTGCGACTTAATGTGAAGGAGCTATCAATAAAGTGTGGGATTGAAAATCTTAACTTCCGCTTGACATTTCTCATGTCATCATTTACCCCATCCAATTAAATACCTAAGATAAGATGCAACGTTACACATATCAATGCTCTAGTTAGATAGAGTGAGCTCTCCGTGTATCGTTTCAATGACGTGTACAGTCGTGTTTGTGGAGTTAAGGCTGTGAAGTGAAAGGAGTAGGATGTGATGTTAAATAAGCAATTGTTAGCTGTTGTACGGCTAAGACCCGCGTGCTCCCTAAGCAATCGGAAAGCATCCGGAGACCCGGACCGCCGATTGCGACCCCGACTCTTCCCTGACCCGACCGCTTCGCTCAAAGCCGATGCGACGAAGATGAGTTACCGTGCCTCGGTTCACTTAACGCTCGATGAACTCTGTTTACTAAGCTCAAAACTTAGATAAATCTATTCAATACACTTTGAAGCTCAAACAGCTCATGAATCTGCATTTAGTTATCAGACGTATAAATGCGCCTCCAATGTGAGGATCCTTTAAGTAACGGTATACTTATTACTATTTTTA
Organism: Pyrausta nigrata; assembly: GCA_949316185.1. Lineage (NCBI taxonomy): Eukaryota > Metazoa > Arthropoda > Insecta > Lepidoptera > Crambidae > Pyrausta > Pyrausta nigrata. The sequence continues at coordinate 9,656,373 of OX438941.1, read as the reverse complement.
AACCATACTGTGGCACTTAATTATTACCTAATGTAGATGATTGATGACTTCAGTACCCAGAAGGAGCATGGTAACATGACCATTCACCATTAGTTTATTTCGAATCGAATAAAATAGATGGCTCTCAACTTGTAGAAGGGAGAAATCCATAATGAAACGAATGTAATGTTGTCATCCGTGTACATACAGTCTGTGTTAATGCTAGGTTCCAAGAAAAAATCATGTGCCACAATCCGAACTGCACTTCGTTCTTCCATATCTATGTAAATTTTTCTATTATCTTCTGACACCAATTGAAACTTTAGTTAATAAATTTCAAATATTATTAACCCATTTTGGACCTACGACGATATTCCATACGTAGGGTTGTAATGATACAAAATGACAATATCAATAGTAAACATAATTTAAACGTGAGCAATCTTGAATTACATGACAACCATAGTTGTTTCAGGTATATATTATAAGTTGCCGACGTCTATTCTAACCACTAAAGGCGTAAATGGGATACTTTTATTTATAAATACTAAATAACCAATGAGCTGTCAATGAATCCATATTTTACTTTAAAAGGTATAACTGGGCAAGAATCTTATTACTTAGTAAAATGTTGTCACAATCTTATGAATATTTCGTAATATGGACAATAGGAGCCTAGTGCGACTTTAGTGTTAGATAGAGACCTAATCCCTTTTCCTAGACTGAAAATTTTAATCCATCAACTATAAAAACGATTTACCCGTTTCCCTGCAATTATTTACGTGAATTTGTATGGATTAAAATTATTAAGTATTCACTATAATTAAAAATATAGATCACTGAAATGACTAAGTGTATATTCAATTGTTTATGAACAAGGTATGTTTTTGTTTGTTATTTGGACGCTCGCATTATTACATTTGTGCCAAATTAGGTACCCTCTACACTTGTGCTTGTGTACTCATCGACATACTGATTAAATGTATCGTGAGAGTAGTTAGCTGTAATGTATTTAAGTTTCATTTTGTCATGTTGGCAATGCAATACTCTCTACCCTATAGTTCAAAATGCACTCACCCTATGAAAAAGTACACTAGGTAGTTTTGATAATAATTTCTCTTCGTGATCAAATTCGAAAGTTCTATCATAGGCTAGGCGAATGATATAACATGTATCTACGTGATTCGGTTTATGATTTACCGGGAGATAAGTATATTAAAGTTATATAATACTTTTGTTAATAGTGGTTTCGTGTTGCATTGCATTGTATGTAGCATGTGTGTGAGTATTTGGATTAAATCTGTAGCTCTGACAATCATTATTTCTTATTTAAATAAATTACACATACTATAATGTTTTATAAGTTACTGATTGAAAACAAAACGTTGAATATGCACTGAAAAATATGGATATCTCCTTACCTTGATTTGATATCTGTTTTATAAAGTTATTTGGTCAATAAAAGTGCGTTTATTAATTATTCTTAGCATAGGCTCCCAATACTTCATTGTCATTGACATAGCTTATTTAACTCCAACCCACTCACTACAATGGACAAACAATGCTCCGTCAAACCACTGTTTCACCTGATATTACAATATTTATACGGTATCACCATTATATAGATTATGCAATTATTTATTATTGACCACAAATATATTTTAAAATTTATCTATTGTTTAAACATTGTTTTGTGATTTATCGAAATAAAACCTGTTTATTAATATACATATGTTAAAATATTCGAATTTAATAATTACGAACTTATACAATCGATTTATAGATATTATTATACTAAGAAAATATAATTAATAAAATGAATAAACAAATATGAGTGAAAAGTGAAATGAAGGATGAGCTCATTAATTGCGAATGTACTCGTATTTCATACTTCAATGACATTTGAAAAGTAATGTAGGAAAATGAATGAATATTTAGAAAGACTTATTGAAGTAAAATACGAAGGTAACTAATGTTATAATAAGTATTGAACTTTTATAATTTCACGTTGTATTGTTTGCGACTTGTGTTGATTTAAGTGTTAAGTTAATGGCATTCAATGTATGATATAGTTAAATATAAACTTTCCTGAAAAATATATTGGTAATGTGATTGCTAAATTACTGCCTATGCTGTGCATCCACTAAGTTTGTTACTGAATGAGAATACTAAGATAAGATCAGGTTTTAAAACAAACAAATTTATAAATATGATTTTCTTGTTTAAGTTAAAAAAGAGATCTGTCAGTTATCTGCCATACAAAACATACGCTACAAACCAATCGCTTAAGGTTACAGCAACATTTCGGTTCATTACAAAATCGAAATGCCTAAATTAAAAGTGCCTTCACATGTTTGGACGTAAAAAAGAGCACCGAAATCTGAAACTAGTGAAACTCACGCGCAGGGCAGTAGTTTGTCAACTGATCTACCGAGTAAATACTGTATCTTCGTGTCCTTTAGTGGCTTCCAACACGATTACTATAATTTACATATTGATGTATGTATCCTCAATTGATTTCCTATGTAATTGATATGTTACGTTTTTGTGACACATATGGAGATTACTTTTTATTGCTTATGAATAAACATAAATAAAACCAGGTTCTTTTTTGCTGTTTTTCCTTACCTCAGTTTTAAAACTTCTCCCGACATAGTAAATTACGTATTGCCCTCATAAGAGTTATCACATATTTTTTGGTAAATATTCGTTATTAAAACAATTAATAAAAATCTAGTGGTAGCGGTGGTCGCAGAAAATTATTAAATCTGAACTAAAAATAAGTCTATTAGTTATTTTTATTAATAAGCCTATTCACCAAACGTGACAGGCGCGACAATTGTCACAAAAGTTATGAAATCATTTTCTCAGTTATTTCATTTATTATATACTAGTGGTTCCCCGCGACTTCGCCCGCAAAAGTTAGTTTTTCAATATAAACTTTCATCCCCCATTTCACCTTAATGTTTTTATATCACGACAAAATGTAGCCTATGTCCTTTCCAGGGTCTCGAACTGTCTCCATACCAAATTTCATCTCAATCGGTTCAGTGGTTTTAGCGTCAAGAGCTAACAGACAGACAGACACACTTTCGCATTTATAATATTAGTATAAAAAAAGTAAATAGGCTATTACAGCCTATTTACTTTTTTTAAGTATTCAGATCATAGTGCACTAAATGATTATCTAGTTTGGTGTTATTGCAGAAGTGACTTTACAAAATATAGTATAATAATTATGAATTCCAACGACATTTAGTGACCGCCGATTCCAAACAACATATTTTTTTAACATATTTTTGTAATCCCCCAATGTTTACAGCCTGACGTAGTTAAATTAGGTTTGACATCAAATTGTACCGGTTTTTAAATATTAACCCTTTTACTGATCATGAATTTTCTACTGCTATAACGCTTGTGTATACATGATGCATAATTATAAATGAGATGGTTAATTTGGAATTAATGACAGATGGGTGACATGACATAGTGGTGACAAACATTTCAAAATCGCCGTCAATATTTATTCAACTGTTTTAATGTCCTCCTAGCCGAATTTCGACTACAGTGGCCAATCTCAACAGAGATTAGCCGACTGCGCGGGAGATAATATAGTACACAAGTGTGTGCGCAATACACAGGTGCACTCTCTGTTCCTTTTCTCTCATAATTCGGTGAGACGGCAGTCCGACATGACCGTAGAGAGATCAGGCGCAGGACCAACGGTTTAACCTGCTTTCCAAGGCACGGGGGTGATAACACCACCAACTTCCTGACTCCAGAGCTGTGTCTAAGTTATTTCAAGACAGAAAAACCCAACACTTTCGGCCCGACCGGGGAATCAATCCCGGGACCTCGTGGATAGTACCCAGCGTGCTGACCACTAGACCAAAAAGGCAGTCTACTGTTATAGCAGTGGTATGATCATTATTAATAAGAGGGTAAGTAAGCAGGTACTCTTTCAGGAAACATTATCATAATATATGTAAAAGGAACGTTAAAAGGGTATAAATATAAAGAAAAAAGTAAGAAACTTATCTAAGTATATGTGTTTATTAAATCGTACATCGACGTCGATAAATCAAACATTTCAGTGTTTTCGGATTTGAAACCTTAAAATTTGCTAATAAAACAGTTGATCTAGATTGATATGAGTGAAACATTCAAAATATAATTAAGTATTTACAAGGTTAATAATATAATTATTATAACTAGATAGGTACATAATAAATTTTCAATTTCATAATTTTGTTCAGTACTTTACTGTCTCAACAAATTTACATAATACTTATGCTTCTAAATTTTGTTGGCCTAATCCTTAATTCTGATGAGAATTTATAAAATTTTAGAATTTAGTTACCTGGTGTTTTGTTGGTTGAGATATAATACTCGGAGCATACTAAAATAACCCAATCTAAAACAATTATTTCTAGGGAGTATACCTAGTTAATATTTTTTTTTAATGACAGCTGCCTTTCGTTGAATAGCAAGGAGCAGTGGAAGAGAATAAATAAAATAGAAAGAAGTCATTTTAGGAAGTTTATCTATACTTGTTAGTATACTATAACAAAAAAGGAAGCATATCAATTTAAATTAGTATCTTAGGAGCGAGATTACATTGTGGACATGAATACGTGACATAGTCGGGGGAAGCTCTATTTGTGGGACGTCTAGACGATAATTATTATTTTTAATTACGGTCTTTACATCTCCCTACAGTAAAATTATGTTCCTAATACTTAAAGAAATAACAATAGGACTATCTAGGGAAATGTATATCGTACAATACATATATTTATAATGTGGCACAGACTACTTTTTACTTTATTATCGCAATAACCAAGTACGACTTAGTTATAGAGTAAAAGACTGTATCTGCTACATAGACAATGTGCCAGCTATTAGCTCAGTAATCATCATCATTTGATGATGATCACCCAGTTGATGTCTTATTTATTTAAATAAGACATCAACTGGGTGTACCGTGTAATGTACCATCGGGGTCAATTGTGCCTTACCACTTAGCAGAGAGATTCGCTTGACAGGCTTCAGATTATTTTTGAAATTCAAATCAACCGGTCAGTTCAGTATACTTTTAAAAAAAACGATGTCAGTGTAACTGCGAGTGAGTTTGAGTTTTATTGTGACGTTGCTAAAATAGAAATTTGTTTGTCCTTAGAGAACTACAATGTGATGTGCGAAAGATTTGGCCCTAAGACTGGTAAGACGCACTTGTCCTCTATATTAAAGTACTAGTAGCTAGCACATCATTTTCAGATCGTGGCTTACGTTAGACACAGCTTGTTGAAAGTAAGAACATATTCGTGCTGAATATTGTAGACCTATTAATACGGAAGAATCATTAAGTAACAATGAATAATTTAGACATATTTTTGACTAGATATTACTATTAACTTACAAAAAATCTAAGAAACAGAAAATGTATGATTTATCAATAAGGAAAGCTATATATAGTATATGGCTAACACCCAAAGGAAACCGACTACTTTAATGATACCGTCACTTAGGTGGAATGTCAGCGCACACCACAAATTACGTTATTTAAATATAATTTATAAATAAGTTTGTATGTTATTAACCGTAAAGGTATTTATTATAACTTTTAATAAGTTCATTACGTTATCTAAGTTATTAATGAAATACTCGGTTCAAAAGAAGTTTCATTTCGCTATTATATTATGGTGTTTCGTCAAATTATGCTAGAATAAAATTCATCCATCCTAATTTCATATCATATTAAATACGTAAGGCACTCCATTAATTTTGCTGCTTTTTGTCGAAAGAGATCGAAAACACTGACACACACAGGATTCTTCTATATAAATGAAGACCATTGGAAGTTACTGGTTAATACACGCACCGCACTTTATAAGACATGATCTATTTTAAGCTCAAATAAATTAATGTTTTAATTTTAATAGACATACACATTATACTAACTTGTAGTATTATATTAATATAATAATAAAAGTTACACATAATTTTAGCTAAAGATGAAATTATACATTTCAGTTACTTACGGCAATGGCCGAATGAAAAGGGATTAATTTTATTTACGAGTATGACGACGAATTTCGTTGTAGGGGATGGTCTAAAATCTAAATCAATAAATTAACAATATTTTACTGAAAATACTCCTAGGTGGATACTTAGAAATTACCGTTGGATAATGTTAGACTCGATGTTACATGTACATATTAATTGAGACGGGGTGAAAATAATACATTTATTAAGCGTTAATAACTTATTTAAATTAACTATTTTATTAAAAAGAAAAACAAGTGACCCTTACAAAAACGTTCTATCACAGTTACAACCAATAAGAACTCATAATATTTGTTAGGTATCTACTGGTATTATATTTCATGTGTAGATTCATAACACGTTTTATATCATCTATACATGTAACATACACAACGTAACATTTTCAAATGGTTAACACATTTCAGAGTCAATAACTTATGTTGCTGTGATTAACTTACAGCTTATTACTCGTGGGACTTATTATTGTGTATTGTATTAGTGTGATTCCATTGAATTAAAATCGCAACTAACACTTTTTACATCGACATTGTTGGACCCCTAAATATTTTAATTAAAAAGCCATTTTATTCATAAGTAATCTCTTTAAAAATTTTATCAAATTTAACTACCTAAAATACCTACATACATGACTTGTTTCATTACTTCCAGAAAAATTTCGAATGATTTATTAATTTCGCGCGGCGCCTGTGAAGCCCCCAGCAATAAGTCAAGGATGCAAGACGCATTTATATACTGTTCAAGATTTCTAAATGACATGCTCCCACTTGTAACTGCATTAAGTAAGTACTTACACCATTTTCAATATACGGGTACATGTAATGTTAGAAAGAGTATGTACTGAGTAAAAATTTTCAGGAATGTTCATTTGTTTTCATTTTAGTAATGTTGTCATCTTGCATTGAGGATTAAGAGACTGGTATTAATTCGGTATTATTACTACACTGAAATTGCAATTGGTAGTCTTCTTATGGCAGATATGTACTGAAGTATGAAGATCTTACAATTCTACCTACTTGACGGGTTACTTTTTGCATTTTCGCCCTTAATCTTGCGTAGATTCTTAAATGTTTTAAGTGTGTTTTTTTTCTTTCTACTATATGAATGTACAAATATTTGTTAAGATATTTGTAAGTGATGCTCTTCAGGGTGTTGTATATTTTTCTAAACGTTGGTCCCTATAATTGCTATTGTAACGTGATGTGCTGAAGGGGCGCGGGCGCAGGCCGCCGCGCGCGCGGCCGGGTTCTCCGAATAAAGGCACATTGACTCATGATTCATATTGTATCCTATGCAATGCAGTACCAACATTCCCACATCCTCCTATTCACACTTTCTCATTAAGATCACTCTAAAACTAGTTAAAAGGATTAACTAATTATTATTCTACTTTATAATGTATATAAATTAAATGTCACACCACTATTCATCCGATCGTAACTTTGTCGTACACATTAGCAAATTTTGGTATCACATCCAAGTTCTAACAATGAACTTCTCGTAGCTACTCTTTTGGCAACATGGTGGTGGAACTAAAAATTGTCTAATTAGCTAAGGCGATGTCGCCTGGAATTAGCACTAGGACGAAGACAGTACGGTTATCAGTAGTTGTCTTCGCATTTGATTTCCCGCGAGGCGGGTTGGGAGGACCACTGCGGCTCGGCCGCCGCGTCCCACTCGCCGAAGGACTCGTACGCAAAGTCAGCGGCTTCCTCGAGGGCCACCTCTGCGCGGCTGAACGCCTCCGCGAACTTGCCGATTTCGGTGGACCCGAAAGCTTGCTGGAAGGCAGGTAGTGGCACCACAGGGGGGCGTTTCTCCTCTGGCGGGGTGCGCCTGGGCTCCACGTAGAAACGATCGCGAGTCGGCCGCGCTGACTCCGGCGCTGCGCTCACGGCTGGCGTCTCGTGCGTGACACCGGGCCTTGCGCAACTCTCTCTACTATATGGTTCTTCATAAGCTCTAAAGGGTGTCGATCTACCGTCTTGTAAGCAAGCTTGGTTCTGGGCGGGATGGTGGGGACCCTAAAATTTTACAGCAACGAATTGAGACAATATTCATGAAACTTAAAATGTAAATATATTATTACGAATGAAAAGTATTTTACCTTTATTGGGCGGCAATCGGTAGGGTAGCGCATGTGTTCGCGCAAGCAGGAGCTGCGTGCTGCCCAATTGTTTCCGACTGAGTTCGCGCCGCCCCAGCCTCCGCCGCCCAAGGTACCCATCTGAAAAATAACGTTATGCTTATGTAAATACGAAGCATAATATAAATTTTAAAAGTCAAAGTAGTTATGATCAACGTTATGTTTTTAACTTGCCTCTCTTTTGAACCTAACACTGGCTATTAGCCATGCGAAAAAAAGCGAAGTAAAGGTTGTCTGAAAGTGATCGCTCTCAGCGATTAGATCGCTGACATTGTATTTAATTGAATGTTTGACTGTAATGTATTTTTTGCTGCAATAAAGAATATCTATCTGAGCGTGAATCCAAGAGCGTGAGTGATTTTTTCCAAATTAAGTTATCTCCTGGTTTTATCATCTCAAAATCATGCCACTACCACAGACCACTATGCACTTTATAATATTGAAAGATCTGTTGCAGTGAAGTTGAGATGTGATAAAACTAAACTATTTATTGAGCAATTAACTTAATTACCTGATAGTGAGGCCACATCTGCGGCTCGCAGTAAGCGGGGCCACGGCCGTTCATCCCACATTCTAGCGGAGGCTGAAAATTAGAAAGGTACCTATTTAACCGGCGAAATATTCAGCTGGTAGGATTTCAAAAATAAATTAAAACATTATATAACCTACGCACAAAATACTATACAGTTTATGCTTATATACTGTGTAGTATCTTGTAGTACGGGTTAGCACCCGTACTTGCTGAAATACAACCTACAAGTAAAAGGGGTTTAATTACTCTATCTTTGTCACCACCACGTTTCGCGTTTCAATGTTCCTCGATAAACGTACATCCAACAGTATAGAACAACGTCATAAATGTTCTATTCCTTAAATGTAAACATCAAAAAAAACTTTAACACGCGGGTAAATATTGATAAATTACATCAAACCAATTTTAATAGAAAAGACTTAAACGCGTGCGTTCATTCAAAACACCGCGCTTCAAACTCTGACAAAAGTACGTAAAAACTCAACGAAGCGATTCGTTCCAATCTGGCTATTCCTTAGGCTTTAGTCACACAACGAGTGGCATGCTCACTGGCAAGAAATTAATTGATCGCTCTGATGATTTATCACAATGTACTAACAGAATGCGTCATGTCCGCACACCGCTCGGTTAATAGGAAGCTTGACGCTTTCATGCTAGCCTAGTTATCTTCAACTTGCCTCAGAGGCCTTACTCCGGTTGCTGTCAGTCACGCCAGAATGACAACGCGAACGCGCGAGCGTGATGGCTTGACTCGAAAATATCGACATCGTAAACCGGAGTACGCCTCTGAGTTAGCTTCTAAGGTGCCAACCACAGTGTGGCCGAAGCCTTACGTAAGTATATCATTGATTAGGTGACGTCGATGGTGCGAAACGTGTGTTCAGCGAGTATCGATTCAGGCTGAAAGCGAGACGCGCGGTGGGCGGCAGCCGGCAGCAGGGCTTCTACCTACAAACTGCCGCATTCACAACTTTCCGCGTACTTTAAGGAATAATATTCGTGGTTTTTAAAAATCAGTTAAAATGCTACCAGTCGCCACAGTTTATAAATACATAGAAAGTTAGAGCACTAGCAAAAAAAGCCAGACGTCAGTTATTTTCTACTATTTCTAATAATAATGCTTTAATGAATGTTTAGTATCGAAACGAATAGTATCAGATATTTTACCAAATGGTGTGGATAAATATTAGAGAAACAGTAAGAAATAAAACTTGTCTTGATTGCACTTAAAAAATAAGATATAAACGCAATATGTAAAAAAATTCTTCGTAAAAATACTACATTCAAAAATAGCTTTTCTGGGTAACCACTCCTTTTAGATAGAATCAGAGTTGTTTGGCTGGTTATACCTAAGCAATTAAAAGAAAGTTTGTCGGTCTTGTAAAAAACTTTTTCTGAAATCGGACCATTGCTAGAACCAGTAAACCTTATAAAGTATTTTGTTGGCCTCTATGGGTCGCCTGCCCAAAATTTCTTTTCAATTTCCTTGGCTTTCAAGTACCTATACTTTGATACCTATTACCTGAAAACCGTCGATGATATTTTTAGTGCAAAATTTAATTTTTAAATCTACGTTTAAATTGTTTTGCTTAATCAACGTTGAATAAACCTGATATTACAATAGTGACAAGTAGATAACTAAAACAATAGAATGGTGTCATAATGGTGTGCTATTGGTGTACTTTTTAAATGTATAAATATAAAGAAAAACCAGTCAGTAGACGTCATTTTTTAAAATATAATCAAACAAAAGCTTGTTTACGTAAATAAATGTTTAGTTGTAAAAAACGTTAGTTCGTAAATAATTTACTATTTACTATGAGGCAAGATCTGATGACTATAATAGTGGTAAGATAGGTATTGATTCAGACGGAACCCGAGACGCAAGGACGCAAGGTTTCCACCTACGTCCTTGCGCCTTCCGGACAATGTTTGTAGTGCATAGCGCTGGGGACAAAAGGACGTATAATAACTTATGTTTTCAAAATAGCGGGAACGTAGCATATCCACCATATGATATTTAGAAAAATACCAATTAGTAAATTGTAATGCAGGTACGTGTGACTGATTTAGGCCTACCAACCAAGTACTTACTACAAGAATTATTTCTATGAATAATGGGAATTGAGAGTTTCTATTAAATGTCTTTTTTTATACTATTCTTAGCAGGTATTTGACCGTAGTCACACTGATCACACAAGATTGGTGCGAGGTGTAGACACATCATCTATTTACTGACAGTGTATTTATTTAAGAACAGAGGTCAACCTGTCATCTCGTACTGGGCATCGATTCGAATTTGATGCTCCGAGCATACGTTCTTTTGACGTGTCAAATGTCATATTTGAATGCAAACTTGAGCAAATTACACAATTTAAGGCAATCCATTTCCGCGCGCTCACAACCCATATACCTCTTTTTAAATGCACTATCATTGCTTTTATTATTATCTAACTTAATAAAAGCAAAACTTTCGTTTTTCTGAAAAATCGAGCTAAAGTAGCTAAACCTGATGACTTGGGTGGCGTATTGATTCAGACGGTGCGCCCCGAGGCAGAGAGCGGAGGGCTTCCTCCTACGCGTTTGCGCCTCTAACTCCCTATGTCTGTAGTAACGCTATACGACTGCCAGGGTGAAAGGTCATTTGTATCTTGTGTTTTCAAAACACATGTTAACAATGTACAGTTTCCAACTTTTGAAAAAAAGTATCGTCTTTTTTTTTAGGTATTATTTATTTGATTTTTATCTTGTGATTCCAAAACACTTTTACGTTAAGTATGTAAAGTTTCCAACTTTGCAAAAAAAACTTGTCCTGTCCTTTTTGTTCTTCAATAATATAAATGGGTGTTATTATTTGATTTGCCATATGAAAGGCAGAATTCCAGGGAGTGAGATTTGTTATCTCACCCGGGTGCATTACATCTACCCTAGATGGATGCTTCTTTTGCTTATAAGCGAACCGCATAAGCAGAGTAAGTGCATAGTAGTTTCTTCACATCAGTGGCAGTATGTTTTAAGAGCTTTAGCATCTATTTATAAGCATAAATGGGTATCCTATTTGTTATGTTAACTTTTCACGCTTGAACAACTGAATTTTTTGTAAAATATATGTGTAGGACAGACTTATTGTAAGGTAAAAAAACTTCCCTATCGGGCCATAAAAGTTTGTACACGAAAACAACGTAAGTATAAATTCAGAAAATATTGAGCACATATTTTGCAAAATAATATTCATAATGTCACAATTTCCCGACATGCTCGTATTTACAAAATGCCGTAATAACTAAGGCGCCAAACATTGTTTGTTTTAGTCGTGTTGCTGCCTGCATTTAAACATCTCAACGCTCACTGCACTTTGCATTGTAAAAACGACATAACTAATATATATTTATAAATTTGACTTTTGTGAGAAAAGTCTTCTCAAAACACGTTTTTATTATGAGTTTGATGAAGTCTACACTATCTCATTAAAATTATGCATGCAATGGATTTTGAACCTTTAAAAGAATTACGCGATAAGTAACACGTTCCACCTGTATACGAGATAAAATTCAGTCGAAGCGGAAGAAACAACGCCGATCGATGGACATGAACGTCACTATGCACATATGCACCACCACCACAGTGCCCAGAGCAACGGCATCGCGCATCCGTCAGTAATTAATGTCACAGTACAAGGTACAACACTATTTTATATACAGCCTATGGTTTTATTTATAAAGACGACCGTCTTGGTGTTGTGATTCGCGCCGCGGACTTCTAAACCAGGCGGTTGCGGGAACGAATCCCGCAAGGGGCAAATTTTTGTGTGATGAGCACGAGCATTTGTACCTAAGTCATGGATTTTTATAAATGTTTATAAGTATGTATATCTGTTATCCTAGGCACCATAGCACAAGCTCACGCTCAGTTTGGGGCTAGGTAATTGGTGTGTTTGTTGAAACAATACAAAAATCAGGGTCATAGTCGAAATATTAAATAAAATTTCAGATGCTCCTTACATATTTGTAAATATACTACCTCCATGACAATATACGAGTTGCTGTATACATGTTTTAACCCGCTATTTATAATAAATATACAAGTTGTTTATTTTTTTGCCGTGTCGAAGCACGTACATATATACATGTAAACGCATTGTGTTGTGCCCGTATTATACCATGAAGGTATACTTGAGAAATTGTGCTTGAGTGTGTATTTTAACATGTTTAAAAAAACAGTCAATGCTAAAATCTAATTGAATGAATAATGGAAGAACAAAAGGGGGCTTATTGCTGTTTGTTGTTTATAAAACAATATAGAACATATTCATTGACCGCAGCGGCGGCGGCTACATCGACAACAGGCGTATCTAGTATCTAACAAACTGTGCGTGTACTTTATAAGTCTTGCTACTGAAGGGATGATAAGGTAGCGGTAGAGATATAGTGCGGAGGGCAAACAGGGCCGATCGATGTCTCTCTCTGCGACCGGCGTGTTAGCGCCTTGGCAAGACAATTAACTAAAAATGAAAATTTCTCAGTTGTTTTTGCTATAATTCTTATTAAGAATAAACTGTAAAATTTTGAGAATACTAAAATATAATTAATAAAAATGCATTAGGTACAAAAAAGGAGTAAATTATACATGTAGAGTAAGCAATAGCAATAATAGTCATTTAACCATAAAGTTAATATTCCGCTAGGTATATTAACTTTATGTATTTAACTGTAAAACAAGCACTTAAATAAACTAAAAAAAGGCACGGTCGAATTTGAACTACATAATATTTTACTTTGTGAATTCCATTTCATTTCATTCATGTGAGTAAAACATCAACGCACAATGACATTTACACGACAACATATCAATGCCTCGCCAAAACGCGCGAAGGAGAAAACTTTCGTCCGTATTGAAACCTATCGTTTCCGAAGTTCGTTTGAAATAACTTCGTTACTCCAATTTGCCGTAGCGGCAAACAGGTTGCGCTACGTGCTACGGCGCTACGGATCTGTCTACGACGCGCTACGGGATTTCTGATGGAAAAGTTTACTTTTGATCAATTACCTACTTGTAGCTTAAATTTGTGGGTGCGTTGAACTTTAGATTCGATTATGTAAATTTTATATATTTGTTTTATCTTAATGTTGTGGATAATTTAAAAAATATGTGACTTTTAGGTATTTTATTTGAAATGAGCTAATTATTTTACAATATTTTAAAACACCTTTAAACCTACTTATATAGTTACATCCTGAAATATTCGTATCGCGTTAGTAAGCAGTCTATAGTTGACGGCCGTCTTGGTGTTGTGGTTCGCGACCCGGACTTCTAAACCAGGCGGTTGCGGGTTCGAATCCCGTAAGGGGCAAATGTTTTTGTGATGAGCACGAGCATTTGTACCTAAGTCATGGATGTTTATAAATGTATATAAGTATGTTTATCCGTTATCTAGTCACCATGGCACAAGCTTACGCTTAGTTTGGGGCTAGGTAATCGGTGTGTTTGTTGAAACAATTTATTTATTATTTATAGTGTTAATTGTTGAACAAAACTTTTTACACAATGATGTTTAAACAAATTCTAAACAAAAATTTAGCAATTTATCAATTCGCGTGCAACTGATCTTCACCAACCTTTGCAAACTCGAGTTGTACGTTTAAAATTATAATAAAAGGGCACTCAATCAGAATTCCCATCCATACATCAGCGGCGATCACCAAACGTTTCGAGTGAGTGAACTTTGCGGTGTCGTTAACCTCTCTGGGCCCAGTCGTTCGCGGGTGGAACTGGCGGATCTGAGCTGGCACGAACAATTAACAAACGCCTGATATGTTTATCGAGAGACCCTCATCCTTAAATCGAGTGGAAACTGTCATTGGTCAAGATAATCAAGCTTAATTACACCCGAGCAAAAAAAAATATATATTTTTGAAATGGTCTTTTTACTGGCTTTCATTTGATACCCATAGCAAGGTCAGGAAAAAATTAATCCCCACTCCCCCTTTTATTTCCTTTAGCGAACGTCATTTTTAAAATAAATACAGCTTATGTCATTCTCATAATTTTGACAAATTCCACGACACCTCATATGTCAAAAACTGTCCAGCCGTTTGGGCTGTAGGGCGTACCAAACAATTATACACACATACATACATACTCTCAAAAAACATAACCCTCCTTCCGCAGTCGGGTAATTAATTCGATAACGGCGGACTTATTAATGACAGCTATTGGTTAAAGGTAGACCAAACGAACAAAGAGCCAGCGCTAGAACAAGAACATTATGTAAATGAAAGCTCGTATTGGGCATTTTCTCCAAAATAATAGCAACGAGCAATAATGGAAATAGAATTCTAGCACATATGCAATCTGTCTGAGGCCGACTGTACAAACATTAGGAGATAATTACGCTTACTACTGTCTACAAAGAAGAAAATATAAATCCAAAAAAATAAATGAAATAAAACAAAAAATATACCTACTATTTATTAGATTAGTAAGAAAAATATATTAGTAGAGCTTTTTTATGGATACAACGCTTTCGCCTAAAAAATTACATTTTGCAATTTTGAATTAATTACTCATGTGCACAATTTAGCTATACACTTGTAGGTAATACAAGTACATTAAGGTATCCAAATGTGCATATCTGTCAAGAATATAAATTAAAAAATGAGGCACCCGTTTTTGCAGGGAATGCTGCAAAATTTGCAGGGGATTTAGTTTTGACCCTGCGTGTCATATATTTTTATCGATTGTCGTTAAGTGTATATTTGTATCGATAAAATTAAGTGTACAATTAGCTCCTTTAAGTTTGTACAGTCGTCTCCCGGATTTATGTACACATCAGGCGAACGAACGCTTTGGGCAACTGTTCGCGCACGTTTGTACCGAGCAGCGAACATTCTTAAAACTCTCATAGAATATTCGCGAACGAAACGAAAACGAAGAATGAATTCTCGGTATCTGTTTACACAAAGAGAACCGCACTTTGACTTGAAACATGCTAAAAAGGTATTTTTTGCGAAGTCGTGGGCCCAAGCTCTATGGGCCCAAGCATTTGCATTCAGAACTGTGAGATCTAAACCGGCGTGAAAACCATATCGAACTTGTGACATATTTATCCACTTGGTAAGATGAACCAAGCGAATAAAAATGTAATCTATCAAACCAAGCAACTTAACGCTGGCCTATTGAATTTAATTTGTAGGCTGACTTTTAACATGCAGATTGAAGAAAGATTTGTTACTTGTATTCTTTGTTTGCGGGGTCGTCAAACTATCTGCTTCCATAACGTTCCGATTAATTTGAATTAGATTTGTTAGATTATAGTCTGGGTATTAACCGGATTAAGGAACAATTAACAAATGAGTGATATTTTAATTAAGAAAAGCGGAAAATTTGTTGTTTAAGTTTTATTTATACATTACAATACAACATAAATGGCCTATGGGCCAGACTGATCACTGTAATGGACACGTGAAATCCTTGGACATTTATTATCCAGACGTGATGTAGCAGTTATAGCTACACGTAAAGCGAGGCACAGACTTCGCAAGTCATCACCGTTTTGGGATACCGTAGAGTCTACGGCGTAGACAGTCATACAAGTTTAGTCTTGAAAAATTTGAACGAAAATTGAGATGTAGTAATATTACTCATGTCTGACCCGGTAATTTTAACCAAAGTGGAGAGCAAAGAAAAGTTGCGGTGTTTATTTGACAAACAGCTCCGCTCCGCTGTACTCCTTCGAGTATCAACTGTATAATATATAACTATATGTATAATATATAACTGTATAAAAACACATCTCCTCTCCGCATTAGTACAAAATCGCTCTTAAGGTTTAACGTACGGAGACTTAGTCATCTCCCGTTGAATCGGAAGTTTACTTACGTCTCGTTTTCGGTCTCCGCAAAATATAAGTCATCTTGTTCCTCCGTAACATCAGCCACACAAATCCGCACGGATGTACCGGCTAGTTGCTCGTGTGCACGAACTATCGAGCGGTGAGCGACGCGACCACGTGACTTATCGATCAGCGCGCCCACGACACTCGGAAAAATCAACCGCTGACAGCTTTCATAGGGCACCTCCACCTCTCAGGGCCGCGCCGCCCGCCCCGCGGTCCCTCCCCCCACTCCCGCACCCCTCCCCGCCCTCATTAGCGCCTTTGTCCCGCTCACTTGTCTTGTAATATGACGCCGTAATGATACCACTTTCGACTCGATTATTTGTCAACGTTCTCTGTAGTTAAGTGTCTGGTTCAGTCGATAATAAATAGCGCCGGAAGTTTCATTCGTTGTTTTTAAAGTGAATCATCTTTGCGCATTTGTTATTTTAAATTGAGGGTTATTTTTAATTCCAAACAAATTAAATTAGAACAAAAATTCACAGTATCATGTTAGTTCCAGAATTGTTTTGGTCCTTTTTTATTTTACCATTCACTTTATTAGTTGTGATACCCTTATTTATTTAAATTTGGATTCATTTGTTTTCCAGTAATTAAACAGAAATTAAAAAACAGTAATTAAAAAGAAGATAAGTACCAAAATCTGTTTGGAATTACTTCATTGTCAATAATATCTACAAAGTAATGTCAATGAACGCACCACGGCCAAACGCAATATCGATTCAACATTGACATATTCAACGGTAAACTTACCGCGAACATTTTCAAGTTGAATGCTGAATGAAAATCGTTTCCATCGTTCAAATGTAAGGAATGTTTTGCATCCAGCGTTTTTCATTAAGTCAATTTGAGCTTTATTATGAGTGCGTATGATAGGTATTCGTTCGCGGCGAGGAGGCGGGTTCGCGCCGCTGTCCTGTGACACTGACCTACATAATTTAAACTGGCCTTTTCACTCCGAGTTATTGTATAATATTTCGTAATGCAATAAAGTGTCCGCGATTACGCTTTGTACTTGACTTTTTTACGGTTGTACCGTTGAGTTCACTGATAGTTCTCTATATATAGGTATGTTTATTAGCATGGTTCGTTTTGATTTGCGATATTTGTGATTGAACAATATTGTTAGTTATTTCAGTAGTGTTAGAAAATAACTTAGGGTTCATATGATAAACGAGTATTATTATTTTAATATAAGTATTACAATTAGTGAGAAATTGATAAAATTAAAAGTCGGATTTTTTTTTTCGATACCAAAAAAAATCCTAGTTACCTACCTAAGTTAAACAATTTTCTAAGTTACCGATAGTATTTTTTAAATGCCAAAGTTGGTTCCGTACACACAGTTTTTGAGCACCAAAACCACCACCTTTGGGATCGAACAGGGTCTTTATAATGTTAGTTAGAATTTTGCATTATTCGTTTGAATATTCGCGTATTGAATATTTCGCTTGATAGAAAAGAGGTGCAAATTTCACTTGCAAAAAGTTAAGATAGTAAAATTAATGAATATGAAAACCATGAAAAAATTGTTCATGTTTATCTTTTTTTTTTTTAGATCTTTTCAGCAGGTATGCCACCTAACATATTTTTAAAAGACTAGGCGGAGGAGATGCAAGTGTCATTTAAGATTGCTTAAATTGCATAATCGCTGCGCATATTTCGCACATGAAAATGAGTTTACAGCAATTTTATAAATAAAAATTTAAATAAATTAATAAAGTATTCTTATAGTTTTTGCCGTTGTGTAATAAGGAATACATTTAAAGAAAAGGCTCTGAAATACCACCAGGAAACATATAACTTAAAGGGCAAACTTCAGCAGGATTTATATCAAACCAAACTCATCTAAATCGTTTTTCGAGGTTCATAATTATTTTAACGATGTCTCGAAGTTTCTGATACTGTAGATTTTAAATTCTCACGATTGAATTCCTATCATAAAAATGAACCGATTCAACGCGCCCATTCCTGACTGAGCCTTTCTCTTACATTTGCAAGGCATAAAGGCAATTGCATATTTCTTCATAACCTAAAAATAAGGTAGGTACAGTCGGCCCCGGATCAACTTAACCAAAGCTATCAAACATTTCACATGATATGGAACTCTATGTAATCAACATTATGTCCTCCTAGCCGAATTTCGACTACAGCGGCCAATCTCAACCGATATTCAGCCAACTAGGCGGGTGATATTATAGTGCACAAGTGTGTGCGCAATACACAGGTGCACTCTCTGTTCCTTCAGTCTCATGATCAACATACGGTAAATATGGTTGCGAAAATGTGACACATCAGGGTAATTGATGGGACCGTGTGTACTATGCTTACCGTAGGCGGGTGCGGTAGGTGTTGCGCGGGAACGAGCGGGCGCTCGCGGCGTGCAATCGCGCGGCGCACGCGCGTCTCCTTCGACGCATACGCGCCATATTCTGAAAGTCACAAATTATTAGGACACTATATTGATTTACGGACACGTCTACCTGCGTGGGTATTAAAAAAATATGGCGCTATTACTGATCGCGCATGGAAAGAGAGATGCCAACATCAAAGGTCTACATAGAGACATAAAAATAACATGATTTTTTTTAATTAAAGTACTTTATGATTAAAAATTGAAGATTACAAGCTAAATGCTTCTTTAAAATTCCGAACACTAATAATATCCACGTATTTGAGCAAGTTTCCTATTAAATGTCTAACATAGTTTGCAGATAATAACAAAATATCTTAAAACTAAGAGGCATTTTCGAAAATAAAATGTATCAAGGCGAAATCTTTTAATCGTGTTTCAGATTCATGGCATATATAGATAAAGATATGAAAAAACATATATCTGTCTTTCAGATCCATGAGATCTTCCATTGGCTCAGGCATGATCAAATCGAGAAAGACGAATCTATTCCATAAATCACCTTAATACCCACATAATCACGGTGCACGTAATAGTTACTTTTATTTCTAACCATGGTCCAAACTTGTTAGGTTCCCCGGTTAACAGGGTCACTGAGGTCAGATGGCAGTCGCTCCACTGCAATTACCTGTACTGCCATATCCTGGATCATGGTCTAAAGCGATGTAAGTGCACAACCGGGATAACGCTAAGATGATAATAAGTTTTTTTTTTTCTTAGTATTTGGTGTCAACTGGACCAATTACCAAAACACATAAAACAGACCGAAACCTACGCGAAAATGCAATGCATACGTGTGAAACTATCTAATAACTTTCACATTATAGTTATCTCCCTACTATGACCATTCTTAGATGTCGCTTGCAAATATCTTTGTTATTTATTAATACTTTTCATATTATTTGTTTCTTACGTTTACGCGAAAAGTCGAAACAGTAGAAAACAGAAACAGAAAAGACAATTTTACGGATTACTTTTCATCTTAGCGTTCCTAGGAAGTCAAAAATCAGAATTAAAAAAGCTG
The DNA here is from genome assembly GCA_949316185.1 of Pyrausta nigrata. Taxonomy (NCBI): domain Eukaryota; kingdom Metazoa; phylum Arthropoda; class Insecta; order Lepidoptera; family Crambidae; genus Pyrausta; species Pyrausta nigrata. The sequence goes on along the minus strand of OX438941.1, from coordinate 9,636,322 downwards.
TTGAAATATTAGTCAGGATAAAAACACTCCTTATAAACTGAAAACAAAGTAATACAGCGTTACGTATTACACCGTTTAATGTGTTATGATTTATTAATAAAGGCACATCAAATATTCATGAGTAAAGACAAAATATGAATAATGCATTGCACTTCGTATTTAATGAAAGTATCCTAAATGCTATCCAGAAATAATAACTTGCAAGGAGTTGTATTATGAATTTCGTGGAACAATATTATTAATGAAATTGGTGTTATGAAAAAAAGAGAATTGTAGAAAATTATATTTCTACTGCTTTTCGGATTCCATTTTTATAAAAACAAAACAAAGATCTTCAGATGGGCCTATTCTACATCTAAACAAATAGCCAAAATTCTCACCCGTTAGTATCAATAGTCAAAGATGTCAAAAGAAGTTTGTAAGTATTTCCATCTTTACGAGAGAATGCATTGAAATTCTAAAGAGACATAAAGACAAGAACTACAATAATAACAAAATTTAATTGAAATAAAACACGAAAATAAGTACGCGTAGTCTTTATGAAGTAGGTAACTTATGGTTGGCATATCAACGAATTTGCATGTATGCATTTACCATCGAATTTAGATAGCTATGAATTTTGGATCCTGTACTCGTAGGTACAAAAATACCTCTAGCGTACGTATCTGAGTTGTTATTACGTTCCAAAGGAAATTGTTTACAACTGAAACACTCATCCAAGCCGGAATATGTCAGCATGTTTAATTATAGCGCTGTCACGGCCATATGTAAACAATACATGACAATACGTTCGACAATAGAATAGTTTTATCGGATTTTGTTTGTTGTTTTGCTAACTGGAGATGACAGAGAGTTGTTTCATAGGCTCACGTGCTCGGTGGTTTGCACGGAATGAAACATGCAAAATCCTGCAGATTTACCGGTGTGGCGGCGAATCTATCCCTTGCGTCTTAAGGGCTGAATTTTCCGTTACCTTCGATGAATAAAGTTATAAATAATAAGTCATTTAACTAGTTTACGGATATACCAAATCCCTCTCATTTGAAACGTATTTGTATGCACAGAAATACAGAATATAAAAATTAATCCTTTAATTAGTAAAATCTCAAAATGTTTAACTGTTTTTCACATGGCCAAGGTTTTAAAATTGTATCATGCATAAAATCAGTTAATCTCGAATCTAGCTGAAGTCATATTTGAATAAATTTGACCGGAACGAAAAATATTTTTTCAAATCCGACCTCACACCTCCTTAAAGCTTTCCTCGGAACAAAATTAAAATACAAATTGTTATCTGTCGCGGGAAATTGTGCGAAAAACTTCATCTACATATTCATTAATCGTTGACCGACGAGGCGCCTGCCCACCGGGACCGGGATTGAACCCTAATGTCATTATATTAGTGCTGTTCCCGTCGCAATCAAACAGAAAACGCAACTATTTGACAGTTTAACCGTAAAATATTTTAAAACGCTATCACTCTTATGTTAGTATCATGAAAATTTTACAGGAAATAACACATTGACAAAATTCCAAATGAAGTAAGACAACATGCGTTCCATGAAGTAATTACTCAGTTCAATATGAGAAAGTGATATAATTTTGCCCATCAATTTATTATAGCTTACTTACACACACGCTAATTAATTGCGTGCATGCAGCTTGACCTGTTTCTTTATCGACTGAAACTCGCCCGCTAATATCATTAGCGATTGTGAACTTCAGTAGGTACTCGTATATTTCACGTAGCATACAATAGGAAGTTTGCAGTGAATCGCAACGCGGGCGTTAGTACCCCGGTCAATATGTAGAGTGGCGAGAGAGGGCGATCAATGCGGGGGGCGCAACCACCTGTGGAGTCCCCCTTCCCCCCTCAGCATCGACACGTGACGTCGACGAGAAATCCACCCAAACGTAAACATTAATTCTTACTTCATTCTTCATTGTTGATTGTCGCTTGTGCCACGCGCATTCCGATCTCTGGCGTATTGGTAAACAAATTTCTAACGCGACGCTCGCAATTCGAACGTGCATGTTATTGACGCTGAACTAGTTTAAGGCATGTAATTTAATTATGCTCAAGGAATTAGGGCTGGTTGCGGACTTTTTCATTATGTAGAGCCGTACTGACAGACACTAAGGGATTTTCATCAACACTAAGTTCCTGAAACTTTAGCTAGGTAGGTAAAAAAGTGTTTTTATATACATAAAACACATTATCAGGCTGTAGGGGAAGCAATCAGGCAACTACTCAGAGGTAGTGAAACAGGGTCTAGACTTAACTAACAGCTTTTCTTGCGTCCTCTCTATGTATGACAAATTAATGTCTGTTAAATATCAACGTGAGATAGAATCATGCGAATAAGACATTTTAACTTTGAAAACTAAAGAGCTGTTTTTTTTATACCCACAAAATGTATTGTATCAAAAAATATTTTCTGCAAAATATTAAAGTGCATATTTATCACTATGCACTTTAGTGGTAAACCATACATACATATTTTACTAGCTATTTTTATTTACTTTTACTACCTGTTTCCTGAAATCTGCTTATGCAGTTGGTAAGTTTGTTACGACTTTGAAAGTCATAAACAAACTCTCTGATAAAGATTACGTAGGGAGTTGGAACGTACTTGTAGATAACAACTGTTTCTTTGCTTATTTCTGACAGATTAAGAACGTAAAAAGTATTTTCTTACAAATGCAACCTCTTTATCATTCAAAATCAATTTGGAAATAAAATGAAATCCAGCAGGTCCACATGATAACAAGTAAATACACAATAGACGAAACTTGGGGTTTTGATCTTTGTGTCGATAAATCTAAGAACTATTTTTGCCAAATCCACGAAAAGTAAAAGCAATACCAACCCATAGGCAATACATGTTCATTGTGGTGGGGCTGGTGCGCGGGGTATTCATAGCGGTAGTACCGCGCGTAGGGGTCCTGCGTATGCGCCGGGTAGTAGGCGTGCGCGTACGGCGCGTACGGCAGCGGATAACCGTAGGCCTCCCAGCCGGCGTACGGGCCCGCGCCGTGCCCGCGGTACTCCCCGTAGTTGCAGCAGTCCATCGCTCACGCGCCCGGCAGGCCACCCGCCCGACCTGGCCATCCTCGCCTGCCCACGCACCGCCACATCACTCGAACTTAACGACGCATCACGCCGCAAACATTCCGCGACAGTTTCAAAGTCAAGAGTTTGGCGCGGCGGGAATAAGGCGCGAGTGCGACGTTGGTTAGCGGAAAGAGGTCGGTCGAGTTTGCCGGCGACGGCGAGATCCGATGGAGTGGCGGGGCGCGGGCCGCGAGGGAGGGGCGACGCCCGCTCGCCGGCGGCTCGGCGCAGCGCGGCGCTCGACGGACGCCGACTGAAGGCGCCTGGAATCGATACGCCGCCGCCACCGCCCGCCGCACGCCGCCCGCCGCTCCGCTACCTGCCTGCGCCCGTATTGCGCGCGAACTTTGTCTTCCCCGACGGAATTTTATATTTAGAACCATGGTGAAACGATTGATCGATACTTTGCACTATTAATTAATACACACTTTCACTCGACGGTAAATAGAGATTGACTGGAGATACCCGATGTTTGTTTGCGGGGTGGAGTCGCGAGTTAGGCCGATGTTCGGTTGTTGAAAAGTAGAAAGAGGGTAATGCAACTTTTGAATTAACGAGCGTTAACTTTTTAGCGGCGGTGGCGCCGATGACTGCATGTGTGAGATGCGATAGTCGTATATCCTTGGATAGTCGCAAAGTTTTATCGAATTGCGCGTAGGCGGCAGTGACCCATATTGCCGGTAGTCATGTGGCGCAGCCCGCGCCCTGCGTCCTTCGCGTCGCAACGTTCAACCTTCCCGCGAACTTTTTAACCATTCATTTAATGATTCTTAAATAGATATATAAACTTAATAAAAACCTACAGCGCAGGGCTACATTACTTGTCTGCTTACCTTAGCTTCATCACATTTTAATAAGCGAACATAATAAACTGTATTATTTGAAAGTACTTGAAAAGGCATATAAAATATGAGTTTCTTAGTTATATTAAAATAGGAGTAACATAACGAAAAAATTGTTTCATATTTTAAAACACAATAATCAATGCTTTACCACTGGCATTTTATTACGAGGTAAAATAAAATAGAGGTTGTTGCCTAGGTACTCATTGTTTTGAGGAAAACGTTGATAGTAGACTTGTTCGTTACATTCTACATTCTTTTACTCGACTAGGTACGTATATCTTTTTAAAATATACTGTATGTACTTACGACAGCGCATACCCACATGTCATGTAGTGATAACCTCGCCAGCTTCAGTTTTTATAGAGATGCTCTATCACATTTCGAACAAAAGTCAACATAGGAAGCCCGGTATTGTGCTCAGGCATCGATAATATTTAGTTATTCATATTCTAATATTTCTTGAGGTGGTCCATTTGGTAACAATGGAACTCATCTATTTTAATGTTAATCCGTTCCTGTCATAAATATTCAGTTCATTCATTCAATTTATTTTGCTGAAGTATTTGAAAGAAGGCTAAAGATTTTGTTTTATAAAGTTGTGAAACGAAATCGTTGTTTATAGAAGTTGTCTTTGCGCAAGCGTACCGAGCTCGAGGGGTTTGAACGATTTGTACAGCACTAGCTGTCACTAACCATACCGCTAAAATACGGAACAAACCGTAGATAGATAAAAACTCGTAACAAAAACTTTATTACTTACTTTTGACTAGTACGTTTCAGGATTTATACACATCGTTAGATTGGCAATACTAGCTAGCATACTCAAATTAACTGCTTAAAGTAGCAGCTGTCTATAAAATAGCATCATAATATTACCTTTTCAAAAGTAAGTTTTACTTTTCATGAAATTGTATTAAGTTCTTACATACATTAATGGTACTAGGTAGGTACGTACCTAATAAACTTTGTATTTTCAAAGTATAAGCACAGAATAAGTACTAGTACTTCGTACAGAAGTATGACTTAGCATTGTATTCAAAGAAATGTCTACTTAATGTCGTCAACAATATGGCGTAATTTAGTTCGCCTCAGAGTCAAGCACATTTTCGTGTAGACACCTACAAAAATCCATTGCAAGATAATTTCATACTTATTGCTCTGGAATATGATTCATAATACACTAAACCTATTCAGTGACGTAATATCACGCGACGCGATAGGGTTGACTGCTACGAGAAGCTTCTAACGCCATCTAGCGCCTCTTTCTAGTACTTTATTCATTCTCGTCCACCCAGCAACGTAGCCGCGCGGCCGCCGGTGAATGAAACGCGCGAGCTTGTCGCTGCCCGGTAGCGACACGCAACTTGTTTTAGCCCCTAAGTAAGGGTGCCGCGCGTAGGTACGTTTTTGCTACCTACGCGGGGAGATACACAGGCCTGGTAGAAGATCAAAATATACAGTACTTAACCATGATGACTGATGCATGGCGATGACTGCTCAAGATTATTAGTAAAGTCAGCCTATTAGATCCCACTGCTGGTAAAAGGCCTCACCTCAACTATGAGGAGAAACGAGCCATACTCCACCACGCGGGCTCAGTGCGGATTGGTGGAGGGGTGTCTGTAAGGCAAGTGACAAACCTTATTGTCAGATGTTATCAAGCTGCCCTAGGGCCTCTGACTGGGCATAACGACTAATACCAACAGATATTAGCCGGGACCAACTGCTTAACGTGCCTTCCGAAGCACGGAGATGCTTGTCATGGTCGTCACTTTAATGGTCGGAATGGTCACCCATCCAATCACGACCGCGCCGTGAGTTGCTTAACTTTTGGTATCACTACCAAAGCGCTGCCGCCACTGCACCACAACCACCATGATTAATACATTTTGTGCTAATTAGTTTCTTTTCATTTTGACGGTTTTTTTATGGTAACGTAATGTATGTCTAAGACAGTTAATGAGGCAATCATTTGCTCATAATTAGGCGACATGTGAACGCAGCGATTTGAATTTCAATTAGGTGTTCACAAGATAATTGGCTATTAGCAATCCATTAAAGCAAATACTAATCTGGTTATTGTATGTATACAGTTACACACACTAGATATGGTTAGTTAGACGAAAGTTGCCAGTTGTCACTGAAAATTGAAGAAATCACTGAAATCATATATTTTAGCAAAGAGAGTCCGATTTATGTAGGTAAGTATTTTAACTTGTAAGATATAATTATGTGTAGCTTGGAAGATAAAAAAATAAAAATGTTTGGATTTGATAATTATGGATTGTTTATGCACCAAAATGGGGATTGTTTATGCACCAAAATGGGGTTTGTTTATGCACCAAAATGGGGAAGGGATTTACAGATTTGGCTGTTTTTGGTGCGTCCGTAATGTGTATAAGTTTTCTTTGAGAAATTCGCGGAATTCGTTGGACTATTTACTTGGTATGCGAAACCGAAGCGCGTCTCGTAGAAATTTTACAGAATCTGACCAACTAAGCTAACAATTCCCAAAAAAGTTAGGTTTCATTTTAATTACTAATATTGTACATGAATATTGTAAATAGTGTGATTTATCTATATATTATGATAATAATATCAAACTACCTACATGTTTAATGTATTGTATACTTATCCATACTAATATTATAAATGCGAAAATGTGTATGTCTGTCTGTCTGTCGGTTAGCTCTTGACGCTCAAACCACTGAACCGATTGAGATGAAATTTAGTATTGAGACAGTTCAAGATCCTGGAAAGGTCATAGGCTTCATTTTATCGTGATATAAAAACATTAAATTACCAGTCTAATAATAAAGACACCAGTCTAATATAACTAAAAAAATCCCCTTGGCTAGGGCTACCTACTAATATACAATCGCCTAGTTCCTTCCTAGTTCGCACATAGAGACAATTTAACTTCAGTTTTCTGTCTTCCATTAAGGTAATGAGGTCATACCTATTACACCCACCGAATTAATGTCTACCTACTAGCGTAGTAGCACAAGAAGTGATCGAAACTTGATTACGCCAAATTGTGGTCCATATAAGAGCCCGACCTTATAATCATAAAACCTAAATGAATGTGCCGATCGATATAAACATCTGTTTATGTCCTTGTGGCGCGAAACATGAAGTGTTTCTGAAACCCGGAGTGTCAGAGTCAGACAAATCAATAAAGGGTTTGCGAAAGTCAGGCCAGAATGACCTGTTATTATTTATCGCAAATAGTTGGGTGAGATCGCGATTAGTACCACGCAGTACCATCTGCAAACGTGTCTCGGTAAGTGTGTTCTAATACAGGTTGTTAGTATAAGCAGTCTTATCCTTTAAGGGGCTGAATATGACCATCAATACCTTCGACTTTTGCTATGGGACCATGGTCGAAATCTTTAAAAAAAACTGATGCTCCATACAAATAATTCTGCTACTTCAGTGACAATGTATGGGGCGCAATTTTTTTTTTACGATTTCAGTGTTGACTTCATAGTAAAAGTTGTAGGTATTGATGGCCATATTCACCCCAATTAAGGATAAGTGTTCACAGTAACACCCTGTATATTATATATGTGCCTTGCCTAGTAGAGAAGCCAGGCGCGGGTTATCATGCAGATTGCGGCGAATCAATAGGGGCGCCTCGGCCACTGACGGCGGATGACGATCAATAGCGGCCCACTAGAGCTGTCTCCGCATTATGGGGCTTCCTCGAACGCCCTTACAGCTACCCACACCTACCTACACTTCGTACCTCGCACAATGCAACTCCCACACACGTGGAATGCGAAACGTCTGCGAGCGCTACGTTTTAAACTGGGTATATCAAGTCCCTTGAGATTGTACGAAACGTTTCACGACGATTAGCCTTTTCAGATGCAACGATTTAAATCTTTGTTCAAATGTGAATTTATAATTTACGACTTGGTGTTGAATTTCTTTTAGTAGGTAGGTATAGGTTCTGGTAAGTACTTTTATTGAGTACGACTTTAAATCGTAGATTAAATTTTTAACCCCTTGAGGATCATAAGACCGCCGGCGGTCGCATAATAATTGATTATTATCTATTGTGTCTGGAAACTTGATCTCTGAATGGTTAAATAAAATATTCTACTATACAGGGTGTTAGTGTAATCAGTCTAATCCTTTAAGATCTGAGTTCACCAAAGTTTACAACAACAACAGCACCGGTTAACTTCGATGGACGGTTAATTTTCATACAAAATATGTCAAATAATGCTAGAACATGCTAAACAAGAATTGGTGAACTCCAGACTAAGGAGGTGAATATTTCATGTCCATTATTACCCACCAACCATGACCAAAATTTAAAAAAAAAAACAGTTGCTTCATATAAATAATTCTGGTACCTCGATACCATATTTTTACTTTTTTTGATGATGACTCCATATTAAAAGTTGTTGGTATTGATATATTCACCCCCTTCAAAGATTACACTATTTATACTAACACCATGTATTATTAAACCGTAAGTAAGTACCTACTTATAAATTATAATGACGTTTACTCTAGTAGACACACTTAGATTTTCTTACTCACCTATAAATTTGTGTAGGTAACTTACTAAGGTGCCAACCTACCTCTATGTATAAAATAGACTTAAACTAATACACTTCTGGACACATCTATTGGCCAACCTTAGAGCTTAGGTTTCGATGGCCCCTACCGAAATATGATTGCTAGATTGAACAAAAACTGTTGATGCAGTTTTAAACCTGATACATTTTACCATCTCGATCGTATTGTTTAAAATTTGAATTCAGAATACCATACGACATGGAGCTACGCCTAACAAGTCGGATATGCGCCTTGTTAAAGGCAATTGATTTTTGAATCAAAAACATGTTTTATCAAATAAAGGTTTAATTTAATAACGCGTGTTGCCTCCATGGGCATCTACCACAGCTCTCATACGATTAGGCATAGAGTTTATCAACCGCTCTATGAAATTTTGAGGGATCATCTCCCATTCCTCTTCTATGGCAGTTTTCAACTCCTGCATCGTTTCAATGGGGTTCATGTCTGGGCTTCTGGCTGGCCAGTCCATAACTGTGATGTTCACATCCCGAAGATATTCCCTGACGATGCCGGCCGCATGGGCTCTTGCATTATCATGCATAAAAAGGAAATTTGGGCCCACATAGTCCGCGTATGGTATCACGTGAGGTTCTAAGCACTCACGAATGTACCTTTCAGCATTTAATGTTGGCAGCCGTGATCGTGTAACAACCTCAAGTTGAGTTTTGCCGCTCGCGGATATACCGCCCCAGACAGTCCATGAGCCACCGCCACAAGCAACCCTCTCTTCAAAGCAGCATTGTGCGAAACGCTCTCCCTTACATCGGTAGACTTTCTTCCTTCCATCATTGCCATGTAACACAATTTTAGACTCATCAGAAAAGAGTACACGGCTCCAATCTTGCTGTGTCCAATTTAAATGACTGCGTGCGAAATGTAGGCGCGCTGTTCGGTGGGCTCGCGTTAGTTTGGGCCCATTAGCTGGCTTGTGTGGTACCATATCGCGTTCTTTTAATCTTCTCCGAACAGTTCGAGCGCTCACAAATACTCCGTGGAAGTCGCGAAGTTGGTTTTGTATCTCAATGGAGGTAAGGTGACGACTTCTCAAGCTGGTCGTCACGATGAATCGATCCTGCCTTTCAGTTGTGACCCGAGATCGTGGCCTTCCTTGGCGACGAACAAAGCCGCCAGTCTCTAGGTACCTCCGATAAACATTTCGGACCGCAGATCGACTTAAATTAAGTTGAGCACTTATGTTTCTTTGGCTGTGTCCGGCCTGAATAAGTGCCACAGCTTGGGCGGCGACTTCAGGTGAAGTATCCATAGATTATTGATAGAACCTCACCTTAATGTTAAGAATAAGTAATGTTTGTTGCAAAACCAAAATTTCAATTACTTTTTCAAGAATTAAATCCAAGTAAACCAATAAAACCAAGTTTTCTTAGTATTCGATTGTTTGATATCAACAAACAGGCTCCAAATTGTCTTTTGTTTCTTTAAATTCTGTTTTCGAAATTCAAAAAAAGACTATTGAATGAAATTGTGAATGTGCCAGGTTCAAAACTGCATAAAAACTTTTTGCTCGACCTAATATACAATTTTAGCTAGGACCAAACGAAACTGAAAATACAAGGTGGGCCAATAGATGTGTCCAGAAGTGTATATGTTATGGTCCTAATAGGCACTTATTCAATATATATTTATTTCTGACAAAGTCCATAGTGTTAGTAGCAATAATCTTATGCTAATGTTAGTAAGGGTTAAAAGTAACAAAAAGACTAAAATACATTAAAAACACATGACTCACTTCAGCGCAAGTCCGTGAGAAATTGCGCTGCAGCGATTCATGTACGCACAGTCCATCCTGTCCGCAATCATGCTCAGGATACTGTTGGTGCTGGCCTGCACCCGGCGCACAGGGGATGCGCATCTTTTACGCACTGTCGCATAGAAGCAGTATATGCGTGCTTCTGCAAACATCCCTGAGGCACTACAGAAGCGGGGCAGCCCCAACAGCACCCTGAGGGCGTTGTTGTATTGCACAACTTATGGTACTTATGGTATTATTATTTACTTTAACCTACAATCCGGCGGTATCGGTATATTTGTTTATGTAGGTATTTGTGATCTCGAAATAGGCTCTAACGATTTCGCTGAAATTTGATATGCGGGGGTTACCGGCGGTAAAAAATCTATGTAAATCTAGATAATTTTATGTTTGGGAATACACGTTTTTCTTCCGCATTGTTCAAAGCAGAATGTGTTCACTAATTTCACACCAGATATCATGAGCGTTGTGGCCGAGTAGATTAGTCTGATAGTAATTATGTGCCTGGGATTGAAATCTCGCTTGACGACGAACTTTTTACTTTTGTTTTTTATGTATATTCAAGTTTATAGCTCTTTTTTAGTTTTTAGACAAGTTTAAAAAGTAAAATGTAGTAAATGGTTGAGATATTATATTTCTCATGAGTAATGTCTAACATTTGCCTATATTACAACATATAGTAGATGATAGTAGTAGATAGATAGAGCGGTCGCTCAGGTACTTACTTTTAACTAAGTTAGTAAGTGCCTAAGGAGGCAGGTACATACCTCCCTACCTACTTAACCCAGATGTTAAGGAAAAATCAATTCTCAGTATCATAAGGTCCTAAGTGAAAAGAAGGAACTAAATTACATCTTCAAAAATCGGATATAATTGATACAAAAATTATTTTAAAAAATGTTGTACTTAAAAAGATCCAAATGATTGAAAGGTAGGTACATCTTTTATGTTTATAACATATTGAAAGCACATAAAAAACTAAAAAATAGTCATCTACTTATTAAATCTACCTGTCATTTCTAATAATATAGGTGTTTCTTTTAAGGAACAGTAGGAGAAGCTGGGTTAATGATAGATCGTCCAGCGCCCTGCTAGCAGGATTTTTTGTACTTCCGGAAGGATGCATTTTTATTGGGTCACAGTTCCTTAAATAATTATAATTAAAACTTAAAATTTGCATGAAAAAATTGTGTATTTCTTTCTCTTTCGCCTGTATATGATATTTTTTACTAATCGGTACCGCTATTCAATTGGCAAGCGATGGCGCACGGATATAGACGCGGGCAGCGCGTTCGCGCGCCGGCGACGTGTTTCGACCTGCCCGGCACCGATCACGCCTGGAGTCGCCAACATTTTGGCGAGAATTATAAAATTACTTTTAGCTTCATAGTTCCAAAAACAAATAACTTCGTTCCTAAGACAAAGTCCAAATTACTTATTTTTATACCTTTAGGTAAAAAGAAATGTTGTGTTTGTGTTAGTGTTTGAAGTTTATACTTTAATAAATACAATATAAAATACGTCTGCGTTTTTTTTTTACACCCTCGCATGGTCTGGATCATTCTCAATGCAAATTAGTAGGTACTACATTGAATTTCTTAGGTGGGCGATAAAAAGTTCACGGGGTAATCTAGTATTTTATAAAAGCAAACCAATGTTTATAACCCCTGGCGATACGAACGTTCATGGTCAAGGTCACCGTACTGCCGGAAGGACCAGGAGCAGATTTCATACAAACCCCGTACTTCCAGCAGGACTCAAGGTCCGTCTTCCAGCAGGACTTTTTGAAAAAATCGGACGTACTTCCGGAAGCGCTTCCAGCAGGACACGGGGTCGGACGATCTATCATTAAAGTAAAGTACCATAGGTATTCGTAGGTAACTAAGATAAAATAATTCCCTTCTGGTTTATTAAGTGATACATTTCACTTTGCAATCTAAAAATTAGATATTGCAATTGAAACAATGATCATGCACCTACAGCGTTAAGAAGCACCTGGAAATTTTGACAAGCTTAACCTACGCCTGGGTAGCCGAGTGGTTAGGCAATTGCTCGGTATGCGAGGAATGCGGGTTCAATTGCCGCCTCTTAATTAATTGCTTGCAATAGTACATATGTCTTTCAAGTGTTGAGGATGTAAGAGGTGTAACCCAATAACATGCCTCTATCGAGCGACTCCTGGACTCCATTCAGCGATGACCTCCGAAAGTAATGGGATGTGCACAATTTTGGTTTCATGAGATTTACTTAGAATTTTTGAAATTAAATCGAAAGTTTATGACAAAAAAGCAGGAAGTGCGACACTACAATACTAGATAGTTCAAGAGATCTATCCACCATGGCAAAACGGCGGAGATGCCTAGGTCCATGAACTATCTGCCCTTATGTTTAAAGAAGTGAAACTATGATGCTGAATAACACTGTCTAATTTTAAAGTCAATAGTACGGGATGTCCAAATATATTGGAAATCGAAATGAATTATCCTGTTGTAAATTTATGAAACCAGCTGGACAATTATCTTTGATTCGGGATGTTGCTACCTATCTAAACATTAACCAAAAACAGTCTGCTCTGCTGTGTCGATAATGTACCTATCTTACTTACTTGGTTATTAATCGGTGGTTTACCTACTTTTCGGAGGCCCAGTCTTTTTGGACTTTGCTAGAACTCGTAAATCCTTAAGGTGAGTCTCCCTCCCTCCTGTATCAATCGGCTATTTACAACGCGACTCTACAAGGCCACTTCGAACCGAAAGACTTTTCGACGATGATCTCCGAGAATGACGCGAGGGATTAGTTAGGTAGGAGGTTGTGGAATCAAGGTTTGGTGACTACGGACTCGTAATAGTAGGTTCAGCATACATTACAGGCATGGCACTGGCATTATGTTCGATTCCAATATAGGCTGCTTCACTTTTTTATAAAGTGATAATTTTTACAAGTTTAGCGGCATTTCGGGTAACATTTGGCCAAATGTTTTTTTTTAAAAAAAACTTACAATCTTCTTTTAACGAAAAGTGACCTAGTCTAATGTGTTCAATCTAGATAATCTTTAAGTTCAGTCTATTTCTTTCAGTGCTAAAGAAACGAAATGAGACAGACAACAATAATTAAGAAACGTCAAATTAAGTGTTACGATTTGTTACGTATTTTTACAAGTTTTTGCGTGATTTGTATAACTTTAGTAGTACGCGAATGACATCTAACCTTTAGACAGGGGCACATTGGAATCGAACCCATAGCCTGTCGTCCGCCGTAACGGCCGGCGCGCTACTAGACGGGCCTGCTACTGCTGACCGAGCCACTGCCCTCTCGCATTATTGTAGGTATTAAAATAAAAAGTATTATAAATAAAACATATTAATATTATAAATAAAATATAAAATATTTTAATAAATACAATCATTGAGGGGAAGATAGAAGGGAAAAGGCAGAGAGGGAAACCTTGATAATTTATGGACCAAGTTAAGAAGTTGGGCGTCGTGTTGTATCAGCAGGTCAATAGAATGGTAGAGGATAGGGAAAGATGGAAGAAACTCCACTGACAAGAGGATTAACTCTTAAATAATAAAGTAAAAAAATATATATAGAAACTAAGATATTCAATAAATGAAGTCAAACTCAGCGAATCCATACAATATTATAAATGCGAAAGTGTGTCTGTCTGTCACCTCTTGACGCTTAAACCACTGAACCGATTAAGATGAAATTTTGTATGGAGACAGTTCGAGACCCTGGAGGCTACATTTTGTCGCGATATAAAAAATTAAGAGGGTGGAATGGGGGATGAAAAATGTTTATATGGAAAATCCAACTTTTGCGGGCGAAGTCGCGGGAACCACTAGTTTGTCTATAAATATTAAGTGACTTCATTGAACTAAAATAAAACTCAAAATAAGAAGCATATTATTTATTCCATAACATAATTTAAAATGTAAAATCTTGTAAAAATCTGAATAAAATATTCAACAATAATTAATTTTAATAACGTAATTATACTATAATATTACAATATGTATGTAATACCGACCTAATATACTTTTGCATTTCAAAAATAACTATAATAACATTTATTCTAAGTAAAATATTTTAAATCTTTATCGATTTTCACTAATGGCATTCGACACATTGGAGTAGACAACAATTTTGCTACCAAAATAACCTACATAAGTATCGTATTTGAGATAATAACAAAAATAATTAAACTTACACTAAAGAAGTATGCCTTACCTAAAAAACAATGATTTCGGTAACTTTAATTTGTTTTATAATTTAAACATAATAACATTGTTTTGGCACAACTTACCAAAAATATATTATTATTATCATTATACTTGGAACATGAGTCCGATCGATATTATAGCCTGTCTGAGGCAAAAAAGGAAAAACTTTGTCTAATTGAAAATACTGATAAAATTGTAAAATGGACCTTTGTGCATTTCTGCATTGGATCATATACCTACCTACCAATAATGGCCTAACTTCAGCTTGTCCAGATATAAATTTTATTTAATAATGTCTACATTGTGACATTATTATAAAAGTAAAACAAGAAAAACGGTTATAGACTAAACTTACTACGAAAATGTTTCAATACAACTACATTTCAAAAACAAATCTTATATTATTTCTTGTACCCAATCTTTTATGTAATTAGCTATTTTCAGTCATCAATGGATGACAAAACAGCAATTCCATGATTTATTGAACAATTAGTCACAATTCCTCCATTAGCACCAATCAATAACACTACTATCTACTTACCTTAGCATTTTTGCTTTTTTGCACCACTGATTTAGTTTCAATAATCATAAAACATAATTCTTACACATGTAACAATTTGCGACATGCAGTTACTAGTAACAAAATAAAATAAATTACTAACTAAAAAAGAACAATCTGAATTCATAACATTGATGAATCTCTAAACACAATATCACAACAAAACTGCGTGCAATATTATTTCATCTTATCTAAAACATACTGGATTTATTGACACATCAAAAATCAGCCTACAAGTTTCAATAAACTACTAAAGGTATCATCCCACAAGGCACATTTTTAAACCACCATTATAGTCACCTTTGACAATACCAAATGTTAAGGCACATCTTAATATCAACAAATAAATATTAATTTCGTTGCCCATGTATAGTCCACATGTGCTCCTTGAAGGTCTCACGCATAGTAAACGACCTTGGACAGAGATAGCAACACAGTCTGTTTGTCAAATCTGAGTGCATTAACCTTACGTGATACTTAAGAGCAGATTGGTTGGAATATTTCATTCCACAGTGGGGGCAATCTCCACAGATAGCTGCATGATTAGACTGCTGATGGGAGACTCCTTGTGATGTAGAGGCTCCGCTGCCCAACCCTGGGACAGACGACATTCCAGCCAGCAGCAGTAAAGCCTGGGATTGTTCTTGAGCATATGTGTTGTCATCAGTTCCATCCTGATGTTCTGAGAGCAACACTTCAGGTTCATAATCTATATCCGATTTAGGAGACTGTTTCTCTGGCTTGACTAACAAATCTTCAGATGTGACAGGCTTTAGTGGACTTTTAGAAGCTGCATTTGTAAAAGTAATTGAATCAGTGTTGACTTCTTTCAATCGGGTAGTATGTATGTCTGCATTTACAGCTTTCTTTGATGCACTGATAGCCACATCATTTTTTGATGGATTTATACCTTGAAAAACAAAATCAATAACAGTTAGTATTTAATATATGTTCATTCAAATGTAATGAATGAAATGTATTCCAGGTAAAAGTATTAACAGTGAATCTTTTATAAAATATTGTTTATGTAAAACTGTATAGCAGCAATAAAGGCTTTATTATTATATTAAATTAAATGTAATAATCAGATATTTGAAGCACATAAACATATTTATTATTAGATTAACTCACCTTGAAGTAATGACCTGGCAAGCATACTGTTTTCATAATCTGGTAGACTTTCATCATTTTCAGAGTTGTTTTGAGGAGTTGTTTGTAAATTATCATCATCTTCCCGCTCTGTTTTTATTATCAGTGGAATGTTCTCTCCTTGAGAATTTATCTGAATCTGAAATAAAGCAGGTAGAATTTGTGTTTAATATAATTTAAAAATTGCAACTAAGTGTAAGTCAGTAATGGTGATTGAATACTCTCTAATATATACCTGTGTTGATGATGAAGACTTTCCATTAGTTGTGACTGCTGAATGATCAATTTTACCCTCAGTTTTTTTTTCTACATTATTTTCAGGTACAAATACTGAAGTATCAGATTTCGCAAGCTGTGAGAGATTAGTTCTGTTATAAATATCACATGTTTCTAGGATTTTGCTCTTTTTGTGTCCATCTCCAACAATCACATCATTAGGTTTGTCCGAAGTACTGCTTCGTCTCTTCTTTAATGCTGGAAGTTTTGCTTCCTTGTGGACTCCCCCAAAATGAGATTTAGAAGATATTGTTAGCTGAGTGTATAACTTGTTTGTTGGATTTGGGGAGGTAAAGTTTTCTTTCTGTAATCAAAAAAATATTGATTGATTAACAATATCTAATGTTTTTTTTTTTTCTAAAAATACTATGCAACAAAATTATAATGAAAATACTATTGAAATCTGTATTATTATATTGTCTAGGGTCTGGGTGTTGTGGTACCACTGTTTTCTCTGATTTCCATAAGATAAGCTTTAATGAATAACTGACTTTGAGATCCGAGTTTTGTCTGTGATGTTGTAATTTTTTTTAAATTTATTACAATGTTACTTCTACAATTAAAAAAGGGGGCAATTCAGACCTGCTGAGTAACTCCCGTCAATCCTTTAACTTGCAGCAAAGCAGCAGTGTGCAGGAAAGAGGAAAGTTTGCTTTCTTCAATGAAAACTTCTCCTTGGTACATGTATGAGAGTAAACTCACTATGTCATCAGCTGACACATCTTTCAGTATTATTACAGGATGCTGACATGGGTTTTCCTGGAAAATTTACAATTATTATTTTTAAAATTACACTTAACATAATTATCTGAAGTTTTATGACAGATGATATCAAAATATCTGGTGTCAATATGAACCTTTATCATATGTATTATTTAAGGAAATCAGGCAAATATAAGTGATAAAAGGTAAGTTTTTCAATTTCAATCTATATCAAATCTTACTAAAACTCTCTAAAATCAATGGTTGTTCATTGACCTACTCTTTCAAGGACACAAACAATAACAATCACACCAGTTTGAGAAATAGAGATATAAAATTATGCAGCAATATGAACATCAAATCAGATTAATAAAATAGCCTACATAATGTGGAAAATAATAATCACGAGAGAGAATTATTGGTTACAACAAAAAATCAAATCAAAGTGTCAGTGCAGTAAGGTAATGGTATAAATTGTCTTGAATAAAAGTTGCTATGAACATGAAGGTTATTTAGTGTCCCCAGTCATTCACCTTGAACACATTCCTGAAGTACGGACTGCACGCGGACAGAATGACTTTATGGGCCTTGATGTTTCTGCCTTCGCAAGTGAGTGTAACGTCCACTAAATCCTCCGAACATTTCAACGAATCCAAAGCACTCACTATGTTCGTTTGGAAGTTGTTCCAACGTAAGCAAAACTGATCTGCCATTACTACGTATTCTGCTGAAATCCCTGCAAAAATAATCATTTTTACTCAATCCCATCTTTGACAAACGACAGCATAGATAGAAACGTTATGAAACATGCTCATTGTAAGATATTCTACCTACCGCGGCAGTTTTGCACATCACAATTTCGTAAACCATTAGACTTTTTGTCAATTTATGATAGATAAAACAATTTATCAGTTAAAAATGCACTAAAATGCAATGCATGACCTCCATTGACACTTTCTTTCACTTGCGTCGTTGTTTTTTTATTCACGTTCTGGGTAGGCAAAAGAGTACAGTCTATACAGCCGATTATTAAGCTTATTTTTCACTATAAGATATGAATTATATTATAAATTATTATTTATTATACACGGTGTTACTTGGCATCCATGCCATATTCCCAAAGATAAAAGAAGGGAAAAAAAAAGAAGAAAAAAAACGAAGAAGAAGAAGGGGCGGCGTTTATGATGTTAGAAAGAGAGCGCAATCGCCGCGGCTCTTTTGTGCCGATGAACAGCCAACAGTGATGTGTATGTGCTACGATCGTTATTGGTGTGCGTAACAGATTGTCGATAAAATTAAATAATCAAGATTAAAAATCAAAATTTTAGGTCACTATTTTTTTAATGATTTGTGTTCATTGTCCGTAATATAGTAACCTCTGTAAATATGGCAGGGATGCAAAGTAACAGCGTGTATAATTATTGTATAGCCTGCCCAGAAATATATGGCACCTAGCCATGTTCCAGAAAACAACTGAAACCAATTTCTTCTACTGGCAAAAGAAACCCCGAATCCTCATTGACATTTCATAATGATTATAGGTTTATAGGCCAGACATAGAGTTCAAATTGGCCCCTTCACCCTTCACCCGGTATTACATTGCAGATTATTCCAATCTACTGACGAGACGGCTGACTTTCTAACATGGGTCCCGACTGCTATACAATTATTAATATGGGTACCAATTTAACCCATGTATGACCTCTTTCTTGTTTTAGGGTTTTTAATTTCCAATTACACAGAAAAGCAGTCGGGTTTTTTAATTTTTTAAATTACCGTTATATATTTTATTATTTTTAGTTTAATTATTAAAAAAAACACCAGACAGCAAAAATTATTGTATACAATACAATAAATGGTCTCTTTACTGACTTTTATTTGATACACATGTTGCTATGCTAAGGAAAAAATCAAACCCCCTTCCCCCCTTTATTTCCATTTGCGGGTGCCATTTTAAAAATATATATAGCCTATGTCACTCTCACAATTTTGACAAATTCAACGACACCTCATACGTCAGAAACCGTCCAGCCGTTTGGGCTGTAGGGCATGCCAAACAATTATAACCCCTTCTTCCGCAGTCGGGTAATAAAGAAATATAGGAAATTTTAATTGGGTCTGGTTTCCTTCTACGAAAGTTTTGACTATGAAACAATGATAGTGCATTTGAAAAGAACTGGATGTGTCAGTAGCACTGCTTGCATTAAGTTAAGCAATTTGCTCAATTTCGCAATCAAATTTCGTACACATATGACATTGGACACATAAACGAACGCGTGCTAGGTGCATCAAAGTTGCGCAGCAACACCGCACAGTAGGAGATGGCATGTCTACCTCTTTTTTAATAAACTGTCATTGCTACGAAATATATGTATATTTTATCTCAGATTTCGCTCACCATAGTTACTTTTAGAACCGTTAAGACAAGATATTTATTATATGTTTACCTTTAATTTTCTTTGTCATGCTCACCCTCTCGCACCTCTCATAAAAGTCGTCACCATCCTTCGTAGTCAAAATTGACCTTTAGCGTGAATCGTCCAAATTGGAGGACTCGAAAAAATTGTTACAAAATCCAATTGAAATTTCAATTTATTAAAAAAGAACTCTAAAAAGTAGTTAGTGACAAAACTTGACAGTTGAGTTGACAGACAGCCTTCAAAAGTGAATGATTTTTTGTTTTCTTCAGATGTTTGGATTGAAAACCTCAGCAACCGAAAGATTTATCTAGAAACTTAGTGAAATTTTACGATTCCGGAGTCGTTCAGTTTAAAAACTACAGCTTGTTATTAATATAACAATGGCCAACGATCCCGAAAGGTTTGATTCCATGCTTTTAGCCATGGCCCAACAACACGAGGGTGGAGTAAAAGATGTAAGTATTTATTGAAATTGAAGGCATTTCTTTTGGAGTTCGTTTTGTATAATTCTAAGTTTAAAAATATTATATGTATACACGAGTAATAAACGTAATTGCAATGTACTTAGCTGCAGTTACAGATACCCTTTATTATTGTTCAATATAGAAATATTTATTCATTTTTTTTCACTATGCGTGTGACTGCATTATGCACTTCTTTGTTTTGGGTAGGTACTTAAATGTTAGCCTCCACGCAATACGACAAAGAATTATGTTTTTCGCAAAATCTTAATGTAGCAACTGCTTAAAACATTAGGATTATAACCTCTAACATTATATATTATCATGTGGTGAACAATAAATAATTATATATGGCACTCGTCCGGATAGCGATGGGACGTGGGTTTGTGTCCCACCGGATGACACATTCAATTAATTTTTGTGAGCGAAATTAAATTTGATTTATTATATATGTATTTGAAATAGAGCGCAAACAGTATCATCATTGTCATATGTTTTTTATTTTCAGCTTTTAAAAACAATTGTCAGCTTTCTTGCAAGAAAAACTGATTTCTTTACGGGAGGGAAAGAAGGTGATTGGGAAAAAGTAAGAATTCCATAGTTTTTCTACCCTTGTCTTTTTGCATACAAAATATTTGCTTCGAAACTATCAAAACCAAATAATCTGAAACATGTATGTTTTCTTTAGGTTGTCAAAGAAACATTTTATGAATATGCAAAGCAAGCCCGTGAAGAAGCCCTAAAATTAAAAAAAGAAAAGGAAGAAGCGGACAAACGTCTTAAAGACATCCAGCAGAGAAAGGAACAAGAAAGACTGGCTCAAGACTTTGAACCAGCAACAGTAACAGAGGTCACCGATCAAGAAGCCAACAAGATACAAGAAGAGATTGAAAAGGATAAAGTTAAAAGTAAATTTGAATGTTATGTTCATCTTGATAGTGAATTAAAAAAAATAATCACACATAAACATCCATACTCCCATACTAATTTATAAAGTATGTATAGAGGTATTTGAATCCTGGGAAAGGACATAGGATAGTTTTAATCCTAGAAATCATGCTTGAAAAAAGGTGGAAAGTGTATGATAAATCATTTGTGCGGGCAAAATACCAGGAAACCTCTACTTATCTATATCATTTGCTTGTCAATAGGAAAAATTATGTTTAGATTTTCAGGCACTAAATAATTATCTGATGATCTGATCTCAATGTCTGTACATGAAAATTTTTTAATTTCTTAGTTTTTAATACTTAAATTTCATAAAAAACTGTGTTTTTACAGAAACAGAAGATGGAAGCGGTGATGGTGCTGACAAAGATGCAGATGCAGGAGACACACCTGATGATGATGATGACCCTAAAGAGAAGGGAAAATTGAAACCTAACTCTGGAAATGGGTGTGATCTAGAAAACTACAGATGGACTCAGACTTTAGAAGAAGTTGAGGTATGTAATGTTATTTACAATTTATAAATAACTAGTGGTTCTCCGCGACTTCGCCCGCAAGAGTTGGATTTTCCATATAAACTTTCATCCCCCATTTCACCCCCTTAATGTTTTTATATCGTGACAAAATGTAGCCTTTGTCCTTTCCAGGGTCTCCAACTGTCTCCATACCAAATTTCATCTCAATCGGTTCAGTGGTTTAAGCGTCAAGAGGTAACAGACAGACAGACACACTTTCGCATTTATAATATTAGTATGGATTGGTTACTTATTAAACTGCCAGTGCTTATACAAATCATATGGTGTGATTATGGAACCACAGGACACAGAAAGGAGTTAAAAAATAAGGTTGTCTATCTTTCCATTTGTACTAATAAAAGTTTCTTGATCTAGATCTGCGTTTGGGATTGTTGTTGACACAGAAATATTGTTTCCTTTTGAACTAATAAGCATTGCATAAAGCCATTTTTTAACCTCTTTCCCATGATCTTTGTACTATAGGCGGGTGTGTCACCTAGCTGCCGCATGTTTTTACGTAAAATCTTGTACTGAACTATTAGTGAGTGATAAAGGGGATTTAAACTTTTTGGAATATCAACCCCGCCGCCATTGTGATTTTTTTTTCAAAATCGCGGCGCACTAGAAAACACATGTGTGCATAGAGGACACATAGAGGAACAAAAAATATTTGGATATACATTTTTGTTTCTTACGTTTACGCGAATTGTTGGACTCATTAAAACACAATTTTACGGATTACTTCGCGATTTATTTACATTTTATTTTAAACCTGACGTTTCGAACACTACAGCGATCTTGGTCACAGGGAGACTAAGGTATTATTTGTCATTACAAAGTTTTGAAAAATTTTAACTACCATCACTCAATAATATTAATTTACGTTCCTATTTACGCAGAAAGAGCTAACCGTGTCTTGAGATCTTGCAGTGCTAGGTGTTGCTTTGGTTTTTGCTAGAATAGGATCCCATGCCGGTAGAACTTTCCAACCATCTTCTCTATTGAAATTTGGATGTTTTCTAATTTCAATGGCTTCACGTAGCATTAGAGGAATAAAACGCCGTTCTTTTGCAAGTATTTTAGGTTGGTCAAAACGAATGAAGTGGTTGGGTTTGTCTAAGTTCACACACTGCAGATTTCATGTTCCGTCTATGTTTTACGTTAGCTATGTGTTCTTTTATCCGCACGCCTATACTTCGCTTTGTTTGCCCGATGTAGGAGAGGCCACAGTCACACTCCAGCTTATACACCCCTGCATCTTGAAGAGGTATGTTGCACTTGACAGGTGGTAGGAATTGGTTAATCTTCTTTTGCGGCTTGAAGTAAGTTTTGATTGAAGCACGCTTCAAGATATTACCAATCTTGTCAGTGACTCCCTTCATGTATGATAGTACTGCAGGTTGGCGTTCAACTGTCGTAGGCTTGGCACGGGGTCTGCAACGACGTGGTACTGGAAGCTGGTTGTCCCGTAGTACCTTCCTTACATGCTGAAGCTCAGCAGCCAGGTGTTGGTCGTCACAGATGCCCCTCGCTCTCTGAAACAAAGTTTTGCCCACGGTAGCTAACTGTGAAGGATGATGGTGAGACGCACCATTGAGATATTTATCGGTATGGGTGGCTTTTCTAAAGACTGTGTGGCTAAGGGTATGATCCGAATTCCTAGTTAGTAAAATATCTAAGAAAGCTAGTTTACTGTCTGCCTCAATTTCCATAGTAAATTTAATTTTTGGATGTATTGAATTAAGATGATTAAGAAAAGCAGAAACACTATTGGTGGGTAAAATTGTGAAAGTGTCATCTACATACCGCTTATAAAACCTTGGTGATATAGGTGATGTGCTCAGAGCTCGATCCTCAAAATCCTCTATGAATATATCAGCAACAACTGGGGATACCGGAGAGCCCATTGCTACACCATCGGTTTGCAGATAGAACTCATTATCCCACAGTAAATAGCCAGATGTAAGGCAATGTTCCAATAGTTCCGCATATTCTATTGGCATGTCGAGTTCAACCAGCTTCCTTTTAGTAATTTCAATGCAGTCCTGTACTGGTAAGCTTGTGAATAGGGACTGTACATCAAAACTAACCATAGTTTCATCATCTGGTAATTGTAAGTTCTTAATTTCGCTGATGTAATGGTAGGAATCTTTCACATACGCCGTTGTTTCTCCCCTTAGCTTTGATAATGTTTTAGCTAAATGCTGAGCCAATCTGTAGGTTGGGGTATCAATTTGACTCACAATGGGACGTAGCGGGATATTAGTCTTATGAATATTTGGCAACCCATACAATTTCGGTGGTTTTGCACACGTAGGTACTAACTGTTGAACATCTAGACTTAAACTGTCACTGTGTTTTCGTACTAAGTCGCTGGTTTTCTTCAGGATTTTGTTTGATCTACTTTCACGCGTTTGTAGGTAGATTCGTCCGACAGCAACTGCGACATTTTAATTTTATAGTCCGATGTATCCATGAAGGGAGTCACTGACAAGATTGGAAATATCTTGAATCGTGCTTCAATCATAACTTACTTCAAGCCGCAAAAGAAGATTAACCAATTCCTATCACCTGTCAAGTGCAACATACCTCTTCAAGATGCAGGGGTGTACAAGCTGGAGTGTGACTGTGGCCTCTCCTACATCGGGCAAACAAAGCGAAGTATAGGCGTGCGGATAAAAGAACACATAGCTGACGTAAAACATAGACGGAACATGAAATCTGCAGTGTGTGAACATGCCTTAGACAAACCCAACCACTTCATTCGTTTTGACCAACCTAAAATACTTGCAAAAGAACGGCGTTTTATTCCTCGAATGCTACGTGAAGCCATTGAAATTAGAAAACATCCAAATTTCAATAGAGAAGATGGTTGGAAAGTTCCACCGGCATGGGATCCTATTCTAGCAAAAACCAAAGCAACACCTAGCACTGCAAGATCTCAAGACACGGTTAGCTCTTTCTGCGTAAATAGGAACGTAAATTAATATTATTGAGTGATGGTAGTTAAAATTTTTCAAAACTTTGTAATGACAAATAATACCTTAGTCTCCCTGTGACCACGATCACTGTAAAGTGTTCGAAACGTCAGGTTTAAAATAAAATGTAAATAAATCTCGAAGTAATCCGTAAAATTGTGTTTTAATGGATATACATTATTAGACCCCTGCACCCTGTAATGTGTCTTTATCTGACTGTGTCAGAAGAATGGTAATGTTTACTTTTTAAGCATTGTCTTTTACTCACTTATCGATCTTTACCTTTAAATGTCTTAGTAACGTGACATTTTCGGGTACCATGTTACTGTAATTTTTTGTTTCTTTATGTGTTTTCTATCCATCACTTTTATTCTGCGCCGCAATTTCGAAATAAAATAAAAATGGCGGCAGGTTGGTATGCCAGCTTCCATACAAAAAGTTTCAATCCCCTTACTAAAGTTTTCTTTCAGTGTTATCTGATTTTACAATGAGTGTGTGCATATATCGTGATCGTTAGTTGCGAATTTCCGATATTTTTTTGGTTTTTCTATTCTAGCTCAATTTTTTTATTTGCTCTTCTCTTGTCTATTATATTGTAGTTTGACTTTGATTTTTATTTAAGAGAATAGATACACTAGCTAAAATTTTAATTCGACATTGGTTCTATAGTACCAAAGGCCCTTCAATACATAATTAGGCCTGTCTCAAAACCAAGGTAGGTTTGAGTATTTTGTGTAATCATTTTGAAAAACAATTGTATGTCGGTAAAGCCACACGCAGTATAGGGCTCCCGCACCTAATTCAAGAGTCTCTGAGCTAAACCTAAGCCAAAGATAGATCGATGGACTTGAGGAAACTACAAAAGATCCTACGGAACCATAAAATACAGTTTTGGGTAGCCACTGCCAGGGTGTGCAAATAAAATACCTACTCACTCTCTTGGTAACTTACCAGGAGTCAGAACATGTCAAGCTGCCATTTTTCAAAGGCATGGTTTTTGATGCGCAGCTTGGCATAAACATGCATTCGGTTGATTGCGCTACGTACCTGGGAGTAGTTGCTGAGTATTATGTATCCAGAATGTACAATACATTAGGGTTAGACGATTAGGATGGGCTGTTCGTCCCGTAGGACACAGATTTATCACTAAGAAAGGATAGTGGGAGGTCCCATTATCCTTTATGTTATTGGAGATCAGGAGCTCTATTTTTTAATTACTCGTATGAAATTCTGTTGCCAAATGTGACTTCATTTTCTTCTGCTTAAAAAATGCGGAGTTTCAAATGACGAGCGAAAATCATTAGAAATATGCATGCGAGTGATTCAAAAATAGAGCTCTAAAATACTCTTGAAATTACTCTTAGTTGATTGATTAGGTATGGATGACGACAGAACATCAAGCTTAACTGCGACATCTTTGAGCGGGGGCACATTGAAACCATAAAGTTTTTTCATACATTTTGTATAGCATTGGCACAAATCGAGCAATCGAGCGGGAAACGCTCGCGCTCGCTTGATCTAAGGCTCTGCGCAGAAGGGCCACCACCAACCACAGCCATCGGTGGCTAGCGACAAGCTGTTTACATTATTTTTAATATGTCGCCGCACACGTGTAGCGAGTGGCGCCCACACGCGACACAGTGTTCGCGAGACGCCACCGCTGCACCCGTGGCGGCGACATATTTAGACATTCGCCATTTTGACAAAATATCTGTCAAAAGATCTAGCAGATGAGTGTCAATTAAAGCGGCCACCGACCACCTTCGTTTGCGCGGGACGAAAGGGCGTGGCGCGTGGCAGCCACCGGTGACGGTGGTCGGTTGCCCATCAATGCGGGGCTCACCGTACGAACTTTTCGGACAGTAAAGTGGTCTAAGGCTTTAGATCACTTTATTGTCCGAAAAGTTCGTTCGTGGACCTCTGCGGTCGCCAAAGGCACGCTGAATGTCAGTGCGGACGGGTGAGGTTGCGGGGAAGGGGATTTCTTATGACAGTGGTGTGTGATTGGCGCTAGCTCGCCTCCCGCACGTCTTACGGGGCGTAAGGAGGGTCGCGCAACAACTTATCGGACTATACTGACCGTGACTAGTAAGTGGCTCATTGTGCGCAGGTTCAAAGCCACTAGTGGCCGCGTCTAGTGATTTAATGTGCCCGCTTTTAGCCAGTTGTCGCAGGGGCGATTTTGTGACTAAAATGGGTGATTTGTGCACTACATATAAATAATTAAAAAAACTAAGCGTACCTATAGTTTTATTTATGATTGATATCAATTTATCACAGTTCTTCCGTAGCATACAACATACAAAAAATACGAACTCATCATAAAAGTATTCTAACTTAATATTTAATTATCCTACAGGGAGTTGAATGAAAGACGCAAACTTTCATGTGGGTACGAAAATGTGCATCTTTTTCTGTCATTTTTAATTCGAATTTATTTACATTGGTGCAATAAGTTTTACTCAAGTAATAATTATGAAAACATAAAAATAATTTACCTTAACAGGTCAACTCCAATTACTCTAAACTACACAGTTCAAGATGAAAGAAAAACATTAAGTATTCTCATTTATGAATACAACTTAATATCCTACATTACTTACTCAATCAATTGATCTAAATGAAAATGAATGTAACTGGGAATTTATTAATTATATTGCACTAATTTAGTTATTCTATCCTATGTACTTATCTAATCTAAATTAACATATACGAATTTTACTACATGAATAAATTGTTACGCCTATTAGTGATAGGCTATTTCAAATCGTTATTTTGTATAGAAATAAATTAAAATTACTTTTTATTTTAAATCGTAGTTACTGTGTTCTTTAAAATAAATATAAAAACATTGACTAATACTTTTAGTTGGCCATATCTTCTTCAATTAGGAATATTTATACATCCCCGTCTCCTTACGCATTCGCACTGTAAACAAAAGAAAAATATTAATAACGCAATATGTATTGATTACTCGTCATCGGCATTAACTTTTAAATTAATTATTTAATGTTCCTTAAATAACTCAATAGTTTACGACAAAATCTGCACCATGTGTCAATTTTTTTTGTGTTGGGCAAAAGAAAACGACCAGTCTACCTTTTAACATTTATCTATGAACGCTTTTAATGAATTGGAAATACTTACTCTCGACGAAACATATTGCCGCTAAAATGCAGGCAGAGAATAAGATAGTCATCGATATGACCAGTACGGTGACTTGATGCGAATGGTTGCAGCAACAGGACTTGGGTTCTTTGCCGGTGTGTTGCTTCGTGAATCCATTCACCACTGTGAAGTGGGTAGAACTCGCCACCGAAGCGGCATCCTGCCCAGATGCGGTCCCTCGTTTCACTCCGTTCCAGAAGTTGTCGGCTGGGTCGCGAGTCTCTTCAGGGATGGCAACCACAGCTTCTGATAAGCCACCCTTGCGTCCATAGCTCCCCAACTTCGAATGGTATCCGTAGTCTTCTTGCGCCGAAGATCTGCCGTGCATGCGCGCGAGATGCGCGGCGTTCAGCAGAAATGAACCCGAAGATACGCTCTGAAAAAGACCACCCAGATTATTTTGCTGCATCCTTGAATATTGCATCTCAACCTACATATTTATCCGCATATGGAGTAGAAAATGTAGAAATATTACTAATTTTCGAAATTGCTTCAAAAGTTATGTCCCCGTGTTCTCATAACGCTCACGCGCATTCAGTCACGCACCTTATTTGTTTACGTTACGTCACACTTGACCAAGTTAAACAAGAGCGTCGGGTCTTGGGTCACAGTGCTAAAAGGTCATGAGTGCAGACTGTATGCTTACTACAAGTTTAATGCGAAATAGATAACCTGTGTTGATATAAAATGATTAATTACTAAAAAATTGTTTCATCTGTTTGCTTTTATGGTTTTCAAGGTTTAAGTCAAAATATACGGCAACTACTTGAGTATTTGATGTTGTAATGCAATATACGCTTAAATGTTATTTACAAAAAGTAATATATCAAATAAAATGTTTTCATACAAGAACTGACAAGTGGATCCTGAAACGGACACGCCAATATTAATTGGTTTCTTGACCATGTCCATTATCATCATCACCTCATGCCGAAACAAAAAGTAGGTGACAAAAAATGGTTTTTGTTGTAAGTGGAAGATCCTCAAAGTGGACAAAAGCGTGAAACAGCTTTAGGCGGAGTTGTTTTTTTGTTAGTGTAATAAAGACCATAGTAATTGCCGTGATCAGTGTGGGTTTGAGATTATCCGGTCTCTGTTTAATCTGACTTCATTAACTGCAGTGTAGAATTTAAAGGTAATAATTCGGTTTCTGCATACGTCAAGGGCTAATACAACGGACGAGACGTGTTGTAGTACTGGGTACACACACAGCCATCTTCCCCTCCCGTGCAACCGTGACAAAGGTACTAAAGTACTAATGCTCTTTCGCGTCCTTATAAAAACGCTTTACGTACCGCAGATACCTTAAAAACCAATCGAAGCACTCTTCTATATTTGTAAAAAATATACCATACATGCGTGCTGTGGTTGCTAGACGATCCTTGGCTGGAGGCCGATCCTCCTCGCGATCGGGAGTCGCTGATGCTGCCGCTCGCGGTGCTGCCCGACAGAGATGGTCGCGGTATGTGCCACTCATGTGAGATCTGAAAGAGTCAGGAAAAGACGTTATCTCTCTGTAACAGACTAGACTAGAATTACTAAAAACATATCATAAAAGGGAGGAGGGGCTTCTACACTAATCAAAGGTCAATGTTTCTGATTTTGTTTATACATGAAGCTATCCCTGGAATTACTGAACTGATTATGAAAATTCTTACACTAGTGACTAAGGCATTTAATGTATGTATTTTTTTCATATTTGAAAGTGTGTCTGTCTGTCTGTTACACAGAACAGAAGTCTGTTACCACTTCGCGCTTAAACCACACCGCTTAACCGATTCAGATGAAGTTTGGTATAGAGATACATTGAGTCTCTGACTCCCGGGAAAGGAAATGGCATCGTTTTCATTCCAGAAATCATCCTTTAAGGGGGTGGAAAGCAGCAGTAGTACTTATGTGAAATTTATTCGATATTTTCGCGGGCGAAGACGCTGGGAACCACTAGTTTAATAAACGCAACAACAAGGCTCAATTGTAGGTGTAGTATAGATCGAACGGCTTCACGTGCTCTTTGGTGTCGGGTCCATTCAATAATATCGTTTGAAAAAAATATACGTACCTTACTTATTTGATCGAAGGAGTTACAGATTATTAGAAATTAAATCATTTTATTTATTTGAATTTATTTTATTTTATTGAGTAGGTACATTGTGTAACTAATTGCTGCGATTTTGTTAAATAAATGAACATGTTGTATTGTGATCCGCAGATCCTCCACTTAATTCAAATTAAATTACATGTTATGCTAAAGGAGCAATTTATACTGTTTATACGATTCATCCGTTTTCCTCAATATGATGAATATGCGCAATTTTGTTGCCACCTTCGTTCACTTCATTAAGTAGTCAGTCAGTACCTGGTCCAAGTCCTTGTTAGTTGGTTTATCTACATAGTATTATGTATGTGACTTTGTTCAAAGGACGTCTGTTAAATTCCTTAAGATTTCCTTCTTTACTTTTTACGTGTAATATCCATACTTACTTAGTTAAAAAAAAAAGTATGGTATTGATAAATAGCTTGGACTAGCGTGGCTATTGCAACGTCTAATTTGTTGCGTTGAAATCAATAAATCTCCTAGTGTGGTGTCAACCAACTTGCCTTTCACCGCTATTGGATGAGCAAATAAATTAACTTTATATCAAACACTCTTAAACAACTGAAGTGCCTTCCCAAGAAGTAACATTAGCTGTGCTGCTAATAATTAAATTAAAATACAATGTCAAACCAATGCCCGAACATTATTCAAATGTCCGAGTGGCCGTAATTTTTGCTAACGAGTTTTTGGGTCACACAAACTGCATGCCATTTTTATTGTGCTTTCAAAACCTGACACTCGTTTGGAGAACTTATCCTTTGTATGCCGTCTTGCAAAATTAGTTCACGCTTATTTACGATTCAAAAGGTTTTGTTGATTTTCTTGACTTAAAATCCTACTTATGAGTAATATTGTGTAACACGCAACGTCTTGTAAGATAACCTAGCCTAGGTATGTCTGTGTGGGTGTTACGGGCGTGCGGAACTCATTGCAGATCTCTTCCTTGTCATCGCATCTGCGATATTATTGCCATCATCTCGATATCACGTCGGTTTTGATTTCATCGCACTTACGTAATTCAGGTTACACTTGCAATAGATATTATTTTCATAATAATGTCCGTTACTACTCTACTATTTTATGTAAATCCTCTTTCATAAAAAAGAATCACTTCCTTCCTGGTCATGGCGTAGTTGCTATTTCCACACTTTTGAATACAGTTCCAGTAGACAACTTTCAATAAATATATAAAGATAAACTAGATAGTATTACTTTTAAACGACCCTAAACCATATTCAAGAGCTACCTATCCCAATCGAAGTTTTTGAATAAAAAGGCCATTGTTCAATATTATAATCAAAGGAGTTTTTATTTGAAAAACAAATATTAATCTGAAAATGTTAATCGAAGATGAGACCATCCTTGTATTACGCGAACTTTGCCCCAACGCACAACCGAGGTCGACTAATAGCCTTTTATTTCATTCTGTTAAAGAACCACTGTTATTACATCTAATTGAAATGCAATTAAAGCCTAGTAGTATGAGTACAATAGCTAAGTCCTCCCTCTCTCCCGAATAAATCTTAACAGTCACTAGAATCCTTGAAAGTCTTGACTCGTCTTATTTTGCAATATTATTCGGAAACTGCGAGTAGGTATATTGTTTACACATACAATCATGTTTCTGTGATTGGCGCAACTAACATACACACATTTTTCGTACACAAATCTAATGAAGAAGGATATTTAATAAATAATTGTAGACTTTCATAAGCAGTTCTCTTGGCTACTATTAGACAGAACGAACATAGAGAAGTTCTTCATGACATCGCTTAGTTAAATGTTAAATTAACATCGATATATAATATCCAATGTTTATCTTTAATCAAAGGTATGCTGCACAGTGAAAGTCATATTCTTATCTTATTTAATATTTTGCAGTCATAAAACAAACTGAAATTTACGTTTAATCAATTACACATTTTTAGGTCAAGTTTTGTTCGGAGTCCGATTGATTTTGTCAGATACGGTTTCAAGGTTCATGTTCTCTTTATTTGCGGTCTCGTTTCGTCGGCCTCTGATGCAATAAATCTTGGTTTGCTCTCGGCTCCATGGTCCTCTTTGTTGCTTTGATAACATGATGGATAAGCATTTTGGGCAGTGGTTAGCATAATGCATTTCTTTTTAGTTGCAAGGTCAACAGTCATGTTCGTCTTAATTTAAGGTTCCTTCATGTTAAGCTTCAGCAATGCACGTACTCGTAGATCTTGCGGTCAAGGCACTAATATGAGTTGCCATTGTTTGTGGTTTTTCAACGACACACAACAATGTTCTTTTGTGTTTGTCTCTTTGTTTTACTTATTGTCCAAAACTAATGAAGTGACAATATGCTCATGCTTAATCTTTACATTAGTTTTTGGCTCTTTACTGTGTTCAAGTAGAACGCTTTCACAACCGCAGGCATGTCTATGCTTAGCTAGAACATTTTGGCCTGCTCATTATTTGGAAGATACATAATTACACTGACGCGGTTGAGTTAATTACTTTTATTCTGCAGAACTCTTATTTTTTTATACGGACACGAGCATGGCAAGAGTTTGGGTATCGAAATAAGAGATCGAAAATTAGATCTTATCTGCGTCATAGTAACAGCACGATGTATTGAACAGCCAGTGTGGATTCGAAACCAGCGGCGCGTACCTATTGCAAAATTATTTCGCGAAATGATTGTAACCGGTTTCTTGTCTTACAAATATCTTGACAACTAAACATGCAAAATGCACTAGCACTTTCGCTGTCTCTATGAGAACTTTGTGATAGGATTTTGTCCAATCTAAGCTGTTAAATTGAATAAGATCACTCGGAGATAAAACTGGTGAGAGTGCACGAATCTTAGCGAGCTTCTTTGTTTGCTATTTAGGGTAACGTTCACCAACACACATAATTCTAAAACGGCGCAGTTACGATATTTTATTTTATCACTTATTTAGGTTATTATAACTTATTATATCTTTCTAAACAAACAGCATTGTTGTAAACCCATGCCCCACCTGCGAGAAGGGCCTAGAGACCGGCAAACCATAAGTTTTAAAAGTAAATGAATAAACTACGAGGCTGTGTTAATTCTTTTGTCTCTAAACACTGCGCGTGAACAAAAAGTTCATGGGAATTTGGACAATCATTGGTGTAGCAACTCCGTTTCCAGAGTTGCAGAGAATTAGCTAATGTAATCGAAATTATTTCGTTTGCGTGCTAGAATTTTTGATTAAAATATTGTTTAAAATTGTTGCGTGGTCATTGAATGTAAATAATAAATAAATAAGTGCTACTGTCCTTGTTCTAAAGGTGTGATATTGCTGCCTTATTCATGTTTATACATGACTGGCAGTAATGTTGTTGTTAATATTTCTTGTTCGGATTAAAACATTTTAATACAGAGTATAAATAGTCAGACTTTCTTATGTCGGTTGATGTTTTCTGGGTTGACAAAGAAAGTGACCGTACGAGACTTAATTATAGACAAAATTTAATTGAAGTCTCTGTGTGCGGCAGTTAATTGTGTAAAGTTCTTGTGGTACTCTTTTATTAACATTTAACATAACAATTAATTGCGTTTAAAAAAAATTTATGAAATGTTCTTAGCTAGAAATCATTACGATTTTTCTTTTAAAACTTATCCGTTTAATTTGCCAATCGATATTATCAAAGTAATTTTGTTCTAATGGCACAAACCTTGAACTTGGGAAGGGAATGTGCATTACAATAGGATCCTGTAATTAATGTATAATTCATGTTTACGCTCTTATTTCCACGTATTGTCGGCATACCAATTAAGTAAGCCAATACACGTGCCTTTTGAACTAAGTAAAGGACCCACATGAGACCACGTGACGTGTCCTTTGCCGGAGTGTACTTGGCTGTCATCATCACTCATTCATCAACCAAGACTAAACAAATTATAGTTCAGGATATTCTATCCTAAGATTTGTTAGAGAATAAATTGATCGTAAGGAGAGTGTCCCTCCTTTAAATAATATTTCGGTATGTAAAATAGTTAAGCCACAACACAGGCTCCTGTCGGTTTCAAGTGCATACAAGCTTACACACCATGCGTTTGCGCACGTGCTAAGCGGCGGATATGTGGCCACATGACTCAGTGTTTAATTGATATCAGCACGTGTTCCGCCCACGTTTGAGGTCCCGTGAGATTTACCTAGTATCATATAAATAGGCATTCATTATAATGCAAGTGTGTGATTTTGGCAGTTGCTATTGCTAAATTGGCCTTTTCAAATTGCCTAATTTAATATGGGTTGGATGCAGTCAGCTAACAACAACCAACACCGCACAGTAGCTCTGCTTCCAATACCTTTGAAGATAAATCATTGGATAATATCAATATTTAGATTAACCCCACCAAAATTCCTACCGTCCTACGGATACATTTCATGCAAGTACTAACTTGGTTTTGTACGATTTCAGCTCTTTCTAATTGTTTAATTAACTAAGTTCTGATTTTTATTTGAGTAAATAACCTTAACTATGACTACCTGTTAATTAATACAGTACTTAGATACGAACCATGCGTATAAGCACGTGATTGCATGTAGAAATACTTATACTTTATTAATAAGTAATATTCACTGACATTTCTGTACAGTTGTATCATGGTTGCTGAAATCAGTACGATTCTTGCCATAAAATTTATTTCAATTGTATTACTTATAATAATGTATTTCTTCAGATTGCGCTGCGATTTAAACTCTTTTAAGCCTCATCAGTCATCTCTATCTGAAATCTGAATTTGCTAAAACTGTATGCAGGTTAATAGTAGTTATTATTTTAGATTGATTGGCACAAGCCATACTTAAATCATAGTTTTTAATGGGTATAATTTGTACGAGTAAAAGTTAATAACTCAATAAACAGGCTTCTAACAAAACTTAATCATCTATGACCTCACTGTAGCACAAAAAAAGCGAAATGTGTGGACTTTAAAATGCGGGCGTTACCAGAAAAAAAAAAGTGCTTTGTCGTGCTCTTACGTCAACGATCTGAAGGTGTAATTATTCTCTGCGACTGAGATAAATGAACTGTGACCAACTGAGTTGATCCAGTTAACGCCATAGGTAAAACAGGTGCATAGTTGTGAAACATGTTCGGTTCAACGAGACGGTCTAGTTATGCAAGAGCGGTAATCTTGACGAATCAGCAGTCGGTGCATGCGCCATCTAACGGTGCATTAAAATTACGGAACTCATTAGAGCACGCTTGCATGGTTCATAATCATATGACACGTTGCTGACCTCAAAACACTTTTGTCATATGTGAGAAAAGTTTACCAAACACATCTGTAAAAACCGTTGCATAATCATAATAAAAGATTACATCTTGGTTCTTTTGTGACTAATTAATTGAGTGACAAAATAATCCGATTTCCCTTTCATCGCTAGATCGTCGACCCATTGTTAATGCTTCATTGAAAGATGTTACGCTCAAATCTTCAGTTTTGCACAGACGTCACGCCTCCGCCCAGCTTTCATAACCATAAACAATGCCTGCTACATTTACTATGATAATCAGTTAACGACCAACCAGACTGTTCTCCTTTAGAAGAGAAAGCGTACCTTCCTTGTGCATGGTTCTTCTTGGAATACTTTCGGATCAGCAAATGTCACAATGGATAACGGCATATTCAATTCCAATACTTTTCATTTCACACCTCTCGACCCTCAGTAAATCGTTATACAATAGCTTAGCTTTTAAGCTCTCAATCGACGAAACATATTTATATTTCAAATTGATTTCATCTTTAATACTTCTGTTGACTTGATTGTCACAATAACAGATTATTTTGACCTGGATTGTGTTACCAGGGATTTAGTAAAATACGACACAACAATACTTATTGTTAAAAAACTGCATCATACATACACTCATGCCATACCCAGAATCTGAACAATCGTTCGTATGAATTACGTTAAGTCTGCGGAGTTAGATCGTTTTGATGGTTTGCGCGTCCAATTATCATATTTTATACGCGGTTGCATGAGGACGCAGCATAACTCATTGTTCACGCTGGTCACAAACTGCTTATGTACGTCCTTGAACTCAATTGGCTGTATTTATGAAGCTAACGGGAATCGTGTCAATGCAAATTGCTATGGAAGCTGTTTGACTACTGACTGACAATGAGCCGATGTGCGATCACAACATAAAATAATTCAACCCAATAAATTAAGGTATTTTTATTCAATTTCCACCTACAAATTACTCGAAGTAATTGTTTAAATGGTATGTCAATCATCACTCATACATTCAAGAAAGCAACAGCGCTTCCCCGCGACTATGCCTGCGCGAATAGGAATCCTAATATTAGGTTTCCTATACTCTGTTTTTTTGTTCTCGATTGTATATAATTATTTACAGATTTTTATCTTGTGGCCGGCTCTAAACTTTAAAAAAAATGGACTAGTGCCGGTCGGGCTATGACCCGAGTTTCGTAGGTACACGTCTCTCATAATTACACTATTTGTACAAAGTTAATGATGCAGTTAGTTTTCTAGGTAGCTAGTACGAAATTTCCTCTTTTCCAGGTCTTTTAAGTTTGTCAACTGTAACGAGACGAACTTATAATCGAATCATCATGATCTCTGAGCTGTCTTTAGTCTAATACAAATAATGTGTAGACTTCTTTATACAGACTTAAATTAAGCTTCTCAGGTTTGAATAAAGCAACTGTGTTTAAAAGCTGGTTGGAGATTTTATATGAACTTTCCGGAATTACATCAGTAACATTTTAATTGATGATTGTTTCATCTAAAATCAATTTGATCATCGTGAATTTTAAGAAGTGATTATGTTTTAATAACCCATACTTAGAATGGGATGTTACGGTAGAAAAAGTGACCATGAAAATGTATCCTAGACGGATTCTTCTGTATCCGTCGAGATGACATCACTCTCTGACGTCTACAATTTGCTGTTACACTTTACTACGTGGGCTATCATGCTTCATGAACAAATTGTTTTTTGTCTAATGAACAAAAGAGGTCTACATACCTTCGTGATTAATGCGTTTTACTACATCGATAACGAGGACATACATAGGAATATATTTATAACCCACAAATTATTTTCTGATTGATGATTCATTGGACGTTCATCTTACACTACTTCAATACATTTTGATAAATTTGCATATAAAACTTTGTCCTTGCTTTCTTCGGTTATACAATAGTGTGTATATAACAGAATATGAACTCCAGGTGCTACTGAGATTTAAAATGACAGATGATAGATTGAGACATCACCTTGGGCAGTTGTTCTTGGTAAATGAATACTACTTAGGTACTACATATTGTCAACCACTTCCGACCAATACTGTAATATTGCAATACAAAACAATACTGAGATCTATTTTCGATAAACTAATTTTGCAAGCCATATCGTCTGACACGTCTAGCTTAAAAAAAAACTAATTATTAAAACGTTGGAATGTTACAATAAATAAATAAACAAAATCAGATCAAGAGGTCACAAAACATATTCAAACGGCCGTTAAAGCTGTTGACGTCAAACAAACTTTTAATGCAAGACGTAAATCCCAAGTTTAAGATAGCAACAACGGTATTTGGTGTATCACATCAGATTATTAAGAAAATACACGTCCTTGTTGCCGTAAATACCGGTTGGTATCTAAGATGACTTTCGCAATTCTCTATCTGACATAGTTTCCGAATAATGTTCACAAAACAAATTCGGTATTCACAATTTAATTTCTGACAGAGCAGATTGTTGATTTTAGGGAGTGAAATTATAGACAGCAAACTAAACGACCTTTAGCTATGCATACATGTAGTACATGTACGGGTAGAGTATGAACGTCGTTCAAAGCGGCGCGAAAATTTTTGTTTACTAATATTTCGTAACCCAAAACTTGTTCGATTGCGATGTAGTCACTGAGTTTTAAAGACTCAGTCGAGGATAAAAATTTAAATACACTTGCAAGTAAGTATGTATTGGGAATTTACCCAAGTATTATCTACGTATAAATGAATATACATTTTCATAATGTAATTTTCACTATGCGGTAGTGCCATCTAACGAATGTCACTACTACCTTTGTAGCACTAGCATTCCAAATTAATTCAATAGGGTTTTTTTGTTAAACATAATGTGACGTTCAATTACATCACGTATCTGCTTTTGTTCCACAGTTCCGTTTGGGAAATCCTTATGTTGACTCGACTGATTTCCAGGATCTTTAGTATTGTTATTTTGTTTTTGTTTCTAGATCAATTTTAGAGACACTGGTTCAAAAAACAAGGAATAAAAAGTAATTAAGGATTTGTTCGAGACACAAGATTTACATATGTATTCCGCCGATGAATAATTATTGTTATGATAAATTGTCTATGTCGTAAGCGTAGTAGAGATGATTACGTTTTTTTATTTAGTATAAAGTATGCACTATAATTTAACATTTGATTAATAGCACTGCAGTAGCATTCCAGTTGAGTGGTTCTGATTATAATGTTGTAGGTTATAGTTACTATTAGTAACTTATAATATCTCATCTTCGGAACCGTAAATGGAAGGAACGCATTAACTTTCCAAATTAGTAAATAAGTTATTTGTATGCAACGACAAGGACCTATACAATACTATTGTGGCACCAACTGACCTAATCATACAGTAATCGCTTATTATGACATGTAGTAGCCCAGTCTTGATTTTGAGCAACATCGTCGTCTTTTATGACATAATAATCTATAGATCTTGGTACTACCTTTAAATACTCATGTGAAGTAATCTTTATTTACCTACTCCTTTTTAATGCCATTAGTCTGCGAATAGAATGATCAAGTATGTCAATTATATAGTCATTGGTCAATCAAGTTTATAGACAATTAGCGATACGCCCCGGCTTCGCATCAGTTTAAAAAAATATAGCCTAATGTCAATCTGGTATATCTAATGTAGTCTTTTAGTTTCTATTGGTAAAAGAGCTTTCAAAATTTATTTTATTTTATTTGATGTACACAACAGGTTACAGCCAAAATACAGTATAAAAATAGTAATATTGAAAACTTATTGTCTAGGTTGCAGACCTTAATAGGTACATACTTTTACAGAGTACATAGGAAAAGCAGAGTAACAGTCGTATATTTAATTCTTTAATTATACGACTGTTCAAAAAATTCAAAATTAAAATCGGTTCTGTTAATCCAGATATTACTTCCTACAAACTTACCTCTACAATATTAGTATATACGAGTATAAGATTTAGTTTTTAGGAGTTATTGGTATTTATTGTACTATTTTTAAACGCCTGTGGTTAGAATCACATAACGCTCGTGCGTGTGACATTTTTCATGTTGGCTGACCAAACTTGAAATTTATTGCTGTTGTGCAATCATCGGCCGTGAAATGTATAGACAGAATAACAAGTTATTTTTTAAAGACATTTCAGATGGAGGACGAACTAACTAATTCTCATCAATTTTGCATGTCATTTCTGATGGAATAAGAACTTTGTGTATTGTAACCAATTTGTGTCGTTTGCTATAATACCTACGATCAGTTTTAATTCTTTGAGAATATGTATTATTCGTTACATGATCATTATTCGTGAGCATAGTTTACATTTCATAATATTGCTTTGTGGTGACATAACTGTACATCATAATGACATAAAACTCTTCTCTTACATCGAAGGTTTGTAGAACATGTATAAGTAATGCATTCACGTTTCCGCGTGTTAACCTTTCACCACTTGAGGAACTCGTCTTATCTTATCTGGCGGGGTCGTGGATGAATGTAAATTTTTTCACGGACAGTTAGGTAACTGTTGTGATGAGAAAACTTGGGTTTGCTTCACTTTTTTTATATTTTTAGGAAATGGGATTGGTGTCATACAAAAAGCATAACCACTAGCGGTTCAAAACTTCAAATGCCTTACTTTGGGCTAGTGGAATTTGTGTCATAGATATAGAAAGCATGGCCACTAGTTTTAAAATGGATTTGGTATCAAAGATATAAAAAACATTGCTGTCATCATATCAGCCTATTGCAGTCCACTCCTGGAAGCCTCTCCAAGAAGGCACCAACTTTCACGGTCCTCCGCTTCTCGCATCCAGCCACCACCGGCCACCTTCCTCGTTTCCCAAGACATGGTCTCCATTCGAGAACCTTCCTACTCCAACATTACATTTACATTGCTGTAAATATGTATATTTAAATTGGGGTTGCCTAGTTTTTTTTGAGAAGTGAAATTGATGCTAAAGACAGAAAATACTGCTGCTTTTTAGTACTTTGAGGACGTGATAGATATCGATCAACCAAACCTGTAAAACCGCAGAACATTTTCAAGTTCTCCTTTGACAACATTTGAGCTACTTTAAATTCAATTATACGTAAACATAATTACTTTTGTTGTTAACCAGTACAGTAATGTGTCAAGGACACGGGTCGCCTCGGTGAACTTATTTAGATTTTGTCAAGCGTATTCTATTCGAGTGTAATTTATCTAAGGTCGTAGATAAAAAGAGTGCCTACTGCCACTAGTTGATTTCGGTTGACTAAATGCAGCGCGGTCTGACCGGCTGCTTGATGCGCGCTAAGTCCGGGTGTTGTGAAATGTGAAGGCCGCGCGTCGAGGGCAACTTTAGCTGTCAGTCCCTGTGCCATTTAGCTCCGTACCTAATAGCCACTAGGTACCTACTCGCCCCGGTCGCACCGCTGCACTTGCTTTCGAAATATATCTTTTGTCCGGCACAAACTGGACTTGCATTGCAGAAATAAAACAAATGCTTCTTGGCTGTGCATGTGTAAAATGCGATTCGCCGGATACCGTCTGCACCAATTTTCGAATTCATGTCCGTTGAACAGGTTTTATCTTCCGATTAACCATAGTCTATTTTTTGCAGCGATGCTTCGTGAAGACCTGTTGTGATCAGTTTCGCTTTGTTTCCGAGATTTAGACCAATTTTAGCCATACAAGTTCACACTAGTTTTTATCATAATTTTGCTAACATCCCTTCCGTATACTTAACCTTCTAAAAAGCTCTGCAAGATGACATCTCAATTTACGAGTTACACGGTAGTCCTAGTCATAATGTAAACATACCAAATTGCTTTAAATAACACAAGTGCTACGCACATATTTGAAACATTGAATAAAATTAGTAGTTTCCTTGATAATGTAGCTTTATTTATTTACAACTGTTTACGGCTTGTCATGAACTTCCACCACCCAGTCATCGGACTCGGATCTATTAACAAATCATGAAAGGATAATGACGGACGACCGACGAAGCTGACGTTTCCATAAACATTACTTCGGAGTTTCGGACTCCTCTTTCCTGCCTACTGGTTGATTGTAATTGTTAGTGAACTTAATATTGTCGAAGGTATCTGAACTTTGTTTTGTTTTTATTGTGTGATGTTTGGACGATGTCCTGTCTGTTAGTTTTGAAGCTGTAGATCATGTGAGATCCATCCAGGGTCTACTTGCTTACAAACCATTTAACAAAGTTAAACATTAGAGCGATTCACA
Source organism: Pyrausta nigrata (assembly GCA_949316185.1). Lineage (NCBI taxonomy): Eukaryota > Metazoa > Arthropoda > Insecta > Lepidoptera > Crambidae > Pyrausta > Pyrausta nigrata. Next base: position 9,595,007 of record OX438941.1, on the reverse strand, counting down.
CGAAGACGATTCGTGATTTTTGACGATTCGTCTTTTTTCACGATGCATTCTTTTTTTTGACGGCGGCAATGCTTTTTGAATGCCCATGTTCACTCTGATCACGAATCGTGAAAAATGACGGTTCGTCTTAAATCTAGTATCGTGTTTTTAAAAATCACGAATCGTCAAAATACACGAAATGTGAATTTATTGTGACGGACGCTGATGCCACCAATTCGGATATTTTAACGAATCGTGAAAATACAGGATTCCGTATGCAATGTGAAAACGTCCATCCGTCATGACTATCGTGTATTTTGACGAATCGTCTATGACGGATCCCGTGTGAATGAGCCCTTATTAAGCCTAAAATCCGAATGTAGATAGAAATCTACGTTCAATTTGGGGCTTACCAATTTTATTTTATTTACTCATATTAATTCAGTTTGAAATTCAAAATCAAAATATCTAGCCTAGATTGCTTGGACCATCATCTGCATCTTAGTCTATCTATAGAAAATTTCGCTATACTAGTAAATGTAATGAAATACCTTAATTACAAATAAAATAAAGACAGTTAAAATTAACACAAGTATCTTATTTACACATGAGCTCATAAAAGTTTGAATTATATAAATTATCTATTCCAAAATATCAATTGAATTTATTCCGAATTTCGACCAGACCTGTCCCATTAGTCACGAGACGCCTGACGCCAAAATAGCTATATTTGTCTTGAAACAACATTCCTTTGAAGACGTTGTTATTTACGACACTCCCAAATGCACATGAAACATATTTTAATGAATTAATTACATGAATTATTCAAAACCTTACTAATGTTAAACGGCGCTTAACTTAACCGAATCAAGTAGCTCACTTGTTTTGGTTGAATAAATTAATGTTTTGACAGAATGGTTTCTATACTTGTATTTGTTATCTTATTTAGTCGCTATCATTCTAATCAACCTTATAGATTTTTATACCAAGTCCAGTGAAATATTCAAAGTTGTGCAGCTTTGGGCATCTTATGTACAAAATTAAAATTCTTGGGTTGATAGCAAATCATATTTTAGGAAAGACTGGTATTTAAGAATTATACCAGCTTAGATTCAGTTTTTATTTACAAATTAGGCATGTATTGTTTAGTTTTAGTTAATAAACCGACAAGGTTTCGATTAGAAAGTACTTTTAAACAATACTACTTACTTCCTTGTAACTTATGGAATAGAATACTAAGTTTGCTGAGGTATTTCTCGTTATTTTTATTACTGAGCATACTATTTGCTCAAATAAACTAATGTTTTATTCACGAATCGAGACTTTTTAGTGATGTTTCCTAATTGTCAATAACAATTGCCGGTCGCCGTAATGAGGAGCATGCATCACTCACCGTACTTTTGGTATCCATTGTTTATTCCGCTACCACCTTCACGGTGGTTATGTTGTTAAGTTGCACACTAATTACGTCACAACACTGCATTCACTCGGTCCACATGTCTAGAAGTTCGTTCGTCTGCTGTGTTCGAGTTTGCCTCTCTCGCCCTCTCCGTGGCCGGCCGTCACGAGACGCGCCTGTTCCAAGCGGCAAAGCGACTAGAGTCGTACTGAGAGTGTTGCAACAATCGCCAAGGTTTATATATGAGGTTGCACGCTGCCGTTCTTTATACAAATTTTGCTAAATAAACATATGAAATATACAAATTAATATCATAAACAAATTTTAAATTCATTTGCTGGATTATAGAAAAATTTGTAGTTACTTGGGAAATCCTCCCAAGATTCACCAGCCAATGGAATTCTCAGAGATGTCCAGTGAAATGTCATATGGTGCAGTGTAGTTCTCATCGCTAGTATTATTCCCTCACAGCTTTATCAAATCAATATTTTTAGAATTTGTGTTATTACGAGGGAATTGTTTTACCTTTGTTACGTCCCTTGATTTTTAATATTGCTAAACTCAACTGATTTCAATTCTTATTTCCGAAAAAATATACGAATCAAAATTCCTAGATTAGGGTTTTATATTATACTTCATAAAGACCATTTATTATTTCTTCTTCATCATTACATGTGCACTGGTGTTATATTTTTGGCCAAATACTCAGCGACTAACAGAGCATTGCGAGTAGCGTTGTACAAATTTCATTATGGATTTATGTATATACCATAACACATGCAAGCAAGAGTATCAATATCTTACCTTTCGGCTGGGCAACTACACACAATATACTCAGTTGCAATGCGATGGTCAATGATGTCTACAGGAAAACGATAAAGAAGCAATACAGAAGCTCTGTCACGTTATGCACGGTCCTCATGACGTGGCTCCCGTTGCGCTTGCGCAAGCAGCGAGGACAAGCTGTCCGCTCTTGGAATTACATTACGGGACTCCTTGCCTTGGGGTTTAAAGTGACCTAACGGCCACCTTATGCCGGACTCGAAATGATTCATTCATATTGAAGTAATTCCAATAATCGAAAAACAATCTGAATTCTCGGGACTAAGATAATTATGTATTTTTAAGTTGATTCGTTTCAAATCCAAAAAATGTCCTTTGATTAACTTATTCACTAGTCTCGTTTATACAAAATGACTAATCAAAGTGCTATACTTGTTTGATTCTTCATATTTTTTCACCCTCGAGTTGCATGTGCCAGTGAAAAAAAGCCTAACAAGCTTTTTGAAAATTGCCTTGTCCGTAATAATTTGAATCATGATCATCCTAACTGCATAATTTTATACCATCTATTATATATATATATATATATAATAGATGGTAATTATAATATTATATAATATTATAAATACCATCTATTATATATATATACAGGGTGTGGCGTAAATAGTGGTCCAAAGCAAAGGTGTGGATACACTGTACACTGAAGCACCACATACCAGTATTTAAAAAAAAAATATGTACAGGGTTTTCAAAAAAAAAAAATTTTTTTAATTTTTTTAGAAATCGTTACCTTGCCTTACAAATTTGGTTATAACGTTTGACTTTCAATGCTTTTGGTGCAAAAAAAATGTACCACACTGTCAGTGCCCATTGTTTAAAAAAAATGCCCATCTTTTGCAGATTCTAAAATGGTGCAACAATAAGTGTTACGACTTACAGGAAAAAAGTTATTGCTTTTCGAAACAAAAAGGAGCCCAATTCAGAAAAACAATTTATTTGAAGTTCAAGGGTTTACAAGGGTTGTAATTTTTTTCTGTGTGGTCCAAAGCAAAGGTGTGGATACACTGTACACTGAAGCACCACATACCAGTATTTAAAAAAAAAATTATGTACAGGGTTTTCAAAAAAAATTTTTTTTTTTAATTTTTTTAGAAATCGTTACCTTGCCTTACAAATTTGGTTATAATTTCCAAAAATGACGGTTTTTTTTTATCCATTTTTTTATTATTATTGCTGATCACTTGTACTTAGTACTCCATTCGTTTTTTTTTTTTTACAAACTGAATTTAATAAAAAAAACCCTGAAAACCCTGTACATAATTTTTTTTTAAATACTGGTATGTGGTGCTTCAGTGTACAGTGTATCCACACCTTTGCTTTGGACCACACAGAAAAAAATTACAACCCTTGTAAACCCTTGAACTTCAAATAAATTGTTTTTCTGAATTGGGCTCCTTTTTGTTTCGAAAAGCAATAACTTTTTTCCTGTAAGTCGTAACACTTATTGTTGCACCATTTTAGAATCTGCAAAAGATGGGCATTTTTGTTAAACAATGGGCACTGACAGTGTGGTACATTTTTTTTGCACCAAAAGCATTGAAAGTCAAACGATTTGCTAGCAGTGAGTATTGAATTTTGAAAGAAACTTAATTTTTTTTATTAAATTCAGTTTGTAAAAAAAAAAACGAATGGAGTACTAAGTACAAGTGATCAGCAATAATAATAAAAAAAATGGATAAAAAAAAACCGTCATTTTTGGAAATTATAACCAAATTTGTAAGGCAAGGTAACGATTTCTAAAAAAATTAAAAAAAAAATTTTTTTTGAAAACCCTGTACATAATTTTTTTTTAAATACTGGTATGTGGTGCTTCAGTGTACAGTGTATCCACACCTTTGCTTTGGACTACACAGAAAAAAATTACAACCCTTGTAAACCCTTGAACTTCAAATAAATTGTTTTTCTGAATTGGGCTCCTTTTTGTTTCGAAAAGCAATAACTTTTTTCCTGTAAGTCGTAACACTTATTGTTGCACCATTTTAGAATCTGCAAAAGATGGGCATTTTTTTTAAACAATGGGCACTGACAGTGTGGTACATTTTTTTTGCACCAAAAGCATTGAAAGTCAAACGATTTGCTAGCAGTGAGTATTGAATTTTGAAAGAAACTTATTTTTTTTTATTAAATTCAGTTTGTAAAAAAAAAACGAATGGAGTACTAAGTACAAGTAATCAGCAATAATATTAAAAAAATGGATAAAAAAAAACCGTCATTTTTGGAAATTATAACCAAATTTGTAAGGCAAGGTAACGATTTCTAAAAAAATTAAAAAAATTTTTTTTTTTGAAAACCCTGTACATATTTTTTTTTTAAATACTGGTATGTGGTGCTTCAGTGTACAGTGTATCCACACCTTTGCTTTGGACCACTATTTACGCCACACCCTGTATATATTATTATTTAAAATACTTTGGCCAGGTGCGTTTCGGGGGCTTCATCCAGGTGCAATTTTGTAGTAGCACGTCTCTCATTTTTTCATATCAAAACCTACGAGTATTGTAAAATTATGAAGTTATTGATGCAGGAAGTTTTCTATGGGGCTATTACAAAAGTTCCCCAGCAAAATAAAACATTATGAAGAGATAATTGTGTCGTTATGCTCTTTGCCATATAGATAGAGCAAACCTTTGGTGAAGTGTTATTTGGGCCAATGGTTGACTGGTAGAGAATGCTTTTAGCATTAAGTCCGCCATATGTACAATAAACTGTGTGCAAAAAGTTTAAATAAATAAATAAGTGTGTGTTGTCATTAATTTACAGGCTACTGTCCTGTAGTGCACGAAATGTGTAAATATGCTCTTCCTATTTATATACAAAAATATGTAGAATATTTATTAATAAGTAATAGCCCCATTTTTTCTCACAATTTGAATTTTATTTTAGGTTTATTCATGATGTTATTATTTCTTTTTTAATTTTGATTTCATTTTTTTTTACAATTTTATTCGGCAAATAATAAATAAAGTAGGTATGTAGCGCGTACGTTTAAATTAAAGGTAAAACAAACTATAGTAATTAGTATTTTGTGCTTGCTGCAATCTACACTGGATGGAATGCACACCACAATGGAATACCAATTATAAATTATTCAATAACAAAAAATCACAAATGATTACGTTAAGAGGAGTAATAAGCTTTAAATTAGTGTAACGGTTATGTAAAGTAATCAAACACGCGAGTCTGTATTTGTCTTAACGAGCCGACATCCATGACCATGACATCTTCGCTGGGCTTCGTAATGCCGAATTTAATGATATACTTCATTGGCTACAGGCTAATTCAGGTTTTTGTACAAAACCATTGCCATTCAACCAAAAAGCTCTAGCAAAGCAAAATCCATTACTAAGTTCATTGACATTAACTTAGTGTTTTTATCATTATCCCGAATCGGACATTTTTAACCGACTTCCAAAGGAGGAAGTTATAAGTTCGAATGTATAAATTTTTACTTTTTAATGTGTTCACCGATTTCTCCGTCAGTTGTGGGTGGACCGATTTTTAAAATTATTTTTTTATTTCAATGAGAATACACCTAAAATCGGCATTGAATATATTCGCGGCAGTCTCGGTGTACGCGACATTGCCGATAAGCTCCAAGAGAGTAGGCTGCGCAGGTTTGGACACGTAGCAAGAAGACCTCCCGAGTACGTTGGAAATGTTACGGCCAATCTGAACATCCCAAGGCCCAGACCCAGAGGGCGACCAAAAACAAGATGGGCAGATGTGGTCAAAAAAGACCTGAGTGAGACTTTGCAATGTCTCCGTAGACGATGCGTCCGATAGGGCAAAGTGGAAAATAAAAATTGAGAAGGCAGACCCCACCATCAGATGGGATTAATAATGCCCAGGAAAGAGAGAGAGAGAGAGAGAATACACCTGACTGAGATCCCATTGTCATCAAGCGGATTTGATGATGGAATCCTGGAGAAAATGAGCGAACTCTCCAGATTTTATGGGCACGTAATGCACATTATACAGTGTTTGCTACGGCATCGCGCATCCTAGAACTTACAAGTAATTATATAATTTAATATAACAAATATTCCTACATGTGATATTTGTGGTGTGCGTGAATTTTTGTTGTTGTTGTTGCAATATTGTGTTATGTTATGAATATGGACAATTAGAGTTCCCATCACTAAAAATTTGTAAAAATTTTAACAAAAAAGTAAACGACCGGCTTCAAAAAAACGCACTACAAAGTTCAAAATAACTTTTTCGTCGCCAAGTAAAAGAAACGTACAAGAAAGCCGGTAATATTATGAAGAAGAAAAATGAGATTTGTATTGAAAAGTCTCAGAAACTACTGGACCGATTCATATGAAATTTGGAACAGAGATAGTATGAGACTCTGGAAAGGACATAGTCTACTTTTTGTCGCGATACAAAATCATCAGAGGGGTGAAATGGGGGATGAAAGTTTGTATGGAAAATTCGACTTTTGGCACTGGCGAAGTCGCGGAAAACTGTTAGCTCAGAATATTTACACATGTGGCATATGTTACGTGAACGTCTATGCTGATACCGACTTCTTTTGCTTGGCGATAAAGCAGTTATTTCTAACTAAGTGCGTTTTTTATTATTTAATCAGTAAAGGCTATACTGACCAATGTCTACATTACAGTAGTTGTGATTTGAATATTCGTAAATGGACAAAAAGAATGCACTTAATCACACACTTCCGCATGATCTTTAGAAGCGTGTTTAAGTAGCTTCAACGGCGTCAGACGACGCTTAGACTACTCGGTGTGTAGGTTTTAAAAAACTCGATCCAATTATAGAACTATTAGCTCTGGCAGATGGATTAAATTGCGATATTAATATTTGAAATTAATTACGTCTATCAGTGCGTAGGTATTAAATAGGTGAAGGTGCTTACATCATCGCCTGATTGGTATATCCTTATTCTTGGTTGATGAACTGGACTTAATTACCCATGCTTTAGCCGAATTAGGATAGCAACGCTTCAAACATGTGCCAAAAACATTAGAACAGCACCATAAATTACTTTTTGCCACATATCAGATCTTGGTTTTATTATGTGTTAAATTATATTGGTTTTAAATGAACTTTGATTAATTGGCTTGAACCCTGTTTCTGAATACAGCGCGTAATATTTTCGTTCGTAAGCTATAGTATTTATTGAATGGCTGATAAAGTCTTGTATCGGACTATAAAACCAACAGCAAATACTTTATTTACGTGCTTCGATCCTTCGTCATCCCGCCAAAGCCTTAGAAACCTTGCGGAGGTTTTAGTAGGTATACTTGGCCATTTGTCAAGGAATCTCACATAACCTGCTGCCAGAGTGCGCCACGCACTTCCACCGCGAATAAAGGATGAAACAGTATATAGCAAACCAGTCTAAATTCTGTTATTTACATGAATTCACAGTAGGATTCCCAGTAATATTTCAGCTCATGCTTAGGAAAGTTAGTGCTTAGGCCTCGTGCTTAGTTCACCGAGGTATGAAGGGAGTTAGGGACATACCTGGGTGAAAAAGTAAATAATATCTACATTTAAGTTCAGTCAGCTGCACGTATGGTTACCCACGTGAACTACGATAATTAAAACTAAAAATTTTATAAACAAATTTTAACTAAAAAGTACAAAATAATATTTAAATTACCTAACTGTTCTACGAAATTATACAAGAAACCTATTTCCAATTTATTATCTGTTATTTTTTGGAGTCGGTGCCAACGATGCTTAGATATTCTATCTACTCTTAGCAGCCAGAGATGGTTTAATCCTGTCCTTACTTGCAAAAAAACATTAGAATTAGAATTTCTGGCACCGACTCTTACCTCCTCCTTTTTTGAAGTGGGTTAAATCAGCTTTTATTACGTAGTGAATAGAGGCGGTCTTAAGATCAAAGTGGGATAGTCTGACGTGCGGTCGTGTGAACATTTGCAGTAGACCTACATTTAAGCAGCTATGCGTGAAGCATCGTCCAACCTTTGGTTTTGTAGTCCGGAGCGCGAACCACTACACCAAGACGGTCACAGTTTGGTCTGTGTTGTCTTGTTTTGACTTGGAAGGACCACAGTAGGTTGATTGTATGGCGAGGTGGACTGTGTTTCAGTCACGAATTTTAGCCTTGTCTCCAACGGGGACCGTGTTGACTAGAAACGTTGACTAGAGCTGAACTATATGTAGGTAATTATTTCAATAAGCTCTAAAACATGTCATGTAACAACTTAAATATCATTGTAAAAACAATCTTTTGATTTCTTTTTGTTATTAATTAAAGATAGAAGAATGTACCGTTACATTGATATAAGACAATATATCAATTTTTATTTCATCTTTGATTGCCAATTGAATTGAAAGACCTATAACCATGATGCTTCTGATAAATATAAAATATAGTAATTAAATTGATCACGGCTTGTTATTTTATGTGCCTCTCGTTCAATTAATATTTTATCATCATAATAAATGTGGAAGACTTCGGATTCCATTAGAACGGAGCCGTAATCTGCGTGTAATCGTGTGAAGGTATTATAGCACCTCGCTATTGAGCGCAGTTACCACAAGGTTCTTATAAGAAGTTATTCGTTAAAGCAACAAAAGATTGGAGGCTTGCTTAATTTCTCAGTCGCACGCACGGTTCAAGCTTAATTGGATCTTAATTATATCATCAACTTGCCATATTATTACCAAATCATCGGCCCTCCCACTTGCAGTTTAAGAACTACGAAATAAATGTTTGAAACGAGTTTCCGATCTGATGAAATTAATAAATTCCGCAATTTTGTAAATACCGGACCCAGTATGTTTGTGCAGAAATTCCCCCTACATTTTGATTTGATAAAGATCCGGATTCTCAGGCGCCGAATAGTGATAGATAGCTGCAAACTAATGTTTGCACTCGAAAACAAACATCATAGGCGAAGCAATAGAGAACATAATCCAAATCAAATCGAGATCTATAAATAGTTTGTGACGTCTACGCCTTTATTAGGTGCTCGAATTTCTGTATATTTATGGTATAAACATGATTATCATTGCCAATGAACTTTATTCCGCGTAGAAAGTTCGCGAACTATATGCCAATGCCATTGAACCTGGTTTATTGCCAATTTTTTCCCACAGGATGTGTACCTATTCAAACGCTTTTATGTAAAACTTAAATTCTGTTATTATTCCATTAATATTTTGTCTTTGATATTAATAAAGTAATAAAATATATCAGTTACTAGCAAGTACTGTAGTTATCCACTCAAATTCGGTACCATACATACTGCCAAAATTCCAAATAATAAAAAGCTGCAATCTATGTAACTACTATATAGGCTAAAAGTCTGAAATAAATTACTATCATTATTATGTTGAACTAATTTATGTCTAGGCTGCAATCAGGTATAGCAAGGGATAGGTTTTTAAAATCATCATCCTAACAGAAACCTGTCCTAATCAATTACAATTTCGTTCTCATTTTGTTTGTTTTATTTTTATCCTAGCTGGTGCGGCTATTTTTTTCCTACTTAATTATATACGAAGTTATGTAATACTATTGTAAATGTTATATGTAGAAGCATAATTTAAGATACTATTCGATGTTAGTTAACCCTGACAAATATTAATTCATTTTCCTTGAAAGCTCGAACATTTTCGCCTTGTTGCAAAATCTCAACAGCATTTGACGTTATTTATCTAGTCCTCTTATTGCCTGCATTCCCATTCACTTAACAAGGGTTCTGCGAATTGCGATCACCTTACCCGCTTAAGAACTTTGACTGATAAATGAAGTTTAACTATCTCTTATAGTGACTCTTATTACGCTCTACCAAAATCATAGCGTTCAATCCCGCACTAAGTAACGGAATATTCACCTTCTGATTTTGATAAAGTCTAGGGCCGTGGTTCTCTTTAAGGACCGCGAAATGGTGGTCCGCAAAACTGCCCTGGGGTTCCGCGGAAGGATCACAGAGGTGATGCCGCGTTCCAACGTTACATATTTTTTACGACCGTTTTAAGTATTTAATTCTCGATTAAATACTTAAAACGTTCGTATAAAAATATACTTCAAGGCAATTAGGTAATACTCTTGCTATCAAAATATGGATCCGTCAAATAAGTATGAATAATTAACTTTGACCAATTTTGACTGCCTCGTTGGTCTAGTGGTCAGCACGCTGGGTACTATCCCCGATCTCCCGGACTTAAATCCCGGGTCGGGCTGAAAAGTGTTGGGTTTTTCTGTCTTGAAATAACTCTGACACAGCTCCGGAGTCAGGAAGTCGTTGGTGTGTCCTGTGCCTGATCTCTCTCCGGTCATGTCGTCTCACCGAATTATGAGAGTGAAGGAAATGAGAGTGCACATGTGTATTGCGCACACACTTGTGCACTATAATATCTCCCGCGCAGACGACTAATCTCTGTTGAGATTGGCCACTGTAGTCGAAATTCGGCTAGGAGGACATTATGAATATTAGGGTTCTACTATGACCTAAAAAATGGTAAAACTCCTGGTCTATGGTAACGCTTTTTACCAAACCGCGTTTAAAATATAATGAGATGTGGTAGTTAAGGCGTGGATCTGTCTGTCATTTTAATGAGTCACAAATTGTAGCTATCTGTCCAGTCCGGTTGAGACGCAGGTATATTAATGCAGATCGTCCTTGCTAGGAATGCGAGGTCATCACGCCTTCGTGGTCGCTCGCGTTCTTTCGTGGCTCCTCTTGTGAAACGTAATTGTTGTTGTATTAGTTTCATTTCGTATTCCGTGTTTGTGCATTGTGATAGCAGGTTAGGAATTTCTTCCTAATGGGTAATGTCTATTAGCTTAATACATCGTTTTTAGAAACAATGATAAAGTCGAAGATAAAACATGGCAACATTTTTCTAAAAAATAATTAGGTTACCTACCCATTGTAATCGAGTTACTGAAGGTCTAACAAAACGCATTTATTGAAATATTTTTTGTAGATTTGCTTTTTAAAAGGAATTCGCAAACTTTTTTGAAAGATGATTTTAGTTACTTTTTTCTTCTACAGTAAACGTCTTACTTAAAGATATGTGTTTAATTTATAATTAAAGAATCTACAAACCAAAATACACAATCACAGACTGTGTGAGCCGATTAATGACTATTATAAAATGGTCATTTTATTTTTAAAAGTGAAGTTGTAGGCATGGAGGCATGGAGTTTTATTTTTAGGTGGACACCTAAAAATAAAACTCAATTCGTCGAAACGTTGCATTATCTTCACTAAAACGGAAAAAAAATACTCCTAGTTTGAAAATTTTACATGAAATGAATGTGTTAAACTAACATCATCTGTTAAAACAAAATACTTTTTATTTAGTACAAACAGAATTACTTAGATCATTAGACTAAGTTCATATTATGTATTACGGATGTTGTAGGTTTTCAATAAAAAGATCGGTCCTTAACCCCAAAACACAGAAATGTTGTTTTCTGAAGTTTGTTATTTAGTGGCATTTGGCATTCATTAAAGATTCCATTAATTTATATCAATGTTGAAATTTATTATAAAAGAATATCAAGACAAATATTGATTGGAAACACTGTTTTCTAGCGCGTTGACCTCACTAAACATGTTGTTTAAAAACTTGCATTTTCGCGATTCCAAAAAATATCATAGTAGGTAAGTAACTAGGTGATTCAGTAAGGAATTAATTTACAACTTTTTATTTTAAGTTACACATCACTTTTTGACACATGAAGTAGGTATGTTTGTTGTGCAAAATTGACTTTTGCAGTTAGTTTTTACCACACATACGAGTAATTTCTTAGTTCAACAGTTCTATGTTCGGTCAGCCAACGCTCGGTGGGTCCATACTTGTGAAATACAATCCAAGGCGACATTATATAGATATACGAGTACGTCACACGTGATATTTATTTTGCCAGATCGTGACGCAATGTTACGTACTCGTATTGTTCCGCTTTGATTTCATTGAATTGTTCAGTTAAGCGCTAACCTTTTGGAACTGTATCATGGCGCGTAAACTCGCTTAGTTCTCGATGATATCCGCCTACGCAAGACAAACTATTCATAAATGCCATGGGTAATTTTGAAGCCGAATAGATTGTTTGTAATGCCGTATTCGTAATTACGTCAATGAACAGATTTGTCAGTAGTCGTGACGTAGGAGATTTGTTCAACTGGCTGCCTATAATTATTGTTGGAAATGTCAACGATATGACATGACGATTATAACTGGCAACAATCAATCATGCATATTATCATTACCTACCTCCTTAGTCCTTGCTTGCACATACTCATCATCCTCCTAGCGTTATCCCGGTTGTGCAGTCGCACGCGAAAGCCCAACTGGGCCCACGAGTGGCCCCTGGCCTAGCTGACATGATCCAGGATGTGGCAGATCAGGTAATTTTCCTTTGCCTTGCTTGCACATACTATTTAATAAAAATTAAATTATTGTAAATTACATCTTCACGAAGGACCGTGGGACATTTCTTTGTTGTATCAACTTTGTTGAATCATTTGATAGGACTGTGTAGTCCTATGTACAACAAATGATTTACTTCCGAGTTTTTTCAGTCGCATTGCAATAAAACTTTTTTGTTCAGTTTGCGTCATGAAGAAGCGTGCGTGTGATATTTTTGCTTTCAAGAACCTGTGATATTACCGTTGGGTTTATTATTTCCCCTTAACTTTCTGTCCATTTCTCGCGAAGCTGGCCAAATCATCCATCGTCGTTCAGAATTTACTTATACATATTAAATTATTATACGAAATTAAATTAAATTTCGTAGATAAAAATCGATCGACTGTGTCATCGGGTGGGACTTAAACCCACGACCTTTCGCTATCCGGGCGAATGCTCTTCTTTTACCAACTGAGCTACGGAGGACTTTAGTCAGGCTACAAATTTTTGTAAGTGCTTGCTACGCCAGTGATTATAAGTTAAGGTGATTTCATCTTAACTGATAGTAAAATATTTCCATCGTATACATGTGGATACATTGTCCAAGTATTGATGAAATAAACATCGGCTCACTGGGCGTAACAAGCACTTAAAAAGTTCGTCGACTGACAAACGTCATCCGTAGCTCAGTTAGTAAGAGCATTCGAACGGATAGCAAAGGGTCGTGGGTTCGGGTCCCACTGGATGACACAGTCTGTCGATTTGTGTGCGAAAAACTTGCAAACAAATTGCTTAAATTATTACTTTTTTTTCTCTTATACAGCTCCGAGTGCCGCTGCGTCAGGTGCTTCGGCCCCGCGACCTGAACGTGATCATCAACAAGCGCCACCTGAAGGTCGGAATCAAGGGGCAGCCTTTCATTATCGACGGAGAGCTGGATGCTGACGTGAAGATCGAAGAGTCCACGTGGGTGCTACAAGACGGGCGCAATCTACTTGTGAATTTAGAAAAGGTAATAAAATATAGACAGCCTATATAGATCCCACTGCTGGGAAAAGGCCTCACCTCAACTATGAGGAGGTACGAGCCATACTCCACCACGTGTGCTCAGTGCGAATTGGTGGGGGGATGTCTGTAAGTGACAAACCTTACTGTCAGATGTTATCAAACCGCCCTAGGGCCTTTGACTAGGCTTAACGACGTATACCAACAGATATGACCCGGGACCAACTGCTCAACGTGCCTTCCGAAGCTTGTCATGAACGTCACTTAAGTAGTCGGAATGATCACCCATCCAATCACGATCGCGCCATTAGTTGCTTAACTTTGGTATCACTACCAAAGCGCTGCCGCCACTGCGCCACAAGCATCTCTTAGAAAAGGTTATAATAAATAATAATTGTATTTGTTCAAGCGTGCAAGTTTTTTAAGGCTGTTGTCCCACCGCATACGCGTAAACTACAAACTATCGGCGATATTCTCGCTCAAGAAGCTTATACAATGAATGTGCATTCGATGTAAACAAAAGATATGCACATAAATTTTATCACTGCTACTTTTGTCGATATTAACTACTTATCGATATTTTCCAGCCCCATCAAAACAATAAATGAAGTAGGTAATTGAACTTTGTACACAAAATAAGTTATCAAAATCTAATGTGCATCTGTGCTGCAAGGTTTGAAACGGTATACTACTTTTTTAAATGGCAAGTAATAATTTATTTTTAAAACCTGTTATTTCTTTTTAGGAAATCAATAACAATATTAATAGCATAATACATTACTTACGATTACGAGGGAAAAGATTTTCGATCAGATCGATAGTTCATTTTGGCCATGTCGCGTTCGCGCTGGTCATCCCCGTTTCATATTGCTTCTTTCTATGATCTAAGATTTGAATCCATGCCTGAGGGCTGATGCTGTAAAGACGAAAACGGCGGGCTCTCTCGCGCAAGCAAGGACTCGAATCAAGCGGTTTACCTAATAGTAGTAGACATGTGTAGTTCCTGTATGAATGATACAATTGAACTACTTCACCTATCTAGTTCATATGTATTACTCACTCACTATAGTCCGAAGTAGTTCATTTATTTCAGTAACTCAGTGATATGAGAGTAAAACGTACGGATATATTTGTTGCGTATAATACTGCAAGAGCGAGACTGCAGTATTCTGCTACTGCACTGCAGTTTTCTATGTAAAATTTTCGGTATTAATTAAATGTATCGTGTACTACAGAGAATTCTAATGACGAGAAAATTACATTATTTAGGCAGTCTAGAATTACGAATTAAAAACATTTTTATTAATTTCGAAGATATTGTTACACGCATTAACAAAGGATGTAGTGTTATTTTTGTACGATATGTACGTACTTTACGTGTTAAAAACGTATTAAACAGAATTAAGTAGTGAGTGAGATTTTAATAGTAGATCTGCTGAACTAAATGAACTAATTGAACTAGATGAGTGATACATATATTTAGCTCCCACTGAACTATATCACTCATTTCACTTCAGTGAACAATTTTGCGCATGTCTAAATAGTAGTCTAGTGTTGTCTGACTGTTTGGCTGTCCAAATCTCTGCCAATATGTAGCCTAGCCACCCTTTAACAATGGGTTGTGATAGTTTAATCCCTTTTACTATTGTTTGTTTAAAAAACAGCACACAACAGATTCTGAATAATTATATTTTTGAATATCCCAAAAAACAAAAACCAGTCTGGCTTAGTACCAAAATTCCGGTTCTAAAATGTCGTTCTTTTAACCATATCAGTTTACAATTAGCATTTCGGTATATATTGAAAAATTACATATGATTCATGTCATATAATTAATAAATAATATTTTTAAAACTATGTTTTTCACTCGTCAAATTGCAATTCATGCTTGCTTTTTTTGTAATTTAACCAATAGTCTTAAAAGAAGATCTAACATAGTTATACATATTTGGATAATGTACTTGTATGTCTTGACTTTCTATTTAGCTCGCTTCAACTTCAGTCATGTGACGTTACCTAAATCCATAAATATGTATGCGCTTACTAGGCAGAAGAGTGGTCCGTCCCTCATTCAAACACTACGTGACTTACCGGGCCATGCTTATTGCAAATGAGACTTTTTTGTCAAATGTCATAAATAAACCTTGTAACACTTTTCAAGAAACGGCTCAGTATAATTATTTAAACGTAACTTTGTCGTAAAATGAAATGAAGTTCTTGTAGATGCCTATTAAAGTTAATGATCAATTTTCTGTCTAACAATGTTGTTCGTTCGTTATAGGTTAACAAAATGAATTGGTGGAGCAGGCTAGTCACTACCGACCCGGAGATATCTACAAGGAAAATCAATCCAGGTAAGAAGTTTCTCTGGATTTATCACCTTACTTTCTTTTTAACGTCAGGGAAATTCTCTTACGCATAACTACCAACTGTGAGGGGCGGCCGGGGGTTTATCTTAATCTCAATGTTATTACGACTAACTATAAAAAGTTCAGCTAATTGATTTTTATTTATTTACAGAGCCATCTAAACTTTCGGACCTAGACGGTGAAACCCGAGGCCTTGTTGAAAAAATGATGTACGATCAAAGACAGAAAGAAATGGGCTTGCCTACCAGCGACGAACAAAAGAAACAGGATGTGCTTAAAAAGTTAGTATTTAAACAGTATATTTTGGTTCGTGATCGTTATACACGATCTTTTAAAGTATGCCAAAAAATTAAAAGGCTTTATATTAGCCAGTGACGGTCAGGTAAAATGATGACCGCACTCACCGGCATAAAACTAGCTTTCGTACAATGTTTCCAGAGCGTTCTTCGCCCATCGGAAATTTCAGGTTTTATAGACTAGGGCAAGGGTCTTGAAACCGATAAAATATGGGCAATTTAAATAAAGTAGGATGGAACGTTATTATTTTCGTAATTACGCACGGTCCGGCTGATCGCTTTAACTGACCAGGAATGGCCAGCTTTAGCAACACAACATTCATTAATGTAATTTCATTCGAAGTTACGCAATCTAATCAGCTGTCATAACATTTTTTTAGAATCTATAAACAACTCATGCCATCAGACAAATTACATTTTTACCCTTATTTACTAAATATTACTTCTAGTTGTACAAAAATTAATGTGACAATAATTAAACTTGCATTATTTTGACGTAATTTTTTCCATTGATAACTTTTGACATACGTTCTCATTCATATTATTTTTTCTGTATAAAAAAATTCTTGCTCAAATTTTATGTACCTTCGAGCTAATATTTTTTGTGTTTTTCATAGAACTTACACCTGTCATTTTCTAGATTGTGTCTTGTTATTTATTAAAATTATTCTTTGTTGCAGATTCATGGAACAACACCCCGAAATGGATTTCTCAAAGTGCAAATTTAATTAGAAGTGCTTACAAACAAATGTATTATTATAAGTAATCACATTTTTAATCTCTGTAAGATACTTAGCAATACTTAAGTTCAGTCTGATTATTTTTTGCAAAGTACACACAATTTTCGTTTTATCAGTTGTGCTCTTAGATTAATCAAATAAAAGATTCATCTAAGGTTGTGCTGAACATTTTAACACGATTATGTTTTGATAATTCTGAACATCCGATTTGTACTTTAAAGTTTTAACATACATAATGATGTGTTTGTGTAAAACTAATACATAATTTTACAAGTTGTGAAAGACTTGATTGTGTATTTGTCATTATTGCACTGATGCAACAAACTGCATTTCCGTATCATAAAATGCGAATTGATTAATTAAATAAAAAAAAACTCAAATAGTGTCTCTACTCAAGTAGCTATTTGTTTTTAAAATCCAAAACCTGTTGTACTATGAACCTTGATAGATAGATAGATAACTATTTATTGCACACCATTAAAGTAACAACAATACAATTTACAAAGAAAGATGAACAAATTAGGTACATAGTACTACTTGAAAGTAGTATTTTAAACCACAACTAATAATCCTGATGTAGGTACGTAGATACTTCATTCAAATACCTACTGCAGTCTGCAAGTAATTACGAGTTTTCCACATAGTATACAAGGTTACATTTTAGCAAGTAATGATATTTTGACAGAGCCTTTTACTATATTAGAGAAATACGACCTGAACATTATTTTCCAAAAAACGGGCAATTTTTTATTTTTATTTTTCCTCACAAAAAAAAATTAATATTTTTAAAATCATCCTGTTTAGTCTTAAAAACTACGTTTTTGCCTTCGTCTTTCTCTTTTTTCTATTCACTAATACACCAAACTTGTGTACCAAACGAAAGCAAGGGAGTAATCACAACACTTTTTACTTAAAAAACAAAATTTTCTGTGGCGTTTTCTCGAAACCTAGCGTAATAAATAAAATTTATTTTTAGAAACATTATTTACTAATTTTGTTTTTTTTGCCCTATCAGTTTTATCCGTTACTAAAATGTAACCTTATATTTAGCGACAAGTAACAAACCCAAGGTTTTTTTTTGGCTTACACGGCTTGTGCAATGCCATTTTCATGTAAACCGAGGAAACGGGAATATTTATAGGAAAAACGGAAGGAACGAGTACGGATTAAGGAAGGTGATCAGGAAGGTAAAAAGATACAATAAATCTTTACAAGGAATTTATACATATCATACATGCCATATTGTACGAGGGTCAAACTGAAAGTTCTTAGAACTGGCCACTTATAAACAATATAATAAAAAAAATATTCTAAAATTTGAAAATAGAACTCTTTGCCAATATTACTGAGTATATATTTCATTCATTTGTCATTTGTTTTACGACTTGGCGGAAAATTGAAAATTGTCTGTGTCACGTCAAAATGAATTTAACACGAGAAAATTTTCGTGCAATGATTTTTTATGACTTTCGATGTCATTTAAGTCAACAAGAAAGTTATGATAGACTACGATTGGCCTTTCACGATGAAGCCCCATCTCGTGCGACTGTTTACAACTGGTTTAATGAGTTTAAACGTGGTCGCACTAATCTCACTGATGATGTACGTGAGGGACGGCCTTCTACGGCGACGACTGAAAATAACATCTGTGTTGTGCGGCGTATGATAGAGACTGACAAAAGAGTGACCTATCAGCAGATTCGGACAAGCTTAGGCATCGGTATGAGTCAAGTGCACAAAATCCTCCACGAACATTTAGCGGTCAGGAAGCTTTGCGCCCGGTGGATACCTCATAATTTGACTAAGGCTCAAAAACTCCATCGTGTGGATTGGTGCCGTAAAATGATTGAAAGATTTAACGGAGGTGACTCAAATGCTGTGTTCGACATACTAACAGGTGACGAAAGCTGGATTTACTGTTATGATCCTGAAACCAAAAGACAATCTGCTCAGTGGGTGTTTCCTTTCGAGGAGTTGCCAACTAAAGTGAAGAGAGATCGAAGTGCGGGAAAAAAAATGGTGGCCTCGTTCTTTGGAAGGATAGGTCATTTCGCAACAATTGTGTTAGAGGATCAAAAAACAGTTTCTGCAGAATGGTACACTACCAATTGTTTGCCACTTGTCTTGGAAAAAGTTCGAGAGAAACGACCTCGCAGTAGGATCCTCCTTCACCACGACAACGCCTCGTCGCACACCGCCAAGCGAACGATCGACTATTTGGCGACATCAAACGTTGAATTACTGGGTCACCCGCCGTATAGCCCCGACCTCGCGCCTTGTGATTTTTATTTATTTCCAAAAATTAAAGAAAAACTTAAAGGAAAGCGGTTTATGAATGCTGAAGAAGCGGTGGCTGCGTATCGCGATGCCATTGAAGAGACCCCTAAGGACGAGTGGGCAAAGTGCTTTTCCCAGTGGTTCCATCGCATGCAGCGGTGTGTTGACGTCAATGGACAATATTTTGAAAAGATATAATAAAACTAATAACTGGCTAATGTAATCAGTTTTTGATTTTCTAAGAACTTTTAGTTTGACCCTCGTATACCCATATGAAAATGGGATCATATTTTAATATAATTAAGTAGAATAAATGAAGCTATGGCTTTATATATACAAATATCATTACCAAACAATAATTGAATTATGCTTGTAGGGAAAGGAACATTATATGAAATAAGACTATCGAAAAAAGTAGAGCGATCGTAAAGAGGACAGGAGAACAGTAAGTGGTTTATGACAGCATTTACCGCTCCACATTCGCAAGTTGAGTCAACTATAATACGAAGTCTAGCAAGATGGTCAGGTGTGCAAGCATGTCCAAGACGTAAGCGTATTAAAATTGAAGTTACTGTCTTGCTGAACTTCGCATCACAATACCAAGGCCTTTGGGGAATACTAGCCTGAATTTTAGCATAGAATCTACCCTTGAACTGGCAAGACATATCCCAGATGTTTTTCCAACTGTCTAGAAGAAAGCTCTTGGGTAGAGATAAGAGATCATGATGATAAACCTTATAAGGAAAAACGTCACCACATTGCACCGCGTCATTTGCCAGTCGATCAGCTCTTTCATTCCCAGATATACCGCAGTGACCAGGAATCCAAACAAATTCGACCACATACCCCTTGTTAAAGCATTCAAGTAATATACGTCTTAGTTCAAAAATAATAGGATATTGAACTTTATAATTAAATGGGAACTTAGGGCTTGCAGTGCACTCTTGGAATCAGTGAAAATGATGGTTTTCGGCAATTTCATAATTCGAATGTACTCAACTGCTTTAAAAAGTCCGTAACACTCTCCGGTAAAGACTGAAGTTTCAGGTGGCATTTTCACTTTCTGTACAATTTTATATTGTGAATGATATATTCCTACACCTACACATTCCATTAAGTAATGTTTTAATGCATCTGTGTATATGTGATGGGAGTCGAAAAACTCTGTATTAATAAAATAATTATAATGGCTTTTTATGTTGGGATCTGATTTATCAAAGAGATCAAAGTAAGCTACTATTGGAAAAACAAGTGATTTATAACTACAAGAGAATAAAGGGAGACGATTGGATCGATGCACCGGAGAAGACAGGGACAGAAAAATTCTGTAACTTTTAACCAAACAAGGAATAGGTTTGTGTGCCCAGTAATTTGAAGTGTTAACCATTTCAGAGAGTTTATGGAGTTTGCCAATAAGTGGGTGGTTGGAAAATTGAATAATACGGAATATAAATTTGTCCGATAAATATTGTCTTCTAAGATGTAAAGTAGGTTCATTACATTCTACTTGAAGTGCATTGATCGGGCTGGATTTCATTGCTCCAGTTATTAATCTTAAAGCTTTGTATTGGATTTTATCTAATTGTCTAAATGCTGTAACATTCCCAGGTTCTAGAAGAAAAGTCCCGTAGTCTAAAATGCTTCTTATTAACGCATTATATAGAAGTTTCATTGAATAAGGATGTGATCCCCACCAAACGCCAGTGAGACATCTTAGCATATTTAAGAGTTTTTCACATTTGTTAACTACATAATTGCAATGAAGTGCCCCTGTAAGTTTACAGTCTAGGACCACTCCTAAGAATCGAACCCTGTCAACCATAGGGATAGTATTATTATTATATACCAATACAACAGGTGAAGGTGTACGCTTCCGAGAAAAAAACATAACTGCTTTTAAATGTCGATATTTTCAGGCCGTTATCATCCATCCAAATTTTTAAAGCAGATAGCGCATTACATAAGCGAGACTGAGAAAGGTCAATAGATGGGCTAGAAGAATATAATAACAGATTATCAGCATATTGTAGAATTTTAACATCATTTCCTATTGCAGACTCTAAGTCATGTGTAAAGATATTATATAATAAAGGACTGAGGACTGATCCTTGAGGCAATCCTCGCCATACAGAACCATTTGTTTCAGATTCTGAAAAAGGCAAGCTTATATGACGTTCAGTAAGAGTATTTAAAATAAAATTGTTAAAGATAGACGGAACGTTCAACTTTTCAAGTTTTGTTTTTAAAACCGGTAATAACACATGATCATAGGCTGAATGTATGTCAAGAAAAGTTGCAACTAAAGACTCATTTACAGAAAAAGACAGTCTTATATCAGAAATAAATAGGCTTAGGCTATCAGTAGTGCTTTTAGCTTTTCGAAATCCATATTGACTTTTAGCTTAAAGGTCATTGCTTTCTATGAACCATTCTAAGCGGTTTTTTACAAGATGTTCCGTAATTTTAATCAAAACCGATGACAAGGCGATAGGGCGATACGATGAAGCATCGGAGAAGACTTTACCGGGTTTTAGGAATGGCAGCACTAGCTGGCATTTCCAAGATGGTGGAATGACACCTGTCAACATGATAGAATTAATCAAATGTAAATAATAACAAAGTAAATTATCATTTGTATTGGCTAAAAATGAGTAAGGAATGTTATCTATTCCAGGAGCAGAGTCTTGTTTGTGTTTGATGATGCCTTTAAGTTCCTGAGGAGAAAAAGGTAAAGTTATTCCTGTAGGATCAGGAGAAAGTTGATGACCAATAGAAATAGGAAGTGAGGTTAAGTTTTGGGGAACCCATGGTGGAGCAAGTTTATCCAAGAAATCATTGGCTATAGACTCAGGAAGAATACTATTTGGGGATTCAGTAAAAGCTGATCGAAATCTCCTAATACAGCTCCACACAATAGTAGATGGAGTCTCAGGAGATACGGAAGTACAAAAGCGACGCCAGCTTTCAAACTTTTTATTTTTGAATAATTTGCGAGTGTCTGCTATAGCCTTAGATAGTAACTGATAATTTTCATCAGACATATTTGAGTTGTACCTTTTTTCTGCAGCCTTTCTATTTTTAATAGCATCGGTGCATTTACTATCCCACCATGGTGGGGAAGGTATTTTACGAGGGGAATTCTTTGTAACAGGAAAGACTTCCTTAGCTGCATCAATCAATATGTTAGCTAGAGCATCAGCACAAGCTACTTCATTTCCTGGTGCTATGTTTGGAAGGGATGAAATTCGCTTTTCTACACAAATTTTATACTTGTTCCATTCATCAAAATCTCTGCTATTAGGTAACTTAAACTTTATCCGAGTTATTTGTTTGGAGATAGGAGCTCTATTAAAAGGAAAAGACAAAACTATGGGGAAATGGTCACAACCAAAACTTATAGGTAAAATCTCCCAGCTCAACAAAGATGCCAAACTAGGGTGCAAATTGACAGGTCTACAGCACTGTTGTTTTGGTTTGGTAGAGTTCGTCGAGTTGGAACACCAGTATTTAAAACACACAAATTATGGCTATCTATGATATCAATAAGTTCCTCTCCATAGTTATTAGTTATTGCACTACCCCATGATTGGTGGTGAGCATTAAAATCACCTAGGAGAATATAAGGTCTAGGGAGAGTATACAATATGTGGTTAAGAGTACTATAAATATCTAATGAAGGATGAGGAATATATAACGAAACAAAACATACATTATTTACACTTACAGCTACTATAGACATATTTACGTTGAGAGCAGGCAGAGAGATTGAGGTGAATGGTAAGCCATTTTTAATTAACAAAGTTGTACCACTGTAACCATCAGGTCGATCATCTCTGACCACTGTATAACCTCTAATTTTAAAACTATACATAGGTTTGAGCCATGTCTCTGCTATAGCAAAGACAGAGGGCTCGAATTTATTCAACAAATAGATCAGATCGAACTTTTTGTTGAGGATGCTGCGGCTATTCCATTGCAGCACCTTCGCCATCGCCTCCATTTTTAACAACCCCAAAGCATTTATCAATAATGTATGCAGCGTGGGACGGTGTATTAGTGTTAGACTGAAGAATTTGAATCAAAGATATAATTAAATTAACTAATGAAAGCTGTTGAGATGTATCATTATTTTGTTCTTTATCTGCGGTCAAAGCACATCCATTGGAAGGAGAGGGTATTGCAAAGTCACTAATTATGGCTTTATGAGCCTTTTGATCATAGCCTTTAGATAGAAGTGGAGGAGGACGAGGCTTTAAGAAAACTGTTTTCTTATAGGACTTGGAATCACTCGGTAAGTGTGAGCTGTGACTATAGGGAAGTGTTGAGGGTTTAGTAGTAAGTACATCGGCATAAGTTTTGGAAGCTGGTGGATGTAATTTAGAAGCCTCATTATATGATAGGCAGTTGTTTGCCATGGAAGTCTTAATGTTTTTTTGCCTTGAAAATTCAGGACAAGACTTACTTGTCGCAAAATGGTATCCAGTGCATAGGCAACAAGAAGCACAGTCTTCAGTAACATCACAAGATTCTCCTGTATGTGATTGACCACATTTATAGCATCTAGGTTTTGACCTACATTGGACTTTAGTGTGTCCAAACCTACAACAATTGTAGCACTGTATGGTTGGGTAAACAACAAATCAACAGGCAGTGTAGTGTAGCACATATATATTCGTTTTGGCAAGATTTGACCATCAAAGGTAACTACAACGGATTGAGAGGGTTTCCAAACTGGAGTTCCAGTGGTAAATGACTTGAAGTTCAAACGTCTTACCTTAATTATCTTGCCACAGCCCTCTGGGACAGTGATGTTGGCAATAATCTCCTCTGGCGACCAGTCCTCGGGTACACCACGAACCAAACCCATCCTGGTCACATTAAATGTAGGTATAAAAGCTTTCAGATTGTTTGTGGCCAAACAGGCATGTGTAAGGAATGAATTTGCACTATCACAGTTTGAGAAGGATATATGGCCAATTTGTTTCGTCCTATCTTTTTCAAACTTCCTTTAATAATATGTTGGAAGGTGTACCTTTCTAAAAGCCTACCAAACACAACAGGGTGCAATGTGGTACCGGAGTCTTGTGCAGCTATCTTCTGTACATGGACTAAGTATGGTGCAGAGTCAGTATTATTGTATGTTTGTCGACCAACAGGGGAATGTGTAGAGCTAGGTAAATCTGTATTGTTTACAATAGGAGCAGAGATTGCTTTATCTACTTCAGCTGCATCGTTACGACGGCCGTAATGTTTTCGACGCCTTTTTACACGAGGTTTTGACGGGGATCCTGAAGCATCCGTAAATGCACAGGAACCATCAGTTTCTAACCCAGTTTCATTTTCCATTTCGGAACCACCAACAGTGACATAATTCGCTGCTGGAGGTACAAAGTTCGCAGCTGGAGGGCCAACGAAGCCCCCCGACAGATCGGGGGCTCGTTCATAATAGATGAAACACTAAAAACTTACCAAAAAATCAGCTATTACTCAAAATATTATATGTACACGATATAAATAAACTAAAACAGTTAAAAATATACCCTACTGATCACTTTAGACGCTAAAACTATAAAATTTTATGAAAATAGTTAAAAATCGCGCCCGTCACGAACCACGTTTCCCGCGCTTTTTTTCACAAACTCAAGTTTCTATAAAATAGTGTTATTTTTTCCTATATTTTTTTTTAGTTCCTATAGTTTATTTTTCAAAACAAGGTTTTTCGCGCGCGACATTATAGATGATAAAAGCGAGACACGATTTATGGTATGTGAGTGGAATTTTTGAGCGAGTGGTTTCAGTTCTTATAACGTACCTATACTCGGCCCGGCGAACCTTGATCCCTATGACATTGACAGTTATTCCTACGACACAACATTGTAGTGCCGTCACCGTTACATTAGAATTCAATTGGAGGCTTCTAAAAATGCCATTTATTAAGGTAAGGTAGATATATGCCATTAGAATGATATTCCGTCGGAATTATAACAATTCTTAACATTTACAAGAAATTATGTCAATCAGACTTTACGTTTACGTCCTGCAAAAGTTACTTCGTTCGGAAGATATCGACTAGTGCGGAAAAATATCGATAAACAAATGTCGATAATGGAAACGAGTGTACATGATTTATAATCATTTAAGTTATAGGTGCTGAAGGTTAAAAAGTTGCATGAAATTGTTTTTATTTCACTCAAATTTATAAAATATTTCTGGGGACACCAGTTTATTTAAGATTAGATTTTATTAGTATCAGTTTTCATGTGTGCCATAATTAAGTGATAAATTATGAGTGTCATTACTTTTTCATACTTAAGTATTAGTACATGAATAGGACGGAGCGCGGCATACATGCACTCACGATTGTATACCCAAGAGAATTAAAAATTAACTGTAGGACAAAACCAAATAAAACAAAAGCTGTTCAGCGATCATTTATTTATATATTTTAATCTGAATCTGATAATGACATTAGGGTTTGTGTCACGAACTCGGAATCTGAACTGCAGCTGCTGTCGCCTACGTTTATCAAAAAACGGCTCATCTACAATGCTGTCGTATCGCACGTCTCGATCCCAATCATCAAAACAAAGTTTTAGAGCATAACATTGGCAGTGGTAGGGCGGTAGCCAAATCACTGCGTTTTGGATTTTGCCATTTCATCCAAAAAATATGTCCGCTTTGTTTGCTGTTTCTGCAGGTTCAACAGTCTGACCAATTCTTTTTTGAACATTTGAATGTTAGCTGCCACACCATTGTGTTGCAACCACTCTAGGATTTACCCTTTATTATTGTTGCTGGTAGTGCTTTATTCACTTGGACGGAATGGTATGGGCACAGATTATATATAAGTTACTACGTAACAGATAAATCACTCCAAGGAAAATCGTCCATACCTACTCTTATAATACCTACAATTTTTTGTCGCAGACCGCTGCGCCCGAAAATGTGCCTTAAGTTTCGAACATAACGTTATTATTCCTCTGCAGATACGCGACCTTGGAGTAAAACTAATAATGTTAGGGTTGCCTCTTTCGACACAAGTGCTATTTTATTTGTAGCTTCGTTTGAAATGTTTTATAATGATATAATATTTACCTGTGCAAAATTTTCGGTTGTCCCGAAAAACAAATCGGTTTCGTACAAACAGTTTTAATAATGTTGTTCTGTGCTAAATTATTTTCAAAAATGTATTCATACATATGTGGGAACTTTCAGTCTGCCGTAAAATTATGATGACTTATTAAAAGATTTAAAACGTTCAAACATTCGAGATCCTGATAAGTCCAGAATCGTATTTAAATCTGAGACTAATTCCTGAATTAGCAACTGGCAACTGGCATATTATGCTTCTGGTTGCATTTGTACAGTAAATACCAGATGTATAAATCATATAACTTAATTAGTTTGCATAGAAACGAACCGACCGTTACACAAATAATTCAACACTGCGTACGCGCGCGCCCGTCGGTTGTTGGCAGCCTACTGATTTACGCACCGCCGTCGGTGCGCTCGAGAGTAGGCTATTAACGCGCGCAAGTACATTGAGTGAGAGATGCCTGGTATGGGGCGTTGTCCATCAAAATATGGTGGGGCTCATTTAAATTATCCATCATTTATCATTATGCCGACTCCAAAAAATAACAAGCAATAAATTCGAAATAGGTTTCTTGTACAATTCCGTAGAACAGTTAGATTATTTAAATATTATTTTGTACTTTTTAGTTTAAATTTGTTTATATTTTTTTTAGTTTTAATTAGCACTGTAGTCAGTTTTGAAGTCGGTTTTTTTTTCAAAAATTTTTTTTTTCTATTTTTAGTTGAAATTTAGTGTAGGGTGCAACATGGGTAGACCCACTAAACGCGCTGTTTAAATGCGACAGCGTCATTTGGAAGAAAGTAGTAACGAGAAGGAAGACCGTTTAAAGAAGAACATTTAAAGATTTGCTAGTAGCATTTTTAATTTAGTTTGTTGTATATCAAAATCAAATAGATTTTCGCTCATTAAATTAATCGACTGTGTCATCCGGTGGTACTCGAACCCACGTCCCTTCGCTATCCGGGCGAGTGCTCTCACCAACTAAGCTACGGAGGGGGTTAGTCAGACGACGAATTTTTGTAAGTGCTTGCTACGCCAGTGAGCCGGCGTTCGATTTCATCAATATTTGGGGAATGTACCCGCATGTATCCAATGGAAATATTTTTACAAATATTTAACCATCAGTTAAGATGAAATCAGCTTAACTTATAATTATTTTTATAACTTAAGCAATTATTTTGCAAGTTTTTACGAAATCAAATTAATTTTTGCTCACAAAAATTAATCGACTGTGTCATCTGGTGGGATGTTGTATATCGTATCATCGGGTTTCCCTATACAAATGATTTTGGGGATAAAAACTGTTCTATGTCCTTTCTTGGTACTCAGACTATCAAATCCATCGTTTCAGCGGTAAGAGTTAATTGATTTCTTGCAGTAATTATATATTTTTATTGTTGGGGGCGGGAGAAAGAGGGGTTCGGAGGGAGGGGGGGGGGGGGAAGAGGAGGGAGCTGCGCCTTTGACTTTGTTTTGTTAGCATCCTATACAGTACCTGACATAACATCTGGTGTTTTAATTACTAAACTCCTAATTTTTAAGGACCATCAGCTCAGCTCCACATAATGACTATCAGACGTAACAACATGTCAACATTAAGATACTAGTACAAAAACACTATACGTGCCTTCAAAATTTGAGGGTTTCCCTCGATTACACCAAGATCCCATCATCAGATCTCGACTGGGCCAAAATGGGACCAACTAGAAGGTATAGCCTCTAGGTAAACATATATTTTTTTCAAATCGGTCCACAACTGACTGAGATATGCGGTAACATAGCCACAAAAAAAACATACAGTCGAATCGATAACCTCCTCCTTTTTTGAAGTCGGTTAATAAAAAAAACATACAGTCGAATTGATAACCTCCTCTTTTTTAAAAGTCGGTTAAAAAAGTTAAGTTTCATCGACACGACCCAATACTAACATGAACTGTCATAGGGATCAAGGTTCGCCGGGTCGGGTATAGGTATGTCTGTCCGACTGATCAGTTTAACAGACGGAACGGCCACCTTGCCAGGCCTGTGTAACTCCCCGCTTAAGTAGCAAAAACGTACCGTGGTGGGTCTAATCAACCAGGATGACGCGAGCGAGCAGTGACACGCTCCCGCGTTTCATTCACCGGCGGCACGCGTCACTACGTTGCTGGCTGGACGAGCATAAATAAAGTACTAGAAAGTTGCGCTAGATGGTGTTAGTTGCTTCTTGTAGCAGTCAACCCTATCGCGTCGCATGATATACGCCATTGAATAGGTTTAGGGCTCTTTCAATTTATGCGTTTCTTGACGGCCTGCTGCGGTGCGGAAGCGGTGCGTTTATCGTTCCGCATACAGACGGTCGTTTGTTTTTCATACAAAACGCGCGGTGCGGCAACAGTGCAGCGTCGGTACCGAAAACTTGGTTCTCTACTCGGTTCTCGGTACCGACGCGACGGAAAACAAACGACCGTCCGTATGCGGTACGATAAACGCACCGCTTCTGCACCGCAGCCAGCTGTCAAGAAACGCATAAATTGAAAGAGCTCTTAGTGTATTAAGAACCATATTCCAAAGTTATCAGAATAAAATGATCTTGATCTTGATATGTCTAAAACGAAATGTACTTGACTCTGAGGTGAACTAAATTACACGATATCGTTGACGACATTAAGTAGATATTTCTTTAAATTTAATTGCAAAGTCAAATTTTTGTACTAAGTACTAGCATGGTATAGATGTACAGTACTTTGACTTCATACTAGAGCGCCCGCGTCGACACACGCACATATACACTTCATTTACACGGCCGCTAAGCAGTCTTGGGGACACACACCAACGAAGTGCCAGGCACGCTGCGCGCAGCGTGCGCCGTACAGCCGGTTCGCTGTCAAAGACAGACTTTCAAAATGCAGTAAGATGTCGTTGAACAAACAAAGTAACGAGCTTGAATAATCGACTATCTGCACCGGGAATCAAACCCATCAAATTAGCGATTTTCCTAGTGTCAAAAAACAGTACTTAAAATTCCGCTAGGTGGCGCTGAACAAACTAAGTCGTGAACGTCAGAATCGCCGGTCAACAGTTGTATTTAACTTTGAAATTGTGTCTAAAATTTACTTATGAATTGCTTATATTTGCTTATCATTATGAGAGAATTGCTTATTACATAATTTAAAAGAATTTAAGCATTTAAGGTTGACCGACCATTCTGACGTCAGAATGGCTGGTCAATGTCTATAGAGCACTGCTCTAGATATGTAGAATAACTGAAATTTTCGTGGACCAAAGATTGCTTATCAATTTCTTGTTTCACAATTTGTAAGTTAAGACCCTGTTATTATTTTCTTAAGTTATGAACGAGCTTAAAAATTTCCAGTTCCTGTTAAAAGTATGAGAGCAACAAATAACATTGAATATGTGGATACGTCCCTGGCTGTAAAACTGATTAAAAAAAAACAGCAGCATTTTGGGCGGGAAACGAACCGTGATGGCTGGGCTTCGTTTATCAATTGTCTAAATTAGTTTCTCGTGGTCATTGTTGTGATTGTGTGATGGAATAATCCTAATATTGTGCTGCAGTGCAGAACTAATGAAGTAAAAGTGAAAAACAAAGTAAGGCTATTGATCTGGTTCGATTTCCCGCTCAAATTATCCTTAAGAGCATTGAAATGTGAACCATCCTAGCAGTTCAATGAGTTAGGTTAGTTTGTAGTTTAGTGTAAGTGTAGTTCTGTAATTATATAAGAATAAGAATACTGAAGAAAAGAATGCAAAATGATATAAATCATAAAAATACTGAAGACATGGCTGTATACACTGGATCCTTTGCCTACCCAGAATGGGTGAACTGAACAAAAAAAAGTGACGTAAACAAAATTTCCTACGTTCACGTTTTTTGGTATTTCAAAATAATTAAAGAATTTAGCAATAGATGAGATATAGAACTGGGTTCAAAGAATTAACCGATAAAATTGTACTGACTGCATGAATCCAAAATGGTTCGAACCGTATATTCTCCTGAATATTGCTTGCAATACTTGGAACAGTATGCTTCCAAAGAAACTTTTGTAATAGGATTGATCTTGGGCCAGGTGAGTATAACTCTAATATTTTTGAACAATTATGGTTGATTATAACTGATTCCCTACCGTGTGTCTGTGCGCGAGTACTTCGAAATCCTTTATAATTTTTCAGGCATATTCTGATACTTACTCTGCCTGTAACTATCTTATTACAGACTACAAGTGCCCGTGAAAATGTGATACACTTAGCCAGAACACCTGAGGAAAAAGGTGCTGATAGTGTATCCGAAGCCAGCTATGTTTCTGACAAGTCAGATTCACAAAAAAATCTGTTGAGTGTCTCAGAGGCTTGGGTAGCAGATCATGCTAAACATGTTACCAGAATGCTTCCAGGAGGAATGTTCGTTCAAGGTACAACTTTCTGTAGACCATTCATATCAACACCTTAAACTTACAACCAAACTTAATTATTATATCTCATGACTTAAATGTTTTTATATTAGTTTAAATAAGAAAAAAAACGCACACTGGTAAGATTTGAACCCACAACCTTTGGCTATTTGGTTATTCTACGGTTTAAAACAACTTACCCATTATGGTGCAAATAAAATTGGCTCCCTATACAAACTGTAGGCTTACCAATTAATTTTACAGTTTGTATAGGCACAGAATAAGTACTAGTACTTCGTACAGAAGTATGACTTAGCAATTGTATTCAAAGAAATGTCTACTCAATGTCGTCAACAATATGGCGTAATTTAGTTAGCCTCAGAGTCAAGCACATTTTCGTGTAGACACCTACAAAAATCCATTGCAAGATAAATTCATACTTATTGCTCTGGAATATGATTAATAATACACTAAACCTATTCAGTGACGTAATAACACGCGACGCGATAGGGTTGACTGCTACGAGAAGCTTCTAATGCCATCTAGCGCCCCTTTATAGTACTTTATTCATTCTCGTGCAGCCAGCAACGTAGCCGCGCGGCTGCCGGTGAATAAAACGCGCAAGCGTTTCGCTGGCCGGTAGTGACACGCATCATGTTTTAGCCCCTAAGTAAGGGTCACCGCGAGTAGGTACGTTTTTGCTACCTACGCGGGGAGATACACAGGCCTGGTATAGGGAGCCATTTTATTTACAAAATAATGTGCATAATTAACAGGTTCCTCTGGGCATCATAATTTATTATTATATATTTTGTTGTTCACAAGTGACACTTTATATTTTGTGTCCTAGATCAATAATTGATTTTATATTTCTTTCATAGTATTTATGTTGTTTTACCTGCACTTTGTTATAGGTATCTTCGTGACAAGTGATGAAGACATTTTTGATGACCCCAACCAGTTCAGTAAAGTCAAAGTTATTCTTAACTATGTTTATAAAGCATTGAATATAAACCAGTACATGTTTGGTAACTGTCCATACTCCAGTGAAAGATTAGTGTTGCACATGTCAACAAATACAAAAGTACTCACATGCAAGTC
Organism: Pyrausta nigrata; assembly: GCA_949316185.1. NCBI lineage: Eukaryota > Metazoa > Arthropoda > Insecta > Lepidoptera > Crambidae > Pyrausta > Pyrausta nigrata. The sequence continues at coordinate 9,563,146 of OX438941.1, read as the reverse complement.
CATTGAAGTTGGAACAGCAACTAAAACTGGTTTTATGAAGCCTGTTGAATGGAAATTTCTGCCTAAAGCTCAGCAGTGGCAACGATTAGATTGTTATTATGAATTTGATGAAGTTTATCCTGTTATTGTAAAGAAAAGTGGCATCTCTGTGAAACAACAGTTTCAGGTATACTAAGAAGATGTGATGAATAAACAGTCATGTGCTTAATTTGTAGTATTTTCAAAGTAATAACTTTTTACAACACATTCACAGCAAATTTTAGAGTCTGCTCACAAAACAATAGAGTCAAGTGTCATGTTTATTGATGGTGAGCTTAAAGATGGATCTGAAGCACTGGAACAACTAATAAAAAAGAAAAAACCTAAAAATAACTCTAAAACCTCTCAACAAGAAACACCTAGATCAATGCATGTATCATTGTTTGTGCCTTTTGTAAGTATATGTATATTTAAAGAGTGTATTACAAATCGATTCTGGGTTAGAATGCTAAAAAGAGTGTCTTTGAAAGGAATTATGATTTGTATATGGCTTAATTGGTATTAGCACCAGTTTCCAACCAAGTATCATCTAAGTACTTTTTTCTGCAAATTTTTATACATTAATATAAATAAAAAACAATTTAGGTTTATTTGTGTTACCTTTCCTCTTTAAGGAAACAAAAGTAACAAACTGATTTGATGTCCTTTCCAAAATGTAGGTACATATAACTAAAATTTGAGATTGTTTCTTTTGCAGAGATAGAATCATTTAAAAATTAGTTGTAGTGAGTCAAAAAGTCTTGTGAAGTTGTCAGTAGTTCTTAACCCTTCCAGCTTCCTAGGCACACCATGTGTGCATAACTCAAAATGGCCTTGAGTGTTCTGCGCACACCAGGTGTGCGTGACGCGCATTATTACAATTTTAAAGAAAAACATCTATTTCTTATTATAGAAAGCCGAAATCTAGCTTACAATTTTTTTGTTGGGTAGCCTGTTTTTTTCTCTTTCAAAATATATATCATACATAAGATATGTATCAAGGGAAATAAGTTTTTTATTGTTTTTAAACTACATGTTCCTAAAAAAACTTCATCTTGGAAACAGCGCGATCGCGCAGCGCTTTTGCCCACCGCCGATCGCTCCACGGGATAATAGAAAGTCTACCTTTAGCGCATTTATTGACCTTCTATACCCACTTCACTATTAAATTAATACATTTTTCAGGAGAACTCCCTACCAGAGTCTGTTGAGTATCTAGAATGTGATGGGAGTATACACTTTAGTGGCGTTGTATCATCAAGCGTCTTTATGTGTCCGAAGGCGACAATCAGTGAAGCCATCACAGCTGTCAAACAAGACATCATAAGGTCACTCGCTTCCCGGTTCATGATGCACTGTGATGCCTTAATTGACGACATCTTACTGCCAGAGGGTGTGTTGTTTTTATGTTTTTAATAGTTGTTAAGGATTAAATTAAATACAATATTTATATGTCAAGAATGTACCTATAAACAAATCCTTTTTTAAAAATATATAGGAAAAATAAAAATATTTTGCTTTGAATTTCTGCTAAGACACGCTGGCGCAGGCACCAAACCACACAATCCGCAGCCGCGTTGAGTATAAGTTCAGGCAAATGCACAATGCACCACCACCCTCCCTCAATTTAAAAATTTTCGACAGGCCTTGCTAACGTCTGGGGTGGCCGGGTGGCTGGGCAATCGCCTGGTACGCGGGGAAAGCATGTTACATTTCCCTCAGGCGGATTTTTTTAAAGTGATCTAATCTCCAAATTCACTTACAGAAAAGGTGTGTTTCAATGAACCTCCACGCAGAGTGCTCGTGCCGGTTGGGTCGCTCTACCTGTGCGACTACTTGTTTCCCGGGGAAGCCCCGGCAGAGGCGCTGTTATCAGTTCGGGAACTGTTAGACTTGCAAATCACCGAAGCTGATGTCGTATGCGACGTAGAAACGCCTGCTGGTAAGATATTAATTATAATAATAATATTCATTTATTTCCGGCTACAGACTACATATAGGCCCATAGAATAAATACCTTACAGACTATGAAATAATATGAAAATTAAAAAAAAAACAAATAATACACTATTTGACTAACTACACGTGTCAGCAACTAGATACGACGTCTAGATATTAAGTAACAAATTTATTTTTAATGTTCCTACAATCACTCCAATATTGCCTAGCCTCAACTACTAAGTGTAAAAGTTGACTACTACAAATCACAAATAAAAAGTCTTCACAAACTGAGTATACATTTCATACACACTTGTGCACTTTAATATCTCCCGCGCAGTCGGCTAGTCTCTGTTGAGATTGGCCACTGTAGTAATTAAAAATATGTTGGTAAACTCCAAGCTAAGGGTCTCTGAGCTAAACCAAATTAAAACAGACAATCGGACACGGCAAAAAATAGAGCTCCTTGTTGGCTACAGAACCCTAAAAACTAAACTTTATTTCCAGACACATCAGAATTTGACGCACTGGACAGAGACGCAAGTAGCGAGGAGTTGCTCGCCACCCCTCAAGAAGCGAGCCAGTTCATGTACATCACAGGAATTTGCTTCGCGATGTTTGTTCTGGTCGTGTCCATAATAATACACTACTACGACACTATTGTCGACGTCATCGGGAAACTTATATCGAGGTCCTAAAATTTGTGTTTGTTTTTTATCATTTGAGTACTAAAAATTGTTGCAGCATACAAGAGGTGCTTGGGCAAGATTTTGCGACTGTATTAAAATTAGCATCAATTGTAATTATTGGTCTAAGATGACATGACGTATAAATATTCCATTTTTAATAATTCATAGTATTCATTCAATAGCAGTTTTTTTGTAGAAATGATAGTTTAGTTCCCTGTTTGGGACCTATAAACATTCTTTTTATTTTTTGCTGTTTCGTACCCAAACGGTAAAAACGGGACCCTATAACTAAGGCTCTACTGCTCGCCTGTCTACCACCAGTAGTATAACGAACGTAGTTTTTTGCTCGATGACAGCAATTTGTAGACATTTAAAATATTCACACAATATTGAGTTGTATGTATACTTATTCACTTTAAAAATAATTAGTTTATTTAAAATTAAATAATTCTTTATGGAACTCCCATACAAGGAACGTCGTTTATTTGCCGTTTCTAAAACATTATTTTTTATTATATAATGATAATGTATAAATAATGGTATGGGACCATTCGTGCGCGTGACTTAAACTTGGCCGGTTTTTTATTTTTAAATAAATTGTAAAGCGTTTTACAGAATACATCTACCTACCAAGTTTTAAACTGTGAAATCGTAATAATTTTTAGAATAAAGTGGCTGTGACATACGTACGGATAGACGGCCAGACAGTCAGGTATGATGACGAATCTTAAGGGTACAGTCTTTTGCCATTTGGTTACGATTAGATAGTCGAAAAAGTTCGGAGTCTTTTTGAACTCTGAACTTATTTTAATTGAAATGGGTTTGCTCTTGACCCTAGACTAAGCCAGACGTAATTCGACGGTAGAACTTAGGCGGGAAACTAATATAAATGTTTTAAAGCTCTATCTGGTAATAGCGGTAAAAAAAATTGTCTTAATAAATCGATATTTTGAAATGGAAGTTAATAAGCAAAAAATTAAATATGAAAAATCTAGATTTTGAGTACCACACCATTTGAGGGACGGAAACGCTTTGGTGAACAGGTTTTTCATCTCCCAAACATTGCTCAAACGAAATGAAATCAATCCGTTTTTGTAGAGATTAGTAAAAATAAAAATTAATGGGCCTTTGGCTGTTGGGAAGTTTTACTGCATCGTCTATACAGTCTAGACAGAGCACCTTCGGATAATCATATATTCCGCACTTTACTAAACTCTTTAAATGGAGTAAAATTGCATTCAATGAAAGACTGTATAAATCAGCTTTTCGATCATAAAGCCCAAACATGTTATAACGACGGGGTAATGGTTCTCCTAGAAACATGGCAAAAAATTGTTGAATTAAATGGACATTACCTATGTCATTTCATAAAAAAATTAATGTAACTAAAAAATATATATTATTATTACTACCAAATGGCCGCGAACTTTTCCGATTACCTTTTATTTTAACTTTGACAATTAGCGGCAAATCCTATTTATTTGTTAAAATTGTTATGCATTTATTTAAATTATATGTATTATTACTAAAGCATTTTAAATTAAATATCATCATAAACTTCTGCTAAAAGGATGATGGGCAGAATGGTACCCGGCTCCAATAGTTATGATTGTACTGTCGTTTACAAGGTTTTACCGAGACGAACAACATTTACTATGGCCGCCAGTCTCAGATCTGGTTGTGTTTGGAGATAAACATAAATCAATATTACTACTTATCTATGTACGAAAATGAGTACAGATGTAACATTTTCGGCATTTCTTTTCATGCTTTTATTTTCAAAACAGTTTTACGACCGCCAATGCTAAGTTCCACTCTTTTCAACTCATCTCAACCGGCGGTGCAGAGGGGTGCGGGGTGCCCGGAGGGATGCTCCTTGTTGTTCGCGTGCGCCAGCGCAACTCCAATCAGTCGCTCGTTCGTTATTCGCTCGTGATGACGTTTCGCTGCTGTTCTAGCTTTCATAACTCATTTCAATACCTACTGACCTCTGCGCTCCTACTGGACTCGATACCCGCTATTACGATTGACCTGTGCTAGTATTCTGGACTATTTTGATTGGATTTTCGAAGTGGAACCAGGCGACGTACAATGGGCACTTGTGCACATATTGTGTCCATCGTATGGTACCTAGGTTATGCGAGGCATGAAGGATTTACTGCTCCAGCATCATTCCAGTTAATCTAGTTTTATTAATTCTTTCAGTAAGGATGAGGGAGTTAGGGAGAGAGGGTTGCTAAAAAAGTAAAAGAGATAATGACTGTGTTATTTGTCATCGTCTGATCCGTTCCGTTTTATCCTTCTTCTAGTTTAGCAGTTTGTGCTATGTTTTTTCCATTTAAAATACTATGTGGCATTACTGCTTTCAAAACCGGAATTAGATCAGGCGTCAAGGCAGACATTTTTCTACATCTGAACGTCTTTTCAAATATATATTATTTGTGACTATTGGAGAGGGTACCACGATCCATACATTTTTGCCCATTGTCCTTTGATGATGATTGTAATAATTTGCTGCAATTAATTATTATTAATAAACATTAATATTTTTCAAACTATTTATTAATTATTATAACAAGGAATGTGTGTTCTAAGCAAGTTTTATTTTACTGAGAAATCTTAACTTATCTGCAAAAGTATTCACATAATTTTTGTTGTTATTTTCTGTTAAATGTTTTGGGTGCAAGGCAGTGTGTAATGCGTGTATTAAAACCAGCAATACATTTTTGAAATAACAGCTACGTTTTATTACGTAAAAAACTAGGCCCTACTTTATTAGGACTTTTTATTTTGACCAGTTTTCAATGCCACAGCAGAATACCTTAAACGCAGTAGGCAGTTAATTAATATGCATGCGTGTAAACAAGACGTATCCTTGCCCTCGACTAGACCCTTTAAAAACTACACCTACTGGCTACGGTTACGAAAATGTACAAAATTTATTTTTATTTACGAAAATTGAAATTATAAAAAGTTACTTTAATGACAGCTATCTTGCATGTATGGTAAAATATTTTTAAGTCAGACGAGATAACTAAGCAAAGGCATGTCCATTTATAATGCCTGTATCACAGCACCTTTTAGTTTTTTTCAAATATCTCTGAATTCATAGCGTAAAAAATTATTAAAATATTTTTAACGCGTTAAGCATCGCCAAATCTCGAAATGGTTTTTGAGTTATAGTACCTTTATTCAAATGAAATGTTGTCAATTACGCGTTGCCTAACGTACACATTATGAAAGTACTAATTAACGCATGTTGTACCTAGTCTTCAAAAAATTTCCCTATTCACTTGGGGCTAATTATTATTGTTGTCAGACGCAGAGCTGACCTAAAAGAGACCCGTAAGTATATTTGTATCAAAATAATAAGCCAGTAAGTATAATGTGGGAAAAGGGAATGCCATTGGATTGTGTTTATGACATTATAAATAAAGTTGTTTCATAATAATGCGTATTTAATATGTACAAAGGTTGTTATTCTGTAATTTGAAATGTAACTTATAATAAAATATTGTTACAATTGTACCTATGTTTTATCATAACATTTTTGTAAGGGTTTTGTAGCACGACAATGTTCCAGTTTCGAACAATGGTTTATGATAATAATTACTCTAAATTTTGGTCCTTCGAGCGCGATTTTGGTGGTCCTTTAAATGGTTATTGATTTTTCTACTACGCCATCTAGCGATACACTAATGATTTGTTGTCTTGTTGTAACAGATGGCGTTAGCGTATGTATGAAATACTTCAATGTCTTTACGTTAGCGGTAGTGTAGTAAATGAATTATCTACATTGGCGAGAAAGAGAAAAATTACCGCTCGCATGTGCTCATTGATATCAATATATACATCAGTCAGTGTGTGCTAGTTGACAGCGGAAAGTACTCGTGTCGAATGCGTGAATGAGCATTCATAATACGTGACAATCAATTGGAGTTCCGATTAAGTTATTGAATGGTCCCTTTGACTCGCGTTCTCGTGTTCGTGTCTGTAACGATGTGACTAAAAATGTTAAGAATAAATAAGTGAGGGTCGTATTCTCGTATTGCGTTGCGTGATTAATTAATTCAACAGACCGGTTTTATTGGAGTAGCGGGCACCGGCAGTGGCAACTGGAGACTTTGTTTACAATGGCGTTTTCACTTAACAAGTTAAGGAATATCTTGAGTAACAACAGGGAGGGTCAGTTGGCAGGTAGCGGGAGTTTGGAGCCAGAGATAGGGTTCAAATTGGCCCTTCACCCGGTGGCTAAGAACCTGTTCGTGACAGTCATCGGTGCAAGGCACCTCCCCTCCTTGTTTGGACTCAGTCGCGCCCATGGATACCTCGTTAAGGTGACTTCCGAACATTGTTTATGCTTTATCTACTAACAAGTAAACGACGATAACGGTTACACAATTTGTTTGCGTACTATTCGTTTTGGGAGTAGAGATTACTTTGAGATACAGGCTTGGTATTCTCACTTAATTGGCCGAGTACCTACCTAGGTAGCAAAAAATATTTAGGTATTTTTTGGTTTACTTCTGAACACAAATAAAGGCTCATTGCCGCAAATGTTTATTTGGATATGTAGGATACATATCCAAATAAACATTTGCGGCTTCGATTACTTAAGATGTAGGTACTTAAGAGAAACTATCTTAAGCAGTTATTACACTATCCTATTTGTGGCATAGTTAAAAAACTAGGAAGGTAGGAACCAATCGGATACTAAGTAGGCTAAGATACGAGATCCGATTGGTTCATTCCTAGTTTAGATCCTAAGTAGGATCCAAGGTTGGGATCCTAGATGCTACAAATAGGATGGGTGCAGTGCTTGGTGTACTAAGTATTTACAAACCTACCATGATAGCAATCAGTAACAATACCTACACACCTCCTATCTTATAAAACGAAGCATTGATAGGACAAGAGTAGGTACCGGCGTCCACCGTGTTATCGTACTGTGACACTAATACGAGTAAAATAGAAATGAATCACGTTTGAAATCAACAATATTCTGTGATTAAGGTTTAGTGGTGCGTGGTGGCTGGTGCATGCATGCATGTGCATTGTGCATATCTTTGATTTAGATTCTGAACTTTAATTAACCAATAACATTGATTTCTGCACTAGAAATTTTTGACCAGTTAGCTATTCTAAAGAATTTATTAAAATACTTATATATACTAGTCTAGAATATCATGGTCTACCTAGGTAAGTAGGTACGTCTTCCTCCAGAAAGTCTAGCATTTGTAAATGATAGTTTGTACCACTCCACGTAGGTATTAAAAAAATCAAGCAAAAACATTTCGAATTATTTTTATTACAATGACCATTTTTTGTTTTGACCAAGTTTCCTCGTTTGGGAATACCTGCCACTGTATAAGTACAGTCAGTGTCAGATATATTATAGCATTCAAAGTAGTCAAAATAATCTGAAGAACGTAGATTTAATTTTATGTTGGCAAACAAGGTATTCAAATTGATCTTGGCACCCAGACAGGTCAAAATATCTTAGCTATCAGTTGCCATTATTGTGTTAGCTGCCAGAGTGTTCATATTAATATGTTCGAATAGGACGTTCAAAGGTATCCACGCATTTATACTAGTCTAAAGTCATTGTCATTAAGGCTGACTACAATCTAAGCTTCCTAAAAGTAAGGTTGGATGCAAATAGTAGAAAAACATTTATAATGTTTTTATTTACAATAAATAAAGCCGTGATTTAACTTAGTTTAGCCATAGGTAGTTGGTTTATCCCTATTTTCTTTTGATTATTCGATTTTTATACGCATATACAGAGCTGTGCTGTTTCATACAAACATGATGCGCTTACATCACTTTTTGTAGAGACTAGATTTTTTATAAATCGGCAGAAGTTTGTATAGACATTACGTGTATCATTCGTGTATTATTTTATAGTGAGTATATCAAAAATAAAACCAAGGGTTAAAAAAAACTGTTTTTTAAAAAAAAATATTTTTCAATTTCCGATTAATTCCTAACAATAGTTCAAAAATATGTCAGTCACGTCATGTAAGAAATGAAAGGGATAGGTGTAAGAAAAAAGGAGAAACAAAACATGTACCAATAACAATTGGATCCCAAAATATACTGTAGCTACGGGTATTAAGGTCAATTGTTGTTAATTGTAAAGTTATCGTAAGACTAGTTTGAATGCATCGATACCTTTGATCGACTTATTCGAACGTATTAATATGAACACTGGCAGCTAACACAATAATGGCAACTGATAGCTAAGATATTTTGACCTGTCTGGGTGCCAACATCAATTTGAATACCTTGTTTGCCAACATAAAATTGAAACTACGTTCTTTGAATTATTTTGACTACTTTGAATGCTATATATCTGACGCTGACTGTAGGTACTAACTCAGTTTAATTATTTCCTCAAGTTATAAGTACCTTGGTATGTTGGTAGTTTTTTTTAACAAATATATACTTAGGTACTTACCGTTACCATACCAAAGCAGGATTACCTCTAATAACTGCTATTTTTGCTGATGCCTGCCTGCACTGCCTGCGTAGTCTTAAGTGACAAAATATTAAGTCAAATTAGCTGTCAGTCTCTGAGAGTAAGATAGAACCTCTACTTATGTAAGAAATATACACATTATCTACCTACTTAATACGCGACACAATATAAATATCCCGTGATGTACCAAATAAAACAACGGTCTATTAGAGATAAAACGCCGATCAATCGCACTTACTAGTTCTCATCACCATCACACACGTGACTTACCTGTTTGTATGTAGGCACAAGCTACACTTAGCTCTACAAATTGCCTAGCTAGGGTATTATAGGAGAGACTAGGAGGCTAGGCTGTCGATTAGGTAATTCGCACTTTGCTTTAACAAGCGCAAGAGTGCCTAGCGCTCACAACGCATAGGGATGGCTTTGGCGAGTGTAATATTGGCTCGGGCAAAATAATATTCGATCTGGTCATTCTGAATTACTTAAATTACTTTTACGTACCTACCTATCTTTGTTACATGGAGATACCTAGATAGGTATGCGTGAAGCACATACCTATCTAGGTATGCGTGAAGCGCATACTGCCCTGGGGATAGAAGCAGGTTAAGTGGGACTCTTGGCGGGTGGCACCAAAACCGTTGCAGCTTAGGTTTAGCTGCAAACCCGTCAAGTATAAGTACCTACCCACTAAAACTTCGGCAAACTCCCTCAGCCGCTATTAGCAGGACGATGAAGGATCGTAATTTTGCATGGGCTCCATACGTTTGCACCTCAAATAACATCTGTGATTGTGGTTTGTACCTGCTAACTAAAATCGACTTTCGCTGTAAGTCAATGCAGCTGCATACAAACAAAGGATTCACTTCTAAGCTTAGCCGTCTGTATTTCTTTATTAAACATCAAAATAACTAACTTTAACATGCGGGCAGCTGTTGCCTCTGAGGTTGGTAGGTACATTAACTAGCATCCGTCTAATTGCTATACTAATTGAGGCCAGCTCGGCTGAGGTTTGATTTTAGATGAGTCTACGAATAGGTAATGAATGATGTCATAAGTTTTTACTTCTGTGTGCGATAATAAACATAAATTACTATAGTAATTACAAGTATGTAGTGTGCCCTTTAATATTTTAAGAATAGTGATGCACGTGATGTAAGACCACTTAAGTTTTACCTGTTTGTTATTATTTTGCATCGCATCCGCATCGGTTTATGTTTACGATGGCTGCAGCAACTCTTGATGATGTGGATGATACCTACTTAATTGGCTTTAAATTTATTTATCCATTGTGTCCATGGGAAACCACCATTGGATTGCCCTGTCGCTACAAACAAAATTTGCTGGTAGGTAATACCGACAAAAATTATCGCGAAAGCTAAGATAAAGAAGAAATGCATAAGAAACAAGTTTTGGTATTGGAAATAAATGGGGTTTCGATATCTTAACAAAATAAAGTAGTACAGAACACGTCTCCATACCATCTGTGGTATGAGGTAAATAATAGTATACTTACAGGGGGGTTGTATTTGCATTTTAAATGCATCGTTGTATTTGTGTCTATCAAAACACGAGAGACAGGCGCAGGACTAACGGCTTTATCTACGTGTTTTCCGAAGCAAAGTAGCAACTACTAGCACCAACCAACCCTTATTCCCCAAGCAAATTTTCAGTTATTTCAAGACAGAAAAAAACTTTTTCTGAAGGAACCTTAGGTAGCCTATAGTAGAGCTAACCTAGCCTTGGCTACAAAATGTAAATAGGTAAGTTCTTAGGTACTCATCTTCAAACAGTCGGTAATTTAGTTAGCTAGGTTCTGGCGTGTTGTCTACACTGATATTATAAAGAGGGAAGATTTGATTATTTGTTTGTTTGTATTGAATAGGCTCGGAACCTACTGGCCCGATTCAAATTAAATTTGGTACAGAGATAGTTTGAAAGCCTGGAAAGGACATAGGTTACTTTATGTCGCGATATAAAATCATCAGGGGATGATATGGGGGATGAAATTTTGTATGGAAAATCTGTCTTTAGACGCGAACAAAATCGCGGGGAACTGCTACTACCTATATTATCCATCATTATAATTTTAATGCACTCTATTTCTGGAGCGTACCAGACGCCGAAGTAAAAATGAATTATAGTTAACACAGATCGACGTGGCTTGATTTACGGGCGCGTGTAAATTAAAGATGTCATGCTCCAATTGGCATTTCAAATTCTTTTAATCAATACAATATGTGTGAATCAATATTTTGTGAATCTCCATTTTCATCTAAGTTAGTTTCTTACTGCCGCACTCGGAGTCGTCAATTACTTAAATTTAATCTTTGATAAGGTCTCGTTCTCATTTTCTTTGTCAATCATAAAATTACTACAATTCATCAAATAGATACTATGAAAAGGACTGCATGAGACTTGAGGAAGGATTAACTTAAATTTACATCTCTGAGTACGGCAGTAAGTATTTATACTACCACATCTACTTACCAACCTCTATAAATATAATAAGAACGGTGAAAGGCAGATACTTATCTTAAAATAGGTTTTTAAGTAGTAATGTACTTAAGAACTAGACAAATAAAGAAAATTAAGTAATCTTTTGCATTCGTAGAACCAAATAACAGTACCGTAAAAGTGTATTTATTATTTTCATTTTATCGATTATCGTGAGAAGCAAGCAGAAGGAAAGCGCACAATATGCTTTAGCTGGGTAGGTACTTACTAAATTTATAATTTTGGTAGTAGTAAGTACGAATTTAGTTAATGGTTTTTACCTATCATAGATATACTTATAGACATATAAATTTAAAAACTGGGCAAGTGAGAGTCGGACTTGTGCACAGAGGGTTCCGTAAACAAAGGTTTTTTCTATGATTCCAGGTCAATGAACAGAAATAAAAGGGCATAAGTACTTATTTTACTACTAGGATTTCATACATCAAAAGTAATAAAAGGAACCCTTATGGGACCACTTTGTTGTCCGTCTATCAGTCTGTCTGTCAAAACCCATTTTTCTCAAGAACGCATGGTTCAAGGTAATATTAAATAAATAATATCAAATACTTACTATGGCCACAGAATACTAGTACTTCGTACAGAAGTATGACTTAACAATTGTATTCAAAGAAATGTCTACTCAATGTCGTCGACAATATGGCGTAATTTAGTTCGCCTCAGAGTCAAGCACATTTTCGTGTAGACACCTACAAAAATCCATTGCAAGATAATTTTATACTTATTGCTCTGGAATATGATTCATAATACACTAAACCTATTCAGTGACGTAATATCACGCGACGCGATAGGGTTGACTGCTACGAGAAGCTTCTAACGCCATCTAGCGCCTCTTTCTAGTACTTTATTCATTCTCGTCCAGCCAGCAACGTAGCCGCGCGGCCGCCGGTGAATAAAACGCGCGAGCGTGTCACTGACTGGTAGCGACACGCAACTTGTTTTAGCCCCTAAGTAGGGGCGCCGCGCGTAGGTACGTTTTTGCTACTTACGCGGGGAGATACACAGGCCTGCTATGGCTGCGGTCTCTATAAGCTGTAATAAAAATCAACGAGGCAGTCAGGTCTAGTGGTCAGCACGCTGGGTACTATCCACGAGGTCCCGGGTTCGAATCCCAGGCCGGGCCGAGAGTGTTTGGGTTTTTCTGTCTTAAAAGTTAAATAGGTATATTAAATATAAACACTGTTTGGCAGCTTTCTTGGCGAACTATAGGTATTTTTTTTGTAGTACGAGTATGACCAAATCCCTGTGAAAACCGTGTTTCCCCTAAGATTACATAAAGAAGGATTCCCATAAACCATGACATCATTGAAATTGTATAAATTCCAATATAGGATTTTATGGCGACTGTGCTTGTTTCTTGATTGGTTTGGGTGGTCAATATTCATGACTGGCATCGTGATATTTCAAATACCTAACAGATTAAAAAAAACATTATGTGGTTATGACTTTGGGGTTGAGTAGGGTAGTCCCGTATATTTCCCATAGGATGGGTGAAGCGTGCTGTTGTAGCCGGGAGTGAAAATGTGGTGAAAGGCTTGAATGCTGAATCGTCCTCATCAATCAAAGTCTGTGTATTAAATAGATCGAGTTTAGGTAAGTAAGTATATATTTAGCGAATTGTGCTAAGCGTGTTTTTGACTAGCAAGTGGACCTCTAAGTGCCAAGACTGCTAACGATTGTAGGTAGATATGTGTAAACCGTATTAAAGCCATTGCCCACTTAAGGATTTCAAACACATTCACATCAAAAACCCAAAAAACCTATGAACAACTTTATAGGTAATTACTATTATGTTATAAATAAGTAAATAAAGAATTATAAATATTGTACAACAACATCCTACATTGCAGATCCCAAAGAGTAGCTTAAAAAACACTTGTGTTATGGAAATCTGACACGGGTGGTATCACAACACCCAGACACGGGACAATATAGAAAATGTTATTTTCTATATTGACAGAAGAATGGCATAAATGTATAATTAAATCGCTTAACTTACATAAACCTGCGTCATGCTTTTTGGGTCGGTAAAATTGTAAATTGTATTATCATTGCATTATCACACACTATCGCGGTAATAGACGTCACATAACAGATTATATTGTACAGTTTAGTACCTACCTAAGTACGCCATTACATTACGAATCATGGTAGGTGCTTAAAAACGTTTTTGTATTACACTTTTTATGACAAAAGCGTAAATGAGGCTATGGTATTGTTCTCTTGTCCGGAAAACAATCGTGTCGTTTCCTCTTTAGGTAGATACCTAGTTATATGTACCTACTGCCAATGTAGGGAATTACATATTTACTTATTAACATAAGTCTTCTGTCTTAACTTTATATAAGTTAGTTTTACTAATTGATATGCATACCTAAGTACTCATCATGCATCCCGCGATCGTTGTGTTAATATTGGCACCGGTAGGTGCCAATATTAAAACTTCCCCTTATTCCCATTCTATACTTAGAATGTCCCAAAAAGAGTGTGCCAAACTAACACTGGAGATAGCTTAGCTATAGACCTTTCAGATTAACTTAAAAAACGTATTTTGCTTTGGGAAATAATCCTACTTTTTTGTCCAAAAATGGCACGCTAAATTGACGGTCGAGATAACTTAGCCTTTAACCTTTAAATCAAATAATATGACTAGTAAAAGTGTCATAGTTTGGGAGATAATACCACTTTCTTCTATTCTTCATACAAGAGTAATACCAAAAAGTTGCATTATTTTCCAAACCATAAGACTTTTATTAGAGCCAACTTGTTTTTATTTAAAAGGTCTAAGCTATCTCTGTCTGGCACGCTCTTTTTGGAACACGGTTTTGAACATTTGCACGACAACAAAGATATCCGTGGATCGCATTTTGCAGTAAATTGCCTCCCTTTCATCCAACATGCGTTGATTCTGTGTTGACATTTCTGAGTATTTAACACCGTCTGTGCCGACCCCAGATAAACTTGGAACATGACCAAAATTTAATAAAACTAGAGATACCTAATACAATCCATGGTAATAAAAGCGTTAACGTGTTTCAGGTCAAGATTTTTCCTGGCGACAGCAAGTTCGAAACAACATTACAAGAGAGTTCATGGCCAGTGTGGAATGAGGACTTCAAATTTCAATTGAAGCCGAAAGATGCGAAGAAGACCACAGAAAAAGTCGACCTTCAGACTTTGTTAGCCGGCCATTTTTTGTCGTTAACAATCTACGCGATACTAGAACCGCCCAAACAAGAAACCGACAGACGGAAAAATAGTAAAACGTTAGACACGAAATATACTTCTAAGGTGGCAGATCAAGAAGAGAAGCCCAAATCCGGTTTTTTAGAAAAGACTTTCAGTAGTTTTAAGTCCACAAAAGCGGAAGCTATAGCACAGAAGTCAATTTTAGAGAAAAGGAGAACAGTCGGTGCTGCCACGTGGAACTTCGATTCGAAACTATTTCAAAATGATCTCAAAAACGGTTTGATTGGCACCCCAGATATCTGGAGACCGATCAATGCTATAGCTAGTGGATTAGCCGCAGCAGATACAAGGGTACGTAGTATTTCATTATTTATTAATTACTCGTATTGGGTTAATAATTCAAATGCTTCTTTACATAGTTGAACACACAGCACTTATGAGCCGAAAAGTTTGGAACATGGCCCGTGCCTTTTATCATTTTATGACCGCAGTTTCAATAACTTTTGTTTGTATTGTAACATCCACTCCAACAGGGGCAAATTTAATCAAATTCTGCATCTAGATATTGCGTTTATTAAAATGTAAATCCTTAATAAATTAGGTGTTGAAAGTGGTTTTGTCTGTGTGTTTGTAAACCGTAACTGCTGAACTGTTTAATTTGAATTTATTTGTTTAATAGGATTAATTTAAATAAACTGCAGATTGTTAATATAAACAGATATGTTACTGAATATAATAGGTACTATAGACTAGTTTTCTATTGAAGATAGATTTTCCTTTTCATGTGTGCGTCCTTCACAGCTCTCCTGTCAGATACTAATCGAGTTGTCTCTGAACTATCTCTTTGAGAAGGGTTAGACCCGACTTAAAATAGCCTTTTCACAAAAATAGTTTGACTTTAAAACCAAGACTTAATCGTTTATGAAATGTATTCATTGTTTTCATGTCACCAACAATAACAATCTTTAAAAATAGATAGGTGCTTATTTAGATAAAACCTATTCTTATTTCCAATAAGGTAGTATTACTTAGTTAACACAAGTTTGCGACTAAACATGTGTAAACTTTTGCACGTAGAATCATCATAGACAAAGGGAAAAAGATCAATTCATGTAGAGAGGTTAATTGTTCTGAATTCTCACTTAAATGAATACATTCGATGGTATTATGTACCTACACCGATCACTCCTGATTGGTTTGTTAAAATGTAGGAGGGGCTGTAATTTTTAATTCGATTTGCTAGTGGCTAATTCCACCAATCCGGGTAGATGTTAAGGAGCTTATGTTGTTGAATTAATTTGGTCGTTTTTCTTCTTTTCGTGTGGGTTATTAGCAAACCCGGTATTAGACTTAATGAGCCGCTAAAGCTTGCGTGCTTGACGTAGGTAGGTACCTACCCTCCAAAGAACGAAATCATGTTTTCTTATCGGACAATCAGGCTGCACAATATTATTTGAGCAGGTCAATTAACTGACATATGAAATATTACTTTAAAGCTTTATAATGAAATCGTTTAGTGATCTCCGATCCTATCGTATACATACGGGTGGACATACGTCATACACAATGCGCACAACTCGAAACCTTCAATAGGCGTGCCGTATCAGTGCTTTGTGCGGTGGATTTACAGAGGCAAAGTATCGCCTTTTGATGTTTAAACATTTTTTTATATTAGATACAAAGAAAGAACTTTTTAGTTTAGATACGTGTTCTATAATCGTTTCCCAAGATAACAATTTTTTACGTACATAAGAATAAAAAATATCTATATGGGAAATTATGAAAGGGCCTGGACTCGGTTGATGAGAATGTTGAAGTAATAAAAACTGTAACAAACTATAATATGTACTTAAGTTTGTTATTAGATAACCATGATAATGCATGTTTTGAAGTAGAGCTAATCGAAATCTAAACACCGAACTAACGTGAGTAAATACAAAGATTTGGTTCTCACTGCATGTGCTGTGATGTAATGGAATGGAATCTCATTGGTTTAACTGATATTACGCGTCTATTTTTGTTCTTGTCTTTAATTTAGCATTTTACGATAGCCCTCCGCTATCCAGTTGACGACTGTTGTACAGTTGTAAATGTACAGTCGGCAGTACTTCAGGTTATCCATTTGAACTAAGTACGAAATCAGCTTTTATAACTTAGGGTATAGATAAAAGTGGGGTAGTGTGTACCTTTAGGACTAACAGTTTTCAATGAGAATACAAAAACCTCGACTTGTGAGTTCACTTCTGTGGACGATAAGGTACCTAAGTAAAAAAACACAACCGTTTGAGAATTGATGCGCATTTATAGAAATTGCATAACAGCTATTAGGTATGAGTCAGACAAGACGTGTGAACAAAATCTTGGCTCTATGGTCGCCGACAATAGAATGAGTTTGACCTCGACCGATCCCAGTTGGAGGCACCCACATACTCAGGCAAGGCATGCCTACGTACCTGCTTATTACAGATATCAAGAGCTGACGGAATGCTTAGCTTATTATATCAGAAGTTAAATTTTTGCGAGTTTCACTAAATAAAAACAAATGCTTTTGTTAGTTTGTATACATAGTCGTTATTAGCGTTTAACGTGTACTTAGCTTAACAATTTACCCAACAGAGTAACACTCTGTGTATTCTAGGCTAGGCTTACTACTCGTATAAACAGGATGTCGCAAAAGTTCAGCCATTAGTTTGGTAAGCTTTTTTTGGGACAAGTGAAATTTGTACCAACCTATGCAGAATTACTTTTACAGTAGGTACACATACCTACTTATTTTTTAATACCTATACAGGGTGACTGGTGCTGAACCCGCCATAGCAAAATCACATATAGAGGAGGTCATTAGCTGATTTTATTGAACTTTCCCTTCGTTTTTACGTTTACTACTTTTGTAAAAAAATCTTAGGTTGACCGAAGAATCCTACCAAAGTCTAGCATAAATCAACATTTTTGTTGCAAATTTAGTACCGTTGGAAAGGCTAGAAACTAAAGAACTAATTTAGAGTAGAATTAATTATTCGAATCCCGTACCTTTTTAATTATTTTTGGTTGAATTTGACCACAAAGTTTTATTTTTAGTATTTTTGTTAAATCAGCTATTAAACCTGATTCTTTTACTTTAGTTCGAGGTAAGTCCTAACGTATTTTAATTACAAATGTTTATGACCAATAAATAATAAAAAAAGTTCTGTAATAATAGAAGAAAAAAATATATTATTGCTTGAAAGCAAAATTTTGGAAAAATATCAATAAAGTATAAAAATTTACATATCTGCCATACCATGAATCTATAGTTTGGGAAAGTAGCGTTCAATAATTATCCAATGACCTCCTCTATATGTGTATTTGTTATGGCGGGTTCAGTACCAGTCACCCTGTATAGCATAGTACCTACTAGTATTTATTCTGCGACGTACTATTTGTGACATTGTGTCAATCACACAAGTCTTGAGGTCTCATTGGTAATTGACCCTTCGGATAGACGGTATTTGCCGTTAGGGTCAATTTACTACTTGGCACTAGAAAAAAGCGACAATAAGCCGCCACACAACCTTTTTTCATCCCTGGAAGTCTCGATATCCTTGGACCACGAGTTTATGGACCGGAAAAACAGATTACTTTTTTATGACTTTACACAAAAACACATCACCCTATATGCGTGACGTGGGGACGTTTAATAGCCCATGGCTTGTACCTAATTATTATTTTGGTTTCCTTAACAAATAAATAACATTATAGGTTTGGTAAAATTTTACACGGTCGATATGCAACTCATTGCATTGCAACTGATTTGAATATGATTCAAACAATATAGGTACCTATATTTTATGAATCAGATCATATTTCTGGATGTCGTCTGCGTTGAATTTTTGTGCACATTAAGTCTAAGCTTATATGTGATTCGACTTAAAACACCACATTACGTATCCTTATACCTGTTAGGCACAAAAATATCTTTAAATAAGTTGCATAGTTAACACGAGCGTCTCTACCTAACAACTAATAGGTAAGTTAGACATAAACAGTTTGTTATTTACTTAGCAAGGCAAGACATGTATTTAAAGATATTTTTATTGATTGTTATTACTTTTTCTCTTTAAAGAGGCTACGGAATTAACGAACGGCATTTAAAGGCTATAAATTTATTAATTCTCATCAGTTAGTCGGCATTGGTTATTTTATTAAGTCAGAGCAAGATTTAAAAACAAAGCGGTTGAAAGAGCGTGAGATACCACTACTCCGCGGCATAATAGAAACAAATGTGTGGTTACACTGTCCGATAATGTATAATTTTGTGTCCACAGAGAGAGAACAAAAAGGGCCAGCTAGAGGTGACCCTTCTGTACACGGCCAGTGAAGACGGACTAAATGACACGGTGCAGCTCACAGTAAACCGGCTGAGGTGCAGTGTTCAGACTATGCAGGAGCAGGAGCAGTTCAAAGGTAAATTACTTAGATTGTTCAGCTAGCCACAGAGATGTCCAAGATTGTTCTTGACGTTCTAACAAGGTAATATAGTTGAGGTGCGCTTAACAAACAAATTTGTGGCGGTGTCTTAGGCAATATTTATGGTATTGCTGCTGGTACTAATGCCCAAACCTTTTAGTGGAGTAATAGGATATTTATAATAACATATATATGCTATCTTCACTATCTGAGAAATAATAATGATAAGTAATTGTATCCTTCCATTAAACAAGAGCCTATAAAACAAGAAAATCGACAATTAGGTAAATTGTTTCTATTACACGAGAAAGAGGTATCTACAGTATCAAATAAATAAGGTATAATTAAAAGAAACGATTGAAATTGCGATAAGATTCACAAAAGTCAAAATAGATTTGCATCTTGCGGAAGTGCAGGGGAAACAAACATGGGCTTTGGGTTCGGGTCCTTCCCAAATTCGCCGGTGCACGTTGCACCCAGACCTATTTGCTTTGAGTACAAGAAAAATGTTTTACGTTTTTGGTATTCGAAGTCGATTATTAATTAAATTACTAACATCGTCAGACACAGAATCGATTACACCATAAAAAGTTTTTGGCGATTTTTTTGCTAACTGTAGGTACAATTTTCCGAAATCTATAAATGTCCAATAAAATACGTCCAGAAGTTAGATATATTCTTCTGGGAAGCTTTTTCTATAGCAATAGTGCTTTTTAAAGGTTGACGGATCCACTCTGAAATTCAACCCTGTATTATTATTTCATACCTAGGTCCGTAGCCAAACGGCAATTTATTCTTAAGCGAAGTTTGTTATCGCTAAAAAAATATATGAAACTGACATAAGCCAAAACATCACGTGACTTTTGCATACAGATTTTGACATTTCGTTGACGATAGCGAAGTTCGCTCCAGAAGGGTGCCATTTGGCTACGGACCCTATCTACTTAGTAACTGATATTTTGGTAGGACTCGGCAGATGCTCTTTTTAGTGTCAAGATCACGTTGTAAACAATGTTTCAATGATTACATATACTAATCAACACTGTCTAGGGATATTTTGGATATAATAATACTTTGTTTTGTATATCCCTAGACAGTGTTGATGTGCCTCCAGTGAAATATGCCACTTTTCCATGGGCGAATGATAATAGCAATCCTTGTTGTCTTTTGACATATAGATTTCATGAAGAAAAAGATATAAGGGTTTTATAGACCCTATAAAATCTTTGTAGGTAGATGACCGTACTTATTTGTAGGGCCTACCTATACTATACAATTTTACATTTTATCTTCATTGGCGATAAAGTCGGAATAATGTGCGTCTTCATTTACTTGTAAATAGTAAATGTACCATGAATTCATAATGACATTGCGTGGTATAGTGGTTGATGCATGAGAGGAATAACTAATTAACTAATGTAATAATCGAAGTGTGTAATTACTTATCAAACCTCAGCTTACCCCAGTGGGTAAAGGCTGCATGTATTTAAGTAGATATCTAAGGTTTGTTGGTGGTATTCTTAATGATTATGTATTACGAGGTTTGAGATTCGCGGTAGAGAAAGAGGATATTGGATCAAACTCGAGTTATCGCATTAAGTGAGGTGTGTTATTGCTGTCGTTGGATAAACTGATTTTCGGCGGTAAATCTTATGACTTGGTTCCATTCCCATCATAATAAATCTGGCTTCGAATAGGTACTTTTGAGAGTTAAGATGGATAAAACTAATAATATGATTACTTGCATCAATAATCAAGAAAAAATACTTGTAAGTTGATGCAACGAACCCGAGTACTAATTACAAAGATGTCCGTCCAGTACCTACACCAAAATAAATCTAATAGAGGTGTACCTACCTACAAATACCTACTAATAGGTACCTACGCCAAAAAACAGGATAAATAAGATTCTTCGAGAAAACGTGCCTATTGTCTTGAAAATATCTCGCTTGGAAGTTTCTGTAAATAAAATTGTAATGTTTGAATAATTGTAGTCGTTAGGGATAAGGGGATTTTTCAAGCCCTGAGCCACTGTAAATGTGCTAAAAAACCTGAAACGCTTTGAAAAAAATCCATGCCATAAATTTCGAGGTACTGATGTATTTCAATGTCAAAAACAGGCAATTTGCGATGATAACATTGATTTACATTTTATTTCATCATGTAAGTAAGTCATTTTACTTTCGATGTTATGGATTTGAATATGAAATTCGTTTTATAAAGGATTTTACTTCACGCAATGAACAAAGAAGAACGGCAAAGTTCTTTGATGCTCAGCCCCAAATGCTGGCATGTTTTAGTCTTTGGTAAAAAAGCCTAAAACTGTATAGAGGAAAAATAATATAACTGACATTGAACGCCATTTTATTTGGTGCATTTTGTCGGACTGACATTTATACAATGTATGATCCGGTCAACGTTGACGTTTGATATAAAACATACAGGTACTTCAATTTGACTGATACGTCAGAGTTCACGACGTTCGTTTTGTTTTTGCATCCTTGAAGACGTTTAGTTGTTATAAATTTTTACATTCTGACAATATTTTATAACTTAATTCCCTGCTTTTTAAATTACTGAAAAATCATACAAAAGCCCGCTAATAAGGTAACATTTATATTTCATGTGTTTCACTTAGTACAGTGTCTCTATCTATTGGTTCGATTTATGTAATCTTTTTGACTAACAGTTCTGTCACTTAATGCTAAGACTTCGGTAAAACCACCTAGTTACTTGAGTCGGTGCTTGAGTCTTTGTAGACTGCGGTATCTCGAAGAGTTTTTTTGTTACCTACATTATAAATCTTCGATTTCCAAAATTGTACAGAGCTAATCCCACTCGACGATAAATGCTTTGATGTGATTTATCATTTGCCCGTGATCTCCGCAATGACAAGACGCTTAAAATAGGATTTTCACATTACGGTGATGATAAATTGTTTTCACTTCGGGCAAACGTAGCGAGGGACAAGGGTTGATTGAATTGGGGGCGATCTTTTTTCCATTTATTACGCCTGCAGCCGATCTGCGATTCTATAGAGCATTTGTTTCTAACTTAATTTTCTGTTCATTTTAATGCTCAAATAGTGTTTGAAGTTGGAAACCTAAAAACTTATTCGCAGTGAATAACAGTACTTATAATACTTTATTGTGACATGGAAAGCTACGTTTCAAACGCATATCGACGAAGTGTTTTGCGTGTCACGAGCAAAGTACCTAAATAGAATTTCGCCAAGTTTGTTATGGTAACGGAGTGGTGGGTACTTACGGAACTACAGAGTGGGTACCAATGGAATGCATTTGCTTAGCGCTCGCTGGGCTGCAATACCAGCAATACCTTGTATAGTTGAAGAGAGAGTTGTCGCGTTGTTGTGTGCGCGTTGAATGCTAATACAGTCGTCATCGACAACTGTGTTGTCTTCAATATTACTTTGGGCTCCTCACTAAGAAATTACAGTTGGCCTGTTAAGTCTACCAACTTTGTTGAATAAAAGTTGCAGAGTTAAAGTCACGTCCGTTCCGTTACTTTAGTCTTTAACTTTTGAATCCCTAATTTAATTTTTATAGGGATTTGATTTCTACGGTTCGATTAATTTTCTACTTTTTATATCTATATGTGTAAAGTTCATTGTTGTTTTTTATGGTGTTCAATAAAGAGTTATCTATCGATCAATCTAATTTTCTGATGTCTGTAGACAGAACCTATGTGTTAGTATCAGCCAGCTATCTACACAGTTACCTTCTTAAGTAGGTAGTTTACAAGAGCTAAGTTATTACTTGATTGATAGTGCCAAATAAATATTGGACATGTACGAATAAATCCAAGAAGAGATTGGGGTGATGTGGTCCTAGTAAAATACGTCGTTTATTCGTCGAAACGGGTCCTTTGTTGGAAGTTTCCTATTTTTTACCTCCTACCTTGCTAGGTGTGTGCGTGAAGAAAACCTTTGTAAATCAGTAACCAATTTCTAGAAATGGTCTACGATTTTCTTTTGAATGACTACTTAGATGTAAAGACGTGGAATTTTTAGTTTGGGTCTAGCTTGGGTATAGGTACAATTTATTTTAATACAACCATAAGTTAAGTTATATGCTTAGCATTTTAACCTTAGCGTTGAAGACATCATACCTACCAATCTAACTTAGTTAAATAATAAAATAGTTTTCAGTGGACTTTTTTGAATATTCGCTTCTAAGAACGCAGTGCCGTTGGTTTTCTCTAAAAACATTTATAGAAATACCTTGCATCGTTATGTTACGTTCATACTTGTATGAATGTCACATATTTACTGTTGCGAAATAACTGACACGAGATTGGAAAGTGAACTCTGTGTGAAGACCGTTTGAGGCTAGAGCCTTGACACCACCTTTTGCATTGTTTGTCGATTGTATTCTCCTAGGTGTTTGCTTGACTTTGGAGCATCCATGTTTGTATTGTATGGATTATTTCCGATTTGGCCGAAAAAGTTGTGCGTTTACGCAAGAGGTTATTTTTAAAACTGTTCTTTTCTAAGACATTGTACGACCAATCAGACCAATTTGCACTATATCTATTTTATCCCCTTGAGGATCATAAGACCGCCGACGGTCGCATAACAATTGATGAATTGATAATCTATTGTCTGTATCGAAACTTGCGATTTCTGAATGGATATAAATAAATAGCCTAACAAAATAAGCAATAAAAACGGCGTTTGGTCTTTGACTATATAAATTTACGGATTTATTTGTTGAAATATTATTCAATAATGTTGAAGAAGTATTTTACTAAGCAACTATTGCTGCTAAATTCTAAATATAACTTTGTATACATATTTTCTTTAATGATCCCGACGAAATTCGACAACCCCTCACCACTGGGTATTATTTAATATTCAACTGTTGCAGACGATGCTAATTAACTAATTCTGTTTTCATTTTCAGCTCCCTTGTACCTGAAAGCGACGATTCTGGAAGCCAACAAAGCGGAGTGCTACTGGAAAAGTGACAGATTCGTCCCCACAATCTCCGCACGTTGGGACCCAAAGTCGGCCACTGTCAAATTGACAGTGTTCAAAGCTAGTTTGAGCAAAGTCAGTATTTACATCAGCTTAGGCTGCAAAACTAAAATGGCCAAAAAGGAGATTCTGGGCAAAGCGACGATTGACGAGAAGTCGGCGTACTCGGACACCTGGAGCGAGTGTTTGAGACAGCCTGGTTTACCCAAAACTATCTGGGTGAATTTCGAATGACATATAGGTGTCTGTTGTATTAATTACTAACTAAGGTTATGTCACAACAACGGGCGTAGAACGAAAAAATCCGAGAGGCAGAGTAAGTAGCCTATGCCTACTAGTGTACCTATTACACGATGGATGTATAAACTCGTGCTTAAAAGCATAAAGATAAAAAAGAGACGAAATTTAGACTCCTCCTATTTTGAAGTCAGTTAAAAATGATAGCGTGGTCTGAATAGGTATTTTGAATTGCTTATTAGCATCACACATTGAATGACAGTACATAAATAAATATGTTGGTGATATCATAGTTTACCTGCCTACAACACTCGTAACACATTTTGTTAGTGCACTTACTTACAATGGTACACAAAATAGAAATGACTCAGGGTGAAAATTTATGTAAGTATAACCTACTCGCATAATCCCATTACAAATTTACAATACCTACACTTTGTTGTTGATGTGTCTGTCTTGATATCTTTGACATATTAATGTGAGTTAACAAACGTAGCTGTGCTGACTTCTTTTCTGTTTTTCTCAAACCTAACATGACACAAAGTTACATTTTTTTTATTTTATTTGTATTACAAAATCCACAGCTCTTAATATGATAACATGAAATACAGACATTAAGACTTACAGCCAATTTGTATCATTTTGAAGTTTGCAGAACGTAAATGTGAAGAATAAAGTCTTATTTATTTGTTATGTTAATTAATTATCTCATCTCTTCAATTTGTCGTTGTAAGTTGTATGATGATGACAAATTATATTGATATTTGGTTGTTAAATCCGCTAGTTGTAATGTTTTGTGATGTGAATATTTGTACGATCAAAAATTTGTGACAATTGAACATATTATTTTTATAAAAATAAACAGTATTGTACGTGTTATATATTCGTACATTAAACCCGTTTCCTGTATTTTTAAAATATAATTTTATTATGTACCTACCTTTTTTAGCGACTAGAAAATGCTTTTCGTATATCACATCGGCCCGCTGGGTGTTGTGTGGGACTCTCCCACCCAGTAAGGGAGGGTATACCCACTAAAACCAGTCGGTGTCTACCGGTACCATTGGTAAGGATATTGCCCTGTATTTATAACCTACCCTATCAAAAGATTCTAAATTGGGTATAGATAATCTCGAAACCACGAAAGAAATTATTACTTACATGTAAATTACTATTTGTTTGCACTATGGATATATATTATTGACTTTCGTTTTTCAAAAAAATAGAAGGTGTCAAGTTAAGGAAGCAAATCCAATGTAAGTACGATTGTACCGTAGAAGCTTATAAAGTACCTAGTTCTATCTACTCAATTAGAAGCAAAGAAAAGCAAATAAAATATTAATATATCTAAATATATATAAAAAAACACTGAGTTATTATGACTCACTGACAGACTAATGAATGCACAGCCCCAAATAAATATTTTTACCTATAAACACTAAAAACGTGTTACAGGAATATCAAGGGTCATATTCCTGTGACACGTTTTTAGCTTCAGCAGTTAATTATGACATTCCCATACAAACTGGTGTTAAAGAACCTCGGAAACCGGGTATTAACTCGTAGTAACTTACTTGTCTAACAACTTGTGCACAAAATAAGCGCATTCTTCGAATGTTCTTAAAGGCTTTACAAGGCAAACTTTGTGAAGTTACACAAAGAACCAAGTTACCTACAGTAATAATGAGCTCGACGGCTCAAAACATACACCATTTTTTTTGCACATTTTAACAACTGGACAGTAATGATGACCGAATAATGAACAAACCTTATAATTTTGTCACTTTAGAATTTTCAAAACTAATAATTTATTTATTAACTCATAGCCGTCTTTTTTGAAAAAACTATGGATCTGCCTTTCCCATGAAATAAAACGAAAGTATACCTACAAACCCCGGTACGAACAGATGCAGAAATCACATTTTATTAATGGATAGTTTTATACCACGCGACCTTTTACGTCTGCAATCTGCCGCAAGTCAAACATTAAGTATTAAATGTGCTGGAAAATTAGGAATTTCATATCATTTCAAATTTTCCGGTTCATTTACCGTTTAACCGTTATCATTTTGAACATTATTTCTTTAATAAAAGAATATTGACTGAGAGTCGTTATCATTATGTAGAATGAAACACAAAAACACTCTCTAGGCTATTTTAATGGAATAAACAAAAACTACTCGAGTATTATGTGCAGCTTGAATCACGATCATATTCTATAAAATACTATTTTTTAAACATAGGTAGATAATCTTGTTAACTCTACGGTTATTAGAAGAGAATCACTTAGATTTATACCTGTCGACTGCTGTGTACGCAAAGATGGTGTTATTGGTCCGTGGTTTGGTATTTATTATCAAGTAAGTCTCAGTCGTTCGACCGGTAATAATACAATAAATAAGCGGTTGTGACTGTCAGGTCATCGCTAAGGACGACAGTTTGTCTGTTCCAGGCGTTATTAACTGCACTAATTTCAGCCAAATTTCATGGAGATCCGCATAAATTATTACTGCATTTTGCGAGCGATTGCCATACTTGAATTTCCCGTTTAGCTTTACGTTATTTATATGGTACTTCCTTATTTCCATAAGGTATTAGAAGCTTAAGTACCTGATAATACAGCGCTAAATCATTAATCTGTGGGGCATACCACAGTTAGTAAAGTGCATACTTTACTAACAAACATAAATTGCGTTGTTATTTTACTTTACTCATATACCTATACCTGATGAACGCGCTTTGTATAATATATCCACCTACTACGGTAGGTGTGGTGTGAATGAACGTCTCGGTAATCTTGTTCACATTTATTAGGTAAATATCCATCCCTTCTCCTCTTGATTCAATCCCCTTCCTTCACATCAGTAAAGATGCCACAAAACATTTTTACTTCGACCTAAAATAGTGTAGATACTTACTAACTTGCTTGTGGTAACGTCTGGTACCATACCACATCATAAATACTTGTAGATAGGTAGGTACTCCATACCATATTGCCTTAAATTACATTTTCATTATTACATATGCACAGTGTTGTGGTTGAACTGGCATATGTCAGCCCTTTATGAATGACACTTTCCCAGATACGGACATGTATCAACGTCCGTTCCTACGAAATTTCCTCGGGCTAATATAAATTCTGACAAACATTCATGAACTGCGCTCGGGTAGGAGATTCTTAACAACTTGACTGCACATTACGCGCGGGGCGTGATGGGTTCATACAATGTTCTATGAGCCATTCTGCCGCGGGCATCCATCCGTAAGCGTTGTGGCGTACGGGTGTCACGCGCATCACTATTACAAATACGTTTGTAGTTTTTGTTTCAATTTTTTTGTTTTACTATTGTAATGGAGAGTGAAGGCCCTTCTAGGCCTAAAAGACCGCGTAAACCTAATTATAATCAACTGAATGACGCAGAAATAGAGGATTTTATATTTGAAGACGATGTCACAGATGATGACTTCGTATTTGATGGTGAAGAGGAGTCTTCTTCAGATGATGATGACCACTCTCAGCCGCTGACTCTCCAGTCACCAATCCATTTTCTAGGTACACAAATAAGTAAAATCGATTCGTCTTTGTCATGTCAAGATTTAGAAGCAATGGATCGGCCATCGACTTTCGGTTCAACCTCATCATGGACTCCCACTGGCGAGTTGGAATCCTTGGATTTTACTGAAGAAAATGTTTTCAACGGGCCACATAATGGAGATCCAGTGGATTATTTTAATTTATTTTTTGATAAAGACTTTTTGAGATATATTTGTGACCAGTCTAACGAACAAGCTACAAAATTGTTTTGTCAGAAAAAACAACAGATGAATCAAGGATTACTCGTTGGAAAGACTTGACCGTGGAAGAGCTCAAAATATTTCTAGGCCTATTATTTCATATGGGGACAAGACAATTGACTCGAGTTCAAGATTACTGGAAAAGAGACCGGTTGTTCTCCATACTGATTTTCAGCGAGCAAATGAGTAGAAATAGGTTTTTTATAATTATGCGATGCCTGCATTTTACCTCAGAGACTAGCAGTGAAGATCATTTGTACAAAATACGGTTTGTGATTGATTATTTTAATAAAAAGATGGCAGATTGCTACTACCCACAACGGCAATTATCACTTGACGAAAGCATGATACTCCGGCGGGGACGCTTACTCTTTAGGCAGTACATAAAAAATAAAAGGCACAAATACGGTGACAAATTGTATATGTTGACCAAGCCAGATGGCCTTATACTTAAATTAAGAGTGTACGCCGGAAGTAAAGACGTGGAAGTTACTGGCAGAGGGCATGCCGAAAAAATCGTACTCCATTTATTGAAAGACTGTAGGGAAGGGCCATGAAGTGTACATGGATAATTACTACAATAGCGTTGCCTTAGCCAAAAGTCTCTTAGAAAAAAAAAACCATATTGCACTGGCACTCTGCGATTGAATCTGAAGGACAATCCCAAAGAGGTAGTACAAAAAAAACTAAAACGAGGAGAAAATATATCACGTTTCAATGAAGGCATCCATGTCCGGAAATGGAAAGACAAGCGTGATGTGACATACATTACGACGCAATACCCAAATTGTCTTATTCTGGTCAAAAACAAACGTGGCCAAGAAAGAGGGAAACCCCGTGCCAGTTGCAATGAATTTATGACAGGTGTTGATCGGCAATACGAACTGCTATCGTTTTATCCATGTAAGCGAGAAACTGTTCGATGGTATCTTAAAATCGCAATTCATACGTTCCAATTGCTTTTTATCAATTCTTTTATCATGTACAACAAGTACTCCAACAAACAAAAAATGCGATTAGGATGATTATCGTTTAGCAGTAATAGATAAACTGCTACCTAAAAATCTTTTCACACTACCTACTCGGCAATGTGCAATTACACATCAAGTAAACCTGACTCAAAGTGAGTCATTGCATCCCTAGGGACGTAATGTTGTATGAAATTTCATTACGCCCCTAGGGAGGCAAAGTGATTTGAATTTAGAATAAGAGTTCGTAGGCATGATCACACTAGCCCGTCCCGCACCAAACAGGACATATTTGAAATTTGAACCGGGCAGCCAAGAATTTTAGCACGAATAGAATGAAAAAAAAAAAGCGCGCGCTTCTAAAAAAAGAAATAAATAAAGAAAAAAACCTATGTAATTACAAACAATGTTTTCGTAAAACTGTCGAGTGACGAAGTTTATGACACAGGAGTCTAGTAAATGTAAAGCTGCTGGTATTGTTAATAGTAATAATTTACTGCCAGAAAAGTCAAAGGATATATAGGTACTTATAGATAAAATAAGTTTTTTGTAGTACACTTTTATATTGCCTCGTAGGAAGTGTGAAAAGCAGAGTATTCTCCTCGGGGATAAAGATGTCTTCGTCTAGGGCGAGCTTAAATCCCTCGCTCCACTCAGGATTCTACTTTTAACTCCCTCGCTATGTTCGGGAGTAAACACTTAACTCTCGACTCCTTCGTTACGCTCGAGATTCAAGACGACGCCCGTGACGTAAAACATCACTTTACCCCCTTGGTGAATAATCTACTATTAGATGCCTTACAAATGCCACGTAGAGTAAATCCTATTCACACAATTACTAAGATGACGGAGAAGGCTTCAAATGGAAGAATCAAACGGAAGCATTGCCGTCAATGCTACAAATGGAAGAAACGTTCCGACACGCCCTGGCACTGTCTGTAGCTTGCGACGATAAGCCAGGACTCTGTGTAGAGTGCTTCGATTTGTTTCACGCTCAATTGTAATTTTATTTTTGTGCTTTTCATTATATAAAAGTTCCTAAAATGTGTAATTTTGCTTGTAAAAGTTCCTACTTTGTACTGAATTGTTAAATTTGACAATGACGTGATGGGCTTCTGAGATGGAAATCCCTTCGTCAGAGCCCGTTTTTTTTCTCCCCTTTTTTAACCCCCATTTCACATTTATAAATATACTTATTACAGCTAAATAACATAAAATTGAAAGTTGGCTTTCGGCTGATGTCTCATTTTTTTATGGGCAGTGAAACTGTTAATGAAAAGTCACTTAATATTCGAAGCTTCTGGGTTCATTTCATTATGCACGGAAAATTAATATGGCATGGCATCTTCATAGGCAGCGCAGCGGTCTGGCGGATACTGCATTATCTAAGAAAGGTTAACAAGTACCTATGTACTTGTTGGTGTTTGTGCCTCAAGTATTAAATAAAAAATAAAAATAAAACATTTATTTCAGGCATCTTGGCCCATAATTCCACATAAAAATTAAAATACATATAAAAATCATTTATACCTAATTAAAGGAGTGCATCAAGAGCCCACCGCCGCCACACCCGAAGTTGCAGCAGTTCCGGATGTAGGGGCAGTCGACTCTATCAGCGATCATCTTCAGGACCGTATTGGGGCTGCCCCGAACCCTGCGCACCAACGACTAGCACAGCTTGCGCATAGTCGTGTGGAAACAGTCCGTCCATTAAAGATTAAATCCAGTGCTTGTCAAGTCACGCCAATTTATGCGTAAGTTCCTCCTCACCTAAGTTTTCCAGTACAATACAGTTCCTCCTACTTTTTAATCATATTTTTTAATATAGTTTTTAAAGACAATAAAGCTCTCATATCTGAAAATAAAGTCACGAACATTTTTTTTGCTCTTTCGATAAACACTTGCCATTGATTTGTAGCTATGAAGACACTTAGGTTACCTACCTACTAGGTACTTTAAAACTATGTCCAAGAAAATATTATTTTTTCTTAATAACAGGGTAGGTGCGTTCGCCACAAGAAATTCTGCTTTTTGTCTTTACTATTTATCGGCAGATGGCCGAATTGAATATTTTCCAGAGCCTGGGTTTAGCTGTCCTATGCCTCCTATCTATTCGATGCATGTCATCATTCTAGCGGAAAATTGGCCTTCGCAGTTTGTGGCTGTGACTAACATAGCTGGGCTACTTTAATTTGGAGGACCAAAGAGTCTGATTGATAGGAAAATATTTCACCCGTAAAGTCGATAACCAAGGAGACGAAAAAGTTCAAAATTAGAGTTTTTTTTTAATCGTAACATAGTTTGCAATGCATTCTCAGCACTTCAAAATCCTAATCTAATTTGAGCTCTTCAGTAAAACGGACAACTTCGAATACAAATTTTCACACTACAATAGTAGATTGTTATACTAGGGCCGAAAGTGAACATTCCACTTAAGAAATTTCTCAAGAGTGGAATGGGTGCTTTCAACCGAGTTAAACATACTATTTTTCATTTCGATTCGACTGTGAGGAAAGAAATAGTGTATCGATAGACTCGATAGTTGAGGCAAAAACAATAATATCGATAGACTTTCGATAGTTGAGGCAAAAGCAATAGTATCGATAGACTATCGATTGTTGAGGCAAAACCAATAGTATCGATAGAGTACCGATAGACTATCGATAGTATCGATAGACTATCGATAGTTGAGGCAAAAGCAATAGTTTCGATAAAATATCGATAGTATCGATAGACTATCGATGGTTCAGACAAAAGCAATAGTATCGATAAAAAATCGATAGTATCGATAGACTATCGATAGTTGAGACATAAGCCATAGTATCGATAAAATATCGATAATGTCGATAGACTATCGATAGTTGAGGCAAAAGCAAAAGTATCGATAAAATATCGATAGTATCGATAGACTATCGATAGTTGAGGCATAAGCAATAGTATCGATAAAATATCGATAATATCTATAGACCATCGAATATCGAAAGTAGAGGTAAAAGCAATAGTATCGATAGTCTACCGATAGTAATGATAGTATCGATAGCTCCGTTGATATAAATACTATCGATACACAGCAATACTATCGATAGTATCAAAGTTCAATATTAAAATCACTATCGATAGCTGATACAGCTCTGACTATTGCAATAACCATCGATACTCTCGATAGTGGCCTTTTATTCAATAGTAGGAGTATAAAGTAGGAGGGAAAAACTATTTCCCACCCGGCTATCTACACATGAAAGTTCAACTTTCCGAACAGGTGAGATGAAAAAGATTTTCTATGCGCATGAGAATCGTCTCAGAGACTCACAGACTGCTACAGTGTTAATTAAAATATTTCCGATGTGATGAACGTGTGTACCTGCAATTTATGCGAATACAGTAATAATAAATATATTTCTAGGTATTATTACTATTCTACCTAAATACCTATCTGGTGCGCGGTGTGGGAATTCTGGGATGATGTAAGTATTTTGTTGTAGATCTTAGTACTTTAACTCATTTTAATAATTTCGGTATTGTTAACAGTTGTATTCTTAGATGATCAAACGAACTTACCTTAAGTGAAGTTCGATCTTAATTGTCCTGGCTTCGTCGAAGAGATTTACGAGATAACATTAGAAAGCTCCAGCGAAGCATCTGCACACCGCTCGGGATCTTAAATGTCTTCGACGAAGCCAGGACAATTAAGATCGAACTTCACATAAGGAAAGTTCGTTTGATCATCTAAATGTCCTGTCTTCGTCTCCGAGATTTACGAGATAACTTTAGGAAGGTTTTTAGAGAAAATCGATGTTGTTTAAACCATGAATAAAATATGAATATATCTATGGATATTATTTGTAATAAATATTATCTATTATAAAATTATAATATTAGTATGTTTAAATCACAATCAATAAATAACAAATTCTTAACGAAAATATGTAAATTACTTCGGATATATTTAGGTACTTAGACAAAACAACCACTGCTATACAATTATTGTCTTGTAACTTTAGGTCTATTATAGAAATTTGCAAACATGTAAACTAGTGGCATAAACAAAAAACGCACAATAGCTTAAGCACACAGATTTAATCGCCGAATCACACACTTACAAAGAATAATGATTATAGTTACTCAAACTGGCAGAGTTTCAGCTTACTCAGTGGCTGCTGTGTACAAGTCTGCTAGACTGAGCTGTCCGTCGCTTATAAAGGCTTTCCCCTCCATTATAGGCACATTGGCGGTGGGGAAGGGTAGCAAGCGGTGGCTTGGTGTTGGCTGGCTGTGCGCTGGCTTGGGCTGGGCTGGCTTGGGTGGCTTGGCTGGGTTACGCTGGCTTTGGCTATGATTGGCCGAGCCTTGGCGTAACATTCGGCCGTCCTGAAACAATAATTGCTCCCGCAATGGGGAAAAAGGGAATTAGTTCTGATCGATAAGGTCTTCTGTCTTTGACTGCTCGTCTAAGCTGGCAGACATAGGATCAATGCTTGTTTAGGGGCGCAATGAATCAGTAGGTACAGGTCATGTAAATGCTTTATGCCGGTCATGCTCTTAATGCACGGAGCATTCCTCCTATATCTGTCATTACAAGCACTGTAGTGATGGTATAAGGACCTGAATAATGATCATAGAGTTTTGTTTTAAATTTGGCTGCACTATCTACCTAGGTCTTCCCTATTATAGACCCGGATGGCTTTACGCTTTTTATCTAAATTACGCTTTATCTTGCCTTAACTTTGCACTAGCATTCATACGCCTATGCGTAACTGGCAGAGTCTCATGGTCAGGGGTGGCTACGTCGGCAACGGTGGCTGGAGCTCTTGCTTGGCAGACATCAAATCATATGGCTTGGAAGTTGTAGGTATTAGGCACAATACATCAGGGAAACAGTTAGCCCAATTATTCGCTACTTTGCTAGGGTCAGTGGCAAGCAACGCATTGAGTATATTCAGATTCGTATTCGTAGCCCTAAGACAAGCAAAAGAAGTCGAAATATGCTAATGACTACTCGAAAAAGTCTTCCCATGATCACTTACTATTTTATCTGGATACCCACACCAAATAACTTTGTAAGAATCTGTTCCACTGAATCGACTGTGCTAGCAGGTTTAGCTATTACAAACTTAGATAAAGCATCTAGTAGGACCAGCATAATACTAATAACCTCTTTTTTGTTTTGCAAAAGGGCCTAAATGATCAATATATACCTGCCACACACATTAGCTCTGAAGGTGTTGGGTATCGAAAATAACCGTACTATACCATAAGTATGACGTAAACTAGCTTAAACATATTTACGGACAAAGCGTGTCATGTTGGGGAGCCAAAGTCCAAGCATTTCTGAAGGCCTACATTTCCTATACTGTCTATCATGGTGCATTTGAATTATCTCCCATCGCGTCGAAGAAGGGACAGCTAGGTGATTTCAATGTAATGTTTTGTGATATACCCTATCACGCTTAAGTTATTGGTGATATCCCTAGAAGCACTTCCGGCTTTGAGTTGGCCAATGCACACTTAAGCTTCTCATCCTAATATTGTACAGTAAAATAAAACAGTACGTTCATAATACCTACCACAGGATTCCTGCTCAGAACGTCTACTACAAGTTTAATGCACTCACCCGGCCTGTACTAAATGCTTATATCGTAGACTTGAATAGTGGTACCTAGCTATACGGGGAATATAATCGCGCTTTGTCAAGGTTTCCCGAACAGCATACATGCATATAATAATCGAGTTTATCAGTTTTATACTCACGGGCACAAGAAGCGCTTGTTTTGGAAGTAGTCTACAGATTTATATGTGTGATAAACATTTAAAAAAATGACACTCAAATACATACGATTACTGACATAATTTTATTATAAAGCTCGTATTGATTGTAATCTTTATTTACATTATAATTGTTTTAAAACCTTTGAATGTCATTAATTAACTACTTAAATATTTGCCTACTAATGCGTTGGTAAAACACGCTGAACATTAATTGTTTTTATAAGGTATGTACCAGTGTTTTGTGCAAATAAACTCATATCACAGCCGTGCAATCGGTCATTACTTTAACTCGTTTGCCTACGGTACACTCGTAACCTAGGCACGCAATGACTCGACAACGCGACACTCTCCAGTAGTCATGATACATACTTACTTTCTTACAAGTAACCCTACTGGAGTACATGACTAACCGTTATGTATTATCAGTTTGTTTTGTAATTATTTGCCTGCAATACCGGATTTATATGCGTCCGAATCTACGAGGGTACGTCAGGATCGTATAAGGCCAGGTTTCATGCACAAAAGTTTAAACTCCTCAAAACTATGACACTAGTCACTAATCCACACCCGAACAGCGTTTTTCTTAGTTAGAACAAAATAATGAGTTACACGCAATAACTACCTACATTTTTTAAATAAATTGGCAGAAATACCTACGCAATACCAGAAACCACAGACTAATGATAAAGGTATCTCGAGGAACTGCCTTACTTCGTAAATGCAAGCAGGAAGCGAAGCTATGGCACACACAACTGTCAATTTAGTTAATCCCGGTTGAATACCGTTAAAAGATATTTAGTCTCCTTGGTAGCTTATTTTATTTAGCAAAAACTCGCATTTAGGTACTTATAAAAAGCTTAGATTTTCAGATCGGACTTTAGAAAAATATTTTTTAACGCTAATTGTAAATCATCAAGGATAATAATGTAAATCGTCAAGACCTCATCATCGTTCGATTTATTAAAAGTGTCGGATATAGTTTTCGAACTACCCGAAGAATTTTCATTTTTAGCAAATATACTCACCTCACCCCCTTTATTCATCACCCGCATAAAACAGATCAGCGAGACCAAATGGAAGTCGAGGTGTTACAAAATCAGTTTAATGCGTATCTTTGGAGCTTATTTTAACTAATGATAGCTTTGAGCTAAATCGGGTGTAGTGAAAAGTTTCCTTTCTGCTAAAATCGAGACCTGATCATCGATGTAAGAAAACGGACCTATCTTTGATAGTGATAGCGTTAAGCGCTCGGTAGTCTGCGTACAGCCCAATAACCACCATTCATATTATTACGTTTTCGACTGGAGGAGCAAAACTTGACCGATTCCTTGACAACGCCTGCATCTATTATTTCAGAATCTTTGGATCTTACTATTTTCTGCTCACTGTGTACACACACACGGCAAGGTTGTCTGTATATGGGCTGTGAAGCAGTCAGTTTAATTTTCATATGTAATATGTTAGTGCAACCTAGCTTTTAAATATTACTTGCAAATTATTGTAATCGGATAGTAAACATTAAAATATCATCTGTCTTATTTTCATTTACCTCTACCCCATATTGTACTTATTCTGGCTAGGCGGGTATGCAATTATATGAAACTACATTTGGCGGGCTTTTGTGACTGTTGTTAAAGGCTAAAGTGGCAGTGGCAAAATGTTACTGGCTTTTGACTGACCTGAACATCGTGTATGGCTGTGGCGTCGCAGCTGTCTGCACCGTTCAGCACCTCCGCTGGCTGCCTGATGATATTTCGGGTGCCAGTTTTGACGATCTTGATATATCCTGTAGTGCTGTGCACTAACGTAGCAGGGATGGAGTAGAAGATGTTCGATAGCTCGTAGTGCTGTTGGGGGTGAAACATCATTGTCATCACTATTTTCTACCGTGTGATCCTTGGCGATGGACTGACCAGGAAGGAGGCATTGTTTGCTAGTGGTAACGACCTTTAATCGAGCGCGTTCCTCGGTCACGTCTAATCGCTTCTTAATGTCGGTATCTCATTGACGGTGGCAATGCCGTTGTTGACCTCTTAATTTTTCACTCTTCGGTATCAGGATGAATTCGGGGGTAAGTGATGCCGCGCAGTGTACCTTGGTTTTGTTGATGGCGGGTACCTTCTTATTCAGCTTCCACATGGCTTCTACAGCTCGTCCTATCTCTTTCTTCTTCGGATCTTCCTATCTGGCGGCGTGACTTTTTCGGAATTTGTTTCTAGGTTTTCGCTGTGGGTCGACGAGGGTACTATGCACCCGGATGGGCGAATACGGTGTCCAAATTCAGATACATCGGCGTGATTACGCTTAATGGCGATTTTTTCTATTTATCCCACTTCTGAATTGTAAACGAATGGCATAAATAAAAAACGCACAATAGCTTAAGCACACAGATTTAATCGCCGAATCACACACTTACAAAAAATAATGATTATAGTTACTCAAACTGGCAGAGTTTCAGCTTACTCAGTGGCTGCTGTGTACAAGTCTGCTAGACTGAGCTGTCCGTCGCTTATAAAGGTTTTCCCCTCCATTATAGGCACATTGGCGGTGGGGAAGGGTAGCAAGCGGTGGCTTGGTGTTGGCTGGCTGTGCGCTGGCTTGGGCTGGGCTGGCTTGGGTGGCTTGGCTGGGTTACGCTGGCTTTGGCTATGATTGGCAGAGCCTTGGCGTAACAAACACTTGATTGCCAAAATCAACCTGCGATTATGCGAATATTATATATCAACACTAATTGCGGCCACTGGCAGATGTTATAGCTTTTCTTGCGCTAATGGTCACCAACTCACTAAATATCGGAAACTCCGAAATAAAAGAGTAACAATCCAAAATACAATCCGGAATAAAAAAACTTTTCTACTTGTCTATTTATGGTCATAACTTGTAATTCGGGTAGTTATGACAACATAAAAAACACATCTCTTATAATATCACCGACAAAAGACCCTCTGATCGGGGAAGAGCTGCTACCGGTTTTAGAGTTTCGTGGAAATATACGGGACAATACAAAGACCGGGAACAAAAGGTATTGTTCACAAATTTTAGTATCAAGAAATCATAAATATTGTGGTCGTCATGTGAAGCGAGCGACCAAAGAGTTGGCTTTTAAAATCGAGATTTAACATAATATAATTGTTAGGTCTCACTTATCAGTCTAGCTGCTGCCTAATTTTTCCTGTTTAAAATGCCGAGGTAATATGTATTTATTTATTTATTTTTTTGTTAACTGATATCAATCTAATTGCTCTAATTGATTGTAAATGAGTTGATATTTCTTCTATAATTTCTATGCACTCGGTCTTGGTTAAAAAAATATAACTTTCAGAAGTTTGGCCTGGCTTTTCCACGGATTGCATATAGTAACCTGACACAGGCTGACTCGGTTTCGTCAGTAATTGAGGAGACCCACTCGTTAAAATAATATTTTTAACTTACCAGCCTGTAGGTAGGTACCTCCATCTGGTCAGTTTCTGAGCGCGACACGTTGTCGGCGCTTGAGGTCTACGGTAGCTCGCTGTCGAAGCAAAAGCAACTTGCAGCGCCTAGCAACGCGTTATCACATGATATGCTGGCGGCTGCTGCGCGGGGTGGCGACGCGCTCGCTCCATTGCACCCGCGAGCTGCCCGCTACTCTGAATCATCAATTACCCTGATGTCTTTATAACTTTAGAAGATTTTGATAAAACCTTTAGGCTGATCTGCAAGCAAAAAAGTATCACTTTTACTGTCCTTGATTGGATCGACAAAGGATTTGTCGAGTAAAGGCATGATCAATGTCCGCCTAGTGTCTTGAGTCTGCAATAATTACCGACGTTATTAATAGTACCTACTTGCAGTACTAAGGGGGTTTGACATGAACCTCATCATAAACCCCGACACAGCCTTCCTTAGCGCAGCTAGGGCACGGGCCAATTGTTTTCTGTTTGGTGGCAACGCAGTTATCCTGATAACGGCTTCTATTTGTAACTATTGAGCCTGCTTCTGGGTTTAGCACGGGCATTGAATCCCGCAAAACTACAAGGGTGGCATGCATGACGGTGTATTTTTGGGTATAAGTATTTTTACACAACCCTTCTTAACGCCTCGAGTCTCATAAGAACGCCGGCGATCCGATCACAAAATTTTTGTCTATTGTGTTTGGAGACATGATACTTGAAAGATTAATTTCCTTTTTCAGGTTCATATCTCCCTGATAAATGTATTAGTAGGTACTCAGCCTACCCACACACTTTGGCATTCATAAGACATGTAAACAAAATCCAACATTGGGCCCAAGAACATCACAGGGCGGGGTATCGCACGGCGAAATATCAACGTTGCAAATTGGTATGGGGTACTTCATAGGAAAGTTCCTTGTAGTATTGAATTGTACCCTCGTTCTATAAGTGGAGTTTGTAGGCTACATGTTCACATTAATGTTTTTTCAAATATAAAAATTAAGGGGAAGGTTGAACAATAAAGCAACATACTATATCTAACATCTCGTGTTAGATTTCCTCAGCAAGTCTAGGACTTACATAAAGCAGACTGGCTAGTACCTCGTATTAGCTCAGAAAAAATATAGACTGGGTGATATCTCGTATTAACTCGGCAAAAAAAAAAATTGCTGCAGATCAATATAACGATTCATCAATAGATTTGGAGCAAAAAATGCACTGCTCAACCTCTCAGGTTGAGTCTTGCATAAAATAATAATAAATTGTTTCAACAAACACACCAATTACCTAGCCCCAAACTAAGCGTGAGCTTGTGCTATGGTGACTAAGATAACGGATAGAAATACTTAAATACATATAAACATCCATGACTTAGGTACAAATGCTCATGCTCATCACACAAACATTTGCCCCTTGCGGGATTCGAACCCGCAACCGCCTGGTTTAGAAGTCTGGTGCGCGAACGACTACACCAAGACGGTCGTCAATAAAAAAGTAGGCAGTTATGAGTTGCAGAAGTTATATTTTTACTTTATAAAAATAAAAGTCAATATCACGTATTAATTCAAAGCGTTAAATAATAAAACACAGCGAAGTTGCGCGGGTTACGTTTGTTTCAGTATCACAGGCACTATTTTATAAGCAAAACACTGCACTTACCTTTTATTTCAAATAAGGTTTATAATTTTATTTTCTATTTTTACTCCTCAGTGTAACCGTAATGCCGTTTTAGCATAACGATAACGAAAGCTTAACGCTTTTGGCTGTTATTAAAAACTGCGTGCATTTGGTGCGCGCGCACGGACACGAATGAGCAGCAGGCGACTAGAACAGTGCTGTGAGGCGTATGACAGAGAGGGGGGATATTCTTTCTCTCTCTTTTCTTGCGCTTAACCTGTGTGCACATGCGTCGCTGGAGCTTTCTAATGCTATCTTGTAAATCTCGGAGACGAAGACAGGACAATTACCATAAAATATTGGAATGAATTAAGAAATAAGCACACCCTTCTCTAGTCACATTTCGGTAATAACCGCAATTTGTCGCAATTAACTCCCTAATGGTTTTCAAACCCTATAAATAAGTTGCGGACAAAGAAAGGGTTGTTTATTTACTTTTGATAGTAACATTTTTTTATATATTTAGGAGCTATCACGAAAACCCAAAATCGTGTTTTTTTTTTCAAATAATACCTACTCTTTATTAAAACAATAAACAAAAATTGGAGGCCGTTATGCTGTAGGAAATTATTAATTCTAAAGTTACGGCAAGAAAAACGTCCTTCAGAGAAGTGCACAAAAGTAACTTGGTGTTTTTTTTTATTAATTGCAGTAAGTAAACGACGTTTTATACAGCCTAATTAGTGAGTTCCGATGATTTATGATATAACGGCTTACGATTTTCGATTACGATTACGATTTTTATTTTTGATTTGTTTAAATCTTTAAATAAACGAATATTTTCCAGAACATCCGTTTTTCCGACATGTATTGTGTGTGATAGCCCTCTTGAGGTTAAATCTGAATATAAACTGAAATAAAATGCAACTCCGAGACGTCTGTTACTGAATCCTACCTATTCGGTAAGTCAATTAAAAAGATACGATGTATGTACATTACTTATTTATTCTTCAGCGTGGTATAAAAATGGACGCAACACATTACAGTGCGGCACGAAGAGCGATTCATCAATGTCTTTTTCTAAACAAGTGTCCCTTGTTTGCGATTTTATCGTGGTACTGAAGCCCGTTAGTTATTGCAGAACCGGCAACGTGTGACATATTAAACGCACCTGAGACATAACTCCAGATGACGATGTTCGTATTTTCGAGTCTACGTCCAGTACCTATGTCGATCGCGCAGTCATGCTGGTATATATGATAAAGGAATGTGAAGGATACAGTCGAAATACGTGGTACGTCTAACTGGAAAGTAGGAGCCCAAGTAGGCTACGATATACAATCCGATTTGTTTCAAACTTCCTAGTTAGGATCCTAAGTAGGATACTAGTTAGCATGCTTCAAATAGGACGGTGTATTAAGTGCTTAAGAGTATCTGTATAATGTTAGGTTTCTAGGGATATTTCAAATAACATTTCTTTAGTATATCAGCAAACCATAACAATAAAATATCGACAAAGCAAAGGACCAAAAAGTGACGCTATTCAAATCGAAATAAGAAAAATCCCGGTCTCAGACCCTTTCCTAAACTACAAAGAAGAGGGCTATTTGTTTGTGAAAAAGTTAACCTTATTAACACAATCTGCTTCTGTTAAATATAAGATTTTGAAGGTTCGTGAGGTAGAATTTAGCAAGTCAGCAAGAGACAAGAGACATTGAGCAATTAGTAAAAAATTGCCGTGCAGTACCAAGGAAATTACAGTTTCCTTGATTCCAATCCCATGCTTTATTCAACTCGCAAACTTTTTAGGAACCAATAAAATTAATTATCTACTCATTTTTTAATAGAAACGCAATTGCAAACCAGAGGGACAATTCGTCTACATTGTCCAATTTTATGATTGTAGGCTTAGGGAGCAGAAACATGTATTGTTATATTTATATGGCTCATAAGATTTGCAATAAATCTTTCGACTTGTAATCTCGAAATTTACTACTCACACATCATTTGGCTACTCTCTCAACTCGGATGGAACAATCTTAACAAAGCCAATTTTATTAAAAACCAAGAGAATGTTAGTCACGGGACAACCATTAACCTAAATTGTTATCATTCATTACTATTGATAACTTTTAATCGTTATTAATTTCAAATAACAAATGGATGCTGAACGCATTTTAAAAATAGCTAGGTATGTTTAGGCCTAATTACTTTCTTTATGCAGAGCAGACAATCAGACTTTTCATCAACTTTTTCTCATGGATTCACGTGTTTGACCTAGGTAAGTACTAAGATATCTGAAAATCCTATATCCTTAATTCTCATCTTTCTTTTAGAAAAATAAGGCAATCCTTGAAATGGATATGTCGATAAAACAGACATTATGATAGGTATGTCTGTGTCTTGCTTGAACGGAACAAAAGAAAATAATGACATGGGTTCAAAAGAAAATATTTTCGTTAGATGAAATCATCACTCTAAACATTTATGTTGAATTTTTATAACTTAAGCAGTTATTTTGCAAGTTTTTACGAAATTAAATCAAATTTCACTTACAAAAATTAATCGACTGTGTCATCCGGTGGGACTCGAACCCACGTCCCATCGCTATCCGGGCGAGTGCTCTTACCAACTAAGCTACGGTGGACGTTAGTCAGTCGACGAATTTTTGCAAGTGCTTGCTACGCCAGTGAGCCGGCGTTCGATTTCATCAATACTTGGGGAATGTACCCGCATGTATCCAATGGAAATATTTTTACAAATATTTAACCATCAGTTAAGATGAAATCAGCCTAACTTATTATATTTTTATAACTTAAGCAATTATTTTGCAAGTTTTTACGAAATTAAATCAAATTGCACTTACAAAAATTAATCGACTGTGTCATCCGGTGGGACTCGAACCCACGTCCCTTCGCTATCCGGGCGAGTGCTCTTACCAACTAAGCTACGGAGGACGTTAGTCAGTCGACGAATTTTTGCAAGTGCTTGCTACGCCAGTGAGCCGGCGTTCGATTTCAAATATCTGCTTCAAAATTGAGTTGCAAGATTCCACCCGAACAAACATACATAGTTACATTGCAAGCTAAATAAAAGCTTGTAAAAATGTTTTTTGTTCAATATATATTCTCAAGCTCTATTCCACATGGTTTTACAGAATTAAATTAAAGGACAATAACATACAACGAATAAAATATAGACATATAGAAATCGAACGCCGGCTCACTGGCGTAGCAAGCACTTGCAAAAATTCGTCGACTGACTAACGTCCTCCGTAGCTTAGTTGGTAAGAGCACTCGCCCGGATAGCGAAGGGACGTGGGTTCGAGTCCCACCGGATGACACAGTCGATTAATTTTTGTAAGTGAAATTTGATTTAATTTATGTTGAAATTAACTTAAAATTTGCTAAAGATAGCGTTGAAAACTAACAAAAATATACTACTAGACTACCTAAGTCTGTGTAAGTTACTTAAGCAATATTTTTAATTTTTACTTGGACTTGAACTATTTCAGAAGTACGAGTTAAATTTTAAACACTATGCAGTTTTATGGGCAAATTTTATAAGGTTGTTAATCCTATTTCCCCACTGTTTAATGTTAGATCTCTTTCATAACAACAGTTAGGTATTGGTTTAACTTGATGAAATGTAAGCTACGCGTATAACATAGATAAATTGAGTTTGAACTCCAATAGCTACGGATATTTTTTGTAACTGTTGTTCAATTCCCTTCGCAATCTCAGACAAGTGGGTATAGGAAGGTGACAAGTTTTATGAATAGATCTGGATGTTTTCTTTGTATCGCACATTTATCTTCGATTTATTGCTCTTGCTGAAGAGGAAATGACTTTTCCTTTCGCTTTGATATCTTATTTCCCAAATAATATTTTGCCGTAGATACTTTTATTTTATCTGCCTTCTAATGGTGATCACGCTTTTAGTAAATAAAGACATAACCACGTCGTTATTATTATCGTTAGAGAACGTTCTGTTAAAATAAACTTAAAAAATAATTATAAA
This sequence comes from Pyrausta nigrata, assembly GCA_949316185.1. Lineage (NCBI taxonomy): Eukaryota > Metazoa > Arthropoda > Insecta > Lepidoptera > Crambidae > Pyrausta > Pyrausta nigrata. Next base: position 9,519,035 of record OX438941.1, on the reverse strand, counting down.
CCTTTTCCAAAGCCTTTTGATTTATGTATTGGTCATAAAATACTTTTTTCATAAATTTATCGTACCATTTTGGACACTTTTAGGTTTTATGTATTGTAATGTTAAGTATTTTATCATGTTAAGTAAAGTACTTATTAACAGTACAGTAAATACCTGTGTATTCGCCTTAATGAATTTGATTCAAATATAACGTTTATGCAGAGAAGGTTTTAAGTTAAGCAAGTACCCAAGTGTTAAATCAAGTTACGTGTAAAGTCAGGTAAGTACTATATTGAATGGTGGCCTTAGATGCTATCACCATTATCTACTAATAAATAAATAAATTGTTTCAACAAACACACCAATTACCTCACCCCAACTAACTAACTAACTAACTTCCTCGCCCCAAACTAAGCGTGAGCTTGTGCTATGGCGACTAGGATAACGGATAGACATACTTATATACGTTTATTCATCCATGACTTAGGTACAAATGCTCGTGCTCATCACACAAACATTTGCCCCTTGCGGGATTCGAACCCGCAACCTCTGGTTTTGTAGTCTGGAGCGGAGACCACTACACCAAGACGGTCCTCGAGACGCGTAAGTAAGTAATCGGTCAAATGCCGAAAGATGGATAAGTGGGGTAGTGTTCTAGCGGTAAAATACGCATACTCGTAAATCGCAACCGCTCATGTGACCGGTGGAAAGGCAATTCCATTATAGCTTGTCACGTTATAGCTCATTCTGGTCACCCAGCGTCCACAGACATTCATCTGGACCCGCCCGACGAGAGATAGGTCCTAACTAGTTATATTTATGCCTCATCTCCTGTAATGATTAATTGGACTAGTTACACTGTGACCAAAGTTATTACACTACGTCCTTTCCTTGAAATATGAGAGAATATATTTTAGGGAAGGACGATAAAAATATAAAAGACTAGTGGTTCCCCGCAACTTCGCACGCAAGAGTTGGATTTTTCATATAAACTTTCATCCCCCATTTCACACCCTTAATGTTTTATACCGCGACAAAATGTAGCCTATGTCCTTTCCGGGGTCTCGAACTGTCTCCATACCAAATTTCATCTCAATCGGTTCAGTGGTTTAAGCGTCAAGAGGTAACAGACAGACAGACACACTTTCGCATTTATAATATTAGTATGGATATACTCTTCTAAACCTTTTTTACCCGACTGCGGAAGGAGGGTTATGTTTTTCGAGAGTATGTATGTATGTATGTATGTATAATTGTTTGGCACGCCTTACAGCCCAAACGGCTGGACAGTTTTTGACATATAAGGTGTCATTGGATTTGTTAAAATTGTGAGAGTGACATAGGCTATATACATTTCAAAAATGACGCCCGCAAATGGAAATGAAGGGCTTACCACACCAATATAGGTATCAAATGAAAGATAATGAAAAAAAGTATAATATTTTTTTAGTCGAGTGTTATAATAATGTTTGCTTGTTTCGCTTTAGGTTTTTAGGGCTACATTTTGATTATTAATTACTCAACAGAGGTGAAAAGGAATAGGATGAAACTAAAAACGAAATAATTAATCAATTTCAGAAAAAGCAGTGGACATAGGTAAAAGAGTGTTTGTTTTTCTAAATAATAGTGGAATACGTTTTTTCTCAAATGGCAGCACCCAAGGGCAGCACCTGTTCAAAACCAAACTGTCACGAATATATATATTTTACAGTCAGGCCAAGTGTCCCAAACTCAAGTTTTGATACCATAACCAGCATACCTTTAATGCAATTCTAATGAAAACTTAACTCAAAATTTAAAACTGTTCCTATACACTCCGGTTGACGGAATATATCGTTAAGTATGTAGAACAGGCAACGGAATCTCAGATAGTCGCAGAACGAACTATACATACATATCACGTAATAGCTCATGCGTATCGTATCACGCATGCAGCGTCCGAATCTTTTTCTGACCCCAGGAGATGTGGTCTGGACTTTCATACCTGACCTTCTTACTTCCTCTCACGCCTCTAGTTTTCTTTCAATTCTTACCTTCTCCTTTAAATGTTGGTCAAGTCGCGCAAATCTTTATATATAACTTATGTTATGTTTAGTATATAGAATGTATATTTTATGTATGTGTACAGTATCATTATAATTTGTATGCATAATTATTATTGATGTTTATCTAACTCATAATATTAATTAGTATTATTATCATTTAATAGCCTTAGTAATTTATGTATATGCATGCTTATATCGTGTCTTTTTCTTTTTTTTATTCTTTACCCATCCCTTTATTCTGTTAGTTTTCACCGCCGACCCAATTTAATCTTGGACTGTCCTCTACCCGAAGGTTGTCTGGAAGAAATTGCTTTCAGCAATAAGTCCGCCTAAATTGTACCATTATCTATGAACATTTATGTAAATTGATACTGTGTGTGGTGTGCAATAAAGAGTATCTATCTATCTATCTATCTTCTTCTTCAGCTATGCCTAGACCTATTTATCTTAGTGATCATTAGTTTGCGAAAGACCACCCGGTGTCCTTATTGTTCTTAGATAAGTAAGAGTGGACTAATTTATTACTACAACACTTCCTCTTTCTTTTTATTAATTTTTTTTTTTTTTTTGTATCTAACAATATTTTATTTACAAAGAAAAGATCAAAAATACAACAGAAATTACCCTAAAACTAAGCACAAATATAACAAAAAATTATAAACTAAATACAAACTAACAACATAATATATATAATAAAAAAAAACCTAAATCCTAACCTATTTATTAAATGGAAGTAAATTCTGAAACACGATAGTAAATAATGGTTGGTGTATAAAATAGTTATTTAAGTTCAATAATTAGGTAGGTAAGTTCTTCATCTAATCATTTGTTATGTAGTATGTTATTTAATACAAAGCTGTTTTAACCGAAAGAAAATTAACGTAATGACTACTGAATTTATTAAAGCAAATCTCTATTGATAAAATAACTGACTGACTTGGACTCAGTTGTTTTAGAAAATACAATTATTATGATTCAAATCTCCAAGCAACGCGAAAATTATAATTTGCAAGCAAGATTGGAAAGCAATTTTTCAAATATTATTTGCGACCCTGACTACACCTGGGTCTCTGTCGCCGATTTTCTTGAGTGAAGTTGGTTGACAAAGTTGAAGGGCTCGCGACCGGCCCTTTGTCGGCTGAAGGAAAGGGATAATGGACGTTACCTAACCTAAATTAGTTAACCTGACTAACTGCATCATAGAATTGGTATAATTTTACCCAAACACTCGTGTCTAAATTGACGTTGGGATTACGCACTTGAGGAAGGATCTAAGTAGGTAAGTAGTACCTTACAATAAGGGAGAGTTTACTTCTCTTTCTAAGTTATATACTTTACTTATAAAGTTAGTTATAATAAAACGAGATGTCATGCAACGTACCCATTTAGGTATAATGTTAGTGATAAACAATGCAACAAGAAAGTTTAAAAAGTTATATTTTTTACTCGTTCAGACACGTTATCTAGGTCCGAAACCACTGAAAATAAATAATATCTAAAAGATAAAGGAAAGGACGGTAGGGTCAGTGTAAGTAACGCAGAGTAGCACATATATTGGATTATTTTAGAAATGTCCCTTAAACAAAACTAAAACAGATAGGTATATACCTATACTGGGGATGACTTCGCTATTTTATGCAAAGATCACAACTATCCACGAAAAGTTACCTACTACCAATAGGATCATGTAAAAGAAAAAGTAAGTTAATGTCAAGACATTAACTAACACCTCAAGAGGTGGAAGAATTATTTTTACCAGCAAGAATTTGTGAAATAGCCTATAAAAAGTACAAATTTATTTAAATATACATTTACGGGAAGTGATAGCGAGGGTCATCGACCGCGCGTCACCAAATGTTTGAACAACCCGAGATGTAGGCAATGTTACACTTCCTTCGTTATCGTAGAATAAAGGTTAGTAGGTGCGTAAAATTAAGCTAAGAGAGTAGATAAAATGAGTTTGAATGAAATATTTAAAAATAAGTTTTAATGGCTAACTGTATGTATAGATACATGATCATTATTATTATTAACTAAATCATTCGCACTGCTTTCGAGTTTAATAACAATTGGAACTAGAAAGCGTGGTATAAACCTATTTTTAAATGTTATTTACTGGGAGTATTCAAGGAAACATGTCTGTATTTAATTTTTCGTGAAAGATTACGAAGAAATTCTAAATTTGCTCGCTCTTAGTTTAGAAAACAACAACTCAGGCAAGGTCTATTAAATCTTATTTACTTTGGTATCATTTTAGCTAGGTATTGAACGAGGTAACTCAAGTGTAGGTCAGTATGAATACCTACATAGGTGCCTAAATTTTAAGTTAAACAGAAGTTGATTAAGACCTAAGATGTCTATGCAGACATACAGTCCATCTCATATTTGCAAGAACTGATAAAAATAAAGGAACCATTTTTAGACAGCATTGATAAATAAAAAATACTGTTACGTTTCAGTTAATTTATTGATAAAGTACCTACCTACTTACTTATGGCCGCACTCAGAGTCGTCAGTTAAATTAAATTTTTCATTCAGTCTCGTTCTGTCACTTTCTTTGACAACGAAATAGAAAAGGACTGCATGAGGCTTGATGAAGGTTTAACTTTAATTGAAGTCTCTGAGTACGACAGTTAGGTTAGGTTAGGTACCTACATATTTATTGAAAATTTCTGTAAATTGGTTGAATTCAAAAAGCGTTTTTTAGTTTCAGCCCTCAATAAAGTTTTTTGATATAATGTTAATAATTGAATATAACTTTAAATAAATTATAATATTACTATCCCAGCAGGGTTGAAAAAAGAAAATGATAAATATGTTTTTATTAAAAAGGGAAATGAAAAACTTTATCTAAATTTATACTTGCTTGAGGTTTCTTTCATAATCACTATTTAGTATAGTTTTACAAATTGCAAAAATAGAAGTTCAAAGGTGTTTGAACGTTAAATCGCTCCATAACATTGCCATTGGCCGCGATCTGATAAGTTGCGATCTAAACATAATTAATTACAATTAACTATACAAATGGTATCGATATTCGTCATGTCAATGATCTCACCGTAAGCGGAACGGTGTATCGTTGTAGTAGACGAGACGTAGAGCGGCGCACGCGCAGATAACCTACCGCGGTCAGCGCAAGCGTGTGCTTCTACGGGATATTCGGAGTAAAGCGAACTAATCGTTGTTTGGACGATGTTTTGACTGACACCTACTTTTTGAGGTAAGTTTTTTATTTTTTTAACCAATTGTAAGTAAGGAACATTCTTGAAAGTTGATTTTGTGTCTAGAAAAAATCATGTGTCAATTTATTATGTTAATTAGTTATTCAGAATTTTTACATTTATGAATCTCAAATTTTATATATATAAGAAAATACTATTGTGATGATCACTTAACTCTTTTCATCGTATCCAGTTTGTTATAATAATAAGCATGCCAAATATTTACTTGCATATTTATGAATAATTACATTTAAGAATCTCAAATGTTATAAATTTGAATATTATTGTGATGATCACTTAACTCTTTTCATCGTATCTAGTTTGTTATTATAATAAGCATGCCAAATATTTACTTGCGTATTAAATTTATATGCAGGTATTAATACGTAATCCTCAATTTCAGGGTTTGTCTAAGATAGACATGATAATTTTTTCAAAAAGTTTAGTTTAGGAAGTTAATTATCATATTGCTGGATGTTTGGGTTAGAATTATGATACCCTTTTGTATAATGACCCCTTATCTCGATTAATTAAAAATAAATGAGGTTTTGTTAACACCCGCAATGTAAACAGTACAAAAAATTTACTAGCAGATTACTATTTATATTAAGTTTTGAACTACAGCAAATAATCCTAATAAAACAAATTACTTAACAGCTGAAATTACATAGGTAATTTTTTTTCTACCACACTGAAAAAAAGGATTAACCAAACTAGTTATGTTAGTTGAAGGTTTCGTTGTAGGGAAGTAAATTTTTGTTAATTATAAACAATCTTTTGGTTATTAGTAACAAAGCTAGTTTGTTACTGATAACCAGAAGTTCGCATGTCACTAGATTACGGCCTACTAGTAGCCACGTTTTGGTTACTGTTAACCAATCATTTTTTTCAGTGCATCCCTCTCATTCCGAGACGTGGAAGTCAAAAGGAAATAGCGAAGCCCCATACTTAGATAGTCGTTTTATGTTTGATTAGTGAAAACATCCAAAGGCCTGACAACATCGCATCGAAAATAAAGTAGGTATTCAAATAATAAAACTAAACTACAAAAATTATAACTCTGAAAGTATCTGGCGACTACAATGGCAACAAAGTCTTTACAACTTTAAAACTTCAGTGGTTACAACTATTTGCTATCTTTACATATAGATTGTTGAAAAATTAAGCTAGAAATTCAAATTTGGTTGTTACGTATGGACTTAAATGATTTGGGGAAACCCTTGTAAAAGAGTCAGCCATTTCCTATGCTTATATACCGGGTGTCCTAAGAAGTATGGTAGTTAGGTAAAGCCGTCTCTTCATATTCTGAAGAAACAAAAAGAAACAAACAACAATTATTTAAAAACGTCAGACTAGAACGCTGTCGGTTGCCAAGGAAATCATAGAAAAAAATTAAAAAACGCACTTCAAACGTAATAATTGTACGTTTCGAAATTATTATAGTATAACTATTTTCATTGCGTCAGTGGAAAGGTACAGATTATACGCTTATACATAATAGTTTAGTCTTAGTTCGTGGCACCACGAAGTTGAGCCCAAAATGTAGCTCATATTATTTGCCTCATTATTGTTTATGTTACGGAACATCGTCTGTTCATTAGGGACGAGATTATCAAACTCGTCAAAGCCGATTTTCCTCATCGATACTGATTACCTAACTTTCGCATTGTTTTCCGTAGCAAACAGAAACTTCTATCACAGAAATTCAGTTTATGTCATGCCTTTATTTATTGGGCACAAGGGAACTTCTGCTGGACTTTTAAAAATTTAACGAAGGGAAATGCGGATTAGGTAACAAAGTTCTGCTAAAGAGGTTTTTTGAGAAACACAGGGAAATTCTAAGATAGCTGCTGACACTAATTCTAGAACGGGAGCATCAATCGCTGCTAGGTATGAGGAAGCACTTTGATATTTATTCAAGTTGATTTATTTAAACAACTCATTATTCATGTACTACAAGTACACGACTACTGAATTACGTTGGTATCAATTTCAATTTTTCAGTGTCAATTTCCATTTGATGTTAGTATATCGAAAAACAAGCTTTGATTACTACGCTTTGAGCTTACATCGCTGCCGATTCAATACCCAGTTTACGCTCAAGCTCTAGATACTGTGATTTGTCAATTTTCTCGGATAAAATATTCACTGTTTGAGCGTTTTCTTAGGGGACAGTAGGAGGTTGGCGGCCGACCCATCATCGCTTCATCTTCAAAGCTCCCTAGTCCTCTCTCAAATTCAGCAAACCATTTTCGAAAACTGTTATTTGTGAACAAGCAGACGCTCCAAAAGTAGTAACCAACAGTTTAAAACATTATTGGGGTTTTAAAACTTTGTTGTAATCTTATTAAATCATAACGCGAAAATCTTTAAGATCCATTCTTTCAAGCGCCAGATTCTCACAGAAAAAATAAACATTATTTATATTATAAAACAAATGAATTCAAGTATAGGTACCTACTCTATTTTTTCATTTATTTATTTGAGTAATGACTACATACGAGTAGTATCTATAATTACTTATCCCCTCTTACTATGCTTCAAACAAAAAAAAAAATGTATTGTGTTCTTTAAAGCAAAAAACCTCCTCTATAATTATGCGAATGGCAAAATGGCGGGCTTGGTCCCATTCACCCTGTATAATATCAACTTATTTAAAACTCATGTCAATAGTTATAACGCTTAAAGACGAACGTCTCATTTCATTTAGATTGTACTATGTTAGTTCAAATATTGTTTATTACAACGTCGCGCTAATAACAACATCAAATGTCAGTCATTTAGTATGCTCAGAGTTAAATAAATACTACTTTCGTGTATACATTATTAGTTACTGAGTTCGCATATTGAGCAATTAATTACACACATTGAACTAGTTAAGGATCTTGAGCACGAATAACGCGTATTCGGATTAAACTGCATGTGTATTTTAGGAGTTATCTGTTTTTAATGTTTTTTACCGCATTTGAATAGGTAATTTATCTCTGATGTACTGGTAGTAGCTACCTAGTTGCTTTATCCTAACGACAAAACCAAATCGAGACATTGAGTAATTTCGCTAGCGCAGCGACTTTGTGGCTGTTAACATGTCCACAAAATTAATTGTCTGTGAACTAAAGGCATGCAGTACCCTTCCTGGGGCCCAATTCTCGCGCCTTTGATATTATATCACATACGATATTTATTAAAAAAAAACATGGCGAATATCAAACAATTTTGTTGTTGCTTATTCTCTAAGTATGAAAATGTCGGATATTTATCACATATCCGCCATGTTTTTTCCACAAATATCGTATGAGATATAATATCGGAGGCGCTAGAATTGGGCCCCTGGTTGGACCACGTCAAGTAGCAGTCGACTGAGTTCTCGATTCTTACCGACATTAATAAAGGGAAAGGTAAAATTAAAGGAGTATCTATCTAATAAGAATTCGACCCCCTTATAATTAATCCGGGGCTTTATAACTTAGCGTAGATCTAACATCCTGAAAGAGAGCTTTAATTGTTTTGATCGTCTTTTGTCGTTCAGGGTTAATTTGCGAACAAGGCTCAGATGTTAAAAGAATTAAGTTACCTACATTCGTTTTTCATCAACGAGTGAGTGACGCCGATTTATTAAAGTAATTAGTAATTGTAAGTTTAAGTATCTATATCGACTTTTCTACGACTCGGCAAACAGTAAATAAATATTTTTGGCACACAAGCCAATTTTTGATTAATCTGTTGATTAGAAAATTAGATAAAAAACGTGACCTAAATTGATGACGGCAAATGTTATGAGGCATAAATTAATTTTGACCAGTTTAATACCTACCCATCATAACGCTCCAATTAATTTATGGGTAATGTATGCAAGAGGCAACGACAGGCAAAATTAAGGCCTATGAGATAACAGATACTTACTCATAAATCTTTAAGTAATTGGAAATGTCTTCACGTTCCTTAGATGTGCGTATATGCCAAATTAGTACACCCTATATTCTTTTTGTTATTGAAAACGTTGCATCTAACATTACACATTAATAATTTGTTTCATTGGAAGAATCTCAGCAATATCGGAAAATGTTTCACCAAATGTTTTGACTACTTGTAGATTGTTAAAATAGTTGTCATTTCTTTAATTTGCTTAGATAATATTACATAATAACATCAAACGTATTTCGTAGCAAGTATCAAAGTACCAACTCAACAACACATTATCTTTTGCATTCATGTGCTTTACGTAGCGATGCGTAACTAAAAGTTGGTTACGCTTGATCGGTCGATCATTTCGGATAAACTTGTGCCATTGGTCTGTAGGGCACTAGTCCTCGGCTGTCATCGACGTGTAGAAGAGCGAGTGATTTACGGTTATCTATAGAAAATATACCATCGTGGCGCACCGCACCCGACATCCCGCACATACACGCTGTGATTGAATACGTAGTTCGACCGCTATTAGTATAAGAGGCACTACTCCGGTTGATGATCTCCGTATTTTCGAGTCTAGCCATCACGCTTGTTCGCGTTGTCATTCTGGCGTGAGTAATAGGGAGGGCTACATAGTAAAATAGTAAGGACATCGTCAACCGGAGTAAGGTCTCAGATAACCACTCCACAGGGTCGGTTGACTCAATCAAATAAGAAGTTTTCTGAACGAGTTGCCTAGGCGTTGAAACAAGAGTCGAGACATGACACTAGCTTAAATTATAGAAACACTGGTTCCCCGCGACTTCGCCCGCAAGAGTTGGATTTTCCATATAAACTTTCATCCCCCATTTGACCCCCTTAATGTTTTTATATCACGACAAAATGTAGCCTATGTCCTTTCCAAGGTTTTGAACTGTCTCCATACCAAATTTCATCTCAATCGGTTCAGTGGTTTAAGCGTCAAGAGCTAACAGACAGACAGACAGACACACAGACACACTTTCGCATTTATAATATTAGTATAGAAGTATGGATTTTAAAAGTGATACAAATAAGGCTACCATACATAGCCAACATCAATCAAAACCATTCATTTTCAGCCATGTTTTTGTTGTATTGAGCTGTATTTTTGATGTTGTAAAAAACATACGCTTAAAATTAGTGATATTATTTGGATTTGGACAAAAGTCAAAATATTCGGAAACGCTATCTAGAAATGCGTTAAGTACCTACTTACCAACTGGAAAACTTCACTGTCGATAAACTGCAATATTATAAATAGGTACTTATCCAAATAAATTAAAAAGTTGACTCAATTTCAGCTCGAAGCATGGTTAGAAGAACTTAAAATTGCCCTGATTACCCATAATTACTTATCGTGTAGGTATCGCTTGTTAAAATCTTTCAGCGGCTGAGAACTTGCAATATGACGTGAAACTAATTGCAATTTTCTATGTAGTATTTTAATATTTGTAGCTCAACAATTTAGCTATCCTACCACAAATTGCCTTGAAATTCACAAACATTTCAGTTTTCGGTCCTTGTCTTGATACCTAATGCTAGTATGTAAATTAATGTATATTCCGGAACAGGTAAGTAATACAAAAGTGACATTCCAGGAGGACACCTATTTTAATCTTAATATTTTAGGAGCTAACTCATTAATTATGTATTATGTCAACTTTTCTAACATAAAAAGATCTCATTGTGACCGTAATAGAATAGTACTCGTACCTAAGTATATTTTGTTGGTTTTGTGTCACGAAAATCTTACTTGATTAATCGTTTTATAAGAACTCACTTATACATAAATTATATTTATTATCACAATCTTATTCAAATCAATCACATTAACACTAAAATATTCGATTAAGTATAAACAGAACATCAATTTTATGACCGTCGTGTTTATTATTTCGTAGTTAAGTAGTTATTTGTAAAACGATGTGATTGTAGGTACAATTTAAAAAAATAAAATAAAAGCTCTTAATCATTCATCGCCGTATTCGGATTTATTTAAATTCAATATAAACAATTCCTGGTCTGTGGGTCAGGGATCGATTGAACTTTTGTTTCGAATGGATTCGGCTGAATAAACATTACGAGAATTTTCATACGGTAGGCACGAAAGATAAAGCGCGTGCAAAAAACACGAAAGAAACAAGAAAATGTAAATAAACAATCATGATGATTATAAAGGGTCAGTTCACCATATGATAGTAAAACTGTTTGCGTACCTATACTACGAGTATATTAGTACTTATTCTGTGCCTATACCTACTTCTTAATGCTGTTTTTAAATCTGTGACTACAAGCATTTAAAAAATCGTCCTATAATATTAACTGGCTGGCATTATTAATATTTTTTGGCATGTTAAATGCAAAAATGTTTTTGCTTTTTTCTGTTTTTATTTGCTTGAACCTGAGGGGAAGGTTCTTTGTGTGTTGTTATTATCCTGTCTATTGCAACTGACTTTCTTGATATTTGAAACTAATACTCCTTGTGATATTACCCCCATCTTTAGCAAGACATGACATCATCATGATATCACTATAATTTCATAATATTATTCATCGGATCATAAAATTGAAAGTGTTGCCATAAATAAAATATGTCTAGCTAGAAATTTAACAATAGGCCTGCCATAGACAAGATGGTTGAGAGACCAGCTGTATTCTTGACCTCTTTGACCATATGAGTTCAACCAACCGAAGAACAATTACGTTTTTGTTTAAAAACATAAAGCTACATAAAGCTTTCATGTTAGTTACTTGTATAAGTAATTGCGTATCTATTCGCGGCGTTGCCAGTGCAAGCATTCCTTATGGGGTATCTAATAACAGGGTCTCCGTGATAAATGGGAGATTATGTAACGACTTGCTTTTTAATGGAGGCATAAGAAATAGTGCTGCCTCATACAAATTGCAACGCGTGAAAGATTAATTGAAATGAATAACAATCTTTTGGATCGTTTCATGGATTAACTTTACATAATGACAGTTTAGTTTAGGATTTAACTTGATAATGGGAAACGATGACTAACGATCGTAAATACATATTTCATATTCAACATAAACTGCGGTATTGGAAGTAGGCCAAACTAATGCTTTTAGCATCTAGACGAATAGACTCACGCGTAAGTAGGGTTCACTAACAATACTATAAACAATATTTCTAAAACAAATTACTTCCCTACTTTCCCTATTGTTTGTTTCTATGAAGAATACCAACTACCCTCAGCTGTCTAAATATAATCAGGTCAAGATAACAAGAACAATAAAGCATTCATAAAACTTGAAGTAAAGAAATCTTGTCTTCAAGTAAATGAAGTTAATAAGATTTTCCCGACGCCAAATATGGTGAGTAGGTATTCTTATAACGAAACACCAAAAACAAAACGTTTCATAAAATCAACTGATTAAGTTTACTCTTTCCTTTATTTTGTGGGTATGATATTTGCCAACTATTTAATGATATTAATAGTTGTCAGTATTTTTGTCACTTTTATGAAAAGTCCTTAAGTCATTGTAAGTAATATTTTCATGACTTCTAAAAATAAAACGTGTGAAAAAAAATACAATTAGACTAGCAGTTCTCCGTGACTTCGCCCGCGCCAAAAGTCTGATTTTCCATACAAACTTTTATCCCCGATTTCTCCCCCCTGATGATTTTATATCGCGACAAAAAGTAGCCTTTCCAGGGTCTCACAGTATCTCGTTACCTCGTAATTACATTTGAATCGGTCCAGTAGTAGTTTCGGAGGATCTAAAACTTATACGAATGTTTTTGTTATTTTAGCTACATGCTACCTACTATCTATTTAAGGAAGAGCAGTGTCTCCTGGCACAGGCTTCATTTTAGCTTAAAAGGAGACACTGATCACTATTCATGTTATGTACTATTTGTTAAAGCCAATATTTTTTTTTAATAATTTAATTTTAATTTCCTCTTTATAATATTAGTGTAGATATAAAAAGTTATAGTAGGTTGCTATTTTTGTGCTTTTCTTAAAAAGTAATGTAAAGATTGTTTACATTGTTTGCTAAGCAAAGAGAAATGGACTTTACAGTAACGAAGGGGTAAATTAGACAACAAAACAGGCACTTCTGAAGGGCCTTTGTCTAAAGGGAGGAAATAGTGTAAGGGTTTTTGTAAGGGACGGCGAGATTATTTTCTTGAACGATCACAAAAAAGAAGTTTGGGACAACACAATGCAAAATAAATAACCATCCCTTTACCCATAAAAAGAGGTAATGAAGGAAAGTTAAAAATATTGTTTGTTACTTTGTACGAAATGTACTTTACGTTTGATCAACACATTTCATACATCCTTCTTTTCGTGTCGACTCTGGCGTTATATTTTTGAGGACCAATAAAGCCACTAAGCCACTAAACGATGCACAACTCACAAGGCCCGTAGCCAAATGGCAATCTAGTCTTAAGCGAAGTTCGCTACTGCTACAAAATGTATGAAACTGACATAAGTCATCGAAACATCACGTGACTTTTGCATACATAATTTAACATTTCGTTAGCAATCGCGAAGTTCGCTTCAGCAAGATTGCATTTGGCTACGCGCCCTGGTCATCAAGTGTGCAGGTGTAGGGGCTATTACGTTTAGGCCACATTTTTTCTAAAAATCAAAGAAATATTTTAAAAATATACCAAGTTTGGGTTCCTCCAGGTAGGAGACTGCTTAATATACAATGTGTCCCGGCACCGGTGTCGTAGCCTTCTTGTAGTGACTAAGAAGCACTTTCTACCACTTTCTTCATAGGATCAACTTTCAAATCCCAAATTATTTTTTCAGTTCCCCATACTATTTAGTGAATCGGCTAGGTACATTTCTATGGAAAGGTGATAAGAAGTCAGTGGGCATCAATTGGGACGTGGCTTTAGGCGAGATAGTTGTAAGCTCTTATTTTAACCCTTACTTCACTCGAGAGTAAACCTTAGAATTCTTGTTAGAATCCTTATGTATTCAATAAGACACGGACTCGTGACGTATGACCTCTCTGAATAGCTATTACTTACACAAACTATCACACACAATGTACGAGATCCTAACAAAAGCCAGTCAATGTTTGTCGTGTGGGTGGGTGTTAAAAACTTTCATTAATTAGTGTTGGTTACTTACTCTGCAGACGATAATAACTGCAATATTCTTACATTGACTAAAATACAAATCGCAAGGTCTGTTACAGTATATTCTAAGGCAAATTGGTCTTTGAATGTCAAGGATTCATGGTAATATAATGAAAACTGACGTGAAACAAGTAATTGGCCAAGTGCGTGTCGGGCCACCACTGTGTATAGTTTTGTAGTTGCCTATCAGTCATAATATACTAATTGTTAAATTACAAAGAATTTGATTCGTTAGTTTTCTTATATTCAACGACACCCCGCATGATGGAGTAACACGAAGCAAGAAGTTATAATTTTAGATAATTTTAACTTAAAAAACCTAATGTACTTATACACGGTGTTACTTTGCATCCTTGCCATATTCAGAGATAAAAGAAGGGAAAAAAAAAGAAGAAGAGAAGGGGTGGCGTTTATGATGTTAAAAAGAGAGCGCAATCGCCGCGGCTCTTTTGTGCCGATGAACAGCCAACAGTGATGTGTATGTGCTACGATCGTTATTGGTGTGCGTAACAGATTGTCGATAAAATTAAATAATCAAGATTAAAAATCAAAATTATAGGTCACTATTTTTTTAATGATTTGAGTTCAGTGTCCGTAATATAGTTACCTCTGTAAATATGGCAAGGATACTAAGTAACAGCGTGTATATTATTAAATAATGTATAAAAAATTTCCTTTATATTTCAGATGCACTGTTCTCATGGATGGAGCCATAGTGTACAGGACTGAAGAATATGAAGCGGCTATGTCCTTTAATCATTTTAAATTTTATTACTATCGAAGCAACTTACGCACACCAAGTAAGTACGAACATCTAACTATCGTATTTTTTTGAGAGGAAGATCAAAGTTCCGTATAATGTCGCTCTGTTTGGAGATTGTAAAACTTCAAATCAATTAACTTTGATCGTATTACTTTGGCCGCAATCCTCTTATGATATTAGTCCATCCACAATACCTACGTATTGTGAGATTCGTCCAATTCGGTATTTTATTTTAATTTAGTATTGATTGAATCAAACATTTTCTGAGGTTAAAAAGGCTGCACTAGGTGGGTACGTCATTGTTGAGATTGCACTGAATGCATATCGGCAACAAAAAAGTCTGGCAGTCAGCCAAATTGAAATATGTCTTGCTTTATCAATTGCCTACAACCTCGCGGAAACCATAGGTTTTGTAAAGGAAGTTGACCTAGTTAGCTAAATGGCAACATATTGTTATGGGACGTATTGTGGATTGAATACAACATTTAAAATGGAACTATTACTAAACGGTTAAAGACAAATTCAAGGCTAGATATTTTAGGTTGCAGATTATGAATGACTTCCTAGCGATTGATTTTAAAAATGAATCATCACAGGACTTCATTCATTGTTCGTTTATGTAAGTGCACTCGCAGCCATCCTTGCCAGGCGGTGTACTTACATATGACCTTGCCATAATTAAATAAATAACGAACTATAAAATTGTTATGTTTTGATATACATAGTATAGTGCCCCTTGGATTAAGTTTGTGACCATGAATGTAATTTGATTAAGATGAGTTAATACGAGCTACGTTGTTAAGGGTGTTACCAGATTACCACAATTTAGGCCTAGGTGTTGATAATCTAGTTATCACACGCCAGCTTGGGAATATCAGAGTTTATTGAAATTGTTGCTAGACTGATTTTAAGCTAGTTCGATTAAGTAGACAAATGCTACGAACCTAGCCGATGTATCGTGCTTAGGTTAAACTCTCTCTAAAGGCACTCGACCAAACAACCTGTCCAACTTAAAATGGAATCTCATAGATTGATTTTTCAATAGCTATAGCTATGTACCCGATGAATGACACAGCCAAAATTTTAGTTTTATTTTATGTTAATAGATGGCGCTATTCATCTAATTTATATAAATATCGCGTCGAAATCATTGAAAGACATGTAGAAGTACTTACGTTAAAAATTAGCGAGTTTCAAAATGCAGTAAAAAAAACTATGGTAAAAACGTCTTGATGATCACTAAATTCATAAAATTACCTGTCAGTGCGCGTGATCTAAAACATGCTACACTTAAACATTATGACTTAATAAACGCTAAAACCAGGCTTTGTCTTTAATAAAAATCTACCTGACTTTTTTTTTTTAAAAAGGGAACGTGTAATGTGGGTGCCGACACAGCACACACATATAGCCACCCCGTGCAAATGTATGAGTAGTTAATAGATACGTACAATGTAACCCGATAACGGACGCCGAGCGACCGGCGCTTCCACGCTCCCAACCTAAAATATTTAGTCCTTAATTCGAGAGCACTATGTAAGCACGCAGACCAAGTTTAAAATAAATCGGTATTGCCGGAATTCGTGTGTATCATTTCCACCCCTACATACGACCTGATAGGCGCTAATCGAGTAGGACCCAACAGGTTGTTTAACGCCATCTAACGAATTTTTAAAGTACTGATTTTTGACATTAGGAAAATCGCTTAATCCCGAACGAGCACACCAAAAATAATCAAGTTTTTTTTTTCAGGTTCAGAATAAATCGTTTGCACGGGATGAGAATGTAATCGATATGATAGACATCCCTGTTAACAAAGATTATTTCGCCGGCAGTTACAAGAAGGGTAAGAAATATACCTAGACAATGTTAACTATAACCACAAAAAAAGTAAAATTATGACAAAATTAACTAAAATGTGATGCTTACCAATATTAAATATAACCGCAAGAAAAAGTTAAATTATTAATAAATTAAGCTAAATTGTGATGCCTAATATACTTTCTTCATATAACCTATCAAAAGGCCATCTTGTAATAAAATAACGTGTATAATTTTAGTCAAGGTAAGTTTTGCCCGTAAATAATATATAATTCTACTAAACTTTCATATAAATCGCGGGTAGTAGTTTTCGTTGAAAAAATGTGACAGCTTCTAGAGGCGTTTATCACGATAAGCTGATCATAATCTTTGAATAAAATTTTGCCCGACCAAAGAAAATATGATTTTAAGCTTGCCATAAAACAGAGTAGGAATATTTTTATAGCCGTGGGAAATTTATAGCACACGCATTCTGATTCCCGTACAAATATTCTTATCTAACTTACAAACTATAAGAGTGTAATGTGATTTTATACTTTTAAAAAATTACATTAAATTGTAGACGTACTCTTGCCTATGATTGCGTCTGCTTAGACTTAATTTGATGATACAAAAAAAACAACATCCAGTCGAATTGAGAACCTCCTCATTTGAAAGTTGTAATTTTTTCTGCATGAGCACGCTCAACCCGAGCAAGTCTGAGCACGCTCAGGGCGAGCCTGCACCTTGTCGGTTTTTTATATTTCTTTAATCTGCCATTTTTGGGGGTTATCTGGTCTTCTTCATGGCACTATGAATGATTATGAAAGCCGCTGCAGCTACACGGCCACGTGCAGACATGACGGAGTCTAGCATACACTGAGCAGGCTGAGCACAGCTTTACAAGGATTTGTTTCTCTGAACAAGCATGCACAAGTGGATACGAGGCTTTAGAAACATGACGGCATAATTTATTCGTGTGTGATTGATGACTATCCCTAGAAAATCTTTTTCTTTTATTTGTACTAAAAATATGTCACTTATACGAATTATGAGATTTGTAAATGTTTGTTACTCAACCAGACAGTGCAAAAAAGTGTCGAATGCTGCGTTATTGGTCCAGGCACACTTTCACATTTATAAGTACTATTGTTTATTCTGTGATACTACTAGCAACCCACCCCGGCGTCGCACGTCGTTTATCTATTGCTAAAAACTGCATTTACATTTAAAGATCTAAGCGAACAGACAGCGAGAGCGACTTCATTTTATACTACTTATGTAAAGACAAAGAAGTTTGTATCAGGGATTGTTCATAATGAAAATAGTCAACATAATCATCAAGATGCAATCTTTTTATAGCGAACTTCGCCATCTCCAACTAAATTTCAAAATATAAATGCAAACGTCACGTGATGTTTCGATGGCTTATGTCAGTTTCACACATTTTGTTAGCGATAGCGAACTTCGCTTTTGAATATACAAGCTGAAATTTTAATGGTTGTTTTCCCGCAGTAAAATAGTGCAGTTTATGCTGTATTGCTTAATGCGTAGATTTTTTTTTGCTTTAAACATTGATTTCCTGCGGCAAGCAGTACCCAAATAAGTCAATTCTCGTAAAAGAAACTATTTTTTCTCACGTTTTCGAGTTGATGATTATTTTTTTTATTACTTTGTGAACAAAAATATTTTTAGTTTAAAAAAATATCTTGCATGATTCGATAGTACTACTAAAGGTAAATCGTTCTGCTGCGGGAAAACAACCACTAAAATTTCAGCGTGTATAGGCCCAGTACTTAGCTCAGTGCGAACCAACCACAAATATCTTAAGCGAACATACGTGATACATATTCAACGAGTCGATTGAAAAGGGTGTACACATACATTTACAGGTAGCCACTTCAGGGTTCCTAGCTACTCGCCGTGGGGCCGATGGTCGCCATGTCACGCCGGCCGGAGGGTCAGACGGAGGCACTGCCTGCGCAGAGAAGTGTGCGGCAATTCCGTAAGGATTGAAGTTGCCAGGTACGTGTACAAACTTGAATTGAAAAAAAAAAAAAACAGTACGCGGCGGGAAACAATGTACATCGGCAATTATCGCATTCCTGAATACAAACGAATGCTAATTTTCATTCATATTTATTAGATTTATCATTTAATATAATTTATGTTAATAATAAATAAATAAATAATAAATTGTTTCACCAAACTCACCAATTACCTAAAACTTAGCGTGAGCTTGTGCTATGGTGACTAGAATAACGGATAGACATACTTATATAAATGTATAAACATCCATAGCTTAGGTACAAATGCTCGTGCTCATCACACAAACATTTGCCCCTTGCGGGATTCGAACCCGCAACCGCCTGGTTCAGAAGTCCGGGGCTCGAACCACTACACCAAGACGGTCGGTTAAGTCTTTGATAGCTTGTTTTGAAAAGTATTTTTTCTTTATTTTCATTTATGTCCTAGAAAAAGAAATTAACATATCTTTTTCAATTTATTTTTTACATTTTTCTCACCTGGTTTCGGGTTGAACGTCAAGTTTTGGGACATCCTGTATAATATACAGGTGTCCCAAGAGGTATGTTAAAACGGAAGTTCAGAGATAGAGTACCTCTTGGGGTACCCGAATCACCCTCATGTATGTTCCGCGATTTTTGTAGTTTTCGAGTTATGAATTTTTTTCTGAATTTTTGAGAATTTCAACCAAAACAACAAACATTTTTTCATAAAAAAAGTTGAAGATTTTTTTGCGATTTCTTTTTTGTAGCTAAATTTACTGTACTTTTATGCCTGAAATAATCAGATTCGTAACTTTGACGAAATTACGAAAATGTTGGTCCGAAGTGTAAACTTCACGTTAGGTGAATTAAGGCTTAAAATTTTATATTTTTTATTAAATATCAAAAAGGTGACTTTATGGTTTTAAAGTAGATTCCAAAAATTTCCCAGTCTCTTAGCTTTAATAATCATTCATAAAAAGTAGCACTGAAGGGGCAATTTTTGGGTAAAATCAGCCTTCAAAGACGTCGGTGGAAAATTCTTAACAATGTGGCCATCAGATATGAAAAAAAAATTTTTGCTGTTTTATCATTTATAACTTTTCAACTTTTTAAACTTTAACTTTTCTTTTTTTATAAAAAAAAAAATTAGGTTAATGTTCAGGTCGAAAATTCGAAAAAAAATCGAAAATATTCATAACTTGAAAACTACGAAAAATCGCGGAACATACATGGGGGTGATTCGGGTACCCCAAGAGGTACTCTATCTCTGGACTTCCGCTTTACCATGCTTCTTCGGACACCCTATATAAATACACTATGTTCCTCATTAAGGATTAAATACCTAGTAAATTCTTTTTATGCAACCTCATTTAACTGGTTGCAAATAATTATTTCCGTTCAAGAAAAAATTACGAAAAAATTTCGGCCGCGAAAACAATATTTATCATTATCATCGGCAAAATAAAAAATATAACGGAAAATTATCCCGTTGTTTTTTTTTATTTTGCTGTAGGAAATATACGATTATTAAATCAACATTAACAGCAATTTAAAGAGGTATTTAGTTTAAGTCATAAAATAGCTGTCATTAAAATATTTTACTGTTACCTCTCTTGAGTGTTTAATCAATGTCTGTCCTTGAGCATGCAAAATGAGTATTCAATTATCAGCTGTGATTGCTCTGCTGGTGGCTAGTTGATTCATTTAGTACAATAACAATTAGGAATTCATTATGTTTACAAACTTTAGGCGTAACATAGAAACTAACCAAAATTATGTTTACAGTTGTAGAAAGCGCGGTTCGCGAATGCAGATAATAGCGCAAGAAGACATTGAAAATAGTATCTACGACGGAGCAGAACTATTGGTAATAATAAAAATATTGCGCATGTTTTTAAATTAAAATACATCGGTTATATCGATAACCGATCAAGTAAAGGGAACTTGGCGCTGGACGGAAACCGGTGGAGGCAAATCATTAGCACGAGATGCAGCCTTGATGCTGACCACGATCCTCAGACATAAGGGAGGGACTAAAGAGGGAGAAATTAAAATAATGTACTAAACATTCAATAACTTTATTAGCCGTTAGTATTACCATAAACATAAACCAATCTTTTAAATCTGGCGAGACTAAATGTGATTTCGTAGAATATTGTTTGATTGATCACTCAGGTTTTCATCAAATTACAGTTTCTAGCTGTTACTTAGGTATATTTATTCTGTACCCAGTTAATATAGATGGACAACTTCTATTTTGTAAAGGGAGCTCTTTGCCTTTTCCACTTGTGCTTACAATTTATCTACTGCATGCACGTGAGTGCAAATATTAATCAACTGTGTAGGTCTTTACTTGCTTAATTTACTATCCTGGCGTTAAGTCAGATAGTTCACAGGAGCTAATTTTACGTATAAACTTTGCATAATTTTGGTGTAGTGTATATTCCGAAAAATTGTAGTATTTTTATTGGCTCTACAGCAAAAAGGTTTAAACTGAAACATCCCAAGCACAAAGTTCGTCGTTAAACAACCTTTGGTCACGATTTTTTTTTTCTTTTGTTTTTTTGTAGATATTTATTCAAGATTAGACCTTTTTTGTTTTTTAAATAAGACTTACGAATTATAAAGTTTTTTTATTAAATAGGTAGTAGTAACCGAACATAGTTCGGTCGCCCAGGTACTGTTAAAACTAAAACTCGTAGCTCGTAACACATATCCGAGAAAATTTATGTAAAATGGTACATGGCGACGCAAAAGTCTGGAGGATTGGAGTAAATAGAATTCGATCACTTGCTAAATCTGTTTTGGCTTCGTCGAATGGCGTCGTTTAAGCGTGCCTATTTTGAATTAGACATGCGCAAAATCGTTCACTGAAGTGAAATGAGTAATATAGTTCAGTGGGAGCTATAGATATGTATCACTCATCTAGTTCAATTAGTTCATTTAGTTCAGCAGATCTACTATCAAAATCTCACTCACTACTTCATTCAGTTTAAATGTATTGTGTACTACAGAGAATTCTAATGACTAAAAATAACATTTATAATATTTAGGCAGTTTAGAATTACAAATTAAAAACATTTTTATTAATTTCGAAGATATTGTTACAAGCATTAAGAAAAGGATGTAAATGCTATTTATGTACGTAATGTACGTACGTTACGTATTAAAAACGTATTAATTAATACCGAAAGTTTTACATAGAAAACTGCAGTACAGTAGCAGAATACTGTAGTCTCGCTCTTGCAGTATTAACAAATATATCCGTACGTTTTACTCTCATATCGCTGAGTTACTAAACTAAATGAGTTCATTTAGTCCAGTAACTCCAAAGCAGTTGCTTTGGACTAAAGTGAGTGAGTGATACATATGAACTAGATAGGTGAAGTAGTTCAATTGTAACATTCATTCAGGAACTACACATGTCTATTTTGAATCCCCAGCAACTTCAAAGTTTTTAGATGTTTGGGTTAAAGTTTTGAGCAAAAATTTGCTACTTATAATGTAGCTCTGAAAATAAAATAACCTGCATATTCAGTTTATAAGTAAGTTTTATCTCGAATTTCGAAATACAGCACGAAAGTTATTATCCATGTAGACATTTAAATTTAATTTCACACCTAATTCTAATGCCAAAATTGCTACGAGCATTCTCTACGGAATATCAAAGATTTGTAAAGACGCTCATATTTATTGCTTTTTTATTCTTGGAATATTACATGTTGTCTATCTGTTTGATTTATTACAGAGAATATTGTATTACAGCTAGGCATATTCAATTTTAATGGAAATGTTGTAAGAACTTTTTATCAGATAACAGAGCTGTAGCTGTATATCTATAAGATATTTGATGGATGTAGTTTATGTGAACAGTATCAACGGAGGCAGTTGGACTCGAACGACGTCCAAAAGAAGTTTCGTGGGTTCTCGCCATGGGGTTCCTGGAGTTCGTGCTCACGGAAATGCACCACAGTAAGAAGAAGGTAATTGAATAAACATGATAATTTTTCTCGCCCGCCTTCATACTATTGACATAATGACACCTTAACGCGAGCATTAAACGTTTAAGTTGTTATCTATCTGACACCATACCCCTAGAAGTAATTACAAAGAAACTAATCCATCATAGCAAAATAAGAGTCCAACAAGTCCCCGAAAGACGTGCAGGGGCGAGGAAGTGCCAATCGCACGCGAATGCCATAGAAAATTGACGACCGTCTTGGTGTAGTGGTTCGTGCCCCGGACTTCTAAACCAGGCGGTTGCGGGTTCAAATCCCGTAAGGGGCAAATGGTTGTGTGATGAGCACGAGCATTTGCACCTAAGTCATGGATGTTTATAAATGTATATAAGTATGTCTATCCGTTATCCTAGTCACTTTCCTTATAGTTATTTTTCTCCAACTTGGGTTATTTTTCTCCAACAAAGAAGTTTTGTCTATTTTGTGATAATAGCATAGCCCATTATTCACCGTTGTTGAGTATTTATTCTTTGTGTTTGCTGTGGCTGACAGATTCAAAAGCACGGAACCGATTACTACTTTGGTGTGGTCGATCCGGTAATTTATATCCTTAAAAAGTGTTTTTTAAATATTGTTTTCACAAGGCAAGTCTTACCAACCGTCATTATATTAATGGTTAACGACTTACCTCTTCAGGTTACATTTTAATCGAGTGTTTTGGCAAAAGATTTGGGTATTCTATACCTAAATCTTTTGCCAAAACACTCGATTAAAATACGACGTTTTTTTGTGTCTCCAATATTGAATTATTTATTGTTTATCATGTAATTGAAGTGTACCATCAAGCATCTTACCTAGGTACTTATAATATAAGTTAGCTCTGCCTGTTTCATGTAACTGTTATTTCATAATGAGCACCGACAAAATTGCTATAATTAGACCGGCCAGCTGAAACCTCTACATCTTCAGTGATGATTAATCTTGTAACGAGGTTTTAATGACCCAATAAGGGTTTCCAGGCAAGCACATCTATTTGGATTGCGCGAAGCCTTTTAAATAGCAGCTGGTTCACTCCCACGTGCGTTGTTCCAGATATTGTCAAAGGCGGGCGTTTTGCGGTCGTAAAGTGATCAGGCAATCCGCGTATTGTTATGTGGAGGGCAGTTACTGCCAGCATTGGATCCGAACGCGCATGCAGAGGCGAAAGGATCCAGGTGAACATGCACATAGGTACTTAGCTAACCAATTACATTAACAGTCCTATATAAGCATGTTAGATTAGGGTTAGGGCTTTGTTGTACCAACTTGATTTAAACGAAAACAAACGTGATAAGTGTTTTAAGAATGGTATTGCACTGATTTTTTAATGGAAGTAAGATGGTGCAACGGAGCTAAAGATTGCTCGCAATTTTCAATTTTCTAATAGGAACCTGGATCTTCGGCCATTATTGTGTGGAGACTATTGGAGACATCTTACTATTGTTATAGATAGTTTAGTTAGGCTCGTGCCAGTTTTCTTCTTTTGTTCTAATATTAATATAGTGTAAACTTAGTAGGTCTGTATAATTCCTCCTTCCGCCTGATCTCTCTACGGTCGTGTCGGACGGCCGTCTCACCGAATTATGAGAGTTAAGGAACAGAGAGTGCACCTGTGTATTATTGCGCACACACTTGTGCACTATAATATTATGTCCTGCGCAGTTGGCTAATCTCTGATGACATAGGCCGCCGTAGTCGAAATTCGTCTAGGAGGACATTATTATTATTATAATTCTTCCTTACAATAAATGGCTGAAGGTCTGGATTCATTCGAAAGTGGGCAAATTTAAATAAACCTAATGTAACATTTTAAAATAGCATGAAATTGAATTTATCGGGATGCTCTACAAAGACTTAACGTGTAAACGAGTTTCTCATATTATTTATTTTCTTTCTTTAGATTTACCTACTAAGCTAATTGACTGCAAAGTTAAGAAAAATTGCCTACATAGTACTAAGGTTTATACTGATTTTATTTTAATGAGGTGTCCTAAAATGCATACTCACATAAGTATCTGTCTGTGTGTCTTCTCAGGGACAGAATATAAGAAAAAGTTGGGAAATCCATTAGTTTTGTATGCATTTTATATGCTTTCATTGTTTTTATGCATGACGTTCGAAAAAAAAAGGTTTTCTTTGCTGGAATCGTTTGTTTTCCGTAAGAAATTAAGAAAGTCTCTTCTACGGTGTTATTACAAAAAAATTAGACCAGGCTTAAAATAGCATTAAAATAGGTCGAAATATTAGCCGACAACAGAGGAATGTCATTCGTGACATTACCCTAATAGAGAAGCGCTTTTCTAATTGGCAAGCTAATAGCTTAGTCCTGTCTTAAACCTGGTACTAAGTTTTTGGAATAACGGGGCTAGTGTTTAAGTGTTTCAATCTCTCTCTCTATTGTATTACTAACTATAAAACCAACTTCCATTTCCCTTTTATCCAATCATAATATCTACTCGACATAAAACTTAATAAATATGGCATTCTGCACTTGGATGTTAGTGCTAGGTAGTTTAATCCGTAACTGGCACATTATGGCTCACCTGCACGGAACCTATTTCTGTGGGATTGCATGTAGCAGTTACCTATTCGTAGTTAGAATACCGCTTGATTTACATGCTCGTTTTCGAGCTGGAATAGGCAATAAAGACAAACTTAGGCTCCAATAAATACAATTGATTACGCAAATAGGTCACTCACAGAATTTCATTTTTTAGGGTTAACAACGAAAAATCAGTTTAAAGATATATTTATTCTCATAAAAGACACAACAGTCACTTACATGAGAACATTAACTAATCTTAAATAACATATTCACAGACGTTTGAACATTTAACACAAATAACAATAGCACATTAAGTCGCATTTAGTCCAATATACCTATATTGATTACATGTTTTCGATAACATAAGTTGCAAGTTTTGATTTGAACGCGTCGAATGAGCTTACATTTCTAATAGAAGAGGGTAGTTTGTTATATACCTGCGCGCCTTCAAAAGTAATCATTTTTTTCCCATAGTTCGTTCTAGTCTTGGGTAGCACGATAAAACTCGCGCGACGCGTGCTACGCTTAGTGACTTGCTTTGCGGTGTAAAGGGTTAGGCTAGTATGGAAAGAGCGCGTCATAATTTTTTTAACGAGTATGCATGTGTGGTATATATAAAGTTGTTTCAAAGTCATTAATTTAGTATCTTCGTATATTTTTAAAGTAGGTGTTAAGTAATGATATTGAAATAGTGCCTTTACAATTATTTTGTGCAACTTGAATAACCTCTAGTTTTGATTTACTCGCACTGCCCCATATTTCTATTAAATAGATAAGATGTGGCTTAACTAAAGAATTATATAATGTAAAACGCAAACGACGCGGAATACATCGAGTAATTTGTCGTAGTGATGCTACAAGTGATATTAATTTAGTTCTGATATACTCGATTTGAGCATTCCACATGAGAGAACTATCGATTCTTAAGCCTAGGTATTTCTCACATTTTTTTTCTTGTAATATAGAATTATTTATTTTTAAGGGTGCGAAAGGTGATAATTTTTTTATTTTTGGCCTTGAATATTACGTAACAAGTTTTTTCTGTGTTGATCGTCAAAAGATTATATTGAAACCAATCGATCAAAGTATTTAAATCCTCTTAAGCCTTTTTGACGATGTCGTTTATTAGGCCCAAAGTAAAACAGACATGTGTCATCGGCGTATAAGGTTATTTGGCCATGTAAACCAAGTTCTTGTATATTATTAATATACATTGTGAAAAGCAGTGGTCCCAATATTGAACCCTGTGGGATTCCACACGATACAGGTGCCGGATCACTTTGAAATTTATCTATTTTAACTACTTAAGATCTATTCGTTAAGTAAGATCGTAACATATTGAGTGCACAGCCTTTTATACCTATCTTTTCTAATTTCAATATAAGAAGCTGATGGCTGACTGTATCAAACGCTTTTTTCAAATCAACAAATATACCCAGAACTACGTGTTTTTTGTCTATTTCTAATCTTATTTTATTAAATAGGTCGAGAGTAGCTGATAAAGTGTTACTTTTAGGCCGAAAACCATATTGACGTTCATAAACGAAGTTTATTGATTTAAGGTAGGCTTCTAAGCGATCATTGATGATTTTTTCTAAGATTTTTGACAGGGCGGGTAAAACTGAGATGGGTCTATAATTTCCGGGATCGCTTTTTGATCCTGACTTATACAGTGGAGAAACTTTAGCTGTTTTTAAACTATCAGGGAAATTACCAAAACGTAGCGTTGCGTTTAGACAATCAGATAGATGTTTTACTATTAGTGTTTTTAAGCATTTTATAGATTTGATATTGATACCGTCTAAGCCTGTGCTGCAATTTGCATTAAGGTTGTCAATAATTTTAAAAAAAAATCCCTATTAGTTTCTTCATGTCCGCCTGTCTGTCTGGGTAGCGCAGAGACTAAAAAGTAGGTAGGTGCTAGCACAGAATAATAATAGTACAATAATAAAGAGTTGTGATTTTCCTTAAAATTAAACGTGTATTCAATTATGTGTGTATTAAAATCATGAAAAATATTGCTTTAGGGGGGTTACCTCCTTTACTAATAACTAGGTAGGTGACAATCTTTCAAATTTCAAATCAAAATTATAAGAATACCTTAACACACATAGGTGCAGCCTTAAGAAATAGCTAGCACCAGGGATCCACCAATCAAGAAAACACCAATTCTGGCTTCTCCTTGTGTTTCCTATTGTTACTGTGGCTGTTTAGGTATTTTTTTTTTAACTTATTGTACTTGCTGTATTACTTGTCATTAGGTTTGTGGCATAAAATAAACATATTATTATTAGCTAGAGAAGGCGAAATTTCGTAATGGCTTCATAGAAACTGCATCAATGAATTTGTAATTTACTATAGGCTGTGAAGTTATGAATGAGGGATAAGCAACTACGGGATCTCCACTCGGTCGAGGAAACGAAATGGACGATACACACTTGTCCACTTTTCCAGTTATGATGATGGTACTTCGGTTTCGATCTTCTTTCTATCACCACAGTGTTCCTAAAAAGGTGTTTGCAACAACTTTTTTTTTTGACATTTTTGATCGTATTTATTGCTTTGCAATTAATTATCTGCTTATGTATTAATCGCAAAGTTGTGAATGTATTATTATTTGAAAAGGAGATTGCCCACGGCCAGTACTCTAGATATCATTTTTGTGTCAGAATATTGTTCATACCAAAAAAGAAATAAAATTATTACAGAACATTTCTGTATTTTTACCAATTTTTCCCTTTTATTTATAAATATATAACTATATAAATTTAGTTTTTGTAAAATAATAAGTTTTTTTCTTGTTACCTTTGAACTTATCTTTGTCATTTCAGCCATATTGCTAGAAGTAGAAACCTAAGGTAGGAACAACGGATATAATCAAATCTGTTTTTGATTCATAAGTCTGCATAACCTCAAAAAAGAGTAAAACAATTTGATAAAAAGATGACATTTATTTTTTGACATCTGTCATTACTATTGCTTGTATAATTCAAGCGTTGGGTTGAGTTCCTCAATAAAAAGTAATTTATTATTATAGTGATAGAGTTATTGTTAAAATAAAGTAGGTTCTAATGTAATTGACTTTTGGCTGAATCTTTAAGTTTTTGAATAGCCTTATTCACATTATAATAGAGTTCATTTTCTTTGATCTAAAACAGATGATTTTTCTTCTATATTTTCGAACCCCTTATACGGAAATACATAATAATTTGAGACGTGTGATAAACATAGATTACTAATCAAATACTACGATTTTCGTTATGACACAAAAATCTTTAGGTTAGTACATTCAGCCATAGTCCCATGGGCAATCTCTTTCAATTTATAATATAATTCAATTTGTACTAGCACTGACGGTCTAACGTGCCTACCGAAGCTCACAAAGTATTATTTCTTATTGAACCACCCAGTGTCGATTGAAACCAATCCAATCTGTAGCTTGAAATTAATTGATATGTATTTACCATTTGAGGTCTTACGAAACAATCGAAACAATAATAAAGGTACTACAACAATGAAGGTTTTTATCTGATTTACACAAATCTCACGATTTAATACACGAACGTCGTTTTGAATGTGGCGTAAATGATAAATAACTGTGAATGACTGGCGGCTTTCTGACCTATAACAATTGTCAAAACCTCAAATTGGAGCGGTATGAAAATAAATGACTAGTCCACGCCACAATTTCCGCTGGCAAAGCAGAAATTGTGAATAAGGGCCACCATTTATTCCCAATATCATTGCTGTTTGCATTATACGCTATAATGCTCCATTTTGTAATTTTGTTCGCAAAATATGCAGCGTAAGAAATACACTGGCCTGCAAAAGTTAAATACGCAAGGATTTTAAAAATTGGTCGGGTGCTCTTTGACATAACTTTAAAATGGTTATTATTTTTCTATACTTGTCTTTACTTTAATATACTACTTATGTATAGGTAATTAATACTAGCTGGTAGGATGATGATAAAATTATCTGTAAAAGGATTTTTATTTCAATACTCTAACTTCCGTAGTTTAGAAAAAAAAAATGTACCTAGTGCTCTCTTTTGTGGGTCAGTGTATAACAAACTATTCTTACAAGAAATGCAATCACAGTTATGGTGACAAAGGTATTAGGTAATATTAATTAATCATAGATTCAGTTTTGATCCTAATACATTTAATAACAAATAATTTGAACAAAATAATCCAACCACACATCATAATGAATGTAGACTTATTTCCTATTATCTAGAATATTGGATCCTGAGATAACCACGTTGCAGTAACCCCAACCGTATGTCAGACTAACCCACTTTGACCTTGAGACCGCCTCTATTCCCTACGTAATAAAAGCCGTTTACGTAGTTCAAATGGGTCACCAAACGTGCTGCCGACTCTATCTTTGTTATTTGATTAGGCCGACCCCTGTGATTCGCCGGAAAGGTTTCAGACATTGCTGGCCTAACCGTATCCCAACCAGATGACCTTATTGTTGGATATATGTAATTCAGTAAATTGGTAAATATAAAATAGACAGATTATATACTTTGATGTTCATATGGATTAATCCACACTAATATTATAAATGCGAAAGTGTGTCTGTCTGTCTGTCTGTTACCTCTTGACGCTTAAACCACTGAACCGATTGAGATGAAATTTGGTATGGAGATAGTTCGAGACCCTGGAAAGGACATAGGCTACATTTTGTCGCGATATAAAAATATTAAGGGGGTGAAATGGGGGATGAAAGTTCATATGAAAAATCCAAATCTTGCGGGCGAAGTCGCGGAAATCCACTAGTTGTTTATACTCCTAGGCATCATTTTGTTTAAGACATACACTTTTGGAAACATTGTATTGGTTTGAGCCAACTGAGATGAAACTATGCACGCGATTTCGAATACGGGTCACGTGACAATGGTGTCCGCGATTTGAATGAGCGATTTTCCTAGTGTAAAAAATCAGTACTTAAAAATCCGCTAGATAGCGTTAAACAACCTAAGTCAGGTAGATTTTTATTGAAGAAAAAGGATGCTAAGCATGTTTTAGATTGACGTAGTCTAACAGGTAATGTTTTGACAAGTTTTAGCCTGACCAAAAATATATGGGACCTCGCCATATTGCGAATACAACAGGAACTATTTTTTTTTACTGGCAACAGGAACCACAAATCGTCCTTGTCGTGTAATTATTTGTCATAATAATTTGTGTCAAATAGGAAGCGTGATTTAGTTTTCGAGTATGTGATATTATTATATGTTAAAAACGCCGAAAACTATTACCTGTCGTCAAATAAAAATGGTTTAACATGTGTTCTAGTCATTTTCGACTGCAAGTGATTTGCAAGTGTTCTGTCTTGTTCTTGTATAGTAGAATCTGTTATTAGACTTAGAAATGTAATATAAATATAACCATATAAAATGTATATTTTTTAAATGTTCTGTTGCCAATCTACTCTGGTATCATTATAGCAAGTGTTGTCATATGAAGAGGATTTGTAGCGCCCTTAATTCAGGTCCCATATATTTCTGGTCAGGCTATAGTAATCATCAGGACGATTTTTCCATTAAATTTTATTTTAAGCTGCATTTTGAAACTTGCTCATTTTTAACGAAAGTACTTTTACTACATGTCTGTACACATGATATTAAAATAATTTGTTTTTTTTTTTAATGCTCAATGATTTCGACGCAATACCTGTATTAAATAACACTGTATTAGCATTAAGGTACCATGTACAACATAATTTGTTAACAAATAAACTTTATTATATTATTATATATATTAATTATATAACTTAGATGAATAGCGCCATCTATCAACATAAAATAAAACTAAAATTTTAAGCCGTCAGAAAACCCCTCATTGAAACGTTATTCACTTACACGTGTTTTTTTTGCAGGAGTAGGGTACCGGATAGTAGAGTCGATGTCCATGCCAGCTCCAGCTATTCACCCCGAGGATTCTCGATATCTACCGCACGTTCCTCTCCAATGTGGTAGACTTGGCCACTACAGAGGGTCGTCTGCGGCTCGAATGCGAGCCAGAATGAGAGACATGGTCAGGATCATAGGAGGCAGACCTGCACCACCGGGAAAATGGCCTTGGCAAGTCGTCGTCCTCAACCGTTACAAGGTACACTTTATCAATTTGAAACGATTCTTTTACAGGTTTACCCATGGTATTACATAAAATCATCAAAAGCAATCTTGTGACGTCTGTCTCAGCAATAGCAGGTTCATTTCTACGTACGGATTTCCAAAATTAGTGTTACCAACAAAGAATAACAGAAACGCAGTAAGCACCGTAAGGGGGACCTTATTGTGTACTAACAAGTTAAAATTTAGCAAGGAAATAAAAAGATTTGAGGGTTTGTAGAAGGCCAAATCTTACGTCAAATGGGCAATTATAATTATACTTATTTTATCTCGACTGCTAAACACAATGACCCGGCACAAGTACTTGGTTTGGTACATTTGAATGTTAAGGATGTATTTGTGTATTGAATTTAACGAGAACTGAATAGCCCGTCCAATCTATTATACCCAAAACTTTATGGATCGAACTCAGCCAAGTTCGGCAATAGGTATTACCACTGAAATGTTAGATCGTATTGGTGTAAATTGGTTTTTAGGGAATCTAACTTCTTCATCCTTATTAATCTAACTTATAATTAAATTTTAGATGTTTCGTCTTAGCCTCGAAGTCGATCTGCTAGGTTGAAATGGACTGATTTTGGACTGTTCCATTTGATGTTATATAGTAATATACCTACACATTAAAATATCTAAGTAATTTTTATCAATACAAATATTATAAAGTGGTAAAGTGAACCGATTTGTTAAATTTTTATACCAGAACATTATTCTTGATGAGTGACATACTTAGGTTATATTTAATTTTACTTAATTAACGTATCTTCATTACTTTTTAACCGACTTCAAAAAAGGAGGAGGTTATCAATTCGACTGTAAGTTTTTTTTTATTTTTTTTTGTGGCTATGTTACCGCATATCTGTCAGTTGTGGACCGATTTGAAAAAAAAAAATATGTATACCTAGAGGCTATACCTTCTAGTTGGTCCCATTTTGGCCCAGTCGAGATCTGATGATGGGATCTTGGTGTAATTGAGGGAAACCCTCAAATTTTGAAGGCACGTATAGTGTTTTCGTACTAGTATCTTAATGTTGACATGTTCTTACGTCCGATAATCATTATGTGGAGCTGACCTGATGGTGGAACTCCTTAAAAATTAGGAGTTTAGTAATTAAAACACCAGATGTTTTGTCTGGTACTGTATAGGATGTATAACAAAACAAAGTCAAAGGCGCAGCTCCCTCCTCTTTCCCTTACACTAAATTTCAACTAAAAATAAAAAAATAAATTTCTTTTAAAAAAAAAACAAAAACTGACTTCAAAACTGACTTCAGTGTTAATTAAAACTAAAAATTTTATAAACAATATTCAACTAAAAAGTACAAAATAATATTTAAATTACCTAACTGTTCTACGAAATTATACAAGAAACCTATTTCCAAAACCATCTCTTGGCTGCTTAGAGTAGATAGCATATCTAGCTTGGTTGGCACCGACTCCAAAAAATAACAGATAATAAATTGAAAATAATCTTGTATAATTTCGTAGAACAGTTAGGTGGGTGAATTTCAACAAGGTTGATTTTTTTATCATTTCGGTGAACTTTTTTATTTTTAACAATTTTCGAATTCAAACTATGGTTTATGATATTTCTTGATGTTGTTTATATCCATACGTAACGCCATCAAAATATTTTAATAAAATAAAAAGATACAGTAGCTAAAAGTTTTGATGCCACCGAAATGAAAAAAAACAATTCGCCGAAATGAAATAACTCACAACCGAAATGAAAACACTTATCCACCCACCAAAAACCTTCAACAAAATTACTTCTATACACTATAAAGTTTATGTAAAAGTTGCTTTGAATGTTTTTGCCCAATATAAAAAATAACAATATCAATTTCTCAGTGAATATGTGTTAAAAATTTCGTGAAATTTTAGAAATAAATTAAAAATTGTTTACCCGTATCTGTTGAGGGAGAAATGGACCCAAAAAAACATTGCTAATGCTTTTGGTACATTTTTAAAAATAGAAGCCCCTATTTCTAACCCGAATGAAAATAGTTTTGTAAATGACAATAAATCAAAAGAGGATCGTCGTGAAACGAGGGGTTGCGGCGTCTCCTCCGATGAATTATGATAATATTAAGAAGGATGAATCGTGGCAGGTCCACGGGTCACGACGGCCTCAGTATTGAGCATCTTCTGTGTGCGGGCCCGCTTGTCGATGATAAATCGAGCAAGCGCTCGATTTTTTGGTCTCTGTTTACGGCATTCTTACCTACCAGATGACCTCTCAAAAACAATTGCTGTCCCTATTGTAAAAAAACAAGACAGGTTATTTATCGAGTGCTGCCAATTACCGACCAATATTCCTGGCTACGGTTGTGGCTAAGGTACTTGAAAAAATATTGCAAATAAAATGGCCACTTATCTGAAAATAGATGATGCCCAATTTGGATTCAGGCCGCAAATGTCTACTGACTTAGCTGTTTTTTCACTCAAATAGGTAGTGAACTATTATGTAAAAAATGATACTACTGTCTACGCATGTTTCCTTGACCTGAGTCGCGCATTTGATACTCTTCAGCATGACCTTTTGTGGAAAAAGTTACGTAGGCCTGGGGTCAGCAGTGCAGTTGTTGACCTATTGTCA
The DNA here is from genome assembly GCA_949316185.1 of Pyrausta nigrata. NCBI lineage: Eukaryota > Metazoa > Arthropoda > Insecta > Lepidoptera > Crambidae > Pyrausta > Pyrausta nigrata. The sequence goes on along the minus strand of OX438941.1, from coordinate 9,484,879 downwards.
TACTGGTAATAGTACCCAGAGGAATCATGTCAAATGGGGCATTACCTTATCGGATAGCTATACCCTGTATTGTGGAGTGAGACAGGGGGGGCTGACATCCCCTGACCTTAGAATAGTCCAGAAAATATTCCCGGGGTTTCTTTGGGAGGACAAGCAGTTAAAATAACGAATACTTTTAAGTACCTTGGCCACTACTTGGCTTGGACGATGCCGATATTGAGCGACAAAGAAGAGCACTATGTGTGGTCGGTAACATGATTTCGAGACGGTTCTTCAAGTGTAATATTGAAGTTAAAACCCTATTGTTTAAAACGTATTGTTAATTGTTTTACACCTGTCAGCTCTGGACAAGCTACACGCGGAAGTCGCGTTATTGCATGCGAGTGCAGTATAACAACATCTTCAGGCAGCTCATGGGGCTGTGGCGTTATTGCTGTGCCTTAGAGATGTTTACAACTGCTGCAGTTAACTTATTCGATGCACTCATGAGGCATAGAATAGCGTCTTTCATGGACAGAGTTGGTAGGTGTAAGAACACAATTATTAGGGAGCTAAAAGACAGGTTAGTCGGAACCAGTATGTATGGACATTGGTTGGCTACCGCCACCTCAGTAAAGGCCGCTAACGGCATTTAATATTGGATGTGGTGTACCAGCAACCTATCCTTAATTTTATTTTAAATTTTATTATTTAACTTTTTATATCTTTTATTGTAATTATAAATATGGATCCTGTATCTGCAATAAATCATTATTATTATTATAAAAACGATCTAGTGCAAGTTAGACTCGTGCCCCGGGTGTCCCTACAAGTTTATGTAACGAAGTAAATGAGTTATTGTACTGTTTTCAGATTTTATCATTTAAGTGTGCCGTAAGATATTGGTTTTGAAAAGATTTATAATTTTAGGTCAAACAAAATAACAGACAACCAAAATGTTTCTACATAAGTTTTTTTTCCTTTTGAGGTGTATAGATTTCACCGAAATGATATAATGAAGCCATCGAAATGAGAAAAACAATCACCGATATGAACAATTCTGCACCGAAATTAATAATATTCACAGAAATGATATTTTTTATTATTTCGGTGGTCAATCTAGGCTACCGAATCAACCGAAATGAAAACACCGATATTAAAATCAATAACAAAATTTAATATAACAATAAAAGTTTTAAAGTCATAGCTTTAATTATACAACTCTAATAAACGCACTTCGGGAAGGACACTAATAAATATTTCATACATTTTATGGCGCATTGGATGACAATATATTCCAACGAGCGGAAATGAAAAAAAAATACCCATATCACCAAAACCAACTACTTACTTTTTTTGGCGGGAACACGGAGCAAGCGGCCCACAACTATTCACTTTAAGCACTGAGGTGACACTGGTATGTAGCGTTTTAGCGCGGGGGGAAGGAGCTAGCGTAGTCCCACGCAAAAATATTCTCGACAAACTAAAATTCACCGATATGAAAAGTCTTATTTGACCACATGCATTTTTACTTATAAGTCATTTAATTAAATAGAATAAATTATGAAATTATTATGTGATAGTACTATTAGTATTCACGATTTAAATGAAACAAGCAATAATACTAAATAACCAAAAGTTTTTACTATATAAGGGAAATTAAACATAAAAATGGATTTGACCGCGCAACCGAAATGAAAAATATGGTGCTTTATCATTTTTTATTCCGAATTTGACGCAGTTCTAATCAAAAAATATTTATTGTTTTATTGTCTCGTATAAGGGATAACGCCTTCTATCAATTAAAAAAAAATAAGCCTCATTGTATCACTCTGCACTGCCGATTTCACTCATGCCGCGTAAAATTTGCTGTTGGGAAATTCACCCAGGTAATTTAAATATTATTTTGTACTTTTTAGTTGAATATTGTTTATAAAATTTTTAGTTTTAATTAACACTGTAGTCAGTTTTAAAAGAAATTTATTTCTTCGCAGGAAGCATTTTGCGGTGGTACTTTGGTATCGTTGCGTTGGGTAGTCACAGCAGCACACTGTGTCAGAAAAAAACTGTACGTGCGGTTGGGAGAACACGACCTTCTCATCCGAGGGAGGGGGGAGGTGGAATTGAAAGTCACTGAAGCTGTGGTACACCCTCATTACGACCCCGATACGGTCGTCAATGACGTCGCTCTATTGCGGTAAGTGATTTTGGTGATTTTACTTGGTAACATCTGATATTATAAATGAAACAACTATTTTCAACGGTATTAGGAATCCTCCTGAAATTGATTAAATAATAAAATAAAATATATTCCTTATATAATTCGCCAAAGCACAAGCTCACGCTTAGTTTGGGGCTAGGTAGTTGGTGTGTTTAACAGAATCCTAATTGAATAGCACGATTCTGTAATTTGGTCCATACTAGAACTGCCAAAGCTGTTCAATTAGGTACAATTCCTTTACAATTTTACTAATTTGAATTTTGTGAATTGGATACCTGTTGGGATTGGCTGCCGTAGCCAAAACCGTTAGGACAACCAAATTCTAGAAAGAAATCAAGATTATCAATTTTAGGTTGGGTTAACGCTAGGCTCTTATTAAAACCTCACCTTTACACCATTTTTAAAAGCCCTCGCCCTGTCTCGTCTTTCAGCACAAAAAACGGACACCATTAGACTTTGAGAATTTATATCAAAGAAGCGGGTCTTCGGGCGTTCTAATCTAAATAAGTTTAGATTTCTTACAGTTTAGAATGTTTATTTGTATATTTTTAATAAGTACCTAGACAATAAAAAAAAAAAAAAGAATATGTCGTAATAATAAATAAAAATAATAAAATAATATGTATTTCCTTAAAAACTTATATGTAATACATGGTTGATTGGAGTCTCCATTTAAGCATAAAGCCAGTGTTTGAAGACTCCGCTCTTCCTTAACTAAAATTGTACTTGTTTACAAATACTTAACTATTTGACTATTTGTTTCTTTAATATAAGTACAACAGATGAAATTGTTTCTAGTTAAGATTAATATTCCTTAAACGTATTTACTAAAATTATTTATGTTATTTATTTTGGGTCAATGAATGTTTTGTGGGATTAGTTAAGTTGAATTTAAAATCAATAAAATACCTCAATGGATTTTTTTCTCGGAAATATTTTCTTTCACGTTCAGACATTTTAGTAGGTAGGTATGGCTATTACCTACCGGGCGGAAAATAATGCATCGTTAATCAGAATTTTTAAAACCCTTACTTTTTAATTTCCATCGGTATTTTCGTTATATTCGTCGTCGAAAGTAGTTTGGTCAGACAAATGGTCTGGTTGGCTTTGTCAGGTAGTAGCTTAGGGTAGTAGTAGATTTATCGTTACTCAGAATCTAAATTTAGAACTAAGTAGGTAGGTTATAGTTGTTTTAAACAAAACAACTGTTACGGTAGTGTGCGACACAGATAACGCTCTACAGTACTAGTTTTTATGCTGTGGCTTTACACAACGAAGCATGAATAAATCAAAGACCAAAATTATGACCAACCGACTAGAAACCCCTATCTTACTGGAAGGTGAAAGAGTTGAATACGTACCTACCTACACTTAGGACAACTCATCTCAATGAAGGATCAAATAAACCAAGAAATTGATAGAAGGGTAACAAACTCGTGGAAAAGATTCTGGTCACTGAAGGGAATCCTGAAAAACAAAGACTTTTCTCTCTCAGTTAAAAGGAAAATATTCAACTCTTGTATACTTCCAATATTAACATATGGATGCGAGACCTGGGCTCCCACGCAGGAAGCAACCCAGAAACTAATAACTTGCCAAAGAAGTATGGAAAGAAGCATATTAGGCTACACTGTGAGGGATAGAAAGAGAGCTTTGGAGCTAAGAAAAATAACGAAACTTGAAGATGTCGAAACTCGAATCAAGGCACTAAAGTGGAGATGGACAGGCCACATGCTCAGGGAGTTGAGAGAAAAATGGACTAAAACTGTGACAACATGGACACCTCGATACCAAACAAAAAGAAAAAGAGGCAGACAATATAAATGATGGTCAGACGAGCTCCGGAAAACTGCTGGGCCGAAATGGCCAACAACAGCAAGAAACAGGAAAGCATGGAAAGGACTGGAGGAGGCCTTTGTGTCAAAGGACAAGCTTTAAGGGGAATACCTAATACAATTAACTAGTGTTGTCTTCTTAACCAAATAACTCTGTATCTGTCCAACCCCCCTTTTAGTAAATAAAGGCTTTTGAATTTGAATTTGAATTTACACAACGAAACTAGCCGATGTCTCTTTCAAAGGTCGATGTGCAATATTTACCGCCGGGCACTGGGCTAAAATTTTATTCATCATTATCATTTCGAAAAGGTTCTTACAACGTACCAACAAATAGGCAAACAAAAGCTTCGTAACACTAACAATGATTCACATCATGTTGTAACGGAACGTCCGTCACTCCTATAACTGGCAGTAATTGAGAATTAAAGTCAAATTAAAAATTCAAATTTTATTAAATAAAATTATTAATAATTAAGTAGTGTGTATACAGGCTTAAGTATAGACGCGTAGCGACGCGGTGTTTTGGCGGGAAGGCTTCCGAAGTCGCTGCTGCGCATGCGTGGAAATGGATGGGGACGCGGGGTTTTTGGAGGTAGGGGCTCATTCATTGACGATCGAGTTATACGAAATTTTAATTTAAAAGCTGTGTGAATATTTTAATTGTAATATTTTGTTATCGATAATTCATAAATTTATAGTGATAAAATTAGTGTATTTGTGTGACTCGAAATCCAAACGGGACGAAGTGTCCTGGGGTGTCTCATGGAAACCTTACGGTGACATACGTAAGTGGGACATCTTAACTGGCTCACGCCGGGATGCAATTGGTTGTGTCTCATATTGCAAGCGTTATATATTACAACGCTAAAAGACACACTTTCTATACTGGAGTAACGGGACCGCGAAAGCAGTCTAGTGAAGAAGGTTAGAAAGGTCTCCCCACCTCTTGTCCGGAACCGGCCGCGGTCCAAGTCCAATTAGCGGTCGGATCCACATACACACGGAGTAAGTTAGGTACACTAGAGGATTCCGCCTCGATCCCTTAGCTAGCTTAGGAGTTACATCACTTTACAGGGGGGGTGAACTCACTCATCACACATCACACGTTTAGTTTAAATGTGAGGTTCCGCCTCTAGTTTGCAAATATACACACAATAGGGAATGCTAGGCCTAAACAGTAGACAAAATTAGAAGCTTGGTTTTGGGAAACATCTTTTGTTGGAATTAGGTCCTCCCCTAGTTGCATATCAATTGTTGCACCTTTGTGGTGATGTCGACGCATACCATGGGTAGCGTTCGAATGATTCTGGGAGTCAGGATAGAAATGTCAGACCACCCCAGACGCAATTGGTATTGTGATGAATGGTTGACTTGAGGAAGACTCTAGATAGTTCTCAAGGAAAGGCTTGATTGATAGGCAGGTAGGAACGGATTTTATATCTTAGGGATTATAGGGATTTACAACTTTAGTAGGTAATATCAATATACATAATAGGCAGGTAAATACGGACTAGAATATCCTAGGGAAATGATAGGGCTCATTACGTTGGTATATGTATAACATATACATACATAATAGGCAGGTAAATGCAGACAAGATTGTCTAAGGGAAGCTATAGGTAATATTTACATACTTAATAGGCAGGTAAATACAAACTAGAATATCTTAGGGAAACGATAGGGCTATACTTAATAGGCAGGCAAATGCAGACAAGATTGTCTTAGGGAAGCTATAGGTAATATTTACATACATAATAGGCAGGTAAATAAAGGCTATAATGTCATAGGGAAATGGATAAGGTTTAACTTTATGTAGGTAAATTCATTCATAACAATAGGGAGGGGGTTGTTAGGTTCAGTGATAGATTTTATAGGATATCGACTGATTTTAACATTTGAGTTAGGTAACCTAGTTGTAATAAATATAACAACTAACCACTGATGTTAATTCAAACACATATAAGAGTTGACCACATGGCAATTCTGTAGCCACTAGTTGTACCATGCGGGCAATTATGCTACTTATCTTCACTACATCACTGATGAAACATCAGTTTAGCATTAATATTCAAGTGATTTACAAATAATAAAGTCAGTCAAATTCTATGGAATTATGTCATTGGAACTGGTTTTATAAAAACCTAGGAAAATATGTCTTAAGGAATTATTACATAACAATACATAGTCTAGTATTATTTACTTGACTTTTAGGAGTAAAACTCCTAAGTAATAAATAACTTCAATATTAAGGAAACTTAATTTCAATTGTTTTCAAGGAAGACAAATTTAATCTACTGAAATAAGCATTATTGCTTATTTTGGGTTACCATTGGTACTGAATATTTACTCAGTATAAGAGTTAATTATGAAAAAAGTAATCTCTGCTTGCAAGAAATAATTGCAAAACTTACACTAGAGTTGTAGAGGTACTCGCAATCTAAGTGTTACTGTTATTAGATAATGGCAGTAATGACTGCCTCGTTGGTCTAGTGGTCAGCACGCTGGGTACTATTCACGAGGTTCCGGGTTCGAATCCCGGGTCGGGCCGAGAGTGTTTGGGTTTTTCTGTCTTGAAATTACTCAGACACAGCTCCAGAGTCAGGAAGTTGGTGGTGTTAACACCCCCGTGCCTCGGAAAGCACGTTAAGCCGTTGGTCCTGCGCCTGATCTCTCTACGGTCATGTTGGTCAGCCGTCTCACCGAATTATGAGAGTGAAGGAACAGAGAGTGCACCTGTGTATTGCGCACACACTTGTGCACTATAATATGTCCCGCGCAGTTGGCTAATCTCTGTTGAGATAGGCCGCCGTAGTCGAAATCGGCTAGGAGGACATCCATTACAGAACAAGTTCTGAACTAAGGAAAGGGATCCTAAAGGAAGAACCAAGTAGAAGAAAGATTATATTTATTTATATACATTTATTTTCATTAATTGGAATATTTATTTATTGTAATACCTATATTGATTTGAACTTTAAATAAACAGTTTGAATTGCCATGTTTTGCAGTAAATTAAGATGGTTAAAATACCAATAGATTGGATGAATGTCCTATTAAAAGCTGTAAATTCAGTAAATTAATTCCTGTGCAAAATTGCCAAATAAGTAAAGTAAATGTAAATTTATGGAAAATCACCAGAATCTGGGACTAGAAATGATTTAGTTCCAAATATATACTATATTAATTCAAGTTTTGAGTGAAGGACAGCTCATTACTTCAGTTATATCCCCTTTGATGGTATTAGGTGATTGTACCTATTAGAGTCTGCACAGGAAAAACCTTGTGGCAGAGGAGCCAGTAGAAAGGAGATGGGTTTCATGGTGACAGGCGAAGGACGGTGCCTGTTTCTTTAACCACAACTACTTTAGCTTAATTTTAATATATTTTCACATAAACTTGTCCTTATTATATCTACTTTTTACTAGACACTATAATTATTTTACTAACAACTAATGTCTGAACATTTAGGTTATATTTATATTAATAAATTAACTTACCTAACAATAGGTTGTATCATTACCCATTCAGGAACATTGCTAGTTTTATCATCTTTAGGGGTAGGCAGGCTGGGTTGCAGGCGGTACGAATTGTTAGGGTTAGGTAGGATAATAAATGATTTAATACAGAGTTTTGTCAAATTCCAAGTCTCATAACAATAAAAAGTATCAGGGTTATTTAAAGGATCAGAACATAGGGTTCACTAGATGATCACTGGCCAAATTAAATATTAAGATTATTCATACCACAAAGTTCTAAGCTATCAAGGTTCTATGTTCTATTTAAACAAGGTAATTAGTATGTAAGGTTAGGTTAAATTATTATTAGGTGCATAAGTAGTTTGAAATATTTAATATGAAAGCATGAGAGGGATTCGTTATGAAAGAGATTAGTTTTATCTATGCTAAGGTTAGGTTAAGTTAGATTGTAAGTTAGTTTTATTTAGTTATAGTCAGGTTAAACAGAGGGGGCGGAGGTTACAATGTGTGTTTAAAAAACTATATTCTCATAAGAAATACAAGTTTCACTTAAAATGATATAACGTAAGAAAAAAAAATTAAACTAATTATAGGTAATAGTCGACAGTACCGCTTCATTAAGTAGCTTAAGCTTCCTTTTAAAGGCCAAATTCCTTCAATCAGATGGTAGTTTGTTATAAATCTTTGCTCAACAACTGTAAATATTAATAAGGGTTATAAGTTTTAAAACTATTTGGTTATGGCGCGCCACTTGGCCTATAATTTTGGGTTAGATAGACCTTTTCAAATTGAACGTCAATTTTCCAGAAAGCAGATGAATACGACTTTAAATATACATAGACTATGCTGAGCTTGATTTTAATACTGAAAATGAGTCATCATTTTCTCTTTCAGCGGCGTAAAGTAATAATTTGATATTGCACCACAGTCTGCGCCCATCAATATTAATTTTGTAAAGTAATTTAGAATTGTGCACTGTTTGTTTAAAGTTCAAGCAATTAGAGATCTCTTAGAAATAGAAGCCAATGAATTTATGACGAAGATTAATAAAAATATTTGTTTAGACAGATAAAAAAAACTTTTACTTCGATACCAGTTTAATTTTCACAATTTGTTTATTAGATGTAGAAAAATCCTAGACGTTTTAAAAGGCTCACTATTCCATAAATAGAAACGGACCGGCAGATGAAACGGTCCTGAAAATTGGAAATCAAATAGTGTCAATATGTTTCCGGCGGAATGTGAAAGTCTATGGAAACAAGATTGATGTCAGCTTGTAATGGTTTCGACTCGAAAGTTGCACATTTATGACCAAATTACTTAAAATAATGTAAGCATGTGAAAGAATACATATTTGTATACAAATTTGTATACATATTTGTATACATATATGTAGTTCTACATATGAGCTAAAACTGAATTAGCTCATATGTAGAACAACATTATTCATAATGTTTTAAAAGAAAATGGCGTGAATCTATATGAAAATATATTTTGCTATTTTTTTCAGTCTAAGTAAAATGTTCTGGCTAAATAAAAACCCAATACTGTTGTGTCGATTCCTCAAGGACTCTCTTTAAAAGAATGTATATGTTTATGGAGCTGTCAAACTGTACCTACTCGAAGTTATTGCTGCAAACAAATTTACGTAGTTTTTCCCTACGCAGGGTGTCCACTTGTCCAGTAAATGAAAGATAATCTTTGTACAGATCAGTTAAATCATGCCCTAGGATATGCCAACAATTTTTAAAAGTTATCATTTTTGATATTTGCAGTTTGAGGTTTATCCTTATGTTGGACACCCTGTATAAATTGATTTACATAGTTGCATTATTTCCAGGATGCCTATTCCAGCACGACCAGACCTCGGGCACGGCATAGCGTGCCTGCCCCCAGCTCACCAGCTCTTGCCTCCACACACCACGTGTGTAATATTGGGCTGGGGCAAGAAACGAGCTACCGATATACACGGCACTCGACTGCTGCATGAAGCACAGGTCAGTAAAGCGATCACTAGGTACTTACAGTTAATACTTTATTATGAACTGCACTAAGTTATAAAAAATATGTAATGTTGTTATTAAGTTAGCGCTATTATTTTAGCACTTTATATCACGCTAGAGTTCATAGAGTCTAAGAAATAAGTGAGTAGGTATTTATATTTTTTGCTACCAAATATCTATAGTATAGCTCAGTCAAGTTTTCTGCCATAAAAAAGTAAAGTCAGCCTATACGGATCCCACTGCTGGGAAAAGGCCTCTACCTCAACTATGCTCGTACCTCCACGAGCAATACTCCACCACGCGAGCTCAGTGCGGATTGGTGGAGGGGTGTCTGTAAGGCAAGTGACAAACCTTACTGTCAGATGTTATCAAGCCGCCATAGGGCCTCTGACTAGGCTTAACGACTAATATTATCAACAGATATTAGCCGGGACCAGCTGCTTAACGTGCCTTCCGAAGCACGGAAATGCTTGTCATGGACGTCACTTAAATGGTCGAAATGGTCACCCATCCAATCACGACCGCGCCGTGGGTTGCTTAACTTTTGGTATCACTACTAAAGCGCTGCCGTCACTGCGCCACAAGCACCTCGACCATATTATTATCTTATTTAGGTATTTGATCGGGATATAGGTATCTCATTAAACGTAAAATTGTCGAAGATTTTACACGAAGCTTTTATATAATGTTTTACTCCTTCGGGACGCAATCACACTTTGAAATCCGAAAGCATTTTACTAACAACTACCCTTTCTGAAGGAATTACTCGAGCGATTCAACATCCCCAGTATATTATTTAAATGAATCTACCAAAACTAACTTAGGTACCTATATTTTCATTAGACTCTCTGTTTGATGAGTATATTTAACTGCGATTAAATTACTTAACTTACTAAAACCGCCGAAACGTTATTCTAATATTCTCCTTGTCGTAAGTAAATACATTAATTACCTGAAACATGAGCAAAGTTCGTTAACGTCGTTTTACTAGATGATTAATATTTGTCAGGATTTAGTTACATTTTAGAGTAATCTTGCTGGTTTATCTTAAAGCGTATTGAAAAGCGAATGAACGCCTTTGAAAGCAAGACTTTAATCATTGGCGAAAATGCACGCTTAAGTATACTGCGTCGAATTTACAAGGATTTTCATTCCCAAGTCCGTTTTAACAAAGGTGTGCTCAATCTTAATTTAGATCGAAAGGGAAAAGTTTGTTTTTAGTCAGCTAGCTGTTAAAATAGAGGGTTGTCTTCTAAGCAGTTCATTTTTTTTTACTTTTTTTATTTGACCACAATCTCATCTGATGGTAAGCGACAATGCGGCCGAGAATAGGTCATGTCTGTCTGTCTGTCTGTCAGCAGCCTTTTCACTTTTTTCTTAAAGGTATCCAGATCATAGTGTTTAGTAAACCCTTCAGCCGGCAACGAATTCCACTCTGTAAGCGTACGCAATGTCTATCAAATTATAGGTTGGCCAAATCAGTAAGTTAAAGTTGACGAAATGTTTGCTAACAGCGATTCTTCGTCTTCGTCTCGTTCCGCTAAGCGGGCACAAGAACCAAGCGGAGGTTGATGGGTATATGTACTTGGCTTGTCCATTGTCATGGATTCACAAACAGCCATTCTCAGGGTACCAATATATAGGCATTGCCTCCGCAAAAAAGGTTGAGTTAGGTAATGCCCTCCAGCCTGTGCTGGAGGAGTTGATGCGTCGTGGGCACGGTCGCCTGTCTTACAGGCTGACCCAAATGCTGACTGGCCACGGCTGTTTTGGGGCGTACCTCGCCCAGATTGGTCGCGAGTTGACCGGGCGGTGTTACCATTGTGACGGCCGCGAGGAGGATACCGCGCAACACACCCTCGAGTCGTGCCCGGCCTGAGCGAAGGAGCGCGAGGACCTCATAGCGGTAGTCGGAGGTGATTTGTCACTCGCTGCCATCGTGGCGAGGATGGCCGGATCCAGGGAGGCGTTTGCGGCTGTGCAAACCTTCTGCGAGAGCGTGCTCCTGCAGAAGGAGGAGGCGGAGAGGGTGCGAGAGGCTTCGGCTGACGCCCCGATGATCCGCCGCCGACGCACAGGCCGCTGGAGGGGACGCTTTGCTCTCCTCCTGCCGCCTCCCTGAAGGACCCCGGGTGTACTTGGTGCGGGGTACCGATACGCCCACACGGGGTCGCAGCGGCGCGTGTGTGTTCCCGCGCGTCGTTGCTTGTACCGAGGAGGGGGCTGCTCTCCCCTCCTCGAAGCCGGGCGGGGCCCTGTCAACTTCGTGGGCCGCAGCTGGGAGCGAGTGCGTGGTGGCATAGCGTCGGCTGAAACCCATGCACTCGCACCGACAACCGCACCGGAGGACACCGTCAGGTTTTTAGTGGGTTGGAGCCCCACATAACCCCCTCCACCATCCCCGCTGGCGGGGGGGGTATGCACCGCATTTTCCTGACGCTAAAAAAAAAAGTTTTTGGGTTTTCAAATGTAATTTGTGTACAAAGATAAGACATTTCAGGTGTCCACGATCCAGCAAGGCGTATGTCGCCGATCGTACTGGCAGTACGCCATCACCGACAACATGGTATGCGCTGGGCGCGGCCGGCGGGACTCCTGCGCAGGCGACTCAGGCGGGCCGCTGCTTTGTAGGGACCACAACATGCGGTATTATTTACAGGTTGGTCTTCAATGCACATCAAACACTTCACTTACGCAGACAGATGTAGAATTTGATTGGTATTGTTATCGCTACGAGTAAACGCGAGCCATACCAGTCAAATCTAGACACTCTTTGAAAAAAAAAACATTTTTAGAAGGATGGTTGAACAGTCCAAAATTGACTTACTTAATAGTTATCTCAAAATGGAAGTAGATTCGGTGAAAATAAGTATTGTATTTGTTATTATCCGACTGCGGAAGGAGGGTTATGTTTTTCGAGAGTATGTATGTATGTATAATTGTTTGGCACGCCCTACAGCCCAAACGGCTGGACAGTTTTTGACATAAGAGGTCGATGAACTTGTCAAAATTGTGAGAGTGACATAGGCTATATACATTTTAAAAATGGCGCCCGCAAATTGAAATAAAGGGGGAAGGGGGGATTGATTTTTTCCTCACCATAGCAATATGGGTATGAAATGAAAGCCAGTAAAAACACCATTTCAAAAATATAATATTTTTTGCAGTCGGGTGTTTTGTTTTTCGAAAAATTATTTATAATAGTAACCGTGCACCGTTTTCCCATAAAATAGAAGAAAAAGGTCTAATTCTCGTGTACAGAATCCAATACCGTATTAAGAGGATAGGTAATAGCAATATAACGTTCCACGTTTGATTATCAACCACTATTCAAAGAAACAGAACCTATCTCTTTTTGTTTTGAATTCCAAGAGGCATTTTAATTTTGTTAAAAACAAGTTATCCTCTTGAAAACGTGTGCGCCAATTAATTAGATTTCCTGATAACCCGAGTAATCTTATTAATGCCTGTCTTGTGTTTGTTAGTGTTATCCTAACGACTTTAATTTAGTTAATTAAAAACAACAAACGATTTCTATTCCGAGGTATAAGTATTACAATCACGATTGCGAGCAGTTAAATTTTCTCGAAAGTCGAAACTCTATCTACCGTTTAATCAGACCCTAATCTTGGTGATTTATGTTATTTTACTGAAAAAAGTTAAAACATTGAAATGAGAGCCAAAACATTAAAGAGTTTTACTCCTTGATTCTACAATGAACCGTATTACCTATCGCCTAAAGGTTTGTGTAGCTTAGCGTTGTAGTTCAACGGTTGGATTTTCGTCTGACATAAGTAGATTGAGAGTTCACGTTCTCAAATTGCTCTCAAATTAGCCTAGGTACCAACCTTGGCTTGTGAATAGTTTTCAGTTGAACTCATTTACGCTAGTAATCGGTTTAATTGTTCTATAATTTTAAAATAAAATCATGCTATTTGGGTACATCAAAAATGTATGATCCAAAAATTTTTATGTAAGACGCCTCCCTGTATCACAATACTCATAGATGTGAATAGTGATACTTTCATTATATTATTATTAAATAGAAAACATACCCAGAAAGTCGCTCGAAGCACCCGTGCAACGAATCTTCCTTTGTATCTACATTATTTCAATTTTAAATATTCATCTCCCGAGGGCGAAATGAATTTACATAGGTACTAATATTATTAAAAGATACACATAAAGATGATAAATTAGCACCATTTTGACCTTACGACTCATGATTTAAGTTATCGTTTGTTGGACAATAATGTCCATTCTTAAAAACAATTGCGCTCCCTAAAAGAAGACAATAAATTTTGTAACTTACGTACGACTTCACAGTCTTCACACGGAGTTCGCTGAACTGAAAAAACGAATTGAGGTTTGAACGATTCGAGTTTAGTTGAGGATTTGATAAGTATTTCGTTTTTATTTCTTTCTTCTTTGTTAATCATTTTGAAATCTTATCTCGCTTTGAGTTGAAAGATTTATAGGAGCACTTGAATGTGTCGAAAGTTATTTAAAAAAGTGATTTACGAATTTGTTGCGTTGGGATACTAAACTCATTCCGAATCTACAGTAAATTAAATGAATTGATCCATTGCCTAGCCCTTAACTAAGCGTGAGCTTGTAGTATGGCGAATTGGCGACTAGGATAACGGATAGACTTGAACACACTTCTTAACGTTTATAAATATCCATGAATGCCATGACAAAGACTCGTGCTCATCACACAAATGCGGGACCTTGCGGGATTTAAACCCGTTACCGCTGATTTTTTTAGTTAAAGCCTTTTTATAGGCCGGAGCTCAAACCACTACACGAAGACGTTAGTCTATGTATCAAGCTTAGACAATCAACTGTCTTAGGTATCAAGATTATGTTAAGGTTGAGGATTAGTCCTTCCATCTTTTTCATAATTTCGTGGGATTTGAACTACTAGGATAGTGTCCTACCGAGGAAACCACGGGTGGAAACTATTGAGTAACTAATTACGTTACGTTATCCCCCCCGCAGTACTTTGAATTTAAAACTTTATTTTGTGCCAGCAAGCTCACTCCAGACCAAGAAGGAAAATGATTTCAATACAAAAATGTCTTCATAGCTGTGTGTGTTGGCTGGCGACCGTATGACAACGTTCTTACGATTTACTGTTCTGCAGGGAATCACAAGTTTCGGCGATGGGTGCGGCAAACGCGGAAAGTACGGCATCTACACTCGAACTGCGGGCTATGTCAGCTGGATGCATGAAATCATGAACAAGAGATACTTTGATTGACAAAATTTGTTTAATTCGATTGGGTGTCAGAGATGTAGTCATAGAGCCAGCCATTACAATGTAACCGAGCCCATAGACAAGATGCAATCTTCAATATATTTTAAAGCGACGTTCACTATCATATAACAAAATGTAAGAAACTGACCTAAGCGACCGGCAATCACGTGACTTTTGCATACATTTTGACATTTTGTTGGCATTAGTATCTTGTCGTAGGGCCTTACAGTATCAGATACGCGATAAATTAAAAAGTGTTTTTTTTACTTTTTTCAATGCTATGAAAAAGAAATATGTTCGCTCGCAGCTTTTTAAAATAATTTTAATCTCTAAATACTTACCTAAGTCAAAAGAATAAACACTGTGACCTGAATCTCTCTTACAAAGAACACGATGCATGCATTTTGTAGCCGGTTTTCAGCTGTAAAAGTTAAATAGGTTTTATATTTTTCATTTTGTGTTAATTAATTAAGACCCGAGTTCACCAATGTTTAACCACCCGCTAAACCTCATTTGACGGTTAATTTGACACAGGTCCCATACAAAATTTGTTAAATGATATTATAACAGCTGTTTAAAGATTAAACATGGATTGGTGAGCTCGATCCTTAGGGTAGAGTTCACGAACACATGATTAATTATAAACATACATATTTATATTAGACATAGGTAGGTATTTTGTATGGCAATTGTGTCAAATAAATCGTTAACTTACATTTAGCGTCTGTTTGAAAATTGATAAACTCTGGTCTTAGTAGTACGTGTACGGTCGGTACCGGATTTTTTATGATGCTTTATCTATTCAGACCAGTTCAGATTTAGCCCAATAGGCGGAGACACGATAGCTTAAAATGACGATAAGGTGCGTTTCCACCAGGAATGTGCGAGGATGCGTATGCGGTGCGAGAGGTGTGTTGATAAGAACCAATTGAATCTTTTTATTTACCTAGTCTCGCTTCGCTAAGCCGTCGGACACAGTACAGTAGACAGGAGCTGCGCTAAGCGCGGCTAGGTATAAATGAAGCGATTTTTTTGGTTCTTAACAAACATCCCTCGCTACGTTTACTGACATATCTCTGAAAGACCGCCTAGACTAATACTGTAATGAAAAAATCTGCATTAAAAACAGACGTTTTCCCTCAGGAAAAGCTATTTTTGTGGCAGCAATGGTAGGCGTAGCTTTGATAAGAACATGTTTTTTGTTTAATTTACGCCTACGCTTGTTATTAAACTAGACGTAATAAATGCTATGGTAAAGAACCCAATTATTATACCTATTTAAAACTTGTTTTTGTCATTAACATTAATAGCAAAGTAAAAACATTTGTGACAAAAATGTCAATCCATGCATCCATCCATCTGGTGCTATGGTAAATCGTTTACAAATTATTTATGAAAAACTGTTCAATTATCACGAACTTCAATAATTGTGTGTAAAATGTCTCTCTATTCAGAAAGTTTCAATTATAATAAGTTACCTATGACTTACATACTTATAAATAATTTGAAATTTGATCCGTGTGTTTCATTCTTCATTGTACTCTATGTCCTTTGGTTAATGGTTGGATTTGACTCATGAAAATATAACCCTAAGGTGAAGTGACCAGCTCACACTATTTTATTGCAAGCCGCCCCAATCATCACAACAAGATGTGTGTTAACTTTAAAATCGATAGCATTCCAAATTCTGCTCCTAAGATCCCTCTGGCACATGAGTATACTTACCTACTCATATGCCTCTGGTGTCTAGTTTAGCCCTGGCGAATCCGCGGCTGATACATGTTGAATAAACTTGATACCTGAGAGTGCAACATACAGCTAGATTTATAAACTATGTAGTCGGCGTTGCCGAAATAGCTTTCCTCAAAGGAAACAAACGTTTCTGTTTCAGTTTTAAATCCAAATTTTAATGCCCATCCTTTTAATAAACAGAACAATACACGGAAAAACTACTACCCACCTATGATAATACACAGACACATACCCATGTGTTATATTAGAATCCTATTATACATTCTTTATTGCTTGTTTAAGCCATCCGAGAGTCATAATTGAGAATGTAGCTTCAGAAGATTACTTTGTTCTAAAGGTTCACCCTGAAAATTTCTGTACGTCGAGAAACCATATTTAATATGGTTTCTCGTTGTTTATTTTATTGTCTGCAGAGCACGAGGGTATTTTTGCGAAAGTAAAATATAAAGGAGATTGCTTTTAAAACATTTTATTCAAAACGCTCACAAAATAAACACAATTTCAAACAATATAAATTATTTACTATAAAATGACAAAACTTACAGTTTCATAATACAATACGTATTAAAAGGAGGAATATTAAATAGGGATGCAACGATACGGCGATTACGATACCAATACAAATGACGAATACATCGTAATGGCCAAATACGATAACGAATTACCTACGATACGAATGCATTACGATATTTGTTAATTATCATTTTGATGAATTTATTGGAAGCTTTGTTGTATGTTAGTTATTATTGTAAGACTAAGTAAGGTAAAAGTATAAAAAAATTATGCATTTTTATTCAATATATTTATTAATTTTATCAATTTTCATCATTAACTTATATTTTAAATTGTTACTATTTGTTACATTAACTGACTATTAATTAATTTTAATTGTAGTCGTAATTTATTACTGGCAAATTCTTATTCAGAAAACACAACATTTTAAAGTTTTTTCCCCTTAAGTCGGTTTCTCTCATCGCTGTGTATCAGTCCTGCTGTGGAGAATAGTCTTTCAGATGGCACCGTTACAGGTTTGATAAAATTTTGAAATTTTGAAATAAATGTATCGTAAAAATATCGTATCGTAATATTTACGATAGCGAATGATCGTAAAGGTTTACGATAATCGCCGATATACGATTATCGTATCGGTATCGTTGCATCCCTAATATTAAACACACTCAGAAAATAATTACAAACCACACGGTCGCCTTTTGAAAATAATCATAATTTAGATCAACTCAAAAGGACGTACAGACTACTACAAACAAAGGATTGGATTAATTAAGGAATCTCTTTCGTGATATACACGCACACTTTCAACACCCTTCCGTACATTTTGTTATCTCAAGCCAATTTCATTTATGTGGACCCAGTGCAAATGGCCAATTTTGAAAGATATTTTGTACTAGTTACCAACTATATGGGGTGAAATTTTCGACCAGCTGTTTTTTTGCCTGGCACACTGATAGATTGTTTACAAATGAAATTATTTGAAAAAAGAAAGTAAATGTATGTTATGCAACGGCCTGTTTTGATGGTTCTTGGATGCCTATCGATGTGGAACAAGAGCAGTTAATGACAATTGGCAACTAACACCTCTTATTCATCCGCGCTGCTTACTCTAGAACCGATTTAGATAAATAGTAGTAAGAAAAGTTGTTGTATAAGTTGAATGTACTGCGTCAAATGTCAATAAAGCCGTCGCCTTCGTCGGGCTCGCGAGCGACTTCGTGCACCCATGGGACCAGCCGCCACACGCCCGTGTACTGCGCCGACTGCTCGCCCCAGATGCGGCGCTCTTCCTGCCAATATAAGGTTACATTTTAGTAACGAATGAAACTTAGGGGGCAAAGGCGACAACATTGGTAAATATTGTTTGTGAAAAAACAAAACGATAAAAACGCTAAAAACATTTTGATTTCTAAGTAAAGAATGTTGTGATTACTCTCTTGATTACGTTTGGTATACAAGATCGGTATATTAGTAAAATAAAATAAAGGAGACAGAGACAAATACATAGTTATTAAGACTCAAACAAGATGATCTTATAAACATTTTTTTTTTGTTAGGAAAAATATGAATAAAAAAATTGCCCGTTTTTTTGAAAAATAATGTTTAGGTCCTATTTCTCTGATATTAAGAAGCTCTATGAAAATATCGCCACTTGCTAAAATGTAACCTTGTATTTATTTTGTAAAATTTTGACTGTTTCGATATGGTAAGAGTTTATGGCGTGTTATACGGCACAAATATGGGGTTATCCTACTACATCATTTAATTTATGTTTAATTTTCTCTATGTCCAGTTGGATCCTCCGATTTAAATTATCTGAACGATAGTAGGTACTTAGTAGCTATATAAGCATCAATACTTAGGTACAAAAATCTTAATTAACTGGCAAATCTGTCATTTTTATTAAATAATCAGTGCCTAAACCTTGACATAAATTAAAATACTTTCAGGCATATAACCAAGTCATTGAATTCTATTTACTATCACAAAGTTAACGCTCACGCAGTCTGCGTGACACAAAAAAGTAGATTCAGGCTGCTTTCACAGCTGTCCGGGAGACCCGTACGGGCTGTTACTACGGGCGCCCGGAGCGGGAGCACACATGAGGAACTAGAACATCGTTTCACAGCGACGCGGATTGGTGCGCACGCGACCCGCTCCGGGGAGAGCCCGTACAAAGCCACCCGCGTCCCGCGCCCGGACCCGCCCGTACGCTGCCGCGATCTCGTCGCTGCTCATTCATCGTTTCACAGCGACACGGAACGTACGTGCTCCGGGAGTAGGTACTCTGTACAGTCTACAGTCGAAATTTCTATGTTAATTTCGTTAGTTAGTTAGGCTAGTTTTTATTTCGTGGGATAAAGTAAGGAACGCGACATAACCGAAAATTTAGGGTTTTATGAATTTTAAAATGTATCAAATCTGTTTATTCGTGCTAAAGTCGGTGTTACCTAGTCTTCATTTTTAAAATTTGCCGCGGTTTACTAGGTTCAACTTTTGTTAACCAGACTATAATAAATAAATAAAAAATATTAACTTCAAAGTAAGCGCCAGTCTTTCAATCGGCGGTATAGCAGCACGATAAATGTCTTGATGTTTTATTCTATTCTCCAACCTTGATAGTAATTCATCAAAACTACTAACCGACATACGAAAATAATTGAAAAATTTGCGCGGATCGTCCCTGAGTTTATGGTTTAAATTGACAAATGCACTTTCAAAACATCTTGCTTCGAGGATGGGATGTGCCCATAGTCTTTTTATCTGTCGTCGTAGTCTTTCACAAATTAAATATACACACATAATTTTTAAAACGTTTGCATTCATATTTTTAAGCGACTGTCTCCCGCTAGCAATCGTATCGTACTGAATCCCACGTTTCAGAGCGCTGCGGGCGTGACCCGTACGGGCCTTCCGCGCACGGACTGCCCGTACGAGTCGCCCGGACAGCAGTGAAACCAGCCTTAAGTTAGGTACACTTGGTTAACTCTTACACCGAGGATACTAACAATAGTCCTTAGGTAATGTATTAAGCAACCACTAAGAAAATAATTTTGGGAATGTGCCTTTTTTATGGGATAAAAAGGGGAGGTATGTTTGCATTAAACTCCGTCAGTCTTGAAGCTAAACAAAAAAAAATGGTATTTGGTTTAGCCATTTGGTTACAAGTTAATAATGACGTTTTTCGGGATTTTTAAACAAATTTAGTTAAGTTAGTAGGGAAAGATTCCGCGGCCGAAGTATTAAAATAATACTTATGTTTATTACGACAAAACACGTAATTAAACAGCGATTTCATTACTCAGTACAATCTAACAAGTACGAGTTACGAGCAGTTATCGTTGGTGTATTTCGCCAGGCCACAGAACAAGTACTAGTACTCCGTACAGAAGTATGACTTTGCAATGAAATTCAAAGAAATATCTGGGTCAATCTTGAAAGCCAAAAAAACCAATGTCCGGGGGCAAAAACTACCCATAACGTTTAAAATTTAATGTAAGATATTTTTTTCTGTTACTTTAATGTTTAAATTAAATGGGGCATAACAAAAACGGTGTTTATTTTAGCTTAAAACATCTGAAAAAATCTTCGAAGCCTTGATATTTAATTCCCCTGGGCTGTCCCTTTGTCATTTTTTGAACAAACCATTAAAATTTACCTATCAATAGTCATAAATTTAAGATTTTTTGTAATTTAAGAGTTAAAGAATGAGTTGTTTAATGATTTAATAAATACACAAAGTCTGTACCAATCACTGTTTTTTGAAAAAAAAAAATAGTTTGTGTTTGTCCGAGCGCAACGATTGATTCCCTTGGCGCGTCACTAAATGCCACCTGCCTTGCTATTATAAATGTCTACGCCAAAGGCGTCACATCGGCAAGGTGGCTTTAGTCGCGCTCTGAGCATCACGAGGGGAGGTCACGAGTCTCGACGTTTCCAAGCCGGATTTACGATAAATACTAAAATGAACTTTGAAACTTTGAATCCATAATATTATCACCATGAAATGCACTATAGTCATTACTATAACTACCTAACTAATGTTTGTTTACAGGTTAGATTAAACTTGATTATACTTTTATCAGTCATATTGAATATTTTTTTTGATGTTTACTACCCGCTCTTTTGTTATAACGACATAAAACGAGATAAAACTTACCAAATTCCAAATAAATCACTCGAAAACTCGCCACCACAACAAAACAAACCGAACAGCAGACAAACAAGCTATTATATAAGATCATATGCTGTTATTACTATACATTTTAAGTTAAATATTTTATTGGGTTAGGATTAAATACTACAACCAATTTTTAAATACTTTAACGAATAATTCTAATTCTTATTAAATATTATCCTAGCGGCCGCCAGCAAATTCATCCGCGTCGCCTCTCAGGGTGAAATTTAAAAAATCCTTATTTAGTTCTTCCTTACACTCTCAAAGAAACATGAATGCCAAATTTCACCTTTTTCACCGACTTCAAAAAAGTAGGAGGTTATTGCGTTCAGTAGTTTCGGCTATGCATTGTCTGTCAGTCAGTCACTTAGTATCGGAAGAGAATATTCTATACAACATGTTTTATTTTGATTCCCTTGACATCTTATATTGATTCCCCTGGCAGCAAAATTTTAAAGTATATTCTTTATATCTAAACATGTGACAGTGATGCCTATTTGTGAAATAAATTACAATGACGTGATATTTAGCCTTTTGTTAATAAAAGTTTAAACTCTTAAGTTTTAAAAAGTGCCAGGGGAATCAACCGAATACGCCCAATTTCAAGATTGACCCATCTACTCAATGTTGTTAACGATATGGTGTGTAATTCAGCTCGCCTCTGACTCAAGCACATTTTCGTGTAGACACCTAAAGAAATACATTGCAAGATAATTTCATTCTTATAACCCTGGAATATGATTTATAATACACTAAGCCTATTCAGTGACGTACTATCACGCATCGCGATAGGGTTGACTGCCAGCCACAAGAAGCTACTTAAGCCATCTAGCGCATCTTTTTAGGACTTTATTCACGCTCGTCCAACCAGCAACCTAGTGTCGCGCACCGCCGGTGAATAAAACGCGGGAGCGTGTCGCTGCCGGCTAGCGACACCCAACTTGTTTAGTCCCTTAAAAAGGGGTCGCCGTGCGTAGGTACGTTTTTGCTACCTACGCGGGAAGATACACAGGCCTGGCCAGGCACTATGTTAATTCCAAATCAGAGCAAATTAAACAAAAAAAAAGTTTAATACTAAAACGCTAAATAGAGGATAAAATAAATTAGATGACATGACCAGCTTGGCCCGCAATTTGCGGAGCTGCAGTAGAAAATCCAATTAGTTAGTGATGCAGCAAAAGAAAGTCAAGCTCCTTCTGCTAATTACTATCAATTAAACCTCGCCGTTTTACAAACTAGACAACACAAGGCATACTTAATTTTAAAAAGCAAAGATTACGTTTTAAATTCAATTCACAGATCTCAAACCAAATAAAAAAAGGAAGACGGAGCGCGCTCAAACAATGAAGTGAAGCTCACTGTGCAAATCTGTGTGCGTGACCAAATGCGTGGTACGTGATTGCGTTTGGCAGGGCACTGACGCGCGGTCGGCTTCCTATTGCCAGATTCACTTCTTTAGTACGCAAGGCTACGTCTACCTTTTTTTATTTGGTCTGAGTCGCAGATGATAAACGTACCGGTGAGTCTTGCTAGAGCGGAGTTCAACGTACCTAAGCGATTATTTATTCACAGTTAAGACAACATTCATAAAACACCTACTAATAAACCGACTGGTATTAATGTTAACTATAAAACTAGTTAACCGTCTAAAATAGATACAGCTGAATTCTCATCGCTGCCTACATAAAATATCTAATTTAATTACGTACCTGCAAGTATAAAGCGATCAGTTTGCCGCCAACAAGAAGCAGACTTCCATGAATAGGATCATTCTCTTCGCCCGAATAAGGAGGTAACGATAAACAGTACAAATTGTTCTTAACTGCAGCGCTTTGTTGTTGATCGTTTAATAATTTCATCTTACTGAAAATAACTTGAAATGAGTAACAGCAAAATATTTAGATAAACGAAAAAAACAGAGTTTTATTCAACAAAATGATAAATGTACTATTTTACACAAATCTTGTCTCATTATTTACCCATGTGTCTTTATCGTCATCTATGCAATGTTAGAATTCCATATACTTTTAATACACATCTTACCTGAATTCTTTGCTTCCAGGACAGGAATTTGAGAATACAAATCCATCATATGCAGATAAAGGTTTTTTGGGAAGATCAGCAGAAGTATACCTGACGTCGTATCTGTTAAAATACGAGAAAGGAATAAAATTAGGATTCCGTACCAACTTTTAAAAAAAAAACAGAACTCTTATATGATCACTTTGTTGTCCGTCTGTACGCTCGTCTGATTGCCACGCGCGACCCTTTTTAGGGTTCCGTAGTCCGACAAGGAACCCTTATAAGATCGTTCAGTCCGTCCGTCCTAGTCTGTCACAGCAGAATATCTTCTACGTTTACTACGTACGTTTGGACTGATTTGCATGTAACTTTGTTTGAGGATATTTCACATATAGATCTCATTTTTAAAAAACAAAAAATGTAAATAACCCCTTATTAAGGGTACCTCCCCATACATGTAAAGGGGGGGGGGGGTGAATTATTTTTTGAGTGCACCCCCTTGTGTGTATCGTTGAAAAGGACTATAAAAATAAGGTACTTTTTTGCCTATACTGTTTAATGTTTTAAGTTAATGGTACGGAACCCTTCGCGAGCGAGTCCGACTCGCACTTGGCCGGTTTTTTCTTAGAAACGCGTGGAGATTGGAGGTGTCTAGTTTAACATCATACTAAAGTCTGCGGTCCCTTGAAACTATAAAAAATCAAGCTTCTATAAGTTAACGTAGTACATATAAAATACGGCCACTGGAACTTTTTTCTAATCAAAACCAGGGTACTAAATTCCCATAGACCTCGAATCCTGAAAGGCAATAAAGAAGGTCTAAAAGTACAAGTAAAATAAAATTAAAAACTATTATTTTGTTGTTTTCACACAAACAATTGCAATAATACAAAAACTTCCACTTGACCGTTTTTTTTTTTAAGTTTTTTTAAGTTTTAAGTTAAGTAACCCTTATCGTTTGAAGTAAGCCAAGTCAAATTAATAAACCAAAGTGCGTGTGTGTGTTCCGCAATTCCGGTGGAAACGTACCTGTCCAAGCCCCATCCTACGGCTGTAGCCATAGATCCATCAGAAGCAGCAAAATTATGTGACATCAGAGTTATAGGTGCCCAGCCGATGCAAGACGACATCGAACCAACGACCTGAATGAGTCCTGTAATTAAGAAATAAAATTAAACATAACATAATCGAAAGCTTTTGACCTGGTTTCCTATGATGTTTTATGGGAAAAAATGGCAAATACTCAGTTACCAACAGGATGTTGTTGGGGTTGCCGCGCTTCTGTAGTGCTTCAGGGATGTTCGCAGAATACCGTGCCAGCACCAACAGCATCCTGAGTATGATCAATAGCAGATTGGATTGTGAATACGTCAATCGCTGTTGCACTATCTCAAGTGGAATGGCGCAGCAGTGACTGACGAATATTATTATTATTGATTTTTCTTTTTTTTGTTGGCTGTTTTACTAACACTAGGGTAAGAACATTGTTACTAACTATATGGGCTAAAAGTCTGAAATCAATAATATTATTATTAATGATAATAACCCAGGACTAAAATTAGCCAGCCAATCAGAAAAGCGTTGTTCTATTAAGTAATGTAATGCCACGAATGTGTCATTCATTTCTAGTTTGTCTGCTTTTTATATAGTCCTGGTTTAAACCTGGTACGATACGATACGATGTGCTAATCAGCCAGGATCCAAGCCTGATCCGGTAAAACCGGCACACCAAATAGCACAATTTTTATAAGGAAAGACACGCTCTGGGATGGGAGAGGAAGACCGACTAGCCGGAGCCCATCGGCCACAACCAACAAGATATGCATCGAGCTTGGTATAGGAATATAGGAAGAGACGGGTATCGTTATAGGACTGAGCGTTGATGAGGTGGGCGGTCTGCCTTGGTGGATACACGTGGTGTTCTTCAAGAGCTTTTTTAGTCCTTTCGGGTATTTCTACATTTCTTCAGTCCTGTTATTTGGTCGTTGTACTGCCTTCGGCTTTCGGAATTTTTGTGTGTTCTTGTTACCTATACATTTAGTTCAGTCGTGTTGACGTTGTAGAGCTGTGGTTTGATTCGCTTATCTGTTACGTCTGGTTGGAATATTTCGTGTGCAGCTTTTTTCATCTTTTCGCTAGTTCGTTACAATCTTTTCGGCAACGCTTGTAGTACCTAAAGTCTTCAACTAGAGGGTCCCGTGTATATCGGTCTGCCAATCTTCAATCTTCTTGCTTTGTATCCTTGTGCACTATGGAGGATGTAAGGGTGTGCGCAATGTAGAATGTGACCATAGTAGAGTCTCATAAATTTGATCTACTTCGTTATAGTCATGCCCTGTAGAAGCTGATGAACTTTTTGGTTTCTTGGTGGATTCTTGCTATGACTCCGCACTCTTTTACAAAATGAAATCCTTAACATTGATCTGTTCGATTGCGTGATTGCAGCCGCGTTTAGCTCATTGTAGGTACTATTATTATCATCATAATAATATAGTAGTTATTCTTGTTAATTGGTGTGTGTTTTATGTTTTAGTGAGTGGTCCCAGCTAGCGTAATTGCACGTGTTGCTTTGTTGAGTTTTCTTTTTGCTATTAAAATAAGAAATCGGGATAGTTTTATGGTACACGTGTGTCGGTTTGTTGTAATTTTAGGGTCGTTTTTAGGGACAGTGCTGTGTAATGGTTAGTGTTTTGTTACCTTTGTTTTATTGGTATCCAGCTGTTTAGAAAGTTTCTCGGGGTTTTTACAATTAATTCTCCAAGGCCTGTTGCTATTGTTTGAGATAGCGGTGTTTTATTTTATGATGGACACAGTTTCAACTGCCACGCACGTGTTGCGCAAGTTTTTTATTTGTGCGAAGCGCTTAGGCTTACTATTGTATGGTTGTTATTTAGCCAGAATGTGTTTTGGCGGTAGAGATATTTGAGTTTTATGGTACACGGCCGTAGATTCCCAGTATTCGTGCTTTTTGTTACGTTTTTTCCTCGTTTACACTGTTAGGGACGGTATTATCAATCTTTAATGCCTGTTGGGTATCTACGTAGATTTGTGGGAATTCATCAAGTTCACGTTGCAAAATTTGCGTAATTATGAGTTATTTTATGGTTTTCTAGATGTTTTATGCATGGGGAGATTAAGTTAACTATAATGGCAAGGTATTATAGTTGTTTAATATTTTCAGGGTTCCTAATAGAATATTAGATTTTTCTCTATTAAAATTAGTTGCTGTGATAGGTTTGGTGTTAATTTTTTTACTACTTGGTAATTCAAAGTGTTTGACTATTTTTGGTAAGGAATCATAATTTTTATTATGTTCTAGTTTTAGTTATGAGCGAAATAGGATGTAGGTGTCTGTGTTATGAATGTCGGGATTTTGTTGATAATATTGTGTATTATTTTATATTTCAATATGGAAGGATCTCACCAAATTTGTATCTCTATAAGGTGGCTTAGCTGCGTGCTGGGCTTCATTCTGGGTTCGTATCGTAGCGATTGAAAGTGCAGGCCTGGCCGGTGGTTTCCCCCTTGGGCTGATTGCAAGCACACATATGAGACTTCTAACATCATCCCTCGCCGAAAATTACCAAATTAAATACACTCGCAACGATACTCGCACGGCACACAGAGTATAGCGCGATTCACTACGACGTCCGTACCTAATAAAATGCGGTTTATTACTACACTCACTCTGACATAAACGCGATTCGTTACGAAATCTGCACCGATTAGAACATCGTTCACTGGGTAGTACACTCACACTGAATTTGACACGATTCACTACAGCACCAGCACTGAATTAATTGCGATTCACTACGACGACACCCACACTGCATCGAATGCGATTCACTACGATACCCGCCCAAAATTAAATAAGATTCAGTTCGACACCCGTACCGAACTTAACCGGCAAAATAGTATGGAATTAAAACGATACGACACTTTAAAACAACTATTAGAATTTAAAATAAAATTATGAAAAATATTTAACTAGATCACTTCAGCCCGGTTTTGTTTTATTTGTTTGGAAAGTTCCACACGATTTTTAGTTCGTAAGACAATAGCGCGCGCGTTTGAGGTCGAACAATAGATTTCTTGGGGTCCGGCCCGTTTTCGGAACACGTGTTGCACCCGACCGCTCGCGACCGCTGTCAGAACAAGACTCCGTCCTGGTTTAAACCTGGTACTAAGTTTTTATAATATGGCCGAATGAGTTAAAAAATACTACTTCTACTAAAAATATGTATTGTAGGTGTATTATTTTGTACACACGTCTGTTTGACAATGTATGAATTCTTTACTGACAAAAGTAGATTTAAAATTAATGCAGTGTTTAAGTTCATACATTGTAATTCACACCTCGGTGCTCAGAGCATCGGTGGCGAAGTGGCTAGCGAGTTGCCTCTCATGCAGGAGGTACATTAGTTGTTTCACTAACCGACGCTCTTACTGAAACCTGCACATTCAGTCGACTGAATGTGTAACCCTGTTACAGGATCACCGAGGACAGACGGCAGTCGCTCCACCGTAATTACCTGATCTGCCATATCATGGATCATGGTCTAAAGCGGACTCTGGGCCCTTGCGTACAAGTGCACAACTAGGATGACGCTAAGATTATAATTGTAATTCCCGCCTCAGGCGGTTATTTTTTCAAGTAAAATTTACCTTCTTTGTAACTTAAAATGAGTTAAGCAAGTAATAAATTCAACACAAACCGATATTATACAGGAATCTTCTTGTGTTATCTTTGGGATGAAAGCGTGGATGCACGATGCTGTATTTTACGTAAGAAACACGTTCAGGTCTCCACCAGTTCTGGCCACAGTAGGCCACAAACGCGGACCGACCTTGAAGATCACTCGTAAAGTCATCCTTGCGGTGGAACCGAGATAGACAAGATCCTGCAGCTACCAACCAATGTGGACTTAACGCGGCTGCATCACATTGGATCTGTTGGCATAAAAATCTTTTTTAGAAAACAAAAGGTAAAAGCTCTGCAAGAAAATTATTAAAGCTGAGTAAGATTCAATGGAAGGCCAACTTAATAAATGTAGTGGGAGTAGATGATACCATATGATACGCAACAGCTCCATAGAAAACTAACTGCAACAATAATTTAATACCCTAAAAATTTAAGGAACTACCGAGCCTAACACTTGGCCGTGAGCTGACACGCACTTGGCTATTTTTAGAGATATTAATAAATATTACCTGTGTAGGTTCGTATACGTAGACAGCTGCAAATGGATACTGTGATAATGTAGCGACCCTGCTCGAGTTTTTCATATAATCCCATGTATCATGTTGAAGTTTCTTCAATGTTTTAGCAGTTTCCATTTCATCTGATGTACGATAACTATTTGTTTTATTATTATTAAACATCACACTTTTGAATTTTAATTTCTTCTCAGATTTATTGTTTTTATTTGTGTTGGGTGCCAAAGCAGAGTGGAATTTTTCGTCAGTATGTTTTTTTACACTCTTTGCTTTAATGCCATCGTGGTGGCCAATCTTATGATCAACATCTTTTAAGTTCACTTTTTGACTGCCGTCAATTTCATTCTCACTATCCATATTTTCAGAATCATATTTAATTGTACTTTTAACATTGTTATTAGGCATCACAGTTTCTTGATCGTACAGTTCAAAAAACTTGATTTTATCGTAATTAGTTGTGGACTCTATTTCGTAAGATGTAATAATTGTACCTTCATATACAGTTGACGATATTTCGTCCTGTGTTGTATTAATAATATTATGAGTATCTAGAGGACTTCTGGGAGTTGTTAAATCACCAGCTGGTATTTCAGATATCGTGGTTACGGGACAAGTTTCGTAGTCGAAGTACTTTTCAGTATTAACAGTGTGCTTGAGATTATTACTAATCGTTAAGGTATTCGATTTCACTTTAGGTGCAAAACCTATTTCGAATATATTTGACCCATAAATTCTCGGTTTTTGGCGAGTTATTGGGCGTTTTTGGAACTGATGAGGTATATTTTTGTCAATTCTTGAGTTTATTTTAGAAGACAAGTTACTATATTGATCATCAATACGGAAAGACAAAATAGGTGATCCCTTAAAATTATCACGTGATAGTTTATCCTGCGTTTTGGGTGAAGTCCGATTCGGTATTAAAGAATCTCTACGCTTGATACGTTCGTCATTATCATCGAGATAGTAAAACTCGATGAAACTTGGAGTCGATGACTGAAAATATGGCCTCATAGAGCTGAGCGGTTTAATGCTTTTATACATGGTTGTTATTGTGGCCGTTGGATGATTCTTTCGAAATTCTTTTTCGATAGGAGTTGTTTTCTCAGCATCGACAAATATTTTCGTTTTCCTCCATAGCATATTAACAATTTCATAATGTTTTCTGCTAACTCTACCAACTTGCCATTTCTTTACTGTTAGTCCAAATGGTGGCTCATTGCTTGTAAATATAGGGTTTGCTTCAACGTTACTAGAACTGATATTTTTAGAATAAAAGTATGATCTTGTATAAGCAACAGGAACCTGGATAGCTAAAGGGATCATGATTAAAGTCAATATGTTGGTTAAAAATAACACTCCATTCTTTGGCATCGTGCTCACTTAGTATTTTTGATTAGAAAGAGATATTATGGGAATTTTAATTGCGATTCCAAAATAACCTAGCCAAAAGCAAATGAAAGGCATATTGATAGTGTCCGTCATTAAGTGACAATGACACGGAATACCTAGAGTAATTAATCACGGACGGTAGAAGATGACATAAAATAAAGATGTTGTTTTTGAACGTGTGTTTTTTCTAAGGAAACGTCCTTAAACGTCCTTAGAGTCGTGCGAATTTGAAGACGCACGCGGGGTTGAGATACAAAAAAATATACTGCTTTTCTGAGCTGCTTTTGTTCTTTTGGCTTGGTCATGTCCGTACCTGAAGAGTGTATATATTCTTTGCCTGAAGTGGCATGCTTAGAGGTTAGAGCCCAGGCAGTTTATACCTTTTTTCAAAAAGTATGAACTGCCTTTTTAGTATATTTTTTTTTATACAGTACGGTTTTAAAGTTTGAATTAATTTACTTTGCAACCTAATTTATTTTACAAAAGTTTTCATTACTCAGAATTTAGTGCAACCGCAGTTGCAAATATTTTTTTTTGTTTTCATTTTCATTCTGTAAGCAGTAATAAAACAAAAACAATGGTTTTGAATAATTCTGCTTAGTTTATTTTAATGATGTTTTCCATTAAAAATATAAAAACAGCCCCCTAGCTCTAAGTCACACTGTAGAAAGGTTTTTTCCTCTATCTCCCTGTTTCGTTTGATCCACGATGTACGAGTATAATAAATAAGTACATTATATTATGACTACGTTTCGAAACCAAAGTCATGAATTAAAACCTATTTCTCCTTACAATAACTACTTACAATCTAAAATGACAGCATGCCAAATATGACGTTTAATATGAAAAAAATGCCGTAATTGTTTTTATTTATTGGAATTGTAAATTTTAAGTATGATTGGTTAAATATTTCGTAATAATTATTCCGTTAAACCTTAGTAAAAGAGCCTGTATAGGTCTTAAGTAATAGCCTTGATAGTAAGTATTTTTTGCTAAATACCAACAAAATCAGATTTGCATGGCTCCAACGCTCGCTTTACGAGGAACGCTTAGCTCACTTTAGCTTAGTAGTATCTTTTCAGCTTATAATCGCACGCTTTACCAAAAAACCGTAGGTTAGTGAGCAAGTATTAAGGCGGGCTTATATTAGAAACGAATTTGTATCATAAGTGAACGTATGAACGAAATGATTGCGCACACTTTATACGTTTTTCTCCGTCAATTAGGTAGTGTTCGCTTGATATCGCATTCCTTAGGTCGTCTTTGGTTGAAGCGCGGAGAATAAGCTGTACCTTCAAGATAACTCGGAGACTGCTGCGGTGTTTTCGCTGTCGCAGAACTGAATGCTCCAACAAGTTCCAATTGTTTTCAGTCGTCTCAACTACACGTTCGTGTTTGTACGACTAATTCGCATCCAGTATGAGCGCTACAACTGTACTTGGAAGGTTGGGATCGTTCGTATGTGTTTGTACGTGTACGCACGAGGAAAATTCGTACGAAAACGTGTCCAAAGTTAACTCGGCCTTACACTGTGTTTGAAATTTCAGTACAATATCTTTCATAAAGGAACTTTAATAATATTTAAGTATCTTGTGTTATCTACGAGTATAATGAATTCTCAGCCATTTCCAAAACTGAATAGGTAAACTATCAGAATTTTGCACTCTTTGGACTGGTTCCGTATACGAACTTTTCTCATGCGTACAAGTACGAACGCATACCTACGAATGATCCCAACCTTCCAAGTAGATACGATGGGAGCGCTCATATTGGGTGCGAAATAGTCGTACGTATTCGTGTAGTTCTGACGTCCAAAAGCAATCTGAACGTATTGGGATTTTAAAAGATGTTCGTACGATTTGTCAACTTGTAATTACTTGCGATATCACTGGAACACTACCTATTTGCCGAAAATAAAACGTATTCAGTAGCTCACTCATTTCTTACGACCACGTTCATACGCTTACGCACGAGTATCGTGTCTAATGTGAGCCCGGCTTTACTGGGCCTGGTTTGTGCACGCACTCCTGTAGCTTTTAAAGAAAAAAAATTTGTCAATAAATAAATAGATGAATGCATCGATGAATTGTAGTCATTTATTTTCTTACGTAATAATGTTACTTACAGGTTTTTTCTTACCTACATTTTAGGTAATTTGATATGAGTGAATTGCCATCATACCAGCCAGGAGGTAAGAAGAGAGCTTTTCTTTCCTTATAGTAACTTTGGGATCACGATGATTTTTAACATTTGATATTTATACGATAACATTCTATACGAAGAATCAATCAGACCAAATCTTAATTGTGAAGTGACTCAAACTAGACTCAATAAAATCTCTTGATCGCGGCCCGATGTGGTATCGGGCATTTCCCACTTTGCGGAAATCCAAGATAAGATATTATTTTACAGGTATTACAACGATGAATACTACACCAATTGTGTTGAACAAGGGTGCCATGCGCAAGTATGAGGACCTTGAAGTCCCTTGCGACGCAATACTGGCCAGCTATGTCTGGGTAGACGGGACCGGCATCAACTTGAGGTCTAAGGATAGGACCTTCGACTTTATCCCTAAATCTCATAAAGGTACAGTCACCGGCATGTCGGCTTATACATCTGTCAAAATATACCAAATGATAAGAATCTATGTGATCAATATTAAATTGAAATTTAAATCAGATCAGAATCAGGAGTAGGTACTATTTTTGAATCCTCACGTGCAGATTTTGTTGGATTCATTTGTCATCCAAAACTCTGCATTTGTGAAGTACTCGATCGACTGCAACGAGTGCCTCTACCCACTCATTACAGAAGGCGAGCGATTTCATAAACGTCAAAATCAATGTGTTTTGTGAAAATTATATCGCATTCACTTTGGTGATGTAAATATATCAAAAATAAAGAGAAACGTTCTTAATGCTGCGTCCTATTGCATCATAGTATGTCTATGTAGGTAATATACTATTGTTTGTTTTAAAATTGTAATAATTGCAAAAACTGCAATTAGAGCAAGTTTCTTGTTAGAAAATATTAAAGACCTTTACATTTCCGTAATCCTTGAAATATTATCTATCCATTTGTAAATTTTCTGTAGTAAACAATTTTTAAATGTGTAAGCATTGTCAAGTATATTTAAAAGGACAAAAGGAATAATAGAGTTGGTGTCCATAAAAAAAAATACACACAACTACTATAAAGTCAAGGCGACCGTAGCGACTAAATGACACTGTACCATCTTGAATGAATGAGTGTGGCGGGGAATGACTATCGCTAGCTCGTTTTATCTTACGCCATAAACATTACGAATAACAAAGATAGGTATAGTAAATAAGGGTAATTTTAATGTTAGAAATATTACCAGTCCGTGATTCCGCAGCGAGATCTTGGCTTGCAAACAACTTTTTTGAGGCTTTCACGGAATGCTTGGCAGCTTCAGGGATTGCTTTTAATTTGTTTCGCCCCACATACATATTAGTAGAGTTTCATGAACAACATTACCATTTTCTGGTAAAAATAGATGTTTTCTCAGATGGTCCAGATACCCCCCTGAACACTTCAACTAACATAGCAATAAAACCCGCGTATTATTATAATATGGCTTTTGAAAACACAATAAAAGCCAAATGGAAATATTTCAGCAGTGTGTTTTATTCGTGGCTTCAATGATTGTTGACAATGGTTTTGATATTATAAAAGTTGACGTGCTCTTGAAAGTAGGCACTGGCCTAGTAACACGCATTTAATCATTCCCCATTCTTTTATTGTTTGAAATGTGTTAACTCTATACTATGAATGCTTTGTTAATAAAAATCTCTTGTTTAAGATTGTATTTATCTGCCTTCAGAAACACTTTAATACTTGTAGATCGATTTGGTTGTTACGGATGAATGCGGACATTGAGGATTTGATTTATATGGGCGTAAATTCCTCTTCTTTGGGTGTGGGCTAGAATGAGGAAGATCCGTCATTATTGGGTTTCCATCAATTCCACAAAAAACCGATTGATTCGGTTCCGTACAAGTTTATATCATGTGTGATGAATGGTGATGGAAAACGGTCATATTGATTAGCAAAGTCAATTATCATTTTATTAATTGAAACGCATTTCATTTTTATTGCTTTAAAACAATTAATTGCCCTTTCAGGTCCTTTTCGTTGCATAAACAAATTACGTCGTTTTAAAATTGTGCAAAGCATTATTTAAAAAACCGGCAAAAAACATGTTTATTGTATGGGAGACCACCTTTAATATGTTATTTATGTATTCATTCTCAAAGTAAATAACAATTTAATATTCTGCGAGAGTTTCAAGCGTCTAACTGTTGCCATTATTAATATCGAACAAATAACGTCAAAAATATCACGTTTGTTGTATGGAAGCCCCTCTTAAATATTACTTTTATTCTGGTTTTAGTATTTTTGTTATAGCGGGAACAGAAATACACCATCTGTAAAAATTTCAACTGCCTAGCTATCACGGTTCATGAGATACAGCCTGGTAACAGACAGACAGACAGACAGACAGCGAAGTCTTAGTAATAGGGTCCCGTTTTTACCCTTTGGGTACGGAACCCTAAAAATACAGAGTCGGCGGTGGCCATTAACACTGTTTTCTTACAAAATATTATTAGATAAATCTACTTTTTAAAATAAAATAAAAAAAGTCATCAGATATTATTAATTGTTTTTATAATTAGTTTTTGCGACCAATAAAGTGACACCATTATTTGATGTGAAAATAAAAACCATACAAACAACCACGATTATAAAAATAAAAAATAAAAACTTTCAAATTATTTTTAAAATTGATTTCAACGTTATAAAAGCCCTATAAAATTGCTAATATTACTTCACACGAGCAATCTTCAGTACCCTACGTTGTTGCCGTTACGAATGAAAGTATTTTTTTCCAGATCTGCCCATTTGGTACTTCGACGGCAGCAACACGGCGCAAGCGAATCCCGACAATTCGGACACTTTTATTTTTCCCGAAGTAATTTACCACGACCCGTTCAGGCGTGGAAATCACATAATGGTGCTGGCGGACACCTATCAGCACAATTATCAGCCGACTGGTTAGTCAATTCCTACTAGTTTTTTTTTCAATCTCATTTGCGACAGTAAAACGTTTCATTGGTTTGGTAAACTTTTTCTCTGTTTTATGACTGCTGCTGTCTTACTTTACCGCGAATGAAAATACAACTATAATCCATTACATGAATAAAGCGTTTTTTTTTTGCGTAGCAGGGCAATCTAGTCTAAAGCGTAGTTCGCTATCGCTAACAAAATGTATGAAACTGACATAAGTCATCGAAACAACAAGTGACTTTTGCATATATATTTTGGCATGTTGTTGTCGATAGCGAAGTTTGCTGTGAAAAGATTGTATCTTTAAGGGCCTAGGTGCTCTTAGGTCGAGTTTGACTTATAACAAACCCCTGTTAAACATTTTTGTTTCTCTGTACACGAAGCTTGATTGTATAAACCCCAAATAAGCTGCTGATTGCTTAATTTGCGTTGGTGCATGCTACCCAATTTCGTTATCTTAATAATTTTCCTGTTCGCCGGACGTAATATTGTTTTTGTTGACCTAATAAGGATCGATATAAATCTGAGCAAATATATTTTCTGATAAAATACTTACTTTTCTAATGTAAACAGACAGCTTGAGTACTTTAGCAGTCCGTTTTACTGCTGAAATATGAAATAAAGCTTACATGTCTGGGCAAATATTTTGAGAAAACAGTCAACTTAGACCGCTTAAACCCAATTCGTACTTTTGTTGAGATTTTAGTGTTTTGTAAGCTTTTAATTTTTTAAAAGGCAATGGCTGCTTATGTATATTTTGCACATAAAATTGATCGACCGTGTCATCCGGTGTGACTTAAACCCACGAATCTATCTATCCAGACGAATGCTCTTTCCAACTGAGCTAAGGATGACATTAGTCAGTCGAAGAATTTTTAGAAGTGTTTGCTACGCCAGTGAGCCAGTGTAGTTTTTGAGCTCTTGAAGTGTTGTGGATCTGAAGTATCTCGAACTGATATTATAGTTTTTCACATCATAAAACAAATGCCATCCGATTTCTTTCAGTTTTATATGATGTAAAAACTGATACTCACAAATGCCATCCCTTTCCAATGAAATTTTATTCCCATGTGGCCGATGGGCCCGCCCGTCTTGGCTGAGTTCGAGATACACAGGGTTGACCGCCGTGTCCATCACGCTTAAATACCACGAGCCATCCGGTAATCTTTTGACTAAACGTCATTGCTGAATATTACTTCTGGTGGTATTATTAAGGTACTTAGGTATACGATTTTAAAGAGGATCATAAAAATACATAATACCTACCTTACATTTTAGTTTTTGTTTGTAGCTACAAACTTTCGCAAAAATTGCGTCATGTTGTGCGAGAAAGGTGAAGTGGAGGAGCCGTGGTTCGGGTTCAACCAGGAGTTCTTTCTGACTACAACGGACGGACGGCCGCTTGGTTGGCCGGCGGGCGGCTTTCCCGCGCCGCCTGGGCCTTACTACTGTGCTACGGGCGCCAATAAGATCGTAGCGAGAGACCTTATGGAAGCGTTTTATAGGTGATTTACCTACTTTGTAGCACTTATTTAGTTACTTAATATAGAAGAAGAGAACGGGGACAATGAGCGGTGCGTGCGGCGGGCGCTTGTGATTAATTGATTGGGTGATTTCAATGTTGAAATTCTGAAGTTCGAAATTAGCATTCTTTTCATAATTCAAATAACCCAATTATTGGACCACTTATTGACCCCATTCTCATCTACCCCCACACCCAAAGACTCAATGCTATGGGGGCTAAGAAATTCAACGAGATTATTTTGCTGACCTGGACTGATATGCGGTTTTACTCCCGCATCGCGTGCTACGGTTCTAATTATATCGTAGCAAGATACTTTATGGAAGCGATTTACTGGTGACTTGCCTCTTTTTTAGCACTTCTAAGATAATTCATATATTAGTGCTACGATGGCTACGAAATTGAACGAGGCTATTTTGCTGGCTACGATTGACAGGTAAGCGGTTTTCCTTGCGACTATCGTAGCAAGGCAAATGGAAGCGTTCTAGATGGGATTTTTATATTCGTGTAATTTTATTATTCTACGTGTGATGTACTCTTTTGTCATTTTATAATGAAAGCAGCAAAAAAATAATAAAACGCATTCTAAGCAATTTTAAAAGTCATAAAAAGCACACAACGAGTGTCCGTAAAGCTTTAGTGATGTCGACAAGCACACGTTATTGTAACACAATACTGCTTTTTAGAATACACTTATTTATTAGGCTATTTCGGTACTCCAGCCAGCTTTATTAAATGAAGATATCCTTTTTTGCCAGAAACGTAGTTTTTATTGACAGCTTTTACGAGATTTTTACCCGAGCCATAAAACACATTCGCGCTACGCAAATAATATTTTTTGCAGTATGAATGTTTTCTCATCGCGGAAAAATGTTTATTTGACTTCGGTTTATTTCCACAAAAATTAACCTTTTTAGAATCGTTTTTATTGCAAATCGATGTACAAATATTATTCATATATTAAATTATTACAAATGTTCATTACTACGTTGGCTTGGAATCTACAAATGTTTATAAATTGAAAATAAATGTTTACTCAAATCGTTATACTTATAATTCATAACTACATACCGACCGGGTCCTTAAAACTTAGAAGGAGATATTAATAGAACAAAATACGAATGTTTACTGTTATGAATGCCAATGTTTCTTTATTTTATCATACGAGTACTTTCACGTACTTCGGAGTTCTACCTCTAGAATTGAGTGTATAGGTAGAAACTAAAAGTGCGCCCGTCATTATTATGAGTGAAATTCTTAAATCTTCATATTAAAATATATATTCCCATAAAGTTCGAGATTCGGCCTTAGAAATTATGCTTCCTATATTTTGGGGCTTTTTCTGGAGTCACATTTTGAGAGTCACATTCGAATAAAATCCCCCCTTCCCCTCTTTATTTCCATGTGCGGGAACCATTTTTATGATTTATAAAGCCTATGTCACTCTCACAATTTTGACAAATTCAACGACACCACTTATGTCAAAAACAGTCCAGCCGTTCGGGCTACAAGCATATTCTCCCAAAACATAATCCTCTTTCCGCAGTCGGGTAAAAAGGTATTATAGGTCTTTATTATGCATAATTCCACTTGTTTGTAGGTGCTGTCTGTATGCCGGTGTTCAGCTCAACGGCATCAATCCGGGCACTACTCCTTCGCAATGGAACTTCCAGGTGAATACCTGTTTTAGTTTTGTCTAAACTTTATTGTCTTCATTTTTTATGATTCATAACATATATTAACTACTCAATCTTAGTTTAGTCTGTGTAAATGTCGAATCAATAAAAATACACCCGTCCTTCACAACACTGTTTCTAAATATTCAAGGGATAATTTTATCATCGTCATTAATATATGATATATATAATACTATTAAACGATATCTAAGAAATTGTTTGTCACATGGATATAAATTAATGGGTAAGCGTGTAAAATAATTATGGTATGATTAGACGCCAAATACTTAAATTTAATTAAATTCAATTTGAGTGGATAATCTGACTTTGAAACTTATTGATTCTACGAATGGCATTACTTAGGCGACCAAGCATTGCTCGGTGACTTACTATTATACTAATGTTAGACATACTTATGAGAAATACTTATTTATATCTCTAACATAATAAATGTTTTTCTTTTTAACTTGTCTAAAAAGAAAACAAAGTACCAAATATTTCGTGATCTAGCGAGATTTAAACCCTGGATAAATATTACTATCAGGCCATCGTCAAATCCATTCGGCCACAAGGCTCATCCTTACCTTACCCGGTCCGGAATTAGCAACCATATTCGGCGTCAAACAATGCAAAAGAAAACTCGAAAACACGCGTTTTTCCAAACATAAGACTAATCTAGATCGATCTTTCATCCCCGATAACCCTTAAATCAGCGAAATCGTTAGAGCCGTTTCCGAGATCACAAATAAATATATATGAACAAATTAAATATATATGTTACAGTCAGAACCCTTAACCAGTCAAAAACCTTATTGACCGGTAAAATTAGTCAATAAGGTTATTGACTAAAGGTGTCGGTCAAAACCCTTATTGTCTGATTTTATCTGACAAAATCAGTCAATAAGGATTTTGACAAACACCCTCAGTCAATAACCTTATTGACTAATTTAAAGAGCAGACATTCAGTCAATATAGGTTTTGACCAACCGATACCGGTATCGTTTCCAGATGTGATGCCAGTTCTGATTCCAATTACTGTACCGGTAGTTAGTTAGTTTAATAGTTTAGTACTTTCTTAGATATTGCTAAAATTCCGATTCCGATTTTGGTTTTACTAGGTACTAGTTTTAGTACCGGTTCCGATACAGGAATTGAAATCAGAACCAGTACCAAACTGCCCCTAAGGTGTTTTCTTCGGGCTTCAAAAGGCGAGCTAACATGGCTCTCATAAGTCGGCAACATATTGGTGAATCTCTGACATCGCAGGTGTTCGTACCCAAACTCCTCAAAGTACAGTCATACTTCCTTCAAACTCAAACACTGCAATCAACCAAAACTAAAACCACTCCAACTTTTTAAGAGTTTTGACTCAACGCTTGACTTTCTAATCAGTCCATATCAGTTTTGACTGGGTACGTTGGTCAAAACCTATATTGACTGAATGTCTGCTCTTTAAATTAGTCAATAAGGTTATTGACTGAGGGTGTTTGTCAAAATTCTTATTTTGTCAGATAAAATCTGGTTTTGTCAGATAAAATCAGTCAATAAGGATTTTGACCGACGCCCTTAGTCAATAACCTTATTGACTAATTTTACCGGTCAATAAGCTTATTGACTGGTTAAGGGTTTTGACTGTAACATATATAAAGATTATTAATTTTTCAAGAAAGTCATTTATTGAAAAACCGAACGAAAGATGCCAAAATAATTTAATAAAACGAAGTTTAGCAAATTAAATTCCAATCTTCGTCGTCAAATTAAGCAGGTTGAAATGATTAATTTAACTACCTTAATTTTCAATTTGATTCTTTATCTTAACGAGATAATATGCATTAAATTACATTCTAATAGTAGTATACATTACAGGTAGTATACATTATTTATAAGTTATTTTTGAAAATAGGAAAACTTCTTCGGGTACGGTGTTAGGGTTTTAAAACAAATTTTACGAGTAATATATATTATATTAATAAACCTAGAGAAGTCAAACAATTTATGGCAGAGTACTTTTGATCAACTGTGAATTATCCACAGGAAATTGTCTGAAAAATTTTATTTCAGTCGCTTGAAAAGTTCCGTAAGGAATTTGTGTTCATGGACGTTGTTAGTTTTGCGATGGAAGTTGACGTTTTAAATCAATTGGTGTTTCTTATTCATTTCTCTGAACTTGAATCACGGGAATTTCGTGTACTGAATTCAAAATATTGTTCTCAAACAGTCCAACTTGTATCGACAGGAAAAAGTAATTTCTTTTGTTAGTGTTGTTGGTATTTTGTTTTCTTATCTGTAAATAAAAACAGTTTTTTGTAACCTTTTGTTGTGCGATATTTTTAAGGCGGTTTTTTTTTAAGTTCTCAATTTTCAATGATATGTTCACGAATTGTCCGTAATGTCTGTACTTCCTAACATAATTCCGCTTCGGTACCGAATGAAACTGTGGTGGAAGTATCCACGAAGTTCTACGCGTCAAGGATCAATGTCATCAGCTCCATAATGACTCTCGGATATTAAGGCTTAAATTGCAAAACGCTAACGATTCTGTACTTAAAATGAATTTAGGACAGGGTACCCTTTAAATATTGGTCCAAAGTGAAGGAGAAGACAGATGACCTAATTTCCTAAAACTAATTTGATTTGTTTCAAAAACAGGGTTGATCTTCACCTTTATCATGAGTATGTTCCTTTACCTAAAGGTTGTCTGGAAGAGATCGCTCATAGCGATAAGACCGCCTACATTGTACATTTTTCTGTGTAAATCGCTGTACTTACTGTATTTTCTGTTATGGTGTGCAATAAAGAGTTATCTATCTATCTATCTTCATCATCTTCAGGGGTGACAGTGGGACCACCTCAGGAGTATGTATTTTCAATTAAAGATGTATTTTTTATAATCGGTCTGTAACTGATGGATAAATCTGTCAACATAAAAAACAGCATACATACAGTCGAACGTAGAACATGGTACATACTATATGTGTTCTCTTATACAAAAGATACGGTATGTCGTCAAAAGTCAGAAAAGTAAATAACCCGCGCCCGCCTGCTAAAAGGTTTATGGTGTAGGTGCCTTAACTTTCCTTCAGTTCATTCACTGCCATAGTCAAAGCGTAGCTGTCAGCAGTAAAACGAAGTGTGATCAGAAGAATAACTGTACGATGATTAATTCTTCAGTTAAAAAACTTTCCAGACGCAATAGAAAATCAATACAATTTTTATTATACCGCGGGCGGTCTTACGATCCTCGAAGCGTTAAGGAGCTGAGTCAGTACTTACGCCATGGAAAAAGTTTATTGTTTTATGTCAAAGGGTGTAACGATGCTAAGTATCTGTTTTTTTTAAACCCAACATAGCCTAGGCAGGGTACGATTCATTTCATTAACATTAAATAAGTCGAAGATGATGGGTAGGTAATGTCCGGCGTGGTAAGTTTTTTCGGCTTCCACACAGACAAGATCACTGTGGGAATTACACTGTGACACTGATAATATCACATGTCTAGCTAGAGCTGTATGAAATGTGCCATCAAGACACGGGTAGGTACTTACATACACATTTTATATTATATTTATCAACTTATGTGCCAAATACTCACATCACCATCGCTCGCTGGCTTATTGTGCAAGTTAGGCATTAGTTTTTATGGTATGATCGTTTTAAAACTTAATGGTTGCTATCAGATTAGGAGATCTGACATCTTCATCATAAAAATATATTCGTATTTGAGCAGCAATATGCAAACCTTCTACGTTGATTATGTTCTCTCTGAAGAAAATATAAAACTTGGTACATTTTCTTCAACGATTGCCAAATCGTAAGCTTATCTCATATTATGTCATGTCTTAGTCATTTATGCAGAGCATAAAATTTTGTTATCATATTCTACCCTCTTTGAGACACGTCTACCAACGTTAGCTGCTTGTCACTGGGCGTGATAAAGCGTTCCATACCACATATTATTTACTAACCGTCTTCAGAAAGGAGGAGGTTCTATGTTCTACTCTAAATCTGTAATGTGTTTTTGTCCGCGAGCGAATTGCGATTTCGGTATTGTGTTGAAATACGGGCAATCCCATAAAAAAATACAAAAAAAACCGCTTTAAAAATCGCACCAAAAAGTTGATAACAACTTTTTTTTTAATCTCCAAGTGAAAGAAACTTGGATAGAAGTTCTGGTAGTGCTAATCAGGAGTATTTGTACGTGTATGTCTATGCTAGTACGAGTACATACTTTCTTTCACGTTTATTAAAAAAATAGTTATGACCGTGTTTGCTCATAAAAGCAAAAAAAGTTTATTCATGTCGTATGACTAACGCAAAAAGTTAATGGCAACAAAAGGTTATATTCTATTAGTCGCTGAATTGTAAAATTAATTTGGGCTGGGCTGGTCAGTCCTCAAGGTTTGGATAAATAAAAAAGGGCTGACGATAAGTTCATTATTTATTGGTAAACTCTCATTGTAAGTAAGTTAACTCTTTCGAACATTTTATTTACAGAACGGCTTGATTTTATTAATGAAAGTTAAAAATAAACGAAATTTTGAAGTTTAAATGTTAAAAGTAGGCAAGACCTAATCGCTCACTCATTTCCATTCACCATACAAAAGTCACAGCATGATAATGGTAATAGTATTAGGATTAAACAGTTATGTTTACAGGTGGGTCCAAGTCCGGGGCTGAGAGGGGCCGATGACCTGTGGATGGCGCGGTACATCCTAGCGCGTCTGGCCGAAGAGTATGGCACCGTGGCCACATTCGAGCCGCAGCCGGTGCCAGACTGGCCAGGGAACGGAACCTTCGTCTACTTCTCTACTAAGGACATGAGAAACGACGATGGTATTCTGTAAGTATTCATCATCAGTCGTCAATCTTAGCTATCTTTTTCTTCTTCTTCTTGCCCATATTTCAGTTTAGCTGATGCAGAGGTCGGGTAAAAGATTCGTTGTGTTATAAGTCAGCCTATTAGATCCCACTGCTACTGCAACGAGCCATACTTCACCACGCGGGCTCAGTGCGGATTGGTGGAGGGGTGTATGTAAGGCAAGTGACAAACCTTACTGTCAAAAGTTATCAAGCCGTCCTAGGGCCTCTGACTAGGCTTAACGACTAATACCACAGATATTAGCCGGGACCAACTGCTTAACGTGCCTTCCGAAGCACGGAGATGCTTGTCATGGACGTCACTTAAACGGTCGGAATGGTCACCCATCCAATCACGACGAATTCGTTGTGTTGCCACTCATAAAAAAATTATGGATCTCCTTCTTCTTCTTCTTTCCTGTCGGCAAGAATACGGGCTAAATCTTACTTGCCCAGAAAGCGGCTACCGTGGTAGCTCTCTGGTTACTGACAAGTAAGTCTCCTAATAGGAGATTTGTTATAAAATAAAAGACCGTAAAAAATAAAACATTTAATTGTATGGCAGTAAATGTGTAAAGGAAAAACAATTAGCTATGAAGTATTTTTTTAGTCTACAATCATGCTTAAATACCAAAATAGTAATCGCCAGTCTATATTGAAGCGAAGGGAACACGGAGTGTAAGTGTGAAGACAGAATAAGGTGAGAAACAGAACTGTAAGCGTGATTTACGCATAAACACATTCCTACCACGCCACCACCACGCCTTTTGTGATATTAGGGGTGAAGATAAAGAAAATATCATTATTGCGTGGTGCTAACGTTACATGTTTATCTATTGACCTATTTATTGAATTGTGTCATATTGGATTTAGGTACTGATCTGCTGAAAGCTCTGCTCTATCTGCTCTATGACGCCAATATCTATACTGTACCAAATCGATTGCTTAGTTTAATAATATTGCGTTGTGTTGGATTTTTTTAAAGAAGTTTGCTTATGTATATTACTCTCGATAAATAAATAATAGTTTAAAGTTCTCTGTTATTATTTAAGACCATATTTACACTTAATTTGCAATAAATTGATTTGATTTGATTTAATTTGATTACCTACTTAACGGACGACTCGATAAAATTAAATAATATGTAGAAAAAAATTGTACCTACTGCTGATTCAATTTACTACAAATTCAGCCTTTTTCACTACATTAAACAACCAGGATGACATTAGAACTGGTAAAACGAAATTTAATTTCATTTCATGACCAGAAAAACCATCAACTAAGCCATTAAAATGTTAACTCTGCAACTTCTAAATTGTGAAAGTTTTCTGTGAAAATGTATTCAGCTTACACGCAGTTTTGTTATTAGTTGTAGAAGCTACTTACGTACTAGGCCAGTGCCCACCGGCTGTAAGTAGTTTTAATTATTTGCATGAAAACTTTTAACAATTTGCGGTTTCGTTAGGCAGCAGAGGGCAGTGCATCCTATGTCATTGCGACGAATGTCAGTGTGTATGCGTGTGTTTCGGGGATGCGCATTATTATGGTTTCTTTTCTCTTTTGTTTTGCAGTTCTGACCTTGGTCCAGAACATATTTTTACGATTAGGTAGGTAATAGAAGCTTGTAGAAATCTCCTACTGTTAAGAAGCTTTCCAGTTGTGGAAGTGACAATTATATCATTTAGACGGGTCCAATACCTACTTAGTTTCGAATGACGCTTTAGCGACACACGTTGTGGCGAAAAAATTTCAGTGTAGTACGCTGGAGCGAGAAATCATTGAAGCGAAACCCACACGATCGAATGACACGACAGCGACAAACTTTGTGGCGAAAAAAAATTGTATGCTAGTTTGAATTTAAAAAGGCTGAAAATAAAACACTAAGTCCAAGTCTCATTTTAATCAACAAAACTAAAAGGTTATATTTTTGAGTAC
Source organism: Pyrausta nigrata (assembly GCA_949316185.1). Taxonomy (NCBI): domain Eukaryota; kingdom Metazoa; phylum Arthropoda; class Insecta; order Lepidoptera; family Crambidae; genus Pyrausta; species Pyrausta nigrata. Next base: position 9,439,951 of record OX438941.1, on the reverse strand, counting down.
CATGTACAAATTATTTCTGCATTAAATGTCATCTAAAAGATTTTGTATTTGTGTAAGTATAGGTAGTAAAAGATATCTGTTTATCTAAATGGGATATTACTACTGGTAATAAATAAAACGCGTGCGACAGTTATCTAGAACTGTTAATAATTACTATCTGTAAGGTCTAAACTTATAGTGATTATTAACAACAACACTAGCTTACAAAATAAAAATAAATATTTTGGTAAAAACGAATGATAATTTGTGCGTACTCAAAATATAATCTTTTGTTTTGTTGATTAAAATGAGACTTGGACTTTGTGTTTTATTTTCAGCTTTTTGAAATTCAAACTAGCATACAATTATTTTTCGCCACAAAGTTGGTCGCTGTCGTGTCATTTGATCGTGTGGATTTCACTTCAATGATTTTTCGCTCCAGCGTACCTACTACGCTGAATTTTTTTCGCCACAACGTGTCATTCGAAACCAAGTACTGGACCCTTATTTAGACCAACGTTAGCTCTTATTTAACAGTTTGAGTTAAGCACAAAATGTTAGAATCAACATCAAATTTTGGGGTGGTGAAGGATCTACCTCCTTGTAGTCCACCCCGGGCAAATCACGATGGCGGCTGAGCGATCTAAACAGCGGTGGTACGCTCCAACCCGCCCAGAGCCTGGCGCCAAGCAGCTTACTGTGTTCCGTCGGTGAGTGGGAATTCCAGAACATCATGGGTGAGCTCGCTCCATCGTCGACTCTGCCTACGCCACGAACTCAGCAAACCCAATAAAATTAAATAATTAAATTACATGTATTAAAAACAGGGTGATAGAACGTGCCATAGACAAGTTGGCGCGTCGGCACGGTGCGCACATCAACGAATACGACGCTAACAATGGCGCCGACAACGCCAGGCGGCTGACGGGCAAGAACGGGATGCCGCACATAAGGGACTTTACTGCAGGTAATGTCAATAATGTCGTCTTGGCGGCACAACCGAGATAAGCCAACTACGCCAGCGATATAGTTCTCACGTGTGTCACTCTCCGTTTATTCAATGTCAGGCTCCGCGCAAATAGGCCACTGACCACCGCCACTGACTGTCGCGTGCCACGTCCTTTGGTCCCGTGCAAACGAACTTGGTCGGTGGCTGCTACAACTGACAGATTGCTAGATCCTTTGACAGATGTTTTGTCACAATAGCGAGTGGCGAATAGCGATTGTAAGCAGCTTTTCACTAGCCACCGGTGCTGTAGTCGGTGGCCCATCTGCGCACAGCCTAATATCTTCCGCGCGGTTGGCTATTCTCTGTTGAGATTGCCGCCGTAGTCGAAATTTGAGTAAGATGATTTTTTTTAAAACGGTTTAATATGTCTGCAAACCAACTTGCATCTACCTAAGGAAAACAAAGAAGAACGGGAAAGGTCTTTGATGCTCAGCCCCAGATGCTGGCATGTTTTAGTCTTTGATGAAAAGCTTAAATCTGTATAGAAGAAAAAATAATATAACTGACATTGAACGACATTTTATATGGTGCATTATGTCGGACTGATATTTAAACAATGTATGATCCGGTCAACATTGACGTTTGTAAAACATATACTTCATTTTTGACTGACACGTCAAAGTTCACGTCGTTCGTTTGGTTTTTGCATCCTTGAAGACGTTTAATTGTTAATTATTTGTACATTCTGAAAATATTTTATATTTGAATTCCCTGCTTTTTAAATTACCATAAAATCATGAAAAAGGCCCCTAATAAAGTGATATTTATATTTCATGTGTCTCACTTAGTACGGTGTCTCTATCTATTGGGTCGATTTATGCCAATCTTTCTTTACATTCATACAGTTAACGATTTATGTAAAACCTCTCCGTCGCCGTTTGTAAAAAGTTTTACTAATAAGACGTCACCTGAGATTTCGTATTTTATTAGCATAAATGTATTCCATAGTCGATTGTGTGCAATGCATACCGATTCCCAGGCCTCGTAGATGTGGCGCCGATTGGACTTTAATAAAATATCACCCACTTTTACTGACACGAAAAGATATTGCAATATTTCATCAGCGAATCGTATTTGCCGAATAAACCGACATTACCATATGTTTTTTTGAGATCAAGCAAATAAATTGTTAGAAGCTATAAAACTACCGGCTAAGGATAGAAATGAATATGTATGAGACGTGTAAGAAATTCAAGCAAGTCAAACCTATTAACACTAATGAATTTAAAATATAATTACTTGGTTACCTGTAGGATGACATATTGCGCGACTGCTGTACTTAAACGTGGCAGATGTTTTGGGTGCAGAGCCCGTAGACAAGATGCAATCTATTATAATAAATAAATAAACTGACATACTCGTAAGCCATCGAAATGTCACGTGAATTTTGCATACATTTTGTCGGCGATTGCAAAGTTCGCTATAGATAGATTGCATCTTGTCTTGTTTTGTTTGCTAATCGTTAAGAACAACCCAAAACTATATTTAAATCTAATTAAAGAAACTAAACTAAAGAATTAAACATTTAGTCATAATGAATTATATTGCCACTGAATTTACACTTCTTTTAACGTCTACGAATTGCTCAAGAACGGGCGCCGTTGTTTAATCGCTTTTATTTACGACTGTTCTACATCTTTGAATATCCACTAAATCTTCCTGGGCACATATCCAATCTTGAAGTATGAATTATTGGAAAACGCATTAGCTATTTGGATAGCAGCTTTGTAAAATTAGGTTATCGAAAACAAATCTGACAACAGAAAATACAAACGGGCTGTTTATACAGATATTTCTAAAACATCATAAATCAATCTGTGCTGTTTTTAATCCCATACTGTTTTGAAATTCATTTGTTATGTCACGGGGCGTATTAAAAACGGCATTTATTGTAACTTGAACCGAGGGTGTAACAAGCTAATTAATTATTAAAGGTAGAACACAATACTACATTTAATTATTATTTTAAATACAAGTTTACGATTTTGATCACATTAATCCTTTAAGATCTGTAAGAAAAAGTAAAAGCGCACTTTATTGTAAGTTATTTAAGTAAATAAAGGACAAACACCTTTAAGAAGCAAGGCTAAGGCCCACACCTTGGTTCAGTTTTCCTACCGAAGATGTACCTAATTTATTATTTACGTTTTTAAAACCTTCTCCTTCAACCAAACGTTCATTTTAGCTGGAAATATCTATTCTATTTACTAACATTTTATTTACTAACACAGAAATGAATAATTCAAAATGTTAAATTAACTCAAATTGAATGTATGGAATTGAATTAACTTTTGCTGACTAACTAGAATTTGTATCTGCATTTAAATGTACGAGTAGTACCCGCTGTCCCAAAGTATATTGCGTGGATTGTGAGGGCGGTTCTGACTTTTTAGGTAGAATAAATCTTCTGAATAATACAGATTGTTTAGTTAGACACGAGTATGTTACATTTTATTTCGGCTTAGTTGCGTCAGCCATAAGGCGTTAAGTCAACCTTTTGGTATCTTGTTATAATAATGTGCTTAATAATTAAAATAAAAAGTCCCGGCTGCAGATTAAAAATATAACTCCTCTATAGATGTTTTTACTAAACAAAGATAATGACATAACCATTTGAGACATCCATGAAACATCCATACCTGTAGAAAAGTACAGAATAGGCCCCGCTTGGTTTAACATTTTTATTAGGTACACCTACCTACTTTAAAAGATTATTATATACTTAATAACTTGTGTATAAAATTATTATGTTCTGATGAATCCAAACAATCTTGTCCAGCATGTTTACTTATTTTACCTGATAACCTTTGTGTCAGGTGTGGCCAACCGCAGCTGCAGCGTCAGGATCCCACGTCAGGTGTCGGAGGACAAAAGAGGCTACCTCGAGGACCGGCGCCCGGCAGCCAACGCTGATCCCTACCGTGTCATTTGCATCATGCTAAGAACGTGCATTTTCGATGAGTAACTCCAAAGGTTGTGGACTCCTGTTACATAAGTAAAATATTGTAGACCCCTGTTGCATAATATCTGTCAGATGTATGTACGGTCATCAAAGGTATCAAAGTTAGCCGACCATTTTAGTACTTTGTCTGCGTAAGAATTTCTAGTGTTACGATGTCGCTATGACGGTTAGATATAACATTTGTGACAATAATATGTAATAAAATGTTCAGTTTCTTTGATGCCGATCGTAATTACTTACTATTCAGTAACAACTCACTTGTTTTGAATTAAAATTGTGATTGCACAAAGCTGGTATGCTTAGCTTATAATATTCCATTATTTCTTTGGGTATTGCAATCTTGGCCACGCACCATTTGTCAATGAAAAAATAGTTTTATTCATTCCTAAGTCAAAGCACAATTTTTCAAAATACTTGCATAAGCAAGCCAACGTTTCTGAAAAGCCGAAAACGAAAGTCTGCATGAACTAACAATGAATGATGATGAATAGAGCAATAAAGTCAACAATTTATTTATGCAAAACCACTGGAGGATTTCAGCGAGTAAAATTATAGGGTCCAGTAATCACGTGCCTTGTTGGAGCGCAATTGAATCATTGTGGCCCGTGGGCGAGACTCAAAAAACGTAGGTACTGGTACTGTCGAATTACGAACATACGAACCTACTCATTTTTGCTAGTCAGTTGAAAAGGGTGACGCAGAATTACACACTACTTTAGCAAAATCTTTAACTCGAACGTTGGAATACGTAGAATAAATGTTTTGTGTTATACCTTATAAATGATTGTCCTGTGATTTTGGTATTCGTAATTGTGACGAAAATAAATAATTGTTTTGAAGCTTGCGTGACTTTGCTTAATCCAAACGTAGCGTGTTTACTTAGTAGTTATATTTTAAGACCCCGAGTTCACCAAATTTTTGACCAGCCGGTAAATCTAAATCGACAGTTAATTAGACACATTTCCTGCACAAAATACAGGGTTACATTGCACTGGGTTACCAAATTTAAAAAAAAACATCTAGGGGAAAAAATAAAGAAACAACTTTATCTCATGTATTTTTTTAATTCAAAGTATTTTTATCAAATTTAAAATATCTTAAAATAAATACAGAAATAACGCAACTTTTGTGTACCATAATTAGCCACCTATTAGTGAATATTTGCACTTTTCAGTTGATCGTTATCGTTACGCAGATATTAAGCGTGCGTATTTTTCAATGAATGAATTAAATTATTCATGCGTACGATTTTTAACAGTGGATCGGATTAAAATGTGTTTTTTTCTTTGCATAGTTTGATTAAGTTACTGATTCCGAGTCACTTTTGAACATTTGGCACCCCTTTACAATGTAACCATGTATGTCAAATAACAGGCTGTTTAAAAATTACACATACGCTGGTGAACTCTACCTTACGTTGTTTGTTGATAGCGATTAGTTTACTTTTCTAAAACCAGAAAATAACAAAGTGTGTTAAGTTGGTAGTTGTAAAGCAGGAAATCAAATAGAATCGGTATAAAAACTAATAGAAAATAAGGCGATTCTTATTTCCTGTTGCTCGAGACTTTGTACGAAAATATTTTTCGATTCCAAAGCAATAAACTTGTGTATTTGGATCTCATCCAATGTATATTGTTTCCTCTATTTTTATTTTTACCTTACCGGTGGCTGTAAAACTTTGAAGATAACGGTTGATTAGTCATAACTGGAATTCAAGTAATACTAAGTAATGAAATCGTTAATGGATATGCTATAGCAGCTAGAAGTTTTGAGTTATTTTCATTGACAGAGAGCTTTCAGCTTTCCACAAGTAAAAACACTGATCTGCAGAAATGATTAGAGAACCAAAAGTTTAACGTTTACCTTAAATTTTATTTCATAAAATCTACATAACCGTGTATCTATCACATCACATTAAAATGGAAATATATTTTGACAGTCATTTCTCACACTTTGTCTTCATATGCAATGTCCGTGAACTCGACTATGTTGCTGTTGGGGAATATGTACAGTTCACTGACTCGTTCATCTCCGATAGGCAAGTCGTTGCCATTAGTCAGCCGTTTCCCAGAGAATTTCCTTCTACTCGTACCTTCATTATTCGTGTATCTATTAGCATCTAGGGAATTGTAATCGTCAGGTTTTAAGAATTGGAATCCGTTTTCTTTCAGATTGTTCTGATTACGTAAGCAGTGGCAGGGATTTCGTGCTGGATTTTTTAAACTATCAATTGGTGTAATGTTCAGAGATTTTCTAGCGGAGTAGACACTCCGCTCGTTGGTAGATCGGAATGATAAGATTCGCGTCCGGTACGACTGCCCATCCTAGAACAAATTAAATCTTGTAGATATGCATGCAAGTTGGAATTGAACAAACTTTTACTATGCGCAATTTGAACTAAATAATTATGTCTTTCGGAAATCCTAACGAAAGTGAATATTAAGTATTAAAATATTTTTCAAAGAAGTTTTTGATTCTATAATATGACAAAGTGATATGACATATTGTTCAAGAAATCTACCTAAATCAGTCATATTATGACGTGAGAAATAATATCGATGCAACATTTCCGACGTATAATTGACTTCATTATTTTCATCCATGTTTCTACTTTCCAAACCAAGCACAGAACAGAAAATATTGTATTTTGAGCAATAATTGTTTGAAGCGAAGTTTACAAAATGCTTTTAACTTTAACGAATTATTCATTACCTCGTAGCTATCGTTAGCAAATCTGTTAGGCCGTTGTCCAAAAGTGAATCGTTGTTTGAACTCTTTCTTGAACTTTTCCTGTAACAAATTATTTTGCTTCAACTTGTCACTTAACACTGAATATTAGAAGCCTACGAAAATGGTCAATCGGGTTTTTATCAGGATGCAAAAACACTTAAGATTTTACTTTATTCATTATTGATATTGCTATGCAGAATATGAAAGTCTTAACTCTTCACAATTAGTCAAGATTTGAATCTGTATGAAAACTAACAAAGCAATATTTCAACATTGAAATGAAAGAAAATCAAATAAAAATAGGTACTATTTCACTCAGTTGAAAACGGTTTCCGACTGGGTAATGTAGAAGTTAAGATTATAAATAGGCGATCAGCATTCAAATATTCCGACCGAACAGAGATAGCACTGTTAGTCCAGTCAGCAGAAACCCAACCATAATGTTATTCCGGCACGAATACAGTGCAGGCACAGAACAATCAGTTCAGTTTCTACTATGGTGCAGGTGTAGTCAATGAGTCTATAAAATCAAAGTGCACATTCTGATAAGGTGGTACATTCTTGCTCTTTGTAAGGTGAGGTGACTATTCTATTCTGCTCTTTGTTAGTAATTCTATACACATGAAATGCAACAACGACACACGCGACAGGTAATAAGAATCTGCCGACACAAAATACATAGTAAAGAAAATCTGAAGTTTCTCATTAAAATTTACATACGAGTATAGAAAGAACCTACAAGTAAGATGCGCAACGTTCATTATGTCCTTGAAAAGCCTTTTTAATGGAGCCTCTATTTCTTGTAGCATTTATGTTAGGATTTAAAAGTTTGGATTTTTAATATAAAATTCAATTATGGGCTTTGTTGGAGAATGACCTATTTTATTTTTTAAAGCAAAGTAAAATATGCACTCATAGTTTCTAGTAGCTTGATAAAGCACGGGCAGGGAAAAGCCATGAATAATAGTCATCGCTTCAGCTTACACGCCCATGTTCGCACACGGTAGCCTCCGGAGATTCCACTTTCTAGGTTATGAAAGTCTGGGGGATATTCCGTTGATATAGAGTCACAATTTACGACCGAATAAATATTCGAGGGATGTTTTAAATAGAGTGTAAATATTGACGTTTGTCGCGCAGTTCATAAAAAGTCGAGGCGCCTAAATTTTTCACAATATGCATCGCATGAGTTGTGGAAGAGAGGCGATTACTTACATCTATCAGCAAACATTGAAAAAGACTTGCAAAAATTCGTCGACTGACTAACGTCCTCCGTAGCTTAGTTGGTAAGAGCACTCGCCCGGATAGCGAAGGGACGTGGGTTCGAGTCCCACCGGATGACACAGTCGATTAATTTTTGTAAGTGAAATTTGATTTAATTTCGTAAAAACTTGCAAAATAATTGCTTAAGTTATAAAAATATAAAAGGTTAAGCTGATTTCATATTAACTGATGGTTAAATATTTGTAAAAATATTTCCATTGGATACATGCGGGTACATTCCCCAAGTATTGATGAAATCAAACGCCGGCTCACTGGCGTAGCAAGCACTTGCAAAAATTCGTCGACTGACTAACGTCCTCCGTAGCTTAGTTGGTAAGAGCACTCGCCCGGATAGCGAAGGGACGTGGGTTCGAGTCCCACCGGATGACACAGTCGATTAATTTTTGTAAGTGAAATTTGATTTAATTTCATTAAAAAAGATTCAGTATCTTACGCGACTGAATATGTTTGAAAGAAGAGGCTTTTCATTCATTTACGTAGTATAGGTACTTCAGCATCATCATCATCCTAGCGTTATCCCGGTTGTGCACTAGCACGCGAGGGCCCAGGGTCTGCTTTAAACCATGATTCAGAATGTGGCAAATCCAGATAATTACAGTGGAGCGACTACCATCGGACCTCCGTGCACCTGTTAACAGGGGAACCTGACCAGTTTGGATCATGGTTACACATTCAGTCGCCTGAATGTGTAGGTTTCCTCACGATGTTTTGCTTCACCGTAAGAGCATCGGTTAGTGAAACAACTAATGTACATAACTTAGAAAAAATCATTGGTACAAGCGGCATGTGGGATCGAACCCGGTACCTCCCACATGAGAGGTAACCCGCTAATAACTACGCCTAAAACGAAAATTAGGAAATCAAGACTACTTCAATTCAATTCGAAAAGCTTTTTAGTGGAAAGAACAAAAATAATTCCAATAATAAGTAGGGACAAAAAACATCACCGGAGAATAGCTTTTCAGTGCGGTAAATGGGGGAATGAGGTATTGTAAATGTGGAGTTAAAGCGATTTTTATGTTACCTATATTCTACCCCCGTAATAATAATTATACTGCTGTTACAACGCTTGAATAAATACGTCTATGGTTGTTTTCCAACTAATGATAAATAGGTGACTTGACATAAAGGAGACAAACTATTAAAATTGGCTGTGGCATATTTATTCACATTATTAGATCCGTGGCATTTATTATAAGTAAGGCGATTATTATTAGTGTACCTATGAAGTCGTAATATAAAGCCAAGTTTTCGACCTTGTGGGATGTGTGCGTGCATTTTTTCTATAATGACTTAGTGGTTGATTGTGCGAAAAAGTGTTTTCAACAATATTAAAGAAGACTTTTTCTTATGTATTTCGCAAAAATATGTTTATTCATTAAAAAGATACAACCGGTCAAAAATACTTACATCCGTACAGAAATCTTCCTTTATTAAGTCGTTATTAATTTTTATTTCTTATGAAAAAATATACTTTTTGTTGGCCTGGGTAAGTTATAAACAACAATTATAAATACACAAATCTTTTCTACGACAATTTATGACTGGTAGAGAATGGCATTAAGTCCGCCTTTTATGCAAAAAAAAACAATATATACATATAATAAAACTGTAAAACCGATGCGTCTGTACATTGAGTATTTTTACCAAAAACTAATTGAGGGTGATGTTAAAATAGTAACAGAATAGGAATCTACATTTTTTAATTTTTTTGTCTGTTCGTCAGTTTGTCTGTTTGTACACGCTAATCTCCGGAACTACTGAACGGATTTTAACGAAACTTTTTTTATTGTGTAGCTATTAAGTCTGGGCAAATACTAGGCTATAACTTATTTTGAAGATCGGAGTACCTGACGTGGAACCTTAGCAGTACACTTAAACTAAGAGAGATATGAAAGCAGCGCCCTAAGAAAAGTTATTCAGCGTGATGAGCATTTTCTATTGACGCACACAAATTGAAGGTCTGGAGCAACTAATATAGAACCCTAGCAGCTCAGCTCAACTATAAGAGATATAAATAGAGGGCCTAAGGGAACATTGTTCACCGTGGTGAGCACTTTCTATTGACGTACACAAATTTAAGGTCTGGAGTAACTGACATAGAACCCTAGCAGTTCGGCTCAACTATAAGAGATATAAATAGAGCACTTTAGGGAACATTGTTCAGCGTGATGAGCATTTTCTATTGACGCACACAAATTGAAGGTCTGGACCGACTGATCTAGAACCCTAGCAGCTCAGCTCAACTATAAGAGATATGATTAGAGCGTTTAAAGAAAACATTGTTCAGCGCGATGAGCTTTTTCTATTTACCTACACAAATTGAAGGTCTGGAGCAACTGATATAGAACCCTAGCAGCTCAGCTCAACTATAAGAGATATGAATAGAGCGCCGTTGTGAACATTGTTCAGTGTGATGAGCATTTTCCATTGACTTACACAAATTGAAGGTCTGGAGAAATTAATATCCTAAATTACTTCAGACTGATTTTCAAACTCGAAAGGTAATCCTACTGTCTCCAAGGAACGATCTGGTGACGGAAACCTGAAGAAATCGAGAGAATCCTTCAGATTTTATAGGCATGTATAGCATGTATTTGCTGTAGTAAATTAGCATTAATTTAAGTACGTACATAATTTGCTGACCTTAACGCTAAGTAGTTTGTGGATACTTTCACCACAGACAGTTTGTCGAAATTTTGTTAAATTACTTTATTATTAATGAAAGATCACAGTGAATTGGCCCTATTTTTTTATACTACTTATCACTTACTAACGGAAATTGAACTACGAGTGTAAGAATAGTCTTACTTACTTTACGTTATAAGAGAAATTGTAGGGAGGCCTTTGCCCTGCAGTGGGATACGAGATGATTCTAATTATAATAATAACTTTACGATAGTAGTTACTTACAAACCGACCTTTGAGTAGGCTAGGGACACAATAAATAAATGCTAAACCGCATTCATGTATTGCGGTATGGTTTAAGTCTGACTTTTTTCTGAACACTTATACTAAAGTTACCTATATTTTTTACAAACGAATAAAACTGCCTTCAATAAAGTAAACTAAAAAGTTTAAAAAAATCCTTTACACTTGTACTAAGATAGATATACGACAAAATTTAGTTTTAGAGTCGGTGTCACTGCCATGCAAAATTTTGTTACCAGAGGAGGATGGCGAGGTGACCCTAAAAAAATTGACCTTGATTTTTCATTTCTCTCTTCTCCTTACGACATGGTAGACTAAGAGATCATGATAGCTGGATGGCGACGGGAGCTTAAAATATTTGGTATCATCGAGTCCACGCGTACGAAGTCGCGGGCAACAGCTAGTTGTGCAATAAATAAGAAAGCAAAAATTCGCACACGGGTAGGATTTGAACCCACGGCCTTTGGCTGGGTCAAATAAATAAATTTGGGATTCATTTTTGCTTTTATTGATGTTGCTTATTCATTGTTATTCTCCTGTTTTATTCTGGAAACAAGTAATTCGATGAAATATTAAAGGTAAACGTGTGTATAGTTATATAATCAAATCAAATCAAATCAATTTATTGCAAATACAGCTACATAGCCAAGAATACTTAGTTCATTGGGGAGCCCTCGGACTCTCACTTGACCGGTTTTTTCTTAGTATCTATCATACTAGAATGGTATGTCCTAAATCCATTTTGCGATGGCAATGGAAGCCAATTTTAATGGCAATGAAGCCAGTTTTAACAGAGAAAAGAGAGTTGAATACTTACGTCTGGTTAACTCTGGATTTGTTTTTTTCCGTTACTTGTAAAGGTTTAAGTTCGTAGCTGACCACATGCGGCAGTAGCAGACGACATGTCACCGCGACGTTTCTGGTTTCTATGTATTCTATGCAAGCTGCGTTTCGCTAGCTGCGAATGGTATTTCATAGAAATACATACAGACTAGTAGTGTCGCATCGACACGTCGTCTGCTGCTGCCGCGTGTGGTCGGCTCCGAACTTATATTTTAAGTCGTCACACCATAAGAGACACAGAATGCACCCATGAATGCAATCTTTGAATTGTAAGCGACATTTTTTCGTCACTGCAACTACCGTGGAGACACAATTAATAAAATAACAAATTGATATTAGCAACTTCTACACGCATTTACATGCCCCAAGGTCAAAGACTTGGATTTCTATTGCGTCTTTATGCCTAAACAACATGAAGCAAAAAATTACATTTACTCCACCATTTGTGAGGCAAAATACCCATTTACGTGATTATTTCGGCTGCTTTGAATAAAAGGTTCGACAATCGTTTAGGTTTAGGAAAAAGTTTTGTAGTTCTAATGACAATCCCCTTTTTTGTGTTATCCTTTTGTCATTATGTAACAAACTTTGGACATAAAACAATCATCGAAATAAAGTAAAAAGATTTTACTTACGTTGTAAATGGCGTAAATAAATGGATTGTAGCAGGAGTTGCTCATGGCAAGCCAGTCGAAGCAGAAGAATAACACGTTTATGTATCTGTACCTGGAAAATGAAGCACACTTTAAAATCTGTCTATTTCCTATTTAGATGGTCAGTGGACAGTAACCAATCGTCTATAAGGGCGTTTTTAGTCATGCGGATCTGCTCACGCACGCTAGATTGAGATACATAATCTGTGATGCCAAAGAACATATCACATGTCACTGCGCTTTTGCGGGTGCTACTCGTCACAGATGTATCTCATCGCATGCGTAAGAAAATCTGCATGACTTTAAAACGCCCTAATACTCATTATTAATTAGTAATAAAGGTACTCAGTATTAAAGGTACAGTCGGCAGTACGCCAAGTTACCCATGTGAACTACGAAACAGCTTTTATTACGTAGGAAATAGAGGTCGTCTCAAGGTCAAAGTGGGGGTAGTCTGACGTGCGGGTGTACTTTGTGTCATCTAAACACTAAAGCTAAAGAATAGTAAACCACCGCGTTAAAGAAAATGTAAATATTGCTTAATAATGGATTCATTAAACTAGTCTCGGTGTTAAAAGCACTTTCGTCGAATAAAAGACGATGTAATTTTGCATCGCCGGGGGTAATTAGTACAAGTCTTAAAGCGAATTAATAAACATTAAGTAAATGAATATTCTTTCACTTGGCTTGATTGCTAATAAGAGGCTTTCATCAACATCGTCTTTTTCTTCTCGGCTTAAAGTTTTTTGCAGACACCAGTCTGGGATAGAGTTGCAGTTCGTTCCTTCTGTTTAATATGGAAAGGTATAATATGTTTTAAACCTTGTATATCATGTTTCAGGAATGAAATACTAACATAATTTTGTTATTTATATCTCATGAACCTTCTCAGACTAATATCTAGCTAATTAGTTTTTACCGAATATGAAAAGTATTTTAAGAGTAGGTTGTACCTTATCGAGTGACATGTGACATACACTATACCTGTATAAAACCTGGATAAAATCTAAGGACCCTTAATTTAGCTCACAGGTATAAATAGTTTTTACTACAACGACTAAATGTTTTTAGACAAGGTTTATCCTGAACCCTTCTATTTTATTTTGATTTATCCGAGCAACTAAGTAATTTTATCTTTAAGTATTATTAACACTCAAAACAATTGATAATTAAATTACTTACAATTAGATAATATCTATACGAACCTGCTCTGACATTATTTCCAGGAAGTTCTTTTGTCATTAAAATTCGTTACGTAAAATTGTTTTATTATAAATTTCAGTCTACTTTCATAAATAATATTAATTATCCAAGCTTTCAAGGCCAGACTTAGTTGTGACCCTGCTCTCAAACTTAATAGACTTGTCTTAATTAATAATTAAACAGCATTAGCAAATTCGTCCCTATCACAACGGTATAAGATGCCAAAGTGTTTACACTTAACACCCAACATCCTATTTGTAGCATCTTAACTAGCCTAAGTATTGTAAACGGGATCCAAATTGTTCCCAGCTACTATAACATCGTCCCATTTCCTAAGTAGGATCCTAGTTACGATGCTACAAATAGGATAGTGTAATGAATGCTTTAGCTCGCGCTGACATCCGTAAATTATTGTATCATCTTCGAATAATTAATGTACTAATTGCTGGCTTTTCAACTTGTTATACCATTATTCCATACCATTATAGCAAATGTGCAGTGTTAGTGCTCGTGTCTTGCGTGACGACGTCCAATAAATTCATCTCTTACCAACTTATCTACTAGCTACGTTGTAAATAGCCTCTTAGTCGGACGGCTCAGTCAAATTACAAAGCTATTTGGTTGAACATAGATCGTGAATGGTTGTTATACATCTGGGTTCTTAGCCCTCAATTTATCAGTTGCAATGGAATTTGGGATGAATTGAGAAATTCGTATGTATTTTCTCTACTTTTTAAGTTTTTTTTAACAAATAATAAAAATAAGCATCTAGCCCTGTTCCCAGTTTATAAACCCTCTTATTAATAACGACTTAGCCATTGATATTAAACTTGAATAAATATGAGACGACTAATTTGGAAAGATTGTCTCCATTATACCACCAATCTGTCATGTGTCAAGGACACCGGTCTCTCCGGTGGACTAATATAAAAGTTCCTCAGCCCACTCGTCCCCCGGAGGGATTTAATTTGTATAGAATTTAAAACTTTATTTCAATACTGTTGGGGGATTAAGGGGATCCAAATCAACCGTCTCGTATTTATTAGGAGGTAAGTATTTAATTCATTAAAACACTCAGGCAGGCCTGTGTATCTTCCCGCGTAAGTAGCAAAAACGTACCCACGCGCGGCGACCCCTTGGTAAGGGACTAAACAAGTTGGATATTTTTTTGAATTTCATTGCAAAGTCATACTTCTGTACGGAGTACTAGTACTTGTTCTGTGACTCAGGTAAAACTAAGTAGGCGGTTTTGTGGTCAGACAATAGTGCTCGTAATAAATATCATGTGATGCTACGAATAATGCGCCTGTGTAACACCTAGAGAGCTTAGTTAAAATCCGCAACGACTAAGCGCTCCTCATAAACTTAGCGGCTAAGTCTATGAGCGCTACCATAATGGAAACGCAGCACAGACTGGAAATAACCAATAATGCGTCCCGGACTCGATCCATGAGCTCTATTTTTGAATCACTCATATGACATTCTGTTGGCGAATGCGAAATAATTTTCTCTCAAAACTTTAATTTTGGCGTTTATTCTATCGCTCGCCTCGTGACGTGTAGGTAGGCGCACTCGTCGCGGTCCCAAGCGGTCGAGTGCAGTCGGTCGAGTCGATTAGTAGATGCGGGGTTTTACATGACGAACGAAAATCAGTAGAAATCTGCACGCAAGTGATTCAAAAATAGAGCCCCATGTAAACAAAATTGTAAACCTGCTACGATTGGAAATACGTATCCACTCGTATTTACTTACTCGTTTATAGAAGGGAAGAAAGACTGCAACAGCATGTAACTTTGGAGCGGCAGCCAGCACAGGGCGAACAGTGCTACAACCAGCACCAACATCTTGATGACCTAAACAGAGATATTTTAATGAGATTACAGCTGAAAACTTCCTCCACTCGCATTCACTGATTTGTCAAACGTAAGTAATGAAAACGTAAATGAACAGGATTGTGAACGCAGCGCAGACATTCCATGGGTTTTTATTCTGAAAATATTAATCAAACTTGTGTCTCAGATTTTATATGACTTCTCTTTTAATGGATGTTGATATTTTACTTTAGTGTACGTTTTTGTTTAGTTTAGTTAAGGTTTTGTTTTAAAAAGAGAAGTATACGTACACAACAAAGACGTATTTTTCAGATTTAAACTTAAGCCAGGGTTTAAACTTAAGTATAATGTGATATAACAATAGTATATAATTGGGTATCGCTAAACCAGGCTAAGTAATGTACATACCTAAATCCAAACTGTTATTTTTTTATGATTGCAAAGTTTAAAATTGTTACATTATTTGACAATTCAAGAGTGTCATAACCCTGAGCCGTATCTGTTGGTAATCTGTCATAATAATGTAAGAACAACAAACAAAACAACAAACTTGTGTAATAAAAACAACTTTTACCGCTTTTCGACTTGCGGACTGTTCTATTTCCGTGGTTTTATGTGTATTAGGAGTTATATTTCCGTTACTAAATCTCACTTGTTTCCTCCTAATCCTAACAACGGGCTAAAAATAGGCTAGCACACGATAATTGGAAGATAGCAAATCGTGTTGTTAACCTTACTGGTGGATGGAGTTAAACATTTTATACTCGACCGAACCAACGCGGCGGACGAATGAAATTATACTTGCTGTGTAGATTTATTTGTTTTATCTAACTCATTAATATATTTAGGTATTTTAATAATATATTTATTATAACACATACATGTGTACTACTATTATAATACCTGTCACATTCAACTAATATCGGTTGACATTGGCCGCCATGATCTGAATTCGGTTAGGACATCATTTGTGAATTATTATTCTCTTTGAACGCATCTAAATTAAGACAATATTATCTTTACAGAGTGAAATAAAAGCTTGAGCGCCAAACTACATGATGGCTTTCGCTAGGTTTTTATAAAAATGTCAACTGAGGCATGTGTCAGACTTCATCCCTTTCAGGAAAAGGGACATGAAATATGGTGCCTGTCCTGACTGATGCTATCAAAATACACAAATTGTTTTGTATGTATTTAAGTGGCGTATTTTTAGAGTTTCATACCCTAAGGGTAAAAATGGGACCCTATGTCCACTGTCTGTCTGTGTGTAACCAGGGTGTATCTCATGAACCGTGATAGCTTGACAGTAAAAATTTTCATAGATGATGTATTTCAAAAAAACAAAATAAAAATTTAAGTGGGGTTCTCATATAACAAACTTGTCTTCTGCCGTATAACAGATTAACATTCCTTAGTCAAAATTATATATACTTAGGGTCAAAATTTCAGTTTTATTTTTTGCTTTTTATAGGGTTTCCATTTAATCCAACTGTATTGTATCTAGCTATAATTCCATAGTTATAAAACCTTGTTTTAGGATTTTTATGTGCATCTATTAATTTGTGTCGGAGATTTTTTATTGACAAAGTGGCGCGTTTTTGTCTCTTTGTCAAGGCATGCGATATTGTGTAAGCGACGATACTCTAGTTCGTAAAATAATTTTAGCCTATTTTCAGATGATTTACACCCTGTCGCTGGGACTCCCTACACTCCCAACCTTTTTATTTTATGGAGGTCGCGTGCTTTTTCGTCCAGGTAGCTTTTTACGACGAGTGCTTTATTTATTAGTTATAGCGCGCTGGTTTTCCGCGGGTATGGATTAATGAATTCTAAATAATATCAAAAGCGAAAACCTCGAATTCATAATGGTTGTCTTACAAATACCATGTCATTATCAAATTGATCCGAGTAACAAAATAATGGGTTTTATTATTTTCAACTCGGGAATTCAATAAACATATCCCCGAGCAAAAGAAAATAGTTTTTTAGCTAATACGTAAACAAAATGAGTTGCTAATTAAAGTAAAACTAATATATTTCTTGCCCCGTTTACCTTTATGTTGTTTTTGTGTCTAGTCAGATAGTAGATGAGAACCCTGCACCTTCGTCTTAAGGTCGTTGCTAAGGTTATCCATGCACGTTGACTTTATAAATGTCAATGGTTCGCTTTTGTTTTTCCACTAATTTTCTTTCTTTATTTTATTATTGATATTTTATAAGTATTTTATACTCAGTTGTACCAAGTTACTTTAACCATAGAACCGAATTTACATTAGTAAACAACTTTTATGCATAATGTAATTGATTTATGCCAAAAGTTTCGTAATGTAAATTTGGGTTTCAAAAATCTGATTTTCGTTTAGCTTGTACAGACATTCTGAAAGCTGGACACAGATCAAGGTAATGGTATTTTATTACATACCTACTAGCTATAGCTAGAACACCCAACCAAAATTTTAATCACTATCTGATCAAATGTTTTAGAACGCGTTGATGACAAACATACAAATATATATTCCGACAAGTTCAAGCCATGCAGAGGACAATGTAGCACAAATCACGTGCGACTGTCATACAAAAGCCCCTTCCTAACACCACCCGTCCATCATCTAGCATGCCTCGCCTCCCACAACTCTGGCGACGGCAGGAACGTCGCGTAAAAACTTATTGGACTATTGGTTGTTATTTTTCTTACCTTCTTCTTATTCTTCATATGGTTGGCGTCTCTGCTCTCTAGTGCTGTGCCTGGCGCCCGCGCACCCCACAGCTTCATCGCCATGTGCGCGTACGCGAACGTGATCACGCAGAGGGGTATGACGTACTGTAACAACAATTTAACGTAAGCAACTAAAATATTTTGCCAAAGTTTAACAAGCCACGCCACTTGATACTTCTTGTTCAGTCAGTCTTAAATTATTAATGATCATGGTCACTCGAGCATCTAAACAAACGATATACCTCCAATACGATATGAAGCAGCCCTCACCATTTGGTAGAGTTTGAATGGAGACGTGGCGACACAGTTTATGTGGTCAGTTCAACGGGTCGGTCGGTGATCGATCTCGTGATCTTTTTATTTTTGTATTAATGACCAGCTTTTGGAGGTGGCAGATCCTTTTTACTCTCTCGTGATAAAACACTTGCACTCATAGTGTAAGACGTCGGTTACGGAGTTGCGGCGCGTCTGACAGGAGGGGTGTGGGATTTGCGTGGGGAAGCGGTAGCCGCAATGGGCGTCGCAGCCTTCTCTCTGTATATTTTTTACGTGTAAGCGTATTTTTGATGACAATTACTGTCGGCTCTCAACAACACATTTAACATCTTAATTTTTTTACACAAAATAATTTAACACGCGACGTATAAAGTATAAACATGACAACATATCATGAGAGTTCAACAAAAGACAAAAATAAAGTTGGGTGCAATACATTACTGCTCGGTCGTACCAACACAGTCATGTTTAATTTTAAGTCAGCCGGCATTTTTTAAATATTTTGTATGGGTATTCTGACAAATTAACCGTAAATCGAGGTTTACCGACAGTTTTGAAATTGTTGAACTCAATATGCTTTACAACTAAATTGCTGTCCCATATGATTCACATGGTCTGTAAGTACCCACCCACTGTAGCTATATGTATTTTTTATGTAATCTTTGAGAAATTACGGAAACAAAGATTTCATTCGTGCGCTAAAGAAGCGGTGCTTTAGTGCCTAAAACGGTAAGCTAAAAATAATATAAAGGTGGCAGACTATTTTTTGTCTCATCAGGGAAACACTGTACAACCCATAGAAAAAAATATTGTCTTATCTACTCGTATAATGTCGACCGTCCTGAAACATCATGCCAAATTTTAAGTTTCAGCTAAGACATTTACTTGTTAATTTCGCTATCAAATTAACAAATTAACTACGTAATTTGACAAATGACAAACAACTGAAACTGGTTGTGCGTTGTACAAACTTATCGGTTACCGATTTTTTGCATTGGAATTAATGTTTGGACGACACAAAAGAAAATTGTATGGTAACTAGCCTCTCGGAATTACGAGACATGCCTTATTTAGTTCAGTAAAGATGTTCATCAGCTTTCATAGCTTTCAGTGGACGGACGTATGCGGGACGACGATGATGATTTTGCAAAATACAAACAAAAAAACTGCATTAAAACCTTGATTCTAATAAATCATTTAGATAACCCTGGATAAAAGAGATGGGCGCAACCAATCCCAAATGTCTTTCCGTAAATGGAGCCTGTCATTTAGTATAAGGAAAATTCTTACGAGCTTTCCAGGACCGTAATGCATTTTTACTTTCATTAGAATTTCACTCTCTTTTATAACTATAAAAAGATTTTTTTTCTTTTTTTTTTCGTCTATGTATGTATAACACCAGGTTTGTTGGTATAATTTCATAAGCGGCATAAACATCTGACATGGCTCAATTGGACCGACATAGTTTAAAATTTGCGATCTAAAAGCACGTAATCATTTTTTTCATATTAGATATTTAGGTTTGGATTGGAATCCCCAAGGAAAACGCAAACGTGGCCGCCTCGAACAAACCTGGCGGCGTACTGTAGCAGACGAGACGAAGAAAATCGGCAAGTGGAATGAAATAAGGCGCGAAGCTCAAGACCGAACTCGATGGAAGAATACTGTGGACGCCCTCTGCCCCACCTCAGGGTCATAGGACCATAAGTCAAGTCAAGTAAGTAAGTCAAGACATTCAGGTTGTTACCTTACTTCTAACTTTATAATTATACGGGAATTCATGCGAAGTAGATATTTTTCTAAGTATTTTGTTTTCACTCCTGAAGTTTCACCGCTCATCGCCAGTCTGCCGCTGCCGCTCATGCGCGATGAGAAGTAAAAACAAAATACTTAATAGGTACGTTAATAATAAATAAACGACATAAATACGTTAATAATAATGCTTAATGCTAAACAATTACCCTCTGTCTTCTAGTTTAGGACGTGGGTTTTGTGGATTCCTGTTTATTGTCAAGTAGGTGATTGGTTATAAACAATACAACAAGAAAGTTTAAGAAGTTATGTTATACTCATTTTATGCGAATATCATATTTTTTTATTACCATACGATTATGCAACTGGAAATTCAACACACAGTCGTCGAGTCCTACACCCAATCAATCAATCAATCTTTCTATGTAACAAATATCCCTGGATATTACTTACGAAGATGAAATACCTTCAATCGAATCATGACAGAAAAATGACACTACTTATTGGATGGTATAGCAGAAGATTATTGCGTTGTAAGTTTATAGGTTGCCTGGCTGGCTATCAGCACACCCGTCGTAAAGTTAAGTTGGAGGATCATCTCGCCTCGAGTCCACTGAATGAGCCCTAGCTGCGAACTACTCGTATCGATAACCAGTTATGTTACCTTACAATACTACAGTTTCTCGCGACTTTGCCCGCGTAAATGTCGGATTTCCCACTTAATATTTGATGCTCCTTTTTATTGAGTTGCAATTGTACAGCTGCTTCGCAGAGCTATTGGTCAACACCTGTCAACATCGTAGAGTAACATCGTTGGTTGATGATTTTTGAATTGTTGATGGGTTTAGGTTATATTATTTTAACCTCTTAAAGAATAAAAATATATAATAATATAAAGGATAAAAACCATCCTATGTCCTTTCCCGGGACATCAGAAACATCTTTATACTAAATTTTATCTCAATCGGTCAGCGATTTAACTTATGAAAG
Organism: Pyrausta nigrata; assembly: GCA_949316185.1. Taxonomy (NCBI): domain Eukaryota; kingdom Metazoa; phylum Arthropoda; class Insecta; order Lepidoptera; family Crambidae; genus Pyrausta; species Pyrausta nigrata. The sequence goes on along the minus strand of OX438941.1, from coordinate 9,418,791 downwards.
GTTACAGACAGACACACGCTTTGGAATTTATAACCCTTATTAATGCTAGTGTTATAAAGAAGAAAGATTTGATTGTTTGTTTGTATTGAATAGGGTCGGAAACTACTGAACCGATTCAAATTAAATTTGGCACAGATATCTCTGTTTTGTTCAAACTATCGTTTAAGACCCTGCAAAGGACATAAGCTGCTTTTTGTCGCGATATGAAATCATCAGGGGGTGAAATGGGAGATGAAAGTTTGTATGTTGTACACTGAAAAAAAAGGGTCAACCAAACTAGTTTTGTTAGTTGAAGGTTTCGTTGTAGGGAAGTAAATTTTTGTTAAATGTTTGCAAATCAGTAAATTATGGCCTACTAGTAGCCAAATTTTGGTTTCTGTTAACCAATCATATTTTTTTTCAGTGTAAATCCGACTTTAGGCGCGGGGGAAGTCGCGGGGAATTGCTAGTTTATATTAGTGTGGCTTTTGTTCATGCCGTTAGACAAGCTTGAGCCGGAATTCAATCTTCGATTTTTATTATTTTGCGTCCGTTCATCTGTCTTTTCGAGGCCTAGTTTAATTAAGACTTCATGTAGCTTTTGAAGTCTTATCAAAAATTGACATAAATAAAAAAATTCCTTGCCTACTCGTAAGTAAACCAATTCCCAATTTGGGATAGGATGTGTCGTGTCATGTTCACGTTACTTAAGTATATCGATGCGATGCCGACACCGTTCGACGGCTGTCTCATCGGTTAAAATAAAACCGTTTGCGGCTTACAAAGGTTACAAATATAGCAAGAAAATTTACCTAGAAATTTTTTTTTCGATACTTGTTGAAAATGATTTTGGCTTAGGCACAAACCCAAGCGAGTATGAACATCAAGATTTCTATATTCTTAGCTATTTTTCATTCAACAGATATCAGGTGACAGGTGATGGGCGATGGTTGGTCTTATAAGATTTATTGCTTTATTTGACCACCAGAATCAGTCCATAAGAGATTATTGTTTCTTTTCAAATAATTAATGTCCTCCTAGCCGAATTTCGACTACGGCGGCCTATCTCAACAGAGATAAGCCAACTGTGCGGGACATATTGTAGTGCACAAGTGTGTGCGCAATACACAGGTGCACTCTCTGTTTCTTCACTCTCATAATTCGGTGAGACGGCAGTCCGACACCGTAGAGGGATCAGGCGCAGGACCAACGGCTTAACGTGCTTTCCAAAGCACGGGGGTGCTAACACCACCAACTTCCTGACTCCGGCGTTGTCTGAGTAATTTAAAGACAGAAAAACCCTACAATATCTTCATAGTTTAGGTTATTTGAGGAAGAGGCATGTGTATGGTTTGAATGTCGAATCTTTATTGAACAAAAACTTATATCTAAAGTACTAAGTAAAATATTGCTTAACTAGCACATTTATTTGACACTATGTCGCAGTCACTTAATAAAATACTATGTTACGGTACAACTAATAAATCACTATACTTCACCTCCCCTGAAAAGTACACATTACACCCCCGTGGTTAGAGAAAAAAAAATGTATGAAACAAAAGTACATTTTTTTTATTGATACAAACAAATTAACTACATATAAAACTTTTTAGTATTATTTTTGTGAGTAACAAACTCTTTATTATTTTTTAAGATTACTACATTAGGTGAAATATCCTTGACTACAACATAAGGACCACTATAAATCTTATCAAGCTTATTTCCTATTTGATTTCTTAACAATAACAGGTCTCCTTTCTTATAACTAACAGAGTTACATGTCTTATCATAATTAAATTTCCTGGTTTCTTTGCTAAGTAAAAGATTCTGCCTTGCTTCCGTTTGTGCTTTTTGTAAACGGTATTTCATTTGCAAAGGATAATCCTCATAATTATACAAAGGTTCAATCGGTACATCAAGATTGCTAGGTAATGTGCATAATTTGCCAAATACTAATTCATATGGGGTGTATTTTGTTTCAGTATGTACGGTTGTATTAAATGCGAAGCACCAGTAGGGTAACCATGTATTCCAGTCTTGTTTGTTAGACTCACATTGAATTCTGAGGAAAGCTTCTAAGTTTTTATGTGTGTTTTCTAGCGCACCTATTGTTTCGTGATGGTATGCAGTTGATTGTAATTTATTTATATTAAGAAATTTGCAAATGTTACTCATAATAGATGAAGTAAACTCAGTTCCTTGGTCTGTTAAAATAGATTGAGGCAAGCCAAATCTTAAAATAAAATTATCTACAAAACTTTTAGCTACACTTTCTGCATCCTTTCTCTGTAATGGGTATGCTTCGACAAATTTTGATAAATTGCATTGAATTGTTAACGCATACTTATAGTCAAAATTATCTACATCTAAGGGTCCTATCAAATCTAAACTAATTACTTCAAAAGCACTATTTGGAGTTGTCGTAATGACCATAGGTTCCTTTACTTGTTTATTAGTGTATTTATTTATTTGACACTGTTTACATTTTTTGACGTAATTTGTGACGTCATCAGTTAACCCTGTCCAAAAATAATATTTCTTAATATTATTTATCATCCTATTTACGCCCGCGTGGCCACTCGTGGGCAACAAGTGAAAATCATTTAAAATCAGAGTTTTATCTTCTTTATTAGTTACTCGTATAACGTCTTTAGTTACAAGAATCTGCGGTATCTCTGAAATGTCCATAAGTTTCAATAATAATTTAATTTCCTTTTCATTGTCTCTATTTTTTACAATAACGAGCTCTTCAATATTAAATCGTCTGCACAATATCTCTAATTCTCTCATCAGCACTTTCAAAGTAGATGACGATCGAGAAAATAGGTAAATACAACATTTCGAGGGCACATAAATGCAATCGCCTGATTGGCTACTAATTATTTTATCATTGCAAAAATTAATGTCATTTTTATTTGAACAAATTATAAGTTCTATTCCGTCAGAAGGTTTTTTCAGAATTTCCACAATCTTAGGATGATCAGGCCTAGAAATTACAGAGTTCTGGGTTGTCAAGTCCGTTTTGTCATTATTTCTTATCACATTATCTAATTGCTTTTGTTGTGCTCTAGTGATGACCGATACAACTTTTTCATTAAGTTGCTTTAAATCTGTACCGGGTATCGGTAAACGGGATAATGCATCTGCAGCTGCATTATCCTTTCCCGGGATGTGTTCAATGTCAAAATCATACTCTTCTAAATATAAACGGAATTTTGTTAATCTACTTGATGGATCGGTCATGCTGAACAAATAAATGAGAGGTTTATGGTCAGTTAAAATTTTAAACTTTTTACCATATAAATAAGGTCTAAAATGTCTTATGGCCCAAACTATTGCTAGTAATTCTAGTTCAATGATGGGATATCTCATTTCAGCTGGTTTCAAACTACGGCTAGCGTATGAAATAACGGCTCCGTTTTTATTAGATAAGACTGCGCCTAATCCTATTTTCGATGCATCTGTTTGTAAAACAAATGTGTTGTTATATGAAAAATCGGGATACTCCAAAACAGGTGGGCTGATAAGTGCCTGCTTTAATGTATGAAAGGCAGTTTCGCACTCGGGTGACCAAACAAAAGGTGTATTTTTCTTACTAAGACTGTTCAATGGGTATGCTATGTTAGCGAAACCTGGGATAAATCTTCTATAATAGTTAGCGAAAGCAACGAATCGTTTTACGTCGTCGGTGTTCAAGGGCATTGGATAGTTTTGTAAAACATCGATTTTCGATGGATCTGGATATATACCTTCAGAAGTGATTTTATGGCCTAAATACATTATTTCTTTACGTAAAAATTCACATTTTAAGGGATTTAATTTTAAGTTGACTTTTCGAATTCGTTCTAAGACGCTAATTAGGTTTTTGTTATGGATTTTAAGTGAATTTCCTATTACAATGCAATCATCTAAATAAATAAATGCTTGTTTGTAGTTTAACCCTGACATTGCTATTGTCATAAGCCTAGAAAATACACTAGGACTAGTTTTCAATCCCATAGGACATCTTTTCATTTGATAAGTTTTATCTGTGGTAAAAGCTGTCATTTTTCGCGAGTTTTTTTCTAATGAAAGTTGGTACATTTTATCGACTTGAAATGCTGTGTATTTTCTGCTACTTTTATCTAATGATAATTGATAGTAAGATTGCGATAAGTCTAGTTTTGAAAAATAAACACTGCCTGAAAGAGAATCTAGGATTTCAGAAATATTTGGTAATGGAAATTTGTCGTCTTGAATAACGTTGTTGAGCTGTCTATAGTCAATCACTAGTCTCCACTTTCTCTCTCCAGTTTTATCTGATTTTTTAGGCACAAGGAGAACGGAGCTAGACCATTCGGAAGTTGACTCCTCAATGATGTCGTTGTCTAACATGTCCTGAATTTGTTTTTGTACTTCGGACTTTAGAGCATGTGGTATTCTATAGGGTTTCTTATAAATGGGAGAAGTATTATCTTTTAATTTAATAGAATGTTCCATAAGGTTGGTTACTGATAACTTATCTCCTGGTAACTGCAAGACATCGGCGTATTTCGCACAGATGTTTTCAATACTAATCTGTTCCTCTTTATTTAAATATGAACTCAAGTCAAGTAAGTCAAACAAGGTTTTCACTCGTTTAACGGTTACGTTATTATCGCTAAAGTTACACATTTCGAAGGAATTCAAACTGTGTACTTGTAAAAATGAAAAATCTATAGTCTCCTCCTTGTCAGTCGTATTTAGAATACGTACTGCAATTTGACCATTTTTGGGTTTTGAAATCATTCCCGCAATGAATATACCGGGATGTGAAGTGACTTCGTTCGCTAAAACTACACAATCACTACAATAATTAGTAGGAATATACTTTATAATCTCGCACCGGGGTGGTATCGAATGAACGTACGTATTACTACCGACTATTTCGGTCGTGATTGAACACCCTTTATTTGTTAGAGTTAAGGTACATCTTTATAGTTTATAATAGCGTTATATTTAAAAAAAAATCTTGGCCTAAAATTCCATCGGCCGAACATGAAATATTTTCAAAAATATAAAACTTTTGACTAAAAGTTTCTCCTTCAAAATATATATCTAGAAAAATGTATCCTAATGAAACTAAATTACCGCTTTTACCTTTTATGGTTATTCTATCACTAATTATTCTATTATCTAAATCCGGATAATTTCTTAACCATTCATACTTAATTACACAAAGACTGGCGCCAGTATCTACTAGTAAGTTTATCTGTTTTTCCTTATCTACAAAACTTGAAATAATGCTACTATTATTATAACTTAAAATAAAATTGCTATTTTCATTAGCCTCGAAAAAACTGGTTGTTATTGGAAACGGTTTCATGTTCATTCCCGTCTTCGGTAAACTGCTGAGCGACGTGAACTTGAGGCGCGTGTTGCGATCGTGTTCCCGGCGCGCGGGCATCATAGCGGCCGCGCGCGGCGCTAGCGCTTTGATTCGGATTACCTAAAGTATACCGCGCGTTATTGTTTCCATGCTGATTACGCCAGTTATTTGATCGGTTAGAATGACACCACGTGTTAGGTAAATTATTATTGCGAAAGTTTAAGTTGTTACGGCGATTGTAATTTTGCGAATTAAAATTGATTGGGCGAGTATTAGAACGATAGGTATTTTTTTGGCTGTAATTATTATTTCGGTATGAATACCCGCGGTTTCCGCGATTTGAATTTGGAAAATGTCTAAGTTTCATGACCTCGTGTTCGGTCGACATCGAATTTTCGTCAATAGCAGTTGTAATGGCTTCTGATAGTGACGAAAATTGACGAGAAGCTATAATTGTGCTAAGTCGAGGGTCTGACAGTCCGTCCGCAAATCTTTTATTTGCAATTTTTTCATTGAGCGGACGTAGGATTTCGTACTTGCTGTCATCACAGTCGGCTTGTGCTAGGGTTAATTTAACGAATAAATTCTCTAACTCATTGCCGTATGATTCGATAGACCTGCGACCTTGTTGTGTACGTAATAATTGGCTCTGGATAGCAAACGATGAAAGTTTTTGTAACAATTTAGCTTTCATGTCTTTAATTAGAAATAGAATCTTTGGAACTTATCTCAGAACGTTCTATTTGTTGAAATACTTCAGACAAAATATACCCCAATTTACTATATTCGACTTTAACTTCTTCTAACTTTCTCAAAGCAAGGTCCGATTTTCGTCTTTCGGGACCGAGTTTAGTTAAATATTCTTTATAATATTTTAATAAATCGCGCAGCTTAATTAATTCATCTGACATAATATAAAATAAGAAATATTCACGATACCTACTATACTTATTTAATTATATTATTTACTCAATTAACTAATAAGAGGTGCTTGTGGCGCAGTGGCGGCAGCGCTTTGGTAGTGATACCAAAAGTTAAGCAACCCACGGCGCGGTCGTGATTGGATGGGTGACCATTCCGACCATTTAAGTGACGTCCATGACAAGCATCTCCGTGCTTCGGAAGGCACGTTAAGCAGTTGGTCCCGGCTAATATCTGTGGTATTAGTCGTTAAGCCTAGTCAGAGGCCCTAGGGCGGCTTCATAACTTCTGACAGTAAGGTTTGTCACTTGCCTTACATACACCCCTCCACCAATCCGCACTGAGCCCGCGTGGTGAAGTATGGCTCGTTCCTCCTCATAGTTGAGGTGAGGCCTTTTCCCAGCAGTGGGATCTAATAGACTGACTTATAACTAAAATTATTTAAGGAAACCAAGATATCAAAATGCAATACAACATCTCACTTACATAATTAAATCTTCAAAAGTACCAGTGGAGAATACGTTGACGTCACTGTAGACTGGCTGATGTCCTGGCTCGCTGACATTGAAGGCTGGCTGAAGACAATGCTGACCTTGGCTGCTATGATGGGTGGGCCGGGCTATACCCTGGACTCCGTGAGCCGGGATTTCCCTGGAATCCGCTCGAACGTGGGCCGGGCTATACCCTGGACTCCGTGGGCCGGGATATCCCTGGACTCCGCTCCTTCCAATTCTTCTTTAAGGTGCTGCAGTTAGTTCCAAGGTTGATGTGGCGTTGTTGGCCAAGTTTAAACGGTTTAATTCACGCCGTATTGTTTTCAAGGCTTGATGACGGCACTTCTTGTAGAGGTAATATGCGAGGGAAATTACCAAGATGATGAGAACAGCGATAATGAGAACTTCGGTAAGGGTCATACCAGTAGTTTTTTCAGTGTGTGCATCACCGCTGGCAGTTTGGGCGATTACTACTTGCTCTTTACTCTGTTGTTTCCCCATAATTGCTTGATTATTTTCTTGTCTTGATAGATGAAAGTTCTTCAGTTAAATTCTTGATTTGAGGTCTTCTTTATTAAATTGTAGTCTTCAAGGTCTTCTTTATTTTAAAAATCTTCATTGTGGGTTTCTTCGTTCTTCGTGCTTTTTTCTTGAGGTTCTTGAGGAAGGGTCGCCATACAATATCTTCATAGTTTAGGTTATTTGAGGAAGAGGCATGTGTATGGTTTGAATGTCGAATCTTTATTGAACAAAAACTTATATCTAAAGTACAAAGTAAAATATTGCGTAACTAGCACATTTATTTGACACTATGTCGCAGTCACTTAATAAAATACTATGTTACGGTACAACTAATAAATCACTATACTTCAACCCAACCACTCTCGGCCCGACCCAGGATTCGAACCCGGGACCTCGCGGATAGTACCCAGCGTGCTGACCACTAGACCAACGAGGCAGTCGAGTTTTTAAATAGCCCTGTATACCAACGAATAAAAAGTTGATACCCAGAATGCTCGTAAAAGTGAGACTGTACAAAAGTTTTCGAAGATTACACTTAGTTAGAACATAAGTCGAGCGATAAAGCTGTTTGCGTCTTATGTATGATCATTATTGAAAGTAAAATATTATTTTGAATAAGAAACTCAATTTAAGGAAGTACTTGGTTATTACTGTACATTCCGAATTCGAAGTTCAAACACTTTTGCAGGTGACTGAATATAAAAGTTATTTTAAAGAATGTACACAACTTATGACGTGTACGGTCGGCCGAGAGAGTGGTCTAACAGTTTTGACAAATTTTAATGTGTTAAGTAAATAGCGTTAAAAATGAATTCACGCGTGGACTTATTACCTTTTAAACAATGAAAGAGATGCACATGACGTATTAGTAATAGTAGCTGACAGAATATTTTTGCATGGGAATATCAACCTTGTTGTTTTATGACGCGCGAATGTTTTTCAACCTAAGTGACAGACCACTTTCTTGAACGACCGTACTTACGACGACAAGACATTTTTCTTATTATTTTTTATATATTTGATGGTTTGATTAATTGTATAAAATTAAATTTCAAAATTATTGAAATGAGCTATGAAACATTTGCATGCCAGCTGCTGGTAAATTGTGCGAACTTTGACTTTGTTTGTACGTACCATCATTATGTACCATTTATCAAACAAATAAATAAATCTGAATCTAATTCTACGATATGAACATGTTTATGGACGTATGGGGAAAACCTTACCTGAAATATGTACAATATCAGCCTGTAGATAGCCAGAGAGTGCGAACCAAACTCGCTGGGGGCGCAAAACGGCTTTTGGTAAAATATTCTCGTAACTGCAAGAGACAATTTAATTTTAAACTGTTGAAAGGTATGAGGCGAATTAGCTTAATTACCAAAAAAAATCTCCATGATTTTTTTCACAAAACAGAATTAATTAAGATGATTAAGGCGAGAATTAAAATTCGACCTTTCTGCTTAAATTATAAATGAGTGAAAATAATTACTAAGGGCGTTTTAGAGTCGTGCGGATCTGCTCACGCACGTGTGCACCTGGGATTGAGAATGTATCTCAATTTGGGATACATTATTACATAATCTGTGATGCGTAGCTAGCACCCGTGTGAAATGTTCTTTGGCAGCACAGATTATGTATGGTACGCCCTTGACGAAGGTTACGCCCTTAGATCCAAATAAGTTTCGCAAAAACACTTTTTATTATTAGTATCATTACTTTGCTCGTAAATAAAATAAATACCCACCGAATATACATATAAAGTACAACTCAGTCAGCAGCTAAAGGGTTCCGTATGAAATAAATTTAACTAGAAGCCTTAAATTATCTTTGTCCAACAACATTCTACTGATTACTGTGATTTGAAAAAAAAAAGTTTAAGAATCCTCGAACAATATTTTTTATAAAATTTAAAAGTACCGTTAGAAAAATTGATGCATAGGGCACCACCAGTGCGCGAGTCTGATACGCATTTGATCAATTCTGTTATCTAGCTAGATTTTTAATAAAATCTGCTGCAATCAATTTGATATGGATGAGTCATTTGGAATCTAATAAGCGGAGAGGTAATCAAAACCAACAATGGACCAATATCTGGAATCGGCGTAAGTGCTCTGCAGTAATTAAATATCCCTTCAATTAATTACCTACTTGAGGTCTTTGGAGTTCTGTTTACATTTAACATAATTGGTTTGATGTGTACTTACTAGAGTTCGTTAATTTTGACTTATCGTAAGACGATTAACATTTTCAACAAAACCATAGCATATAAATAAAGAATAACTATTTTTGTGGTTATACTTACAGGCTCTAATAAACGCATATTTAATTAGTAGCTATGGCACCGTTCCAGTGTTCAGATAAACTTTAAAGTACAAAGAACGATTTGTATAGTGCAAATCGTAAAACAATTGACTGATATCGTCGAGTATGGAGAAAGTAGTGAATATAGTATACCTACTTAATGAGTTTTTAATATAAAAAGGTGCTGTATTTGAGCACTAGAATTACCTTCAATTTCACACGTTTATTTATGGTCTTATTTACCACCAAGGGCTCATTCACACGAGATCCGTTATTGACAATTCGTCAAAAAACACGGTACGTCATGACGGAAGGGCATAATGCGTATCTACGCGTAATTGCGGATCTTGATTTTTCACGATTCGTCAAAATACCAAAGTTGATGTTTACATTGGTTTCGCGATTCAAAGTTCAGTCCTGGAACTCTTGGATGAACTTCCGAATACGAACAACACTTTATGAACTTTGTGTGTTTTGACGAATATTATTTTTAAATGATGATACGTGTTTTAAGACTTATTCCTCATTTTTCTTTATCCATGATGTGAACTCGGGCATTTAAAATGCATTACCGCCGTCAAAATTATAAACGAATCGTGAAAAAGACGATCCGTCAAAAACACGATTCGTTCTCGTGTAAATAAATACTTAGAAATCATATTATAGTCTATGTGAACTCTTGTAAACTAATTCTACCGAACTTTATAGTCTAGAACAAAATCACTTTTTCACAACCTAAATCCACTTACCTGGGTCTTGTTCATCCACCATGATAACCACCCATGACATGGCCATGGGAGCCGCCAATGATAGTGCAAACAACCATATTAGCACTATGATTACTTTGGCGATCCGCTTCGAAGTGTGTGCACTGAAACAGACACTTAATTTAAGCGCAATCAATGAAATATTAGTTAGTGGGAAAAACTGGTTACCATAATCTAGTTTCCGTTTATGCTTGTTTATGAAAATTAACACCATCTATGCACTTTTCAGCTTATTATTCCTAAGCTTTTTACTTATTAATACCGAGGACTTTATTCATTGAAATTCAGCCATAACCGATGAATTGTGCGATAATCGTTTTTTTAACCTTTTCTGGACGTTTTGTCCACCTGGACAAAACTCATACTACATTGTAAGTAAGTAGTGGTTTTGAGTCGACCACAGAACAGAAAAAACGAGTAAAAATAGCATCCTCGCCTATTAGTATGATAACCAGTGTAACCAAACTAACACATTTGTAAGAATATCATATTATGATCCACACAAAAAATATTGAGTTGTAATTGGTAATTTTTAGCGATGACGAAAGAGCTTAAAACACAAATTCAATTAAACGAGTCCCATCTTTATTACTAAGATAATAAGATCCTAAGTTGTGCTTTCCTGATTCTAATGTGCTTTTATATTTTGTTATTCTACTCCCTACTAGATGTCACTTTTTGACATGTTTTTCCCTATTACGATGCATTAAGGTCTATAATTGTGGCTGCCGCTCCTATTCCTTGCTTTTAAGTATCAAATAGTTTTGCCACCCAACGCCAGATGCAGAGACAAACTACAGACGTTTCCTGTCAAAATTAAGGATGGGGTATACACGATAAACTAAACAAAAAGTATCGATATAGCTAGATACCAAATTTTGTCCCGAAAGTAAAATTTATGCCTACATAGGCATACTTATATATTTATGCTCTCCCTTTTTCATCTTTATGTTTATAAAACGAAGTACTGTTCGTTACACGAGTTATTACTCTAATTAAACTGAAACTTTTGCAACGATTTTGATTTGTAAGATCAGTCTTCGCCCCGATTATCACATAAAAACTAGGTTTACGGGGTGAAAATATATTGTATGAGAATTAGACATATGCGCGGAGAAAGGAATGCGAAATAAATGTAGGTTCTACCTACTTATTATTTAGTTATATAAAACAAAGTCGTGGCCGTGTTAGTTACACGAGATATTACTCAAAAATTACAAACTTTTTTATGACTAAGAGTGGAGACCACTCTCCGCCTCGATTGTCAAAAAAACTACGTTTATAAGGTATAAATGGAAAGTGAAAATAAGAATGAGAATCCGAAATTTGCACGGACGAAGAAATTGCTCGTGTTAGTGTAAATAAGTATTGTTAACCCCCGACGTAAAAACGAGAGCGTGGTGAGTTATAAGTTTGACGTGTCTGTCTGTTTGTAGCATCGTAGTTCCCGAACGGATGAACCGATTTCGATTTTGTTTTTTTGTTTGTTTGAAAGATCGGGATTATTCGGGAGTGTTTTTTACAACTCCCTCAATATGGGTATCAAATGAAAAATACTATACGATATTATGAATTTCAAAGAAGCCGCAATGGCCGCCACCACAATGCATTTTTTTCACAACTCCTTCAATATTTGTTTCACTATGAAAGGCTTGATAAGTAAGGTGCAATATTCGGTTCGTCGGTTCCGACGGAAAAAGTCGGTTCTGGCGATTAAAAAAATTATATTATACATTTTTTAAAACCGCCAACGCAACAGAGAACCCTCGACGCGACATTATAACGCCCAACCTTATCATGTCGTAATATTTTTGACTTTTTAAATGTTCGCTTTCTATGTCAGACGGACGGACATGACAAAATGATAAGGTTATTGTTTTGTCATGTCCGTTTTGTCTGTCTGTCTGTCCGAGGTTTTGCTAAGAGACCGTTAGTACTAGAAAGCTGGTATTTTGTATGTAAACCAATTACGACGACAAAGTAATGAAGTAAATTTTTTTTTGGGTGAGAAGTGTGGGCATTGAGTAGGTATTTAATGGAGAGAGCATACACGGCCTTCCCCTATAGCCAAAAATGTTGACCATATAGTTTGAGTGCTTATATAAAACTACTTGGTCGTGACCGTTTAACAGAATCTATTTTCTATTCTATTTTCTCAATGAGTGTGGGGTATCTTTGAGTAGGTATTTGAAAATGAATTGGCAGTTTCTAAAACAATTTTTCGATTTATTGCTACATTTACGAAATATAAAACTTTGAAGTGCAACTTTTTGGTCCAGTAACGGTCCTAAAAAGTTTTAAAAAATCGTGATGATAGTACATTTAATAATCTTTAAAGGAAAACTATAGCGATTAAGATAACTTTATTAATTTAGCAGTAGGTAATATTCGTAGAACTTGTGTGTTGGATAATTTTGTACTAAATTCAAAATCCTTCAATTCTCTTAAGTGACTAAGACGAAGTAGATACGAAACTCTTAATGCGTGAGTCCGATTCGAACTTGGCCGGTTTTTCTTATTATGGATTTACGGATTAATTTCACAATTTATAATTTAAAAAAATAACCTGATGACACGTAGCGAATCCTTTGATAATTAATTAGTAACCTAGCAGTAAAGTAATCCGTGAATTGTGTTGAAAGTAGTGAGTAGTATGAAAATAGTTCCGATTCTTTTTAAAATAAACTTATCGATATTTAACGTTAAAATATCGCATCCCTAAATGAGTAGCGTGTGGAATTAATACGGAATCAGGTAACCGTACAAAATGTAGTTTAGACCTTATCACCATTGTGGTGGATTGGTTTTAGATTGTAATTTTAGCCGATTGCTGACAAGTGCAAATTTTCCAATTTCTATTAAAATAACGTGAAAAATTACTTAATTATGGTATGTCACTCCTCTTTTTGATAAATTTGTTGTTTTACTGTTGTTATTCCACACAAAAATTGTACAATTCAGCGTTTTTTAAGCTTTTCGTCAATGTTTGAAGGCGTCAGCATCCTGTCGCGACTGTCGCCGACTAAATCGCGTGAATGGGGGCGGGGACATCACATGCGCTAAGCTCATCGCATTTGAGATACGCGGATCACGCCTACTTACGATTTCTACTTGTTTTTTCTGTTCTGTGGAGTCGACAATCAACGATCAAAGAGGTCTAAAGTTAGTATTTCAGTAAAGCTCGAGTCCAAAGTAGCATATGATATTTGAAACTATTGCCTTGACCAGTTTAATAATGTCCTTATTAGCTTCCTAGACTCTAGAGCATGGTAATAATTTGTCATGTCACAGTGAACAGTTTAGCAGCGCGCAGTTAAGCCATGTCAGGGCATTGGAGCCGAACAATTCCGCACTGACGTCTCTAGGCTCACGCTGAACATTAATCAGCTGAATACTCTTCGTCTGATTGCGTTTCATGGGTCGGAGAACATTATCATGTCAATATTCTACATGGCGAAATGTTTGTAGTTACGACTTTTCCACTTAGTGCACGCTCAGCGCGGTTGCCCGTACCTCAAAAAACCCCATGTATAAGAACGGCGGATATAAATGCTGCTGCTTCAGTACTTCCCACCCATCTAATAAACAAGTGTCTGCTTTCTTTTACGAGTGAGGCAATAAAAGAGCAAGAACGAATAATTAGACGATCTCCGTAGCCGAGTGGCACGCATTGAAATCCGGTGATTTCAAGGTGTTGCCATCTATGAGGTCTCGGGTTCGATCCCTGGTCGGGCCACTATAGAAATTCACATTTTCCTATATTGTCTCAGGTCTGGGTGTTGTGGTTGTGGAACCACGGAACGATAGTGGTACATACCGTTGTTTCAGATTTTCCTTTACTTTGGGATCTGAGCTATGTATGTGATATTGTCCAATATTATTATATTATAATATAATTTATGAAGTAAATAAATAAATAAATTCCATTGTTCGAATGAACCGGTCACATTTTCAACTCTAGTAATTTAATTTTACGAAATTGGAAATACCACCACATTACTGCACATTTTGAGTTATCACAATTCGAGAAACTCAAAATTTATCCGCACAGAGGAGACGGGATAACAATAGACAACTTTTACTGCGCAACACATTTTCTGTGTTGGCCAATATAGCTGGAGTTATCGTTCTTGGTAGTACCTACCTACCTACAAGGAAAGTTCTAACAAGCTGAAATGGATAGCTGTTTCAAGTTATTTCAGGTTTGTTATGACCTAATTGTTACAAATGTGTTTGACGATATAATAAACGCAGATTTCACAAAAGTCAGTAGCCAGTTAATGTCGTTTTCCTTTCGTTGCTAGTAATTTACATGTTACATCTATCTGGAAACAACAAAACAATAGGTAATGTAGTAGATTTAGTAAGTTAGTAGTAAAACGTGCCTTCTGGGACAAGACATCATTTTTCAAGTCACAATTGGGGTTTTGCCATTTCTGACAAATAGATCTGATCACGTCGTACAGAGGTCATAAGTAAATAAATGTATGAGAGGCTACAAATCGATAAAAAACACGAAAAAAAAATAAAAAAAACAACGTACATTTCCGGTTCAGAGGTGCTACTACCTAACCCGCATTTTTTTTCAGCCGTATTCGGATGTCACTAATGCCAACATACTACGAGCGAGCGTGATGACTATAAACGGAAATACGGATATACGGACTAAGTATTTAGTCTAATATAATATGTGATATTATTTATGGTTTAACTAAATATTCTGCTTACTAACTACTAAGTTACTAAGTTAATCCCACAAAATGTTGATAAAGATTTTTCCTTGTCCCCGAATAATTATCAAAATGATATTTATTTAGTGGTAGCGAAATTCGTTACTGAGGGTTTTCTGCCTTGAAATAGCTCAGATACAGCTCAGAAGTCAGGAAGTTGGTGGTGCTTACACCCCCGTGCCTCGGAAAGTACGGTAAGCCGTTGGTCCTGCGCAGGACCTCTCTTCGGCCACGTCGGATTGCCGTCTTACCGAACTATGAGAGCGAAGGAACAGAGAGTACACTTGTCTATTGTACACTATATTATTATTACTACTATAATATCTCCCGCACAGTTGGGTGATATCTGTCGAGATTATCCGCCGTAGTCTAAATTCGGCTAGGAGGAAATCAACAGACATGGTGAAACCAATGATAATAATCAATATTTTCTTTACCTAAATAAAATACCGTGATATTTTATTAAGGATTTGTCGAATTGACATTTGTCGTAAAGTAATGCTCTTAATATTACTAAAAGAGTTACTAAAGTACGAGATTACCCCAAAGTCCCTTTACAAGTGACAAAATGGTACCAAGTTTATTATCTTAGAAACATGATTTTGGACTCGAACCAAAGAAGGCACTCAAGTAAGATTAGATAGATAACATATTTTTTCATCTACTTACTTACGTAAACAAAAAAATATATTTATTAATTTATTTAGCAATGGTTTACGTTCTAGGCAAACTGACCTTCAACTAATGTCACAGAATATGTAATACCTAGTATTGCTAATGTTGCGACAGAAAAAAATGCTAAAGTAATATCCATAATTGCATGTAGCCGATACCCGGTGCATTTGGCGATAGCTTACCTAGCGTAATAAAATTAATAGGCGAAACGCGAAAGTGATATTTGTTAAAAAGTACTAATACCTACCTTAGCTTGATATTTAAAGGTAACATGCATTTGGCCAAAATATCTCATAAAATTATAGATCATTCAAAGCGCAGTTAATTAAAATGCTTAGATGAGCGAGTCCAAGTTAAAATACCACTGTACCTAGCTGAATAAAGTGATACTTTAAGTCGTAGCGGCACTGTTAAGTTAGCAAATTTAGTAGGTACTGAGAACAAGATGTAAGATTATACACAAAACCGTTCGTCATTTTCAGTCCAATTATTATTTAAAACAAATGACGTATTTTTAACCCCCGACGCAAAAAGAGAGGTGTTTTAAGTATTATAACGGGTCTGTCTGTGTACCTATCTGTCTGTGGTATTGTAGATCCTAAACGAATGTACCGATTATCGATTTGTGTTTTTTGTGTCATAGACATAGATTATATCTCGAGTATTCTTAGCCATGTTTTATAAAAATCGGTCCAAGATGACCGCCGCCATAAAATGACAGATTGCATATTTTTTTACAACTTCCTCAATATGGGTATCAAATGAAAGGGCTTGACTAGTACAATACTATACAATATAATAAATTTTAAATCCATTCAGAGCTTATTTTTTGTGACGGGGATTTAATTTTTTTTCATTTTACTTTATATTACAGAGTCGGGATCGGGCAAAGTGTGGAACAGCTCGGACTGAGACCCTTGACCAACGAGCCCCTGACGTGCTTCATGTTAGTGAATGCCAGAATCTTTATTTAAATGTTTTATATCAGCGTTAAAACTTTTTGTTGTGAATTTTTTCCGCAACTTGATTGATACGCAGCTCGGATTCAGTTCGGACGTAGTGCGCAAGTGTTCATACAAATAATACTAAGGCTACTTCGGTCCTTCAATTATCTTCTTCGGGATGTAGATTCACGGATGACGTAGAGAAATCTGATGGCAAAATCGAATCTATTGCGTCAACTACCATACCAACGAACAGTTCTACTACGACTACGCCCGACCGCATTTTTCGCACGCATTTTCCGCACGGACTATCTGTCTCGGGTCGAATGTAGTGCGAAACCTTTCAACTTTTTTGCGGTAATTATAGTCTACTTACTACTATGACAATAACTGAGTGTATTGGCGCTAAAGCATAAACACTAACTACTAATGAGATTCCCACAAACAGCTTAGTTACCAACATTATTAATGATACACGTGCTGGTTAATTCGGTTGGGTAATATGAGCGTTGTGTGCTTGGAAGTAATTTATTGGAAGGCGAGGCGATAGCAAACACCAATGATGCAAGTGTGCTTATTTGGCACAGTTCGGCAAATGTGACATAAGGTAGCCAGAAATGGAAACAAACATTCGCCGATTCTCTCTACTCTGTGACAGTTCGGTGTAGCGCCAACAAAAGTGTAGACACATAATTTACGCTGTATTGTACATTTGTGTTGGTTGGTTCTCAGTGTGTTTGGTAACTTAAATCAACCGTGCTATAATGCTCAACTATCCTGCGGTCAAGAGATGTGCGAGAGGCGAGGCATGCTAAATGTCATCGAAGACGTGTGTTGTTGCGGGGAAGGGGATTTATGACAGTCGCCTGCAATGGTCTTGTGTCGTCTTTCAGATGTGAAATTCTGTGTTTCAGATTGAGTTACGCTAGAAGTTAACATACATCTTGAAGTTTAGTTGCGCTCAGGTGAGGCAAGTACCAAACAAACCTGATCACTTTTTGGGCAGGAACCTTGAAGCGTCACTTAGTTAACCTGTGTGTATAGGTATGTTCATTATTATATGGCGTGACAGCTTAACTACCTATTAGGCATGACACCGTCATCTTGAAATTAAAAGTAAGTAGGTATGTGTTTTTTTTATACAACATTTACGTAAAATATCCATTTAGCGTGTCAATATTTACATCGTAGAAAGTAAAATTCCACCCTAAAACTAATTAATTAACATCGCAGCTTCATTAGCAGGTAACTGACAGAGATAATTATGTTTACTTAATAAAGTGCACGATTCACACTTGCCCGGTTTTTTTAGGTTTGAAGCACTAAATTATATTAACGACAGACAAAGTAGGTAATTATCTACCAAAATAAGTCGATTTATCTTGATTTTAAATGCTGTTACAATGTCTGGGCCAGTTATGGGACATCTCTTTTCGGTTACAGCGGCCAATTCAAAAGGGTTATCCATACCAACTACGCGAGAGATATTATAGTGCACAAGTGTATGCGCAATACACAGATACACTCTCTCCTTCCTGCAATATCATAGTTTCGTCAAATGGCAATCTGACACAATATGACCATCAGGAACATACCTATTTAAATATTTACCCGTCCTCAATCCATACTAATATTATAAATGCGAAAGTGTGTCTGTCTGTCTGTCTGTCTGTTATCTCTTGGCGGTTAAATCTCTGAACTGATTGAAATGAAATTCGGTGGGGAGATAGTTGAGACCCTGGAAAGGACATAGGCTACATTTCGTCGCGATATAAAAATATTTAGGGGGTGAAATGGGGGATGAAAGTTTATATGGAAAACCAACTCTTGCAGGCGAAGTCGCGGGGAACCACTAGTTGTAAATAAGTGAAACAAATATAGCTCACTAGCAAACACTCACTGTTATGTAAAGACCTGCATAACAATCATTAAAAGTCTTGACACAGCCCTTACAACTTTTTAATAGCCAAGTTGAACACTAAAGTTCTATTAGTGCGGGTCAGACTGTCGTTAGGATGAGACCACCACCTGCTCAGTATAAAGGTTAGGTTAACGATAGTAACTTTTGAGACAGCTGGTGGTTAAAAACTTACATGACTAATCGTTCACATTCATTAATTACAAACTTAAACTAAAACTAATCAAACAACTTGTTAGCGCAGAAAAATATGTATTTATACTTTTGGCTTTCAAAAACAAAAAGAACCTGCGCGAGGCATGATAAGCGAGTCAAGACATTTACCTAAAAACGTTACTATATTTATTTATTCAATTAATAAATATAAAACTTTTTAAATGAATATAAGCTCATAATGTAATGTAACGTATGTTCAGGTATGGCAAGTATATCAAGATCGCTAAAGTAATTCATATTTCATGAAAAATAGCAAGCATCCTCTGTTTATCCATTCATAGAAAGTTTCCCATTGAGTGCTATATATTTTATCTTATTTTAAAATGAGCTATTCATTTTTATTTTTAGTGTTTTATGTCTACGGATTCCCTCCGCATACACCGCTACGTTCTATGATAATTTGAGCTGTCAATTGAACCAATTAGATTACTTCTTCTTCTTCTTTTCTTATGTGACGAGTGAACATAAGTCTTCCAACTGGGTGTACTGTTCCACCAAAGTCATGTGTGAAACATTGACAGTCAAGGGATTTTACCATGATTTTACATAAAGAAATTATAAAACTCAAACTGCCTGTTATGTAAACTTATTTAACCACCTAAAACAAAAAAGACAATACAGTATATAGCTATTATAATACAACATGCATTTAGTGGAGATATAAGGGAAACCTATTAGATTATTCAGACTATAAACGGTATTTGCAGATATGTATCGGGCGGCCGGTAACGACTACGAAGAAAATAACATGCTATAAATGTAGATCATAGATTAGCTATTTGTATGTAGACCTACTAATATAGGTTTCTACATACTTCCTTACTTTATGCTTAGAAAGTATCGATTTTTGTAATAGATGTTATAGTAGAGTTTTTAGTGACATGGTTTGTATGGAGAACCTTGCTGATCTTCAACAAAGGAAGCCGCTTGGCAAAGACGTACCTGGTGGTCATCTGAGCTGATTTAGCCCGGTACCCACGTGGCACCTCCCTGCAGGTAGCTGGGAGGTGCCACGCTATCAATCATGTACATGTATAAAAAAATCATGTACGTCGCGCGGCGGAGCTGCGAGCGGCGGGAAAAGTTTGTCGTTTGGATAGGATTTGTCACATACTGTTTAATTATGACACTGATTGATTATTAAAAGTGATTTTATACCTCAAGATGGTACTATTAAAGGTATACCCAGTAAATATTTGTACATAATATCACAGAATATATATTTAATAATATTCAAACAAATGTTTTATTAATCACTGACAACTATAATTCTGTATTATTTTATTTTGATCATTTTATTTAGTACAAATTGGTAGTTACTAGTATTCACATAATATCCCTACCCTACCATCACTAAACTAAAAAAATTGGTAGGTAATTGGTGTGTTTGTAAGTACAATTTATTATTTTTAGTACCCTACTAAAATAATAAATTGCACTAACAAACACACCAATTTACCTACCAAAATTTTTATTACAGAACCGCCCATATTATAACAGCATACTATATTATAACATAACATATTACAATATTATAACAGATACTGCAGTGTCTACCTTGCAAAGTGTTGTCGCCCGCACTGTGCCCGTACAACAATATAAAATTTTATTGAATGATTTTTAACCGCTGCAACTTACACAATTCAGTTCACCTTAAAAAAAATACATCAACTTTATCAGGTCATTATTATTACTCTAAACGCAGTCAACAGAACATGGGAGGATAGTAGACATTGGTTCTATAGTTCCCATATAATGCTCTTAATACAATCGCTTGCAAATTATCTGCGGTTTCGCAGGGCGTCTTATGGGAGACAATTAACATCTCTAGGACCGCCGACATCTTCATCAGTCGAGAAGCATCAACAAGAGGAAATCGTCTCTACTTATCAGACACCATCGTTTTGCTGCCCGCACCTGGCCACCCCCGCACCTTTAGTGGCTGAGCGATTCGTTTGGACCAGCACTAACAAAGATTGCCTCGCCTGCCAGCGCAGCAAGCTTCATAACGCTGCTCGGCAAGTTCCCCACTCTAACCAAGCGTTTCCGTCATATCCACAATTCATAGACATCATCGGCCCACTTCCTCGCGGCAAGGTTTCGAAAATTGTTTTTTAAAGGTAGATTCTCTAACTGGCCTGATGCTTTGCCAATCCTTACAATAATGCGGGTGAAAAAATGCGCAAAGGCATTTTCCAGAGTAAATCGCTCTTTTCGGTGGTCCATCTCTCGTTACGAAAGTTACCGGGCGAGTTCATGGCTCCCTCCCGTCTTTGCTACACAGCTGCGTAGAGATATGGCCTGATTAAGGCCAACGACTGCTACCTCACATCTACCACTGACTGACTTTCTTGTTCAAGAACTTAAATCAATCCTGCAAGGACAGGCATGGAATCGGGCTAGGCAAAAATATGCTTAGGCTGACTCGCTCCGATGCAGTTACCTTAGAGCGAGACGGTGGCGCTATAAGCGACTCCTGTCTCTTAGTAGACCTAGAATCGATGGGCTGGGAATCTTGGCAGTCGCATGGGCGAAAGGGATGCTTCATAGTTGCAAGGCATCCTCTCAAGTGCTGTGCCCGCATTATTAGGTGCGGTTAACCGCTGGGACGGCAAGTGCATGCGAACAGCGATTTTTCGTCGTTTAGCACCCTGACAAACACTCGTAAAGTTTCCGTGTCGGATCCTTTCCGAATTCGAATCGGAATGTCAAAGCGTATCGGATCCCATCGACGGCGTTTGTCAATAGGGTTTTCGAATCCGTTCGGAAAGAAGGTTTTGTCACTCGAATACGGGAACGATCCGAAGGGTGCTGATCCCTTCAGCGGCCTGAGTGAGAGAGACTTCGCAGAGGTTTTGGTGGTACTTGGTCACTCGCCAAGATCCTACATAACCTGTTCCCATTCATAGGGAAGCCTATAATAAAGCAACAAGTGTGTTTAATACATTTCTTCTGCGGAAAATACTAGGTTCACCAGCTGTCTGACATTTTCCGTATTCAAATAGTAGTTAATTTTGACACCAATTCCTATTTTTCAATCCATATGCTAAATCTATACGATACGATACGCATTCTAATACTTGCTTCACTTTAAATCATAAGCACTAACTACCTACCTATAAAGCAATTCATTTTTTTAGGTATTTAGTTATAATAAAAAAAATATATATAAATATTTAAGTAAAATAATAAGATAAACTTTTATCACTGAGCTTTTTTAGTATTTAGCTAACCTAACTTTTGACTCTTATACGAGTATGTACCAATTTTTAAGCATAAAATAATCAAAATATGCCAGAATTATGGTTGTCAGTGTCAGTGTTCGAATGTTGTGTACAAATTATTACTAGATAATCCTTTAATAATACAATCTTGAGGTATAAAATTACTTTTAATAAGCAATCAGTGTCATAACTAAACAATATGTGACAAATCCTATCCAAACGACAAACTTTTCCCGCCGCTCGCAGCTCCGCCGCGCGACGTAAATGATTTTATTTGTCATGCTTATAAGTCAAAACTGTTAATAAAGTTTATGTTTATATATTTTAGATAAACAGGGCTATTCAAACGTATTTTTTTATAAAAGATTAACTCGTATTTAAATTGTGAGAATCAATTTTATAAAAAAAAAAATTTCAATCTTTTTTTATTTTCGCGCTATACTCGTTATTTCTCTATGAACGAGTGCAAATGTTGTTCAAGAAATGAATTTTTCGTCCTTGAATTATACGGAAATGATACTAAACACGACCTATTTGCTAAACTTTTGGAGATATGGACGTGAGAGTGCAGCAAGGTAGACGGGTTTTTTCCTCCCTCCCACCAGCTACCTGCAGGGAGGTGCCACGTGGGTACCGGGCTAAATCAGCTCAGACGACCACCAGGTACGTCTGTGCCAAGCGGCTTCCTTTGTTGAAGATCTGCAAGGTTGACGTCACTAAATACCCTATTATTAATGGTTTTATAAACGACTGTCATTTTCGTGATGCTGGTTTGGCTGCGACAAGTGCCGAAAATTAAAAAAAAAAACAAGTACAGGCAGATCGACTTCCGGTACCACTTTGTGCCGTTTGGAGTCGAAACACTGAGTCCGTGGGATCCCATCTCTTTTTTCAAAGAGATTTCCAAGAGGCTGGTTGACATCAGTAGTGACCCAAGAGCTGGCAGATACCTTGCTCAGCGTATAAGCATTGCTATCCAGCGCGGTAATACTGCCAGCATCCTGGGAACCTCCCACAAGGACCCTTTTTATAATTTTTGTTTTTCTTTTGTATTAAATAACTTGTCTTATTTTTTTATTAACAAGGTGTATATGTATATATTACTGTCATATAATATTCAATTGGTGGTGGCATCATAATTTTGAGAAAATAAATAGTTTCAACTATCACACCAGTTAAGTACCTACTTACCTAGTCCTATCCAAATTAACCGTTAGCATGAGCTATGGTGACTAGAATAGTAGGGGAGCCCAGGATGCTAAATCGGGATTTACTCGAGCGTCGAAGAGACCTATTGGATTGCGAAGCTTAGATGATAAGAAGAAAAAAATGACATATAATATATACACTTTCATAGGTGGGGGGAGCGGCTATAAATTTTCAATAATGTAAAAAAACAGTTCCATGGACATACTCAAGCGCGTCAGATATTAATAGCATCCATGTCCTACGTTTTTTGGAAAACATACTTATGTTAATCTGTTTGTTTCCATGATGGGGGTGGTCGCGCGTAAGGGTTGAAAACGGAAAAAAAAAAATATCGAGCGGGTCAGATTTTCAAAGGGGATGTTAAGTAAACCTAAAAGAAGGCTTTTATGTAATAATCTGACGATTTGGATGTGACCTGAACTCGCGGCCATTATTAGAATGTGCAAAAAAAATCGTCATTTTGAAATACTCGAGCGCGTCAGATTAAGATATATATGGTTCATTTATATACCCTAAACGTGCTGTCTCATAATCTGACGATTATTTGGAGGGATTCGCCTAACCTGACAATGGAAATATTTTTTTTTGTTTTTTTTTCAAATCTTTTAACTTAACAAATTAAAGAGCTAAAAAAATTGCATGCAATTAAAGCAGTATATATTATTTGAAGTACAAAACTTTTATTTATGAGAAAATAAGTATAAAAAAATTTTTTTTTTTTGAGAATACTTTTTTTTAAGAGAAGTACCTACCAACTTTATTTTGCCTATAACTCCATCCTCCATTCCTCTTCCCCCATCATAATGCAGCAGAAAACTAGCAATTTTATAGGTACACAAAGTTGCGAGCCTAGCTTTTATTTTAAAATAAATAAACAAGTCATGAAACTGGAAAAAATGAGCCTGATGGCGCGGCATTTTAATTATTTTTACCTTATATTATTAAGATCACAAATATATCAGGAGCTTCTAATTATTATACAATAAAAATGATAGAAAATAAAACATTTATACGAACCACATTTATACCACAACATAACGCAAAATCCTAAAAATGATAAACCGCAATTAATTAAAAATCACATATTTCATTTACTCTAAAACACGATGTGGTTATAATTTTATAGTTTTAGATTAGTGTCAAAATTTACTATTTACTAAACAAATAAACAAAACACGAAGAAAATATTATTTGACCTTACGATTTTTCTGTCAACTTGTTTTAGTAGGGATAGCGCTCGCGTAATGCGCACGTGTTATTTTTTGCTGCTTTGTTTATAAAAAAAACTTTTGGAGTGGTTATATCGTGTTTCAGAGATTGTAATTTATGTAATTGTTTCCTGATTGTGTAAACTTTGCTGTGGAAGTGTTATTTGAGTGCTAGTGCATGGGCAATCAGTGAAAAAATGTGACGGTATAAAACATTTTTTCGGTGGGGGAATTCGAGACTGGGTCGATCTGACAAGTACACAAGCCGCCGTTTTTGAATTCAAGGTCAAAATCGTGTCACGGGTTAAACTTTATCGATTATTCTTCCTTACTTCGGCTTACGGAAATCGTCAGATTATATATTATTTGTGCACGTTGAATTATTACCTTCAAAATAAAAAAAAATTTAGCCACGCTCGAGAAAGTCGAGATGACGTTTTTTTTACAAGTTTGTAACCCACCTACTTCTTATCGTCAATCGAAAATTGTCAGATTCGTGGAATATACACTTTTTAGCATATAACTAACTTACCCTACCTTAATCTGACGCGCTCGAGAATTTCAGATGATCAATTTTTTTTACTAATCTGATTCTTTATCCTTGACGCGCGGCCACATATACGGGGCTAATACTTGGTGGAGGTATTTAATAGGGTACTAGGTTCCTCCCTGTATGTTAATCTGCCGCGCTTTAGTAAATCCCCAAATCCCCTCTTGGGCTCCCCTACTAGAATAAGGAACTACTTATAGTACTTATATATTACTTTTAAAAGCATCTATGACTTAAGTAACAAATGTTCGTGCTCAATTATGTCCTTTGTACAAATAACGTACTTTGAAATACATACTATATTTGGATTTCTTTCGCACAAGATTACCAATTTGTGCTCTTTGATCAGATACCAAGATTCTTAATATGAGTCATAACATGCTATCTTTACAGTACTTTTTTGTAGAACGCAGCGCCCAATGGGACATTTGTATTGTTTCACTGGCATTTTAATGGATCAATTTGGCCCATAAAGCCTTATCAAAGGGGGTTGCTAGCAGTTTGTTTCGCAAGTATCATAATTGACTAGACTGGAAGAATAAATTTCGAAGAGTCAGTATATTGTTTCTACTAAAACTACATAGATAAACCATAAATAAATTTTGAAAGCGCTGATAATGATAGGTAACTTATAATGATACCACCGCCCTGAAATTAAACGAATTGCAAACAATAACTGCTTCAAGAACTAAGTCAACTCTAAAAAAATATTAATTTGGGTCATACTTATACTTAATGGACAATAATATTGCTAAATAATTTGCAAACTCCAAGGACATTTAAAATAATAAACCCAACCCCAATTACCCACAAAAAAGCAATTGCTTTTTATACCGTACACAAATTTGTATAACATAAAAGTTGTAAGTACTGTTAGACGCCTGAAAAATATACTTTTGAGTGTTTTTTGGGATTTTGGGCTTGTAGATTATGACATAATCTTTTGTACATTGTATAGGCTAGACAAGGACTGTTTTTGTTATCTATACAATAAAGGCTGACAAAAAAAAATAAGCTCGCCGGATAAATAAAGCCTTTAGACCCTTTTCATAATTCACATTTTGGTTTACGATAATAAGTAATCTTTGTATACGTAATCTGGACTATTCGAACAAACTGCTTTAATGGTTTGGCTCGCATTATCAAACGCAACCCGCATTTACAAAGCCGAAATTCTTAATGAATAATTTAATGTTTTTTGCCTCGACAGCTATTATACAATGCCACGAGTAAATTACTAGCAGAAGAAGTTGTTTCCTTTTTTCCTAGCGGAATAATAAAATGCACTAATTTGGCTCTCAGTATTTCCAAAAGCGTCTTTACATAATTTGGATTGATGATACCTATTTCAAAAATAAATCATTTGCTACATCATTTTAAACGCTAAACATGACCTAGTTTTTTATTAATTTGCAAGGCAAAAATCGTGCTTGATTTATGGTCG
Source organism: Pyrausta nigrata (assembly GCA_949316185.1). NCBI lineage: Eukaryota > Metazoa > Arthropoda > Insecta > Lepidoptera > Crambidae > Pyrausta > Pyrausta nigrata. The sequence continues at coordinate 9,392,339 of OX438941.1, read as the reverse complement.
TATATGCTCCGATTTGGCGCCTATCCAACTTCTATGTTGTATTTGAAATTTAAGAGGAGAGTGCATCTTCTTTTTGCAGCCAACATGTTAGTCGCGAAGATAATGTATTACCTAGTGGACAGGGATACAAGAACGATTTATACTCGGCCTCCACAAGGACACTGATAATGGGAGTGATTTTTCGACAACTCGATATTTTTGTTTCATTTTAAGTTCTATAGATGGCGCTATTATAACTTATAAAAATATTGCGTCGAAATCATTGAGCATAAAACAAAAACATATGATTGTAATGTTATGTGTACAGACATGTAGTGGAAGAACTTACGTTAAAAATTAAAAAGTTTCTGCGGTAAAAAAATAATTTAATGAAAAAAACGTCTTGTAAATCACTTAATAGTTAAAAACCGGCTAAGTGCGAGTCGGACTCGCGCACAAAGGGTTCCGTACCATTAAATTACAACATGAGACAGTATAAGCAAAAAACAAGTTGGTATGGGAGCCCCCCTTGAATATTATTCTATTATTTTATTTTAATTATTTATTTTCAAAATGAAATACAACATAATATTCTGTGAATATTTTAAGCGTCTACTTGTTGCCTTTATACATATCAAGCAAAAAATGGCAAAAAAAAACTCGTTTGTTGTATGGGAGCCCCCCCTTAAATATTTATATTATTATGTTTTTAGTATTTGTTGTTATAGCGGCAACAGAAATACATCATCTGTGAAAATTTAAACTGTCTAGCTATCACGGTTCATGAGATACAGCCTGGTGACAGACAGACAGACAGCGGAGCCTTTAATAGGGTCCCGTTTTTACCCTTCGGGTACGGAACCCTTAAAAACGACCTGTTAGTACGCGTGAATGAAAAACATGTTAAACATAAACATTATAACATAAACATTAAAACCAGCCTTTTTCTTAAATGAAAATCTACCTGACTTAGTTTGGTCAACGCCATCTAGCGGATTTTTAAGTACTAATTTATGAAACTAGGAAAGTCCCTCATTCGAAAGTTATACAAAATGAACAGATAAACTGCTATTAAGTGTTCTGCAAACCAGGTACTGATTTATCGAATATTTTTTGTAAGTTTTATTTATTTATTTTAAAACAAACATTTGGCCCCATTGTCATACCCTATTAATTGCCTTACTATGTTTTTAACACGACAATACGTTAGGTACGTATTTTATTTTAAATCCAAACAATCTTACTTAACTTTATCAGACTTTCATCTATAAAATACTTAAATTTGATTTAATTTTACGACTCGGTTACCGTAAGACTTTAATCTCACGAGGCGATGAAGTCGTAGATTACCCGGGCTTTCTTTCTCAGTAAATGCAATCTAATATATTAATTAAAACGAGTATCCTGCAAAGCTGTAGACAGTAAAAATCTGGAAAGGGCGAGCATAAAGTTCAAAGCAAGCTGCCGTTGATATGCGGAAAAATAAAAGTCGTAACAGCCATGCCTCCTTTGTCAGTCATATATTCGTTTTATGTTACTAATTTACAGAACAACACACAGAGGTTGTAAATACGATTCATATAGGCAGGTAGACTGAAAAGTTGAAATTTTAATTCGAATTCGAGAGCTAATAAATAAGATGAAGACTGACCTCAAAGGCGTGATGATGGCCCGATGTCGGTCTACCGCGATGGCGGTAAGCGTGAACACGCTGACGTTGACGCTTAGCGCCTGCACGAACGGACAGAACGGGCACATGAAGTGCGGCAGCAACCACCGCTGCAGCAGCGCCGCTTGGAACTGTTGAAAAAAAGAACTATTATTAAATCAGCAGGTGTGCCGCCTGACTAGTTAGCTTTCAACATGGCCTTAAACTGACGTCAGGAGAGCAATGTGAGGTCAGTTTCGAAGCCAATTTGTAGTAGACGTGTGCCTAAGTCCATCGACTTCAAATATAAATAGAGTGTTTCAATAACTCAACATCAACTCTGTCTTTATAAAAATAGTAATTAGTTACAATAATTTTTTTCCAAAATATACAGAAATTATACACTCTATTAACATCTGCCAAACTGCACAGCACTTTGTCGGCAGTGATGAGATAATTATAGAGTTTTGTTTTCGTCATTCTGTACACCGTGGTTCATTGACCTGTAATTTTATGATTTTTGAAGTTGCCTTTTATACTGTGCCGTTTAGTGCTCTGAGCTTGCAATAATTTTACATTTTTACTATAGCTGGACAAGCAATGATTTTAAACACATAATTTTAAAGCTGACTCGGCACTTCAAACAATCAAAACATGCACCTAAGTGTTATGAACCCGAAAACATAAGGTATTCAGAATACTTATAAGTGTTCCGAAATTTTAGACGCCGAGGTGACATTAACCCGAGAACATGCAAAGTATTCGGAAAATGTAATGAAAAACCCCTGTGTTAACCCTGACTGGCCTTAGCCGTAGTTCTTTGCCATGCTCTGGTACAGTCAATGAATTTAATCTCATACTCATTTCGGAAAAATGTTGTTAGACATACACGGTTACTTATTATATGATTTATTTAAAATATTATTTCGCGAAAATTTTATAAACGAAGATTTTTTCACGTTCCTAAAAAATATTATAGTTTTGCATAATATATGCTTTCTAAATACTATAGTAAATATCAATAATTTACCTTTGTAACTATAGGTTCAATTTGATATCATAGAAAAGCCATGTTTGTGTTACTCAACCGCTAATTACCAATGTATACATATATTTATTATAATAAAACAGTAAAACCAATGCGTCTGTACATTGAGTATTTTTAACCAAAAACTAATTGAGGGTGATGTTAAAATAGTAACAGAATAGGAATCTACAACTTTTATTTTTTTTTGTCTGTTTGTACTAATCTCCGGAACTTCAGAACGGATTTGAATGAAACTTCTTTTATTGTGTAGCTATTGAGTCTAAGCAAATACTAGGCTATAACTTATTTTGAAGATCGGAGTACCTGACGTGGAACCTTAGCAGTACACTTAAACTAAGAGAGATATGAAAGCAGTGCCTTAAGAAAAGTTATTTAGCGTGATGAGCATTTTCTATTGACGTACCCAAATTGAAGGTCTGATGCAACTGATATGGAACCCTAGCAGCTCAGCTCAATTATAAGAGATACGAATAGAGCACCTTAGGAAACATTGTTTAGCGTGATGAGCACTTTCTATTGATGTACACAAATTGAAGGTCTGAAGCAACTGATATGGAACCCTAGCAGCTCAGCTCAATTATAAGAGATACGAATAGAGCACCTTAGGGTACATTGTTTAGCGTGATAAGCATTTTCTATTGACTAACACAAATTGAAGGTCTGGAGCAATTGATATGCTAAATTACTTTAGACTGATTTTCGAACTTCCAAGGTAATCCTACTGTCTCCAAGTTACGATCTGGTGACGGAAAGCTGGAGAAATCGAGAGAATCCTTCAAATAATTTTATGGTGCTGACCTAAACGGTAATTAGTTCGTGGATACTTTCACCGCAGACAGTTTGTCGAAATTTTGTTAAATTAATGTATTTGTTAATTTCATTAATGAAAGATCAAAGTCAATTGGCACTATTTTTATACCACTTATCACCTACTAACGGAAATTGAACTATAAGAATAGTCTTACTTGCTTTACGATAAAGGTTTCCCCTTTGGTTAGGTAGGCCTTAGCCCTGCAGTGGACACGACAGGCTCCAGGCTAATGATAATAACTTTACGATAGTTACTTACAAAAACCTTTGAGTAGGCTAGGGACACAATAAATAGATGTTAAACCACATTCATATTGCGTAGGGAGGTTTGAGTCTGACTAAAGTTATATTGTTTTACAAAGGAATAAAACTGACTTAAATAAAGTAACCTTAAAAATTAAAAAAATACCTTTACACTTCTACTAACAAAAGATATACGACAATATTTAGTTTTGGAGTCGGTGTCACTGCCATGCAAAATTTTCTTACTAGAGTCGGATGGCGAGGTGATAGTAAACTATCTAAAAAGAGTGCCTATTGGCCTTGATTTTTCATTCCTCTCTTCTTACGACATGGTAGACTAAGAGATCATGATAGCTGGATGGCGACGGGAGTATAAAATATTTTGTATCATCGAGTCCACGCGTACGAAGTCGCGGGCAACAGCTATTAACAAATATGAGTTTGGTAACAAGCTATTTTAATTTTGTAGTGCGTTGAAGATTTACTTTATCTCAGAGCTATTTCGAGGTGGGTTCCTTAAGTGAAATTCCTTAATTACCATAAATTTTAGTAGCATTCTGTCCGTCCCATTCATTCTCGTCACTACTATAACGACGTTCTATCTAGCTAGAGACCTACTGTTTTATGGCTTCAGAGGAGTCCATTAACCCTTAAAACGAGACTGTTAAATTCATAGGATTTCTCGAAAACTCATTGAATACATAACTTGACACTCACTAAGTATGTTAATAGTTCGAATTCTGTTCTACATTATGTCATTAAACTAATGTGACCGCAGATTCACCAAACTCTTGTGTATTCGCTGTCTCTATTCAAAGTACCTTCGTACTTTAACAAGAAGGCGGCGTATTCACCTGATCTTAAACAAAAACAAGTGTGATATATCAAAGATATTGACAGTTATAAGAGTACCGTCGTCAACTAGAAATTTAGGAATCCTTGGAGCGAATTACCCGACATGCCCGAAATGGCAAATAGCAAACAATGTTTATTGATGCCTTGATACAACCGTATATAAATAATCGAATGAAACGAATTTCGAGTGTAATAACAATGCTTTTTTTGGTCACGTACCTAATGATGGGCTTCTGATAGATATGATGACCTCAGATACTTATTTCTTTATTAACCGACTTCAAAAAAGGAGGAGGTCTTATGTTTTGGCTATATTTATGTTCTTTTTGTTATGTATGTTAACCAATTTCTCCGTCAACAAATAGGAGTTAGCCTATTGCGATTGCGTGTTATGTTAAAATATTATTAAAGTTATTTTAAATTTTGGTGCGATTTTTTACTACACAAGTCTCAATATATGCAGGCTCCATTTTTTACTATTGCGATGGTAGAATGTAATGAATCAGCCAGCATGTGTTTCGTTTGTCTCAATCCCAAAAGTGACTGACTTTGTTATAGAGTAAGTTACATTTTATTCCACAGAGGCTCTTTGATATCGACGAAATCAGTCTCAGTATTCGCGCAGAATATTCTCGCTGTTCATTTTATTATAAAAGACTTTATCAGAACTTGTCTATTTGTACAATAGAACGTGCTCAATACTTGTGTAAATAACTTCGGTGTCTAGAAAAAGATTTTCAGTCATTTTGAATAGAAACAAGATGTTAACATGATATAGAAAAATAAATTGGTGTCTGTGTTTTAATATTTCGCATTAAAAACGAATTATTATCGGGTGTTGTCCTCACTTGTTTACTTTGGTTATGCACACTAACTAGGTTAGTTCAAATAATAATTATACAATAAATTTGCCATTCTTTATCTATGTGTATTCTTTTTGCAACCTTGCTTTCTTGCTTGCTAAATTGTTTTCGATTTATAATAATTTCTGATACTGCTCGCTGTGGGAGAAAAGCCCTGTAATAAACGAAATAAGTATTCTAGAAGGCTTGCGTTCTGTAACCACAATATTAAGCTAGAATTTTAAGTGTGAGTGTAAAGTGGTTTTAAAGATTCTGGCTTGTGAACTGATCTCTCGGAGCTACGGCTGTAATTGGGAAAACAGCCAAATGGGTTTTTTTTACGCTAGTTTCGTATGAGATTAAAGTAACAATGCCAAGATTTTCCCGCAAAATTACTTTGATTAAATTATTTACCTAGCCAATATTTCGTCGGTCGAATCACGAAGAGGCGTAACTGATTTTTATCAACTTTACAGGAGCGCTAATTAAAGAAAACGCAGGTGACATGAACCTATGTATAGGGTTACTTATTATAGTTAAAATTTATATTAGAACTTTAATACATGGGGAATTTAATTCATTATGTTTTATTGTGCACAGTTTTTCTTTACCTTTTTTAGATTAAGAGTAATTGAGTTGTTTTTGATAAAGGATCCACTTACACCTATTCATGATGTAACATTTTGAAATATTTGACCATTACGCCAGTTCGATGCATGTAAATCCAAACAAAAACGCAGGTTTGTATCATTTATTTACTATCAAGAAATAAACACAATTCTTTTTTCATACAACAAAAAATATATTAAAGTTTTGTAAAATTTATTATGAAGTAGTAATAAAAGGGATGGTACACTAGCCCATGCTGTGAATGCTGTGAGATACTGCAGGAAAAGCTATATGAGCTTTTCCTGCAGTATCTAGGCGCACCCACCTCTTTCATCACCACACTCTGACTGTCTAATATCTGAAGTGTGCGTCAGTTGGAACGAGATACTTAAAATCCTATAGAATCTGGATGTGTACAAAGCTAGTGAACCTGACGAAATCATAGTAGTCATGCGCAACTGTGAACCCAAGTTGTCTTAAACTACCTTCACTGACTCTCAATTGAGACTTGTGTTGTGCCCAAATCATGGAGGCTTGCAATAGCGCAAGAAAGGTACCAGTGCCCAAGAATGCTAGCCATGCTGCGACTATCGTCCCATTTGAGTCACCTTCATACTTACAAGATTATAGAGCGTGCACTAAACAAGAAACTCCTAGCACACATGTCCTCAGTGACCAGCAGTATGGGTTTCGCCGGGGCCGGCTGACTGAGAGCGTTCATTGAGAGGCAAGGCGAGGCAAGGCCAGGCAAGGCGAGGCAAGGCCAGGCAAGGCGAGGCAAGGCCAGGCAAGGCGAGGCAAGGCCAGGCAAGGCGAGGCAATGGCTGATATACCTGTGTCTATCGACGCGATATCTCCAATACCTTTATCAGGGTTTGCTACGCCAGCCTTGTTAGCAAGCTTCCCTCTTATTATATTCCTGCTTACCTCTGTACATAGATATCTGACTAGGAAGTCAGTCGCTCAGGAGAGCGAACGATCAATTAAAGTAGTCCTAGAAGGGTACTCGTCATATCTTTACGCCGGAGTTTCTAAGGGGTCAGTGCTATCGACAACGCGCTTCCGACAATCAGCAACAATCAGCTTATCAACATTCGATAAGCTGCATGCACCTGATTGTATTGGGCATTAAGACGATAGCACAGTTGTCGGTAGATTATCTCGAGAAATATCTATCGACAACTCTAGAGTAAAAGCCAGCAGTCATAAGAATCGGTCTTGTCGAGAGTTCATGGTAAAATGCTTAGCATTGTAGAGTGCCGTACTCTTAAAGCAATCTTCAATGAGGGTGATACTAAGTCAGTGACGTTTAAGCCCACTAAAACACAGGCTTTTTTATTCTCTACTGAACTGAGTCATTTTGATCTGGCTCCGTCTGTCCGCGGCGTTTTACCTGTTTACGTCACTGATAACTTGCAACTTCTAGGTATCCAAATGTCATCCATTGTGATTTTTGGACAGTACATCGAGTCCATTGCCCAGCTAGGGAGCTTCGAGTACTCTCTATTGTCAGGCGGTACTTCACATCGAGGCAGCTGTAACTTGTAACAACTTCACTAAACTTGTTCGAGCTAGTATGGAATACTGCTGCCACTTTTAGAAAGGATTTGAGAAATGTAACTGGCTGTATTAGACTCGATAGTTAAAATTGCAATACGAATTATTAGAGGCACAAAATTTTGTTAAACTAATCTGCAAAGCCTATAACATATGCGTTAGGTGGATTGCCTTTCCATGTCCCACAGGCTGCATCAAGGAGGGAGGAGGATGATGCGAAATATCATATACTTATATGAATATAAATTTCAGGGAGGATGTGAAATAATTACACGAATTGATTCCACCAGCCCCTTTTTACTATCAGGACACAAGACGTAGTCAAGGCTGCCACCCTTATATTGTTCCATTGTACTACCAATTCGCACCAAACGTTTAGAATTTACATTGCTCTTGAGTATGGCTAAAGATTGGAATTGTTGCCGGCTCAAGTGCTCCCTAAACACTATGATCTTATTACTTTCAAGAAAACAGTGAATAAGCTGTTACTGGTCATCGTAATACTAAATTCTATATATTTTACTCACCGTAATACAAAGTGTAAGTTCTGACAGTTTTAATATAAACAGACTTATCTGAATTTTGAACCGTTAGATGCCCAAAATTTGTTTTCACGAAAAGTCGCAACTTGATCTGATTCTTTTCGTGATGAATAATTAATGTATGGAAAATGCATTTAAGGCCCTTTGCAAATGTCAATACTGGATCTCTGACAAAGAATTCAGATACTATCTTGGGTGACGTTATAAAATGTAAGTTTTTTAATAACATGGTGTACTAAACTCAAAATCCCCATTTTGTTGGATACGCCTTTTCGTGATTCGACCGACGATTTGTGGATGTCATAATTACTTATCTCTGACCGCATAACCGAATATAATATCAACTTAAGTAAGAATGACACCATCAGATAATAATCTGTAAATAATACTTTGTTAATAAAACATATTTTGTGTAACGTTGATACCTCATCTAACAAATTGAGATTATTATTTTTTAGATTTGATTTATGAGGCATTTATTATTGTACCTTTCTCCATCTAACTGACATATTTTATTTACGAGGGACATACATATTGTATTCGCTTTTTAAAAATATTTTTAAGGGTTAAGACAGTTCGAATACATTCAATCAGTCGAAATCTAAAAAATCATACTATTATAACATTTTTCAAGGAGATATTAGTAGCTAATGAATCCATTAAAGCCTGTCTGCCTTATACTTAATTCATCCAAGCTGTCTGCAACTCGGCGTAAGACAATTATTGTAGGTTGGTACTTAATTTATGATTGTGAAAGGACTGAAAAATATGATGAGTGATAGCAGTGTTTGGAAGGGTAATATACAAACTTTAAGGGCGTCTTCTACATTTAATTTAATCATATAAAATAACCCCCATAACATGTGGGGTAAAAACATGATTTTGTTAGTTTTGTTAGTAAAAACTTGTTTTTGACTGAATTTTTTGCAAAAAAACAGTAATATATTTTTTAACAATTAACATATTTTGTTTCAATAATAGTGATACTTCTTAGATTACCACTCCTTTTTGGCTATCCGACAGTATCTTTTGGAAGTTTATATGACTCAACCTAATGACTACCATTGGGAAGGGGATGTATTTTATGATTAAATTAACTGTAGAAGACGCCCTTTAATTTTGTCGGGTCGTTATCCAAACAGATTATAAGTACATATACTGCGCTGACCCCATTTTTTTTATAAGTAATAGGCAAACTCTTGACCTTCATCTTGGCCTGAGAGCAAAGATAAGTTCTACGACGTAATGTTATGAAAACACGGCAAGCGAATAGTTATTATGTAAAATAAGAAAAATGACTTACCTGGAATGGTACAGCGAATAATCCTATAACTATGTCCGCTAAAGCTAAATTGGAGATGTAGCAGTTGGTGACGCTCTGCATTCTTCTGGAAGTGGCAACTATCCACATGACGAGGAAGTTGCCAACTATCGCCAAAACCGATATCGATCCATACAGAAACGACAGCAGCACTATCATGCTCGTCGGAACGTCGTACAGAGTATCTGAAGCAAAAAATATATCTATTAGAAGGCAGGTATAATAAAATCTTCCTATATTCCTTGGCGATAGGTAAATAATATAGTGAGAGTTAGGGCATGAGAAAAGTGTTCTGGGGCAAATTGAGTAAGTTATTTACGGGTGAATTTCCCAACAGCAAAAATTACGCGGCATGAGTGAAATCGGCAGTGCAGGGTGATACAATGAGGCCTATTTTTTTTTATTGATAGAAGGCGTTATCCCTTATACGAGACCATACATATTTTTTGATTAGAACTGCGTCAAATTTGGAATAAAAAATTATAAAGCATCATATTTTTCATTACGGTTGCGCGGTCAAATCCATTTTTCTGTTTTATTTCCCTTATATAGTAAAAACTTTTGGTTATTTAGTATTATTGCTTATTTCATTTAAATCTTCAATAGTAATAGTACTATCACATGATAATTTCATAATTAAATCTATTTAATTAAACGACTTATAAGTAAAAATGCATGTTGTCAAATAAGACTTTTCATATCGGTGAAGTTTAGTTTGTCGAGAATATTTTTGCGTGGGACTACTCTAGCTCATTCCCACCGCGCTAAAACGCTACATAACAGTGACACCTCAGTGCTTAAAGTGAATAGTCGTGGGCCGCTTGCTCCGTGTTCCCGCCAAAAAAAGGAAGTAGTTGGTTTTGGTGACATGGGAAATTTGTTTTTCATTTCCGCAGGTTGGAATATATTGTCATCCAATGCGCCATAAAATGTATGAAATATTTATTAGTGTCCTTCTCGAAGTACGTTTGTTAGAGTGGTATTAATGACGTTATGACTTTAAAACTTTTATTGTTATATTTAATTTTGTTATTGATTTTAATATCGGTGTTTTCATTTCGGTTGATTCGGTGGCCTAGATTGACCACCGAAATGATAAAAATATCATTTCTGTGAATTTATTAATTTCGGTGCAGAATTGTTCATATCAGTGATTGTTTTTCTCATTTCAATGGCTTCATTATATCATTTCGGTAAAATCTATACACTTCAAAAGGAAAAAAACTTATGTAGAAACATTTTGATTGTCCGTTATTTTGTTTGACCTAAAATTATAAATCTTGACAAAAACCAATATCTTACGGCACACTTAAATGATAAAATCTGAAAACAGTACAATAACTCATTTACTTCGTTATATAAACTTGTACGGACCCCCGGGGCACGAATCTAACTCGCACTAGATCGGTTTTATAGTAATAATAATGATTTATGGCAGATACAGGATCCATAAATTTATGATTACAATAAAAGATAAAAAAAGTTTAAAATAAAATTAAGGATAGGTTGCTGGTGGACCACATCCAATACTAAATGCCGTTAGCGGCCTTTACTTAGGTGGCGGTAGCCAACCAGTGTCCATACATACTGGTTTCGACTAACCTGTCTTTTAGCTCCCTAATAATTGTGTTCTTACACCTACCAACTCTGTCCATGAAAGACGCTATTCTATGCCTCATTATTGCATCGAATGAGTTAACTGCAGCAGTTGAAAACACCTCTGGTGCACTGCAACAACGTCTCAACCTCATGAGCTGCCTGAAGATGTTGATATACTGCACTCGCATGCAATCACGCGACTTCCGCGTGTAGCTTGTCCAGAGCTGACAGGTGTAAAACGATTGACAATACGTTTTGAAGAATAGGGTTTTAATTTCAATATTACACTTGAAGAACCGTCTCGAAATCATGTTACCGACCACACATAGTGTTCTTCTTTGTCGCTCAATATAAGCATCGTCTTTTTGATCTGTTGTAAGAATTGGCCAAGGTACTTAAAAGTATTCGTTATTTTAACTGCTTGTCCTCCCAAAGAGACCCCGGGAATATGTTCTGGACCCTTTCCGACCTAAAAACCATTAACTCGGTCTTCTCGACATTATAAATCCAGTTACGTTTGGAGGCATACTGTTCACAAATGGAAAGCAGTTTTCTCAACCCTTTGATCGAGGGACTAATCAGCACCATATCGTCGGCGTAGTTCAGATTATTAACATATTTGTTACCTAATCTGAGCCTCACAAAGGTGCTGCTCAGTTCCTCGATCAAACCCTTGATATACAAGTTAAAAAGGTCCGGGGATGTCAGCCCCCCTGTCTCACTCCACAAGACAGGGTATAGCTATCCGATAAGGTAATGCCCATTTGACATGATTCCTCTGGGTACTATTACCAGTATGACAATAGGTCAACAACTGTACTGCTGACCCCGGTCTTACGTAACTTTTCCCACAAAAGTTTATGCTGAAGAGTATCAAATGCGTGACTCAGGTCAAGAAAACATGCATAGACAGTAGTATCATTTTTTACATAATAGTTTACTACCTGTTCTAGTGAAAAAACAGCCAAGTCAGTAGACATTTGCGGCCTAAATCCAAATTGGGCATCATCTATTTTCAGATAAGGGGCCATTTTTGTTGCAATATTCTTTCAAGTACCTTAGCCACAACCGTAGCTAGGGATATTGGTCGGTAATTGGCAACACTCGATAAATTACCTCTCTTGTTTTTTACAATAGGGACAGCGATTGTTTTTAAGAGGTCATCTGGTAAGAATGCCGCAAACAGAGACCAAAAAATCGAGCAAGCACATCACCGACAAGCGGTCCCGCACACAGAAGGTGCTCAATACTGAGGCCATCGTGACCCGAGGACCTGTCACGTTTCATCCTTCTTAATATTATCAAAATATCATCGGAGGAGACGCCGCAACCCCCCGTTTCACGACGACCCTCTTTTGATTTATTGTCATTTACAAAACTATTTTCATTCGTGTTAGAAATAGGGGCTTCTATTTTAAAAAAATGTACCAAAAAAATTGGCAATGTTTTTTGGGTCCATTTCATTCTCAACAGATGGTAGACTGGTAAACTAGTTTCAGAATTTACATTTGTAATTGATTTCCAACATTTCACAAAATCTTCTTCTTCTTTCGTGTCGGCAAGAACATGGGCTAAATCTTACTTGCCCAGAAGGCGGTTGCCATGGTAGCCCTCTGGTTACTGACAAGTAAGTCCTCACGTGAGCAGGTGGTCGGGCACGCAGGACAGTTAGTGAGGTGAGCCATGGTTTGCAGGGGTTCTCCACATTCACAGCTGGCGTCTGCGCTGCTTGAGTACCCACACCGACACAGGTTATCTTTACTTCGACCAACCTGGGTCCTCAGCCTATTTAGACTTCTCCAGGTTGGCCAAGGTTCCTTATAGCCTGGAGGCAGATTTTCATCGGGGGGGGGGGTACAGTGAATGTGGATACTCGCTTGCCCAAAGCCTGCACCTCATGTCAGTAGGGGTTATGTCGGTAGGCTGCGTATATCGCAGGAAGATTTTGCGGCTTCACCACTGACCTGTGGCGGGGGAGAGCCCGTAGAGTGGATGTCACGGGTCGCTTTCCTGTTTTTGTTTTTCAAGCGAACATGTCACTTCTCTGCGGACTCTGGGAGGAGCTATTTCCGCAAGAGGAAACAGCATACCGACCGGGGTTGGCTTAAGACAGCCAGTCACAGGTGTTGTTTAGCTCTACGTCCACGTCTCTGGTATGTGCTGACCTAGCCCACACTGGACACGCGTATTCTCCTGCTGAGAAACACAAAGCCAGTCCCGTAGTGCGCATAACCGTTGGGTTTGCTCCCCAGTTTGTGGAGGAAAGGCGGCGCAGTAGGTTATTGCGGGAACTAACTTTTTGTTTTGTGTTTCTACAGTGGGTCTTGTAAGTTAGAGAGTGGTCCAGTGTTACCCCCAGGTATCTAGGGAAGTTACAGTGTTGGATGGCGACGCCTTTCCAGGAAATGTTCAGCTTCCTGTTTGCCTCGCGGTTATGTAGGTGGAAAGCACACGATTGGGTTTTGCTTGGATTAGGCCTTAGAACGTTATGCTCGTAATATTCATGAAGGTTTTCCAAGGCAAGATTCAGTGTACTTTCCACGGTTTCGAAGGTCTTATCTTGGCAAGTTAGTGCAAGATCATCGGCATAGATATATCGCTATGTGTTAGGGTGGTGGGGCTGATCATTCGTGTTGACGTTGAATAGAAGTGGTGCGGGGACGTTTCCTTGGGGAAGGCCGTTTTTCTGACATCGCCATCTGCTCTTCATTCCGTGTAAATGGACGCAAAAGCGGCGGTTACGAAGCAGCTCAATTTACAGTGACACGAAAGTGGGATCGTTTATAGCACATGATACTTTAGTTAGACAGCAATTTTTTTATGTTTACTGTGTCATACGCTGCTGAGAGGTCGACAAACACAGCACCTGTTACCATGCCCGGCTCAAATCCGTCCTCAATGAATTGAGTGAGGTTAAGAACCTGACTGGTGCATGATTTTGGGATGAGAGTGGGGTCAATGGTACCTGTGAGTCGGTTGAGTATTAGTCGCTCGAAGAGCTTGTGGGTATGACACAGGAGAGAAATTGGTCTGTAGCTCTTAGGGTCAGATGGAGGTCAGATGGAGATTCCCAGGTTTTAGTAAGGCCACAATTTTCGACTTCCTCCACAATTCCGGGATCTTCGCTGATGCCATGCACGCGTTAAATAAACTAAGCAGCCAGGATGTAGCCACTTGTCCCAGGTGTTTCAGCTATTCGACTGTGATATCATTTAAGCCAACAGCTTTGCCGATTTTGAGTGCTTTTATGCTTGTGATGATATCAGTGAGTGTCAAAGGCAAGCTGATGTTGTTGCATGTCTGTTGCGTATGTTGGGCTGATCTTGGTGTTTTGGAGAGTCTTCCAGTAGGCTTTCCATTAAATATAAGCTGGTGCGCTACTGGAGGGGGCGGGTCACAAAAATTTTAACAGATATTCACTGAGAACTTGATATTGTTATTTTTTCTATTGGGACAAAAACATTCAAAATAACTTTTACATAAACTTTATAGTGTATAGAAGTAATTTTGTTGAAGGTTTTTGGTGGGTGGATAAATGTTTTCATTTCGGCGAATCGTTTTTTCATTTCGGTCGCATCAAAACTTTGAGCTACTGGATCTTTTTATGTTATTAAGATATTTTGATGGCGTTACGTACGGATGTAAACAACATCAAGAAATATTATAAACCATAGTTTGAAATCGAAAATTGTTAAAAATAAAAAAGTTCACCGAAATGATAAAAAAATCAACCTTGTAAAATTCACCCTTAACATAACGAGTAGTAACGAGTAAACAGAAAAACATTCATATCGTATATCTCGCCGATACCTAACGCACTTCATCTCAAACAATGTCTGCCGGTCCACTTTTGATGATCTATGATTTGTTGGATTTGTCTCCTCCTAGAACAGCGGAATAACAACAAAAACGTCGAGATATTTGAAATGGAGTTTAACAGTGAAGTCGCGAGACATCATGTTTTAGCTGGCATGCGAGGAGCTCAAGCGGGAGACCAACCCCGGTGCCGTGGAAAGTAACTATAATTATATAGATATAATTATTGTGTATGTGTATAGCCATGGAAATGGTTGTTTCACTTACCGATGCCCTTACGGTAAGGGGAAAACATCGTGAGAAAACCTGCACATTCAGGCAACTGAATGTGTAACCATGATCTAAAACTGATCAGGTTCCCCTTAACAGGGTTACGGAGGTTCTGACCTCCGATCAGATGACAGATGGCATAGATCGCTCCACTGTAAATACCCGATCTGCCAAATCCTGGATCATGGTCAGCGGACCCTCGCGAGTGCACAACCGGGATAACGCTAGGATGATGATGATGATGTATAGCCATGGAAATATTAGACAGGTGAACTGTCAATGGGTATCGGTAAGACATCAATCTGATAATTATGACGAGCTGATTTTAGTTAATTTCAAGACAAAACAAGCCCAGCAACAAATTTAGCCCAGGGCAGTCTAAGAAAAACGGTAAAATATGTGTAAGAGAAATATATTAGATAGTAGAGTTGTCTCAACAACCGCTCAACTGAAGTCATACTCTACAGAACGGCAGTCGAAAAACGGGCATTACAGATTCGGGCCTCTACATTTCTATAACACACTAGCCTCGTTTACTACGTTCCGTTCCGACATCAGCATAAACTTTCAGAAGTAATTAATTAGTTTGTTCACGAAACCAAGAATAAAATCCCTACAAAACGAAAACTTTATTAAACACGCTCAGCACCACAGAATAAAATGTACGGAACTAAAACTTAATTTTTTTCGAGAAGCACGCTCATATCTATTTTGGTGGGAGTCAGTAAGTAATAATCTGCCCAAAAAGTCTAATGTGAATGTGACGCGATTTGATAGATCACGCTATCATTACTGTCGTTGGTTAAGTTTGTTTAAAAGCAAATGAAACAAGTGAATTAACAAGTTATTTTTATGAATGCGTGCTGAAAATTGCTTTCAATTATTATGATTAATTCAAGTAGTTTCATTTAGGATTCGCTGTAGATTACTCTATAAATACTAATATTATAAAGAGGAAAGATTTGATTGTTTGTTTGTTTGTATTGAATAGCCTCCAAATAAAATTTGGTACACAAGATAGTTTGAAGCCCTGAGAAGAACATCAGTTGCTGTCTTAATGGAACAAATATGTGTAATTGCAAAAATAACAAACGCGTTATTGCATATACAACGGAATAAATTATTTCTGCCGTTCATTTTGTTTATCTTAAGAAAAGTCCTCCCTGAACGTCCTGCGGCTGTTGAAGGTGAATTGGTGATGAAGATGATGATGACCGGATAGGTCAAATGAGACGCTTATTTAACCGGTAATTTGGAAAATTTATGGGGATGACATGGTGTTCGGCAGTGACCCGGACGTTCTATGACTGATAATGATAATAAAGATGAAGATGATCAAAAATCATTATATGCCTTCTTGTGCACAAGATTGGTTAATTTTTATTTATAATGCCATTTACATACATATACATACAGTACACCCTACCCAAGTTTTATAATAATCTAATCAGTGGTTTCGGAACGCTTATTTTGCACTCACTTTCTAAAGAAAAGACCACTTACTACGTCTCTCAAATTTAATTAAAATTATTTCTTCTTTCTTAATTTTTAAAGAAAGTATTTTTTTTCTCTACCTACCAGACGACAGTCAATTATCAAACAACTAATAATATTTTTTATTGACAGTTCGTACATCTTGCGTTTCGTTTCACGTCATACACCTTTCGCACACCTTACGATCAATTTATGTTCTAACTTATACCACATTAATGTAGATAGAATAATAATATCTATTTAACTAATTTTCTTTAAACGTATGAGTAAATTTCTTACCAAATGTATCATTGCTGCTATTGTTTCCGGGATATTTCACCCTAGAGGAATTTCCAGCCCATTCTGCGTCATCGTCTTGACTTGAATTCGATGTGCTGCAACGAAAAAAGAATTTTAGCATTTGTAGATACACTAGTAATCTGTGTTTGTAGTTTATAAACTTTTGTCTATACATACAGGGTGGCCGTAAAAATCGTGGATCAAACGAGACAGGGAGATAAAAGAGTTTATTCCCGACAAGAAATCATTAATAACGATATGACTTCAAACCGTCTCTACAAAAAGTTAGGGGTGTTTTTGTACTTTTTTTTTAAAATCCTTTTTAGTAAAACATTGTCAAAAGAAACTAAGCAGAATGTCAAAACCCTTATTTAGCGCTGATTTATTATTGTTCAGGGAATAAATCTGAGTGATCCCGCTAAAAAAGTAGTTTTGCCACTGCTATAACACTTGTTTAAAGAGTCGGCTAGTTTGGAATTATTGACAGTTATGTAAAACGTAATTTGAAACGTTTCTCTCCACTAATGTCATGACATTATTGGAGAGAAACGTTTCAAATTAGCTATTTTATATTTATTCAAGTGTTAAAGCAATGTCAAAAACATTATAAGTAACCACCTTCGGTTAGTGTAGATTATATTATTACTAGTGGTTCCCCGCGACTTCGCCCGCAAAAGTTGGATTTTCCATATAAACTTTCATTCCCAATTTTACCCCCTTTATGTATTTATATCGCGACAAAATGTAGCCTATGTCCTTTCCAGGGTCTCAAACTGTCTCCATACCAAATTTCATCTTAACAGACAGACAAACAGACAGACAGACACACTTTTGCATTTATGATATTAGTATGGATGATACTAGTATGGATTATACAGCGCAGAAAACTGCATTTTCTGTCTATTAATAGTCACGGGACCTTCACATAAGAAGTATTTTTACACCTGTAACACCGACCCTGAATATAGGAATTACGTTTAAGACTTAGGACAGAAGTAGAACTTTATAAAGATCCTGTACTTATCGAATTAATAAAGGTTTAGTTATTGTTTGTTGTACTTTAGGTGAATATAAACAGGAATTTTTGGAATTTATTGTTTTGTTGTTGTTGAATAAAAAACTTTCGGTTACCAATTAGGTAACTTTTAGTTAGAAGTGAGTTTATATGTAGTTGAGGATTCTTTTGTGTACGGTTTCTACAGAATTTTAAAATAAAAAGGCATCTTTTCTCAGCCCAAGAGTAAGTACCTATTGGATTTTTTATAAGAATATTCTTTCGTAAATCAGCTTTAGTGGTTTTATCAATACACAAGTGCCAACATCAAATTCGGAGCAGCATACTTTTAATAATTAGTAAGTATTTCATATTTTTTCATGCATATTTAAATCATACCTAGTTATGTAAGTGTGGTACCTACTACTAAGTGTGGCTACTACTATTGTAAGTGTGGTGAGTAGGTATCTACTAACTTATTTATGTATATGTATACCGCAATAGATAGATGTGTTCTAAATCTGTCTAATCTATCTATTGTGACTATACATTACATTACGGTACCCATTATCCTCTCGGATGTACGATGGTCAAAGATTGATGTAAACGTTGAATGCTCATACGTCAGCCAAATTTTTGTAAATTTCACTTCAAAAAATCGGCAAAGTGCGAGTCGGCTTGCGCACCAAGGGATCATTGGTATACAACATTTGACACTATATAATGATTTTAGAACAACACGTTTTTATTTTAATTTTATTATTTATTTTTGATGTAAATACCTATTTGAGAACAACTTCATATTTCAGAATCAGAACTCAGATTGGTGGTTGTAAGCCTAAAGGACATGTTTTGGTAGGTAGTGGCGTCCAAAAACTAGTCCTTTGGGTAATACGAGCAAAATCTAGAAAAAACGAAATATACGGCACTCGAGGTCACAAACTGGATTATTCATTGGACCAACATCATAATCAAGTCTGCAAATAATCGGACCTACCGGATTTGACGCATACGACCCCATACGTTTAAACGACAGGGTACTGGACTATTAGTAGCACTGGTATATCCAATTAACCCGTTTTAGCAAAGGATGCGTTAAGTTCGTGGTTTACGACAGTGATTTATCATAGTGATACGGTCATCCACGGTTTTTTGCACATCCACACTTAAACACCATTATGTTTAGTGAATATCTAGAGGCTCGACCCTTGCCACAACATAAATGGGCAGCAGAAGACTAGCTATCACAATATGCCAAGTAAAAGTTACTGTGCACCCATCGACGTTAGAAGACTTTTTCTTTTCATCCATGTGTGCACCATAGATATTTTATTCCAGTTATGTATGGACTTCAGTTCAAGGTAGTAAGTGCATGAGAATTAGGTCCGTCTTATTCTGAACGCCGATAACTTTAGATTAATTCAATTATTGACTTGTGCCATTAAAGGTCACAGCACATTATATTATTAACTCGAAAGCACAATGTCAGCGTATCGACTAATTTTAACCGAATTCACGCAGAGGTCGACTTTATGTTTTTTTATGTATTTTCACTGATTTTTCGGACAGTCGTGGACCTATTTTCGAAATATATTTTTTTAAATTGAAACGGCCTGATGTAGTCCGATTGTCACCATTTCAGGATCAAATTTTGGGGACCTGGAGAAATTGAGGGATATCTTCAGATTTTGTATGCACGTATACCGTTTTTGCTACAGAATACTCAGGTATCCGAGCGCTTACATTTGGGAGTCAGGTTTTATGGTTCTGGCCTGATGATGATGATCCTTATCGCTTAGTTCGTGGATACTTTCACCACAGTTTTTTCTGTTCTGTTTTGGTATTGTGTTAGGAAGTACAGGCAATTAGTGTAAAGTGGGCCCCGAATCAACTTTCTCCTATCTGACAAAATATCTCAAATGATATGGAACTCTATTTGATCAATAATAAGGTTGAAATATGGTTGCGGAAATTTGAAAGATCAGGGTAGGTTGATGTGTCGCCCACTGTACTATAACGTGTAGATTTGGTACCCCCTCGGTCCCTGAGTTTGTGGGGAGCCACCCAGATCCTTCCGGCCGGCTCTGTTCAAGTGAACGTTAAGCAGACCCGCAATCCTACCATGACATCATGTTAGGTGCAAGAGATCTATAAAACAACTGTAAAACCGCTCCCATGACTAAAGGCCCTTAATGCTAAAAGCAGTATAACGTTATGTTATTAACTTCGTATATGACGTCGCAGTATTGCCCCTGAATTACTATTACCTTAATACGTTTACTTGGGTAGGTACTTATAATAGTTGTAAAATATTTTACGAACGACCATTGAAGTAGGATTGAGGAAAAAGTTATAAGATTTTGATCATGGCTGTGGGTAATACCTACCTTTGTGGGGACTTAACAAAATCCTATTAATGCTAACTTTGAGAGCCAAAAAACAAAACAAATTGCCTTTTAGACAACTTTAAAATATTTGTTTATTTTCACGTGACAAATGACAAATATTTAGGAAAATATGTAACTTAAAATAGGTTGACCGTCTTGGTGTTATGGATCGCGCTACATTCTTCTTTCTGAATTCAAAATGTATTTATATACAAAACCGTTGACATAATAAGTACTTTGACCCTTGTTATTTAACAACGTAAATGTAGGTAGATGGAGAACCTACGTAAAATAGAAAGTTAAATGATAGATTTTTATGTCACCGAAAACTATAGATCTATTGCTATTGAGTAGTAGGACTATTGCTATTTTAATTACTCATACTCGGAAAGTAGGTCTGAAGTTGCCTGAGAAGCGGGTTGAAAGTAATACTTTTCAGCCCTAGAGAATCGTTTTCAACTGACAGCTGTCAAATATTTAAAAAAAAACTTGTTGTATTATCATATTTTTTATACTTTTTTTTTTACACTGAACCATGTTTAAACTTTTTCTACAGCCAGTCAATTACAGCACGATTTAATTTTTGTAATGTTTTTTTGCGTGTTTTCGTCTAACTTTAGTCGTCATCGAATGACATCTCTACTAAATTGAAAATTTAAATTGTTTTAATTGTTTCAACCAACACACCAATTACCTAGCCCCAAACTAAGCGTGAGCTTGTGCTATGGTGACTAGAATAACGGATAGACATACTTATATACATTTTATAAACATCCATGACTTAAGTACAAATGCTCGTGCTCATCACACAAACATTCGCCCCTTGCGGGACTCGAACCCGCAACAGCCTGGTTTAGAAGTCCGGGGCGCGAACGACTACACCAAGACGGTCGTCGATAGGCGGGAAAGCGGCAAGCGGCAATCCAATCTTCATTTGTTTTTAGAGTTGTAGAGATGATGTTGTATTTTGATGTATTACTATTTTTATTTTGACTTTCCTTGTATTTGTAACGTAAAGCACAGTGTTTTCTGCGGGATAAAGAATTATTTAGTCCCTCGAACTATTCGTAACGATGTACTATTTCTTTAAATAATTGGTACCTGTGAAATGCCTAATTTCACAACTGTTCGTTTCAACTTTTGGTCTTTTCCCAGTGTACAAACATAAGCTCGTTGGTATTGTAACCATAACCTAAAATTAATGGTTGTTCCAAAAGTCAGTCAAAAAGCGTATTCACGATTAGCATCAAAACCACTTATTGCTCGGTCGGTTCCGGAAGAGGAAATTCAACCAGGAACCACCATTCTGCGGCGCCACACGCTTCGCGAGGCTGTATATAATTATAGATACAAAATAGTTGTTTACAACTATTTAGAAGCCTTATTCAAGCGCTGTAAGCCAATGACGTAGAAGTTAGGCAAGGGGAATTAAATAATTTGCATACTTTTAATATGGGATGTAAAGGCTTTCCAACAACGTATTTACTCAGACTGGGTCTTCGAAGTATACAGGGTGGCCAAAAAGTCGTGGATTAAACGAAACAGGGAGATAAAGGAGGTAATTTCCAACAAAAAATCTTTCTCCAGCATGGCCATAACTTCATTGCACGAAAAGATATGAATTATTTTAGTTTTTTCAATGAAACTACCGAGTTTTTTTACAATTTAATCAGAAAAAAATTAAATTGATTAAAAACAATAAAACAAAATGTGTTGTATTATGCGTCGATAATGTATTAACACTACAAAAATTGTATTGCAGCTTTTGGTATCAAACTTAACGAGCAATGATTTTTTTCCGTAAATTTTAAAGCGTTACAAATAATTACTTTTCACTTTAAGAGCACCATTTGAAAAAAGAATGTATTACGGAAAAGTGACCCTGTATTTAAAAAAACTTTCTGGATTAATGCTGCTTCAAATGAGGTACAACACTTTACTCTTTGATATTTAGTTTTGGTTTAGTGGTCGTTTTTTCATATCAAGGTGTAAATTTAAAGGAAAAAATATTTTTTTTCTCATACATACTAGGTAGTAATTTCAGAAGCCATCATGAAATAAAAGAACGATTATGACTTAGTAATTTTTATTAAATACAAATTTTTACATTAAGTGTTCAAAGTTCCTACCTCTGACCATAATGCACAATCTGCACCGCCTAATAAAATTCGCACGTAATCGGCGGAATGCACCTTTCGTGCAATGAAGTTATGGCCATGCTGAAGAAAGATTTTTTGTTGGAAATTACCTCCTTTATCTCCCTGTTTCGTTTGATCCACGACTTTTTGGCCACCCTGTATAATACCTACAGGTATGCGTTTGCGGTTGTTTATGTACAATCCATTACGGAGTATAAGTAAATTTTGAATACAAAAATTAACCGATCGTGCCGTCCGGGACTTGAACCCACCCTACGCTACCCGGGCAAATGCTCTACCACCTAAGCTACGGAAGACGTTAGTCAGCTGACGATTTTTTGTAGGTAAGTGCTGCCTGCGCCAGTGAGCCAGCACGCGGCGTTCAATTTCATCAATACTAAGATCCAATGGAAATATTTTTGCTAATATTTAAGCATACTTAAGATGAAAAAGCATTATAGATGGATTAAGCTGATTTCCTCTGAACTGATGTTGAAATATTTGCAAAAATACTCAAGTCGCATCGGACGACATAGTCGATCAATTTTTGTTAATAATAAAACTTTCAAAGAAATTACAAAATAATTATGACAGTGCAGCTTCAAAACCCGAAGTAGGTAGTGATTTGTGATAATGAGCACTGTCTATAATAAAGTGTTAGTGTATTCGTTTTCCTTATCGCTGCAGTAAAGCCTTACATTTTGGGCAGGGCAATTAGTGAGATTGATGGAACAATTTATTTGCACCTGTTGGCATTGATCAATACTGAAGATTTCGTATTTTTTGTTATTCTTTGGTGCCTTTCGCTTGAATAATGAAATGTAGAGGCATTTGATTGCAATTTGGTGAATATTCAACATAGGTTAAACATAGGATTTAACTATTGTATCTTTAAGGTGGTTGTGATCAAAGTACAAGTACTTTTTTTGTTTTCATTGTTCATAAAAAAGACTCAAAACATCCTACCCACTCAAAGGTCTGTTCCTAAGTTTTGATTTGTCTAAACTGCTCATTGTCTTTTACAAATCAGTATCCTTTGTATATTCGGGAATTCGAACCCAAACCAATTGCTGTACGTCTGTACGTTTATCCCCGAGGTAAACCGATCACCTACGGATACATCTTTCATTACATTTTTTTTACCAACGATGGCATTTCTCACGTCTTATTCTGAACATTTCTCATATTTCCCTAAAAATATAATATGTACGTGTTCGGAGTTTATCGTATAATTTATGAGATCTGAGCTAAGCGATGATACAAAAATATTTATAATAACGCATATCTTGATGTATCGTATTCTAAGTAATTTGATAGATATTTCTTTCACACAAGCACATAATATTTAAAAATGTGGTACCTATTTTTTTAATTATATTTTGTTAGAGGTAGATGATGTGCAATTCTGATAATATTCAATAAAAATTTAGAAAACAAAATTACTAGTAGGTATGTATCTGTAACTTACGCATCAAAAAGCTGTGCATTTATTTTAAACACTAGCGGCCTTATTACAAAAATGTACACTAGGTTTAAATCAGGACGTAATAATAATCAGACAAATTAGAAATGAATGACATATCGGTGACATGACCTTAAAGAGAAATGCATTTCTAATTGATTGGCTAATACTTAGCCCTGGACTAAATCTGGTATTATTATTTTGTAATAAAGGTAAAAAAAGTAAGGGGTCAAAGTTTAGATAAATATCAGGTATATAATACCAGTGTGTTCACCGGTGTTTTAGCCTTTACTCATATTAGTATCATGACAGAAGTTTTGTAAATGGATTTATTTTTATCTTAATACTTAGGTACGCAAAAATATATAAGGAAAACCTTAAGATCGTTAGCAACGAATAACTATAAAACCACCAAAAGTCTGTCGGAAACATGTGTTCTAACTCCTCTGATTAGCAATTCCCAAAATTCACACTTACCAAAATATCTATCTTTTGCATTGTGTCTTTTTGTTTTTGTAACCCCATGTAACCTTTTTAGATCACTTACGGATAAACCGGGCCATTTTATTAGAATTGATAGTGTTCGTGGCCGTTGCGTATCGGGATACAATGAAATTCTTCCCTTGACAGGCTGTCTAAAATTACGCCGATGCCAGTTGTATCAACCTGTTTTTTTGCTCATCTAGGTCTGCTGCTACTGTGTGTGCGCGTGTGTAAGCAGATAAAAACCCAATTCATTCATTACAGTTAAGTTTTTCACGGACGGGAAAGGCTCAATGATCGTGAATAACGGTTTCGTGCCGCTATAGCGCCGCTAGTGGAATAAAGACAGCCAAAATGAAGTTATGGGTCGTGCATTTTGCGTTAGTGCCGTTTTGCAAACCGAACAGTTTGCCGAATGGGCTGTAAAATTGGAGTTCGCAATAACAATGTTATGAAGTCAGTTAATGTTATGGTTTTCCAACATAAACGGAATGTAACCAGTTTGGAAAAAGATTGGCCATAGTAGATACGTACTATTACTATTAAAGTTAAAGCGAAGTTTCTTATTCCGGGGCCGATTTAAAGTGTAAATAATGCATTAAAGATTGTAACCAGATAAAAAATGCTTACTTTTGCTATAGGAGCAGTTATCGCAAGAAAATAATTAGCAATTTTATACAAAATCAATGGACATTATTGTCTAAATCTAAAAATATATTATTTTTTGTTGTAGTAGCTTTAATGTAAAATTGACATTAATTTAACCAGATAAATAATATTTAGTACTAAAATAGACTTTTCATTGCTTCAAAAATATTGAGTTTACTAACTTGCCAGAAAGTTATAAGACTTACACAGTGACTTTATATCATAGAAACTCATCGTTTGTAACTAAATAGTTTATGAAATCAATTTATTGATCAATGATCATTAACGAGAATATTCAAATAATTAAAATTTCAGTGGCGTCATTTTCTCATTCGATAATGCGAAACATCGCTTTATTGTTTGAGTCAATTTTCAGGCAACGTGATTCTCCTATTAGGAGCTTAGTTACAAACAACTACGTAGACAGAACATACATTCTTTGTTAGGTGAGATAAATGGGGAAAACAATGATAAGGACATGTAAATAAGGAATTGAGGCATACTTTTCGCAACCATACCTATTAGACTCTCCTTATAAATTGACATAACATTGTGAACATAATAATATGTGAAATGATTACACATTATCTTCCTTGTAACCAAAAAATCGCACATGGGTAGGACTTGAACCCACGCCCGGTTAGCCAAAATACGTGGGTTCAAGTCCTACCCGTGTGCGAATTTTTGGTTTCTTATTTAAACTTATATAAATAAGAAAGAACACTGTGAGTGTTAAAAATATTAAAAAACTAATAAAAACTATATCTGCCTGACTGATAATGACATTGCTATAACACTTGAATAAATATGGGACATCTATTTTGATTTTTTTGCCTCCACTACGTCATGTCACCTATCCGTCACTAGCCGTCTCATATTTAAACAAGTGCTATGGCTAATTAATTTTAAGTATGGGGATTAATTTACTTCGCCGTTTAATATAAAATATCAATAAAAACGAAATCAGCAGAAATTGTATGAAAATGAAAAGCGAAAAATGCGAAAAGCGCCAGTATTTCTGCCTACAAATATGTACACCACTAATAGAATCAGCAAAACAGGTGAACCAACCTACCAAACTACCTACGTAAAACCTTTTTGTCATGATTCAGTGGAACCATGGCTCGCAGATTTAATTAAAAAGTAATTTGTTTTATCGTGTAGTTTAATATTAATTTATAACTAAACTATAATAGTAACATGTATACAAACTAATCAATAAAAATTAAGATAAATTATTTAATACAATAGAAAAACAAAAAATATAAAAAGTTGTAAATATAATGAGTTGATATTATCTCTGCTGATATAAAACAACGTGTTACTTACGAGCAGCATTAATTTAGTCACTTTTAAAAAACGTGAAAGAGACAGAATCAATACGAATACTTACAGCTTTATTTTAAAAAAGTATTTAAACTCAATAACATCGTTAAACCAATAAATAATTGTTTTTAACATAAATGTGCTGTGAAATGAACTCATTTCACACAGTTGCAACTTGAGCTCGATCTTTAAACGTTGAAAAAGACTATAAAGCCTTCACTTAACGTCCAAAAGTGATTAATGGTTAATTAAAATAATATTACTTTTAGAACTGTTTTTAACTTAAGCATAACGATTATATCCTCGGACGATCTCGACTACGGCGCGGCGGCTAACTCACCGATATTATATTGATGGCTGAAAGTCAGAATGAATCTATTTTAATTAGTCAATCAAGAACTTCAGATGTATACTGGGTGTCCTAGAAATTAAAGATAAAGATGAAATTGCCCCTTTATTAAGGCCTACATGTGTTGGCGGCTAAGGATTTTTTTATCGTTAAAACTTTATTATGTGTATACTCGGATCCACTGGAATACAGATCGATTAATTAGAAATTACTTCATCAAAATATAACTACGTTTTCGCGCGCTTCGACAGAGTCGTGATCGTGACGATACCTGCGACCATGATCAAAATACTTTTGATCGAACCCCCACTGAGAGAAGACGTCGCCACAGACCTGTCCCACGTTTCGTATAGTGCCTATAAAAGTACGTTAAGTGTAATTTGTCGTTCTTTTTGCATGATCTGCCCACACAATGTCGGAAGGCTTAGACCTAAATCCTGACGCGCCGCCATCACATAATACAATCATATAAATTATGAGGCTTTGTCACAGACTGTTTTGATTAAAACTGTTTAAACCATTTTGAACTACTTCCGGTGACCTCAGATAATGTAAGTGTCACGTTTGATCCTTATTTCTCTAAATTACTTAGGCCTTTTTTGAGACACCCTTTATGTAGCTAATAATTGCCACTAATTCACAAAGTATTAATGATTTTCACTTTGTCAGCTTTATGAACAGCTTTAATACTACGAAAGGTAGACGATATAATCTAATACGATGGTAATTACTACCTTCTACATTTAAAAGCCTCCGTTTCTTGAATTAGGTTACTTTAGGAAAAAGCCTTATAATGTAATTGAATTTAAAACAAAAATTAAGTACTTCAAAGAAATAAAGAATGAATTATTTCAGGATTTTTAGGAACTCAACCTTTAAGGGGGTGAAATTTGAGGAGGAAATTTGTAATGGAAATTCGACATTTGCGCGGACATAGTCACAGGCAAATTGATTTCATCGTATACCTAGAAGCAATAATGTTTTAATAATGGATCTAAATAAGATTTTGTTAATTCTACTGGGAATTAATCTCAGTCACGTAAAGGCTGTTTCTACCGTATTCCCGGAATTTCAAGGATCTACTTATATAATCCCTATGCTGGAAATGTCCATAGTAAAATTAATGTCATCATTCTTAAGCACTCGCACGTTTCGTTGTGAGAGTTTCTTTCATTGGAGCCTTCCGCTCCAATACCTTATGCTAATTATTAAAAAAAAAACAAATAATATTAAAGTTTTTTAAAAGAATACCTCTTTACAACTTGTCTAAAAATGTTTACAACAAATGGGGACACTCGCGCTCTGGCGCGTAGCTACGAAACGCTACGCCGTAGCTACCGATTGGTTGGTAGTTTTTCGACTCGCTCACTAGGATCATAATAATAAGTTGATTTGTGGGTTTTCCCATGACAAATTATATATATTTCTGGCATCAGTGGCGTTTGTACGGCGCTGACTTTGGTCAGCGCCGTACAAACGATACTGACAACAGCCTGTATACTTCTCATAAGCTTTTTTTTGTAAGCAGGCACTCAAGTTTTTTGCGGACAATAAATGCATGCATTTGTAAACCATGGTTGTACTATATTAAATCAGTTGGTTCTGTTAAAACAAATGGCATCATTTATCATGCTTATAATACCAGTAATACTTGTATGGTGTTATTTGGTAAAATCTTTACAACTTTGCTGTAAAAATGAGCTATAAAATTTGAGGATCACATGATGAATTTTAGCTATTAGAATCATCATGACAAATTCATGAAAATAATATCCGTTTGAAGGATCAAAACTTTTATCATGACATTACCTTTTCTGAGCTTAAGTTATCATGGGAGATAACCTTCATAACTTTCAAACCATTGGGTATAATAAAAAAATAGGACTAAGTATGGGTTACGCTGGACTAGATAATTCAATAAGGGAAATCTTTTGGGGCAATCTGACATGGACGTGACCTAAAAACAAATAACCACTTGCTTTCATTTCTATTTCGTGTACCAGTGGTTTGTCAGTACACATTACCTACTCTCATGGGTAATACGTACTCGTACTATTAGAGGTATTCTGTCGTAATACTAAAAAACAGTTATTTAACCGATTCCAAAAGATGAGATTTTAAATTCGACTGTGCACTTTTTTTGTTTATTTATTTACCAACTCCTCTACCAACTGTAAATCGACTTCTAAATTATATTTTTTGTTCAAAAGGTATATACTCTCAAGGTTGTCATATAATCATCCAGTGTTATCTGATGACGGAGTCCTGGAGACATCGAGTTAACTTTTCAAATATTATAGCACACTAGTGGTTCCCCGCGACTTCGCCCGCAAGAGTTGGATTTTCCATATAAACTTTCATCCCCCATTTCACCCCCTTAATGATTTTATATCGCGACGAAATGTAGGCTATGTCCTTTTTAGGGTCTCGAACTATCTTCATACCAAATTTCATCTCAATCGGTTCAGTGGTTTAAGCGTCAAGAGGTAACAGACAGACAGACAGACACACTTTCGCATTTATAATATTAGTATGGATCTGTACACCTGTAAAACACCATGTAGAACTTGATCATGAAGATCACAAAACTGGCTTTGAAAATTGAAGTAAAAGTTATGTCAGAATTACAATCTGATGAACTGTAATATGTTTGCTAAGAAATTTCTTAGGCATAATGCATAATATGGTTAAATGGAGCCTCAACACTAAATGTCTCAGCATCGGGAAAAGCAATAATAATTTAGTAAAGGGTGACCTAATGTCTTTAGGCGATTGTAATTTACTTACCGACGCTTAAGTAAGTGTTTCGTATTTTTTATTAACAACAAATTTAAACTGCCATTAAAACATAAAATAAAACTGTCCATGAATACTAAAAATCGGAAATAACTTGAAAATTTTACAATGAAAGTTACCTACGGAGAAAATCGCTTGTGGAGAAGGAGCCTCTATGCTGGACGAAATTTTCTAACAAAACGAGGATGGTGTCGACTTCAAAAATAAATATTGCTTGTCCTACACTCAAAACCTATAATTGTACCCATGACTCGTGGTCGTGCTAGGACCTAGAGGTACCAAGAGGTAGACTTAAATTATAGAGGCGGTTTAAAAGACCTCACTAAAAATACAAACTACCTACTAAGATCAGCCAATGCAATCATCTACCTCAACTACTTTATTTTTACATTCCTTTCGGATGATTAATATTCGTACAGCATTATAGACGGAAAAAAACTTTTTTCTTATAGTTGAGTAATGATAATACTTAATGTCTTTAAAATTGTACTGCGTCATCTGCTTGGGGCAACGTGGCAGGTTAAACATTGTACTAATGTGTCTGTCTTGAGATCACTTAAGCCGGAGATAGCGCATTTAATGCAAAAGCTATTCTTGATTTGACTTCAAAGGTCTATTTTGGACCGTGGATATGATAATATCATTCGAAAGCAAAATAGACTCATTTATTCGGACAATAATAGTAGAAGGCGATTGTATTCTAAAAACCAGTGAAATCAGATATCAGGATACCGTAGTGTACCGTAATTTATTTAGAAGAAGTTTTACATATAATAGGACATAAATATTGCACCGTTGAAACGTCGGGGTGGGTCGCTAGTTTAGTATGACATACAAAATAAATAATCTATACATATAATAAAACAATAAAACCAATGCGTCTGTACATTGAGTATTTTTACCATAAACTAATTAAGGGTGATGTTAAAACAGTAACAGAATAGGAATCTACAACTTTTATTTTTTTTGTCTGTTTGTCTGTTTGTCTGTTTGTACACGCTAATCTCCGGAACTACTGAACGGATTTGAATGAAACTTTTTTTATTGTGTAGCTATTGAGTCTGGGCAAATACTAGGATATAACTTACTTTGAAGATCGGAGTACCTGACGTGGAACCTTAGCAGTACACTCAAACTAAGAGAGATATGAAAGCAGCGCCTTAAGAAAAGTTATTAAGCGTGATGACCATTTTCTATTGACGTACACAAATTGAAGGTCTGAAGCAACTGATATGGAACCCTCGCAGCTCAGCTTAATTATAAGAGATACGAATAGAGCACCTTAGGGAACATTGTTCAGCGTGATGAGAACTTTCTATTGATGTACAGAAATTGAAGGTCTGGAGCAACTGATAAAGTACCCTAGCAGCTCAGCTCAACTATAAGAGATATGAATAGAGCGCCTCAGGGAACATTGTTCAGCGTCATAAGCATTTTCTATTGACGTACACAAATTGAAGGTCTGGAGCAACTGATATAGAACCCTAGCAGCTCAGCTCAACTATAAGAGATATGAATAGAGCGCCTTAGGGATCATTGTTCAGCGCGATGAGCATTTTCTATTGACTAACACAAATTAAAGGTCTGGAGCAATTGATATGCTAAATTACTTTAGACTGATTTTCAAACTGCCAAGGTAATCCTACTGTCTCCAAGTTACAATCTGATGACGGAAACCTGAAGAAATTGAGCGAACTAAATAGTTCGTGGATACTTTCACCAGCACAGACAGTTTGTCGAATTTTTGTTAAATTCATGTATTTGTCAATTTCATTAATGAAAGATGAAAATCAATGGGCACTATTTTTTATACTACTTATCACCTACTAACGGAAATTGAACTATAAGAATAGTCTTACTTACTTTAGGATACAGGGGAAAGGGTAGGTAGGCCTATGCCCTGCAGTGGACACGACAGGCTCCTAATAATAATAACTTAACGATAGTAGTTACAAACCGACCTTTGAGTAGGCTAGGGAAACAATAAATAGATGCTAAACCACATTCATCTATTGCGTAGGGAGGTTTGAGTCTGACCTGAACACTAAAACCTAAAGTTACCTATATTTTTTATAAAGGAATAAAACTGACTTTAATAAAATAACCTAATAATTAAAAAAAAATACCTTTACACTTTTACTAACAAAAGATATACGACAATATTTTGTTTTGGAATCGGTGTCACTGCGCTGCGAAATTTTCTTACCAGAGGCGGATGGCGATTTAAAAAGAGTGCCTATTGGCCTTGATTTTTCATTCCTCTCTTCTCCTTACGACATGGTAGACAAAGAGATCATGATACCTGGATGGCGGCGGGAGTGTAAAATATTAATTATTTTGTATCATCGAGTCCACGCGTACGAAGTCGCGGGCAACAGCTAGTTATATAGTTAAATTTTGGCTTTGCTTTGCTTTTTTCTTGTGTAAAAGGCTACTGAATACAACTGTCACAGAAGATCTTCAACACCGTTTTTGAAATTGACATGTGTATAATTATAATTCGAGTAATGCTATACACAGTTCGAAGAAGTAATGTTTATGTCTTCTCGAGTTATTTGTCTCATTCTCAGGTCAAACAATTATACTCATAGGTATTACCTGTCTATTTAAATGAAGGCGTTGAGACATCTTAAAACATGAATTTGGTTTCCTTAATTTTCAATTTTGACGTCATAACATTATATGACAATAAAATCCTGTGTTGTTTCGATATGTTTGACAGCTTTTTGAAAACGATTTTACCTGAGTGAGTATGTAACATATACTTTATTCCCTGGTGTTGCGTGGCTTTGTATTTGATTTTAGAAATTATCTCCTTAGAAGCGTTTAACAGTTGACTTGGCTTCTAAACAAATATGTTATATGGGGAACTGGGTAGATATTTTTTCCCTTTACTGCTCGTATTCTTATCTCGTTAATATTTTAAATGAATGGTGGAATCTTGTATACTTATATTATAAATTGTAGTACCTAGTTATAATGCATAGTTTTGGAATCTTAATGTAACTTTGACAGCTATTTGTATCCCATAAAAAGATTAATATTTTTGAACACGATTTCAGACCGGACTTGACGTCATATCTATTTATATAAAATTTTACAGCTATGACATATAATATAACTTAGAAACAATTAAGCATCAAGATATAATAGGATAGGGTTACTCACCTAGTATCCATGATGAGGTTTTCTATTAAGTATCGAATAATGCTGGCGGTTTTCCGAAGGTTTCCTTTGTTCTTGGTGCAGGAGCTGCTTAGCTCACTGTGCTAACATACAAGGCACACAAGTAGCTCTTGACTCGAGCCTTACAGCTTGTTTGCCGAACGATTAGCATCGTTGTCCCCGCTCCCAAAGTTGACATTGCGCACTTACAGATTTTTTAACCTTCACGTAAAAATTAGTTGGGCAAACTTCAACTGATATTTTTGTGTATCACTTCACACTGATAGACATGTTAGCGGAATACAATGAACAAGTGTTCACAACGGTTGAATTGGAAACTTTGACAATCGATTGTTAGTCACTAAACACTTCTTATAAATAGTTTGACGACTTTTTTATGGTGCATTAGCATTTGGTGTAATCGAATTAAATTGTAAGTGTGTTTACGACAGTTTGGTTGATAACTTGTGTGTAACTCGCGTTCGTCAGCGGGTGAAAGTTTTAGAGCGCGCGGGCCGCAGCTGTTCGCTGAAGCGGCCGCTTCAGTCGTCGCGGGGCGAATGCCACTCGCCTGTAGCTGATACTATGACGCGCTACGCCCACTGTGGCTGCGTGCACAGCCGCAAAGTGTGGTGAGAACTCATGGCCGAACACAAGACTTGGACTAATTAACCAGCATGTTTAATCACGCCAGATAAATAAAAGATCGTTTATTTTATGGCTTATCAGATACATTAATGTTTGGCGTTAACTAGCAATACGGAAAAAACATGATAACCTGAAAAAACATTCGAGCAGTATCAGTTTATTTAATTAAACCATTTCAGATGGCAACGTATCTACGATCTCGATTTTCAATTTCTTCAATCTTGTATTACTTACTTTCGTTTATCATCAGTGTTTTTTCTCACCATTGCTTTCGGCTTAATTTCATATTCTAATTTTCGTGTCTCTATTCTGTTTTTTCTCAGACACAGTGAAATTGTAGTTCATGAAAAATGTCTATGTTCATAAAATTATGCATAATATCGAACTTTTTATATATAACCATGTACAGCGAATTTCTTAAATAGTAGCTTTTAGTATGATGTTTCATTCTGCCTATGAACACCTGTGTAAAAACTACTCGTACCTATTCTGATTCGTGTCATTTTTTTTTTGAGAAAAGGAAATCCATTCCTCGCAAACATAATTAATTAGGCAATCTCAATGTAGCTGTAAACGTCTGACACCTAGTATAGTTATACTAAAACAGACAGAGTAGTGTAAGAAGAATGTATGTTTATTTTCATCTGTTTTACGCGTTCTGTAAACTTTCATTCAATACGTTCGTAAATTCCTTTATTATCTTGCGTTGCCTGTATCTTCACGAGTTAAACCTATTTGTTGACTGGTAGAGAATGCTTTTGGGATTAAGTTCGCTATTTATACAACTGTTTTGGTTGCAGAAAAATAAGTAAATAAATAAAGGACCCAGACCCTGGTTCTTAACAAGGCTTTGTAAAGGGATCCAAAAGAAATCTGACTTCGAATTACACACTAAGACAGAGATTTTAAAAGAGAGGTATGTCAAGTTCCTTTCTTATCCTTTTTTATGAATTACGCGATATTGTTATTTATTATTAGTACGTCACATCTACCTTACCTAAATTACCCATATTTTGATTAAAGGTACACTTAGCGAATGTTACTCGGGTCTGGCCAGAGAATAAATACTAGTATTACGGTCTGGCGCTTCTGAAATTTAGGGCCTTTTAATGAGTATTCACTAAAACCTTAACGTTGTGTCCCGCCGGTGTCATGTTAGCCGGAAACTGTATAGGTAGTAACTATTATATAATCTGTGGTATAGGTCGCACCTGAGATATCAGTCAGACCAGGGCCTTAGACAAGATGGAATCTTTCAATAGCGAACTTCGCTATCGCCAACAAATTTATGCAATAGTAACGTGATATTTCGATGGCTTATAGCAGTTGTATGAAATTTTGTTAGCTAAGGCCATATCAAACTTCGCTTTAGAATGGATTGCATCTTGTCTACGGGCTCAGAAATAATTAGACTGCAGTCAAGTAAGGTTTCGGGACATTGAGAAAATAACACTGATCGGCACATAATACATATTTGGAATGCTATTCCTATGTACATTTTTTCGTTGCGCATAAAAAGGGATAAAAAGGGAAACCTTGGATAGAAAAACATAGTTAATAACTGACTGACATATCACACAGCCTGTACTGCTGGGATTGGAATCTTGAAATTTGGCACCGTGATTTCTTATATTAGTAGTTTAAATGAGATAAGTCAGAACCAAGAAAGGATTTTAGGAAATTCATCCCTTAAGGGGTTAATAGGAGAAGTAGTTAGGTATGTTTGTATGAAACTCCGTCAGTTTTGAAGCTGATTTGTTTTCAGTTCGTAGTATCAGCTATTTGTTTAGAAAAGATGACGCAAGGGTTTCTATGAAACCTGCTACCAGTTCCAATAATTATGTGTGATATATCATTAAAAAGGTGTTATTTTGTAGAACAAGAATTGGTATGGCACTTGTCTTGATTTATTGTTTGATTTGATTACCAGCCTAAAATAAGTTCAATAAAATCAAGTTAAGTAATGTAGATTTTCTGTTAACAAAATTAAATGAAATACGATTAATGTAAGTACGTTTCGTATTGTTCATTACTATAACAGAAAACCCCCTTCCCCGCAATACCCACCCAACCCCGCTGACATGCCATAGTCTAGCATGCCATTGAAACTTTTGTTTAGGTTACTAAGAGCTAATATCCAAATACGTAACAAACATTGCTATTGGAAGTGAGTACCAAAAGTATGTTGTTGCTATTTTTAATTCTGAGATTTTGTTAGGTACCTACTGTTTACCGGATAACCGATCGAAACTTGGTGCCCTATAACGTTTATTTAGGTTACTAATAGTTATCCAAAGATGTATCAAACTTTGCTATTTGTGAAGGCTACTATGAGTAGGTACATACTAGTTCTTATCCTGAGAGTTTAATACCGTATAGCTCAGTACGGTCTAGCGATTGGAACTTGGCGCCATTGTAACTTTTATTTAGGTTACTAATAGTTATCCGATGACGTATCAAACATTGGTATTGGTGATGGTTACTATGAGTAGGTGCTAGTTCTTATTCTGAGACTTTAATACCGTATAGCTCGAAACGGACTAACGATCGGAATTTGGTGCCTTATATTTAAGTTACTAAGAGCTATCCAACGACGTATCATACATTGCTATTAAAAGTAGGTGCTAGTTCGTATTCTGAGACTATAATACCGTACCGCTCTGAACGGACTAACGATCAGAACTTGGCGCCATAGTAACTTTTATACAGATTACTAAGAGCTCTCTAACGACGTATCACACATTCCTATTGGAGGTGGGTGCCAAAAATTGCATCATCCTTAGGATCGTATTTCAAGATTTGTGAAAACTAACCTCTAAGAGGGTAAAAATATGATTGGAAGTTTGTATGGGTTATACGTCATATGCTCTGAAAAAGCCGCGGGCACCCGCTAGTCCTTCCACAACACATTATCGTCCAAGAAGTTCGCGCGCAACCTTCCTGCGATCGCCAGAGGTGCTGACGGAAGATGTTGTGGTGAATGGATCTTGTGCGTACGATTGATGCTTCCTTGCCCCTCTGCACGTCTTGCGGGGTGCAAGGAGGGATACCCAATAACTTTTCGGACTATAGGCACGGCTGCCAACAGTAAGAACAGTAATAACTTTGAGTAGGTGGCTTGTTAGGTATACTCATTCATGAGCACTCAAATATTTACAGAATAGATAAAACGAAGGAAGACACAATATGTCATCGTAGTTAATTTATTTTTCAGAACAAAAACAACTACTATATTTTCAGATTTGTTGATTTACGGGGTCATTAAATGGAACATTTGAAAAACTGTCCATCACATAAACCATTTGTAAAAAGCAAAACGTGAAAAATGATAATAACTAGCATTCTCACCGTTCTAAAAATAAGCTCGTTAATCATTTACGACATTTTCACGTGATTTTTTCGCGTCAACTAGCCCTTTAAGCTTTTCCAATTGCTAATTAGCAGATGCTTGGGTGTCTGAAAAAAACCGGCAAATCGCTCGCACACAAAGGGTTCCGTACCTTTTTATTCTATTTTTAGTACCTATGTGTTGTTATAGCGCCAAAAGAAATACCTACATCATCTGTGACAATTTCAAGTATCTATCTATATATACGGTTCATATATACAGCCTGGCCCACAGACAGACATACAGTGAATGGGGGGACCCCAGTTTTTATAAAAATACAAATAAAGTTACGCGATACTGTCGTGAAAAAGGCTTTATTTGAGGCACGTTTTAAAATTCTTTATTTACTCTTTTCAAAACTTAACACTTGTTATTATTTCTTAAAGTCGTAAAAAGTCAAAAATAGCTTTTGCCAAAATTTATTAGTTTAGCGCGCGCACCGTGGTTGAGCGAGATTTCACGGGTTCCGGGTATAAAAAGGATCACTTAATCCATTCAAACGATGCACCGTTTCCATTAATTTTTCTTATTAACACGATTCCCGAAATTGGATATTATATTTGACATTATATTTAACAAGCAGCACTTACAACAATGCGTCGGGTAACAACGACCGTGCTTAAAACCTGTAATGCAGTGGAAGTACCTAGGTAAGGGTAATATCGCGGGACGCTTTACGTTGCAAAGGCTGTAGCTCTACGGCAACAGCTTCTAATAGTTTTTAAAGTGGAAAAAGTGGAAAATTATATTATATGCAAAACGAAATGTATAGATAGCGAAGCGACATGACACTGTGATGAAACGGATTTAACAGCCTTGTTTTTCAGTGTAAATAGAAATTATTTTCTTGGAAGACAGGAAGTTGAAAAAGATTCATTTTGTTTCGTTCAAGACTTTAAAAAAAAATTAAAGTTTTATTATGAAGCCAATATCCTCATATCTAAAAAAACTTTAAAGAAATCGCTTATGTCTTTGTCACCAATAATGGGCTAACTAACTTGTACATTTGAATATTTTCAATAAAATGCAAAAGAGTTATTTGCGTTAAAGCTCTAGGTGTCCACATTTTCATGCAAATCAGTCCGAGATTAGATAATGGAGTCCCAAGGCTGTAAATCTCTTGTGCTTAGAGATGGGTTTATGCCCTGGCATATTGGGCGCATTGAATAAACGCCGAATAAATGCCCGTAAACGCCGAATAAATGCCTTCTGACTGGGCAAAATCTTTAATAGAAGTTTTATGAAAAAAGAAACATTCAAATAGTTATATTTCAGAGAGAAAAATGTTCTTCACAAAAACATATTGGACTATAGCTAATATATTACTATAAACACTAAGAAATTGATAATTATGATAAGTGAATGGTATGTTCATGTTACTAGTTAAAATAGTAAGTAAGTATGTATTTCGGTTCTCCGATCCAGTCTAAGCGGGCACGGGACTTGCAACGAAAGCTAAAATTTACGGGTAAGGGGCCCCCCCTTACCCGTAAAGTGTTGCGTGCAGGCGCCCGCCTCGTTCGATCATCAGACCGCTCCAAGCACTTCGATCGGACGCAAACTGCTGCGCCGCTTACATTGTGCCCACGACGATTTTTTTTTGTTTGTTGGCTGTTTGATAAAAGTTGTTAAGTATTATAACATGAGCAAGGTTCACCTATAAGAATTATCATCATCATCCGAGCGTTGTCCCGGTTGCGTCCTTTTGGAGCCTGCGGTCCGCTTTCCTACTTTTATGTCTCCACTCCGGGCGGTCTTCTGCATACTTAATGGTGAACCCATTAGCACGCGTGACATCCGCTACGACGTCCAGCCAGCATTTTATGGGTCTTCCTCTTCTGCCAGGACCCGGCGGGTGTAACTTGCTGGTTTTGGCAGGACATGTTACCACCAACGTAGGTGGCACTCTTGCAATTTGTCTGCTATGTCACTGACATGAAGGCTGAGGCTGCCATGAATAACCTGGAACTCCGCACATCCAGCGCAGCATTTTCATCACCGTAAAAACCGAAGGCCATAAACTCTCTGAGAATCAGAAGCAATGAATTTTTTTTACTACCTGGCGATTTTTTTAAGTTTAGATTATGTGGTTAGTTTGCTTCACATAACAAATTATAAAGGTATACTCCACCTAAAGTTAGAAATGGTATTTGGGGAAAAATTGACTTCGAAAGCTGCAAAGATTGTGGATGCTGTATTTTGGTAGAAAGGAATTTGTGGTGCCTCGCCGTTAAGTAAAGTGGCACTACGAATCCTGATCTCACCATGCGCATTTGCTGCTACTGAACGGTCGTTGAGCATCCATGGTTTCATACACGGTGCAAAAAAAAATCGCCTTGCAACAGAAAGAGCAGCTCAAATCACATCTTTAGCGTACAATAGGAATAAAAGGAAACTAATGATCCATCCAAAAATATACATTGTCCAATGTTAATGATTAATCGATCAATACCGACGGTCTTTTAAGTGATGATTTGGCGCAACTGGTTAAGGAAGGCAAAGGGAAGCGCTTCCTACCGACCGGTTGTTATGGTCGGGGACCAAGGTCCAATGGTCACCGTCTTGGTTGAGCTATGTATAGTCAAGCTCGTGCTGAATCTTACATATCGCAGTTTGTGTTGTATGGAGCGGGTTAACAGCGCCATCTAGCCCGTAGGAGCCGAGTCAGGGCGTCGCGTCTGGAAGTTGCTTGCTAATGTGGGCGACAGTGGTAAGATGTCGCCACAATGATTATGAAAATCAAGATGAATGTAATTCGATTCAAATTAATACGCCTAATGAATCCCAACCTAAATCTAATATGCACCCGAGTGATGATCATGATAATTGAAGATATCTATATTGTATTATTTGATTTTTTACGTTATGTACACCAAAACAATAATAATTAAGACTACGATGACTAAGTCTCGTCAATATTTAGTTATATTTACGAGACTTAAAACTGTAGTTTTATAATTACTTAAGATTCAAAGAATTCGAATAATCAATTGTTATTTAACAAAACTGTGATTATTTTATGACAGTTTATATTTAATAAAATGTTTTTTCTAAAAAAAACACTATGTTTTATTTTAAGGTAATATTTCGCTAAAACAAAGTTATTGGTTTTTCTGCCCAGTGATCGGGCATTTATTTGGGCGTAAACTCATTTATGCCCAATATGCCAAGTTTATGCCCATTTTGTCCATATTTGTTTTTGCCCTCGACCCATCACTACTTGTGCTGGAAAGCGTTGGGAGCTTGAGTTAATTGGATACTGTGTTATCGTATGGCGGATAAGTGTTAGTGTGCACTATTCACGTGATGTAAGCGGTTGTCCCTGATATTGATAGTCCCGCAAAACTTTCAAATAGGCTAAATTTTTAAATATATGTTTATCTATGCTTTATTTTACGCGGACTTGCTACAATAATTTATTTTTATTTACCTTCATTTTAAGGTATATTGATAAAAATACATACTTATTTACTTAACAATTATGAAACAATTCAAATGCTACTACTAGTAGTAGGTAGTACAGTGGATAATCATCAATTAATAATTATTTATTTATTTCGGTAAGAATGTGAGTTTACAAAATATATAGACAGGTACTAAGATTAGAACCATGATTGACAATAGGACTAATGTAAGTGTGTCGACTAATCTAGGATTAAACCTGTATCTTTGAAGACAGTGATACCTCCAGTTGATGATGATGAGACAAGAATTGATCAAATAAAAATAATTAAAAGGAAGACACTAAAAATAAAATGTTAAATATGCGCGTAAATGTGTGTGTAGAGCGGACGTGCGCATGATCTGAGGGAGCTTGTATGAGAGTGAACGAGGACCAACGGGTACTCGTGGGTATTATTGTTCTGTGTATATGGTGATTGTGAATGGTGTACGTATGTATGGTGTGTGTGTGAGTATGAATGTAAATTCGCCTTAGTTATGTGAGCAATTTTTCGGTTTTATTGTAATTTAGATTAAGTATGAACCTTAGAACAGCACCTTTAACCTCATACTTGGTGAATAAACTTGAGCAGTGTTATTTATAATATTACTAGTGGTTCCCCGCGACTTCGCCCGCAAGAGTTGGATTTTCCATATAAACTTTCATCCCCCATTTCACCCTCTTAATGTTTTTTTATCGCGACAAAATGTAATGTAGTTTTAAATTCAGTGAAAATCTACCCTAATAATTTTTATAGGAAATAGAGGCAACGTAAACAAAAAGAAATTCCTTAATATTTTTGAAAGTTTGCAATTGCTAAAAATAGTTAAAATTGTTTTGTTTACCTTACCATATAGCGGCGGTTTGACAGACGAAGAAAATAATCTAAGGTATAAAATAAACCTAGACTTGCATAAATTGACATCTTATAATGTTCATAAATTCCATATAATTGACATAAATAATTATTTTAAAAATAAGATTTACCTGACGAGAGATAAATATTTTGTGAATAATTATCTCAAAAGACAAATAGCTATTTCGCTATCATATTGTATAGATTATTCAGCCAAGAACTTGGCTACCAAGTCTGCTTCTATTGAGCAGACCAATGACTTGAATATTCAACCTTTGGAATCCGTTCCAATTAACAATCATTTAAATTAAATATTCAGACAATAGAGGAAAACTCTTGCTTACAACAAAGCCTAGCTAGCTTGGAAAGTTCAAATCATTTAAACATAGTGCATCATAATATTCAAGGCTTATCCGGGAAAGAATTAGAAGTAGAATTATTCATACAAGAAAGGAATATTCATGTTTTATGTGTCACTGAGCACTGGCTCAAAAAGTATGAACTTATGTTGTCTCTTGAAAATTGTAGCCTTATTAGTTCGTTTTCTAGGAAGGCGGCCATCCATGGTGGGTCATTAATATTAATCAATAATAATTTAAAATGTAAAGAGCGCAAAGATATTGTATCTCTCTCTGTTGAACGAACTATTGAGTTATCATGTGCAGAGCTGGACGATTACATAATTGTTTGTGTTTATAGACCCCCAACTGGTAATTTTAAATTATTTGAGTCAATAATGGAAGAATCACTCAGGAAATTATTTACTAATAAAAAGAAAGTAGTTGTATGTGGGGATTTCAATGTCGATATTATAGATGAAAAAAAAACCTATCGAGTGAGGTTTTTAAGCCTTTTCAAATCTTTCAATTTAATGCCTGTTTTTGCTGAACCGACTAGAATTACTGCTACAACAGCTACTTGCTTAGACAATATATTCTGTAACTCTGTTGTGATAAAAAAAAACTATAGTAAATTTTGTAAAATCCGATCACTGCGGTCAGTCAGTCACGTTTGAACACCGTTTTGTGCCAACTAAAAATGTAATTCAATTTAGACCAGTCACTGATTCCCGTAAAGAAAAATTTAAGTCTAACTTAAGTGATAAAATTCCACTTTTGCCTTTTATTAATGACAATGTTAATAACCAATATGAGTATTTTTTTGAATTAGTTAAAAGTGAATTTAATAAAAATTTTCCTAAAAAGAAATTAGTTATAAACAATTTGAAACCGAAGTTCAGTGACTGGGCTACAGTAGGTATTTACATCAGTAGGAAAAAAATGTTTGAATTATATAATCAAAAAGTATATAGAAATAATGACCCAACATTCCTAGAATATGTTAAAAATTCTCAAAGTTATTCAAGAACGTTTGCATGGTAGCTAAATCTAATTATATACGTGAAAAAATTAATAAATCCAGTAATAAAATTAAAGAAACTTGGAATATTATAAACAAAGAAACTTGTAAAACTAAACCACGTGATCACACATTTACATTAAAAATTGATAATAAGAATATTAAATCTGATAATGAAGTTGCAGGTGCCTTCGAGAAGTACTTCTGTAATGTACCTATCGAAACCACAAAACAACTTAATTCGTGCGCTCTGCATGCGAAATCACTGCTGGTGTCTAGTGGTGTAACTCCTCATTTGATTTCACTCATATTAATCCTTTAATGATAGTAAAAACTTTCAAGGAATTAAAACAAAAAAGAACTGAGGATATATGGGGAATATCAACTGACACAATAAAACCCATTATACCTCTCAAAGCATCTCACTTAGCACATATATTCAACGAATGTATTGATCAAGGTCAATTTCCCACTTTAATGAAATATAGTAAGATAATACCTTTATTTAAGTCAGGAGAAAAAAGTGACCCAAGCAACTTCAGGCCAATTTCCATTCTACCTGCATTTAGCAAAATTTTTGAAAAAGTTATATTTAATCAATTGCTCTCTCATTTTAAACTTAACAATTTACTGCACGAGCAACAGTTTGGTTTTTCCAAAGGTAGAAATACAACAGATGCTGGGGTGGCACTCGTCAAACACATTTTGGATGCTTATGAAGATAAACACGATGCGATTGGTGTATTCTGTGACTTGTCGAAGGCATTTGATTGTGTCGATCACCAAACACTCATTATTAAGTTTGAACATTACGGTGTATCTAATAACGCGTCTAAAATGTTGAAATCTTACCTCTCAGGCAGACTACAAACAGTAAACGTTAATGGTACTAACTTTTCAGGTGCCCCGCTTCAAATGGGAGTGCCCCAGGGCTCAATATTGGGACCTTTGTTATTTTTGATCTATATTAATGACCTTCCTTTTTATGCCAAAGACTCCTGTGAGATAGTTCTGTTTGCTGATGATACTTCTTTAGACTTCAAATCAAGAAGAGGCGAAGAATCATTTGACAATGTAAGCGGAGCTCTCTCTAAGGTATTAAATTGGTTCACTAGCAATAACTTTCTTCTTAATACAAAAAAGACTAAATGTATTAAATTCACCATGCCTAACGTGAAGCAAGCTAACACAGAAATCCTACTCAACGGTGAAAAATTACATCTATCAAACTCCACTATTTTTCTGGGCATTACATTGGATTCGAAGTTGCAGTGGGGACCACATGTTGACGCTCTGGCTGGGAGACTTGCTTTAGCTGCCTTTGCGGTTAGAAAAATTAGACATTTGACTGATGTTGAAACAGCAAGGCTTGTGTATTTTAGTTACTTTCACAGTATAATGTCTTATGGTCTTCTCTTGTGGGGTTCTGCTGCGGACATAGATACCATCTTTATTTTACAGAAAAGAGCCATTCGTGCCATTTACAAACTTAGTCCCCGCGAATCCCTGAGAGAATTCTTTAAAGAAATTCACACACATCCTCACTGTCGCTTCTCAATACATATTTGATAATATAATGTACGTACGCAAAAATTTAGATCTTGTTATAAAAAAAAGTGATATTCATTCGTATAACACAAGAAATAAAAACAAACGTCATTCCAAACTTCAGATTAGCCAAAACAATTAATTCATTCTTGGGAAATTGTGTCAAATTTTTCAATAAAATACCTCATAATGTTATCGAACTACCTATTAATAAATTTAAG
Organism: Pyrausta nigrata; assembly: GCA_949316185.1. Classification (NCBI taxonomy): domain Eukaryota; kingdom Metazoa; phylum Arthropoda; class Insecta; order Lepidoptera; family Crambidae; genus Pyrausta; species Pyrausta nigrata. The sequence goes on along the minus strand of OX438941.1, from coordinate 9,348,217 downwards.
TTACATGTCAAAACTACCCTAATGTCGAAGGGGTATTATAAAATTCAAGACTATCTTAATGACGAGAATGTATGGACAGTCCAGCCTGCACCAAACTGATGTACCTGTTTATTTTGATTTGTTTTATTTTTGTGGCAGCTAGTGGTGACTGAGTTTGTTCCGGCGTTTCTTCTCAGCACTTGCCAGATTGTCTGTGTCTTGTCTCGAAGCGCTAGTAGGGCCCAAAAGATAAGGAGACATGTTCTGCCCCATATGGGCCATAATTGATTGATATTTTGACGTTCAAAGTGGCATTTTGTGTCCTAAATTGAATAAAGAATTTTTGACTTTGACTTTTGACTAGCCTATGTCCTTTTCAGAGTCTCCGCACCAACTTTCATCTCAATCGGTTCAGTGGTTTAAGCGTCAAGAAGTAACAGACAGACACACTTTCGCATTTATAATATTATTAGTATTATATTAGTATTAGTATATTAGTATTAGTATATTAGTATTAGTATATTAGTATTAGTATATTTGTATTAGTATATTAGTATTAGTATATTAGTATTAGTATGGATATGTATAGTTTAGCACTTAGTGCACTGTACTGTTTTTTTGCCCAAGCTGTATGTCAAACGATCAGAAGGAAAGCTCTCATACCCGACGCACGCTTTGACACTCAAATTGTAGTTTGCGGGTCAAAGGGTAAACACATGAGTGTATATTGCAAATATATCTAACGAAGTTTGTAGGGGCTTTTCAGGTGTTTTTCTTCATCTTTCTCAGGCATACCTATAGAAGACTCACGTTTCGCACGCACCTCTTACGTTTGAAATAAAGGTAGTAGGTAGCTAAGTCATTCGACAAGATTTGAGAGTCTACGAAGTGACTTGACTGTTCATATTGAGTAGGTAATTCGAAAAAATTTAAGAGTCTACGAAGTGTCTTGACTTGTTATTAAAATACAGTTTACACACAACATCCAACAAGTAAACCTTATAGTTTTGCCACATCTGTCTGTCCGCGGCCTAGACCAGAAATACGGTTACGAAAAAAAATCAAGCGTCAAGCCAGTTTTTAAATTCGTGTCAAGTTGTTAGAAGTCAATCCTCTTACGGGCTACTTTTGCATGAAAAATTCATGAGAATAGCTCATAATTTGCAAACTCTCAAAGCTTCGAAAGAAGGAGATAATTTTACCTCGGTCTGGATAACTGGTTATCGCTTTAAAAATCCCCGTTGTAACTTGTGTAAAATGTATAAAAACCGGTCAAGTGCGAGTCAGACTCGCGCACGAAGGGTTCCGTTTTTTAGTTTTAAATACGAAAAAAGCAATTTTGTATGGGAAAAATATATTTTATAATCATTTATTTTTTAAGTAAAATTACATTTTAATATTCCGTGAACATTTCAAGCGTCTACCTATTGCCATTATTAATATCGAGCAAAAAGCGGCAAAAATATCACGATTGGTGTATGGGAGCCCTCTTTAAATATTTATTATATTATTCTGTTTTTAGTATTTGTTGTTATAGCGGAAACATAAATACATTATCTGTAAAAAAAATATACTCGTACTGTCTGGCTACCACGCTTAATGAGATACAGCCTGGTGACGGACAGACAGATAGCGAAGGCTTAGTAATATGGTCCCGTTTTTACGTTTGGGTACGGAATCCTAAAAATTAAAATTGCAATAAAATTTTAAAAAAATACTAGATTGCCCGTTTTTATTAAACATTTACCTTACTAAAACTAAACATTTACGCACACACACACGCGCTCACACACACGCTCTCACACGCACGCACACACTCGCACGCACACACACAAGCGCTCACACACATACACACACACACACATTAATATACAGATAAATATGAATAAAAATTACAATGCTTAAATACACATATTCAGTAAGCTATGTTCATTTTGTTAATCCGCTGGTAGCTTGTACCACACACCAACTATCTATTTGTGATTGTTAACTGCCCGGCGGCTTGCTTAGCGCACGGTTGATGGCGCGATTACAACTACCCTCCCTTTTAATGTATAAACTTACTTACCTTTAAATCATTGCTCACTATGTTGCCAATTACCAATATAAGATCACTGGATGGGGTGGAGGGCTGATAACCTGAGATACAGGAATCATCCTAGTTCAGGTATCAGCCCACCATAATCTATATGTACCTACCACAAATTGCTTATTTTCATTTTGTATTTTCTTATGGTGAGAAATAAAAATGATTATTATTACTCTATGGAAATAACTGACCTACCAACAGACCTACCAGTCCTCGCGACCTGGACAACGGACGCAATCAATTCAACTAACTAGTTAATTGTGAATTGCATAATGATAAAATAACAATGGATGGCTTAACACAATATAAAATCACGCGAATAAAAGCTATTTAAATATAAAGAGGCGTCGGCACCCATAAATTATGGACTATATGTATAATGTCTAAGTGTCATAAATCAGCCAGCGGGTGGCCAGTAAATCTTAAAAGAAAATAAAAACAAAGTTATATAAATAATCTTTACATCGCCTTATCTTGGCACTGTAGTTTGTAATTCTGGACGAAACAAATAACAAGTTAACTAATTACGTCTTACGCAGAGCTAGAGAGCTCCATCTCTTCCATTGTAGACAAAATAATCAATAACATTATAAAAATGCAAAAGTTACACGAAAATTTACAACTAACTCAATGAGGGGTTACTCGTATAAAACTGTGTAAAACAGATGTGCTTAAAACTTTCTCCGCTTTAAGTTTATATTGTCTTAAACAATATGCATATGAAAAGCAATTTATATAGGAATTCTTGTCTGAACTTCAAGACCCTCGGTGTAAGTTATGTTAAGCTACGTGATTTTTCAGCTCTTTTCGAGCTAAGAAAGTTTTCAGAACTTTTGTTAGGAAATATAATTTCTAGTTGATATTATTACTTTTATAGGTAGGCTAGATACCTACTATGTTATAGCTATAAATTCGTTATCAGTCATCCGAACGTAGATCTTTGTGTTGTGTTTCAATCAAATTCTTAAATTAAAAGAGCCTCGCATGAAAAATCAACGAAATTTCCATCTTAATCCCAACACTTTTTATTCCAAGTAAAAACTACTGTGTTCATTTCAAATTCTAGTGCATTTTAATTCATCCGAGCTCGTAGAAATGGAGATGGCGCGATGTTGCATAACGCCAACGTATACTAGCTTAGAATATAACAACAGAAACATTAGAGGACGTGATTCAGCCTGACGGCGTCGTTTTTTAAGACTACTAGTTCAACGGTATGGATTTGTTTTGGTTACTTATTGCTGTTCAGTTCGCCACGTCTGCAGGTAAGCGTTTTTGGTGTATATTTCAGAAAATAGAACTTAAAGCGATTTATCAGTTCTGCTCTGAAAGTTAGGTACAAACAACAAACAAGATATTGCATCGGGAAAAGGCAAAAATGATAACGGATTGTAAGATTTTATAAACGAATACGTTACTTGAGAACAAAATTCTTAAAAATAACGTTTTCTTAAGATGGTATGTCTACCATGTTTAAAATATAAACAACCATTATAATAAGTAATTTAGACGTATTCAGGCTCGTTAAATAGAGACGTCCAAATCTATCAATTATACTCACACCTAAAGCAATAAATTCCGCATACAGCTAGTGAAAATGTAAAAAATGAGCAAAAATATGAAATGCAATTGCAGAACTATCCAAATATTTGTTTTAGAAAACTAAAAAAATTGGTTTGAGCTATATACAATACTTGAGCTTTGTTTCGGTTATAATATTTTTACGTAAACCATTATTTCGGAGTTCTTTGGAACACCGAAAGTCGTTTATGTAACACTCCACACGCTTTTACTAGATAACTTATCCTTATCTAGATTTATCCAGTGGCAAAACCAACGCAAAAAACAATTACTTACGTGGCAAACGAAAACGAAAATCAATCAATAACATATTCCAACGAGTCTTGACTTGGTACCTAAAGTAAAGTAAAGTCAGCCTATACAGATCCTACTGCTGAGAAAAGGCCTCTACCTCAACTATGAGGAGGAACATACGAGCCATACTCCACCACATGGGCTCAGTGCGGATTGGTGGAGGGGTGTCTGTAAGACAAGTGACAAACATTACTGTCAGATGTTATCAAGCCGCCCTAGGGCCTTTGACTAGGCTTAACGACTAATACCAACGGATATTAGCAGGGACCAACTGCTTAACGTGCCTTCCGAAGCACGGAGTTGCTTGTCATGGACGTCACCTAAATGGTCGGAATGGTCACCCATCCAATCACGACCGCGCCGTGGGTTGCTTAACTTTTGGTATCACTACCAAAGCGCTGCCGCCACTGCGCCACAAGCACCTCCAGACTTGTTACCTACTTTGTTGAATAAAGAAGAGTGGCATGTCAATGGATACATTGCTCAATAAACAAATGAAGAAATATTACCTATTTTTTGAAGTCAATCATTACAGACTAAAAGTTGCTTGTAGTTTCGGATTATGAACCCTTGAATGACGAGAAATTGACTCACCTGTAAACCTTTCAGAGAACGCAACAAAACGGAACCATCATTCATTATAGAATAAACGTAATTTAACTAATTTCAACTTAAATTAATTTTAAGCTTTCCTTGATTAATAAAAAATCTACACACTTGAAAAAATTACCACCTCATGACAGAAAAGCGAGTGGTAAGGCAATCGCCCATTATGCGTTTCCCGCCTCAGTTGCAAATTTTTTCAAGTGCAACTTCTAATTTTTAGTACTGCATTTTAGGAAACCTATTTTAAGTTTGATTTATGCATGTAGCATGTACCATGCCTACAACGAATTGTCGATAGCTCAAATAGCTTCATACTACCATAATCAAGCCTAAAAGTGTATACAAACTACGATTAGGTATGGTGACCGTGAACAGCAGGTGAGGTCAGGCGGCCTGATTACAGTTTATCTTTCCTATCGACCCGTAAGTAGACATTGCTTTGTTACGACTTTCTCGTTTCTGATAAGACAGAATACCATTTGTAGGCCCTTTGTTACTGCGTTTGCACTTTAATTAATAAACTAAAATAAATTTTCGCGGTTACAAATTATGTATTCATGAACAAAATATCTCCTGTGGTTTTGAAGACAAAAATGCCCATTTTCTTGTTTTACTGCATAGCATGAACCACAATTTCACGGAGAAATAAATTGGACTAGTACAAAACAGAAAGTTTTACATGGAAGGTTTCTATGAATATCTTAATTACATTTTTACATGAACGTAGGTACTGTTTTCTTCCCATTCTTAAGTTTTCTTCATACAGAGTGTTGGCTGATCATAACCCAATCATAACGTATGCATGAATATAAATAAACCGGCCAAGTGCGAGTCGGACTCGAACACGAAGGGTTCCGTACCATTAATTTACAACATTAGACAGTATAGGCAAAAAAAACTTTTTAAGTTTACTGTTCTTCTGGAAAAATGTATATATTTTTATTTTATTTATAGTTTCAAAAGTATTCATCACAGGATACCCGAAACAATTTTAAATAAGAGTTTCCGCGCCTGTTTCTTTACGTGAGTGATTTGAAGTTTATAGGTCCAAGACTTTAGTAATTACAGGGGGGGGACACACCGTGTAAACGACTTTGGCGGGCTATATCTCGCAAATAGTAAAGCTGATTAAAAAGTGTTGTATGGAATCCCTACATTATTTTCATAGTCCTTTTCAACGATACCCACACAAGGGGGTGCACTAAAAAAATAATTCACCCCCCCTCTTTATATGTATGGGGAGGTACCCTTAAAAAGGGGTAATTTATTTTTTTTGTATTTTTTAAAATGAGATCTATATGTGAAGTATCCTCGAACCAAGTTACATGCAAATCAGTCCATAAACGTAGAAGATATTCTGTTGTGACAGACTAGTACGGAAGGAACGGACGGACTTAACGATCTTATAAGGGTTCCTTGTCGTACTACGGAACCCTAAAAAATTAATAGTATTTATTTGCGTAAATCATGGTAAATATGGGTTACAAAGTTTGGCGGCATGCAAACTTGTAGTACAACATGCAAGAGCACTGAAACCATTGATAATTTATGTTTTGAGATTACTTTTCTAAAATCAATTCATACAATTACTCGTTTGTACCTACACTAACATGCACGAACCAATGCATACTTACTTTTAATTATGTATCAATCTTTGTATGGATCAAAGTTTCGAAAAAACATGTCATATAACATCGGTTGCCAATGACGGGCACACTCACTCAACTGTGGCGGACATGCCAGTTATTTATGATCATGTAAAATATTACTTCACGTTGCGGGAAATCAAAAATGCAGGCTACATTTTACAACGCATTTACAATTGAAATGACGTGCGCATTATCTACTGATGCCAATAAAGCTTTCACACAAACAGGTTGTGACACCTATCACAGAGTCATTTACCGATCATACTGCCGGTGGCGGTCTGCAATATAATTTTTAGGTTAAGATTTATATGACAGTGCAATAATGCCCGATTTATAAATTTCTTACGATGTCGTTAAAGTGTAACGGAATACACAAGTCATGTTCGAGCTTAGTTAAATGAGGACATCTCTAACATTATAGGTAAATGCGAATGTAACCAACTATTATTTATTCTGTGATGTAACAGCTGTATTTCACGCGTGAACTGCTGAAGAACCTAATATTTAGTTTAAGATCCTGGGGAAGACATAACAGGATTATAGTTTTCATCACATTAAACCCGTCATATGCGCGGACGAAGTCGCAGGGAACCACTAGTCGAAAAAAGTTCTATGTGTATATTATTATCATAAACTAGCAGTTCCTCGCAACTTCGCCCGCGCCCAAAGTCGGATTTTCATACCAATTTTTATCCCCCATTTCACCCCTCTGATGATTTTATATCGCGACAAAAAGTAGCCTATGTCCTTCCCAGTCTCAAACTATCTCTGTGCCAAATTTCATTTGATTCGGTCCAGTAGTTTCGGAGCCTATTCGATGCAAATAAACAAATCTTTCCTCTTTATAATATTAGTATAGAAATTCTGCGACGATTGCAGAAACGCATACGGACAGTTTCGCGGCCATCGTTAGAAAAAAACAGGTATCCCTGAACCCGATATTCAGAGTGCATGGCAGCTTCAACAGTGTCCTGAAAGTCATTGCTGGTCGACAACATGTTTCTCCCTTAATGTGGCACATGAACCAAAACATGTGCACAAAATTAGTGATTAGTTCGATTTGTACTAAATACTTTGTAAGCGATTTTGTAATACTTTTCCCTATTTGGATCTTTGTTGACTGAAATAAAATAAAAAATGTTGTGTTAATGTTTTTACAATTGGGTTGGCACTATTGGCAGCATAACCATAGGTATGTCCAGGCGAATGCTCCACCCAAAAAGTTAGTCAACAAAAGCAACTGTAACTCTGCTTTATTAATGAGCCGCAATTTTTCCTGAAAAGCCTCACATTTTCCTTAAGCCTGGCAGAATTTGTTCCTTGGCAAAGTTATCGCGCACATAAACTGTTTGATTAAAACACCAATTAGCTGCAAGAAAAGTTAGTTGGTGCAACTTTCTGAATATATTAGGGCTCATATTTGTTTCTTACGTTTACGCGAATTGTTGAACTCATTAAAATACAATTTTACGGATTACTTCGCGATTATTTACATTTTATTTAAAACCTGACGTTTCGAACACTTTACAGCGTTCGTGGTTACAGGGAGACTAAGGTATTATTTGTCATTACAAAGTTTTGAAAAATTAAACTACCGTCACTCGTTAATATTAATTTACGTTCTTATTTACGCAGAAAGAGCTAACCGTGTCTTGAGATCTTGAAAACACCTCGCACTGCAAACACCTTCCCCTTCTTCTGTGACCACGAATGCTGTAGGTGTTCGAAACGTCAGGTTTTAAATAAAATGTAAATAAATCGCGAAGTAATCCGTAAAATTGTGTTTTAATGAGTATATTAGGTCTTCAACACTACGTGTCAGATAGCTTTGCAGTGAAACCAGTAAAAAATAAACAGAAATTATAATCACTTTTTTTTTTTTCTCTGTGTACCTTTAGGAGCAAATCAGGTTTCAACAATGTTTATTTGTCTACTTCTCTACCCACGGATTATGCAAGTAATTAATATTCTATAACTAAACCTACCTAGCATACTCTTATCATCCACAGCGCTATTATGTGTATATATTATTTATTTTTTACGTATAATATAATTTCTTAAAGTATTATGTTATGGATTATCATAGGCTTTACAGCTTTAACGCATATTTTCTTGACAATTACATTATATAGTATTATAAGCAAGTTCAATTATGCTATGACGCCTTTAAAACACATTACTAAATTTGTTTTTTTTATAAATAAATTATATATTTTTTTATAAATTGTTTCAACAAACACACCAATTACCTAGCCCCAAACTAAGCAAGCGCTTGTGCTATGGTGACTAGGATAACCGATAGAAATACTTAAATACATATAAACATCCATGACTTGTTATTCCAAATAATATAAAAATATAATTAAAATAGCTTAGAACATATTGTTAAAATTTTCATACAAAGTCATTAAAAGCTTTTCCTTCTAACAATTTATCCGGCCTGCGCGAAATCGGCATTGTAATATAACCCTTCGACTCAAATCTGTAAGTAGGGACCATTGTAGGGACCCACGCAACGTGTTTAGCTCGGACAGACTATGTGATTTTGTATTGATTTGCTAAATTAAATTGTTGACTATTTTGTTTGATTATATTGTATAATGTAACGATTAACGTATGATTAGTAATGGCAATATATCCGTAAAAAATGGGTAAATAAACTGACAAAAAAAATACTTCAGAAACCAAGCATAAGAGGTATATTGCATAAAATAAACGTGAGTTACAAAACTCTGCAGTTTATCCCATTTAATAAAGATTCTACAACGTTTATTAAACAACTAATAATTAGGATTGAGTTTGACGAGATAAGCCAGGAATGAGCTTTCAACAAGAAGTAGGTATTACTTAAATAAATTATAAAGTAATTTCGCAGTAGAGGTACTACTTAAACCCAATTTTATCACGAGTTACAAATGGAAACCCCGAACAGTGACCGGGACCGTTATATTTGAGTTAATCGAAATTCTTATGTATTCAGCCATTGATTTATTCAGCGGTGTATTCGATAATTTTGTAATATAGGTTTGAACAAAGATGGCCTGGAGCTTATGTAGGTGTATCCAGGGGACTTGCAAATGTGGTGGACTTGACCCATCCTTCTAAACTATATTTTAATTAGTGGTAGTGCTATGTCAATGGGTAGCACAAATTAGCTGCGTGCTTGTTAATTGCGTTTTTTATACTAATTATGAATGCTTTGACATTATAATAGATTAGGGCAGGTACAACAATATTATAATTTCAATGAGAGATTTTCTAACAGCTCAAAATTTTAGTTTTATTTTGTGTTGATAGATGGCGCTGTTCATCTAAGTTTTAAAAATATTTCATCGAAATCATTAAGTTTAAAACAAAATATTGATATATTAACGTGTACAAATAATATGTAGTGAAAGTACTTACGTCAAAAATGAGCGAGTTTCAAAATGTAGTTAAAAGAAAATTAAATGGAAAAAACGTCTTTAAAACATGTTTAACATAAACATTATAACACGATCAGCGCCAAACCAGGCTTTTTCTTAAATAAAGATTTTCCTGCCTTATGTTGTACAACGCCATCTAGCGGATTTTAATGTACTGATTTTTGACACGAAGAAAATCCCTCATTGCTCGAGTTTCATTTGTAGGGACACACATGTAAACTATAGTACTAAGTTTCACACTCATGTTTCGTCAAGTAAGCATTTTATGTAATTAGCTTCAGTCTTGGGTCATCCTGACTGGGAGCGGTCGCGTACCACCAATAAACGGACATAAGTTAAATCTAGTTTGATTTCGCTCTCATAGGCACCCGGACCCAATAATTGGTGACCCCGACGCCGGTCAATCGCGCGTGTAACTACACATTTAAAGTTAAGTTTTGTGTGTGACAAAAAAATGGCGTTCCAACCACCACCCGCCGGCGTGCCCGTGCTAGCACCGCCGCCGGTAGCCCAGCCGCCAACCAGCCTGCCCGGACTGCCATCGTCGTTGGATGTCAAGACCGAGGAGCCTCAGGCAACGCTGGCACAAATCACCGTTTCGTCTCGCGTACCCGAGTTTTGGAAGGAATCGCCTAGACTCTGGTTCGCGCAATTCGAGTCAGTGGTGGCAAACCAAAAGCTCAGCGACGAAAGCAAGTACAATCTTGTAATCGCTAAGCTCTCCAGGGACCAGGTGGAACAAGCAAGTGACATCGTGCTATCTCCGCCGCCAACACAAAAATTCTTGGCACTCAAGAATCGACTCCTAGCTGTTTACGAGGAATCCGAGTCGCGACAAGTGCAAAAACTGCTCCGCGAACTCGAGCTCGGCGATCAAAAACCGTCGCAACTACTCAGGAAAATGCGCGATCTTGCGCGAAGTAACTTCACTAACGATATGCTGCGTATGCTATGGTTAGACCACCTACCCATGGCCGTGCGCACAGTCCTCGTTGTGAGTGAAATTACGGAATTGGACAAATTAGCCATTATGGCGGACAAGATCATGGAGACGTCACGAACTGCGGAGGTACATGAAGTGTCAACCTTATCTTCCACAGTCAAGGGTAGTAATTTGTCAGCAGAGATTGCCAAAATTACTCGACGCCTCGACACTCTCGAAAGGTCAAGGTCGACAACGCGAGGGACTCCTAACCGCAAACCATCTCGATCCAGGTCTCGACAAAATGACACCAGCTTAACACCATCAAAACGTAGCAGCCCTGACTGGCTCTGCTTCTACCATTTCCGTTACCAAGACAAGGCTAGCAAATGCCTGAAACCTTGCGCTTGGAAAAAACAGGCCGAAAAAAACTAGACGTGGTACAGTCAGAGGCGGATTGCTGTACAGTTACCCCATCACACCGCCTGTGCGTGCTGGATAGGAACAGCGATACCCGTTTCCTGGTGGACACTGGAGCCAACGTGTCAGTTTTACCGGCAAAATCGTATAAACGTGTGAATAGTGATACAAAATGTAGTGATTACAAGTTGTATGCGGCAAATGGCACTGAAATCAAAACTTTTGGTATAAAGACTCTAACTCTTAACTTTAATTTGCGCCGCCCATATCGTTGGTCATTTATTTTAGCGGACGTGAAACAACCTATTCTGGGTGCAGATTTTTTAGGTCACCACGGCTTACTAGTTGATCTAAGGTCCCGTAAGTTGGTTGATAAGGTTACGAATTTAAATGTAATCGCTACTGTGGTATCTCATAGCCAACCGACTGTGAAAAGTATCGACGAAAGTCATCCTTTTACGACGTGTTAAGTAAGTATCCGGATATCACTAAACCGTCGTCATTTAAGGAAACACCCGAACATGGTGTTTATCACCACATTGAGACCGTAGGCCCACCAGTCTATGCTCGAGCGCGACCTCTGCCGCCAAATAGATATAAAAAGGTGCAGGAGGAATTTAAGTTGATGCAAGAGTTAGGTATTTGCCGCCCATCCAAAAGTCCTTGGGCCAGCCCTTTACACGTTGTTCCTAAGAAGAACGGTGAGATCCGTGCATGTGGAGATTACAGGAAACTTAACGCTATCACTAAACCTGATAGATATCCCATTCCACGCCTACAGGATTTTACATATCTTTTAGCGGGAAAAACGATATTTTCAAAATTAGACATTAATAGAGCATATCATTGTATAAGTATATTTCCAGACGATGTAGAAAAAACTGCTATCATTACGCCTTTTGGTTTATTCGAATATACGCGTATGGGCTTTGGTTTACGTAATGCAGCCCCAAGTTTCCAACGTTTCATGAATAATTCCGTTTTACAAGGCCTAGACTCCAATAGCATTTTTTCCTATCTCGATGACGTAATCGACCAATAAACGGACACAAGTTAAATCTAGTTTGATTTCGCTCTCATAGGCACCCGGACCCAATACATTCAATGGGTCTACTCTCCTACCTGTGTAAGTCTCTTAGTCTCCCCCTAAGCTAGTTAGGTGCGTCGCACTGTGGAAAATTGGTTTTTAAATTTATGTTCGTATTAAAAACAATCAATTGTATTTATTCCTAATCTCTGATAAATGTGCTTTTCAAAAATATATAATACCTTATATCTTTCATTTTAAGTTATAAAACTATTTCACGTTTAAAAACGTGAATAAAGAACTTAATATTTCCCAATTGCCAAAGGCAGATCAACTGTAACAAACCTACTGGTGTACAAAAATTATCTTTGCAATGTTTTTGAGTCAAGAGGACAGGTAGATAGTATCTATACTGATTTTAGTAAAGCATTTGACAAAGTGAGTCACTCACTCTTGTGTACCAAGCTCATGGCATACGGTATTCATGGGAACCTGTATAGGTGGATATGCTCGTATTTGAATCAGAGAAGTCAACTTGTGGCTCTTAAGGGTTATTTGTCAAGGCCAGTGTCTGTTACATCGGGAGTGCCGCAAGGATCGCATCTTGGTCCGCTACTTTTCGTTATTTTTATTAATTACCTCATTGATGGACTTAAAAATCCGTGCTTACTTTATGCCGATGACCTTAAAATATATGCCTCAATCAACAATGTCGACGATTGTGTTTCCCTGCAAAATGACTTGAATCACATAGATCTATGGTGTTTAAAGAATCGTATGTATTTGAATGCAAAAAAATGTAGAGTAATTTCATTTACAAACAAGCGAAAACGTATAGACTTCGACTATAAAATATTAGATAATTCTCTGCAACGGGAAACAGTGATTAGAGACCTTGGTGTGTACTTTGATGAGCACTTATCCTTTAAGACGCATTATGACTGTATAACAAACAAAGCCAAGAAAATGCTTGGATTTGTCATTAGGCTCTCTAAAGATTTCATCGATCCTCACAGCCTGCTTTGTTTGTACTGCAGTCTGGTGCGTAGCATTCTAGAATATGCATGTCAGGTTTGGTCTCCGTACTATGCCGTCCACCAGAATGCAATCGAGGGCATACAAAGAAAAGCTTTGAGTGCATTGGCACGTAGATACCACCTCAATCGTCATTTACCCAGATATGAGGACAAACTAGCAAAATTTAATGTTATGTCGTTGGCCAACCGTCGCAATCAACATGAGTTGTTGCCTTAGGCCATTAGTAAGCCTGCACAAAATTCTGTACGGCACAATAGACTGTCCTGATTTATTGTCGCTGGTTTCAATCAGTACCCAGTGTCGCATCCGCTCGTGTAAACCCTTTGCTACTGATTTTTACACTATGAACATCTCGTCTCATAACCCAATAGTCAGAATGTGTTGCCTATACAACAACTTAGCTGATAGCTTACAACTTGACATCTTTGATTCGGATATGGCCAAGTTCCGAAAACTTATAATGAGGGATTTGCTGGGACCATGGAGCTAAATAAACTGGTATTTTAAAAACTGTTCACTTTGTAAAACCATAATAATATTAATATATTTACACAAGTTTTCGTGATACCTACTTAAATGTTTTTGTGCATGCATAAAGTGGAATATAATTTAGTTTGTAACCCATAAAAATTGTATCTCCTGTTTCATTTTAATTGTATTCTGTATTGTGTGCCTAAATAAATAAAATAAAATAAAAAAAATACAATATAAATAACGCTGAAGAATATTAAACTGCGACTTTTGAACTTTTAAATTATATTCATATACCTATTACCCAATTTCAATCAGTGATAAAAACAATTTCGATATGCGTTTGTTCTACCATATTCCACAGTGCGTCGTGTCCAAACTAAATCTTAACTGTGTCGTCACTTAAACAAATTACCTCCTTTAACATTCTGCCAGTTTTATCTGCTCACAGGTATCTCTGCCTACGGCCTTGCAAATCAAAATTGGACGTGAAGAGAAAGAACAAAAGAAAATTAAGTCGTTGAAACTAGACCGGACAGCCAATTTAATTTAACGGTTTTCTTTTTCGCTTTCAGCGCTTTTGCTAACAAGACACTTCCACTAAACCAATTACCACCTAGTAACTGAGACCTGCTGTTTTAGGGTTCCGTATCCAAAGGGTAAAAACGGGACCCTATTACTAAGCCTCCGCTGTCTGTCTGTCTGTCACTAGGATGGATCTCATGAACTGTAATAGCTACACATTTAAAATTTCCACAAAGGATGTATTTCTGTTGCCGCTATAGCAACAAATACTAAAAACCGAATAAAAATATCTAATATTTAAGGGGGGCTCCCATACAACAAACGTGATTTTTTAGCAGTTTTTGCTCTATATTAATAACGGCAACAGGTATGATGTACAGGTACAGGTAAACTTTAAAAACCAATTAGGAAATTAAAATAAAAAAAATATTTAAGGGGGTCTCCCACACAAAAGTATTTTTTTAGTTTTAAAACTAAAAACGGTCATAATATAGTGTCTAATGTTGTATAGGTACGGAACCCTTCGTGCGCGAATCCGACTCGCACTTGTTTTTTTATTTATTTATATAAATGAAAGAATATTTGTGTTTTAATATAAATAAAAGTGAAAAGGGCTAACCGAATCGAATGTGATGCATTTTAGGTAAAGTAAGAACTTAAAGTACTTACTCGTAGGTAATTAATAGTACGTTATGAAACAAATGAGTAAAGTTGCTCATTATACACGAGGTCGTGGGTTGCAGCCCGAGCCGTAGGGCGTAAATCAGCCGAGTGTCTAATGAGCAAGTTGCTCACGAGTTTCATACAAACTTTTTTAACACACTTGCGAGGGAAAAACAAACAATTATTGTATAAATCGTTTAATTATTAAAACACTTGGTGAATGTACAATTTTCAATTATTGGGTTATAGTTCGGTTTATGGCCCTAAGAACGATGTAATAAGGCTCACTTTACGAGCAAGTGTGTTAAAAAATATTAACCTCACTGTAACCAATCTTAACCTTATAATAAAAAAGACGTAGCTTTGATATCTCTGTTTGTGTTTAATTGTTAAATCTCCGTTTGCTTGTTCGTTTTCTATTGTTTAGGGTAAACCTCTCCGAGAAAAAGAAAATCATTAGCGTCTTAAACAAATAAAACAAAGTCAAAATGATCGAGAGTTCCAAAGTTTACCTCGCTTATCATTTTTATTGTTCTGTTTAGGGTACGAAATAACGCGAGCAACGCCATTTGACTGAAGAAATGAAGAGTCGCAGAAACGGAACAAAGTAAAAACATAAATATTCAGTTGACACAGTCTTTATTTTCTTCAACCTTTAAAATATTTGTTTGGAATTTGGAAATATTATATTACAGTAGCGGTTCTCCTTGACTTGGTCTGCGCAAAAGTCATATTTTCCATTTATTTATTTTACCCTCTTTTATCAGAGGTTTAAAATTATCAGATCAGAATCAGAAGAGTTATAAGATGGGGGAGCGACCCGTGTGAACGCGACATGGGCAAAAAGAACTAACGATCTTCGGAGGGGATTGGTCACATTTCAGTCATTTGTGTGCGTGCACTGCGCGCCTATAAGCGTTGTGAATTGACGTACTGTACTCTATAAGCTTCTGTGCTCTTCTAGTAGTTTTAACGTATACATAAATAATTTTGACAACACAGGTTCGCGAAGAATTAACGAGTTATTACACAAGGTGTTACCGACAAAAAGGTTTCGGCTTCCCATAGAGACTATATCAGTCACGTGACCCGATTTTCTATAGTGTCGCAATTTTTTTTGGCAAATTTCGACCCCTGCTTCTAGGGGAAAGTTGTTTAGTTACTGATTCTAAGTAGCTCCCTTTATTTCTAACGGTAGTTTTGTAACACCTTGTAAATCTCTTTTTTTGTGATCTGAGGTTATTCTGCTGTTCAGAGAGTAGACAAACCTACGAGTAACTAATCAGAGATCACATGATAATCGGTTATAAAATATGTTGTGTGTTTAGGAATATTACTCGAAGTTTCCTTTCTCAGGTCAAAATAGTTTCTAAATTTCCTAACACGCAACAGGCCCGTGATAATAAACTTTCTTTATAAACATTAGCTTAATTTGACTTTGGTTGTCGATTTCTCCATAACCCATGTTTTAAAAGAGAAATTAAGCTATAATTATTAATTTCGAAAATTATTTTCAAGACATCTATCTTATTCCTTCAAGTATCGTGTATACACAATAGACAATTAATTGTTATCCGGACGCCAGCGTCCTTATGAGAGTCTTACTTCCAAAAGCCTTGTCTTTCGTATTCCCCCATTTCACCCTCCTGATGATTTTATATCGCAACAAAAAGTAGCCTATGTCCTTCCCAGGGCCTCAAACTATCTCTGTATACCAATAACTTGAATCGGTCCAGTAGTTTTAGAGCATATTCAATACAAACAAACAAATAATCAAGTCTTTCCTCTTTATAATATCAGTGTCCATTATTGTCAGTAGTTATTGAGTAAATACAATGTACCCTGCCCATCGTACTAATAATTTAACGGTTGTAAGTAAAGTAGATACGATTACAACACACTAAACGCGAAGTAAGGTCTTATAAGAGTGGTTTAGGCTTTGAGAAAATTAAATAAACCTTTTTTTTACTCTTAATAAGATAAGACACTAATAACATTTTGAGTGGGGCAGTAGGTGTTATTCCTCGATGGTGTTATAAGACGTTGGTTGCCAAACTGGCACAGTGGTATTAACATGAAGATCAACTTAATTACATACTTACTTCACTAGTTTTTATTTTATTTTATTGGGTCATATATCTGACAGGCATTCCAAGCGGTCAACACCTATTTAGAAGAGATGTCGTACGCACAAAATACCTTACCGAACGCGCATGCAGATTTGCCACTGTTTTCAGGATGCCGCGGCCTGGCCTGGTTTACCAAACCCAACACAGACGCTACTTTTTAAGTGTCCCACCACTTTTGTTAATTCTTTTGTTTTAATTTATCAGCATTTCAGACTCAAACGCAATGTAGCCTAAC
This sequence comes from Pyrausta nigrata, assembly GCA_949316185.1. Classification (NCBI taxonomy): domain Eukaryota; kingdom Metazoa; phylum Arthropoda; class Insecta; order Lepidoptera; family Crambidae; genus Pyrausta; species Pyrausta nigrata. The sequence continues at coordinate 9,331,164 of OX438941.1, read as the reverse complement.
GGCTTGCGAGGTGTTTGAGACGTTGACCAGAAGTGTCAGGAAAGAGGACCGGCCCTCCGACCCTTGTACCCCGGACGTTCAGTGGAGGAAACTGGACAGGCGATTGCGGGCTATCGAACAATCAAGTCAGTAAGCTATGAAAAGATCATATTTAGAATAAGGAAGGGAGAAACACCAGGATGTTATACAAGTTTATTATTTTTTAATGCTAAATCTCTTGAGGGCTGATTCTGGCGCTTAAAAATACTTACTTATATACATAACTTTTATGATACCAACATCGAAAGTGAAATCGACAAGACAGTAATTTGTTCCATATATTTACTAAATATCACATTTTTGGATTTTGAGAGATGAGATTTTTTGATGACGTGTGATGTGTTTATTTATTACAAAACAAAAAGTTTAAATACGTAAATAATAGTAATTTAAAGTTTTAAATCAAAGAAGTTATAATCAATTATAATAGAATATTGTGCATTTTTTTGTTTCTTATTTTGCACATTTGTAACACGTACTGGTAGACCCATTTATTTTTTGCATTATTTAAAAATTATGGTCTTAAGTGAAATTATATGAATACACCTGTATCAAACAGACATACTGTATCTTATGTACATCATAAAGCAAAAAGCAAAAGATGGGACTCACCAGACTGCCTTTTAAAGGTCAAACCCGTCAGTCATTTTTCTGTGTAATGAAAAGTTTCATCATTTGCTCAACAAGCTATTGTAACTTTTTAATTGACCGATTTGTAAACAGACAAAACATTTACATAAAACATTTTAAATCATTCAGAATTACCGTCGTCTTAATTATCGCAACTTTGTTTAGACAATAATATTTTAAGTTTGAAGCAAGCAAGTGGAATGTTCGCTTTATTTATTTTTAAACAAAACAATTAATATTCACAGTTAAAATGCAGCGTAGCGACCTCATTAAAAATTGCCTTTGTTAAATTAACATATTGAAAAGCAGACGTAATGAAAACCTCCCGTGACCTGCCCTTTAAAACCGCAGTAGGAATTTCATCTCAAGTATAGCATTTGAAATAATAATTCCTTTCAGTGATGCACTAGGGTTACCTCCACCAAAGTGAGACGGGGAAGATTAAATTGAATTATTTAAAATGCACTTGTACAAATACAGATACTTCTTTGCCTATACGTTTTAGTTATTTTATTTTCAGCTTGGACGATCAGTTACGGGCAGTCGAGATGGCGACAGTGTTCGAAGCATGTTTGCCGATGCGATGTCACCAGGCGTTCCTTGAATTGTTGGAGGTCTGGACTCACAACACTCAGCACTGATCTGGTTGTACCAGCTGATCTGCTCACTATGTAAGGGCCTTTCTTTACATAAATTTTTATATGGATGTAGACGCGCATGTGTGGCGATGCAGTAACCAGCAGATATGCAGCAACGATGCAAACGCGACGTGTTCTATTCAAAAAGTTAATTTCCTTTGCGTGTATACCCTTCTACTTGCGGGTTTTTGTAATATTAAACTGTTTTTTTTTCTAGTGATTTGGGTACAAACAAACTGCGCACATTGCACAAGACAACTTTTAAAGGCATGCGCTCTCTAGCTGAGCTCGATATGTTCGACAACCATGTGGAGTATTTGCCATCAGGGATATTTGAACCATTGATCAATCTGAGAATACTGTGAGTTATGCCTGTTTTTAAGAGATATTTTAAATACATTAGAGGCTTAATTTTCACATTTGATTTACCTCCGGCTGTGGTTGACATACCTACTGTAAAATGGTAGGTACACACAAATATTTGATTGTACTTATGCTGTGTTATCCTATGGTCAAGAACAAACTCTATAGTAAAATTTTAATAAAGGTTACTAACTGGAATGTATTGACAGATATTTAACCAAGTAAATTAGGTAATAAGTAATATCAAAGATGTAAGTAGGTTTTTAATATCAAAGGTGATATAAGACTTTACATTTTTGTTGCAAAATCACCCCTATTGGTACGACATAAGATGCCATAGTGTTTGGTTTGACCTGCTGTGGCTGTATTCATACAAGTTAAGGTAATCAAACTGCAAGGGCGAAGAATTACTTATAGCTATAAGTACCTACTGTGTAGGCAATTTGTCTAATATAATGTAAGCCCCGAAACAATATTAGAAATGAATTACCTTTGACATATTATTTAACGTGAGAGCCGTTATACCTATGACGAAATATTATTTTCTAAGAGCTCGAATGTCATATTGATGTACCTTTTATTAATTCACTAGCAAAGATTGGTACTCATGTCGGTACGTACCTAATATGTATTGTCATTGTTTTACAATTCATTTTACCAGTTCAACAAATAATCTAGTCCCAAAATAAGCGAGCAAAAGTAATTGTGCAACTAGGGTAACGGATAGACATTCACCCATTTATAAACATCCATCACATAGGCACAAACACGCTCGTGCTTATCAAACAAACAAATGCCTCTTGCGAGGCACCTTACCTTCGACATATATTTACGAAGATAATAGGTAATATGTTTAAGAAATATAAAGGTATAAACTGCAAAATTTGTGACTTAACCCCTTATATTGACCAATAGTTTTAACTATTACCTACTATTAACCCTACACTTGGTCGTAACCCTACACGCACTCGGCCATTGTTTATTGTTTTGTTTTTTCAGGAGACTTCAAAGAAACTATTTGGAAGAGATAGACAGCGAAGCGTTTAGATCATCAAAGAAATTATTCCACGTCGATTTATCAAATAACTTTTTGTACACGTTACCAGAGAGAGTTTTTGCGAACAACTCACTTTTAGAGACAATTGATATTTCAAATAATCAACTCATTTACGTCCCCGCCGATAGTTTTCTAGGACTCGACTCATTGCTGATATTGGATCTCTCCAAAAACAAAATACAGAGAATAGAGAATGGAACTTTTGTAATAAAGACCCTCCAAATATTAAAATTGTCTGATAACCGAATAAGTAGTGTAACTGAAAATGCGTTTGAAAATTTATTTTCACTAGAAACATTGCTGTTAGACAGAAACGAATTGGAAAACATTCCGAGTCGCTTATTTTACAACTTGACTTGTTTAACATATTTAGATTTATCAAGCAACAATTTGTTGAGTGTAAGTATGTTAGTACCTACGTCAAATTGAATAATGGTGAAGAGTGTAAATTTTAAATGGAAAAATGTGATTTCAGTTGACGGGCATTGAGTTTGAAAATCTAAAAGTTCTCCACACACTTGATTTAAAAGAAAATGCGCTGACGGAGCTCCCAGACTCGACGTTTTCCAAGTGTTCAAGACTAGAAAAATTGGACTTGTCCAAAAATAAATTAAGTTTCTTAAATGCGACAGCGTTTTTGGGCCTCGAGAATCTTACGTCCCTTTTGTTGTCAGATAACAAACTAAAAGAAGTACATTTTAAAGCCTTCGCGAATTTGAAAAATCTCACAACTTTGTAAGTAAATTTTCATTTTAAATATTGTGTACCAACTTAATGAACCGTACCAGCAGGCCTACTATATAACTTAATGGCGTTTAAAGTGACATCTCTTTGCTTTCCAGTCATCCAGTTTGAAAGCCATTTTAAAAGCAATCTAGTCAGACAGTATGTGGGTATGGTTTAAAAGTTTACCAAAAAAGAAATGTTTGGAAGCATTAGTTATAAAACGAAACCTTTAAATAAGAAAATTAGTAGGTAGTAGAAAAGTACTAACTAGCAAACAAACTTTTGTCTGCAACCGTTTTTTACAAAAACATGTCTAGTTAACACTATTATAGAAAGCGTTGTTCCGAATAACCTAGTTTTTGGTGTGTTTACAGGTATATAGACGGCAACATGTTCCCGTCATTGCCCTCGCGGACTTTGGATTACATGCCAAAATTGGCAATGGTAAAACTGTCAGGCAACCCTTGGCATTGCGACTGCCATTCACTTTATATTTCAGCGTAAGTTATTACAAATTTGGCTCGATTTAAGTTGTATCCGTGCGACAATTTCTTTGTTTACTTGCTCTTGATCTATATTACTTGCGCTTAAAAGTTTTGGTTCTCGACTTGATTTCGTACTAATATTCAAACGTCAGCATTTCATTCTATGCATAATTCATAAGGCCTATAAAACTGAGGCATCTAGGGAACGTTTTTATAACAAATCATTGAGGGATAGCAAAAATGTTCTGCTCCAAATTTTGAATTTTAACCGACGGGCATTATAATTTTTGACACGTTCTCAAGTAAAGTCAATCTTGTTAATCTTATCCTTGCCTCTGCATGATGGGGTTATGTAGAACCAGCAATAAAATATTCATTTCGGTTTTAAGTCTCGGGAATTTCCCTAACTAAGTTAGTACTTCGTCATTACCAATCTGAATACAGAACGAGCAAGGTTTTATTTTGTATTTCAAATAAGACCTATAAATAGAAAAAAGTAGATAGGCCTACGAGTGCTTATTATTAAATCAAGTGACTTTAACATGTCATTATTTCACATATACTTATCTGAGATTAGATTTTAAAAAGTCGTCATCACTATCCAAATACATTAACAAATCGTATCAGTGTGCCGATCATGATAAACTATTCCATCTTGATTAATGTTAAACTATTATATCTTGATTATTTCTAAATCCGGTCAAGAGTGTATGCTCTGATACTCGTATGAGTATCAGAGCATGCGTAGGTATTCTTGGTCTTATCGTGATCACAGGCCAAATTTTTTTGCACTGTGCAAACTTATTTTACTGAACGTTTGTTTGCATATTACTTGCAAAATTTAAGACCAAAATAACCTATACCACCAATATAATAATAAGCATGATCGTACGGCATTAGGTATTATTTTATTGTAGTTACGGCCTTTACTTTTTGCTTACTGCTTTGTATTTCCCTACTTACACTAGAGAGTGCTCGCGACTACGTTCATACGAAATGGAAGTCTCCTAACCATTTTAAATTGATTTTGGTAGTCTATACACCTTAACATTGATTTTGCAACTTTAAATATTTATCATTAAAACTACTCGGTTGTCATAAGAATAACTTTTCATAAAAAAAATTCAAAAGTTTCTTATACTAACCCTCTTAAATAAATATCTATGTTTAGTTTAGATACGCATTAACAGTTTATATAAACATAGAGTTCATGTAAATAAAAGAGAAATCTTCATTCGTAAGCCAATTTTTCCCGGTCTTACCTCTCGTGACAATAAAATTACTTTTGATTGTGCAATAAAAGGTAAAGACCGATTGCAAGCCATATACCTACCATTGATATTGATTCGATAGCAATAAAAATTCACTGCTGCATTTTTAACGCTTTTCCCTGCGAGGAATTCGATTCCTACGTCTTTGGATCCTAATTGAATCCACCGAATAATCTTTTTACCTTTCCGAGCTTTCCACTAAATGTATCGGTCCCAAATGTGTCTTAACATGCCATCGGTAAAGCCCATCTACAGATTTATTCGAGTAGGAAAATCAACATTCGTTCCATCTTTGCCTTACTTAAATTATGCCCTTCAAGTTCCTACTTTATTTTAGACATTGTATGCAATACAATTACATATTGTGTTGTGCCTATCTGTAAACATAGCACTGTTAGAGTAATAAAAAATTAAATAGGCATGTTTTATGTAAATCTAGTGGTTGCGGGGAACCACTAGATTTACATAAAACATGCAAGAGTTCGCTTCGAAGACTTCGCCTGCAAGAGTTGGATTTTCCATATAAACTTTCATCCCCTATTTCACCCCCTTAATGTTTTTATATTGCGACAAAATGTAGCCTATGTCCTTTCCAGAGTCCCGAACTATCTCCACACCAAATTTCATCTCAATCGGTTCAGTGGTTTATGCGTCAAGAGGTAACAGACAGACAGACAGACACACTTTCGCATTTATAATATTAGTATGGAAGTATGGATATAGAGCCTTCAAGCTGATGGAGTCATACGATAAGCCATGAAGTTTGATCCTTCTGTTTTATTATGGCTGAAATAAGGCATGTGTTGCGCCAATCCAGCAGTGGGCCAATTATTATAGATTTTTAATAAAAATGAGTTTTCGTCTTACCTACGCTGTACATCTTTCCTGGCTTCCCCTTTAAAAAAATCCTAAAATACTACACATTTTTTTCAGGTGGGTTCGACTAAACGAAATGAAGATATGGGACTATTCTCCTACATGTATCTCTCCGTGGTTCCTTGAAGGGCATTTTTTGAAGAAACTTAAGTTCCCCGAACTATGTTCAGGGCAATGGGCGAGCATGGTGAATCTGTCCCCACGACTACCAATACAGCAGCTACTTGCTCTCAACGTGTCAGTAAATAGAAAGCCACAGGACAGCATGGAACAAAATCACGATGTCACTACCATCGATGCTTGGCATTAAAACTATCATTTTAGCTGTTGAGTTGGTACATGTACTCGTACAAGCGCTATGGTAGTATGAACGTTTTTAATTAAGTAGTTTTTGTTTGCTTTAAGTATTTGAAGATCTGAAATATTGGAGTAGGTCTGATCAATTTAGTTGAAACCTCTTGTAACTAAGTATGTTATTATGTTATACAGAACTATCACCACACACGCGTTGTTCGGTTTTCAGTTACAGTTAACATAAAACTAATCTTACCAAAGTCTTGACAGTGCAAGTGCAACTGACTCGCAAATTGGATTTTAAACACTAAAGTACTAAGAAGTGTTATCTAAGTGTTTGTTAGAAAGCTCCTTCTAACATAAAATGTTAAACTGAGTTCTTTTAAAAGGTAAAAACGTCCATAAGAACGTTAAAATAAGTTTTTAACATTTTTATTACTCATATAAATGGGTAATGAAAATTTAAAATACTTATTTTTTAAATTAAATACTGTTAGAGGTTTATAATAGTGTCTAGAATTATTTTAAATACAAAGATTTTTTTATAAATACATACATAATTAGTTATTAATAGATTAAAGGTATGATGTAGTATAACATCGTGCTATGCATTTATGGGCTAAACGGATGTTACATGAATTTCATTAATATGTGTGAAATAAAATAAGATTTTATATATTTGTGTATTTTCTTGGTTTGCGTTTATCATGACTTTATCGTCAGAACAAGACAAGTCCTGTGGTATTTAAATATCTTTTAGCTCAAGCACAAAAGGTATCAAAATAATGCTTAAAAAATTATACGGTAATCAAAAAAAAGATATGGGAAAAAATCTGATTATGCTGGTAATTGCATATCATAATATTATATAAATGAAAGAAATAAGTGTTTCTTTCTCCCAATATTAAATATTTGATTAATTTTGGTACAGAAATATTTTCTCCCTTTCATAAAACAAAATTGAATATACGAATCTGTCCAAGAGTCATTGGATCTGACTTAGGTACTAAACATAAAGTTAATTATCTGATAGCAACGAAATACGTCATTATTAGTGTGACTACTTACTTATAGAGACTAATAAATAATCTTATCGCTTGCGGTATTTATTCAAAAAGCAATTACACCTTTATCGTTGATAACAAAGTTTAATCAAAAGCAAAATTAAATCATTTCACTCAAGAAACCATAAAATAATCAATACGATAGCTTTTTTTAGTTTAATCACTATTTCAATATTATAATACTTGTTAATGACCTAAGCTGCCCTATTGAACTCTGGATCTGATAAAGGGTTTTGAAATGAAACCACAGTATCGGTAGCTAATTCGAGTTGTAAGTTGTAAGTTTGTAAGTCATTTGCTTTAATGTGTTCGGAAAAATAAGTACATATCGCGATCTACCTTTGACACAGCGCCATCTATTAATACAAAATTGAACTACACATATCTACGAATATAGGTCGTAGACATACCGACCCCGTAGGATATTTATTGAGGAAATGTCCTAGACAAAAACATAAATAAATACAGTTTGAGTGAACTATGCTACGACTTAATGTTAAAAACAATATGAACTAAATATAAGCATTTTGGTTCTTATATACAAAAATAAATATAAATTTCTTCTGCTATTGGTAAAATACAGTTTTAGGTCGTTTATAATAACAGATTGAGTACGTAGGGTGACTAACCGGGTTATTTTGTTCGAAACCGAATTGTTATATGAAACTCGTACCAATAACTATCTACAAGGATGCAAACCGTTCTCTATCACCGAAACTATTATGTCCTATGACCATAAAAGCTCAACGAACTCTTAGGACCTATGTCTCCAAAAGTTTGCACAAACTGCGACCTACTCGAAGAGCTCACTGAAGAGTAGAGCTCATCAAGTAATCTGAAATGGTGCTAAGCCATCGTGGTATTCTGCTGTAGGTAAGTACAGACTGCAATGTTTGACGGTAAGTATCTACTTCATTCGTACATTTATTATTTGACATAATAGCTTATCTTCACTAAACCTTTTTATGTTTTGTTCTTTTTATTACAGATGCTGAAGCTGGATGAAGGCTTGCTCAATATATTAGGTAAGAAGAGACTGTCGCCGTCGCCGGGATTTCAGGTAAGTACTAATAGGTATTTTAGTTGTGCTGTCATTTGATTTCTTCATCTGTTCTGTCCTTTTTGTACTGTTGTTCTTGATCTTTTTTTTCTTGTGTTGTCCTTTTGTTCTCATTTTCTTCTGTTCTGTGTTCTCATTCTTCCTTTGTTCTATGTTCTCATTATTATTTTGTTCTATGTTCTCCTTTTCATTTGGTTCTGACTATTCTATTTTATTTGCCTTTTCCCTTTCTTAATATCTGCTTATTTATAAAGTTCTACTTTCATTGACCCTTTAAAAAAACGAGTATTTAAAAACTGACCAAGATAAGATATACTATAGAGACTAGAGCGTATGCTGTACTGAAAGTTACTGTTTCTAATTAATGCGCATTTGTTTTTTTTTTTCAGGTTCGTCATGCCACTGCATCTCAGCTCTACACCGTGACGAGAATTAGCTTGAATTTTTGGATCAACCATGAGAATATCATTTAACGATAATTCCTTTTTACTTTAGTGGTAGTTCTGTCGTTCCGGTACTTACGTCTTACAGCGTGATACGGTAAGTATGTTCTTTCTGTTTCTTCTGTAATTTCTTTCATGTCATCTATGGTCAGGTATTTCTTTATAACTTCTGTATATTTTTGTTTCAGGTCTTCATCTCTAGCGAATCTTTTTTGTAATGATTTCAATCTTGTTTCAGTTATCTCCCTTGATCTAAGATTTCTGCACTGCGGCTGATCTCCATGAAAAGGTAAGTATCGACTCGTGGGTGTTCTCGTCGTGGTGTTCTTGAAAAGTTCTTTATGAGTTTGTTCACCTTCCGTAAGAGTGTTCTTGATATTAGGCATTTGTTCTTTGATTTCATTTATGAATTTCTCTTTCTTAACTCGAACGTGCAAGGCGGTAACGTTCACGTTTTCTTTATGGTCTTTCTCTTTTACAGTGTCAACTGCACCAGATATGATCCAGCCTAATGAGGTGTTCTGCGCTATCATTGATCCTGATGAACTTCTTTTGATACCTTCCTTTAAGATGTGACTGTAGACCTCTGCACCAATTAACATACCTATTTTAATTGTTAAGTTGAACTTTGGGTCCGCTAACTGCAGATGTCTTAGATCTATCCATTCGATTGGTCCTATGGGTTTTTCAGGAAGAAAAGAAGTTATATTACTCAAAACATAGGCTTTGATTGGTATTTTGATCGTTGGATCAATCCTAGATTGCAATGTGAAGTTGACTTCGCCCTGAGTAGTTACAGATTTGTTCTCCCCCAGTCCTGAAATAACCGCATGAACTGTGTTTTTCTTCAATTTCAGCAGCTGCACAGTAGCTTCAGTGACGAAGCATGCCTGCGAGCCTTGATCAACTAGCGCTCGTATGACTTTGATATCACCTGATGTGGACTCGGCATTTACTAACGCGGTTGGTAGTAAAACTTGTTTAGGTTTCTTGAGAGCATCAGTAGATAAGCATGCGATAATATCGGAGTCAGTTTGAGACGAACTGTTTTTCTCAGGCTTTTCAGAAACTGGTGATGGGTTACTAGTCGGCTCGTTGTTGTGAAGCAAGGAGTGATGGCGTCTTTTGCAGATCTTGCGGGTATTGGGGTTCTTACAGTCGTATACAGAGTGGTTGCCGCCTAAGCAGTTGAAGCACCTGTTCTCCTGTTTTTGACAACAAAGTTACGTCGCTCTTGGTAGTCCTGTTTTGCAAACTCTTTACAAAAGCACAAATTGTGAACTTCTGAACAGTACTCACATCGAAGGTTAGACACATTAGTCGTCAGAAAAACATTAGGTTTGACCTGAGAATTTGTAATTGGTGGAGGTCGTTTTGTATCTACGAACTCAAATGCACGAAAACGACTCTCCAGGAACTCTTTGAGCTGATCGAAAGTTGGCAATATGTTTGAATCTGCATTGGAAATGTGCAGTTCCCATTGTTTACAGGTTTCCATATCTAATTTGTAGGCTACTATATGAATTACTATGATATCCCAAGTACTCACCCTTAGGCCTAAATTATTTAAAGCACTTAAACAGTCTGAGGTATTATCCAACAATTCTTTTATACCAGAGGCCGATTCGAAATTTAAACGCTTTTGACCGAATAACTTTTTAAGGATGCAATTAGCAAGGTATCGCTTATTGTTGTACCTTTTTTCTAAAAGATCCCAACACTGGGTGTAGTTATCACCGGTAATAGGAGTATGACGAATAAGCTGTTCAGCCTTTCCTGATAATTGTCCTTTAAGGTAATGTAATTTTTGGACATTGTCTAGTGACTTATTTTTGTCTACTAGAGAAATGAACAAGTCTCTAAATGTCGGCCACTCGGAATAATTCCCAGAAAATACAGGAATTGAGATTTGCGGTAATTTGACAAATGAATTGTTGCATTCACTGACATCAACATTCTTAGAACTATCTGACTGACTTTTGGCTTTTAAGTGTATACGGTTCAGCTCTGCTTTCATTGTTGATTTACATGTAATGTAAACATCTTCGGTTTTATCGTAAGCTTCCTCAGTCACATACCAACTAGTTTGTATTTCCTCAAGTTTACATGTTTGATATAATCTACTATGATTTTCGTAAAATGATTGCCAATCTTTTTCTAAGTTTTCTAACTTTGTTTCTACATATTCAAGAGTTTTCCTATCTTTTGGACTTTTTTTATAATTTGTAAGTGCTTTATCAATTGAACTTTGTAGCTCTTTTTGAATATTTAGAATGCCTTCCATGTTTGTTTAATAGTTACAATTAAAATTGACATAAATATTTTGAACTTTGTTAGTAAACAAATTCTGAAAATTTTACAAGTGTGCCCGATTTTGGTCAGATTACAAGTAGGAAACTACTTGTAATCTGAATCGGGCATAGGTTCCCCGTACCTTCGTTTTTGCTTAAAATATTTTAAGTCCTAAAATTACTCTAAAATTTTACAAGTCTACAATTTTATCAAATAAAGTTAAAGTCCATGTAATATTGAAAATCTTCGAAGTAATAGTCTTCATACAAATAAGGTTCAAAATTGCTTGAAATTTTCACTGCTACGTTGAAACTACTATTCTTGCTCATTGAAATAAGGTTTAAATTGTACTCACGATTTCACTTCACCACACTCACACACTCGTACTGAAGATTGACCTGGTGACGCTCCTCTCAGAAGTGACGTCACGTCGATAGCTCCTTTGTGTTTCCGTTCCTCGCCGTTCCCCTGCTCGGCCTGCTGACTGCAAGGCTCGATGGTGCTCCAACAACATACACTGCTGCGTCGCACTGTACTCGGCGATGGATGCGTACCTTTGCTGCGGCGGTCCACCACAAGCACGCGAAAAACGTTCAAATATCCGGTTTCGGAGGACCTTGTTAATGACCTAAGCTGCCCTATTGAACTCTGGATCTGTTAAAGGGTTTTGAAATTAAACCACAGTATCGGTAGCTATTTCGAGTTGGATCGTTTATTCTTTGTAAGTCATTTGATTTAATGTGTTCGGAAAAATAAGTACATATCGCGATCTACCTTTGACACAGTGCCATCTATTAATACAAAATTGAACTATACATATCTACGAATATAGGTCGTAGACAATACTTGAAGATATATAGTTCTTCAATTCCACGGTAGCGCAGATTTTACAAGCCATTTTTGTACTTAAAACCATTACCACAGAATAAGTACTAGTACTCCGTACAGAAGTTTGACTTTGCAATGAAATTCAAAGAAATGTCTACTCAATGTTGTCAGCGATATGGTGTAATTTAATTCGCCTTAGACTCGAGCACATTTTTGTGTAGACAACTACAGAAATACACTGCAAGATAATTTTATTCTTATAACTCTGGAATATGATTCATAATACACTAAACTTATTTAGTGACGTAATATCACGCGACGCGATAGGGTTGACTGCTACAAGAAGCTACTAACGCCATCTAGCGCCTCTTTCTATGACTTTATACATTATCGTGCAGCCAGCAACGTCGCCGCGCGGCCGCCGGTGATTTAAAACGCGGGTGCGTGTCACTGGCCGGTAGCGACACGCAACTAGTTTTAGCCCCTTACACAGGGTCGCCGCGCGTAGGTACGTTTTTGCTACCTACGCGGGGAGACACACAGCCCTGCCATTAGCCTCCTTCTATAGCAGTCGGGTAAATGTAATTTCTTCGAGGTAATGCTGGGTTACCTCGACGAAATTGAGGTAATTTTAATAAAGTCTAGTGTAAGGAAAATTATGATTTGTGTTTTTTCTATGAAATTTTAACATAATGACCTCCTACTGATACTCTAGTTCCCTAGAAAATTAAGCTACTATAATATAAATTAATCATTTATTTCGGATAATCACGCCAATAACTAAGCCACCCAAACTAAGCATGAGCTTGTACTTAGGCCACTAGGATAACGAATAGACGTACTTGAATACGTTTACAAACATCAATAACTACGTACCTACGTAGTTATTGATGTTTGTAAACGTACCTACAAATGTTCGTGCTCATCACACAAAAATGTATGCCTTAACCACCACCGGTTTTCACCGGAAAATTCTTCCCTGCAACATCACCCGTCGCGCACGATGTCGGAAAACTTATAGAAGCAACATCTACCAAACACGACTATTACCAAGTAAGTATATGTTAATTTTCGAACACTGAAAAATACCTTAACCTACTATTATTTTCGTCACCGCCTTCACTTTGTTCTTCACGGACATATAAAATGAAATCAAAACAACCCCTTTTTACGTTCGTCTTTGCTGATTTACGTCCAGTTTCATGCTTTCCAAAGCCACATTTTTCTTGCCAAAACGAGAAATGTCGCCTATACGAACCTACTTACAAACACTAGGTACGTATTATGTGCATAACTAACGTAACGCGATGAGTGGTTATAACAATCGCAAAGCCTCTTTTGTATGGGATATGTTTACAACAGAACACTTAAAAAAGGATCAACCAAACTAGTTTTGTTAGTTGAAAGTTTCGTTGTAGGGAAATCAATTTTAGTTTAATATAAACAAACAGTTCAGTAATCGGTCTAAAACTAGTTTACTGATAACCAGTAGTTCGCAAGTCACTAGATTACGGCCTAGTAGCCAAATTTTGGTTACTAGGCCTAGGGGTTGCAGCGCGAAGCAAGTCGAGTAAGTCTAGACGATCTTCAAACAGAATCCAACTTATTAATATTAGTAATTAGATCCATTTGCTTTAAAGTTTTAAGACTTCATGATTTAATTTCTGGGCAATGTGCAAAACCATCAGACATTTGTGTTAAAAACTGAAAAGTGTTAATTTTTTCTTATTTATATTTTATTCGTGTATATTAAAAAGAACCTGCGGAATATCAATGCAATCATTTTCATGTACAAATTATTGTTTTATGCGTAAAAATCACCAAGTTTTTGAAAAAAAAAATGCTCAGACATCATAAGCTATAAGTCATGTTTATTATATCATAAAGAATTTGTTTCAAATTTCAACAAGACCAGGACCTCGTGCATTGATTAGGCTAACGTAAATAAGTTGTTTTAATGTATTTAACTAATTCAGCTCATCGTACAAGTGATTTAGAAATACGTTAATTTTCTCAGTTTCGTGCAGGACCGCCTTAAACAATCATTTTTTTCAGTGAAAGTAAAAACATCTTATAGGCAAGCACTCTCCCTCGCAGCCCACACCGTTCACTTCTTATCAGATAGGATAAAAAACAAAAAGATTTCATTCCATACTAGCGTTTCCCCGCGAGGTCATCCGCGCAAATGTTCAATTGCCTATAGATACAGACTTCCACACCCCTTTTCACCTGTATCCTGTCCTTTTTCAGCACTCAAACTATCTGTATACTATTTCACCTAAGGGGTTAAGGTTGAAATTGGTAACAGACAGATACAGACACAGTTTCGCATTAATAATATATTAGTAGGTAAGGATAGATTAACTGGCATTGAAACGCTGAGCGCTAGGGCAAAGCTAACTAGAGAAGCCCACAATTTTTATATGATATTTTTTTATCATATATTCTATTTGTTTCTTACGTTTACGCGAATTGTTGAACTCATTAAAACACAATTTTACGGATTACTTCGCGATTTATTTACATTTTATTTAAAACCTGACGTTTCGAACACTTTACAGCGTTCGTGGTCACAGGGAGACTGTACGAACTGTCACGAACGCTGTAAAGTGTTCGAAACGTCAGGTTTTAAATAAAATCTAAATAAATCGCGAAGTAATCCGTAAAATTGTGTTTTAATATATTCTACTAATAAATAATTTGTACTTTATTTTATTTTTATTTTATTCATTGTAGGGACACAAACGGTAATGTACAAGAGTGGTTTACAGGCAGAATATTCTATAGGTACTATAGTACACACCAACAACATGTTCCACAGATGTATAAAAAGCGTAAGGCTACTGGCACAGTTTAGAAATTAGTTCATTAGGTTAATTTAAAGGTTTAATTTACTTATGCATAGTAAATATTCCTTTCTTGGAAAGATAATGAAATTTTCTGTAAAATGGTTTGTTTCAAAACTCTCACTTTTTATGAAATACCAGTCTTTGACTTTCATGCGACCGCGACAATGAGCACTAAAAAAGCAGTATTAAATGTTTTTTAAAAACTTTCTAATAAATAAATTTTTAATGTTAAACTCAATTCCACTAAGACTTAGCCAGGGTGAAAGGATTTAAAATTTAAAGTATGAAAATAGGAAAACTCAACATCACGAGAAAGAAAATAAAACTAAGGACTGAAATGCGTTATTTACACAATAAAGCAAAGACATTACCCTCCTTCTGACGCAGTCGGGTAAAATTAGATTTTATACTTAGTCGTGAAAATTCACTAATTACTGTACAAAATATTTATAATTCATGGCAAAGTTCACCAAACTAGATCAAAGAACAACTATATTTTGCTTGAAACCACTTTTTTAAAAGTCAATGTTTTATTTGGAGTAATTTCTAAGCTTAGAATTAATAATTTTCTACACTTAACATCGTGCCCGACGTGCCCAACACCTACACGCCAGCGGATTTAATGGACGGCAGTCGATCCGCAATACAAGTGGCTGAATTCTGGGCTGCTACGATGTAATTTTCTCGTGTTCCATCGACACGCTAAGAAGAAGAAGAATAATTTCCTACTACACAGCGAGCTAGTTTTCAGTTTTAACAAGTATCTAAAAAAACTATTTTTCGCCAAAATTTGTATTAGTCAACTCAATTTAATGTAGGGTTAATTAACTTCGTGTTCTTTTAAAGCGGATCTCTGCTGAAACATTAATTTGAGTAAGTAAAGTATGCTAAATTGTTTACCAATTAATTGCTATCGAAAAAAGTCCCGCACTCGATAAATACTATCGGACTAGGTATTTCCTTCCAGATATGAATCAATAGATAATGATAATCGCACAATGCCAATGATAATCATTGTTCAGTTTGCCCATGTTATTATAATTGTTCACATCGTTATTAGTCACCCGAATAAAATACAATTTAGGACAAAGCTGAAATACAAAGAAAGTGTTTGCACGCACGTGAAATACAAAAGATTTATATCTTTAGACGTTGTAAATTAATAAAGAAATGAAACTATGAAAATAAATTCCTATTGGGGGAAATAAAACATTCGGTGAGTACTTATAGGTATTTCTATATCTTCTAAACATATAATAAAACAGTAAAACCAATGAATCTGTACATTGAGTATTTTTACCAAAAACTAATTGAGGGTGATGGTAAAATAGTTACAGAATAGGAATCTACAACTTTAAATTTTTCTGTCTGTTTTATCTGTTTGTCTGTTTGTACACGCTAATCTCCGGAACTACTGAACGGATTTAAACTTTTTTTATTGTGTAGCTATTGAGTCTGGGCAAATACTTGGCTATAACTTATTTTGAAGATCGGAGTATAGTATAAGAATAGTCTTACTTACTTTACGATATAGGGGAAGGCTCCTAATAATAATAACTTTACGATAGTAGTTACTTACAAACCGACCTTTGAGTAGGCTAGGGACACGATAAATAGATGCTAAACCACATTCATCTATTGCGTAGGGAGGTTTGAGTCTGACCTGAACACTAAAACCTAAAGTTACCTATATTTTTTTTACAAAGAAATAAAAACTGTCTTCAATAAAGTAACCTAAAATTTAAAAAAAAATACCTTTACACTTTTACTAATTAAAGATTACGACAGTATTTAGTTTTGGAGTCGGTGTCACTGCGAAATTTTCTTACCAGAGGCGGATGGCGAGGTGATAGTAAACTATCTAAAAAAGAGTGCCTATTGACCTTGATTTTTCATTACTTTTTTCTCCTTACGACATGGTAGACTAAGTAATCATGATAGCTGGATGGTGACGGGAGTATAAAATATTTTGTATCATCGAGTCTACGCGTACGAAGTCGCAGGCAACAGCTAGTTTATAAAATACAGTTTTTTTTTTCATTATGATAGGAGAATATTAAAAAATCACTAACATCTTACCACGTAGGTATGTAAGTGATGTATAAAATGTATGACGTATAGGCTCTGACAGTACTCGTAGTGCTAAAATTTGTTGGCAGCAAACGTAGCGTTATCAAAGTGTAGAAGATTCATTCATACATATTAAACTTTCACCATAAAAACGTCTTTATCAACTGACTCACGACAGTGTGCAACATTAGAAAGAAAGAGAAAGAGAGAAAAAAAACATGATGAAGAAAAGACAAACCATAATTCTTCCTAGTCCTTGCTTCCTGGGGTTTTCTTAATCTTAAGGGCAATTATCCCATTCATTTTGCGACGACAACGCATACTAATAAAGGCATTTTTTCAGGCATGTTAATTAAAAACTACGTAATTGTTGTCAATGAGTTGACGTAATACGAAAATGGGGCGTTCGGCGTATATTACTACACTCCTTTGCTTGTTAGCGATTTCCTCCAGCAATGGTAAGTACTTAGTATTTTGTTACTGTAAGAAAGATGTATAAGCTAAATTTTATTCGATAATTAATAAATCGTGATTATAAATATAATATTAAAAAAAGTTCAGGACTTGAGTTCCAAAACTACATTTAACTAACTCCAAAACTAAATTACTATTGCAGGATGTGACATGAGTCCACCAGGCACGCTATGGCTGCCTCAATCTATCACAATAAAAGACACGTTCAGAGGAGTCATGTTTAGTACTGAAACTATTAATATTGCAGGTAAGAAAAGTAAATACAGTATACCTAAACAAGTAAAAAACATGTAGGACAGTAATGTGTGATCAACAGATGAATTTAGATACTGCACTTGAAAAATGAGCGCCTGAGGAGGTAATCGAACCCGCGTCCATCACAAGCCTCTTTGTAAAATCTTTAGAAACCACCACTGTTCGAGAACATCAAATCATAAATCGTGCAAGTTATTTACACTCTCATGGGAAAATCCCTAGAAGAAAAGTTATTTAAAATAAGAATCCGTAAACAATACATAGGTACTACGGATACACAATACTATGGATCTCTATTTGATTCAGGACACGGACTTACTTAATAATAAAATTTGAAGTTCCTAAAAACAAACTGGCCACCAAATAAAAAAAAGTAAAAGTCACGTAAATCAAAAATTATAAAGAGTATGTAAACCACGAATATTGCAAGCTTTAAGTTTTGCGTGAAAAAAAAAAAAGAATTTTGTTTACATTATTGTTGATCTACTTTATTTTATAGGTATTAATAGTATCGTGTCAACTCAAAATTTAAACGGAGGACCATATTTTGCCGGCTCGATACAAGGCTCAACATTCACATTGTTTACGGTGGATGCTTTTGACGACTACGAAGAAAATGAAACATTAATTAATCCTAATTTAAATATACTTTTCAACTGTGTTGGAGGAACTACTAGATCTCTGGTATGTATGTAACCCGTTAAAGCTGTACCTGCGATTGAAATATTATCTACGATTTCCATTCCATTTTTTATATTATTGGTGGAAAGTTTGTGAATCTTTATTACATATTTTGACATAAATTCCGTAAATCATAATGCATACACTCTATGCGATGATTACAAATGTAACATGAGTCTAGCGAATCACTGTTACTACAACTACAATCGAAAATGATTATGATCAAAGATAAATTATTATCGGTATAATTTAAGTTTTCTAGAAACATGATATATTATGCTTTTGGATAATTTGCGCTTCATTTGGATACCGTCGAAGCATGTAATCTTTTGTATGTTTCAGACTTTTATCATTTCTATAACAGACACGAACAACAATGTTCCGCAATTTATACCAACGGATGAACTCGAGTTCACCGTCATCCCTCCATTGCCGCCAGGGTTTTCAATTACCGGTTGTTTTAACGACATAACTGTAAGAGATATTGATTTAACGACGGAAAGAATCGATTTCGAAATTTTTGATAGTCCGTTATTCGAGATATCGTATGATGCAGCGTCATCGACAGAACCTAAACAATTCAGAGCAACGTTAAGAACAACCACATTCATTAGGTCAATCCCTGAACCTTTGGAGTTTAAAATAAGCGCTACGGTACGTTTAACGTTTTTCGTAATGTTTAAGTTTTATGCATTGTGTTAGTTAGTAGGTGATAATTTCATAACAATTTCAGGATGTAGATCAAACTGGTGACCCGCCTCACACAGTGTACGCCTCTGTACGTATCAAAACCTTGGAAGGCGGATTCGAGCTACCAGATGAGCCGGTATTTACTCAAGCATATTACTTGGCCACTTACACCAAAGACCACCTAATTATACTAGATGCAAAAATAGCACTGCGGCAAGGCTATACCGATGATGTACTATTTACTTTAGACCAAGGTATTTTTTTAACTGAAACAATATTTCTTATACCATGTTCCCTATGCATCCTACTAGATTCCATATTTACACGAGCGTATTTCTTATTATTAATTAGTTTAAAATTTCTCAAACATTTCAGGAACAACACAACACTTTGATATTTTTCAAAACGGTAATGATATCACACTGGCCATCGTGTCTCCACTATCGACAGATTTGTTTGTTGAACGCCAAATCAGACTTGTGATAAAAGCAGAACTTGAAAATACCAGTGGAGCAAACGCGGTCATCATCATAGAACTACCCGAAGGTCAGTTTTATGTTGAAATGCATTACTTAATTGTGCTTAATGACAGTAGAAGTTTGATTATCTAATATAAAGGTTCTTTAAAGATTATTTAAACTTAGACTGCAATGTTTAGTGTACACGCGTCACGCAGTGCAGTTTTTAGGAGTTTCAGAAGTCTATACCTTGAATTTATACTAACAAATCTGTTACCACATTTTTATGCACAATTGATTAAGTAGGAGGCATAACTGAAAAAGGGAGACTATACGGAGGGTGCCCCTTAGATTTTCTTTGAATCATCCGATTCTGCTTTCCAAAATTAACCGTTCTAGGCTGAGACTTACTTTATTATACGATATAGTTAAACATCGGAATTAACAAAAAAACACTTCTCAGGGGTTTTGTAGATGAAATAAGTGTTCCGATGTTGAGCCCATAATGAAAGTTATTGCATTTGATGAGTACAAGTACTCCCAAACACAAAAAACAAAGAAAATACACTTTTTATTCTAGACCACTGATCAGCTGTTATTTATGCAAAACTAATAAAGTTCTTGGAGATTTCCATGTTGGTCCCATAGTGCAGTTTGCTAGTATTAGTGCAGCAGAATCACTCCCTAAAAGGAATGTAGCTATAAATAAAGATAAGGATAAGTACACGGCTGCACGTCAGACTACCCCACTTTGACCTTGATAAAAGCTGTTTTCGTGTAGTTCCAGTTGGTAACCTGACGTGCTACGACTATACCTAAGTTCACTTCACCAACAACTTTTTCAGAAGAGGAGTTGAAGTTCGCACAACCTGTATACGAAGGAGCTGTTGTCGATAACGTCTTGCATCTCTCTTCGCTAATATTATCACAGGGATATCAAGGAAACAACGTGTCTGTGGAAGTATTAGGTAAAAATAATAAAATTAATTAACAATATGGGTCAATCTTGAAATTGGGCGTATTCGGTTGATTCCCCTGGCACTTTTTAAAACTTAAGAGTTTAAAATTTACTAACAAAAGGCTAAATATCACATCATTGTAAACTTATTTCACAAATAGGCATCACTATCACATGTTTAGATATAAAGATATTATGACTTAAAAATTTTGATGCCAGGGGAATCAATATAAGATGCCAGGGGAATCAAAACAAAACATGTTGTATAGAATAATCGTTTATTTTAATTCAATTTTAATCAAATATCTACATTATAAAACTCTTCCGATACTGAGTGACTGACTGACAAACAATGCATAGCCGAAACTACTGAACGCAAGAAGCTGAAATCTGGCATTCATGTTACTTTAAGAGTGTAAGGACTAAGGAAGGACTAAGTGAGGATTTTTTTAAATTCCACCCCGAGAGGCCACGCGGACGAATTCGCTGGCGGCCGCTAGGATAATATACATAGTCAGGTCATAAGTTCTCTCACACAATAAAAACTTTTGAATTAAGAATGCTGGCCACAAAAAAGTTTATTGAATTTGAATTTAGAATTTTTCATGAAAATAAAAATGTGTACTTTTTAGAATTTTCCTCATTTTTGAATATGGAGTGGACACTTAAAGAAGACCGTGTCGCGGTTATTGCGTTGCATCGTTGCGGTTACGCGCCAATTCAGATTTTCGACTTACTGAAAATTTTTGGATATAACCAAAAGATTCGTTTTCATCGTACCATAAAACGATACACTGAAGACTCTAGTGTAGATGACAGGTCAAGAAGTGGTCGCCCTCGCTCTGTTATGACTCCAAAAGTGATAAAAGCTTCACAGTTTTTATCACTTTTAGAGTGAAGGTGCGCATTCAAAGAAATCCCATACGTAAGCAGAAACTGTTGGCCCTTCAGATGGGGTTAAGCAGGACCACGGTGAAAAGGGTGTTAAATGAAGACTTAGGGCTTAGGGCATATCGAAGAAAAACAAGACATCGTTTGGACGCTCGTTTAATAAACCTGGGACTAAAGCGATGCCGCGCTTTGTTGAAGCGGTACGCGGGAAAAACGCGTCGGGAAATTCTTTTTTCGGATGAAAAAAATTTCACCGTGGAAGAGAGCTACAACAAAAAACAAATGATAAGGTGTACGCACACAACAGTGAAGAAGCGAGCAACCGTAATCCGCGTGTCCAACGAGGTCATTTTTCATCCTCGCTCATGGTTTGGTTGGGAGTCTCTTATTGGGGCTTAACTGAGGTACATTTTAGTGTGAAAGGCGTAAAAATGAATGCAGTTGTGTATCAAAATACAGCCCTCAAAAACCTTGTGGAACCTGTTTCTCATACCAAGTTTAATAACAGGCACTGGGTATTCCAACAAGATTCTGCGCCAGCTCAAAGAGCGAAAAGCACACAAGACTGGCTGGCGGCGCGTAAAATCGACTTCATCCGGCACGAAGACTGGCCCTCCTCCAGTCCAGATTTGAGTCCGTTAGATTACAAGATATGGCAACACTTGGAGGAAAAGGCCTGCTCAAAGCCTCATCCTGATTTGGAGTCACTTAAGGCATCCTTGATTAAGGCAGCCACCGATATTGACATGAACCTCGTTCGTGCTGCGATAGACGACTGGCCGCGCAGATTGAAGACCTGTATTTAAAATCGCGGTGGTCATTTTGAATAAACTTTATTACCATATGAATCTATGTTTTATTAAGTTCATTTTGCTAAATTAATGGTTACAGATTTTCGACCCATAATCATAATATGAAAGTATAATAAATTAAGAAAGCTTGGATTCAACGCCAGGGGAGTCAAGAAAAGTTAATCTTCTTTCGATTTTGTTTAAATGGATTGATTTTTGCCAATGATTATTTTAAAAACAATTAATAGTCCTATATACCCTACTGTTAAT
Source organism: Pyrausta nigrata (assembly GCA_949316185.1). Taxonomy (NCBI): domain Eukaryota; kingdom Metazoa; phylum Arthropoda; class Insecta; order Lepidoptera; family Crambidae; genus Pyrausta; species Pyrausta nigrata. The sequence continues at coordinate 9,308,711 of OX438941.1, read as the reverse complement.
CCTAGTAAGGAAATTCTTAATCATCACAAATCATTTTTAAAAGTGGCCAGGGTAATCAATGACCTAATGAAACAAAGCCAAGGGAATCAAATTCTTACCTTCGTATATCCGGCTTGGAAACGTCGAGACACGACCTCTCCTCGCGATGTTCAGAGCGCGACTAAAGCCACCTTGCCGATGTGCACGCCTTCGGCGTAGACATTTATGATAGCAAGGCAGGTGGCATTTAGTGACGCGCCAAGGGAATTAATTGTTGAGCTCGGACAAACACAAAGTTTTTTTTTTTTTTTAAAAACAGTGATTGGCACTGACTTTGTGTATTTAATAAATCATTAAACAACTCACCCTTTAACTCTTAAATTACAAAAAATCCTAAATTTATGACTATAGATAGGTAAATTTTTAATGGTTTGTTCAAAAAATGAGTAAGGGACAACCCAGGGGAATCAAATATCAAGGCTTCGAAGATTTTTTTCAGATGTTTCAAGCTAAAATAAACACTGTTTTTGTTGTGCCCCATTTAATTTAAACATTAAAGTAACAGAAAAAAAATCTTATATTAAATTTTAAACTTTATGGGTAGTTTTTGCCCCCGGACATTTCTTTTTTTGGCTTTCAAGATTGACCCATATACCGATTTTTTTTGTTCAGTGACTTTTTCAATAATAATGAATTTTGCAGATTACACGGAGTTCTTCGATATAAAACATGAGCAAAATATAATCACATTGACAATGACCCCATTGGATGCAAATATAATTGAGGAGAACGCATTCCTAAACTTGCGAGTGGTCGCGTCAACGAATCACACATCAGTTTTAACAGTGGTAACACTGGAGGTCGTGAAAGATGACACTGTGACACCTGTGTTTGGTCGCGCGGTGTACGAGGGCCTTTATAACACCACGGAAGGCTTAGATCTCGAGCCAATTGTCTTGGTGCAGGGATACGATGAAACAGTAGGGGTTGCCTTGCAAGGAGGTGAGTTTTCGTTTTGAAATATTTGCAGATATAAGTATGTTTAAAATGTTTATTTCCAAATTTACTTAGAAAATAATGGAGATCAATAATTACTTTTGCACATTGCATAAGCTATTGCATGCAGCTCTATGAGACCGAACTTTATTGTAATTTCCAAAGTAGTATTGCTCACGAAAGCGTTAATGATTTTATATGGATGATGAAAAGCTATGCTTAATTTTGTCCTATTCCAGAATACGTTGGCTACTTCTCACTAGATCAAAGTGGTCCTATAATAAATCTAAAGCTGAACGTCTCCAGCCTACCGACCGAGCTGTTTAGTCAACAAAACCTGCTTCTATATCTTCAAGCCACAAAACCACGAACTGTCGGGGCTACCACCGCTATTTCGATCGCGCTACCTGCAGGTTTGACTTTAAATAATATGTATAAAAACTATTGAAAACTCTGGTAGGATTAATAGCATAGCAGGTTCGTCCAATTCGTTAATAAAATCTATTGACGAAATTATTAAACACGAAAACAAATTCATTACAACTGTAATTTGTTTTCTTGTTTAATAAATTTGAAAGTAATATAAACTTAACGTTAGTGTAAATTTTACGTAGCACTTTAAGTGAACGAAAGCCACAAATTATAATGTTTTGTTTTTAATTTTACATAAATGTCGATAAATTGGTACTGCATTCGGTATAAAGTATAAGGGGTTTTGGTTATTTTTATGTAGGTATAAATTGCAGCCAAGTTTCATCTGGTAAGTTGTATTTTTTTATTTGTTACTTTTTAAGTTGACAATTTATAATAATTCAAGTTGCAATAAACAATGCTTTGTTTCTTTTTCCTCGCATTTTTTATAACCACAGAAACCCAGCTGGAATTTGAACAACAATATTACAATGGGATCATCGAGGACAACGTCTTATATCTCTCTGAACTCACACTGAGCAAGGGCTACGAAGGAGAAAACGTCACTGTTACAATTAGGAGCAGTAAGTACTTACTTTGATTGAACATGTTTAGATAGTTTGTAAATAACTACCTTTTTTTATTTAATCCTATTTTCCAGATTACGCGTCATTCTTCCAAGCTGACATAGAACTAAATAAAATTAGCCTTTCAATGTCACCGCTAGATGCTGAAACTATCGAGCAGAATTCCTTTTTGAATTTGGAAATCGTCGCCGTTACTAGTCGTAGTTCAGCGTTCACAATCGTTACGCTAGAAGTCATAAAAGACGACTCTGTTACTCCCGTTTTTGAACGCGTCGTGTACGAGGGCTATTATGATCACATTGACGGATTGATGCTCGAACAAATAATGCTTACCCAGGGATACGATAACACAGTTCAATTTTCTTTGCAAGGAGGTAAATGATTATCTTTAATAGATAGACACGTTTCGGGAATTTAACCTGCTTAAGGCCGTGCTTAAGGGAGGTTTAAGATTATTTTAAGACAACGATATTTTAAAGATGACTACGTATGGATATTTACAGATTTTGTTATTATTGTCGCGGATGTAGCGACCCCAAAGTTTGTTTCTTTTTATTTACTTTCGACGCAAAAAGAGCGGTGTTATAAGTTTGTCGTTTCTGTGTGTATGTCTGTTGCATCGTAGCTCGATACAATACCATAAAAATAAATTATCGTAATTGTATGTTTTCACTTGACAATATCATTTTTACTTGTATACATTTGTAATAAGAGTGGAATTCAGTGTTAGTCTTATATCACCTTATTAACAACATTAATAAAAATGTTTCAGAACATTCCGGCTACTTCCAAATAGTTCGACTGGGGCCTCTAATAAATCTAACCGTTACAAGCCTCCCGTCCGAACTGTTCCCCGAGCAGAACTTAATACTCGCTATAGAAGCGACCAAGCCGCGGACGGTTGGAGCTAACGCTGCTATTTCTATAGCCCTGCCTGCAGGTGACATGTAGATTTATTTACTCTGAGTATTCGAACGTGCCTCCTAACGCCTGTATACTGAAACATTTATTTAATGCTCTACTCTTTCCAAAGCCATAAATCACAGCGAAACACGTTTTTGACTCACAATTTTCAGAAATCCAACTTGAGTTCAAACAACCAAATTATATAGGATTTATTGAAGACAACAAATTGCAGCTTACTGAGCTAATATTAAGTCAAGGTTACGATAATGATCCTGTTTCTGTCAGCATTAACAGTGGTAAGAGCATAATAGATGTACTTAAGATCTAATAAAATATTTTCATGTTTGATTATGAACATAAAAACGTAATGAAATCGTTTCTTTTTAGATTACGCCTCATATTTCGACGCAGAAATTGAGCAGAATAAAATAACGCTCTCAATGTCGAGTTTAGACAGTGAAATAATAGAAGAAAATACGTTTATTAACTTGCACGTGATTGCTTCTACGAACCAAAGCTCTGCAATAACGATAATAACTTTGGAGATTATAAAAAATGATACTTTGACGCCTGTTTTTGAACGTGCTTTGTACGAAGGCACTTACGACCCAAAGGACGGCCTGAAACTCGAAGATATTGTTTTAGTGCAAGGTTACGATAAAACAGTGAGGGTCGTTTTGCAAGGAGGTGAGGCATTTTTATTCTTCTTGTGATAGTACTTTCAAATGTCCTCATATTAAATCTATAGTGAAAATTTAGTTTCCAAATGCTTTAGTAAGTTGCTACTGCCTTAACCAATCGGCAGACTTAATACCTACATAATGTATACGAACGCCCACACACGTTCGAACGAAATCGTTACAACGACGAAAAAAGATGTGTTAAATGGTCACCATTAAGTTTCGTGAAAAAATATTGGCAATTCATGAAATAAATTGCTAGTCGCCAGAGGGCAACAAATAGAACACGAAACAAACTCTGGCAGTTTCCACACACCTGTGAGCTTTACAACTGATGCATATGTTTTCTCACAACACGCAGTCATATTGTATGAGCTTCCGACTCAGGTAGTCTCGTAAATAACTCATATTTGCGTGAACTTTTTTATTTATAATCCTGGCATGTCTCAAAAATTGCGTCGGTTCGTTGTCATCACGGGCCTTATTCCCTTATTTTAGTCATCTTTCGATATCGTTCGGTATCTGCTATCGAGTTAAAAGACTACGAGCTAACAAGAGAATGTAATAGAAATACAATATTTGACATTAAAAATAACTTTTGACATATATATCGTATATGTTATAATATCGAAGGCGCGAGAATTGGGCCCCAGAGCGGAAAAAAGATTAATGATACTGGTTGGAAATCTTTACCCTATCACGTGCACAATAAAATAAACCACGCTTTTATAAAGTTGTGTGCCTAAGGGATTTAATGAAATTAGCATTTAGGTAGTAGTAGGTACATTACAGCATGAATTATTATTACCTACAGGTCAAATATTTTTAAATATTGCAGAGCATGCTGGCTTTTTCCAGTTGGTCGAACAGGGTCCTGTCATAAGCCTGACTTCGTTCACCCTGCCCGACAGCTTACTCAGCATGCACAGCCTGCTGCTCTACATTGAAGCCACCAAACCTTGGACTGTAGGTGCTAGTGCGGCGATCTCTATTGCTTTACCTGAAGGTAATTTGTAGAGTTTTACAGAAAATAGAATAAGTTATTTTTATATATATAGTAGAAAACTATTTTCTTTCTTGGTTACGAGGACGAAAGCCACATAAGGACGAAGGTATAATGATAAAATGTATGATGTGTTATGTGTTTTTTCTGTTGTCATCTTTAGGTCCTCAGAAATAAGGGTGAGTCTTGCTTTGCTATTTACTTCTAAAACACTTTTAGTCTCTCTCTTCACTAATCATTTTTGTGTTTATGTATTTACAAACAATACACGAGAAGCTTTAGGTAGGTACTCAATATATGCTGCCCACAGAAAATACTATTTTATAAATGGAAAGGAATTCGTAAATACTTCTATAGTTTGAAGATAGGGTATCGTAAGTTGAAAACCGGCCAAGTGCGAGTCGGACTCGCGCGCGAAGGGTTCCGTATCATTAACTTAAAACATTAGACAGTGTAGGCAAAGCTGATAAAAAAGTGTTGTATAGAAACCCTACCTTATTTTTATAGTCCTTTTCAACGATACCCCAAACAAGGGGGTGCACTCAAAAAAATAATTTACCCTCCCCCCCTTTACATGTATGGGGAGGTACCCTTAAAAAGGGGTAATTATATTTTTTTGTATTTTTAAAAATGAGATCTATATGTGAAGTATCCTCGAACCAAGTTACATGCAAATTAGTCCATAAACGTAGAAGATTTTCTGCTGTGACAGACTAGGACGGACTAACTGAACGATCTTATAAGGGTTCCTTGTCGGACTACGGAACCCTAAAAACCACTGAAATGCGTCAGTGGTATAATTAGTAATTAAACAAACTTACCTGTAAGTGATATTTTATTATAATTATATAAGCATTTTGTAGAGTCCGGGATTTATTATATTAGCAATATCTTGATACAGGGTCCAACAAAATCAATTGTATTCCTATCAGGGGGTGATTCTGCTTCTCTAAAACAACAACTTTTGCAGGTAAATTATCAGTATTTTGGTATTAAACCCATAACAAAAGTTGTTGCATTTTATGAGTAGCAACATCAAGCACAACAAGCACTTCCAAACACAAAATCTGCGAAAAATACATATTTTTTATTCTAAACCACTGATCAGCTGTTACAATCATAATTTTCTTTGAGATTTCGATCAACCCCATAGTAAAAGTTGTTGTAGGTATTAAAGCAGCAGAATGATCTCCTATAAGGAACACAGTATGTTAGGCCTTATATAGTTACTTGTAAATACTTAGATATGTATGTATAACTTAGTTAGAAACTGTCACTAAACTTCTATCCTTTACTTTTTCTCTTCATTGCTTATAGCCAGAGCCTTGGGATTCGCAGCCAAAACTTACAGTGGAACAATCCGGGAAAACCTATTACAGATGGAAAACATTATATTAAATGTAGGATACACTGAAGATGTGATTTTTACGCTAACTGGAGGTAATTTTCTTTTGTTTTCTATATTAAGATTTAACTTTTTTGGCTTACCTACGTTTTGATCAAAACGATGGTCAAAAAACATAAGTTTCCTGTTTTTTAACAATAATGAATGAACTCTTAACCTTTTATGCATGTAAACTTAATTTTAATTTCAATTTTCTCTCTGTTTTGTAACTTCATGTACATTATTACCTACCCTAGTCGCGAACTTGGACCTTTAATTTTCATATTTAGAAGGAAAAGGAAAGACGTTGCAAGCAGTGTCAGAGCAAAATTGTATGTGAAAGTTTAGTAAATCCTTTTATATTAAAAATTTAAAAACCCCCGACACAAAATAATATATGCAAATAAAAATCCTAAAACAAGGTTTTATAACTATGTAATTATAGCTAGATACAATACAGTTGGTTTAAATGGAAACCCTATAAAAAGCAAAAAATAAAACTGAAATTTTGACCCTACGTAAGTACATAATTTTTAATACTAATGTTGTCGCGTCGGGGGACCGCACTAATATTAGACTAACTTTGTGTTAAAGTATATACACTTCTGGGCACATCTATTGGCCCACCTTGTATTTTCAGTTTCGTTTGGTCCTAGCTAAAATTTTATATTAGGTCGAGCAAAAAGTTTTTATGCAGTTTTGAACCTGGCACATACACAATTTCATTCAATAGTTTTTTTTTAATTTCGAACACAGAATTTAAAGAAACAAAAGACAATTTGGAGCCTGTTTGTTGATATCAAACAATCGAATACTAAGAAAACTTGGTTTTATTGGTTTACTTGGATTTAATTCTTGAAAAAGTAATTGATATCTTTGGTTTTGCAACAAACATTACCTATTCTTAACATTAAGGTGAGGTTCTATCAATAATCTATGGATACTTCACCTGAAGTCGCCGCCCAAGCTGTGGCACTTATTCAGGCCGGACACAGCTAAAGTAACGTGAGTGTTTAACTTAATTTAAGTCGATTTGCGGTCCGAAATGTTTATCGGAGGTACCTAGAGACTGGCGGCTTTGTTCGTCGCCAAGGAAGGCCACAATCTCGGGTCACAACTGAAAGGCAGGATCGATTCATCGTGACGACCAGCTTGAGAAATCGTTACCTTGCCTCCATTGAGATACAAAACCAACTTCGCGACTTCCACGGAGTATCTGTGAGCGCTCGAACTGTTCATTAGACACAGCATGATTGGAGCCGTGTACTCTTTTCTGATGAGTCTAAAATTGTGTTACATGGCAATGTTGGAAGGAAGGTCTACCGACATAAGGGAGAGCGTTTCGCACAATGCTGCTTTGAAGAGAGGGTTGCTTATGGCGGTGGCTCATGGACTGTCTGGGGCGGTATATCCGCGAGCGGCAAAACTCAACTTGGGGTTGTTACAGGACCACGGCTGCCAACATTAAATGCTGAAAGGTACATTCGTGAGTGCTTAGAACCTCACGTGATACCATACGCGGACTATGTGGGCCCAAATTTCCTTTTTATGCATGATAATGCAAGAGCCCATGCGGCCGGCATCGTCAGGGAATATCTTCGGGATGTGAACATCACAGTTATGGACTGGCCAGCCAGAAGCCCAGACATGTTCATGTCTGGGCTTCTGGCTGGCTCCCCATTGAGCATATGTGGGACGAGCTAAAAAGACGTGTTAGGGCTCGTCAGCTAGTTGCCCAGACGATGCAGGAGTTGAAAACTGCCATAGAAGAGGAATGGGAGATGATCCCTCAAAATTTCATACCGGTTGATTACCTCTATGCCTAATCGTATAAGAGCTGTGGTAGATGCCCATGGAGGCAACACGCGTTATTAAATTAAACCTTTATTTGATAAAACATGTTTTTTATTCAAAAATCAATTGCCTTTAACAAGGCGCATATCCGACTTGTTAGGCGTAGCTCCATGTCGTATGGTATTCTGAATTCAAATTTAAAATAATGCGATCGAAAAAGATGGTAAAATGTATCAGGTTTAAAACTGCATTAACAGTTTTTGTTCAATCTAGCAATCATATTTCGGTAGGGGCTATCGAAACCTAAACTCTAAGGTGGGCCAATAGATGTGTCCAGAAGTGTAGTTACGTAACATATTACTATAAAGTTTTTGTATAAGTCCTCAATCCATTTATTTAAATAGCTTTGCTTCCCGAACGCGACTCGCGCGAATTTTGGTGGACGGCGCGCAAGGTCCAATATTAGTGCGGTCCCCCGACGCGACAACGACAACAAAAAATAAAACTGAAATTTTGACCCTACGTAAGTACACAATTTTTAATAGTATTAAAAATTGTGTACTTACGTAGGGTCAAAATTTCAGTTTTATTTTTTGCTTTTTATAGGGTTTCCATTTAAACCAACTGCATTGTATTTAGCTATAATTCCATAGTTATAAAACCTTGTTTTAGGATTTTTATGTGCATCTATTATTTTGTGTCGGGGGTTTTTTAATTTTTAATTTATTTTTTTATTTCATGCTTTTTGTAGGGGACTTCATATTTTTTTAAATTTCATTTTAATTATTTTCTTGCGTTTTAAAATTCTAAGTAATGAGGTTTTTCATCAGGTTTTTAATCAATAATAAATAATTATTATTACTATAAAATAGTTGAGGAAAAGTAAGTAAGTAAACTTTGAAATAAAATGCAATTCGCAATTTTGTGATAGCGACCATCTTGGATTTGAAATTGCCCTTTCATTGGATACCCATATTAAGGGAGTTTAAATAAAGATGTAATCCGCCACTTTGTTACGGCGGCCATCTTGGATTTTAAATTTGTCATAGTGTATAGTATTTTACTAGTCAGGCCCTTTAATTGAATACCCATATTGAAGGAGTTTAAAAAAATATGTTATCCGCCATTTTGTTACGGCAGCCATCTTGGATTTGAAATTTGTTATAGTGTATAGTATTCTACTAGTCAGGCCCTTTAATTTAATACCCATATTGAAGGAGTTTAAAAAAATATGTTATCCGCCATTTTGTTACGGCGGCCATCTTGGATTTGAAATTTGTTATAGTGTATAGTATTCTACTAGTCAAGCCCTTTTATTTGATACCCATATTGAAGGAGTTTAAAAAAAATATGTTATCCGCCATTTTGTTACGGCGGCCATCTTGGACCGATTTTCATCAAACATAGCTAAGAACACTCCCGACTAATTAATCATTCAAACAAAAAAAAACTAAATCAAAATCGGTTCATCCGTTTGGGAGCTACGATGCCACAGACAGACACACACACACACAGACACGTCTAACTTATAACACCCCGTCGTTTTTTGCGTCGGGGGTTAAAAATACAATTTCAGGTATACAGCTTTTAGTATATAGTAGGCTTGCCTACATGGTTACATTAGAATATATTAAAAATCTAACATCAGGGGGTTTGAAGGGGGGATAACACTTTGTACTGGCAAACGATATTTGCGCGGGCGAAGTCGCAGGTCGCTGCTAGTGTGTAAATAGTAACTTGCTTGGCTACATAGTAACAGTAATTATAGTAATTTGATTTTAATGTAAATACAAATAAAACATCGAAAGCCAATGTTCAATTGAATTTTCAATCCAGTACTACATTTGCAAAGACATTAGCATAAATAAGCAAACCCATAACTCACCTGCAGATCAAAGACGTTTTGATTTTCATGGTTTGTTTTGTACATTTTCAGATTATGCATCGTATTTCAACGTTACGAACGTGCAAAATCAGATATCATTGGATTTACAGTCGCCAGTATCAGACAGTGTTATCAAAGAAAACAATTTCCTGCTCCTAACGCTTTCAGCATCCGCGCTTAATGCCGTAACTGCTACTACCACTATAGCTTTAGAAATCATAAAAGAAGATCTTACGACACCTTTATTCAGCCAAAATATTTACTACGGCACTTACACAGGACCATCCAGTGTAAATATTGACACTATTAGCTTGAGTCAAGGCTTTGACGATAAGGTGTCGTTTCAATTAGATGGAGGTAAATAATATTAAGTTTATTAATAGCATACACAAGTAAACCAATAACATAATTATGTACAGCGATGGAACATCAATACTCTCACTGGCGTGGTGATTTAAAAACTCTAGTCTTGACTTTTTAAAAATGTTTACTATTTTCTATATATATATACTATTATAAATACACATATATCTGCTTCTTTTTATTGTCACTCACCTAAATCATGCCGTACAAAATCCATCAAAATGTTTAAGTATTTTTCATTATTTCAACGCGTTGTTTTTAAATTTCAGAGCATTCACAGTATTTCAAACCAAGTGTTTCGGTAAACGGCGCTGTGTCGTTAGAATTGCAGACCGCTATACCAGAGGAAGTTATTTTCGAAGAGAAAGTGCTATTGTTCAGTATTTTAGCCGAGAAAGAGTTAACGATCGGCGCTAGCGCGGCTGTTGCTATAAATTTCCCGCGGGGTAAGTCCTTACCGGTTAGCACATTCAAATTGACATAAAATAGGTATAGAAGCGGTTCTTTAATACGACCTAATGGTCGTTATACCTCCACATTGCCCTGCAGTCAACCACTTCTTCTTGGCTCTATCTCATATAATGGAACAACTTTGATCTTTAGTTGATAAGGATATGCTCTTATCCATGTTTGGGTCCTAAAACTATTAATATTCTGTCTTGATAATTCAAAAATATTTTATTTGAATTTTCAACGGAATTCAGGCTTTACTGTTATTTAATCTAGCAAGGTATATGGTGTCTATACGCAAAATTAAATAGATATACTCTTTATTGCACACCATACACAGAAGACGATAACACAGTTTTCTGAAAGTCGTAGTATTTAGTTGGAGTTGGCTGATTAGAATTGCATGTAAAATAGTTTTCAAAATACCTTGCACACTTGAAGCTGAACGGGTATTCGTCGGAATCGGTATTAACTGACCCGGCTCGTAGATACTTCTACAATATGTACTATTATTTATTTGGTGTCCGGAGTCCGGACATGAATGCGCTTGAAAATTAAGATCCTTCGTAGTATTACGTTGCTTACAAAAATTATTATATTAAATATATTTTTAATTTTACAGAGCTAACCGAGCCAGCCATCTTGAGGTTTTCCCGGAATATTTACATTGGATCGTTAGAACAAAATATTTTGAACTTGGAAGACGTTGTGCTTCAAATGGGCTACGCAACTGGCACGCAATTTGATCTTTCGGGAGGTAAATCGTGTGATTGTAATATGCTGTGGTTAAAATCAAATATAATATTTTAAAAGTTGTTTACTAGAAGATTTATACAATAACCAACTCATCGATAATTTATTATGATCTTACACACAATCCTTTAATTAGTAATTTTGACTAAATCATTACTGTTAATTAACAGAAATTGACATGAAGTCAATAGTTATTCATAGTCTTTCATAACGTGGGAAATTGTTTAAAGTAATTAACATATTATTAAATAAAAATAAAATATTTGAATTTACAAAAACTGATAATTAATTCAACGGAAAATCCTTTATGTGGGTTGCTAAACTCACAGGCTCTACAAGTACAACCAAGAGCACAAGTGTGCTCGTTGCGCTGAGTAGATACAAAATTAAACCTGCAATTCAATTCTAAAAATGGCACGGTAAAACTATTACGGTTCCTTATAAAGTTCGCCTTTTAATGCGCTTATAAGTCGTTACCGTTGCGTGTTTTGCTTTCACCAGACGAGTGGCGTGATACTACGAATATATAGATACCTATAAAGCAAATCAAAATGTGTATGTATCACGTTACAGATTATTGTTGAGTTGGTCCGAACTTTTCCGAATACCTATTATTTTTCTAAAGTACGACCGAGCAGCAATTAATTTCAATCCAACTTAATTTTTGGCTACATCGTCTATAAATGAACTGTCATCATGACACATATACTATAATGCTTTTTAATTTGTGCATATATTATATGACGAAAGATCATGTTGAGATGTACCTTGCATGCTCAATTGTTTGAAATGAAAATAAATATTGAAGAAATTAACTAAAGAAATAATATTTCAGTATGTTGTTTAGTAGGACCCATTGGTTTGATCGACACAAACTGCTATCAAAATATGCTTTAGTATAAAATATTCACACTGTAACACTATAATAATAATGTCCTCCTAGCTTATTTCGACTACGGCGGCTTATCTCAACAGAGATTAGCCAACTGCGCAGGACATATTATAGTGCACAAGTGTGTGCGCAATACACAGGTGCACTCTCTGTTCCTTAACTCTCATATTTCGGTGAGACGGCAGTCCGACATGACCGTAGAGAGATCAGGCGCAGGACCAACGGCTTAACGTGCTTTCCGAGGCTTTGTAACACTGTATACGTGTGTTGAAATCAAGAATCCCTTTTAAGTATATTGTTAATAAAATTATCAAATACTAATCACTTAAATGTTTGCAGATTTCTCCGAATATTTTAATTTGACGAGCAGCAACAACATAGTAAGAATTTCTGCGACCGCTCCACTTCCAACTGAGATTCTCAAAAGTAAATTTATATCTTTAGCACTAGAAGCTCGCAGAGATATGGCAGTTTCTGTTTTCACGACCATAATAATTGATGTTGAACAACCGAAAATTATAGTACCGCCTGTTTTTGCTCAGGCATTTTATAGAGGAGTTTATACACTAGATAATGAATTGCATTTTGAGGATGAAATCACTCTTACTCAAGGCTTTGATGACACTGTAATATTTACATTGGATGGAGGTAATTATTTAGATGAATAATTCCTTATGTGGATCAAAGCAAATATTCTTACGACTCACCATGATTTAGTTTTATTAAGCTGATTTTGTGTGTACCTAAATTTACACAAAGACGAAAAATTGATGAGTATCAACTCAAATATACAATTCAAGCTGTGTCTTGTTTGAACTTTTAGAATCATCCCAGTGGTTCAATGTGACTCAAGATAACGATACTATTGCCATAACAACATTAAACGACATTCCAAAAGAAGTACTAGAAGCCAACCAAAATTTGCTGTTTAGTATTGTAGCTCAAAAACCAAATACTCCTGATGGCCTTGCAGCGATATCAATCGATCTACCTCATGGTAAGAATACTGCACAAAAATACGAACAATCGCATATTACTTCATGAGTGCCTTAAATTTTCTTATCTAAATAAGTACATCATTTTACTAACTATGTACTCTAGATAGCACCAGCGGTGTAGTTCTTGGCTTCAATCAATTGAGTTACATCGGCTCTATCGCAAATAACGTCGTCACTCTGAGCCCAATAGTTCTCATCAAAGGACCTGCGACAGGAGTGACTTTCAAATTACATGGACGTAAGTAGTTTCACCAATCTTTTTTCGTCAGCGGAACGGTACTTTTAACTGTATTGTTTCTACTTTATTTTTCACTTTTAGAACTGTCCAACTTCTTCGGAGTGACATCACAAGGCTCCAACGTGATCGTCGCATTGCAAAACCCCATTCCGGCAGAGTCCATTCCCTCGAACCGCATCATCGTACTTGAAATACAAGCGTCTGCACCACAAGCCGCGCCAGCGTATGCCACCATAGTGTTCCATGTCGTCGTGGATGACGACACTCCGCCGGCTGTGCCCGACCTCGTCTTCGACGCAACCTACTATGTCGGCAGTTACACAGCGAACGGCGGTCTCGTACTCAGCACGCCAATTACTCTGGCCGAAGGCTACGGCCCTGACGTCGAGTTTGCTCTCGAAGGAGGTAAATAATTGATTAATGGCGTCGTGCCATTCTACGCATATCAAATTGATCATGAGCTTAGAATTTATATGCATGTACGTTTCGTTGCAGACAACTCGCAATGGTTCACTGTTACAAACTCGGGCAGTTCCATCAGCTTGGTACTCTCCACTCCCATTCCGCCGGCTGTTGTCGCCAACAATCAGAAATTCATCTTCGCCATCAGAGCGCAAAGACCTGGCAGTCGAGACACGCGAGCAACAATCGTTATCTCATTGACAGACGGTAAGAAATACTTTTACTTGACTTGTTCAAATCCCTATATGCGCTCTCTGCAGTTAAAGAATTATGTTGTTCATCGCTGACTCCATTTTTCAGAAACCGACGGCGACCAAGTTCTTGGTTTCAATCAATTGAGTTACGTCGGTTCTATCGCAAATAACGTCGTCACTCTGAGCCCAATAGTTCTCATCGAAGGACCTGCGACAGGAGTGACTTTCACATTACATGGACGTAAGTAGTTTCACCAATTTTGTTTCGCCAGCGGAACGGGACTTGTGACTACATTGTTTCTATTTTATTTTTCACTTTTAGAACTGTCCAACTTCTTTGGAGTGACATCACAAGGCTCCAACGTGATCGTCGCATTGCAAAACCCCATTCCGGCAGAGTCCATTCCCTCGAACCGCATCATCGTACTTGAAATACAAGCGTCAGCACCACAAGCCGCGCCAGCGTATGCCACCATAGTGTTCCATGTCGTCGTGGATGACGACACTCCGCCGGCTGTGCCCGACCTCGTCTTCGACGCAACCTACTATGTCGGCAGTTACACAGTGAACGGCGGTCTCGTACTCAGCACGCCGGTTACTCTGGCCGAAGGCTACGGCCCTGACGTCGAGTTTGCTCTCGAAGGAGGTAAATAATTAATTAAGGGGGTGTCGTGCAATTCTACGCATAACAAATTGATCATGAGCTTAGAATTTATATGCATGTACGTTTCGTTGCAGACAACTCGCAATGGTTCACTGTTACAAACTCGGGCAGTTCCATCAGCTTGGTACTCTCCACTCCCATTCCGCCGGCTGTTGTCGCCAACAATCAGAAATTCATCTTCGCCATCAGAGCGCAAAGACCTGGCAGTCGAGACACGCGAGCAACAATCGTTATCTCATTGACAGACGGTAAGAAATACTTTTACTTGACTTGTTCAAATCCCTATATGCGCTCTCTGCAGTTAAAGAATTATGTTGTTCATCGCTGACTCCATTTTTCAGAAACCGACGGCGACCAAGTTCTTGGTTTCAATCAATTGAGTTACGTCGGCTCTATCGCAAATAACGTCGTCACTCTGAGCCCAATAGTTCTCATCGAAGGACCTGCGACAGGAGTGACTTTCACATTACATGGACGTAAGTAGTTTCACCAATTTTGTTTCGCCAGCGGAACGGGACTTGTGACTACATTGTTTCTATTTTATTTTTCACTTTTAGAACTGTCCAACTTCTTTGGAGTGACATCACAAGGCTCCAACGTGATCGTCGCATTGCAAAACCCCATTCCGGCAGAGTCTATTCCCTCGAACCAAATCATCGTACTTGAAATACAAGCGTCAAAACCACAAGCCGCGCCAGCGTATGCCACCATAGTGTTCCATGTCGTCGTGGATGACGACACTCCGCCGGTTGTGCCCGACCTCGTCTTCGACGCAACTTACTATGTCGGCAGTTACACAGCGAACGGCGGTCTCGTACTCAGCACGCCGATTACTCTGGCCGAAGGCTACGGCCCTTACGTCGAGTTTGCTCTCGAAGGAGGTAAATAATTAATTAAGGGGGTGTCGTGCAATTCTACGCATAACAAATTGATCATGAGCTTAGAATTTATATGCATGTACGTTTCGTTGCAGACAACTCGCAATGGTTCACTGTTACAAACTCGGGCAGTTCCATCAGCTTGGTACTCTCCACTCCCATTCCGCCGGCTGTTGTCGCCAACAATCAGAAATTCATCTTCGCCATCAGAGCGCAAAGACCTAGCAGTCGAGACACGCGAGCAACAATCGTTATCTCATTGACAGACGGTAAGAAATACTTTAACTTGACTTGTTCAAATCCCTATATGCGCTCTCTGCAGTTAAAGAATTATGTTGTTAATCGCTGACTCCATTTTTCAGAAACCGACGGCGACCAAGTTCTTGGTTTCAATCAATTGAGTTACGTCGGTTCTATCGCAAATAACGTCGTCACTCTGAGCCCAATAGTTCTCATCGAAGGACCTGCGACAGGAGTGACTTTCACATTACATGGACGTAAGTAGTTTCACCAATTTTGTTTCGCCAGCGGAACGGGACTTGTGACTACATTGTTTCTATTTTATTTTTCACTTTTAGAACTGTCCAACTTCTTTGGAGTGACATCACAAGGCTCCAACGTGATCGTCGCATTGCAAAACCCCATTCCGGCAGAGTCTATTCCCTCGAACCAAATCATCGTACTTGAAATACAAGCGTCAAAACCACAAGCCGCGCCAGCGTATGCCACCATAGTGTTCCATGTCGTCGTGGATGACGACACTCCGCCGGTTGTGCCCGACCTCGTCTTCGACGCAACTTACTATGTCGGCAGTTACACAGCGAACGGCGGTCTCGTACTCAGCACGCCGATTACTCTGGCCGAAGGCTACGGCCCTGACGTCGAGTTTGCTCTCGAAGGAGGTAAATAATTAATTAAGGGGGTGTCGTGCAATTCTACGCATAACAAATTGATCATGAGCTTAGAATTTATATGCATGTACGTTTCGTTGCAGACAACTCGCAATGGTTCACTGTTACAAACTCGGGCAGTTCCATCAGCTTGGTACTCTCCACTCCCATTCCGCCGGCTGTTGTCGCCAACAATCAGAAATTCATCTTCGCCATCAGAGCGCAAAGACCTGGCAGTCGAGACACGCGAGCAACAATCGTTATCTCATTGACAGACGGTAAGAAATACTTTTACTTGACTTGTTCAAATCCCTATATGCGCTCTCTGCAGTTAAAGAATTATGTTGTTAATCGCTGACTCCATTTTTCAGAAACCGACGGCGACCAAGTTCTTGGTTTCAATCAATTGAGTTACGTCGGCTCTATCGCAAATAACGTCGTCACCCTGAGCCCAATAGTTCTCATCGAAGGACCTGCGACAGGAGTGACTTTCACATTACATGGACGTAAGTAGTTTCACCAATTTTGTTTCGCCAGCGGAACGGGACTTGTGACTACATTGTTTCTATTTTATTTTTCACTTTTAGAACTGTCCAACTTCTTTGGAGTGACATCACAAGGCTCCAACGTGATCGTCGCATTGCAAAACCCCATTCCGGCAGAGTCCATTCCCTCGAACCGCATCATCGTACTTGAAATACAAGCGTCAGCACCACAAGCCGCGCCAGCGTATGCCACCATAGTGTTCCATGTCGTCGTGGATGACGACACTCCGCCGGCTGTGCCCGACCTCGTCTTCGACGCAACCTACTATGTCGGCAGTTACACAGTGAACGGCGGTCTCGTACTCAGCACGCCGATTACTCTGGCCGAAGGCTACGGCCCTGACGTCGAGTTTGCTCTCGAAGGAGGTAAATAATTGATTAATGGCGTCGTGCCATTCTACGCATATCAAATTGATCATGAGCTTGGAATGTATATGCATGTACGTTTCGTTGCAGACAACTCGCAATGGTTCACTGTTACAAACTCGGGCAGTTCCGTCAGCTTGGTACTCTCCACCGCCATTCCGCCGGCTGTTGTCGCCAACAATCAGAAATTCATCTTCGCCATCAGAGCGCAAAGACCTAGCAGTCGAGACACGCGAGCAACAATCGTTATCTCATTGACAGACGGTAAGAAATACTTTTACTTGACTTGTTCAAATCCCTATATGCGCTCTCTGCAGTTAAAGAATTATGTTGTTCATCGCTGACTTCATTTTTCAGAAACCGACGGCGACCAAGTTCTTGGTTTCAATCAATTGAGTTACATCGGCTCTATCGCAAATAACGTCATCACTCTGAGCCCAATAGTTCTCATCGAAGGACCTGCGACAGGAGTGACTTTCACATTACATGGACGTAAGTAGTTTCACCAATTTTGTTTCGCCAGCGGAACGGGACTTGTGACTACATTGTTTCTATTTTATTTTTCACTTTTAGAACTGTCCAACTTCTTTGGAGTGACATCACAAGGCTCCAACGTGATCGTCGCATTGCAAAACCCCATTCCGGCAGAGTCCATTCCCTCGAACCGCATCATCGTACTTGAAATACAAGCGTCAGCACCACAAGCCGCGCCAGCGTATGCCACCATAGTGTTCCATGTCGTCGTGGATGACGACACTCCGCCGGCTGTGCCCGACCTCGTCTTCGACGCAACCTACTATGTCGGCAGTTACACAGTGAACGGCGGTCTCGTACTCAGCACGCCGATTACTCTGGCCGAAGGCTACGGCCCTGACGTCGAGTTTGCTCTCGAAGGAGGTAAATAATTGATTAATGGCGTCGTGCCATTCTACGCATATCAAATTGATCATGAGCTTGGAATGTATATGCATGTACGTTTCGTTGCAGACAACTCGCAATGGTTCACTGTTACAAACTCGGGCAGTTCCGTCAGCTTGGTACTCTCCACCGCCATTCCGCCGGCTGTTGTCGCCAACAATCAGAAATTCATCTTCGCCATCAGAGCGCAAAGACCTAGCAGTCGAGACACGCGAGCAACAATCGTTATCTCATTGACAGACGGTAAGAAATACTTTTACTTGACTTGTTCAAATCCCTATATGCGCTCTCTGCAGTTAAAGAATTATGTTGTTCATCGCTGACTTCATTTTTCAGAAACCGACGGCGACCAAGTTCTTGGTTTCAATCAATTGAGTTACATCGGCTCTATCGCAAATAACGTCATCACTCTGAGCCCAATAGTTCTCATCGAAGGACCTGCGACAGGAGTGACTTTCACATTACATGGACGTAAGTAGTTTCACCAATTTTGTTTCGCCAGCGGAACGGGACTTGTGACTACATTGTTTCTATTTTATTTTTCACTTTTAGAACTGTCCAACTTCTTTGGAGTGACATCACAAGGCTCCAACGTGATCGTCGCATTGCAAAACCCCATTCCGGCAGAGTCCATTCCCTCGAACCGCATCATCGTACTTGAAATACAAGCGTCAGCACCACAAGCCGCGCCAGCGTATGCCACCATAGTGTTCCATGTCGTCGTGGATGACGACACTCCGCCGGCTGTGCCCGACCTCGTCTTCGACGCAACCTACTATGTCGGCAGTTACACAGTGAACGGCGGTCTCGTACTCAGCACGCCGATTACTCTGGCCGAAGGCTACGGCCCTGACGTCGAGTTTGCTCTCGAAGGAGGTAAATAATTGATTAATGGCGTCGTGCCATTCTACGCATATCAAATTGATCATGAGCTTGGAATGTATATGCATGTACGTTTCGTTGCAGACAACTCGCAATGGTTCACTGTTACAAACTCGGGCAGTTCCGTCAGCTTGGTACTCTCCACCGCCATTCCGCCGGCTGTTGTCGCCAACAATCAGAAATTCATCTTCGCCATCAGAGCGCAAAGACCTAGCAGTCGAGACACGCGAGCAACAATCGTTATCTCATTGACAGACGGTAAGAAATACTTTTACTTGACTTGTTCAAATCCCTATATGCGCTCTCTGCAGTTAAAGAATTATGTTGTTCATCGCTGACTTCATTTTTCAGAAACCGACGGCGACCAAGTTCTTGGTTTCAATCAATTGAGTTACATCGGCTCTATCGCAAATAACGTCATCACTCTGAGCCCAATAGTTCTCATCGAAGGACCTGCGACAGGAGTGACTTTCACATTACATGGACGTAAGTAGTTTCACCAATTTTGTTTCGCCAGCGGAACGGGACTTGTGACTACATTGTTTCTATTTTATTTTTCACTTTTAGAACTGTCCAACTTCTTTGGAGTGACATCACAAGGCTCCAACGTGATCGTCGCATTGCAAAACCCCATTCCGGCAGAGTCCATTCCCTCGAACCGCATCATCGTACTTGAAATACAAGCGTCCGCACCACAAGCCGCGCCAGCGTATGCCACCATAGTGTTCCATGTCATCGTGGACGACGACACTCCGCCGGCTGTGCCCGACCTCGTCTTCGACGCAACTTACTATGTCGGCAGTTACACAGCGAACGGCGGTTTCGTACTCAGCACGCCAATTTCTTTGGCCGAAGGCTACGGCCCTGACGTCGAGTTTGCTCTCGAAGGAGGTAAATAATTGATTAATGGTGTCGTGCAATTCTACGCATAACAAATGGATCATGAGCTTATGATTTATATGCATGTACGTTTCGTTGCAGACAACTCGCAATGGTTCACTGTTACAAACTCGGGCAGTTCCGTCAGCTTGGTACTCTCCACTCCCATTCCGCCGGCTGTTGTCGCCAACAATCAGAAATTCATCTTCGCCATCAGCGCGCAAAGACCTGGCAGTCGAGACACGCGAGCAACAATCGTTATCTCATTGACAGACGGTAAGAAATACTTTGACTTGACTTGTTCGAATTCCCTACATGCGCTCTCTGCAATTAAATAATTATGTTGTTCATCGCTGACTCCATTTTTCAGAAACCGACGGCGACCAAGTTCTTGGTTTCAATCAATTGAGTTACATCGGCTCTATCGCAAATAACGTCGTCACTCTGAGCCCAATAGTTCTTATCGAAGGACCTGCGACAGGAGTGACTTTCACATTACATGGACGTAAGTAGTTTCACCAATTTTGTTTCGCCAGCGGAACGGGACTTGTGACTACATTGTTTCTATTTTATTTTTCACTTTTAGAACTGTCCAACTTCTTTGGAGTGACATCACAAGGCTCCAACGTGATCGTCGCATTGCAAAACCCCATTCCGGCAGAGTCCATTCCCTCGAACCGCATCATCGTACTTGAAATACAAGCGTCCGCACCACAAGCCGCGCCAGCGTATGCCACCATAGTGTTCCATGTCATCGTGGACGACGACACTCCGCCAGCTGTGCCCGACCTCGTCTTCGACGCAACTTACTATGTCGGCAGTTACACAGCAAACGGCGGTTTCGTACTCAGCACGCCAATTTCTTTGGCCGAAGGCTACGGCCCTGACGTCGAGTTTGCTCTCGAAGGAGGTAAATAATTGATTAATGGTGTCGTGCAATTCTACGCATAACAAATGGATCATGAGCTTAGGATTTATATGCATGTACGTTTCGTTGCAGACAACTCGCAATGGTTCACTGTTACAAACTCGGGCAGTTCCGTCAGCTTGGTACTCTCCACTCCCATTCCGCCGGCTGTTGTCGCCAACAATCAGAAATTCATCTTCGCCATCAGCGCGCAAAGACCTGGCAGTCGAGACACGCGAGCAACAATCGTTATCTCATTGACAGACGGTAAGAAATACTTTGACTTGACTTGTTCGAATTCCCTACATGCGCTCTCTGCAATTAAATAATTATGTTGTTCATCGCTGACTCCATTTTTCAGAAACCGACGGCGACCAAGTTCTTGGTTTCAATCAATTGAGTTACATCGGCTCTATCGCAAATAACGTCGTCACTCTGAGCCCAATAGTTCTCATCGAAGGACCTGCGACAGGAGTGACTTTCACATTACATGGACGTAAGTAGTTTCACCAATTTTGTTTCGCCAGCGGAACGGGACTTGTGACTACTTGTTTCTATTTTATTTTTCACTTTTAGAACTGTCCAACTTCTTTGGGGTGACATCACAAGGCTCCAACGTGATCGTCGCATTGCAAAACCCCATTCCGGCAGAGTCCATTCCCTCGAACCGCATCATCGTACTTGAAATACAAGCGTCCGCACCACAAGCCGCGCCAGCGTATGCCACCATAGTGTTCCATGTCATCGTGGATGACGACACTCCGCCGGCTGTGCCCGACCTCGTCTTCGACGCAACCTACTATGTCGGCAGTTACACAGCGAACGGCGGTCTCGTACTCAGCACGCCAATTACTCTGGCCGAAGGCTACGGCCCTGACGTCGAGTTTGCTCTCGAAGGAGGTAAATAATTGATTAATGGCGTCGTGCAATTCTACGCATAACAAATGGATCATGAGCTTAGGATTTTTATGCATGTACGTTTCGTTGCAGACAACTCGCAATGGTTCACTGTTACAAGCTCGGGCAATTCCGTCAGCTTGGTACTCTCCACTCCCATTCCGCCGGCTGTTGTCGCCAACAATCAGAAATTCATCTTCGCCATCAGAGCGCAAGGACCTGGGAGTCAAGACACGCGAGCAACAATCGTTATCTCATTGAAAAACAACGGTAATTAAGTTGTTTTTATAAACGATTATTATAACATATACCTATACGTTGTAAATTTTATATCGTAGTTATAATTTTATCACTGCTGATAGCCTAACATAGTGATAAAGCAGTGATGCGATATATTTAATCATATTGGATTTACTATCGGTTCTGTGCTGACGTTTCTTTTGTGGCTTTCGTTCTCGTTAGGCTTAGTTTAATCACTTAGTTTTAGACACTTAATTAGGATTCAATTTAATTGCTAATATTTTTCTTTTTTTATAGATAGCCAGGATTCCTCTGTGTCTTTTGACAAAATTCTATATGATGGAATCGTCCAAGGTAGTGAGGTTCACCATGAAGCTATCAATGTTGTGGGATACGATGGAACTGACATCCACATTATTGGAGGTAAAATTATGTTTCTAAACGAAGTATGTAGGAATTTATTAAAAATAAGTTTTCTAAAGGAATACTTAGAAGTATATTTGTTTATGTTCTAGTTGTCTTTCAATATTTTCAGCAGCTCATCAATTCATTAAATGTATACTTTCCTTCTTTCGTTAGCTTTCATAACTCACTTGTTAAAAATGAAGTTACCGGCCTGAAAATTTTTATTTTCACTTTTTTATCAGCATTCTCATCAGAATTTGAAGCGACCCTCACAGGAGGCACGGTAGTTGTGCAAGCCTCTGGATCCCTGACACTGCCTCCGAACACTCATCATGTGGCCCTGGAACTTCGAGTGGCGGAGACAGGAGCGGTACTCATCTTACAGATTACCGCTACAGGTGAGATTAACAATTATCAAAGTGACGGGGTGGTGGAGGACCTCCTAGTAGTCCAACCGGGCAACGACATCACAAACTCCATTGTTATAGCGGCTGAACGATCCTATCAGCGGTGGTAGGCTCCGTTAGGTGTCGCCTGGTGGCTACCGACCCCCCACCGGAGCCCGGCGCCAAGCAGCATGCCACAATTCCGTCGGTCAGTGGGAGGGCCAGAACCTTCTGGGTGAGCTCGCTGCACGGTCGACTCTGTCTACGCCACGTCAGGCTTAGTCTATAGTCAAGAGCAAAGCCCATTTTGGATAAAAAAAGAAAGTGACAATTACTGCAATCTTTTATCCCTCATTTGAAAAAAAGTTAACTTATAATCTGACAAACTCGTGCGCTACCTCCCTGCCCTGCGGTCGGCATGGGTGCAGGGGGCGAGGTATGCATGATGTAAGCGGGGACGGGTGGTTTCCAGGAAGGGGATTACCTATGACAGTCGAGTGCTATTGGCGCTTTATCACTCCCCACGTCTTGAGCACGGGTTGCGCATGAACTAGTCCAACTATAGTGTTGTGTCAGTTACGCGTAGGTATTGAATCGTAATTTAGGTACGTCGGAATTTAAACTTCTATACGTTACTATCATAGTTATTAAGGTCGTGTTTGTAAGAAGCTCAATCAGAACTACTAAACCGATTTTGAATGGTTTTTCATCAATAGAACATAGGGCCATGTTGCTACTTAGCTTGACTTCTTCCTCACCACTCATGAGCTCTTTAGATAAGATTTAAGAGGATGTTAGATTAGAGAGGTACCTTAGTATAATAAATAAATATCAAGTGAACATTGAAGATTGATAAAGTAGAGTGATTCTCCGAGGGCCGGTTTTTGGTGGTAACATGTTCTTAATAGGGAAGATGACAGTAAGCAAAAATCTTTAAAATAATGTGTCCATTTAGTAAAATATATAGTAATTAGATTATGGAAAAGAACATTTTTTTTATTTGTAAGACGTCTTAATTAGTTTATTTTAGAAAATAAAATTGCAAAATACTGAAATCCGCCATGTTTTTTAAAACACCAATCAGATTCGAGTTACGTCACACCTTAGTAAATACTGCCCCTGTCAGTCACTGTCACTGAATTATAATACAAATTTCGACTATTTCTGAGTTTTTACATTGTAATTAATCTGATTGAGTATCATACATACGATCTATAGATATCGTCTGTTAGTTCAATAACTGATTAAGCCATGGAACAAGGATTTACTAAGGCAAACAGTTACCTAGTTGCCCCGAGTGGATTTGTAAAGGCTGGGAGAAATCCTGGCATCAAACAAAGACTTCTGTTCAGCAGAATTCAGAAATGTGAAAACTGCAGTGTAAGTACAACTTGGTACTTTATAAAATGTGTTAGATGAATGATAAAAATACCACTTGATATGTTTAGTGTTTGAGGTTATGTTTTAGTTGTAAAATGTTTTGTTAGGTAACTTTATACTTACAAATCGATTTCTTTGATATCCTCCAGGCCATCGTATGGTGATGACGCCAATTAATATTTATTCAAAGACTTATTGCTATAACACTAACGTTTGAAATATGTTTGTTTACTGAGGTGTGACGTCACAGCAGACGCCATGACACCCTGACCGCGTTTTGGCGCCAATTTATGAACATTTCATTTAAAATGCGTTTTTTTAAATATTACTTTTGTGGATTGCAGAAATAATATATTTTTTTGCAAATAGAAGATACTTACCAAATAGAAGATATTTTAGAACACTTTTTCAAAATCTGTCATCTTGCCTATTCCCAACCCATTTAATAAACAGCTTCGAAATCAATTTTAAATAATTATCTGTTTATTCATCTACACGAACATAGTTTTAAACATAAAATAGGGCTTACAGATATTTTTTAAATAATACTTAACCGCCAAAAACGGGAGCAAAACCGGTGTTCTCCGCGCGTCCGCACGACCTCGCGTTTAGTTCAACCACTAATATCTTTATTGTTTGTTGTGCTATGTACACATACTATATGTCAAAAAAAATGTAAATAAGTCAAGATTAATTCATTGTAAAAAAAATAATGATATCGTTTAAACAGAAAGAGTTAGAAAATATTTTGTCTCGGTCACACGATTGTGGTAGATTCGTGAACGCGACATATAAAGCCTCATAGCATCAAAGAGTCTCAACTTTCTGACAAGCTTAATGGCCCTACGGAAATTTTAGTTCCATTACAGCATCACTGGAGGAGAAATGCCTTTCTTATCGCTTTGATACAGAAAATATGGGCACATAAATTCATCAACTTTTTTCTGGCAACCTTTTGAAGAAACCCTTCCCGCTATTTAGTTTTTATATTAATTAAGAAACAACTTGTAAATTTTTGAAAATGTAAAATTTTTGTAACTTTCGTGACATGGTTTTTGTGGACATTTGACCACGAAGGTTATCTTTCATTCCACGTGAGGTTACGATGGTCTCTTTATGCAATCTTAATTTACTTCTCTGTCGGTCTGTAGATGTTTTTAAATAACCGTGTTATCGTTTTCTACCAAAGGTATTAGCAAAAGATAGTTTGTGTAGGTAGAAGCATGAGTTTTTCTTGTATTTATCTATATTAGTCAAATATGGTTGATATGCCTATTTGATTGAACCCTGATGTTCTACTAACTAAATAAATGATTGGCTTATTAATTTATCGACGTCAATAAGGAAAGTTCTCTATAGAATTCATATACGAATAACTTGATAAAACACTGCCCTTGATTGGATGTGTGCACATATGGAATAAAAAGGATTTGGCATAACCAATACATCACACACCCTTGATTAATAGCATCACACACTAAGTTGGGGCAAAAAAGCTGGAGGGTCTTGGCACTATGCATGTCTCTCTATAAGTGAGCCTTAAAATTAACTTGGGCCAGACGAATTTTAGTGGGATTCCCGTGTTCAAGTGGCACTCTCTCCTGTATATATTAGAAACGAAAACTGTGATCTACTGTTTTAAACGACAGGAGTACGTTTACCTGGGACAAGTGATTTAATTAGGTACTCGTAGGTTCACCTTGGCTGGACAGAGTCCGAAAAACTACGCCAGGGCATCATTTTGACCCAAATACTTCAGTGCTTAAAAATCGACGTCTACAACTAATCCGAAACATGGTCTTTTTCTATGGGTGTAATAAAAAAGTTTAAGAACACACAGCGAGCTATATGTTTGGTGTCTCTCAACGGGATTGAATTGAAGAGATACGTAGAAGAACTAAGGTAACAGACCTATGTATAA
Source organism: Pyrausta nigrata (assembly GCA_949316185.1). Classification (NCBI taxonomy): domain Eukaryota; kingdom Metazoa; phylum Arthropoda; class Insecta; order Lepidoptera; family Crambidae; genus Pyrausta; species Pyrausta nigrata. The sequence goes on along the minus strand of OX438941.1, from coordinate 9,282,578 downwards.
TGATCTACGGGACTATCCTGTAGATCACCAAGCTCAAGTGGCAGTAAGCAGGGCGCAGTGCAGAAAGGTTCTTGATTGGATTCCATTTGGTCAAGAGCGTAGCGTAGGGCGTCCACCAGCAAGATTGATGGACGTCCCTGCAAAGGTCGCATGATCGCACTGGATGCAGGTCGCATGTAACCAGCCACGTTGGAGGTCTTTGGGGTAAGCCTATGCTTATCAGTGGATGTCCTGCGTCTGATTATGTTATTGATATGCATGTGTGCATTTAGTGCATAAGCTTACAAAAATAAACCTTATTTTTGTACTGGACTAGAGAAACTTTACTTTCTATCTACTAATTGTTATTAAAATATTACACATTTTATGCCCTTACTATCCGATAGCTGGGCATAGGCCACCCCTAAGTGTGTCCATTTATCTCTATTGTTGTTTTTAGAAAAATCCGCAGCAAAATGAAACATCTAAACAATGAATTGTTTTGAATTAATGTAAAGGCCATAATGACTAGTCAGCGGTCAGCGCATAAGTTGAAACAAGAATCGCTATCTCAGTGTAAATACAATGGCTTTTTGTATCTCATATTAAATTAAGAGGAAACATCTTATAACCCATAAGATAATACAATATTAATTAAGATGGAGGTGCTGCGGTGAGCAGCAAAAGTGATCTGACTCGTTAAATGACGTTACGAGTGAACCAGACTTTTTCAAAGTGGCTCCTGTTGCGAAAAAGATGGTTCAAAGCTAACTGAGATAGATTGGGCATGTGTATCGAAGAAATGAAAAATACGCTAAATAAAAATGAGTTAGTAAAAAGAAAGACTTTTGTAGACAATAAAGAAGACTGCTGGCTATTTGGTGAACAATCATTGACAAAGTCATGTAACAAAAACAGCCGAGCAGATATTATATTATCAGTCATTTGCCTACTGATACATGAAATTTATTTTATGTTTTAAGTTGTTTTATGTATTAAATTTAGCTAAAGTTATCTGCTAACAAAACATTTATTTCTACTTCATCGTCAAATCGGAACCTTTTACTATATTAAAGGTTAAGAGATTTATTTATTAATGGTTTTCGCGCTTTTAACTTCAAACAAACTATATTCTTTTTAAAAACAGGTATAATATTAGTTATTTAGGTTTTATTTGAAATATTTTTATGGAATAAAATAAAACTTCGCTATGAAAAATACGTTTCGTAACTTTCGTGGAATCAGAAATAACTTTCGTGGGTACCGAAATTTCAAAATTCAATATCGGAGGGAATAACAAACCGATTTGTTTGATTCCAACAGGATTTATTATAATTTTAGGCCTTCTTCAGTGTAGTATTTTTTTCTTGTCATAAAAACTTTAACTAAAAATCGCCACCAAGGTGACGCGGAGAACGCTTTCCGGAGAATCACTCAGTAGTGATAAGTTTGTTACTGTCAAATACTAATCCCATTATGTCTTGATATCGCATTACTTGTACGCCTGCACTTGTAAAGACGGTATTATTGTCCCTCAATTCTGTAACCTACAAAGATATAAAATCCATACAACCCTCACACCAGGATGATAGTACGAATATAATTGCATAGGAATCAGGTAAGTAAATTACATATTCTAAAGCTGTAGTTTTGACATTAGTAACAAATAACTTGGCGTGGCAAAAACGGAATGTATTTCTTAAGTATAAAACTTTTATTTTTAAACGATAAACGATAATTATAAACAGAAAAGATTTGATTATATGTTTCTATTGAATAGGCTCCGAAACCGATAACCGATTTAAATGAAATTTGGTACCGAGATAGTTTAAGACCCTGGAAAGGACATAGGCTACTTTATTGTCGCGACATAAAATCATCAGGGGGTCAAATAGGGGAGCCTATCTATATCGTGTTGGATCACTGGTATTGGGTTTTCAATACCTTTATATTACATCTACATAACATCAATAATACTTTACAAGTGAATTAAGATAATGTTTATTATACCCATAATAGTATTAGACAGCTTATCATGATCATATTACTAGAAGATTATTTATTATTATTGTATATGGGTAAGTAGGTAGGTTCACTATATTGATGACACTATTATTTTAATCGTTAAGTCTAGGCTCGGTTGCGTCAGCTTGCCTTAATAATACAAATACAATGTCACAGTAGTACCACTTACTGCGGCTAGTATGGTTACGGCTATGGTGGTAACGGTTTAAAAAAAAATAAGTGGTGCACCGTGCAACTGAACCTTTTGTTCACCTACCTACTGATATCAAACTGTGTTTTAAGATGGCGCAATAATTAAAAAATAAATCCTTTGCCATGAGAATGCACTAATAGGTAATTAATGACTTGTTGGTATAGAATACAAAAAGTTGTACATACTCGGGTATTGGTTTGGCTGGAACTAGCAAAACTTAATTGTGTTTTAGTAAAATCATCATTAATTAAGGAGCTAGGATAATTCGATTTAACTTTTGGGGATTTCTAGTTGTATTTGTTGACCAAAATAATCAGGTAATTATTGTTTTAGTATGCTACCGTTTTATCACCTTATTTGATGATTACAAAGAAATAAGTTGGTACGTGCGCGTAATAATGCAACGCTATAGTTTAAAATTAATTAATAATTTCCGACCTAAACAAATTCATTTTTATCCATTTAGACCAAGAACCTTTTAACTACCTACCTAATCATCACTGCCACTTTTTTTTTAGGAGGGTTTTTTCTGAAGAAAACGTCACCCTCATAGTTCTAGAACCATTTTACAAGATCACCTACGTCTAAGGGCACAATGTACTAAATTATACAGCATTTTGGCATTTTTAGATCGAGACTTTGCTAGGATACAGTACCAACATCACCATGAAAATTAATAACTTGGAAAAATTGTATCCTTTCGGCTTCATTCCTGACACACTCCATGATTATGTGGTAAACATCCTCGATCACATCACATTCCTTACATTTTTTTGTATTACTTTTTTCCATAAGATATCCAAAACTGTTTAGAGGAATGTGTCCAGAGCGAAGCCCGAGGGCTGTAACAATGACATTCCGACCCCATGTCTGCACCATCAAACCAAGGGACTCTGCTTAGAACAGGTTGAATTGTTTTGTACCAGATGCCCTTTGAAAGAGATCTTTCGTCAAAGTATTCACGCCACTGCGTAGTACAGTGCTGTTTTACCACATGAAGCAAGTCAGAGTAAACTGGTACGCAGTTAAAGCAATCACCGTTTTCTGTTGCTTGTTTAGCTAGAGAATCGACGCGTTCGTTACCTATAATGCCAGAATGGGCGGGAATCCACTGAAGTACAACTCTCTTCCCTGACTGTTGCAGACTAAGAATAGACTCATTAATCGAATAAGCTATCGGTGTACCTCGAATATTCGAGGTACAACGAGCTATATGCTGTAATGCACTTTTGGCGTCAGACAAGATTACAAAACTATCATACTTTATGTAAGATAACGCCTCTGCTATTGCTATTAGCTCTGCGTACATTACAGTCACGTTCGAGTCCACTTTTAGTCTGCAACAAACATTGTCTTGAGGATCAAAAAAAGCAGCGCCTACATTATTTCCGACTTTAGATCCATCGGTGTAAATATTATACAAAGGGGCATAATTATGCATCAAAATCTGATCACACATCTCTTTTAAATCTGTTTTAGCGTATTTGTTTTTGCTCTTATCTATAAATTCTATTTTTTTGTTTGAATACAGTCAAAATGATCCACATTGCTTACCCACGTACCCAACAAATACATTTCCAAATGACTGCTTCGATGGATAGGTATCTCGTTAAGATATCGATGAACGACCACTAGTAACAGTACTTACTGCCACTTGTGTCGGGTCGTCCGCACGGACCGACTGATATTGTATCAATATAAGTAGTCCTGCACCGTATATCAGCCGCAACGTGACCAAGTTAAATGAATTTCAGGAGAACAACCACAGCCGACGGTGTCGTTCGAGCAGGCGTACGTGTTCAGCGTTGGGAACCGATACACTGGGCCGTTGGGGCAAGTTCGCGCGGCCGCGAACAACGGGGAAGCGGTAACATATTCGCTCCTAGTGGGAAATGGTAAGATCCTTTTTTTAGGGTTTCGTACCTCCAAAGAAAAAAATGCATCACTCTCATCAAATGGATTACTTTGTTGTCCGTTTGTCTGTCATGACCCTTTTTCTTAGGAACTCGTGGAGGTATCAAGTTCAAATTGACATATTTGATGTCAAATAATGGCTGCGGTCCCTTTGAAGCTGTAAAAATTTAGTTTTTACTAAGTTAACGCAATACTGAAGATGAACCGAAAATGTCGAGAACGGGCGTAGTGGAAGAGAAAAATAAAGAAGGCTGACCCCACCACCATGTGGGATATATAGCCAGGAAGAGAGAGAGACTAAGTCAACGCAATACAAAGATACAACCCTTTTACCCGAATTTTCTATATCATTTTGCAGCAGAATCACATATAGGGTACTTCCCATAGACCTAGGATCATAAAATTTGGCAAGAAGGAAGGTCTTTACAGCACAAGTAAAGGAAAAGTCTAAAAGCAGCTTTGTGGTAACATCATATAACAAACCTTTGTTTATAGGTACGGAACACTCAGTGCGCTAGTCCTATTCGCACTTGCCCGTTTTTTTCTACAGAACTAGTTTCTATGGATCTGTATGAAATGGATTCCAAGCACGGTAAAAATATCCGTTACCTTAAGTACCTGTCCTATTTCTTATCTTTATTATCTTTTACGTGTTCCAAGCGTGCATGACGTGGCAATATACATGAAACATCGCCTAGCGTAGGATATGCAGGCTAATAGGCTTACTATAAATTATGCAAGACTATACGAAGTTAATAATAATAATGTTATTAATAATAATGTTTATTTCGGTATAAGGTAAGTACAAAGAAGTTTTAACAATGAATCATAATTAATTACTATACAAACTAATTAATCATTGAGCTTTGCTTCCTAAGTTAGGGAAAAACCCTGTGTTTTAGGATAAGCAAAATGCTCCTCCCATAACTTTTACACATGTAGGTATACACAATTTGAACATTCGATGTACAGTCCTGGCGACTGTACATCGATTCATTTCATCAGGCCATTCATTTTTTGAAAAATAACCCATATAACAATTGCATAAGATATCGAAGCTTGAAGTGCTGTCGTCTGCCACTGATAATATGTATCCAAAAATAAAGTTGTATGATTATGCTAAGAAATATGCAGTTAGTTATCTTTAATACAGATTTAAAGTAGGTACTTACAGAGCAAATATTATCTTTGAAATAGCTATGTTAAGTATAACTAGAAGAAAAAGATTAATAAAAACAGTGCACACAAAGTTATTGTAGGTTTTGCCTACTGTTTTTGATCTAATCAGCAGCTATTCAATTAAAGATAATAGCTCCTCTGTTTTATCATATGTCTGCTGTTGTAGCCACGCTTTGACAACAGTGCTGCATGCGTGCCTGTTTAAAGGATATATCATAAGCAGCCTATTTAACTTATTTTATAAGTATGGGCCAAGTAACTTAAAGAAATTCTAACAAAATTTTGTATTTGTCTTAAATTCACGATTCGCCACCAATTCTTTACGTCGTTTCCTATTTATTCTGTCAGCGTCAAAGCCTAGAAGTTGATGTTGTTTCTTAATAATGCTCAGTATAAACATTTGCCGATTGCAGTTAGTACCTGACAGTATTCATAAAGAAGTGACGTGGGATAATCTAATGCCTTAAAAGTGCAAACCTTTAGCACTGCTCTCTGAGCTCTTTCTAAAGAAAGAATGTTAGTTGTAGCGACTCCTCCCCAGCAAGCAATGCAATAATTTATTAAGGGTTCGCGTAGAGCACGATACACTTCTTTAAGAAGATTGGGTTTAGCAACATCTCTTAATTTCTTAAAGACATATATTAATTTGCAAACGCGTCCTATTATTAATTGCAAATGTTGCCTAAAATTTTGATTTTTGTCTACAAGAACACCTAAATATTTAACGGCCTCGACTTTTTCTAACTATGGGCATTGACAAGATGCTACAGAAGAGTCCAAAGAGCAGCGACCACTATGGGCATATATTTTATATGTGTTGTTCGGTTGTGTTGTATTACGGATGGAAAATGTTACATACTTGGCCTTATCTGTGTTTAAGGTAAATTTGTTTCTACACAACCAATTTTGTACAATATTAAAAGATTGTTGTGCAGCTTGGAAGGTTTGGTTCCAATTCTTACCGGCAAAAAATAGCAATGTATCGTATGCATAGCAGATGGACAACCCCCCTGATAGTTGCATATCGCAAAGGTCATTTACGTAAACTGTAAACAGAGTGGGGCCCAGTATGCTGCCCTGTGGCACACCATAATTAGTTAAGGAAAACGTGTAGGAAAGCGGACACGGCTCAGAAAGGACGGAACCCGGACCACGTTCGGTTGATGATGATGATCGTCTAGCCGCATTGTGGCCTGCAGTTGCAGTCTGCAGCTCGTCTTGGAATTGTACCTTATGTAGTGTTATGAGCTAGATGGACTCGCTAGCTATCACTTTCATCTACAGCTGAGTCTGCAATACGTTCACTGCCTGATACAGGATTCAGATATCGGTTCTTATGATCGGTTGCAAGCACTATTTCTAAATCCTGCTACCGCTTTCAAGTTAACTCATAACAGATATAATTATAACAGTGCTTACATTTCATACGGGCGTATAATTTATACATTTATAGTAACCGACCGTATAAATCATATTAGACAACAATATAGTAAATTAGTTTAATTATAAAGAGTTGATATTTTCAAGTACCTATGACCGAGCAGCAATGTACTAATTGTATGTATTGCATCCAACTACTGATGCAACTTAATTTTTACTTTTACCATGGCTTTTACTGAAGTCATGCTCATGCGTCATGTTTAGATATACCTACCTTTACCTACAGTTTTTTCCTTGTTTTATTTAAAGTTTTTTCTTTGTTTTTTTCTGTTTCAGTTTTTTTTTTTTTGGTGTTGTGATATTTGTTGCCCAATGCATCCACTGAAAATAAGTTTTGTGGCATGCCGTTGTTTTGCTGGGTTACCACGAATATTACTGAGCCTTTTCGGCACTCACCCTTGTTTACTAGCCCTGTAATTTTTAAATATGTACGTCCTATGTGTGTGAACTGTTAATGTTGATTAAACGTCTTTTCTTTTTTAATTATTTAGTAAAAAAGGGAATAAATTAACGAAATGTTATATCAATGCGTAGTTTAGGACCAACAGTAGCCACCAAAATTTACGCCCGTATAAAATATACACAATATACCATTACCTTGTTAACGAACAATACTTTTGAACTATGTTTTTATGGATATAATAATTTTTCAACGTAAATATTGTATTAATTACATTATCACAGCTAACGATAGGTTGAATAATTAGTACAATATCCCACGTATGTACGGTATGTACGACCACGGACAACGGTGGGTTATTTAGTGAAAATATAATGTGACTTTCGTTAAAATTCGTTTCAGATACCTACAATTTTCTAAATCTAAATCTACAATCCTGAGGCAATCCTTGCGCTGAATGGTTTATTACATTACTTATCTTCCTTAGCAATAAAAACCTCTCAAAACAGAGCGGGTTGAAAGGTGCTTACGTCCTAGAACGTGTTCCTGAATTTTATGTTTTCTACTTACTCACTAACTGAATATTACTATGACTTATAGTATAAGTAGTACATAGTGCATACGTTCTTGAGTTTTCTTTAAAAATGTACTTACCATGACAAAACTTAAATATTAACAGGTAGGATACCCACTTAGCTTATAAACTTTAACTATTTGTATTCTAGCTTCGAGACACAAATAAAATTGTTATAGAAAAATATTGAGGGTTCCACCAAACCCCGCTCAGCTGTAGATCTTAAAACATAATAAAGGTGCTATAATTCATAATAAAATCTGTCTACGACTGAGAATAACTAAGAATCATTACAAGCAACTAATCCTAAACCTGAGAAGCTTAATAACTAGACGAATCTAAGAGCCCTCCTCTTAGAATCTGAGACTCATTCTGAGACTGAGGGTAATTTCTTGTGCAGAATGCAGGTACTCTTGGCTCCTTGGATATAATTTAGCTCTACCATAAACTGAATAAAGGAGTTATAGATTAAGTAACGGGTTTCCTTGTGGCACGTTTCACTAACGTGTTTACGTTGGCACTAACCGAACTAAATCGACTTAAATCATATAGCACTCTCAATATGGCCGAATAGCATCGGAGTCCGTTTTAATTTTATTTGTAACGCGTTCGAATAAGATTAAAAATCAGTCCACATGGTATAATTTGGATCAGCTGAAGTGCTATGAATTTTAGATATAAGCAAATCTTTACTTAAAATCTAGTGTTGCGTGGTTAAAAAAAGAGCCTATTTAATACACGCAACTAGTACACCTCCCCTACAACGCGTTTCGTCGACTCTTTTCTGATGCGAACAACTAGGGACTGAAACTCGCTACCTGCTAATATCTTCCCTAAAGACTACAACCTGGGTCACTGGGTCTCTTTGAGGGCAAGATGAATAGATGCTTGCAGATATGAATCACCCTAGACCCTGTCTGTACCTCACATAAATCAGGCTAGCTAGTCCTAATTACAGGAGCCGCATTTGTAATAAAATACCAGCATATATTGAAAATGTAACACTTGCATTGCAACCCCGTAGTACGAGCGACTTGCACATACCTACTATAAATTTCAACGAAGCACACATAATTAATACTTCAGGGACACACTTCCGAGCGCACGTGTGACAGTGATACATTTAATGTAACTTCCAACAAATTTCTAATTATGGTAATAATTTTGATAGCGCAATTTATACATGAATCATTTTTATCACGTGTCGTTTTCACGACTTTGGTCACGGAAGCTGGAAAGTTTTTCTCTTTAAAGGTTCAATCTATTAGAATTTTCTCTGTTGGTTGTACTTAAGCATCCGTAATTTAATTACGTTCAATTGAAAATTAATATTAATTGCAAACAAGCTATTTTCTTCAAGTGCTTAATCAATCAGATCTTCGTTAATCCTGTGCTCACTTAATCATAGCGGTAATTTAATAACGGTTATTTGGAAATAAATATGATAGATAGATATTATAACGTATCGCTACATTACCGAACCAACAAACTCCTAATAAATAAGCAGCTATATAATAACTTTTTTCCTTCGAACATCTAACTACGAGGAACATTTAAAGTGCCCACAAGTATTCCTTCTATCTAATTAATGTGTAAATTAACTAAACCCCTGTGTTTCTGTTTGCTTAATTTATTGATTTCCTCTTTGAGTACTCCCTGTAGAAACTTTACCTACAGTCATAGAGTACTAAAGTAGTAACTTCGACTCATTTTTGAAATAAATAATAATGCGTTTTAATGCTTCTACATTCTTAAAAAATGTTGTTTTCTGGAATTTCTCGATGTAATTAACTTTCATTACAGTGATACTAACTACTCAACCTACTACGAGCTTAAGATAAGGCACACCGATAATTCACATTTCATACACGAAATATAGGACTGTAAAACAAACGCCCATCGCACTATCAAGTTACTACATATATAGGTACATAAGATACGCAAGAACTTGAACTCTCTGTATATACCTTTGTTGTTTCAGAGCATCTTCAAACTCGTATCACCGTGAGCAGCGACGGCGAGCTAACGCTCTCTGCGCCTGCCGATACAGGAATATACAACTTCCAAGTGATTGCTACCACAGTTTTCACGCAGGCATTTGGTCAAACCACGGTAAGAAAATAAGTATCATATTTGTTTTATCTGAAAATAACCTTGACAATGCATATTTAACAATTCCTTATTAATAAGAGTTTGTAAGTAGTAAGTCGGACTTTTAAAGTGAAACTTACTTGGTATAGGACTAAAGTTAATCTTCTGGTCTGAGCGCCTACTGTAACCGTGTTACTATAAAACATTCCAACAAGACATGTTTCGATCAAAAAATTGGTAGGTACCTACACCACAGAATAAATACTAGTACTCCTACGCGTTTACGTCCTACAGTTTTGCTGCAAAATCATGTACGAATTTTATCCAGTAATACTTCACTTACTTGTATGCAAACGGTGTAGCCAAAGGAAAACAATGCAAGTTAATCTGCACACCTAAGACCGATTGAAAGATATTTCAAAACACTTCATCAAACTTGTCAAGAACGTCATAATTGTTTCATTGCAGGTTCAGTTAACAGTAGAAGAAGCAATAACCGGGCCAATAGTATGCGGAGATAACGATGTCGTGACATTCCCTCTAATCGTCATAGATCGAGACGAAGAAGATGAGCACAGGGAACTGGTTCCATTGAATGCTTCAGAACTGCCAGGATGCCACTACACCCTTACCAACCGGTGGCCAATCGACCAAAACTGGTTATATGTGGACGACAGCGGACTACATACTATCGCTATTGACAGGGAAGATAAACGAATCGCGTTCATGGCCCTTTCCCAAGTTCAAGTTGAGCTAAATTTAGTTTGCGACGGTGACGTAACAAGAAACAAAAGATCTTTAGACACACGTCTAGATTGGCTAGGACCGTACGACTACGGAACCAGCAAATGGACTTTAGCAGAGACGATTCCTTTCAATCGTCGTAGAAGCATCGTCAACCTCATTGTGAACGATATAAACGACAACGACCCGATATTTGTCGGGATCGAAAACGAACCTATTGTCGTCGGGTATCCTATTTCAGAGCTGGAAGAAACAATCATGCCGCGGTCGTTGGCTGAACTTCAGGTAAGTTCACGTTTTGTTAATCTTAATTTATTGTTAATTGCATTACTTATACTTAAGTACAAGATAAGACTAAATAAAAACAAGGAGCGAGTCCCACCTAGAATCAAATGGCATATGCTGGACAAGGAAGAAAGTGCAAATGAATTTAGAATCCGAATTCTTGAAAAAATTGAAGAAATGGCAGATATGGAAGAACGTGTGTAAATGAATGTTGGACAGAAATGGCAGAATGCATTAAAAAAGCGGCAATAGACATATTAGGCGAGACGAAAGGAAAAGGGGTAATAGAGAGAGATACATGGTGGTGGTCAAACGAAGTGCAAGTTGTGTTAAAAGAAAAGAAAATTAAATTTAAGGAATGGCAAAGAGTAGCAGATGGAGATGAAATTCTAAAAACAGAAAAGAAGCACGAATATGTAGAATGGAAGAAAAAAGCCAAAAAATCCGTTGCAATAACAAGGGCGAAAGCGCAAGATGGACTTTACCGTGCACTAGATAGCCCTACAGGTCAAAAACAACTTTACATGTAGCGGAGATGAGAATGTTGCGATGGATGTGTGGAGTGACAAGAATGGACAAAGTAAGAAATGAATATATAAGGGGAAGTTTGCAAGTGGCGCCTGTGACAGAAAAGATGACGGGAAACCGTTTATCTTGGTATGGACACGTGATGAGAAGAGAGGAGAATCATGTGACAAAAAGAGTGATGAGTATGAATGTTAGTAGATGGAAGGGAAGAGGCCGACCTAGAAAGAGATGGATGGACTGTATAAAGCATGATATGATTGTGAAAGGAGTGGATGAGTCAATGACGAGTGATAGGATTGTATGGAAGAGAAAACATACTGCGCCGACCCCAAATATAATGGGAACAGGGCAAGCGAATGATGATACTTAATTTCAAGAAACAACTTTACTCGGATTGAGAAACCATTGATTGTTTTATCTTACCAATATAAAATCAATAAATATTAACTGCCTAAGCAGTTAAATAAGAAAATGGTGTACTTAGGTAGAATATTTAAATGGTAATATTTTAATTTGAAAAGAAATACAGGTGAGTCATATCTTTAATTATGATGGATGGGGCTTAATTATGAAACTTAAAATCAAAATAACAAAAATACGTATTATCTGATCGCACTTTTGCATTTGCGAGCTGTGCTTTGCGTTGCTTTTTTTCTTTTTCGTGCTCTAAGATATGTGCGCGCGTGTAGGTATGTACCTGATAAAGAATATGTAACTGCTACCTAGTTCGAAAACCAGTAGAAACAGAGAAATGTATTCGTATCTGCATGTTGCATGCACCACCTGCGTTTTATAGCCGCAGTTAGTAGTAGCAATAAACTTTAAAGTTTTCCACTGACTGCTGTAAGCACTCGTGTCTGCGTAAAACCTGAGATTCGGATGCCGGATGGTTCGAGCAACGATTTATAAACGTTTTCATGAAAAAAAAAGTATTTATTTACAATAAAACATAACCATTTGTTTATTTTCGTACTTAACAAACGTCGTTTATAACCAGTCACAAAGAATGGGAATGCTTTCAATTACTTAGGTGCTTACGAACAGAGGAACAATTTATATAATGGGACTGCTGATTAACATAATTTTGAAATCTTTCACGTCTTCCAATTAACTTGGTTTTGGTTTCATTACCTAATAACTTGCAATCATTACCTAATAACTTGCAATCAGGCGTTGTATTTAAAGGGTTTTTAGGCTATACAATTTTAAGGATTTATTTAATGATCTAAGAGATAAAATAACCCGTATTTTTCGCGAACACTCTAGGGAGCTTTAGTTCGTTTTCAATTTAGGCAGAGTTTTTGTCACCATCGCCTGAAAATAAGAATGTCCTCCTAGCCGAATTTCGACGACAGTGGCCAATCTTTACAGAGATGAACCGACTGCGCGGGAGATATCATAGTGCACAAGTATGTGCGCAATACACAGATGCACTCTCTGTTTCTTCACTCTCATAATCGGTGAGACGGCAGTTCAACATGAACGTAGAGAGATCAGGTAAAGGACCAACGGCTTAGCGTGCTTTCCGAAGCACAGGGGTGTTAACACCACCAACTTCCTGACTGTGTCTGAGTTATTTCAAGACAAAAAAAACCAACAATTTCGGCCCGACCCGAGATTCGAACCCGGAACCTCGTGTATAGTACCCAGCGTGCTGACCACTAGACCAACGAGGCAGTCAATAAAGAAGCGAGTGTCATAAAGAAATAGCGCTGCATAAAATCACGCAATCACTACCTACTATAGGCGCGTGTCAATTATGCAATGCAAGGGGTTGGAATGACCACTAGTTAAGAAACCAATAACTGACAAAAAAGTTACTAAACTTTTTTCCTCTTGCAGGCGACAGATGCAGACGTAGGTAAGAACGCCGAGCTGCTATACTGGAGTGAGGACCCTGAAATAGCAGTGTCACCCACCACAGGCTTTGTTCATGTCAGGACCAACGCACAGCTCCAGGACAACATGATGCTGACTATCAACGCCACGGATCTAAACGGAGAGGGACGGACTGGATCTATAAATCTGATGGTAAGTAATAATATATAGGGTATTCAAATTGAATTTCGCTCACAAAAATTAATCGACGACGTAAGAGCACTCGCCCGGATAGCGAAGGGACGTGGGTTCGATTCCCACCGGATGACACAGTCGATTAATTTTTGTGAGCGAAATTTAATTTGAATTCGTAAAAACTTGAAAAATAATTGCTTAAGTTATAAAAATAATTATAAGGTAAGCTGATTTCATCTTAACTGATGGTTAAATATTTGTAAAAATATTTCCATCGGATTACATTCACCAAGTATTGATGAAATCGAACGCCGGCTCACTGGCGTAGCAAGCACTTACGAAAATTCGTCAGCTGACTAACGTCCTCCGTAGCTTAGTTGGTAAGAGCACTCGCCCGAATAGCGAAGGGACGTTTCGGGTCCCACTGGATGACACAGTCGATTAATTTTTGTGAGCGAAATTCAATTTGAATTCGTAAAAACTTGCAAAATAATTGCTTAAGTTATAAAAATAATTATATATTTGGTAAATAAAAAACTTAAGTAAGATGATAAGTAATACCTGCTTACCATCTTACTTAAGTTTTGAATTGTATTTTTTTCTTAATTGTATTTTTCGCTTACCATCAGCTGCGATTGCTGTCAAATCACATGCTTATTAAAAAATAGGATCGTTACTAAATTGATCCTCATGTTAATCTCGATAGTTGATAGGCATAGGTTTGTTTACAGTTTTTAATAATAATAATCAATTGTTTCAACAAAGACACCAATTACCTAGCCCCAAACTAAGCGTGAGCTTGTGCTATGGTGACTAGGATAACGTATAGACATACTTATTTACATTTATAAACATCCATGACTTAGGTACAAATGCTCGTGCTTATCACAAACACATTTGCCCCTTGCGGGATTCGAACCCGCAACCGCTGGTTTAGAAGTCCGGGGCGCGAACCACTGCACCAAGACGGTCTTCGTTTTGTATATGAATATTACATAAACAACGCATTCAACTCATGTAACACACGTAATACTCAGACAGTCTATAAAATATCGTTTAACACACCAGTGACAAAAATGTTAACATTTGAGTAAAGGTATGAACTCATACCAGATGTTTATTCTTACAATTTAGGAAGTCCGGGTTTTTGTATTTTCCGAGAATTGTTTTACCTACCTAAATACACTAAAAATAATGATTTTACCATATTATAAACGACCCAAGCATTACGGTTAAGTAGCTACATCCTGTTGTTACAATTTATTGCATTATGCTTGGTGAGTGAGTAAAAAAATTACTACAGTAATTGCTCGTATGTTTTCTAAACAAAATGTAGGCATTCAATATGCAAATGATGAAGGATGTTCCAATTAACATTTTAATAGTGCTAGTACCCTTTTGGTAAATCCGTTGATAGTAATAAGTCAGTGAGCGCATCTAAACTATGCGTTAATAAGTACTTTTACTAACAAGGGAATTTGTCTGTTTTATCAAATATGAAGATTTGAATAATACTTATATATAATTAAATAATACTAATATATAAATAAACTTATACTAATATATAATTATGAATATAATAAATATAATTACGAATTAAAATTATTTTTATTTTGAATTTATTACTCTGTATAACCAGCTTAGCATAGTGAGTTTAGAAGAAAAATTAATAATGTCCTCCTAGCCGAATTTCGACTACGGCGGCCTATCTCAACAGAGACTAGCCAATTACGCAGGTGATATTATAGTGTACAAGTGTGTGCGCAATACACAGGTGCACTCTCTGTTCCTTCACTCTCATAATTCAGTGAGACGGCAGTCCGACATAACCGTAGAGAGATCAGGCGCAGGACTAACGGCTTAACGTGCTTTTCGAGGCACCACCAACTTCCTGACTCCGGAGCTGTGTCTGAGTAATTTTAAGACAGAAAAACCCTAACACTCGGGACCTCGTGGATAGTACCCAGCGTGCTGACCACTAGACCAACGAGTCAGTCGTAAAAAATATATTTGTCATAATATTATGCTACTGTTTTCTATTTCAGGTGAAGTTACTAGATACTGAACACATTGCAGTGGTGACTGTTCGCGACGCTTTCTTGGAAGATGAAAGTCGCATACTAGGCAATCTTAGCAATGCTATTGGGTATGAAGTAAAGCCTCTTCGTTCGGTCGTAGTGTCGACTTCTTCAGAAGAAGAGACGACGAAGAGAAAGAGAGACACAACCATCATCTCGGGAACCTCTTTGGAGGTCTATGTCTATGGATTGATCGAGAAGGAACCGGTCGCCGTGGAGAAACTTTCAAAGTACGTACGATTTTCTTTGTTAGTTAATTAGTTGTTTAAAACCAAAACATTATTTGTTTTTCAATCTGATCATCTCATTGTTTATCCTATTCATAGTAGTAATCTATTTTTTAATCTTTTCTAGTGACATAAATAGTGCTGCAATAGTAACGGTCGACATTGCCAGTATACTATCGTTAGGAGATCATCTAGAAGGCAACGAGATATGTGCCGTCCCAGGACGTGATACCGGCTTGTTAGCAGCCACAATAGTCCTCAGCATTCTACTGTTTATATTAATTGTAGCCGCTGTGGTATGGTACCTCCTAACAAGGTAAGCCTCTCCGTTACCTAAATTGTTTTGTCTCTTATCACATGACCATAGATAAATCACTCAGTCTCATTGTTAACCACAGGAAAAAACGAGAAAACTACAGCCAGTTCACTGACGCAAACAGTCTAGCATCACAAAATGAGTCACTCGGCCGACCGGCCAAGCCTGCTTTCGTTGCTACGCCGCGGCTTAACATTGAAGAACTGAAAAGAAGTGAAAAAAGGCTACAAGATATGCTGAACGCACCTATCGAAGAAGTTACGGTTGAACCAATACCGTCTTCTTCGAATAAAGACCCAGTTTCCGAAACGAAAATACCACTTCCCGACCCTTTGGCACCAATTGTCATTCAAGACAAACTAAAAGATGCCGCAGAAGATTCAGATGAAGATGAATTTGGCGAAACAAAGAAATCGAGAAGAAAATCTGTGGTGACGTTCAACGAAAACGTAGAAAAGATCATACACGTTAATGATGAGCCCGACGTGAATGCCGATTCTAATCATGAAGTATATAAATTCTAAATGTAGACTTATGTATATTTGTAAATATGTATATTAATTAAAATTATTAATTTATTTATTACTTTTCACTATGTTTTTCAATTGATTTAAAATTGTAACTGCTACTTTGAACGGGTCTACCTTGTTTCGCAGAATTTTTATTGTCATAATTTTATTTGGCATATCATCAAATAGCATAAACTTCCTTTCGCAGAACATCAATTAGCATTCACTCATTTATCAGACGTTCAAAACGCATAATCGTGTAAGCTAGAATCATCTTTAGGCAGAAATTTAATATCCATAATAGTCTTAAAGCAGAATCATCCTAACGCAGAAAGTTCACAGATAGAATCGTCTTGTGGCATACAATTCGTATATATAGTCATTAATAGGCAGAATCATCCTATCGCAGAAAGTTCACAGTCCGAATAGTCTTTTGGCATTTCATATTTAAAATCATTTCAAGGCAGAACTAACATATATCAGAAATTTTACATTTATAATCATCTTTTGGCATACATTTCATATCCATAGTAATTGAGAACGTTAGTTAAGGATATTCGTAGTAAATAATTAATTCAGCATGCAAGCAAGTATGCAGCATGCAAGAAAGCAAGCAAAGCATGCAGCATGCAAGCAAGCATACAGCAAGCAAGCAAGCAAGCAAGCATGCAGCAAGCAAGCAAGCAAGCATGCAAGCAAGCAAGCAAGCATGCAAGCAAGCAAGCAAGCAAAGCAAGCAAAGCAAGCAGCAAGCAGCAAGCAAGCAAGCAAGCAAGCATGCAGCATGCAAGCAAGCATGCAGATGCAAGCAAGCATGCAGCATACAAGCAAGCATGCAGCATGCAAGCCAGCAACAGCTTGTATGCAGCATGCAAGCATGCAACATGCATGGTTTCTGTCACGGCTCCGGCGCTGCGGGGCTTCGGCAGTCCCACTGCTCGCCCCTCCGTGGCTGGCCTCCGCGGCTGCCTCGCCCCTCCGCGGCTGCCTCGCCCCTCCGCACCTACGCGATTTTGAATTACACTCTAGGGGTAGGGCAAACAAGACTGCGTGGAGTCGGTTTTGCACCGATTTGTTTCTGTCACTAACTTGTGTACCACAACTTAATGACTTTTTAATTCAATCATAGGGTAAAATACTATTTAAAAGAAATAGCAATATGCGTAGTGAAATTATTCTAAACGAAATCCTGCTTTCTTTATAGTATGCCTAGTCAAATTATGCCAAATAAACATCGTACTTAATAAACATTATGCTTAGCGAAAGTATGCAAAGTAAAATTTTGCCAAAGGTAATTATGCCTTATACATTTCTGCTATCTTAAAAGTATGCCATTGTAAATTCGGGCATATAAATATTCGACCAAACAATAATTATGCTAACAGAAAATTCTGCCTGAATAATATTCGATTAAAGAAAATTATGCCAAGTGACTTTCGGAGCTAAAAGATTCTGCCAGATAGAGGGAACCCACTTTGAACCATATTTCCAATTAAGCATCTAATAGGTAAAACCCTAAATGATTAATATAATTAGAGAAATACGCATATTTTCAAACAATTCAAAAATATAAAAAGGCATATCTAATTTAGTGCCTGCTTTTTAGTGATGATAACTTTAGAAATAAACGTCACGTGAACCAAAACTAAATTACTAATGATGTTGAATATTAGCTGACAAAAATTAGGTTCTGTGGCTGGGAATTAACTGAATTAACATTCAATTTATTAAGTAAATCAGATAAATGAGTATATATAAAAACGTTTTGCACTCATTTCGGTAAAGGTTGTAAATAGACAGCAAAAAACAGGGTCTCAAAAAAATCTAAAAACCCCAACTCAAGAGGCAACGAACTCTTTACGACAAACGCTAAGATTTTATCAGATTTGCAATTAAATACGTTAAGAATGTTTGTTAAAGTTTAATTTCGCAACATTTCCACAGGCATTTCAATTGATGATTCAAATTGTGAGGCGCAAACAACGGCCATATTTTAACAAAAAGCCTGGAATGCTTAAATCTCTTTTCAAATAATACTTACTCACTTTCATTGATATACCGACAGCATAAAAGTCAAAGTATTTTTATAAATATATTTTATGAAGATAGTAATGTGGGCTACAAAGTAGGTAATGTCCCTATCACGCCTATTTGTTTTTTTTAAATAGGCCTTTATTTTATTTTTCTGCAAAACCAAAATCTTTATTGACACTTTAGTAATTGTTCTAATAAGTATTATCTTTATTGACACTGTATTGTTCTTTGAATGATTTGTCGTGTGAGCCATGTCACACATCATCATCATCATCATGGGGTGCCATCTTCGAATTGAAGTTTGGAGGTCAGCATGTAGAGACCTATACGGTCTTGAGCCGCTCTTTTTAGCTGGTCATAATAACGTATGTCACACATGACTAGTTTAAATTTAGATTACCTACAATCTTAAAATTATAGCAAGTTTTGTCTATGCAAATCCGCATTAACATCGACGATGCTGGTGCCTATTCGTTGATCAGAGTACCAGCCTCTAACCGTCTTGGCCCTTAACGAACCTTTTTGACAAGAGGGCTAAGTATATTGTCGAGTTCAACATTTGTCACGAAAAAGGTGCGTTTGGGGCTTAGCGCATTGTATCCTCCACCCAATTACATAAATCGAATCCGACCATTATTTGGCGATAAGAGTTTTCCTGACACACAACATCGCAAATGTAAAATACATTTTGGCGTACGATACCGCTAACTGTCACACATGACAACAATATTGCCTCGGAACTCGTATTTACAGTTACTTGGTGGACAGTTTTTAAATGCTATAGAATTTTGATATTCAACCCGCAGAGAGGTGATACGATCTCGACACTACCAAATGTGTCCAAGAGACCCCGAATAGTGCCCACGCACGTTTTTGTCTCTTGATAAATGATTGCTTCCGAAATCTTTTCAATGATTGATAGGAAGTTTGTTGACTGTAGGTACTGGAGTCAATAGACGATCAATCACTTTGCATTTAAATGGTACTTCAATACATAAATCTAATATTTGGAAATTAAAGTGAGAAAGCACTTTCAGGACGAGGTTTTTATCAAACGTACATACACGTGAGAAGGGGCGACAAGGGGATTTTATTACAAAATCACAAGTTATTATTCATTATTGAATTTGTACGATAAATCACATTTGTATCAGCCTCATCTCCGAACCCATGCACACATAAGCTCGAGTCGAGGAAAAATGATATAGAGGTACAGTAAAACATATAATAAATATTTTTCTCGTTGCGATATTTTTAGTTTGATTTGATAAAAGCTTTTATAAACTCAAAATTTATTCATAGAGTAACCAGCGATTTGTAAACAATGACCTTGTTATAAATTACTTAGATTTATCATTAACCTTTTTGCTTTGGCATAGCCACGCATAGCTCAATAAAGTTGGGTGTTGGTAGAACAGCTTACGCAGCTATTTGAACTTTGAGTTTATTAAGTAAAAACGCACATGTAAATACTCCTAAGAGCTTATAGCTGCGGATCTAAAAGAAAAAAAACTTGCAAAACCAACTCATTCTCCTGAAGCCCTCATTACTTTCCTTGAAAAGGGTGTTGTTTGAGGAAAATACCGGCACTGCGTCGACCGTGCACTCCGTAATATTTAGTTAACTACGGGCTCTCGTGTACTTTATTTTGGCTGCAACTATTCATTAACTTAGGTATGATTTTTTTCGGAAAGTTTGTTGAACACCTGTCAATAAACATTTTTAGAGCCAAACCGAATGAGTAAAATATCGTATGAAGAGTTTCTAGGATTGTTTGTTACCAATTTTAGACTTAGTTTTCGAGGGGTTAAACTTATAACATCCAACAGTATTCTGGATCATTTATCTTTATATAATATTCAATTAAATTGCTGTTATATTATGCACATTGGTGTAAGTTAGGTTTTTCAATAAAAAGTAATATCTACTTTTATACGTTTGCCGATTCTAGTAAGATATTAAATCTTAGCGTTATCTCGGTTGTGAACTCGCACATGAGGACCTAGGGTCCACTTTAGACCGTGATCCAGGATACGACAGATCAAGTTAATACAGTGGAGCTACTGCTGTCTGACCCCCGCGACCAATGTTCCCGTGTTAACAGTAACACGGGAACCAGACCAATTTGGATCACGGTTACACATTCAGTCGCATAAATATGCAGGTTTCCTCACAATGTTTTCCCTCACCGTAAGAGCATCGGTTACTGAAACAACTAATGTACATAATTCAGAAAAAGTATTTGGTACATGGCGGCCCGTGGAATTGAACCGGTGCCCTCTGCATGAGAGGCAACCCTCCAGCCACTACGCCACCGACGCTGGTAAGATCATAAATGTCTTTTTACATTTAAAACCAAGACGAAATCTCCCTAAGCCGGTAAATATTGCAACTTAAGTGGTGCCCGTTGGCGGTAGGCAGTGTGCCAGCACTTCGGGCTAAGTTTAATCTAATATCTAATTGGGAGATTAAAGTATGATAAGTGACTCCACTTATTATGCATAATCTCAAGTCAGAATCCTGAGCGTCCCAAATTAAGTTTTTTATAATTGCCACTCCTTGCGCTCAGTTATTATAGTAACAATTTCAGAAAGTGTTGAGTACACTAAGTCCTAACTAAGCCACATAATACAGTCTAACTAAGCTGCTCAATTAAGAGCTGTTTGCACAATTCAATTGGTTGGTACCTCAAAGTTTACTAACTTCCAAACTATTAAATCTGATGGTATGAGCAACGACGTGCTCCAGTTCTAGTCGACTATGAGATTTAATTGAAGAGTAGGTAGGTATTACGTACAATTCTTGTCAAGTATGACACATCTATTTGTTCATCGTCAGGTAAAAAAAACACATTAAATCTTTACGAGTGCACTGCGTTACAGTATGAGTTATCATGACGCCAGGGGCCCCTACTATGCGAGAAGCTGTTCCCATTTTCGGCCTTAGCCTATTTTTTCGCTCACGCTGGGATGCAAGTTGAGTGAGAAAGAAAGCAAGATTCGGAAATGCGGACATCGTCTTGCAGAGTACGGCCTTAGCTCATGCGTCTTGTTACGATTCCACAGTCATTCAGCGCTGAAATAGTGCTTGGCCATTCAAGATACGAGTCAAATCCGCAATAAGATGCTGATGAACGTGACCTGTGTGCAGATCGCATGCTAATGCATCGGTACGATCCGAGATTTCAGTAGGTATCGGTGCATGCAAAAATGTGACCTGCATTGTTTTCATTCCGATCTTACGATGCAAGTTTAGGGTTGTAAAGGTTTCAACGGTTTCCACGTAAGATTTTTTTAATTCGTTTATGTATTCACTCTGAAACGTAGTGGCTAGTCCCCAGTAATCATTCATCTTATGACTACGATAAGTACTTTAATTTATATGAAAACTGGAAGTCTTTATAAATAAGTACTTCATTCATTCATTCATATCAGCCTATTGCAGTCCACTGCTGGACATAGGCCTCTCCAAGACTATGATAAGTACTTTAACTCAATTTAATTTAAAGAGCTTGCTCCTCAACTGGTTCCATTGTCAACGAATCAGGGTCTGATGATAGTACCTAACCTAGAGAAATTGAGGGAGCTCTTCAGAATTTAATAGCACGGAATACCGTTTTTGCTATAGTACCTATCTTAAGCTGTTCAAGCGTTTCCACCCGTTCCCAAAATAAATCATCATCAGACAGACCTTAACGCTTAGCTAAGTAAATTATCTCCACAGTTTGTAGAAATTTATTCCCGTATACTTGGATTACTGTATTACTAGTAAAACATCTAAGATGTTTGGCACGACTCTTACTCCTTCTTAATGATATCACAAATGGAACTATTAAAACAGCCAAAGTTATGTTAAAAAGGGTGGGCCACGGAGACTTACGAATTTAAAAACGCTATAGCGTTGAAACAGGAAACGGGAGCGGAGCGCGGGAGGTAGAGATCTGGCTCCGTTCTCGGAAATTTAGTCGCGATGGAGCACTTCACGGGTGAACAGCGTGCGTTCTGTGTAATTTTTTTTTACAAAAATGCCGATTCGTGCGTTATTGTCCGACGTTTATTTCGCTCTCACTATAGATTGCATGACTTAAATCAGTATCCGAGTGAAAGTTTGATTAGGGAGTGGGTTAGAAAGTTCGAGGCTACCGGTTCGACCCTCAATCAGAAACCTAAGGGACCCCAAAGGACAAAACGGTCTAAGGAAACCATAAACGAAGTCGGAGCTTCCGTACTACGCAATCCTGGGCAATCAGCTCGCAAGCGCTCAGCTGAGCTTTCTTTATCAAGAACGACTTTGCGTCGAATTTTGAAGAATGATTTACAATTGCACCACTATAAACTTCAACTAGTGCAAGATTTGAAGCCAAATTACGACGTGATTTCGTTGAAATAATGTTAGAGCGGTTTCGGAGCTTCAACAATATTCTTTTTTCAGACGAAGCCCATTTTCATTTAAATGGACATGTAAATAAAAAAACAGTCGTTATTGGGCCTCAGACAATCCACGTTTTAAACACCAAAAGCCGTTGCATTCGCCGAGAGTGACAATTTGGGCGGCTATTTCTTCACTCGGAATCATCGGACCCTTCTTCTTTGAAGACCAGCGAGGAAATTCTGTGACAGTAAATACTGAGCGATACATAGCCATGTTACATGTTTGCTGGAAAACTCATTTCGCGCCGAGGTGACATTCCATGGCCACCTAGGAGTCCGGATTTAATCCCACCAGACTTTTTCCTGTGGGGATACATGAAAAGTAGAGTCTACAGCAATAATCCGACCACAATTTCCCAGTTGAAGGCCAACATCCGCGGAGAAATGGCCGCTATTCCGCGCGCCATGTGCGAACGAGTTTTCGGCAATTTGAAGTCAAGATTCGAAGAGTGTTTGCAGCGCGACGATGCACATCTAGATGATGTTATTTTTAAAATGCTAATTTCCCAAATGTTAACTTTAATTTAAAAATAAATTTATTCAAGTATTACTTTTGGTTCTTTTTTTATAATTTTTTTCAAAATCGCAAATCTCCGTGGCCCACCCTGTACTTTACATCTGTACGTACTAACTTACTAACCGACCCCTGGAGTTGCTTTGATCAAGCTTTGAATCTGACTTTTTTACTATCACTAAACAATACATTTTTTTACAAAAAAAAACCACCTTTAAAAATCTAATCTAATGAGTAAAAATAAATGGACACTTTTACAAAAAAAGATATAGGTCCTTATGAAAAAACTTTTTTGATTCGGTGGAACTCCTGAACCAATTTTTCTTACCAAACGAGGCTGACACGGACTCCAAAAATAAATGCTGTACTAATCGGAATCTTTCTTTGTAAAGTGTCAAGTAATTTTTTTACAAAAAGTAACAAAACTATAATTGTTTGAAGTCGGTTTTATTTTTTGTTAAACGTTTTAGGGTTCCATAGTACTGACAAGAAACCCTTATAGTTTCGTCATGTCCGTCTGCCTGTTTGTCTTTCCGAGGTTTTGCTAAGAGGTCTCTTAGCAAAGTCAGTTCTAGAAAGCTGTAATTTTGTAAAATATGATGTTCCCATGTGGTAAACTTCCCATTTGGTAAACCTCAAACTATACCTACTAAAAAGTTGCGTTTGGTTAACATTCTATATTTCATACATTTAGTCCCATTTCGAAAACATTTTAGTAATTATGTGTGTTATATCCCGTTTGGTAAACTTTCTGTTGAAATGGGTACAGTCAAGTAAAAAAAGAAAACACGAAAATAATAATAACATTTTCATATAATTATATTTTTAATCACAGGTACAATAATCAGATTATAAGTATGTATTATACATATCCATATTTAAAAACAGAGATAAAAAGTGACGCGTACAAATAACTTTGCCTAAACTTTTAATTCTTTTACAATATAAGATATGGGCGTTTTTGAAATAAAATGGCCCGTTACTTATGTAGAACTATAATTTCCAATTAACTCAATTTGTATGAAATGGTTAATAAACCTGTGGATACTTCAATAAATTAACTGTGTTTTATAAAAATTATCGATTTATATGAAAATCATCATCATCAAATTTAAGAGCTAGGCTCTTGTCGGTGGAGTTTTTTCCATTCCTCTCTGCTTTCCGCCCTTCTTTTAACCTCCTGATACGACCCGACATTTATCTTTTCTTTTATTTGCTACATGTAGCTTATTCTTGGTCTTCCTCGCTTCCTTTTTCCTTCTATTCTTCCTTCTATTATCAAGATATTTTCCTTCTATTATGAAGAAGTTTTGTCTATGGTTAGGGAAAAAAGGAGATTGATGGAAACAATAGAGTGTAGGAGGGGACGAATGTTAGGCCACCTGATTCGACACGACAATTTTATTAAAACGATAATAGAAGGAAGAATATATGAAAATAAACACCATAAAAACCTATCTCTTCTCAAAAGTAAAACATTTTTCATTCCATTACATAACATTTTAATTTGGCATTTACACAAATAAAACTATTTGTTTATAGTCACTTATTACTTTATTAAACTAATAAAATATTCTTCTACAAAAAATCAACAATAAACTGAAAGATTATTCATAAATAGCCGATAATTTATCGGTGAAACATCCATTACGTCACTTTTGTGCCAGTAACACCATACAAAATATCTTATAATTAACACAATTTGAAGGAAATACAAAATAAATCTAAGAGAAGTAAAACAATCTTGTATTTTAAGACAGCTCTAAATTATTAGAATTTAAAGAAATATTGAAATTTAAATCACATTTTGATAGGACAGTTACTCAGGCGGAACACAATGTTACTTATGGGATAAAATAAGGCTACGTGTACAATTGTACTTAATATTCATTAATCTTAATCAGTCATTAGAATCAGTCTTCGTTTTGCATTTATTTACTTTCAAGAAATCCTACATCATCACAATACCAGAGTAGGTATATGGGAAACGTATGCCATCGATTCGGGAACCAATTCTGGACAACGCGGCGGGGACGTTGGAATTTATTTTTGCTCTTCTCACAAATTCAATAAAAAAACTACGGATTATGGTACTGAAGCATGGTCTAAACGACGTCATCCCGCGGGAATGTGATATTTTCCGGTATTAAAGTAGCCTATGTTCCTCTCCAGGCTACAAAGTGTCTGTGTCTCAATTTTCAGCCAGGTCCGTTCAGCCGTTTTGGCATGATTGAGTAACAAACATCCAAACATCTAAACTTTCATATTTATAAAATTAGTAGGAAGTCACTTCCCCTTACAAGTAGTAAGGATCGTGAAAGCATCACCCCCCTTCTTTCAGCAGTCGGGTAATTCATAAAAAATCTATGCAAACACGTCCTTATAATTCCATTAAGTAACGTTTGCGGTCCGCCTATACGTAACGTTACTTAATGGATGTTACGAATCATAACCTCTAACTATTGGTGGTAATGATTTTGTATGAAATATCGTAAATATTCTTAGTTTGTGTCAAGAAAATTACTAACGGATAATTAAAAAGCAACTACAGCAAAAATTCACAATAATAAATTCTTTGCTTACCAGTTAATGAGCCGTACTTAGTGTAACAATTTTTTAGCACCATGTAACCTCTCAACACAACGTAACGGAATGCGTCTAAAACAAGCGGGAAAGAGAGGACAGAGTATTTGGGATGAAACTAATGTTGCCAAGCCTAAAAAATGACACAGAATATAGGGTAATTTTTCGTTTTGTAGTCCTAGTTCTTGTCGTTACTTAAGTGGATATTCCACAACTTCCGATTTTTGACGACAAACTTTAAACTTATTTTATTAATTCAAAATCCTTATTAAAGTTTTATATTAACATATGATCAAAATAGTGACAATTATGCTTCGATTGCACGCAATTTAATATAAATAAATGTAATTTGGGAGTACTTTAATAAACTGTAAAGTTAACATGGTGTATGGTGGACATATTAAATTGTGCTTTTTTGCAATACATTTTTGCCAATATTTTAATTTTTACAATGTATTTCACTGATTTATTTTAATTAAACATATTTATTAATTATTTTTGTAGCAGAAATATTACTTTTGCTAGTGAAATTTTAAAAGGTTGCTGAGAAATTTACTGTCGATTTGGGTGGACAACAAATATCGGGGGTGCCCATTTTTTTTGAAAAACACCCATATAACAATTTTGCTATTCAAAATAAAGTAAAAATTACCTTTATTTTTTTTATAAAATCACAGTTCGATTTGACTATTTCAATGACAAGCTTTATTAATTCTTTATTTTTTTTGTAATGAAATTATATTTTTTTAACAAGAGATCATCTCATCAAGCTTTTAAAAAACCTATATCTGATTTCAATTTAATTTGACACTGACCGTACCGTATAAAAATAACATTAGTAACATAGTTTACCAAATGCGATTAAATGTATGAAGTAACGAAATGTTTACCAAACGCAACTTTTTGGTAGGTATAATTTTAGGTTTACCAAATGGGAAGTTTACCACATGGGAAATGTTAAATACGTTTAACGGTAATTATGTTTAAAATATCATCCTGTTTCTGCCAACGTCGAATGACTGACAAAGACAGAATGATGTTTTTAAATATGTTTAGCGCTTAGTGTATTTATCGAGTTTCGTAAAAGTGGGCCCAAAGTCGATTTTTGTTTTTAACTTCTAAATATCTTTGCCGTTAATTATTTTCAGAATCTATGAACAAAGTAAAGTTAGCCATCCAATCACATCAACTTTTGGTATCACTAACAAAGCGCTGCCGCCACTGCGCCACAAGCACACAATCGTTCTATTTGTGATAACGGGCTACTACGAGGCCCTACCACAATAGACAGATTTGTTTGCCCTGCACTGCGCGTAGTCCGACACTTAGCCGTTTGTTTTTTCAATTCTGTAATCCAATTTCCGACCCGTTCAAACATATTTATTTCAGTTTAGGGCAAACGCGTAAGTGGATCTGGATTTTAGTTTGCGAGTCAGCCCTGTGTGCAAGAGAGGAGTCAATATTGCGCGACATTCAAAGAGCCCTGGGCCCCTGGCTCACAAATAAGTATTCCAGTATTTGCCCGTTCCTCTCGCTCTATACTTAACTCACAAGAAATTACTCTACAGTATTTCAAACTAAACGAACTTTTTCGATGTATTTTTTTTATTAGCTAGGAAATCACCAGGAAAATAGAAAATTCAAGTACCTATCTGTACTTTTAATTGAAAGGAAGTAAAGATGTTCTTCTCGTCGATCAGTATTATGATTGCTTTTATTAAGTATGACAATTTTTTCGGAACAAATATCGTTTTATGAAATTCACCCACACTGAAAATCGTTTTAGTAGCTCTTACTCAAAGCGTGTCTTGAAGGATGCTATCTTAGACGAATCAAAGATGCTTACAAAGTTGTTTTGTAAGATTATTTGCAGAATAATATCTAGAACTACTAAACCGATTCTGGAACTAATTAACCGAAATATTCTTTCACCAGGCGCTACTCCTGAGAGTCTTAAAGTGATGTTATATATATCTTTAATAGTTCAAAATAGGATATTATTTAAGACAAATATGAACTAAAATTCCTAGGTTGTTACCCTTAATTGTTGACAGGCTCTAACTTATAATAATATCATATAATCTATCTTCTATCTATCAGTATATAAAAAATGCTTCGTCCTGAATGACTGACTGACTGACCGATCAATGCACAGCCTAAACCGCTGACTTTAGACCTGAAACTTGGAGGGTGTGTTCTTTGTATAACGTAGGTAAAAAGTGGATCCAGTTGCACGCGATCGCGACGAATGGCGTAGATTCCAGGAGGCCTACACCCAGAGGGTTAAGACAAGCTGAAGGGAGAGAGAAAGAAGCAGTTTCCTGAACACCGTATATATAATTGATTTTAAAGATACAGCACAACCTAGCCTGTGTTTCATCTCAAGAAAGGTACATCCAGTAATACAGGGTGACATCTCCGTGCGATAGAAGTATCAGTCTTTTGTATCACTATTTTGTATGATTAAGTTCACGCGAGAAGTTCAAGAAGTCGCGGGCAAAGCTAGTCTATTAAAGATTTTCTTTAAATTGTACTTAAAACTATGCATATTAGCTAAACAACACGACTTTCAAAAAGACTCGCTTATTTTTCAACGATCGAAGTGATAATTAAATTGCCACACGCATAAGTAGGTACGTGTCCAAGGCTACAAAAAGTATAAATAAATATTACCTAATAACAGTTCCGTTTTGTCAGCCCGTGTAAATCATACACGAGTCTGAATATTTACGTCTACATCACTTGTTCCAATTAGATTCGTTGTATTATTTTTAAGTCCCTTATACACTGCCGCTAATTGACAGTGGCATTCAAAAATACATACTCGTACCTCGTAAAATGCATAAGTAAATATTAAAAATTCACTCAAGTAGACGAGTGCGATTTTTAAATTGAAGTTGACAAATCTTTATTGCCAAAAAAACTACTAAGGTACCTACAATATTTGCACCAGATAAACTTAAACCTATGAAAACTAGAAATCGTACAATTGCATATAAGAAATAGAAAGATAGATTACACATGCAATTTAAAACCTCATAACACAATCCTATGTGTGTGTGTGTGTGTGTTTTAAACATCTTAGTTAAACCATAACCACTGTTCAATATAATACCTATCCACGCCTGATACAGTCTTATAACGTGGGAGTTGTTAAATATTCAATAAGGGAAATGAGTCACACCAACGTTAGGGCTTAATTTTTATTTTATTCGGAAAGGACAATATATCAAAGATGATAAATTTAACCCAAAGATCCCAAGCGAAATTTCTTGTCCAATCCTGAACGAGGCCATTAACCCCTGGCTCTCAAACGTGCAAAATGTTTCTAAATAAATAAACTGGATGTTAAAAAAATTATAAAATTGGCAAGCTATGAAGTGATTTGCTTAATTAAATGATAAAATCCATAATAATTTTATAAATGCGAATGTATGCCTATCTTTTACCTCTTGACGCTTAAACCGCTGAACCGATTTAGACAAAAATTGGGAGGTATTTTATGAGCCTAGAAATGACATAGGTTACTTTTTGGCGCGATAAAAAAAAACATTAAGAGGATGACATGGAGGATAAAATTTGTATGGAAAATCCAACCTTTTCGTGGCTGAAGTCACAGGAAACCGCAAGTAGTACAGGTACTTATATAGCTACAAAGCTCGTATTATACGACGAAGACCGTCTTGGTGTAGTGGTTCGCGCCACGGACTTCTAAACCAGGCAATTGCGAGTTCGAATCCCGCAGGGGGCAAATGTTTGTGTGATGAGCACGAGTATTTGTACCTAAGTCATGGATGTTTATAAATGTATATAAGTACGTTTATCCGTTATCCTAGTCACCATAGCACAAGCTCACGCTTAGTTTGGGGCTAGGTAATTGGTGTTCGTTGAAACAATTTATTTATTATTTATTTATTATACCACACCACACCGCACAAAGCGAAAACATCCCAATCAGCGAATCCGGACTGGCGCAAGTGGACCTTCTGGATTACCTAATCCAGACTTGTGGAAGTGGACTTTCAACTCAGATAATAGGCCTAGAACAAGTCTGGAATAGCTAATCGGGACGTGCGCCATTTGGCCTAAGCTGTTTAACTAGTCTATCATCTTAGAAACTACCGGCAAGTTAACAAAGGGTATTTATTATATTTCGGATTAACATAGCTCTTAAAATCTTTTGTTGATCGATAATGCATTGCGTGTGAAAGAACATTCGTTTTAGAACACGCATAGGACTACGAATGCAAAAATAATTAGAAAAAATAATATTAATTAGCTGCTTAATTTCTAGTGGCAGCATAAATATGTAGAAGACATATACACAGAAAGCTTTACAAAACTATAATCTTTTATTTATTTGCATACCAATTACCAAATTATTTCTGTTTTTTTTATATTAGAAACCTGACACGACAGCCTATATGATTTGGCAAACATTAAGTTACTGGATTTTGCTTTTTGTGTGGCTAGAATTAATTAGTAATAAAAACAAAAATATGATAATCTAGATATCATATTCATGAGCTCACGACTGTCTGTTAAGTATTTACGAGTATAAGCTTTGCTTGTAACGGGTATTTATAATTATACCCTAAAAACCAAAGCATGTGCCAATGTAAGCCGTGATGTCCCAAAAGAACTTAAATTTATTTTTATAAGTTATCCTTCTATTCAAATCTCACTAACTGTAATATAATAATAATCAATCCAGCCTTTTTTTCTAAAACGGTCTAATTATATTGGTCGAATTAACTTAGGCTGTAAATTTTTAAGTATAAACAATTTTAAAAAACTAAATTTGATTTTAGTATTTTGTATGGTTTATTTCCTAACGAGAGCTATAATGTTTATGGTGCAGTTTTTGGAGTCGTCTGGTAACTTTTTTCATGCTCTCCTTATTGGTGTCATAAATTCCAGTTGCTACTGATACTATACAGGGTGTCTCGTAATTAAAGGATAATTCTTTAAGAAGACCATGCCCTTATAAATGCCAAATAAATATAAAGTGGAATTTTACCATTTTCTAAGGTGCTTGTGGCGCAGAGGCGGCTGCGCTTTGGTAGTGATACCAAAAGTTAAGCAACCCACGGCGCGGTCGTGATTGGATGGGTGACCATTCCGACCATTTAAGTGACATCCATGACAAGCATCTCCGTGCTTCGGAAGGCACGTTAAGCAGTTGGTCCTGGCTAATATCTGTTGGTATTAGTCGTTAAGCCTAGTCAGAGGCCCTAGGGCGGCTTGATAACATCTCACAGTAAAGGTTTGTCACTTGCCTTACAGACACCCTTCCACCAATCTCCACTGAGCCCGCGTGGTGGAGTATGGCTCGTACCTTCTCATAGTTCAGATGAGGCCTTTTCCCAGCAGTGGGATCTATATAGGCTGACTCTACTTTTTTTAACATTTATTTTTTGTATGGAAATTTCTACAAATATTTACATTTGTTAAATTTGTTTTTATAATATATTTTAATCACTCGGGTATTATGTTTTCAGACACAAAAGAAATATTATCCGACCGGCACTTTTACTTGAAAAAATATTTAGTACACGGTGTGTCCCGTGATAAAGTGCAACCCGAAAGGAGTTGAAAAAAGACTTAAAATTTTAGACAAAAAAATATACTAATTCTAGCTTCTATTGATGTATTAATAATTGTTTTAAAATTGAGAGTCAAAACAATTACAACGAAGATAAAATAACAATGGCTCGTAAAAAGGTAGCTTTCTGGAGCAAAAATTCATCCTTATTACCTACGATAAGCATTTAATAATAAGTATATAAATACCTACTTTTGTATAATAAGGATGAATTTTTGCAGGGTGTTTTTTTAACTATACCGAAATTACTCAAAATTATACTTATAATACAATATTTTTTTATAATAAATAAAAACGAAAAATCATTCCACGATCTAACATAAAAAAATACTCTGTCTACGCTTTTAAAATTGCGCATTGCGATTATTTTTGCGATTTTATTGCTTAGTTAAAAGCAAAACAAGTATTTTTATCGATAGTTGTATGTAGGTCTAGTTTAACCTCTTTTCGGGATTGCACTTTACCGCGGGCCACACTGTATAGTAGGGAATGATGTCACTATATGATAAATATATACTTATAAGATTATCCTCCAATTACGGGACACCATGTATATAATATCTACTTATTTTCTTCGTTTATAACCGTTAAACTCGTATATAACTAGAAAATAATAAATCTTTTTAGTTTATAATAGTACACATTATTATGAAGCTTTTGGTAATATTGTTTAAATTAGTTGAATATAACGGTGATTGTTGAAGATGCCAAAAAAAACAAGCCGTCTACTGGAAGTTTTCGTCGAAAATGCTCTCTAGCCCGTTTGAGATACAACAAAACAATGTATTCCCTATACTTCTCATATATTACATCTACTAAAAACCGGCATATCATAATAATAGGTCTTTCTTTTAGACATAGCTGTCTATACCCATAACGTCTACCTGTGCAAAGCTGAGACGGATTGCTAGCAATTTATACAAGGAGACATTATACAGGGTTTTTCTTGAAACCTGAAAACACAAAATAAATACAATTATAAAATTGCTACTATGAAATCAATATAAAAATTGATGTATCTTAATAAAGACACACGGCAATATCTACTACATAAACACTGGTTTCCTTTCTAATTTCAAAGACCTTATATCGACCACATAGTTCAACATTATGAGATATTTTGTCGGATTGGGGAATCTCGATGTGTTGTCTACTTTTAAGTACATGTATAAGGCATATTGTTATTACAAAACCTATTCATTCACAGCCCTAAATACAACTTGGATAACATCATTCTATTTT
Source organism: Pyrausta nigrata (assembly GCA_949316185.1). Lineage (NCBI taxonomy): Eukaryota > Metazoa > Arthropoda > Insecta > Lepidoptera > Crambidae > Pyrausta > Pyrausta nigrata. The sequence goes on along the minus strand of OX438941.1, from coordinate 9,249,675 downwards.
AATTCCAAACCTTTTTCGGCAGTACTTATCTGGCTTTGTTTTATTTTACTTTACTAAAGATAATAGCCAAACGCCGCCAAAGTTACGTGCCGACAAAGTAGTTATTCTTTAATTGAATAATTACTAGGTCAATATTTAAGTTAGAAATTCAAAATTTAAGGTTCTATTAAACAAAAATGCTTTTAATTATTTTTATAAAATGCTTTATTAGCTGTATTAAGCAACGTATAAAAGGGCTAAGTGTACAAATGAGTAAGGATTTCTCTGCTCTATCTCTGCTTCTAAAATCTAGGCCTATTCAGGGGAGAAGGTTTCGTTATCTTTCTTTGTTTTTACCCGAGTTGAGTTTAAATCCCGCAAGGGGCAAATGTTTGTGTGATGAAGACGAACATTTGTACCTAAGTCATGGATGTTTATATGTATATAAGTATGTCTATCCGTTATTCTAGTCACCATAGCACAAGCTCTCAAGCTTAGTTTGGGGCTAGGTAATTGGTGTGTTTGTCGAAACAATTTATTTATTTATTTAACTACATTATACAATTGGTATTCGGGTTTCAGTTCAAAAATGTTTTGCAAAAAAGGACCTTAGGCCACGATCAAATAGAAGGTTCCATTCAAATTTAATTATGATTCCATACAACTTCACTGTAGGTAAAAAATCTTTTACACTTCAGACTTTCCAAAATAATTATATTACAAACCAAATTCTTTTATTTAAATGAAAATGGCACAAAATTTAGGTATATTTAATTTCGAGGAACTTCGTGATAAAAAAAATGACCGTAATTCTCTATCTATCCCTAACGTAAAGTTGTTCAATAAAGAAAGAACAAATCTGAAACACACGAATAGAAATACTTACAAAGGACATTATTCAAATGAAAGGGTCGATAAGTTCTTGAAGGGTGATTGAAAACTAAACTGTTGTTTGTTTGTTTCTGAACTGTTTCTCTTGTTTTGGCATAGAGCTTCAAACCTCAATTTTGGTCTTTATGGTTCCGTAGCCAACAAGGACCATTATAAGTAGTTTCGCCATGTCCGTCTGTCTGCCGCGGCCTAGCGCAGAGGCCCAGCAGGTTTCCTGCTTTTTTATTAGCTCAAATCATCCCACTGCTGGGCAAAGGCCTCCCCAAACTTCTTCACCGACCCCTGTCCAGTGCAGAGTCTTCTATCCTGTCCGGTAAGTATCGAAATAGTCACACCATCTTTTTCTTGGCCTCACTTTTCGACGATAGCCGTCCGAAGGTGTATACTGGGTGACGATTCGAGCCCACCTTTCAGGATGCATTCTGCATACTGGCCGGCACTCCCGCTTCAACCTGGCAGTCTTTTTTCCTACATCCTACTATCCTAGTATTTGAGCGCATGATGGTGTTTCTTACTCTGTCAACTCTTTTAAGGCTTAGTAAACTTCGCTTCATTGCCCTTTGGCATACCTTGAGCTTGTTACCTACTAGAAAAGTTCAATTCGAAGAACCCTTTTTTTCATTAATTTTTAGTTTTTTTTATAAGTACTGTACTTTTTGTACTTTTATATAGGGTACGGGGTACTTGCCAGATTATCTGTGTCATGTCTAAAAGCGCTAGGACCAAAAAATTAGGAGACATGTTATGGGTCAATATTGATTATTGACGATTAATAATATTGGATTGATATTATCGTTTATAAGTGGCATTATGCATTCTAAATAAATGATTTTTGAGTTTGAATTTTTGTATCGCTGAATACACATTGGATAATTGCTGAATTTTGAAATATTGTAGGTTTTCGAAGACTAATTCTCAATTTAAATATTAGTTTGTGAAATATAAACTTTGAAGTGCAAAATATTGTTAGAGTCAAGTGACTCTCCTCCAGACAAACGGCTACTTTTGGGTACATGGAAAGTTCATGAAGGTCGACCAACTTAAAAAATGTAGCTGGAGAGGAGGAAATACCATTATAGTAATATAAAACTAAGTATATCAATAGTTTAGTAATGTCACTATAGCTATACATACACTCGTTTGTGGTTCGAGACGCACTTGGCCAAAATACATCAGCTGATTACGAAGAATCAACAAGATAAAAGTCAAAACCACCCTATAATAAATTTTGTCTTCTCAATTACCGCAGGATATTGAATCTTCAAATATTCAAATGTAATAAAAAAAAGCTCAAATATTTGATGGCTGGCAACTAGACGTGTCTGACGACTGGGACATTACTGCTATAAAATATTCTAAGCACTTATACATTCTCTGCAGTGAGATTATAATCTTAGCGAGATAAACATAGTCACGTTGAGTTCTAGAGCTTGCGGTTTCGAAGCTTAACCCGACCCGACACGCTTGGTCAGTTCATCATACTCGTAAATAAGGGAGTCACCACGAATTTGCGAGATAAAATTTGAAATGCAAAGCAGTATGTAGGTGGATAGTTTGTAAGTTCAGGTCGTTCAACCGGTGGCTGGACCGTTAAATAGTTCTGGTTATAATATTAATGGGACATTTTTATTTAAACACTTTAAAAATCGATCGGTTGACTTATAAAGGTTCATATAGGATGCAGAAGTAGGTATTCATGGAAGAAATAATAGTGCAAGAACATCTTTTGTTTGCATCACAACTGCTCTTTTTAACACGTTAACGTGAGCAATCCAATATCCGATATTATGTATTGAGGCACACTTTTTTTACCCGACTGCGACAGAAGAAAGGTAATGCATTTAACAAAGCTATTTTTTTATTGTAACTTTAAGTTACCTTTGCTTAGGCGGCTAATTCTTTTTTCTTTTATAAAAGTTTTTTTGCAAAGTTTGCGCGGAAATCCGGTATATTTTTTTCTATAGGCATAATTAGCCGAGAGGCTCGCACACCGGTTTTTAAGGCGTCGCATCTCTGAGGTCCCTGGCTCGATCCCCGGTCGGGTTAATATAGAAATCCATATTAACTGCGAGCGAGTTTGAATTTACTTTTAAGTTGCTAGAATAATTATGGATTTGGTTTTATTTGTCTCTAGCAAACAACGATGCGATGTGTAAAATATTATGGCCCTGAGACTGTTCATGCACACTTTCTGTTTTCGGAATATATAATGTAAAAATTATAGTGAAAAAAAAATTTTTGTTTATATTAGCTCGTAGTTCAATAGAATTTTACTTAAATAATATTTGCTTTGGTGTAAACTTTGCATTATAATAATCACTTTAATAGCTATCTATCAACCATGGATACTATTCGCGAGAAATTAATGAGGCTAACGACTCTTTTCACCTTAATATATTTATTATCATGTGGAATTTAGCGGGCGTCTGAAAGTTAAAAATAACCTGTGCGGATTTGTGGCGAGGCTGTTTTAGGCCTACGACAATTATTTATCATGTTTTTTTTCCTTATTTATCATTCGTTTTTGATATTGAAGCTAAGGTTAGCTTCAAAGAACTTCGCAGTTCTTCTTTGTGTTTAGCAAGCTCTAATATACCCACTTTATGTATTTGATATTGCAATCATGACATTTTATTTTTGACATGCAAAACGAAAGCAACCCTAACTGAAACTTTAAAATAAATCTTAGTAACTTCGTTTAGGTTTAATTTCGTATCACTTAAGTATTTGAATAAGTTAACCGTCGCTGACCGCTCAAAGTATTTTAACCTTATCGGTTTAATAAAATAACCACATGAGCTGTAAATAACTTAACGCAAAGGTTAGGTTGGATTTAAAAATACGGGTTCAACTTTTGACACACCAAGAAACAGCTGAGAAACAATTACCTCTGCGGATTAGCACGTAAAAAATGACGAATAAACGTAAATGTGACCACTTTTCCTAATGAGGAAGCACGAGGAACTATTTGTTATTCCAAAATAACATTATGGGGACATGGAAAACGAATACCGCTTTTGTGCATCAAATACTCCGTTAAATTGATCAGCATTATAAATGAACAGCATTATAAAGGATGACCTTTAAATACGTACTGTTACACCCGGCAAGGGTTAGTGATAAGGCTGACACACACATTGTAGCGCTGTGTCAGCATTTCTAGTTCTAAGCAGTCAGGGCCCTTGGTCGAGAGAGTCAATTCGCCCCGATCCTCCACCACGGACACTCGCTTTTCCCTTAAAGTTCAGTAAAATAAATGTTTCCGTGATAAAAACCTTTTTTAAAAAGCTCAACCCCTTCTCTCGTATAACAGCACGAAGAATAATACTTTTTGGAAAGCGTTTTTTTTTAACTTTGTTTGATCGTTAAGATTTGTACAGTCAAAGGTTTTTTACCAAAGGATCCCCAAAATATAAATTCCATACCAAAGGAAGAGCTGTCCACAACACAAGTATTATACATCCGTGGGTTTGCTTCGGCTTACAGCTTGATAAAAGCCTGTCAGAGGACCCTCATCACCCACCATTATGAAGGATATCTATAGTTTAATTATTCCTCTTCACAAATCATTATTTGAAACAGTTTATTTTAGGCCGGCTTAGGTGTAAATTCTTTGGCCGTTTTAGAATTTATTTGCATTTGCACTTTTGTGAGCGTGAATCAGTGTTCATTTGTTATAGCCTCACAAGATTGATAGTCACAAACTTACAGTCACAAAGATTAGGTAATACCATTGCAGGGCGGTGATACAATGTACTATTGGTCTTTTGGGCGTAGTCTGCACATTAGTATATTAAATAAACATAAATCATAAAAATTAGGAAAATAATATAACTCCTCGAAATGTCCGTCTTTTACAGGTGTTTTTTTATTTTGCTATTACTTCGTAAATTTGGTTCATACCCGGTTCCTTTGGTACCTTGACAACGGTTTATTATTATTTTGTACATTCCCATACAAAATGATATACTGCTTAAGATAAACCGCTGTCAAATTAGCTGCCTCTAGCTGCCGCAGAAACGTCACTCAAAGTAAATCTTTCATCAAATCTCATGCAGTCCTTATTAAATGAAAATTTTACTATGTGGCCAATGATTGACTCCCACAGTGAGAGACTGGTGGGGCTTTTCTTTATAATATGTCTACGTTGTAGGGTGTCACGAGTGGTTTTTCTTTATAATATGTCTAGGGTCTATGCTTACTTCATGTTGGTTTTTCTTGCTTGTAACGGTGTGCGGTATTTGATTATAAATAAAATAGTACCGAATGTTTAAGAAATCTCAGTGTTTACGTGTAGATTAGTTTTTACATCCAATAGTCCTTTTCTGTTTCATTGAAAAATAAAGTTACAGTAAGCTATTTAACACTAAGTACTTACGACAGTTAGTATATTCATCAAAATTGCGTTATTTATTTTAAAATGGGCCTCTTAATGACGCAAATACATTTTATTTGTAATAAAAATGTGGCTTCAAATAAAATTAATTCAAACAACAATACAGTTTCGTATTTCAAAAGGAACCCTTAAAGAGCCACTTTGTCCCACTATCTGACAAGACCCCTTTTTCTCAGGAACTCGTGAAATACTTATGGCTGCATTGAAACTGCAAAAAAATCAAGCTTCTAAGTTAACGCTTTAACGCAGTTAACGTTAAAAGATACGGCCGTTTTATCCGTATTTTCTTTTTCGCAGGATATTCAAAACCTTCATATAGGGTACTTCCCATAGACCTATTATCATGTAATTTGGCAATAAGGAAGTTCTTACAGTAAAATCTGAAAACTGCTTTGTGGTAATATCGTAAAAAAAACTTTTGTTTCCGTCCAACTAGCACTTGCTGCTTTTTAACAAAAATCTATGGATATTGTTAAACAAACAGCAAGAATCACAACAGATAGCTAACGCGTTGGTCATTGTTTTTAAAGCGTGAAGTACTCATAATTTCAATATTTTTATTAGTTTGTAAATTTAGCAATTAAATGCATGGATCAAAGTAAACAGTTAGTAGATCGATCAAAACGTATTTATCGTGCTTAGAAACCGAAAAACCCGAAACTAAGATAAGGGGTGCCTACCAAGTTTTAAAAACGCTTTTAGCTATAAGACCGCCTAAATTGTATCATTCTCCATGAATTTTACGTAATGACTACTGGGTGTGCAATTAAGAGTATCTATCGCGTGGATGCTTTCTTAATCACTCAAAATGACTATTTTGGCCTATGCCAAAATATACCAAAAGGTTACAGGCTTGGATGCAAACTAACTACATTCGTTCTAAGGTATAGGTTACAAATATATATTTACAATTTTAACTCTAGGAGAGTAAAGTAGGTATGATAATAATTTACTAAAGTTAAAATTGAAACTTTACCGCTTCAAAGTTTACGCAGGCTTGATTATTCGCAAACTAAGGAAAGGTCCGTTAGGTTACTTTGCAACTATATTTACCCACATCTTTTTTAATATCAACATGACATGATCATGTAAGAAAATTTATTTTCGACTTTGTTGTAGTCACTCTGTCACAAGAGGGGTAATGATAAAATTTCGTACATGTTTTAACAATGTTAAATTAATGTGGGTACATTTTTCACAACGCCTTTTTTATTCTTGGGCCTTTCCAGTTTGCACGCTCTCAGGATTATACTCCCAAGTTTTAAAACTCTTTTGTTCTTATCCCTATTTAAAACGTATTATTAATGTCAACTCGTTAGAAGAAATCTATGTGCTTACCAATCTATGCTCTAGAAGTAGTGAACTCCATCCGTAAGATGATATTTTTGTGTGGTTAAGTAAAAGCTTCAATTAAATGAGCTTTTTACCGAAAGGCAAGAGATACCCAGTAATTTAAGTACTTAAAGATTCTCAAGCATACAGTTTTGCATGCAAAATATCCCACAGTTTTGGAGCAATGTGTTTACATGTTTGTTAAAAAGATTCAAGCTGTTTTTAAAACAAACAAAATTCCGTGCTGCCCAAACGGTAGTTATTTATTCGCACTTCACTTTTCTTAATTCGTTTCTGTGTAACCGACCTAAGTACAGTCATACACAAAAATATATATTAACACTTTTTTTCCTCGTGTTGGTCTAATGGTTGCCACCCTGGCCCAGATCAATCCGGGGTCAGGCCGAAATTTGTTTCTAGGTTTTTCTGTCTTCAATATAGCTTAGAAACAACTTCGGATTGTTGGGATTGGCCACCATAGCCAAAAAAAATCGGTAGGCGAATGAAATTACTTTGATAATACTGTGTCTTTGTAATTGATTATTATGGGTAGAGTAATGTTAATAATTTTTGGATGCTACTGTACAAACGTAAATTCGCTTACAACGGTATGTCAGTGTCCCTAAAACGCTGTTTGTTTCCAAATGCCTTAAAGAGAAAGAACTTTCTTCACCTACTTTAGGCAGGTTGTTCCGCCAAAATAGCTTGATGAAGCTTAACATCTTAAATTCTGCAAACTATACTGAGCGCCATCGGATTAATATGGGTTTTAGATAAATTTATTAGGTAGTACTAACTTAAAGAAAGCAATCTTAGTGGGTAAATAGAATAACTAATGTGTAACCTTGATCCTTGTACCTTTAATACACCTACACACATTATACCTACCTAAATTCATGAAGACGGAGGCCAAAGTTCGTCATAATATTTTTAATAATCGCGATTCATCATCAAAATTGATGGCTGTTATTAATAAAATTGTCATTACTGAGAAAGGATATTGACCAAAGCAGGGCCCAGATTGTTTCTTTGTAGTTAATATTTCAAAAATATTGTTTTGAATTATAATTGCACTAGTTTTTTTTAAATAATCTAACGAATATTATTAACGGGTTTAAAAGTAACACTAACTGCCGTACTCAGAGACGTCAATTAAAGTTATTAATCCTTCATTAAGTCTCATGCCGTCCTTTTCTATTTCATTGACAAAGAAAGTTACATGAGGAGACTTAATCATAGATCAAATTTAATTGACGTCTCTGAGTGCGGCAGTTAATCACAAAATTCTTAAATTAATCACATAAATAATTCTGCAATAACAAAACATTACCTCAAAATGCCTAATCTGCCATTGAATTCCTCGTAAAACTCTGATTATTTTTCAAAAATATTGTTGTGTGTATTCTTTTAAATATTTATTTATTTTAACGGAACATTTTGTAAAGACGCATGCTAACGCAAAGTGGCCTGAGTTTCTATAGAGTTTTGGTCAAGATCCTTTAACTTATAACGCCAGCCATACGTTCGGAATAATAAATAACGAGTATAATTTAAACCCCTGCCGACGGCTACTTCAACATGAAGATATATTATAAACAAGTTTTATTTGAATGGGGTGACATTGCAAAAAATATTTACAATGGGATATTGACAAAAAAGTATTTATTAATTATTTTTGAAGCTTTTAACATGCTGCAATGACACATTTTGTCTGCAACCTGTATGTGCATTGGGCCCAGACACGCTATATGCGTAAGTAGGTATTTGAGGAGTTAGACTAATTGATGATTGTATGTCTACCGAAGTGCAGTACTAAAATGTCCTTTTGTTAAGTAAGAAATGAGCTGATTGTCTCCGAGCCCTTGGGTTGATCTTCACAAATTATAGCTTACAACCATATCGATAACATCAGCTACTGAAACTAAAAATACGCAATATAATTTATCAAATGGGTAAAAGCTACAAGCCCACAAACAGACACACTCAAACCTTAATCAAACTTAAAACACCCAATCAATCAATCAATATACTCAAACTTTAGGTGCAGAATAAAAAGTTCCGACTTACCTATTTATTAACCCAGGCCTACCCTGCCTGCTCTTTACTTTACGGCTAAAGTTCTATAGTACGCGAAAATCCATTCAGTAGTTTTATAAAGGTCACAGAAGGTTTATTCAGCAGTAAAATAAAGTTCAGTCTTGTAAATGTGATCAGATGATTGAACTTTGAATATAAATGCGTTCTTTACACAGAAGATGTCTATTTACTTATGTTTTCTAATTAATACAGCTTGCTTCGTAACATTAGCATGCAGTAATAAGACCCGAGTTCGAGTTGCCAAGTAAACATTATCATGCAATAATATACTTAAATCCGAATTTATAAATATTGCGTTGCTTCCGAAATAAGCAGGAGCACACGGAAAAAACTTTTACCATAACTCTTTTTATCGTGAATGCGCAGGCTTATACTCGTAACATTACGTCAGATTATTAATTACCCATAAGTTTAAGCAGTACAAGATAATAAATTGTTAACGTTGTTTTAGTACTCCCATATAAATACATGTGCTCTTGTTTCACTGATAACGAACTTACCACATCTCTAATTGTTATTATTACTAGCATCTATTTAATTTTACTTTAATTGAGTGGTGAATTAGACTTGAATCATGTTATATTGTCATGTTCTGCCATCTGTGTAGCACTCACCCAGCTTGCCTTAGATAGAATTATGTAAATTTAAGTCTTAATAAAACGGTCATTCAACGCAAAATTGTTTCGCTGAATGTCCCAGTCGCCACAGAGGATAATATTTTAATATTTATGTTTCAAATTGATATATAATACTTTATTGCAGATACAGGATCCATATTCATAATAACAATAAAAGATTAAAATATAATTACAATAAATATATCCTTAAATTAAGTAAACGGGACCATAAAGGTTTATTAGAGTTAAAATCCCAAATCTTAGGATCACAATCTGAATTCGCGTAATTTTCAGCTAAGCCTTTAATATCTCATGAATTTATAACATCAGGTAACGCTACAGGCGTTATTGTTGTAAGCATAGCTGAAGCTACGTGTAATTACATTAAGAGCCGCCTACTAGTTCAACCTAACCAAACCTCTACATCCAATCCACCCTACCCCCATCACTTTTCTTTCATTCATAAATAATGTTCTATCAAGATTCATGTTGGTGTTCCTTAATAAACAGATGTTTTATTTGCTTTAGATGATTAATGACACGTAGAGTGCTGTTTTGGTTCTTTTGAGGCGTTTCTCTAAAAGGTGTAAATCTACCTATACATCAGGCAGGATCCATGTGAATAACTTCGAGCGAAAATTACGTGCTTAGTGTTTTTATTATACTATTATTAATAGGAAGTAGCACATTGGTACTAAGATGTACCTGCTAATCTTACATGTTCAAATAAAATCATAACTATCAGGTACTTATCGAGAAAAACAAAATTTCACCTAAACGAAAATAAAAAACGTTTAATTTCTGATATACCTAAAACGGCTGTTCCCAAATAATAATACGAACAAGTTCCTAGTCTCACGTGTAAGCTTGGGCGGACCGTGAACTTGATCGAGTTTACGTAACTGCCCCGACCGACACACGTAATAATCTTTAGTCAGAGACCCGACCGGCCGAAACCCAATCCCAATAAGTACCAAGAGAATAACTAACTAAATAAAAATATGTGTCTATTTCAGCTTGTGGAACACAAGCTAGATAGCATATAGAGGTACCGGTAGGTAGAGATTTTTATTAAATGCAAAAAGTATGACACCTTATTGGGTTGTTTTATTTCAGCAGCATTATTACTTGTTTGTTTAATTATAAGTAAAAACATTTTTCTCTTATTTTAGTAACTTTTTTCTGCCGTTCTCTCTCTCTCTTTGAAATAGTAGTCTTTGGACTATGTAGAGTTACAACAAATTGGATTTCAGTCTAATTTTAACGACACTCAATTTAAGAAAGTATCAGCGGAAAGTTTTTGTTTTAGTAACGAGGATACAGGTTATATGCCCGCAAAATGCACGCGAGGACCCGCCACAGGTGCCGAGGTTATTGAACTTAATGATCACAAGGAAAAATTCTTTCTATATAAGTATCGAATCTCGTAATTCCTGTCCCTGCTGCCTTCGAAGAATGGGCCAAAGCCGCGTGTTTGTCGCCGATTACCGCTATCTCGGCGCTGCTCCCCAAATAATGTTACGGTGCATTACGTGTTTTACGACATTTTGAGAGACTGCCTCGGGACAGATTGTTTACTCAACAATGTAGCGGATGAACATTTTATGTAGCATTTTTAACTGTTTTATTTACACTTAGCGTTGATTCCGGTGCCATATCTAAGACTTAATTATAAGTTTCTTAAATTTAATTATTTCTCTGGTGAAAACACGAAAAGAGACATCCCTACTTAATTGTGTGTGGATTCTGTAACTTCCTTAACAACTGACAGCTGTTTACTATGACGTTTCTAAATTAATGCATTCTCGTTTCGTTTCTTTACCAGAGTTCAGTTCAGTTCCAAAATATCTTTATTTCATAATAATAAGTATAACAATATAACACATACATACAGGTCTTAACACGATAATGGTTAAACAGTTTGAAGGTAAAAATGTTTACCTCCAAATTCAGCCCGACGTTTCGAACGCGTTGCAGCGTCCGTGGTCGCGGTCGCGGGGAAACTGGCGCGGCGAGATGTTAACTATTATTGCGAGGGTAGATTTCCTACCCGCACATCACTTATATTATTTGTCCGGCACACAACACTCACAGTATCCGCGGATGAGACTGAAGACAGATCGCGAGGCTTACACATATTAATCACTGGGTTCCACGAAACTGATAGTCTAAATCCGTCTTCCCGGTTGAAGTTTTTATGTTTTTTTAATTTCAACCGCTTCACGCACAATCCATTTATAGTAGTAGCGATCGGTGGAGAGGATTTTAAAACAGGCAGACATGTAAATCTGCAATAGCAGAACATTTTTTGGAAGGCGGGGCCAATCACTGGATTGAACTTCATGAGCCTAAAATCCTCTCCACCGATCGCCACTACTATAAAAGGATTGTGCGTGAAGCGGTTGAAATTAAAAAAACATAAAAACTTCAACCGGGAAGACGGATTTAGACTATCAGTTTCGTGGAACACAGTGATTAATATGTGTAAGCCTCGCGATCTGTCTTCAGTCTCATCCGCGGATACTGTGAGTGTTGTGTGCCGGACAAATAATATAAGTGATGTGCGGGTAGGAAATCTACCCTCGCAATAATAGTTAACATCTCGCCGCGCCAGTTTCCCCGCGACCGCGACCACGGACGCTGCAACGCATTCGAAACGTCGGGCTGAATTTGGAGGTAAACATTTTTACCTTCAAACTGTTTAACCATTATCGCGTTAAGACCTGTATGTATGTGTTATGTGTAACAAAAAAAAGTATAACAATAATAAAACAGTTCTAGTGTACATTTAATTTCTTTACCAGAGAAAGAGAGCGAATGAACTTAAATTAGGAGTCGAGTCCATTGTTGTCTAAACTATAACTATAAACGCCAATCTTTTTGAGAACATAGACAATTGCTTTTGGCTACCGATTCTGATTCCCTGTTTGTATCATGTTACTAAACATCGTGTCGAAAATGTTAAAATAGAATTATCCCCAAAAAGTTAAGTGAGCACTGCAAATTTTATGTAAATAAAACAGACCATTTTCAATTTATCCGGGTGATACCGTTTTTTCGTAACAACACAGAAGTTTTATGCCGCCGAAAATCCATTTACATTTTTGGAATAAATCATTGTGTCCCTGATTAAGAAAAAAAAATATTATTATCAAACTATTTGCAATACACAATAATTCATTTATTAATATTTGCATTTTATCACTAAAATTATAATTTTGAAGTAGGCTGTATGGCTATATATGTACCTAATCAATCATACATTTGGCACGTGAAAACTTGCGCGCGATTTGCTATAACTTTGATATATTGTTTGTATCGCATTTGTTGCTGGGAGGTACGTATTACAATACCGAATTTCATAAGCCCTACGAACGGAAGGCAGAATTTTAAAATGCCAATGTTTATATGACCGAAAGTACAAGACGTCTACTAAAGGTTAGGTTTGATTACATAAGGTTAGGTTAGGTTAGAAGTGTGTGTTGTGGTCAACCACAAAAAATTGTTAGGTTAGGTACTCAGTAAATAAGAAATATATTAGGTTTGATTATTAGGACTATAGGTATATGAATCTTCGGGTTTTTAAACATTTGGGATATGAACCTTTGGTATTTCAAGCTTTTGGGATTTCGAATTTTCGGGATTTTGAACTTTCGGTTATTTGAAATTCGGCATATTGAGCTTCGGTATATCGGGTATAGGTATTTCATTCGTTCGGTATTTTGATTTTCGACGTTTCAAGCGTAGGTATTTCATTTGTAGGTATTATGAACTTTCGGTATTACAATACGTACCCTTGCTGGGTGGTCTTGAGTGGTATACATTTTTGTAAAAATGACAAGTTTTAGTACAGAAGATGAACAATTGATAGATTTAGCCCCGCCAGAAATACTGAATTCAGCACCAAATGTAAACAAAAGCCTAATCTAGTGAAAACCAACAACCCAATATCGTTTTGAAAATTGTACATTTACCAATTGTTTTAATAATTAAGCGATTTACATAATAGATGTTTTTTTTTCCTTGCAAGTTTGAAAAGGCACGCTTGAAAAGGTTCGTATGGATCTCGTGAGCAACTAGCTCATTAGACACTCGGCTGATTTATGCTTTCGGCTATGGCTTGGGCTGCAACCCACAGCCTCGTGTATAATGAGCAACTTTACTCACTTGTTTCATAATGTACTACTTTTTAACTGGTCACTAGTTACATTCGTCATAAGCTGCTGAAAATTTTCCCGACAAATTTTTAAGTTCATACAGCAATTAAAATTGTGGAATTTTAACTAACAGCCAATTACTACTTTGAAGTACCCTTCACGTTGTTTTTGATATTTTCAGCTTTTTCAGGACGAAATTCCCCGAAGCTTGAAAAATTTTTGAGTATCTTTTATGAACAGTGTTTTAACTAGTAAATATGATTTTGTGATTGTTTGTAACTTCTTTAATAGCTTCTGAACTGAATTTTTGTGAGTGAAAAATGAGGGATTTTCTGCCAGCTCAAAATTATGGTTTTGTTTTATGTTGATAGATGACGCTATTCATCTAAGATAAATATTGCGTCAAAATCATTGAGCTTAAAACAAAAACAAAATACTGTAATATAATATTAGGTACGTGATCGGACATGTAGTGGAAGTTCTTACGTATTTGGAATACAATCTTGATGATCACTAAGTTATTGAAAAAAATACCTGTCAGTACGCGTATATAGTACATAAACATTAATATCTTGATCAACACAGAAACCAGCCTTTTTCCTAAATAAAAATCTACTTGACTTGTGTTGTTCAACGCCATCTGGCGAATTTTTGAGTACTGATTTTTGACACTAGAAAAATCCCTCTTAACAGGAAGATTTAAATAAATGCTTTGATTACAAAGAGATCGCAATGCATGCCTGACACAGATTGGTTTTTTAAAGTAAACATTTAAATTGTCTTATTACGCCAAATTCGTCGCCAAGGTACTAAACAGTAAATGAATGGAGCAGATTGAATGATAAAGTTCAGTCTGAAACTCGAATTAATATTCGAATAAGCAGATTAATACGTTGATTATTGACTTACAGGGCGAGCCTGTATTATTCAAACCCTTGAAAAGCTTCTTTAATAAATAACAACAGAAATCCAAATGGGAAACAATTCACAAAGGACAATTAATTATAAACGATTTGTCAAGAGGTTTGATGAACTAAATTGTACTATATTTGCGGAATATAAATTAAAAAGTTATAATGGCCCAATAAACTGATGCTCGAAATCTTCCTGCTGTTGCTGTAAAATGGAACGATGGTATCATCTAGGCATCCTACTTTCCTTTTTACCCCATCGAATTTGAACAAAAAATGTTTTTTTTTTAGTTTATAGCTTTTCACTGATCAAATTCTCATAAAATGAGTGTTACTTTTAAAATTCCAGGCATCTGCAAGGAATACACTTCCGTTTGTAGGGTTCCATACCCAAAGGGTAAAAGGGGGACTCTTTAACTATGACTCCGCTGTCTGTAGGCTGTATCTCAAGAAACGTGCGTGATAACTAGGCACATTAATTATTATAAGTTAAGCTGATTTCATCTTAACTGATGGTAAAATATTTGTAAAAATATTTCCATTGGATACATGCGGGTACATTCCCCAAGTATTGATGAAATCGAACGCCGGCTCACTGGCGTAGCAAGCACTTACTAAAATTCGTCGTCTGATTAACGTCCTCCGTAGCTTAGTGGTTAGAGCACTCGCCCGGATAGCGAAGGGACGTAGGTTTGAGTCCCACCGGATGACAAAGTCGATTAATTTTTGTGAGCGAAATTTGATTTAATTTCGTAAAAACTTGCAAAATAATTGCTTAAGTTATAAAAATATTATAAGTTAAGCTGATTTCATCTTAACTGATGGTAAAATATTTGTAAAAATATTTCCATTGGATACATGCGGGTACATTCCTCAAGTATTGATGAAATCGAACGCCGGCTCACTGGCGTAGCAAGCACTTACAAAAATTCGTCGTCTGACTAACGTCCTCCGTAGCTTAGTGGTTAGAGCACTCGCCCGGATAGCGAAGGGACGTGGGTTCGAGTCCCACCGGATGACACAGTCGATTAATTTTTGTGAGCAAAATTTGATTTAATTTCGTAAAAACTTGCAAAATAATTGCTTAAGTTATAAAAATATTATAGGCATATTAATTTTTTACAGATTATGCATTTCTGTTGCCGCTATAGCAACAAATACTAAAAACAGAATAAAATAAATATAAAAAAGGGGCTCTCATACAACAAACGTATTTTTTTGGTCCTTCTTGCTCGATATTAATTATGTAATGTACCTAGCATAGACAATGGTGCGGAACCCTTAGTGCGCGAGTCCGACTCGCACTTGGCCGGTATTTTTTTAGATCGCTTAATGGATGCTTGACACTTAGCAACAATAATACACTTCCTTGTTACAAAGAAAGTCGTTACTGTGAGTTGTGGTGGGCCAATTTTCATTTTTCTGGTAGTTACCATCAAAACTGAAAATCTGGCTATACAAGTATAGATCTACTTCATCTTTTTTAGGATAATATAAATAAATTAATAGTCAAACATTGAAATTGAAACGCTCATTGGTTACAAAAATGTAGTCAGAAAAATGAGACGGGTCTTATTCTGGAACCAGGAGAAACTCAGTAATACCCGGTTCTGAGGTACGGACGAATATAGACAACGAAAGCATGCCAAGGTAAACAGTCGGCACCTTATTCAATTGTAATAGGGGCGATTATGCCAAGATAATGTTTAGTCTGGTGTGCTTCCACACAAAATGCATAAAAATGTCCTACTTTACTAGACGACTGTAACTTGTTGGAAAGCTTTGAATTAAAGCTTTTCTCTCGTAATCAAGGTTCTACAAAAGTTTTATGAATACACTTAACTACTTAAAAAACTGCGTTATCGTTTTCATTATAATTAGAACTTCGTAACATATCATGTTTCAAGAAAGTTCTTTTTTGTAGTCAAAATTGAGCTTTATCAATTTTGACTACGAAATATATACTTATTTCCTGTTTAAAGAACATTCTTTAACTTTTAAAGAACATAGTCCACTAAGAATGAGCTTAACCGCACTCTCACTATGAAAAAGATATCACGTACATTTCATCTCGGATATCGCTCACCATAGTTTCTTATAGAATCGTTTTGACTGTAATATAACTTTGACCTCACCTCTAATATTGTTTATCCCTACCCCCTCGCAAACCCCTCTTGAAAAACATATCTTGTAATCAAAATTGAGCTAATCTTTGGATAAGAGTTAAGGGCAATTACACTTTGGGTGAGTACACGTGGGTAGATTAAGCAAGTATAGTTGCGTGATGTCCCAGTGTCTTGTTAGACTCGCGTATTGTTTTCTTATAATATTGAAATAGATAAATAAGTACGACTTAACACAATTTAAATAAATTATAAACATTATTTATAAAAAAGATTTAAATAGACACGAAAAAAGTGTGGAACAATCTTACAAAGAAGAAAATTTTCGCACGACTCGCGAATATAGCCTACACAAATGAATCTTGTCGGTTATTTACCCACGCCACCGGCGAATCAACTCCTATTTCCGCTTAATCGAGGTTCAATATACCAATTTATTATAACTAATTATGTTATCGTTAGTTTTCCGTCGAATATTTTATTATGCTCCGTTATTTCAATTTATTTTTTAATTTTTGCTCACTCTTTATTGAAAACAAATGACGGACTTAAAACCAGAAGCTAGCATCATCTGCCATAATATTATTGCCACAACATTTGTAGCTTTTCGTACTTAGTTTAGTTATACCTTTAGTTATATACCTTTCAATGGAGTAGTTTTTTTCTGTTTGGATGTTATTTATTTTTAGTGAGAATTCCAGATAGTTATTGTGAATTCTGGATAGTGCAGGCTAAAACGTCAAAAAAATGCTTGAATCAACTGGCTCGGGACAACATCTTTTTACTTGCTCTTACCAATTGGTATAACTTTAATTTTACAATTTCCATGGGACACATGGGACGTTTGATAAATTCATTTCTCGATGTCAAGTTCCGGCTTTTGGTGGGAAACAGGTAGCTCCCATACCCGCGACCTTCGAACGTGCCTTTAAAATACCTCCATGCATAGAGCACACCCAAGGAATGTTTGATAAGTTTATATGTGACACTGCTCAACTATTAGAAGTAGTTACAAAAACATCATAATTCCCTATATAAACATCCATATCACACAAAGAACACGCGCCGTGAATAATGAACAGGAGGTTGAACTCAACTTTTAGATAGTCGTTTACACAAATTTACCAGGAGCTTTTTAAGTGATCGGCGACACTAATGGAGCGTGGAGAAAAACGGTGAGTAATTAATAAAGGCGATAGGCTTCGTCTAAAATATGGTGGACCGCGAGCGCACGTAGGGTCCGAATCCGTTTATCACGTGTCACACATGGTCGTATCGTACGCACACAGGCGAACGCGTTATATGCCAAATACGTTGCGGTATCGGTCTTAACATAAGAGGTATAAGAGGCGCATCTTCGAGTTTGCACATTTTAGTTTGAAAGCGGGCCGCGGAGAGCGGGTGATGTTAGCGAATTTGAGCAGCGCTTTAGAGCAGCGGGCGATCGGTGCATAGTGCCTGCAGGAGGATCCTGCCGACCAGGGAAGCGGCCGGGAGGGCCGGAGCCCGCCATGGGGACGGGAAATGTTATTTATTTATTGGTAAGTTTAGGCATAAATATATTTAATTATAATAGTTGTAGGAATAACCACATTAAAAAGCTTCAAGGTCGTGAAAGTGATTAAGATCTTTAAAAGTTTTGCTTATACGTAGAGATAAAATTATATTTAAATAAAACTTAAACTCATTTTTTTTGGTATTGCAAATATTTGTTTTACCCAAGTAATGTTATTGGGTTTCTTGTTGAAATCATTGATTTTGCAAATGGTATATTAGTTAAGTCTATCTCGCCCAGATTCTAATAGTTTGTAAGTACTACCATTAAAATTTAACTTTAAAAAAAATCACAGGCTTAAAGTTTTTACAAATGTTAATGAAAAAAAATCTTATAAAGTGAAATGTATAAATAGAGTTTTTAACAATTTTAGCTTTCACAAACATTATTTTACACTATAAAAGGCACATTCATAGTCACAATATCTTTTTTCATACTTATAGTTTTTAATTTAATAATCGTCAATAACAATGAAATTTAACAAAATATATAAAATAATATTTACATAAATCATATTTATAAAAATATGCGACGACTGCCTTGTGGTCACAATGTCCCGGGTTCGCCACCTGAGTTCAGCCGAAATAAATATGCCTTATGGATATATGGATATGTACAGTCGGAAGCACGTCAGGTTACCGTTGGAACTAAAACAGCTCTTATTACGAAGGGAATAGAGGCGGTCCCAAGGCCAAAGTGGGGTAGTCTGCCGGCCGTGTTTACTTAATGTAGTGTGAACTCAGATTCTTTCTATGATTTGAGATATATTACTTACTGAGTTCTTTTAAATAGGCTTATTAAGAATTACAAAGAAATTCGCGAATATATTGTCCATACTTATGTCAGAAGCTAGAAATTGAAAGAGTATTGAATATTTGTCAAAAGGGGTTGGCATGCACGCAAGTTAGTAATTTTGAGATACCGCAAAAACATACATAATGAGATTGCTTTTTCCCACAGCATATAAAGTAGATCAGCTGTTTTGCAATCTGAACGTAAAAGCGGAAGATTTGATAAGGGTCCTTGTTAGTATTCCGGTGAATCAAACCCTTTTGGGTGTTCGAGGATTTAGTTCCGTTTTATTTAAATACCCGTTTTATTCCGTTTATTCCGTTTTATTTAAGTTTCGTTTAACAGTGAGCGAATCGAACTCTTAAAATCCCTAAAAAACGAATGAATGTACATTTACTTGAGTAAACGTTATTTAAATCTCGATAAGTTCCATAACACCGTATTAAGTCATTAATGAAAATAAAACTGTAATACTCCGCCCACGCCCCTATGTAATAGAATAAAACCTCTCGAAAAAGGTCGTATTGATGACTCAAGGCCTACGCAAAATGTCATCAAAAAAGGACTTGCGAATTTGCCTCTCAAAAAACAGTATTTACCTACTATCAAATAGCCGGTGAAGCGTAAGTCGGAACGCAAAATATTGGCCATTACTAGTGGAAAATGGTTTCCATATCATTGGTTAACAATAAATAGGAAAGCGTGGAATAAAGCTCGCCTACAATAGGCAACGTAGTAAATAACATTAAGCCATCACTCCGTGCGGATTTAATCGATTTAAGTATTTAAATAAATAAATAAATAAATAAATAAATGTTCCAACAAACACACCAATTACCTAGCCTCATACTAAGCGTGAGCTTGTGCTATGGTGACTAGGATAACGGATAGACATACTTAAATACTTTTATAAACATCCATGACTTAGGTACATTTGCCCCTTGCGGGATTCGAACCCGCGACCGCCTGGTTTAGAAGTCCGTGGTGCGAACCACTACACCAAGACGGTCGTCAAAAAAAATTTTAAAGGATTGACAGTTGAGATTTCACATTAAGTATTTGACATTGTAGACTTCAGTTGTTATAAGTACTAACTTGATTTCAAGACCAAGATTTTACTAAGGGTCGAGTTCACCAACATAAGGTTTACCGGCTGTTTATATCGCATGTTGTTGCTGTTTATACCGTATAACCGCATTTTTAGTCATCGATCGATGAATAATCATGGAAGCAATAAGCCACTTCACATTGTCCAACCCTAATATTTTACTCAATCTAAATCTTTTTCATGGGACTAAAATACTATGCAACACTTTTTACTAAATTCTCCGAACAAAAATAAACTTTTCGTTAGAGATAGATCTTGTAGAAAAGTTGGGCTGGAGAATCTCATGTTTTAGGCTAAACTGAGTTCGTGATAATAAACAATGTTTTTTCGTTTAACAAACTTAGTTTATCAGGATAATGCTAAAACAGTTTTCAGTTAAACTAAATTAATCACAGTACATCAGTGCTTACACGCACAAAAGTGAGGGTCTTGTGGTATAAAATTTAACCCTAAAACGTTTTATATTCAAATTTATTTTCCTTCCCGCAATAAATCACTCCGCACCCCATTTTTTTTTTATCCTTCGAAAATGCCGTAATACTCTTTTTCATGCTTATCTCACGCAAGCAACTTTATATTAATTATAATTCAAAAGGCTTAATCGAAACCCAAACTGAGCACAAATAGCTTACGCAAAATTCAAGCGCGTTATGTACACAAAAGCTCCTTTATGTAACTGACAAGCAATTGCCCCTGACTTCGTCCGCGCAAATCTGAAATATGTTCTTCTTCATTTCTAACTTAAAACTAAAAATTTTATCGGTTTAGCTTTAGACGAAGTTTCATACAAACTTACCCCTCAGTTGTACCCCCTTAAGGGGTTAAGTTCCAAAAATCCTTTCTTAGTGCTGACCTCTTCTTAGTCACTCACACTGTAAAAATTTAAAGTTTCTAATCCTAGTCTTTTGGGGTGTGTTGATATGTCAGTCAGTCAGTCATTAAGACAATTTTAATTTTTAATATACATATTTAGATTTCATGTGAAAAATAATATTAAAAGCAATCGAAATAAGCAAGGACAACTTTAAATAATCGTATTTTACATAGGACTGTAACTTCTAACAATGATGCATTATATTGTAATGATGGATGAAATTGTCCCAAACATTCGTATAAAGACAACCAGAGTTACCAAGTCTTTGCACTGAGCAGAGATTATACAGGATCATCAATCAAATGCCCGGTATTCCTAATAATATTCTGAAAGTCACTGTAAGTTGAACGTCCTGAGAACCACAAAATGACATCAGCTCAATGGACAATGTGAGATTATCAGCCTAAAGCGATCTTCGATTTTATTTTGTCACGCGTAGGCTCAACAGCAAAATGCTTGGGGCGATTCTTATTTTTGAAAAGACACACAATTTATTTTGGCTGAATACCATTTGACGAAAATTATATGTATTGAATAAAGGTATTAAACCGCTTTTGAAATGAATCATTTTGTCCAAAATTCAAAGCTTTAATGTTGAATGGGGTTTCGATTGCTATTTCACACGTAATTCGAGAGCACGACGTTCTTTTAGCGTAAGTTTTTATTAAATAAACCGTCAATATTTTGGTCGGTAAATATTGATTTAATAAACATTTGGCCACTTTAATTTTAATCATTCTGTCTGTTATTGTTCTAAAAACAAAAGAGAAAGAAGTGGGTTGGTCGCCGTGGCAACCGGTGTCTTCTCGGGGACATCGTTAACGTGGTCTAAACGCATTGTTTAGTTTGCGTAACAAATGGCTATGTTTAGTGCGAAACGAATAGAAAGAGATCACGACAAAAGTGGCCCGTTAATAGATGAATGAAACTTATGCCGCGACGTCTGGTGAGGTGAGTCAGGAGACAGCGCGAGTTGTAGTTACTGGTCACATAGACATCCATTCATGGATACAGCGTTGATTATTACTAACAGTATTCTCACTTCACTGCTAAGATCCCTAGAATTCAGTTCATTAAGAAGTTATGTAGAGTATCGATCAACATAAAATGGACCAAAATTTTAATACGAGTAATGTAATCTAGCAGCTATAACAATTGTGTAATTAATGACACTTTATTAGTTAACATTATTTTAAGTGACTTAATATCCCTTGCTTAAGTGTTTGTCTTTTCTATCCAGTCAAAATGATTTATTACACAATCATGGCCAAGCTTTATTAACTAAGCGTCTCCAATATAAATTCATAGTTTAATATCTTTGCGCAATCTTTACAATATTGCAAATTTATTCTCGCGTATACAAATATTTTTCAGCCGAAACACAATATTGAAAACGTTCTTCGAATTAATTAAAAATGTTTTCTTTAAGAGATAATTATCAAGCATGCGAACCACGCCCGAAATCGGCCGATAAACTCACAGGACACATAAATTCGAGTGTGACAGCTGTAACAAGGAAGCTTTTTCTTATTATTTTTAGCCAGAACCGCACTCTGAACAGGTTTTGGCTCGAATAGAATCAAAACGAGCCCACATTTTTTATTAAATAAAATTTATACTCTCACTCCAAAATGCGAAACCATATACTTACTAACTTTATTGCTAGTATTTAGTACTTAGATCATGTACCAAATATAAATGTTATATACCTAACCTAAATTACGGTTAACTGTGCGTGAACAAAGGTGGTTTATAAAGGTTTCGGATCTAAATCGTTTACTGAATTTATAATAAGTAGTTAAGCCCTTTTAGGTAGTTAGGCCTTTTGTAAATAAAATACAATATAAGTAAGGTAATCGTGTAACAACGAAACTCTATCAGAATCGTTGACACACTTGAGAATCCATTTGTCTGTAAAACTGTTCCGACCGATAGCATACACTTAACCATTTTCTATGACGTAAGTACAGTGAAATGAACATTGAAAAGCATCGACCTGACCACTATTGAAATGCTCGTGTGACCAATTTTATACGTACTTGAATCACCGAACTCACTAATTTTATGTAACATTTTACGCGGAAAAGTATTATATTTAAATAATTTTCAATATGATTAACAAACATTTTATTTTGATAGTATCTTTTCCTTTGTACAAGCACAAGAGTATTTGTTAAAGGAATAACGGCGTCGAACGTTACAATAAATATTCGAAGGATCATTGAACCCTTTGAAACCGTAAATCTTCAGAAACACGAATGGTCCTGTTAACGAGATAGTTTTGATTTTTCAGACCATTGTCCCGTCAATCAAAATTTGGCTATGGGCGTACAAGACATATTTGACAACCCTAATCATAACGGTTTGTTTTTTTTTTGTTTGCGATGTTTCATTTAAAGACAATGTTGAACATTGACTTATAAGTTTTAATTTTTATAGACAAATGAGAGGTCAAGATAGTTGTATGTCTGCTCTACTAAAGACCGTTGAGACTCATTCACAGATCATACATATAAGCATACATAATAATTATAACTATACAACGCTTTCGACATTATATTTTCAACACAAAAGAAACAACTTAAAGCGATTCTTTTATGAATCCTACTCTTTTTCCATAAACTCCATAGACCATAAGCAGGCACTACGACCTTTGTCAAATATGTAAAGCCTTTGTTTATACATTTTATTCACTCACTATAGAATGTCATTATGATGATGAGTCATTTCCATTTTTAAACAAAGTCGATACAATCAACCGGTTGTAGAAACGAGATGAGGCTATGAGAGCTACAGAGACATTGTGCAATGTCGGACCTACCTAGGAGAATAGTTTAAAGGTTGAGGATGCGAGCTAGCTCACCTTTGACAGACGAGTAGCTCGCGTCATGACGTCAGCTCAAACACGGCCTTTCAGGTACCAAAAACCTAGGAACTGAAGCTTAATTGAACATCTCATTAACATTTTCAACAAGTACACACTTAACTCTTACATCTAAACCTCTTTGGGAAACAAACACGCTTGATTTACTTTGCTCTGAAATTCTAGCTAACTACACCCTTAAATTGGAAACCAACAAGCTGACATGTTTTTAGTAACTAATGATTAATTCAATGTTTCCTAACTAATTACGACGATTCTGATTTGATACGTGATAAAGTACAGTTTTTCATGATCATTAATATTAAACTATAGTCTAAAATAATATTGGCTCTTTTGAACGAGTTAAGGTCTAAAATAATGCCAAATTGACTTTAGACCTAATTTCACTGTAGAATCGATATAATTATGTGATTAAAAAGTATATCAGGGATAATGAGGGTAGTTAGGCAATCCGATCCCATTCTCACGCGATGTCCGAAGTAGTTCGAGAGACGACCGATGCTCGATTATGTGCCCCATTCACCGATTGAGCCATACATTTACTTACAACAATGTTGGTTATACACAATAAGTACTATTACATTGCGAATATCCCCGTATAATATACGGAAAGTCCTTAAAAATCGCTTGAAAGGACAGATCACTTATGAACACAGTTTAGAAGAAGTATTTTCTATAATCGAATTGAACAGACCGTTTAAACCTAGCCATAATGCCTAGTTTAAGCTAGGTCGTATTAACAAACAATAATATTACTCACATTTCAACTGTACTGGTTTTATGCATAAATGATTATATAATAAAGGTACACGAGTCAGACCTTGAAATTCTTTCACGAGCTCAACAACAACGACTCTTTCTCGACATAAAAATAAGGCTCAATATCAAATGTCGCCAATTAGATATCTCACCCTTTGATATTTATTATTGAATTGTAGGAAAACTTCTATAGAAATTAACTAGTTTTTACTTCTTTGATAAGTGATGTAATTGGATATAAGGCAATTAAACTATTAACATGTAGATATGTTAATAGTTAACTATACCATAAATGTCGCGATGACTGGACGTATCCGGTAATTCTGGTTTTCTACCTTTTAGTAATTCAAAGTCCACCGCTTCCCTTTATTGGGAAAATAATAGTCACCTGATATAATTAATATTGGCAACATACCTTAATTAGATCATTGATATAATGCCAATTATGGCTGATAAAATTTAAACGAGTTTAAGTGAAGATTTAAACACTGTCCTACAAAGTATGATGAAACATGCCGTGACAAGGGTGATTGTCTTCCGCTGTTCACATAGCTCTATTAATCTATAAAATAATGGCACTTGGTTATTTTTATAATACTTATTCCGTTTACATTCATTGCCCACGTTCGAACATTCTTGACAAAATAATAATATTTAATTACTTACTTTAGTTTATATGTATAAATTTTTCAATAATTGGCTCAACCTAGTACGTTTCCAAAGAAATATTTGACATGCCAAAAACATGTGCTACTAGTTATGTTCCTAAGTGCCTACCTAAGCGTATCGATTCAAAAGAATGGCAAACTTTTATCACTAAGCTCAGGCTCAGTTGCATCACTTCACTTTAACCATTACCAAACTAGTATTTTTTCGTATATAATTGGCGTTTGTTATAGTAAGATGGTGCGACCAAGCCTAAATTACAAATGTAGAAGCATTTGAGAAATTCTAAGAGCCATATATATTGCTACGCATTGGGCCTCAATCTAAATACTTAGGCAATCACGACCATTTCACATCACGAGACCACTCAGATCGTCTGCAAACATTGATATCTAGTTGTGAAATATTAATTGTTCTCCAAATTAACACGCAGGTCCTAATGACTCCCCAATGACAATAACTGATTAATACGCAAACAAATACTTAATACAATGTCATCGGGATTAGGCAATAGTAAAGTCCATATTTACCTACTTGATTGCTAATATTCGAATGTCCAACTGCATCTTGAAGAATGCTGTTTTCATTTGTTTAATGTTCGAAACCTGATATTTACTCTCATGCAAAATACAGCATCAAACAATATTTGAAAATAGTAAATGCAATTTTGCAACATATTACACATTCGATCGTAATGAGCACTTATCGTGAATACGAGTAATATCGCGATTTGACGATTTATCTAAAGAACAAATATGACCTTTTCGCCTTTTGGCGATGTCTCAACTACCTAATGCAAAAGGGTAAACTTTTCACTGTTTATGCCATACCTCATGAAAAGGGTGATGACAAGTTAAACGTTGAATTATAATAACGTTAATGATGATGACACACGCGAGACACGGACCACAAAACGGCCGATTGATCTAAGAAGTGGTCAATAACAAAGGTTAGAGAAACACTTTCGCTGATAAAGCACGGGTGCCGGATGCAGGCGACCTTCACCTGTGTGCGCTACGACTTAGCGCCTAGATTACGGTCCACGGTGTGACATAAGCCACTCTGGCGTCATCGACCGCACCTTGACATGAAATAGAGGTAATACTTTTTAACTCTAAAAAATATTTATTTGTTTGCCTTTTTTTCAATAAAATAATCTTTAGATTCTTGATCCCTTATTACCAACAAAATCAATTTAAAAAAAACAGCTGTAGCAAATGTTGACCGGTCTAACTGCACAACAATTTTATTCAGGAGTTACCTACAAGGTTTTGTTAATGTCAACTTATCAAACATGATAATATTTACGTGAGTTTTACTCGAACGTCATTTCCCAAAATAGTTACTGGACCAGTATCTAAGTAATAGAGAATCTTAATTGCCCACTCACCTGACAAATCTGTTTATGACAAAGATTAAACGGTTTATTTAACCCCCAGACTCTGTTATTTTAGGCATTCATTTTAATTGTGGAATAGATTAATGGAGTTTTAAAGTACATAATTCAATTCTATAAAAAATAAGTGAGTGAATACTAAAGGAGCGGACAAAATCAAAACCAACGGGTTCAACCTAATTGCGAGTCGCGAATCAGTTGTAATGTGAAAAAAATACGATCGATTTTTATAGTAAATTTTAATAGACTATGTATATCGATTCCGCGTGCGTGAGCAAATCTGTTCACTGTAAAAACGGCCTAACACATTTAATATAACTATACCTAAAGCAATGTGTGGAATATATCGACATCTAAAAACACATACGTACAAATAAAGCGCTACTTTCTGATAAAGCTTTGCAGTTCCTATTTGATTACCTACATGGATATCAACAGAAGTGTCTATGATGGTGTCATGAAAACATACTTTGTTTGTTATTGGACGTTTGATCTTTTCAGCAAAGTAAAAATGAAGGGTTCGATGACATAAAAGTCTTTTCTAATCTTGATTAAGAAATATCAGATATTCAGATGCGATTAACAAAATATCGTTATTCGATCATTTCATCACTTCGCAGTTGTTTTATCCCCAACACGGACGACCTCATCTTACAACACAATAAAGTATCTTTGCAATGACAACCCACCGGACGAAAACTCGACATAAATTTTATTCTGAAAAAGATTATAACACACTGTGTATGTGGACGTTTCAACATTAAAAAAAATATTCTACGTCTGTATTTCGACTCTTGTCTTCCCACTGTGCACGACGTTAAATAAATATTGTTTGACTGCATTGCGATTTATAAATAGTCACTTCACTTGTAGTTGTTTGAATTAAATGAAAATATTGGATTTCATTCTATCCTTGAACACTATTTCGGTGAGTTATTCATTACAATAATAATCAAATATTTATTAATATAAATTAATTTAATAAACTTATGCAGCAAAGTTGTTCACTACCGCATTAAAAAATGACATCATGCATGGGATTGATTGGTTTGAAATAGGAATAAAATTATATTACTAACTACACGGTTGTCAGTATCGTATTATGTATTTATGAATAGTTTTAGCCTATTAAATTATGTACTTAACTGCAAATACACACAAGGGCAGTGGGTAATGTCGGCTTGGATATAAAAGATGCAGCCACTGAGCTTCAACGATGAGACGGACAATTCATTACAATGACGTCATATTACAAGCAATAACCACACATAGGTGTATTAAATGCCGGGTTTATGTGACAAAGTCTCGACTGTGTCCGGGAAATTATGAGTGAACCACGATGCAGGCAAAGCTCATATCACGACACGAAAATCTCTTATCACGCACGTTCTAACAGTTTTGAGTGAGTAACGGAGATGCAAAAGCTATGCGATTTTTTTCTTGACCGTGGCTTGACGGCCACGTTTACAAAACGTCACGTAAATTTTCTTGAATTTAAACGATATACGAACTTATTAAAAAAATCGAGTGAAAAAGCTAATTAAATTCATGGGCACAGATAGCTCCATCGTGGTAATATCATTGGAATAGGAATATCGAAAAAACTACTATGGAAGAGAAAAACATACTACCTACGCCGCCCCAAGATGAACTGAGATAAGTGATGAAGTAGTTATATCAAAAGCGTTTGCTTTAAATGGGTTATTATCATCAAACCTATGTTTTCATGTAAGGCGGTTGTCACTGAAAATTACAATAAAGCCTACTTAGGCATTTTGTAGAAAGTTCAAAAAAATCAAATTTATTTGACGGCTTTGTCCACTTTCAAAACCAAATGTAGGTTACTAGCGCCTGTTTAAAATAAATAAAAGTGATTCGACCATAGATCAGGAGCGGCCGCAGTTTGACCGGAATCCTAAGAAAGGCTGACTAATCCCCGCATTATTCCGCACCACGCGCACTTTGTATGCCAGTGCTTTTGTTTCGCGAATTTTCGCCGTACACAAACCTGGTTTGACTGCTTTTGGGCACTTACACCGTGTCCCAGATCAAAAAACAATTTACTTTGATGTTTGTCTCGTACGTGAGTTTGTAACACAAGGCGGGAGGTTACGGTCACGGCCTGAGGTATTAACCGCCGGCACTCGGGCTGCATTACAAGTCCTACTAATTTGGTCAGCAACAAGTGCACACTATTTCGGAAGACCTTCTGACCGTGATCTCTATCTTATGGTTCGTCAATTTAATACGAGTAACGGTCAAGGCAAAAAGTCATTATTATTCATTTTAGACATATATCATACCTACATAAGTATAGGTTTATCTTTCGGGTGTTTTAAAACTTTTTGTACATACGAGTAAATCACGTAGAACTTCCACCTGATTAAAATAATAACAATATGCTATAAAGGTACAGTAAGTACCTGACTACTATTTCCCTGCAAATAATTTTCATAAACTCCACGAGTTCCATCATTAAAATTAATTGCCAATTAGGTATCATCATCATAGGGTGTTGAAACCAAATGAGGCAGTCAATCAATTCAACAAGAAACATTTTAAGTATGTTTGTTGTAGCTAGAACGACAGACAGATTAACCAACATGTAAGTGCCTAATTAAGTAACCGTCTTAAATTCGGACTAAGTAAGGGTACTTAGTACCTACTATGCCTAAAGTTGCTAAATTAAGGTACAATACCACAGATTATATAATATGATATAATATAAACTACTACCACGTTTCCACTTTGTACTAACAATTTACTTCGAATAAGGTAGGTATCTTCAGGCTGACAAGTGCTTTACATTGTTTTTTTTTAAATGAAGTTTGGCTCTACGAGATCTGGATTACTCTTTGATAGTGCGAGTCATATGTATGAGTCTTAGCAACATTTTACAAAATAATTTTGGTGGTTTTTTTTATTTCGATGTGATCCCGTACCAAACGTGGTATATGAGCACACCAAAACCCCTTTTTATAGCAGTGTTACTTCTATAATACTTCATACATAGGTATTAAAAGGTGGAAAGATTTTTATTTTGTTTGCTTGTATCGAATAAACTCCAAAACTACCGGACCGCATTTAATTTTTTTTTTCATTTGAATGCTACATTACTTCTGAGTAAGATGGGCTATATTTTAATTATTAAAGTGCACCCGTGCGATAGTGCGAATAGATAACCGAACAAGGAGTTATATATTGAAGTAGCTAACGCTAATTACTAACGAACGAGCTTATATCCCACAAAACAATCCGAAACTGAAGGCCAATATCATCTCGTACAATTAATAATATGGTAATAATTCGTGGCAATTCATATTCCGGCTTATAAAGCCACTCATAAGTGGCTCCTTGACAGTTTTGCAACGCTTTGCCAACTCGCCCGCTGTTAAGCAGCCGGCAAACATAAATGAATTACGATATTTTGACGCCTCGGTGACGCAAACTTCAAATAAGATACTAAAAATATCAACACATCTACACTTATACTTTGACTTGAAAAATAGGAGCTGATTTCGCCCCCCTTACCGAGTAGGAAGGGTTATAATTGAGCCAATTTTCTATTAATTCTCGACAGATTTAATAACATCACGCAAAAAAACATTGATTTTAGTGAGGATATTTAACAGTACATATTGAAATTAAAAAAAACAAAGTTTAAAAAAATCTGACATTTGCGCGGGCGAACGGATATTTAATTAAAATAGGTAATAATAAGTATCCTCTTTTAGTTGAGTTATGTTTAACAGTTAATACATCCATCTGTATTGGGTAGAAGGATTATTGTTTGTAGTTAATTACTTCCAATAAAAGTGTTAGGTATTATATTAGATATTGGTGCCATCTTCATCGATTGAAGGCCAAGATTGAAGGTTTTTGCATTTGTTCGCTATAATCATGGACGATTTCATCCATGCTATAATGCATAAATATATAATTTACACACTATACCACAATAATATTACCTAATATATCTGCATTGTTTACATAGTGAAGTTCCTATTGTTGCCTATCGAATATGGGGATGCACTAAGTTGCCGACTTAGTGTCTGTAAGAAATAGCCAAACCGCCTAATGGTATTATGTTCTTAGTTCAAGCATATTATGTTAGTCACGTAGGAACATAATGTGATTTCTTCAAACAAATCACTGTCCTTCGCTCTCTCGACAAATCAAACCCACGGCGACCCCCACGAAACCCGATTAAGCCTCTGTTTACACCGAAAAGGCGAACAGCATACGGCAGGAACTCACCTTTGTACCGCATTTGCAGACTATACAACGACCACAGTGTTAGCACTGACGTCTTCGCATGTTCGCTATCCGCATTCTGAAAGAAATTTACTCTTTTGCTTAAACTGTAAGAGTAAGAAAATAGTTTTTGAAACATTAGTATTAGTAGAAAAAAAATACCATTTCAAATTAAAAGAAAAAATTAAATAACAAAATTAAAGTTTATATTGTAATGTAATTTAAGTTTTCTTTCTTCTAATTTTACTTCGCATGTTATGTTTACCTATAAGTAACTGTGCATTTAATTTACAGCCAATTTAATGCTTTAAAAAGAAGATTTAATGTAACAGTTGTTGGTAACCTGAATAAATAAATAAATAATAAATAAACAAACTTAATTTTGGGGATTTAAATACAACTTATTAGGTGTAACTGTACATCCAATAGATTCAATACCAAAACAAACAAACACTTAAATTATTTGAGATACTTTTCGCTAATACGCATTAGCGTAAGCCAGCCTATTAAGGCAAGTTTATTATAAAAACCATTATAGGTACACCCCGATTTGTAGGTCCGTCCGTAGTCGTAGGTTTTGAAAAAAGTTGCGTTGAAATAACACCGCAAAGGTGTGCCTAGATGCTAGGCGAGACCGAGACAATGTGTTTAGTAATCGATTGTGTAAGGACCTGGCCCGATACAGCCATTAGGAAACATTCCTAGGCCACTGCTGATTTATTCTGTCAACAGTACTACTCGTACTAATATTTACAAAACTCTTAGAAATAAAACTTTTATAACCACCTCCAGAACTATAATACAGTACAGCATTAGAAACATCAACGCATTCCTACTGTAAAACTCCTCGTCAGTAGCCTAGCTTAGCTATTCTGTAATAGATAAAGCTTATAAACAATAAATCGCAAGATCCACGTACTCATTACAATAATAATAATGTCCTCCTAGCCGAATTTCGACTACAGCGGCCTATCTCAACAGAGATTAGCCAACTGCGCGGGACATATTATAGTGCACAAGTGTGAGCGCAATACACAGGTGCACTCTCTGTTCCTTCACTCTCATAACTCGCTTAATTTACTCAATTACTCAGACACAGAAATTTGGTGGTGTTAACACCCCCGTGCCTCGGAAAGCACGTTAAGCCGTTGGTCCTGCGCCTGATCTCTCTACGGTCATGTCGGACTGCCGTCTCACCGAATTCATTAAAATATGGTACTAGGTAATCATAAAACATCATAGTCGTAATGTCTAGTGTCTTTATTTAAAAGTATTACTCGTTTGCTTTTTTTAACCTACTTTAAAAATAGGAGGTGGTTCTATGTTTGACTAATTGCATGTTATTTTTATAAATGTTCTCCGATTTCTGCGACAAATTGTGGACCGATTTTAAAAAACTTCATTTTAATTGAAAGTACGTACTCCTAAACTTGAGAAATCATCGGAACTACTTAAATATGCACTTTAGCTACAGCATCGTTAGGTACCTACTCAAACCTTTACATCTTCTGAAAGTCATAGTTTTATGGTCCTTCCATTGACTTTCATACGTTTTCGTTTTTAAAAGCTGTTGTTTTTATATTTATATCACTGTAATAAAATCCGTAGGTATTCTCATACCATCCTGAACTCTCTAACTACAGGCTCTTAAATAAATAACAAGAAGAAGATATAAAGAATGACACTATCTCTGCAGCACTTAGCAGATTGTCGCACGTTTGAAAAATTACATCATCTACTAAATATGCAGGTGAATGCCACAGAAGGTGCTCGTCAGAAACGTAGTTTCAATTGCATATTTTTCGGAATGTTGTTCTATCATATCGTTATACAGTGTGAGTCTTTAAAAAGTGCACATATGAAAATGGGTGAAACTAGACCCATTTATATCGAAGAAAAAATATACAAAAAAAGTCTGAGTTTTCTTTTTTAATTTTTATAGATTTTTTAAAGTTTAATTACCTTCCGTTGACTTATTGCAAAGAAAACGTTATAACTTTTTATCTAGGAGGTATATCCTGATGAAATGAAAACAATAATAATGGTAAATAACAGATAATACTAAAAAAGTACATAAAATTCCTAGAAAACATCAACAAGTAATAATAAAATGTTACTTTTGAGAAAAATCTGTATTTTAATTGGTGTTTTTTTTTAATTATTTGATAAATTCCTCCAAATAATGCCCATATTACAGGTGGTTCTTATTACTTTGTGTTATTTTTCATAGTATCACCTTTGTAAAACCAAAAATTCCATGTCTCTATCCCTATCACAACTTTAGCAATAAGCATTTGAACTAAGTATCTCTGGCCGCGCCATTCAACGCTTCGTTGCTAAGGGTGGCTCTAGATTTGTTTTTTTTCGTTTTCTGAGTATTTTATGTATTTTATTAGCATCACCTGTTATTTACCATCATTACTGTTTTTGTTTTATCAGGATATACCACTTAGATCAAAAGTTATAATGTTTTCTTTACAATAAGTCAACGGAAGGTAATTTAAATAAAAAAATGAACAAAAAATTTTTATTTATTTTTTTTGACATTTTTTATGTCGATAAAAGTGGGTCTAGTTTTACTCATTTTCATATGTGCACTTTTTAAAGACTCACACTGTATTAAAATGTTGTATACTTATGTTAGTTAGATAGCGTAAAATCAACAATAGCAATATTATACCAAACCAGTAAATCAGTTACTAAAATAGAACTATAGGGATGACACTAAGGTCCCGGGTTCAATCCCCGGTCGGGTCAATATAGAAATTCCTATTGTCTATATTGTCTCGGGCCTGAGTGTTGTGATTCCACTATTGTTTCTGATTTCCATGACATAAGTGCTTAAACTACTTACTTTGTGATCAGAGCCATGTATGTAATGTTGTCCAATATTTATTTATCCAATTTTAATTAATAACTTGCAGCTTGACTTTCCTCTAACCATGACGATCTCTACTATTCCGTTTTATTCGTGATTCGAAATAATCATGCAATTTTTAAAAAAAGTTCATTTTTCTACGAAAAGGCAAAGAATCACAGATATACAGCCAAATAATTTGTGTACCGTACCTATCTCTTTTTTGTCTTCTGCTAGTTGGCCAGTACGGTTTTCAAAAAACTATACTCTCTGTAGTGGGAGCTGGTGCTGGCCATTGGTGCTGGCCTACAAAAAGTACGATTGAACGGTTTTTGTCCGTTGACAGAGATTTGCGCGCGAAGCGTTAAAAACAATATTACAGTTATTTTAATGTTCATTTAGCATTTTATTGAGATAATAGGGTAAAATTATTGTATTAGGTGTACTGTTGTAACATAACCTCACAGCACAGAAGACATAATTTCTTACGAGCATGCGGTTTAAACATTTGTTTTTTTTTTGTTTCAGGCATCGCTAGCACTGATACAAGCTAGCGGCACGCCAGGCAACGAGACAAAGACTGACGTATCAGACATCCAGGAAGCCCGCCGAGGCCGCCAGTACGGTCCCTACGGGCCCTACGGCTCCACGGAAAATGAGGTGGTCGTCGACATTCAAGACGATGAGAAGAATCAGTATTATGAAACAAACTATGACACAAGTACGTGCTGTAAAAGATTTACTTTAGTATTTCCCCTTTTGACAACATTTGATGACTAACTCAATTATGCGTATACATTGTCGCTAAAGCTTCAGTAAAAAATATATATTATCGTTGTTAACCAGTAATGGATAGACATAAACTGTCACATGAAAAATCGATTGACCGTAATTACCGAAATTTACCAGATACATACGCAGGAGGTATTGTGTAGGTAGGAACCTTCCCACATGTGTACGTAATACGCAGGTTCAACTCTATTCCTTCACTCCCATGATTTTAAATGATACGGTAATAAACATGAAAAAATATCGCACATAGTTATCCACATAATATACTTATGTTATAAATATAGATAAGTATGTACATAGTAAGGTAACTATAGCTAGATTAACATTTCGATAATTACGGAAAACCTCACTTACGAACTAATTAATTGCCTTAACCAGTTTTTAATGGTGAATTGGTGATGGCAAGATTGTCATTTAATTTAAAAACGAATGGGTAAATTGACCACTCGTAAGTAGTTCTCACTTGGTTACTAATTCATTTGTTAAATGTTAAACGCCTGCTTGCTATAATGGGCATATAAACATTTAGAGGTTAGAGGTTGTTAATCTGTTTTGTAATCTTTGTAAATATATCTTACTTAAATTAACCGATCAAACATAGCTGCTATGTAACGAATAATCCACAGCAAACTGTTGAAAACTCAATTGAGAATGCTTATTATTTATTACGGTATAGGTAATATTCTGTAAGCCCAACTATCCATGTAAGCCTTGGTAGCTCCATCAGTAAATATAAGTACCTATACGGAACACATTGATACCTACTACAGCAGGAAACATAAAAAAACAAAAGATAGCCTACCTAATAAATTCAACTCGAGCATTTTAGGAATAAAATGAAAAAAAGACACCTAGGTTGAGCTGCCCACTCAATATATGCGTTCACTGTTTGCCCTCTCCTAAGCGCAAGGTACGAAGCATAAAAAAGTTTCCTCTTTTTTTACTCAGTGTCAAACTCTTAGCTTTTCGTCTCATTCCCTCATCGCCTTCCTCAATTGAAAAAGTTTTCTCTGAATAATGTAATACCATTAAAAGTTGATTAAAACAGATTTTTCTCGAAAGTGTTTAGATATTTGTAAGCAGAAAGTATTACTTAAATCATGCACTCACTAAGGTTTAACTTATCTATTTATTAGAATAGCTTGAGATCTTGCTTGAGATTAAAAAACAGTTTTTCATTAGCACGGAATAGAATTAAGTAACGAAACTATTTTCACTTACTTGCTAACACCAAAACTGTAAAGTTTTGGTGTGCTAAAGTGCTAAATTCTGAAAGAAAGGCAATCGCAACCAAAAGTAAAAGTACCTACCTAGTTTTTAAAAATCTTTACCAGTCAACTCGTAGCCCGTAGACTATACAGCTATATTACTCTTCTGAAGACAGTGTACAGTGGTAGGTACAGTGGCCCGACCAGCTGGCACGTCAGACTATACACTTACATCGAAAAATCACCCATATCACAACTGCATAAGATACCACAGTGTTTACCTTGACGTGCTTAATGTGAACTTTTGTTTCCAGGTTCATACGGCTTCGGTTACGACGTCGGTCCGAACGGGCAGTTCCACCACGAGAACCGCGGTCCGGACGGCGTGACGTACGGTTGCTATGGTTATGTGGACCCAGACGGGTACCTCCGCGCTACCCACTACGTCGCCGACAGCCACGGCTACAGGGTCGTGGAGCCAGAGAAACCAATCGAAGTCTGGCCCGATGAGAAGCACGAATATGATGAACAGTAAGTTTATTGTAATCTACACTAATATTATAAAGATGAGACCTGTATTTTAGTTGTTTATAGCAAATAAACTTAAAAACTACTCGACCGGTTCCAAAAAATTACAATTACATTATTTCTGAATCGCATGGTCCATGTTTTATTATTTGAATTGCACCCGTGCGAATCTAGGGCGGCTCGCTAGTCTGTTAGCAGAGCAGCAAATATGCACTGAAATATATTAGCTCTCTACCAATGTTCATGGCATAGAACAACCTGCTGACAGACAGACAGGCGGGCGGATAGCAGCAGCTTATTTTTATGGTTATGGTGGCGTAAACTTGTACGGTACCTTAAAATCAGTTGAGAACTTGAGAATGAGACTCAAGAATTGTAGTCTGAATAAAATCAAATATAATTCTGGTGGTCTAAAGGACAATTTAGAACGTTCGGCCTAAACAATTAAATATTTTCCTATGATAAGTAATATAAAGTGTTTAATGTTTATTATTTACGAAGTAAACCAGGGCGGCAGTTCCAGAAGTGCGCCAGAATCGATTTAAAATACGTAAAAAAACTTGTTTCATAAAGAGTTATTGTAGGTATCAATAACTAATTTCTATTATTAAATGCATCTCACGCTTTTTATTCTCAGTAACCTTCATGGATTACAAGGGACAGAATAACAAGTTTCCGCCCTTTGAAATAATCGTAGAACCTGGGTTAGTAATAATAACCAAATAGTCGGGATTAAACTGTCCCGAATGAAGTGAATCACGTAATTGAATTTGTTACGAATTCGTTCACAACTAGGGTAAGGTTACCTATTACCTTACCGTAAGTCCCAACTTACGGATACATAATGCCTGAAAGTAACGAATCTGCCATTTGTACTTCTATTTGTGCATTAAATAATAACTAAATATGTAACGGCTCTTTATGATCTAAATCAGAACCATTGCATTCATATAACTTTCAGCTCAGCATAGCATTTCACGGTTCCCTGTCAGCTGTTTTTCGAAAAGGGCATAGCTGATACTTGACTGGGTCATGTTTTCACTGTGTTTTCAGATCACACCTAAACAGTAAAGAATAAAATAATTAGTACTTAGCTAATTTACCAAACACTTGTTTACCAGGTCTGCTAACGAAGTGACAGAGAAGGTACCGGGCCAGATCGTGCCATGGGAGAAGCTCTACTTCCCGAAGGGCTGTGGACGCACTCCTGGCGGAGTTCCGCCCAAGCCTCTACCGCCCAGGCCGCCTCGTCCGATCCGCCCGCCCACCGACAGCTCAGGGCAAACTAGCAACCCGCATCCGGGCGTTACTTACCCCGGACAAGGTATGTAAAATCCGTTTTTCTTTACGTGTCTAACATTGTAAACAATCTTTTTATTACTTTTAAAACTAATACTGTTGAAAAAATATATTTACTTATAGCTCTAAAAAGCTGCATATATTAAACTACCATATTAGGATGTATTTTTAGTGTCTATCTTTTTTTTAATGAATAATTTCGTTAAAAAGGAATGTCAAGATTGTTTACAATGTTGGACAAGCAATGAAAAACTGACTTTAGTGCCATTTTAAAGTACGTTTGCAATTTCAAACAAAGCTTAAACAGTATGCGTAATGTCCTTTTAAAAGAACTAGAACATAAAAGCAAGGCTCATTTGCTTTCAATTTTGTATTTTTTATCACGGATTAGAAAATATCAAATTTAAACAAGAACATAAATAAATCGGTGATTACAACCTAATTCAGTGTTTGGAACTTTTGACGTTCAATTTAGAGTTGGCATTAAATCCCAGTCACCAAGAAAACTTTTATAGGCAACCGAAATTGAGCAATTAACTAAACTCCTCACTTAATTTGTTTTGCCAATATTTCTTATGATAAACCTATAACAGAAGTTTTGAACAACAGTTAAATTTGTAAACGCCTCTTGTACTAAAAGCCGCAATTTGTTTTTTACTGCTGCTCAGGTTGTTTATTATTTATAAATAGCTAAATATTTTTTTCTATCAATAAAATTCCGGTTAAAATAAAAACAATTTCGATTTTTAGGAGGCTCCGGTGGTTCAGGAGGTCCTGGAGGACCATCAGGACCTGGCGGGCCCGGTGGACCCAATGGACCCAACGGACCAGGCGGACCAAATCGACCAGGTTTGAAAATTAATAAATTATCTATTTTATAGTAGGGTCGTTGACACTACTAGTAATCATATTGTTTGTATGTAACAACATGCAATTCTGTTCCAAAAATATTGGTTTCAAATTAATACAATGCACTCGTTTAGTTGGTTAATTCATGATTGTTTTGGTACCCAAAACAATCATGAATTAACCAACTAAACGAAACAAACAACGCAACGGGCACGTTATGATGTTACTAACAATTTGTAAACGATCGACATCCCTCGTGAACAATGTGTTTTACCGTGTCTTAATAATATACATTTCCATTTCCATTTTTAATTTTGTTATTGATTGTTTAATGATTATGGAAGTTCAAAAAAGGAGGTATTATATTTACGTATCAATGTACAATATTAAAAATAAAGTGAAAAAGTTTATTTCTTTCTTTATTTAAATTGCACCTTGAAATGTTCCAGGACAAGGTGGTTATTACCCAGGCACTCCCGGTACCCCGGGTACTCCAGGTTCTCCTGGATCTCCTGGTAGTCCTGGTGGACCTGGTGGCCCAGGCGGTCCCGGTGGACCAGGCAGCCCAGGACAAGGAACTTACTATCCAGGTAAACCTAACCTCTCTTATTCTTGCCTTTTTATTTCGAAATAAAAGTAAGCAAAAGTACCACACTAATTTTAAAATTACAATTTCTTCTTGAGAACGCAAGTAAGAGTAAGTTCTGCTCGGCACAAAGGTATTGCTGGTAGAGAATGCCACTAGGCAATAAGTCTGCTTTTTGTACAAAGTTTTAGTTGTGCAATACAGCTTAAATAAATAAATCACTAAAAGCTTTAAAAGAAATAACAAAAAAAATCATTACATTTGTAAGAAACTAGTGGTTATTAACCTGGTAAGTATTTTTAAGTTAAAAACATAAAATAAGTTAAAATATATTTTAGCTTCTGACAAAAAAACCTATCAACATTAAAATAAACTGATAATAGTGTGGTATCAACTATTGCAGGCCAGTGTATTTTTCTTTGTAAAATAATTTCTATTCTGTAGATTCAGTAAGCAACAACTTAGGAATGTTGCACACAATATAGAGATAATAGGGTGATTGAAATATCTAGACATTTATCTTTCTAATTTTCAAACTAGCTATATAAATAATAATAAATAAATAAATTGTTCCAACAAAAACACCAATTACCTAGCCTCATACTAAGCGTGAGCTTGTGCTATAGTGACTAGGATAACGGATAGACATACTTAAATACTTTTATAAACATCCATGACTTAGGTACAAATGCTCGTGCTCATCACACAAACATTTGCCCCTTGCGGGATTCGAACCCGCAACCGCCTGGTTTAGAAGTCCGTGGCGCGAACCACTACACCAAGACGGTCGTCAAATAATAATATACATATATACAATATATTATAGTTTTTAACATATTTTTTTAACACTCACAGTGTTCTTTCTTATTTATATAAGTTTGGTCCGGTTAGTCAAAGCTCGTGTGTTCAAACCCTACCCGTGTGCGAATTTGGTTGGTTCCTTATTTAAACCTACATACTTAGCTATATATTGTTTTACAAATTAGGCAATTTATGTTTCTCAAAGGACAAGGAGGCTACTACCCTGGCACACCCGGAACCCCAGGCAGCCCTGGCACACCCGGATCACCCGGTAGCCCAGGTGGACCCGGCGGCCCAGGTGGTCCCGGCTCTGGTGGTCATTATCCAGGTACTTCACTCACTCATTTTTATTATCAACTAGCTGTTGCCCGCGACTTCGTACGCGTGGACTAGATGATACAAAATATTTTATACTCCCGGCGCCATCTAGCTATCATGTTCTTATAGTCTACCATGTCGTAAGGAGAAGAGAAGAATGAAAAATCAAGGTCAATAGGCACTCTTTTTTAGATAGGTTACTATCACCTCGCCATTCTCCTCTGGTAAGATAATTTCGCATGGCAGTGACACCGACTCTAAAACTAAATTTTTTCGAATATTTTTCTTAGTAAAAGTGTGAAGGATTTTTTTTACTTATTAGTTTACTTTATTAAAGGCAGTTTTAATCGTTTGTAAAAAAATATAAGTAGGCAACTTTAGTTTTAGTGTTCAGAAAAAAGTAAGACTCAAACCTCCCCCTATCGCAATAGATGAATGCGGTTTAGCATTCATTTATTGTGTCCCTAGCCTACTCAAAGGTCGGTTTGTAAGTTTCTACTATCGTAAAGTTATTATTATTATTATTAGGAGCCTGTCTCCCAAAACGTAAAGTAAGTAGGACTATCCTTATACTCGTAGTTCAATTTCCGTTAGTTAGTGATAAGTAGTATAAAAATAGTGCTAATTTACTTTGATCTTTCATTAATAATACAGTAATTCAACAAAATTTTGACAAACTATCTGTGGTGAAAGTATTCACGAACTACTTAGCGTTAAGGTCAGCACCTTTAAATTTTGACTCCTGAATGTAAACGCTTAAATACCTAAATGAATGCTGTAGCATATATGGTACACATGCTTATAAAATCTGAAGGATTCTTTCGATTTCTCAAGGTTTCCGTCACCAGATCGTAACTTGGAGACAGTAGGATTACCTTGGGAGTTTGAAAATCAGTCTAAAGTAATTAAGCATATCAGATGCTTCAGACCTTCAATTTGTGTACGTCAATAGAAAATGCTTATCTCGCTGAACAATGTTCCCTAAGGCGATCTATTTATATCTCTTACAGTTGAGCTGAGCTGCTAGGGAGAACCCTAGCAGCTCAGTTAAGCTAAACTGCTTGGGTTCTATATGAGTAACTCCAGACCTTCAATTTGTGTACGTCAATAGAAAGTGCTCCTCACGCTTAACAATGCTCCCTAAGGCGCTATATTCATATCTCTTATAGTTAAGCTGAGCTGCTAGGGTTCCATATCAGTTGCATCAGACCTTCAATTTGTGTACGTCAATAGATATTGCTCATCACGCCAAATAACTTTTCTTAAGGCACTGCTTTCATATCTCTCTTAGTTTAAGTGTACTGCTAAGGTTCCACGTCAGGTACTCCGATCTTCAAAATAAGTTGTATCCTAGTATTTGCCCAGACTCAATAGCTACACAATAAAAAAAGTTTCATTCAAAACGTTCAGTAGTTCCGGAAATTAGCGTCTACAAACAGACAAACAGATAAACAGACAAACAGACAATAAAATTAAAAGTTGTAGATTCATATTCTGTAACTATTTTAACATCACCCTCAATTAGTTTTTGGTAAAAATACTCAATGTACAGACGCATCAGTTTTACAGTTTTACAGTTTTATTATATGTATAGATATTTCAACGATATTTTAAAATCATAAATAAATAATAGAAACATTGTTGATCCATTCGATGCGCACTATTTTTATTGTTGTTAATTTATAAACCGTTTCTTATCCACAGGTGGTCCCAGTGGCCCAGCCGGACCTTCTGGCCCAGGCGGCCCAGGTGGACCAGGTATGCCTAAAGATTAACGCTGTTAACTACTTCGGAAACGTTGCGGATTATTTGTATTTATCCATTCAGTTTCAGACTAAAACTAGCTGTTTCCCGTGACAGCGCCCGTGCAAGTGTTGGTGATTTCCCATATAAACTTCGCCACTTTTTCACCACTTTACTGGTTAAATCCTGAAATACGTCCTTATGAATTTCTAATCAAATAGCTTTTTTATTGATTGAGTGACAAAAAGGTCGGAGTTTCGTAAAAACTTATCCGCCGGGGCTTACCCAATGTTTCTTTTTCAGGACAAGGTGGCTATTACCCTGGCGCTCCCGGCACGCCCGGTAGTCCCGGCACCCCCGGCTCGCCCGGTGGACCCGGTGGACCCGGAGGCCCCGGTGGACCAGGCGGACCTGGGTCAGGATCAGGAGGTTACTACCCAGGTAATTATGATGTTATAAACCGCATTAAGAATTATCAGATGTTAAGTCAATACTATAATTAATCCGAAAGTAACCTGTATGTCAGTTACATTACTTTGAGACTATGAAAAGGATATTGCTATACTGATTATCTCGAAAAGTGATAAAAAAGAGAAAAAAAAATGTTTATATGGTAAATCCGATAAAAGCTTGGGCGAATTCCTAGGTTACCGTACGTACGAGTACCTATGCGATATTAACTAGTGCAATAATGACGTGTGAATGGTCTGAACAATGTATGTGCCGCTGTATTTTATTCGACGTATACTGCAAAAAACCTGCAGGGCTATGGCATGTGAATCCTGCCTTATTGATTGATCCATAATGAGATCATACCAGGATCATACACTT
This sequence comes from Pyrausta nigrata, assembly GCA_949316185.1. Taxonomy (NCBI): domain Eukaryota; kingdom Metazoa; phylum Arthropoda; class Insecta; order Lepidoptera; family Crambidae; genus Pyrausta; species Pyrausta nigrata. Next base: position 9,207,072 of record OX438941.1, on the reverse strand, counting down.
TTGACTATTGAAAAACATTACGCTCCTTCTGTCGCGGTTGGGTAAAAATGAAGTAAACTTTTCTCTATTTCGTGTTTGAGAGTACAGTGAAACAAATAAATAGAAAGAAATAAAGAAAATACATTTATTAATAAATTGACATCACATTAAACACGAAAATAAGTACATAAAAGGCACGAATACAAAACAAAGAACGTAGTACAATTACAATTCAGGTAACACCAGTCACTAGTCGGTTGCTGTTTGCTTGTCACTAGGCGCACAACTGTGCAGTTGTGCGCCTATGGTGTCCACATTAAAAGGGCCCCATCTTACGTATCACAGGTCAAGGCGGCTACTATCCAGGCACACCCGGCACCCCTGGATCCCCCGGTTCACCGGGCACTCCCGGCGGCCCTGGAGGCCCAGGTGGTCCTGGTGGTCCTAGCACAGGCGGCTCGGCTGGTTACCCAGGTAATAAGTGTTTACAAATTCATCATCATCACTATCCTAGTGTTATCCCGGTGGTGCATTCGCACGCGAGGACCCAGGGTCCGCTGACCATGATCCAGGATTTGGCAGATCAGGTAATTACAGCGAAGCGACAGCCATCTGACCTCCGTGACCCTGTTAAGAGGAACCTGACCAGTTTTGGATCATGGTTACACATGCAATTGCCTGAATGTGCAGGTTTCCTCACGATGTTTTCCCTCACCGTAAGAGTATCGGTTAGTGAAACAACTAATGTACATAAATCAGAAAAAGTCATTGGTACGTGGCGGCATGCGGGATCGAACCCGGCTTTTCCCATGGCTTGTAAGGCAACCCGCTATCCACTGCGCCACCGACGCTCGTCGATCGACGCCGACGTGTTTACAAATTAATTGAAAAAATATTAGAACAACATTTACCCGCTCGCGAAACGTTTTCGAACTACAAGCACTAACACTACAGTCACTTGGCTCCCATAATCTTTTTGGATGATCTTATACGTACACTTGGGATTGCGCTAACTCTGATTACACACACACATTTGAAACCAAATGAAGATTTTAAAGCGATTTACAGCTCACTGGAAATTAATTCCTCAAAACGCTTTTTACGGACTATTGTGATATTGTTTATTGATGTAATGTAACACTCACTTTTTGTTAAAAGGGCAAGGTGGTTACTACCCTGGTACACCAGGTACCCCTGGCACACCTGGAACACCCGGCAGTCCTGGCGGCCCTGGTGGCCCAGGCGGACCTGGTGTAGGCGGCGGTAGCTACCCAGGTAAGCCTGTTCTGCACAGTTTTCCATACATTGGTGTCTTAGAGTTCCTGTTACTTTTATCAGGCGAAGGAAAACTATCTCATTTCACTTAAATTTAAATTATTTAATTTATTTATAGTAAAGGTATTATGGTTAAATTTAATTTAGTAGATTAGCGGCATTTGCTTGCACAGATTAAAGTATATACAACAATTCAGACAGAAATGAATATAAATAGTAAATGTATTATTTATTTATACCTCATTTCAATTTCAATAAAATAAAATGAATAAATCATGTTTATAAATAGAAATGAATCGCTGAAAATTGTACTAAGTTTGAGAACGTCTTGATCTATTTAGCTGTTTTATTGTCTTCAAACATAATTGTATGCATAATAACACGTAATATTTTCTTCTTCTACATAAAATATGAGTTTTTAGGTGTTATTGAATTTTAATAAAAATATAATAACCACCGAAACTAAATTTGTCAAAAAATTTTTTTTGAACTCCAAATATCAGTAACTAGCATAGATATATTGTATTGGTTACATTTGGTAATAACGTGTTATTATCCCTCCCTATCCAGGACAACCTGGCAAGCCCGCCCGTCCCGGCACTCCAGGCTCACCCGGTACTCCAGGTTCACCCGGAACTCCAGGTTCACCAGGCACTCCAGGCTCCCCTGGCACTCCTGGAACACCAGGTCAAGGCGGTCCAGGTATGCTTATGTAATACTAGCGATCTAACGCAGCTTTTAACGATTGCAATTTAAAACATAAATATAGCCCATGTCACTCAGATATAATGTAGCACTGTAATCATTGATTTATACTGTAATGGTGAAATAATTCTAGAAGATTAAAAAGTTGTTTTTGATTACAATATCTAGTTATTTTCCAGCGGGGTAGCCCCGCCTAGCCATGGCATGTTCCATGGCTGTACCGTTACCATGAGTTTAAGGTGGTTTTACTCGCTAGCGACGACGTAAAAAAAGTGTATGGAAAATTTTAGCTCTCCAAGTAACCGATAGAGGCGCTGTGCATTTTTCCATACACTTGATTTACGTCGTCGCTAGCGAGTAAAACCGCCGTAAACTCATGGTAACGGTACTGATTCGAAAATATGTTACGTACAGTACAGAACAGTATAGGCAGCGTTAAATAGTTCGATAAGTCATACACTTCGTTCGTTTTTGTTACAGTTGGAATTAGGTTGTGTCACGTAATATTTCACGCAGTTGAATATGGCAGTCAATAAAAAGCGAGCATAGCCTGAAAACGTTTAAGTTATGGCGTGCAAATTTTTATTGTCAAGCAAAAAGATTATACAGTCCGCCTAGTTTACTAGAAGTTTACAGAAATTGACCATTTTATGTTTTTACAAAGTGAAATCCTGCCCTTTTAATTTTGTTCCTTAAAAATAAATGTATTTTCTCTTTACTTAAGCAGCGTATGATAACGGACAGTAATTTAGAAATAAAATTACTATTTACTAAATACAATTTTGTCGCAGGTGGTCCGGCTGGCCCACCAGGATCCGGTTATTACCCGGGACAGCCCGGCACGCCCGGCGCGCCCGGAACACCAGGCACTCCGGGCTCCCCGGGTGGACCAGGTAAGATTTAGTATGCTTTCATTTAATACACCCTTATGTCGTTGACAAACTACTAATACGCACAAAAAGTTGTTGTTATTTTATTTTATTACAAGATTCACAGCTCTATTACAGTATATGTGATTAAACTTTAAAACTAAACCTACAGCCAATAACGAATCTTCATTTTTTTTTTGTATACTCCGACAATCTACGTTCCTTTACGGCGGCTAGACAATGAAATTCGTTGCCGGCTAAAGTGTTTTCTATTCTGGATTCCTTTAAAAAAATAGTAAATAGCCTGTTTCTAACCGACAATACTTAACAGTCTAATTTATATGCAATTTAGGAGGACCAGGCGGCCCCGGAGGCCCAGGTGGGCCAGGCGGACCAGGCGGCCCACCAGGCAGTTATTACCCAGGTAATACTTTAATATTAACATTTTTTTAATTTGGACCATTATAAAAACAGAACAAATATACAAAAGATTTTACAGGTATGGTGTGTCCCTTACACATTGCAGTTGCACTATACAATAAAGAAATTATAAAAAAAACTAAAACACAATAAAACAGACCCCGTCACTGCCACACAGTTACTTTGAGTGACTGAGATTGGACATCTCAGTGATCTCATAGTGACCTCATCAGCATAAGCCGGGCCCTCTGAAGGCCCTGGCCCTGATTTTCAGTGAACCCCGACCGAGTGAGGTCCGTGACAATGGCGCCAACACTAACAAACCAGCGTCAGGTCCTCCAGGGGACCTGGCCTATGCCGAGTGAGGTCCTCTTGGTTTGGACGTTTGTCACCGGGACACAGTAACAGTAACATACATTGTTTTCCTCTTTTTCGTCTTAAATTTAAAACAAAGAAAGTAAGAAAATACATTTATTAATAAATGGACATCACATCACACACGAAAATAACTACATAAAAGGCCAAAATATCAAACAAAGAACATAGTAAAATTACAATTAAGGTAACACCAGTCGGACTGTGCATGTGTGTGATTTTCTTATGTGTAAGGTTATCTGTGTTTTTATTGTATGTTTGTGTGCGTGTGTATGATGCCCCAATTCAATAAATGCTTTTTCTTAAAAAAAGAAATAAATGAATCAAACACTCGAAACACTCTCAAATTATCAGAATATTGTATGAAAAAGTATGTGACCAACTTTCTAGAGTGACCCACTTCATGTAGTTACTCGTTCGTATTCAGGTTTTGAATATCACCCCATCTCACTATTTTTTTTTTCTTTTTCTTAGGACAACCGAGTAAGCCTGAAGCTCCGAACCAGCAAGGACACCCAGGCACACCAGGCAAACCAGGACAACCAGGCACACCAGGTCAACCCGGCCACCCGGGCCAACCAGGATACCCAGGGCAACCTGGACAACCAGGCACACCAGGACAACCTGGACACCCAGGCCAACCTGGTGGACCAGGACAACCTGGTCACCCGGGTCAACCAGGACACCCCAGCCAACCCGGACACCCCGGCCAACCTGGTGGACCAGGACAACCTGGTCACCCGGGTCAACCAGGATACCCAGGACAACCAGGCACACCAGGACAACCTGGTCACCCAGGTCAACCAGGATACCCAGGGCAACCAGGACAACCAGGCACACCAGGCCAACCCGGTCACCCAGGCCAACCCGGACACCCCGGCCAACCTGGTCACCCAGGTCAACCAGGATACCCAGGTCAACAAGGCACACCAGGACAACCTGGACACCCGGGTCAACCAGGATACCCAGGGCAACCAGGACAACCAGGCACACCAGGACAACCTGGTCACCCGGGTCAACCAGGATACCCAGGGCAACCAGGACAACCCGGACACCCTAGCCAACCTGGTGGCCCAGGACAACCCAGTCAACCGGGTCAACCAGGATACCCAGGGCAACCAGGACAACCAGGCACACCAGGATACCCAGGGCAACCAGGACAACCAGGCACACCAGGCCAACCCGGACACCCAGGCCAACCTGGTCACCCGGGTCAACCAGGATACCCAGGACAACCAGGACAACCAGGCACACCAGGACAACCGGGACACCCGGGTCAACCAGGATACCCAGGGCAACCAGGACAACCAGGCACACCAGGACAACCTGGTCACCCAGGTCAACCAGGATACCCAGGGCAACCAGGACAACCAGGCACACCAGGACAACCTGGTCACGCGGGTCAACCAGGATACCCAGGGCAAACAGGACAACCAGCCACACCAGGACAACCCGGACACCCCGGCCAACCTGGTGGCCCAGGACAACCCGGTCAACCGGGTCAACCAGGATACCCAGGGCAACCTGGACAACCAGGCACACCAGGACAACCTGGACACCCAGGCCAACCTGGTGGACCAGGACAACCCGGTCACCCAGGTCAACCAGGCACACCAGGACAGCCAGGGTATCCAGGCCAGCCAGGACAACCAGGCACACCCGGACAACCAGGATACCCAGGACAGCCCGGACAGCCAGGCTTCCCAGGTCAACCAGGCACACCAGGACAACCAGGATATCCAGGTCAGCCTGGACAACCAGGCACACCCGGACAACCAGGTTAGTTAAGAATATATTTGGTTCAAGATACACACATAACAAATAAATAATGACATCCTCGTGTTTAGAGTCTCTGAAGTTAAAAAAAAGCCTGTAAAAGTACCTGTACCGTTACCATGAGTTTACGGCGGTTTTACTCGCTAGCGACGACGTAAAAAAAGTGTAAGGAAAATTGCACAGCGCCTCTAGCGGTTACTTGGAAAACTAAAATTTTCCATACACTTTTTTTACGTCGTCGCGTCATCGTCGCTAGCGAGTAACTCATGGTAACGGTACCGTACTCATAAAATGATACATTAGCAAAACTTATTAGATACCTAACAGTCCTATTACAAGTCCTAAGCAATATAATATAGCAGTAAGAGGAATTAGCTATATGGGTGCCTTACAAAAGGTGGAGTAAAAGATATTTTTTGTACGTTATTCTACATGTATGTAGGCAAAATATGAAGCAAAGTTTTCGACCTTGTGGGATGACTTTTTATCTTGATTTAGTGCCAAAATTTGTTAAAATTTCTAGTGTCTATGACATGAATACCCATAGAAGACTAAATTCATTAGACGGTGGCAATAAAGCTTGATTGCAACAGAGTTGAATATGTGTAGTTTAATAAATCAAATTGAATTTCACTCACAAAAATTAATCGACTGTGTCATCCGGTGGGACTCGAACCCACGTCCCTTCGCTATCCGGGCGAGTGCTCTTACCAACTAGGCTACGGAGGACGTTAGTCAGCCGACGAATTTTTGTAAGTGCTTGCTACGCCAGTGAGCCGGCGTTCGACTTCATCAATACTTGGGGAATGTACCCGCATGTATCCGATGGATTTTTTTTTCCAAATCTTTAACCATCAGTTAAGATGAAATCAGCTTAACTTATAATTATTTTTATAACTTAAGCAATTATTTTGCAAGTTTTTACGAAATCAAATTGAATTTCACTCACAAAAATTAATCGACTGTGTCATCCGGTGGGACTCGAACCCACGTCCCTTCGCTATCCGGGCGAGTGCTCTTACCAACTAAGCTACGGAGGACGTTAGTCAGCCGACGAATTTTTGTAAGTGCTTGCTATGCCAGTGAGCCGGCGTTCGACTTCATCAATACTTGGGAAATGTACCCGCATGTATCCGATGGAAATATTTTTACAAATCTTTAACCATCTGTTAAGATGAAATCAGCTTAACTTATAATTATTTTTATAACTTAAGCAATTATTTTGCAAGTTTTTACGAAATCAAATTGAATTTCACTCAAAAAATTTATCGACTGTGTCATCCGGTGGGACTCGAACCCACGTCCCTTCGCTATCCGCCGGATAGCTGATAGCAGTAGCAGTAAACCCTATCGCGTCGCATGGTAGTATAGTACGTCACTGAATAGGTTTAGTGTATTGAATCATATTCTAGAGTCATAAGATATATAGATAAATCTGAAGGTGTCTAAACGAAAATGTGCTTGACTCTGCGGCAAACTAACTAAATTACACCATGTAAGAAGAACACTTTGTTTGCTTCAAAATCCGTTGAATTACAGCATTCAACTTAACAAAATCTTACATTGTTATCTAATTTAAAAGCTACGACACAAACCGGTATTCCTCGGTCGGCACGCACGGGACGAAAAAAACATGGCGGACCACCCCGGCGCGGGGAGGGACGCTCGCGCCCATTGGTCGCCAAGGTCACGCGGCACCACTGACATCGAAACAATTTTTGCTAGCCGTAGCGCGCGCATTTAAAAGCTTTGCCGCGTTACAACCATCATTTTTTTTTCTTTTTTTTCTTTCTTCTTCTAGATATTTCTTAGAATTTCATTGCAAAGTCAAACTTCTGTACGGAGTAGGTACTAGTATGTATTCTGTGCCTCTGGTTTTATTTTGCCGTTGCTTATAACCCCGCACCTATAAGCGCTCTTTCTGAGAACCGAGTAGAGAACCGAGTTTTCGGTACCGACGCCGCACTGCTGCCGCACCGCGCGTTTTGTATGAAAACAAACGACCGTCCGTATGCGGAACGATAAACGCACCGCTTCCGCACCGCAGCCGGCCGTCAAGAAACGCATACGTTGAAAGAGCCCTAAGGAACACCGAATAAACATGAATGCAAAAATTTTAACAAAATTAAGTCTTTTATAGAAAAAGAAAATAATACATGAGAAGATTAATCTCATATATTTCTTTGTTAGCACTACCGTTTAGTTGGGCGCTATTTACAAAATACTTGATTTTAGAACTGCTTTTAAGCTATCGGTCACAAGATCGAAAGCTTGGATTTTTTATTGCACCTCATGCAATATGAAGAAAATAGTTCTATTATTCGACCTTGTAAGGCAAAAAATACCCATTTCCTAAGGCAATAAAATACTTCTTTATAATGCATATGCAAACATTATTTAAATGTTTTAACCAAGTGCGGATACAGCTTTAGAAGTAACACACGTTATGAAGACTGAAATGCCCTGTCTGACTATCACAAAACGCAAACAAAGCGAGTACAGCTACTTATAAATTTAACGTGTTTTGGGGGCCCAAACAAGTATACTATGTTTGAACGAAGCGAGCGCCAAAATATCGCTACTGGAGATTCACAATACGCGACTAAGCTAGCGCGAATTTTTTTTCGTCCGACCAGTGGAACAAATCGAGCGCAGAAATCATCATCAGTCACGTCACGTAACATACGGTATAAAGACCGAAAAAATTAAATAAAACACGATCCAAGCTAGTACGAAAATTTATGAATTTTTCATGGTTTGGGGGGGGGGCGAATGGGTTCATTAAACGCGAGCGAAGCGAGCGCGGATATTAATGCTTTACACATTGTATAGGGGCTGAAAGAAACAGTTTCACAATACGGACCCGAAGCGAGCACGGATATTTTTACAATTCGTCGCTCAAAACGCGAGCGAAACGAGCTCAGATTTTTTTGAATTAACACAGTATGGTGTGGGAGGACTTAAATGATGTAAAACGCGAGCACAGCGAGTACGGTTACATACATTAACGGGTACCGAGTTTGAACATGGATACACAACGCGAGTGAAAAGAGCGCAGAAATTTTAATTAGTGGTCCCCCATGACCCACACCCCCTGGATCCGCCATTGGTATTAACCTGTAAGAACCGCGGGCAGGTTCATGAAAATTCATATTCTATTGTGTCTGGAAACATTATATGTGAAGATTAAACTTGTTATTGATATTGACATTTTGAAAACAGCATTACAGAAACAAATTGAATACTTCTACTTTAATTTAATAATTTCAAAATCTTATTACGTTTTTGTCCTCATTTTACCTTTGTACCTTTTTTGAGTTCTAATATATTTTTTTTTGTATTGTTGTAGGTAAACCAGGTCAAGCAGGAGGACCAGGACAACCAGGTCATCCTGGCCAACCGGGATACCCAGGACAACCAGGTCAGCCTGGACAACCAGGTCACCCTGGCCAACCGGGATACCCAGGACAACCAGGACAGCCCGGGCACCCAGGTCAACCAGGACAGCCAGGTCAACCAGGAACACCAGGACAACCAGGTCACCCAGGCCAACCCGGATATCCAGGCCAACCAGGTCAACCAAGCACTCCAGGACAACCCGGGCACCCAGGTCAACCAGGACAGCCAGGCACTCCCGGACAACCCGGATACCCAGGCCAACCAGGACAGCCAGGCACACCCGGACAACCGGGATATCCAGGGCAACCAGGTTAGTTAAGAATATATTTAGTTATCAAGAATCACACTTAATAAAAAAAATGAACCGAAAAACGAACGTGAAACAGGAAGTTTCCTTTGTATGTGTTGTAGTGTAATCCCGCTATGTGTAAAATGTCGGACTGCCTGCTCTCAGTGATTCCAAACAATTAGAAAATAAACTTAGCGTATTCACGTTCCATTACAAACAATCTCGTCACCTCCTATTCTTTATTTTATGAGACCAGAAAAAAGGATTACAATAATCCGTAGTAAATTAACATTTAAATGTGTATACGCGTCACCTTAAAAACTCCTCCGTTTTTACAGACGGTTAAAAATATTATTACGTTTTTGTGACCATAATGTGTTTTGCATTTTATAATTACTCGTTGTATTGTCATAGGTAAACCTGGCCAGGCAGGACAACCAGGTCAAACAGGAGGTCCAGGACAGCAAGGACAACCAGGACAGCCAGGATATCCAGGCCAACCTGGTCAACCAGGCACACCAGGACAACCCGGACACCCGGGCCAACCAGGACAGCCAGGCACTCCAGGACAACCTGGACATCCAGGCCAGCCTGGTGGACCAGGGCAACCCGGTCATCCTGGGCAACCCGGTCATCCTGGGCAACCCGGTCATCCTGGGCAACCAGGCTACCCAGGGCAACCAGGCACACCAGGACAACCCGGACACCCCGGCCAACCTGGTGGCCCTGGACAACCCGGCCAACCGGGTCAACCAGGATACCCAGGACAACCAGGCACACCAGGACAACCAGGCACACAAGGACAACCCGGATATCCAGGTCAACCTGGTCAATCAGGCACACCAGGACAACCCGGACATCCAGGACAACCTGGACACCCAGGCCAGCCTGGTGGACCAGGGCAACCCGGTCACCCTGGGCAACCAGGACACCCAGGACAACCAGGCACACCAGGACAACCCGGACTCCCAGGCCAACCTGGAACACCGGGACAGCCTGGTCAGCCAGGACAACCAGGCACGCCGGGATACCCAGATCAGCCAGGGCAACCAGGACAACCGGGTACACCCGGACAACCAGCATACCCAGGACAGCCCGGACAGCCAGGCCAGCCAGGTCAACAAGGAGGCCCAGGACAGCCAGGGCAACCAGGACAACCAGGATACCCAGGACAACCCGGACAGCCAGGGACACCAGGACAGCCTGGGCAACCAGGCACACCTGGGCAACCGGGTTATCCAGGACAACCAGGACAACCCGGCACACCAGGACAACCCGGCACACCAGGACAGCCAGGACAACCGGGTCACCCCGGCCAACCAGGTCAACCTGCTCAACCCGGTACACCAGGACAGTCAGGCGAACCAGGACAATCGGGTTATCCAGGACAACCAGGTTAGTTCAGAATATAAAATGAATGTATCAACTTGCTCTAGAGTTGCCAACTTTTTGGATTCAGTATCCATAAAAATATACAGGATCACATTGCAAACAGGTGCCATATTTTAAAAGTTAGATGTAGTAGAAAGATCAACTAGTAGAAGTAGTAGTAGGTACTTTAAAATATCCGAAAATAAAGTAAATAACCAAACTTTTGCGCATTAACGTATTGTACTTTTTAGTTCATCTTTACCCAGATATCGTGCGTGGGTTTTTTTACTATGAATGAGTTATAATATCCACGCGTACGATTTTTTATGTGGATAGGAATAACTAATACCCGTTCAGTTCAAGTTGGCCGCTACCCCTCCCATTTCCCCATACCGCACCTCAACGCAGACCCGCTCTGTACGGTACGGTTAGCTTAAGCAGCGTTGCCATACATAAATACGGATTTATCTGTATCTATACGGATTTTAAAAGTCGAATACGAATGAACAATGAACGGATAACGTATAGGGATTACGTACCTCAGCATCATACTCATACAGACAAGCTCTTATCAGACAGATGCAGTATGTACAGTCTATATTTTTGTTTTCTAATAAAAGTCCTCTTCTAATTAAAATTTAGAAAGTGCTTCGAATCCAAATAAAAACGAGTTTTGTGTCAAAACCCCTTAATAGATTTATAGGCCCTTCAGACCGTTGAATTGAAAAAAAGAAAATACGTTTATTAATGAATGGACATCACATAACACACGAAAATAAACAACGTAAAGGGCACGGGTATAAAACAAAAAACTCAACTTTGCTAACCGTACGGGCGGGGGCGGTACCGGGGAAGCGGGAAGGGAGATAGTGGCCAACTTGAACTTAACGGGTAGTAAGGAGAAAATTTTTTTTTTATGCATAATCCGAATAAATTACTGATTAAAAAAATTTGCACCACTTTAATTAGTATTTTTTGCTACTTTAGGCATTTGTAAATAGGTTTTTATTGAATATTGCTGATGAAATATAGTAGTTTCTTGTATATTATAATTTTTAAAATAATAGTAATCACGCACCTAAAATAGCAGGAGCATATCTATATTGTTTAAAATTCTGGCGCCTAAATACAACAACTTTCTATATGGGACCAAAATCGAAATTTCAAATAAATAAAACTTTTTCATAGAATAGATCTCACCTGTCTGGCGATTTCGTATGGATGCTATTATTTTTACACATATTTTTGCAAAAATATTTGAGTCTCATAGAAAATGTTACACTATTTGAGCAGCAGTCAATCACCCCTTAAAATTTTAATAGTGTTATTTAATAACGTTGTTATTTTTATCAATAACACACTGTATTGTTATAGGTAAACCTGGCCAGCCAGGGCAACCCGGCACACCAGGACAGCCAGGTCAACCAGGAGGTCCAGGACAGCAAGGCCAACCGGGACACCCAGGACAACCAGGGCAGCCAGGCACTCCAGAACCGCCCGGATACCCAGGTCAACCAGGACAGCCCGGATATCCAGGCCAACCAGGGACACCAGGACAACCAGGACACCCAGGCCAACCAGGCACACCAGGACAACCCGGACACCCAGGCCAACCAGGACATCCCGGATATCCTGGCCAACCAGGTCAACCAGGCACACCAGGACAACCTGGACACCCAAGCCCACCAGGACAGCCCGGCTATCCCGGCCAACCAGGTCAACCAGGCACACCAGGACAACCCGGACACCCAGGCCAACCAGGACAGCCCGGATATCCTGGCCAACCAGGTCAACCAGGCACACCAGGACAACCTGGACACCCAGGTCAACCAGGACAGCCCGGATATCCCGGCCAACCAGGTCAGCCAGGGACACCAGGACAACCTGGACACCCAGGTCAACCAGGACAACCCGGACACCCAGGCCAACCAGGACAGCCCGGATATCCCGGCCAACCAGGACAACCAGGCACACCAGGACAACCCGGACACCCAGGCCAACCAGGACAGCCCGGATATCCTGGCCAACCAGGTCAACCAGGCACACCAGGACAACCCGGACACCCGGGTCAACCAGGACAGCCCGGATATCCCGGCCAACCAGGTCAGCCAGGGACACCAGGACAACCTGGACACCCAGGTCAACCAGGACAAACCGGATATCCAGGCCAACCAGGCACACCAGGACAACCCGGACACCCAGGCCAACCAGGACAGCCCGGATATCCCGGCCAACCAGGTCAACCAGGCACACCAGGACAACCCGGACACCCAGGCCAACCAGGACAGCCCGGATATCCCGGCCGACCAGGTCAGCCAGGGACACCAGGACAACCTGGACACCCAGGTCAACCAGGACATACCGGATATCCAGGCCAACCAGGCACACCAGGACAACCCGGACACCCAGGCCAACCAGGACAGCCCGGATATCCCGGCCAACCAGGACAGCCCGGATATCCTGGCCAACCAGGTCAACCAGGGACACCAGGACAGCCTGGACACCCAGGCCAACCAGGACAGCCCGGATATCCTGGCCAACCAGGTCAACCAGGGACACCAGGACAACCTGGACAACCAGGCCAACCAGGGCAGCCTGGATATCCTGGCCAACCAGAACAACCAGGGACACCAGGAACACCAGGGCAGCCCGGATATCCCGGCCAACCAGGACAACCAGGCACACCCGGTCAACCAGGACAGCCAGGCCAACCCGGTAAACCTGGTCAGCCAGGATACCCAGGACAACCAGGCCAGCCAGGACAGCCAGGCCAACCAGGATATCCAGCACAACCCGGACAACTCGGTTCACCAGGACAACCAGGGCAACCAGGAGGGCCAGGACAGCCAGGCCAACCCGGTCATCCTGGGCAACCAGGCCAACCCGGTACCCCTGGTCAGCCAGGTCAACCCGGCCAGCCTGGATATCCAGGTTTGTACAATTTTCAAAGCTCCCATAGCTTAATATACCTAATCGATGTTGCTAGTTGTAAGGCTCGTAGCTAAACAGGCTCTAAATATTATTTGAGAATACAATAAGTAAAAAGAACTTTTTAAAATCTATACAAGAAAGCAACATTAAAAACAACAATACGTCATAGTCAATGCCAGCTACACGTTTTCATTGAGTGTCTGTGATGTCCAAATCAAGAGGACCTCACCCAGCATAAGCCAGGCCCTCTGAGGCCTTGGCGCTGGTTTACAGTTGGCGCCTACCGTCCTAAATCAATGGTTTATTTATACATTTGTTTTTTAATTTAATTAATTTCATTGCAAGTTTTAGCAAAATAAATTTTGCTCACAACGTCAAGTAGTAATGAAATCAACCGGCTCACTGGCGTATTAATCACAATTAATCACACATACAAAAATTCGTCGAGTGACTAACGTCCTCTGTAGCTCAGTTGCAAGAGCAATCGCCCGGATAGCGAGAGGTCGTGGCTTCCACCAGAATTTTGCTTGAATACACGATGCACGCTAAGCAGATCTTAAAACTACAATACTTTTAAATACAACACTTACTTATGTACCATTCTTATTTACCAATATGTATATGCTTTCAGGTGGTGATTCAGAGCCCGCGCCTACTGGCACAGGAGTGCAGCCGCCATACTACCCGCCACCTGCAGGTCAAATGCCGCCGTTCCCCATCTACGTAATTCCGTACCCGCTGCCTATCGTGCCCAGCCCCTCGTCGTGTCCTTGCTATCTTCTGAATCCAGGGAAGAACGACTCCACTGCGGTAGCACAAGGCCAGCCCCAAGCTCCTCAAGCCCCACCAAACAGCATGGCTCCGGCGTACGCCCCCTACGGCATCATTGGCTTCGTCCCCGTTGTATTTGTACCATACTGTCCTGGCAACGCGACAGGAATGAACTCGGCACAACAAAACTTCCCGAATGCTGTTCCAGTACCATACAACTGCGCTCAGTGTCAAGCGAACAGGGATGTATACAGATACTTGGGCAGGCTAAACGGAGGTCGCAGCGTTGACTTCAGCGACTTGAAAGAAATCAAATCCCTGTCTGAACTAGAAAATCTTCTCAAAAATCAAATCAAACCGATGAAGAAGAGCCTACTTAGAATAGCAGTCCGCGCTAGAGTACTAGATGACGACACGAACGATAAAAATAAGGCGAATAACAAAGAGTAAATTCTATGTGATTGGATTCCACAAGCTGCAAAAATGTAAGCTTAGGTGAATTTTGAGATTGCCCGATAAATATTTTCTTGGACGATCTCAAAATTTTGGTACGTCAAGCCTTTATTTATGAACTATTTTAAGTATGATGTAAAGTACCTTCACATTAAAGTAATGAAACATTATTGTATGAAATATGAAATGTTCACATGTGTAATATAAATAAATAAACGTGGGTATGTAACATTTACAAACAAGCAACGTCTCAGATTTTTATGTATTGTAATTTTATTATTGTAATTATAAAAATAACTTTGATGCCATGTTAGTAAAATTTAATTGCCACAATAAATAAATTTAAAAATATTTAATAGTTTTTATTGCAACCATGATTTAAACCAGGAAGCAATATTATAAAAAGAGATGAAACAATTAATGCACCTTACAATTTGTCCCTGCTCCTTAAGGGGTTCTGTTTAACTGGCTATTCAATCGCTGTGTGACGTGCATAGTAATCGTAAAGCATAATAACGTAACATTACAGAACTGCTCCTAATATGAATAACTTAATGAACATGCTGTATCGATCGAATCTCAATACAAAACACTACTGAGTACCTACGCCACATGCAAAAGGTGACCTTTCATGGTGCAGAAAACATCCTAACTAGTCACAAGTACATACATGAAGATGTGCCTTACATAATTTCAAATATGCATTTATTTATTATATCTTTTAAAAGACTAAGCCGGTTTTATTTAGGTAAGTCGCCCTGTCTACGGCCGAATACAGTGTTATTTACTTGTCGTTTCCATGAGACGCATGCATGCATGGGACATCTACCTAGGTATCATGTCTACTATTAGAATAACGCACACACGACCGTGACTCAATTACATCGTCACGGGTCAGTGCGAGGGCCTCGTACCTCTTACTGCAAGTATAAGGGTCCGACATCTCTTATCTTAGAGCAATATATTCATAAAAATAAGCTTTATTTACTAGGTAACAAGTTTTTACAAGCCTTGAGTAAAAACAATGGCGCATGGTAAACAATCAGCCAGTCTCGCCAGTTACACTAAAGAACATAATTACGATATATTCTAATGAACTCAGTCACACCTTAAGCAGTTTTCTTGTACAGCAATTAAGTAAGGTAAAGTTACGCAAACGTAAAGTAGGTACTTACATTACTTAGCCACATTCCAAGTACAAGCTTGCTTAAAGTACCCATAAAAATGCTTGAAAAAACTTTTACTAAACCTTAATACATACATACAAATTTTACCCAGCCTTTCCTACTATGCATATGATTGTAAGTACACATTTGAAAGACTAAAAATGTTTTCCATTTGGTTACACGTCAAGTAATGTCAAAATATCCATACTTACTACTAATAAGGCAGAAGTGTACTGTCTGGTCTGGTCCCTCTTCACATTTAAAACCACTTGACAATTATATTTTTAGTATTTAGATAATTTAGTATATATATAAGGCTTATTTAATATTGAGTCCCGGAAAAAGGACATAGGATAGTTTTTATCGCGGAAATTATCCTTTGAGCGGATGAAAAGGGGGATGTTTAAGATTTGCACGGGCAAAGTTGCGGGCAGTCGCTAGTATCAAAATAAATACATCACCATTCATTAAGTACCTACTAACCAGTGAAACAATAAAATTCAGTCAACCTCAAAAAGTTCCTGACAGTATAGGTAATTTCATCAAAATCTCTCTTTCAAAAAGGTAGGTTACTGACGTTATTAAAGCATGGTCAAATTATACTTTTAAAACCCATTTAAGTATGTATGTATTCTAAATGGGTGGACTTCTAAGGCAAATGGATCTCTAAAGCGATCTCTCAAATAATATTTTTCAATTATTTGGAAAGTAGGTATAAGATAAGTAATCTATCAGTTCAATCACACTACGAATAGACACGTGCGTACTTTACCATTGTACACTTGCATAATATTATACTTAAAAGTTAAGGTGAAGAATGTATACTAGCGAAATGTAATTTTAACTAATATTAGGGCAGGAATGTACGTAAGTAAGAAATGTTGTGCTGGCAGAAAATTTTAACAAGGAGTTCCTTAATTAACGTTTTCTTTTTGCGTTGGCCTCTGTGTGCCATATTCAGTGTCTATAACTGCACTAGTACGTGAGTATACAAACGCGTAAGTTAAAGATGACAAATGACCTTCCAAGAGCAACCTTCAGCCAACCGAGCGTGAGAGTAATTCAAGACGTAACTGCAATCATTTCACCGAATTTGTCATACTCCACACGCTTCCGTATACCGCTGTGAATTCAGGTGTAATTTTGTAACAACTTTTGATTGTCATAGCCATTAGCAGCAGTAAAACACCACTTCAGTAAACGCCCAACATTACGGGCGTTTAGGAAGGCCTCACCTAAAGACTAAGCACAAAGTGCAAATTCATGTTTGTACTCAAACTCGTTTTGCTTTTCCTTGAAAACTTACTTAACACAAAATGTTGCAAGGGGCTAAGTTTTCAGCTTACTCGCACATGGTTAAGTGTAGAGTAATAAGCGAGCTAAACTGAATGCTTAATAGATAAATTGTTTACTTATAATCCGCGAATAGTAAAAGTTGGCGAAAATGGTTATTGCTTGTCGTATTTTATTTTTTTATATTTATCAATAGGCAGACGTGTGACATCAATCTTATCTAATGGTAGGCGACTATACGGCCGAGGATGGATCATGCCTGGCTAGTAATAACCTATTTACTCTTTTCCTGAAAGTATCCAGATCATAGTGTTAAGTGAACATTTCAGCCAGCAACGACTTCCACTCTCTAGCCTTACGCAATTCACGACGTTGTTCCTTGTAAACCTTTGACGTTGCGTGTTATCTATTACAATTCACTAGTTACGCCTTATCCCATCCCAGGGGATACCAGGGGTGTTATGAGGGGCTCAATATAGTCACCCGGCCGGCACCCACTAAGAACCAGTCAGCGTCTAACAGTGCCATTTCTTTTTCAGCCAACCCTAAGGGTTGGTGGAACAAACGCCGACAACTGCAACAAAAACACTGTTGGCAATTAAAAGCAATGTGGATAAAAATAATATATGCATTTCATTATAATTATTGTAATAAGTTGCTTTTTAATTACGATCGGTATTTTATTTTTGTCGTAGTCTTCGTCATTTATCGTTGACATTCGTCTAGTCGGCTTCGTCTTGTACCTACCTGGAAAGCCTGAATTCATGATGTTCTTACCATCGTCGATCAACATTCCCTATTATAACGAAAATGAGAAAACCGCGTATGATATTACATTAACTTATTATGTTATTTATCATGTTTGCTTATCCACACGTTTCCGGCAATTGTAGTTGTGGTGTCACCCGAGAGAATAGAGCCGTATTACCTGCAGGGTGACAACTGCGTCTGCAGCATGCGTCATAACGTATTTAAAGAAGGACGCACAGCCTACAAACGGACTGATTAGTGATTACCTCCCCAGTGACCATTGTCAATTGCAAGACAAAAAGTCTCACGGTTTATAAGGTTTGAACGCACGCGTGCTCACGCAGAGCGCATCTCCGCTCAAAGCCAAAAGCCTGTGTCGTGGATAACAATAGTGCAGATTCTACGCAATCCAAAGTAAGTCACATCTTCTAACTACAAATAGGAGTGTATGTGAGTGTCTGTGCGTGCTTTAAGTTATTTACGTTGAAGTGAGTCCTAATCTGCTTGACCTACTTATTCCAACAGGAACATAGATCTTTTTTATACAATTACCAGGAAATAATTTATTTGAGTTTATCAATTTTTTAACACTCGACCAATTTTTCAATAACTAATATTGTTAGGAATTTAGTTAAGAAAGTATCTAGGTATTTACAGATCTTATATCTATTTCATTCAAATTTCTAAATCCAAAATTAGTCAAATAAACCAAATATTATCTTCCTAGAAACACTGCGTTATGGTTAAAAAATCAAATGGTGATTGGTTGACATTTTTCTCGAAAATATAGTTTATCCTTCTTCTAGTCCTTCTCTTCCCATATATTTTGGGGTCGGCTCTACAAATGAATTATCGCAATTTTTGGGTCCCGTGTATTATTTTTATTTTATTTACCTACTTACCATTGGAGTTGATGACCTGTCATCCCGGCCAGTCATCTCTAATGTGATTTTGGTTTCTTGCATATCCCGTCTTAAGAAGTCATCGATGTTTGTCCCTAAAGCCCCTATAGCATGTATAATTTAAACCAGTTTTATTAAAAGCGTTTTTATACAGCTCTATTTTTAATGAGAATGCCAATATGTAGCTCCAGTGACAGGTAACAGCCCTATTTTTACCCGACTGCGGAAGGAGGGTTATGTTTTCGAGAGTATGTATGTATAGTTGTTTGGCACGCCCTACAGCCCAAACGGCTGGACAGTTTTTGATATATGAGGTGTCATTGAATTTGTCAAAATTGTGAAAGTGACATAGACTATATACATTTAAAAATGGCGCCCGCAAATGGCAATAAAGGGGGGAGGGGGATTGATTTTTTCCTTACCATAGCAATATGGGTATCAAATGAAAGCCAGTAAAAAGGCCATTTCAAAAATATAATAATTTTTGCAGTGGGGTATTTTGTTTTTTTAATAACTATGGTTGCTTGTTAATGAATAACATGCCAATTTGTAGCTACAGTGATAGGTACATTTCATTTTTGTATCAAGTTTGATTTTAAAGCAGAGACCGAAGTCGGTACTAATAAATAACTAGCCGCCCAAGGCAATCCTTGGGCGGCTAGTTATTTATTAGGGCGGGCGGCGTTTTTTATGTTAGTTAAACAAGTTAGGACTAGGTCCAACCATCCCATATAATGTATGTAAGTCTGCCTCGGTGGTGTAGTGGCCCGCTGGTTTCTGCCCAAGAGGTCCCGGGTTTAAGTCCCGGATCGGGCTGAAAGTCCGGTCACGTCGTATTGCTGCCTACCGAACTATGGGAGTGAAGGAACAGAAAGCACCTGTGTATACTATTTTGTACAGACACTTGTGCATTATAATATCACCTGTGTACCTATGTGGATGATGATCCACATAGGTTCAACGGTACAAAGGTACAGATCCATCCATCAACATAGGTACAGACGGCGGCTAATCCCAATCAAGAAACATCTCTCTTGATTGGGATTAGCCGCCGTCTGTGACTGAAATACGGCTAGGAAAATATTAAAAAGTAATAATAATATAGGTAAGATACCTAGGTAGTTTTGGTGGATAAAAATTGGTTACATACAAAGCCAAGCCAATACCCAATAATAAGAAGAAGATGAAAAGTGCTAGACTTTGTTCTTGAACTATGGTAATGAATCGTTGACTACACGCTTTAACAGTTGTAGGTCAACACATTAGCGTGGGAATGGTCTAACGAAGTGCCGATTATTGTTTTGAGGGTCAGCATTAGCTCTATAGAGGTTCCTTTACATCGTCACCTTGCTAATTACGGCCAATTAATGCTACTGAGTATAAATACAAACAGCAACACCTAACTGACCAACAGTAAGTACCTACTGAACCAAAAAAATTGTAAGAATGTGCAGTTGAAAGTCTAGAACATAGGCATATGGTGGCGGGCCTTTCAGTGTTCTACATGCCACATTTTGGTAAGTGTGCAAAGGAATTACCTACACGAATTGGTTCTACCCCCTTTTTACTATCGGGACATAAGACAAATATTCTTTCTTATTTGTGCATCAGACGCGGGCGGGGTTTCTTTCTACCAATGTCGTTGACATACCACTAATACGCACCAAAAAAGCTTTTTTGGCTGATCTTATACATTTACAAGGCATCGAGCATATTTCGTCCTAATACACCCTTAAGTGATCGGCCACCACACTGCGGGCCTAGCTAGAGCTAGCGCGGGCTAAAAAGTTGAGTAGGTACGTTATTTTGTAACGAAAATTGGTACCTAGTTTTTGTTCTGGCCTCTGTACCTAGGTGCAGACCTACAAATGATGGCTCACCTATGTACCCAGCCGTTTGTATCCCTACACAAAATGCTGAAGTAGTGACCAAATCTCGTTCGAAGTTAATCTAGAACCGCAATTGACACGCTAGCTAGAAGAAGAAGGTACCTGCCTAGATATGTCTCCTACTAAGTAGGTAGCTTAAGTAAGGAAATTAGTATTTACATTCCTATCTAAAAAATTTTTTTCGGTTAAAATAATAGCATAATAGTACCTAATTTGTGACTAAATGACGACCCATTACCATAAAACAATTTTATTGCTAGGAAGTGCAGACAATATCACACGACCCTGCGTTCCTATCCAGCCTAATAAAGTGTGATGGATGCTAGATAACAATGGCTATCCATTGTTTACAATACCCAAGTCATTATGCCTAATCGAGTTTTCGTACGTGACCAATTGTAATCGTAATGGCACCTGCTGGCTCCTGGTAAATTGCATAATTAATTTAAATAGCAGTTTGTGACCCCATTTGGGTCTCCATCTGCGGTTAAAGACATTGACGTGCAGTCGAATTCAATCAAAACCTACTTGTGTAAGTGTTGATCGGACAATCCTTGCTGTCCTTTAAATAGATACTCGGTGTTCCCGTGTAATATAGCTAGGTACTTGATGCATGCACGCAAGCGTATCCAATTCCATCCATGCACTGTTTTTTTTTTACCCGACTGCGGAAGGAGGGTTATGTTTTTCGAGAGTATGTATGTATGTATGTATAATTGTTTGGCACGCCCTACAGCCCAAACGGCTCGACAGTTTTTGACATATGGGGTGTCGTTGAATTTGTCAAAATTGTGAGTGACAGGCTATATATTTTTTAAATGGCGCCCGCAAATGGAAACCAAGGGGAGGAGGGATTGATTTTTTCCTTAGCATAGCAATATGGGTATCAAATGAAAGCCAGTAAAGAGACTATTTCAAAAATATACTAATTTTTGCAGCCTGGTGTTTTGTTTTAATAATAATATAAAAAACGGTAATTTAAAAAACTAAAAAACCCGACTGCGTTTCTGTATAATTTGAAATTAAAAAACCGTAAAACAAGAAAGAGGTCAAATTGGGGTAAATTGGTACCCATATTAAAAATTGTAGCAGTCGGGACCCGTGTTAGAAAGTCAGCCGTCTCGTCAGTAGATTGGAGTAATCTGCAATGTAATGTAGAGGTAGGTATGTCCTCTAAATTCACTAAGCCTCCATTTCTAGAATGGGTCCCGACTGCTACAATTTTTAATATGGGTACAAATTTAACCCAATTTGACCTCTTTCTTGTTTTACGGTTTTTTAATTTCAAATTACAGAGAAACGCAGTCGGGTTTTTTAGTTTTTTAAATTACGGTTTTTTATTTGTATAACCTTCTGTCATGCAGCAGTCGCACTAGGCCTAAGAGAGATCAATCCTCATAGTTTAACCTACAAGTATACCTAAGGATTTTACTAACTATAGTGACTGAAGAACCACATTGCTTGACTTTTCAAACCGTTATTTTTGTTACAGATGGCACCTCGTATCTTAACGTGTTTGGTGCTTACACTGGGATGCGCTTGCGCAGCGCCAGCAGCGGTCGATGACACTGCAAAGGCGCCTCAAGAGATTCAAGATACTGGTGACCTAAAGGCGGATGCGAGCACTACATGTAAGATATCTTTATCTACATAGCGATGGTTACTACTCCGTGTCGCAAACAAACACTGAGTCGAGAGTGGACACCACTCACTACACGTGTGCGGTTATTCCATACAAAAAGTATTTAAAATCATGTAAACAGCTAATGGTGGCTGGAATCGGTGGCCCATTTGCGCTGAGCCTAAATGTCCATTTCAGTTTCCATTCTGTACCCGGTTCCGCGTTATTATGTGTGCTACTTAATGCAGGGTGCAGGTGTAAAATCTTATCCTATAAGGGAGTGACTATGGCCATCAATACCTACAACTTTTACTATTGGGGCATGATCGAAATTTAAAAAAAAGCAGGTCCTCTTTATTTGAAATGGGTTTGCTCTTGTCTTTAGTCCAGACTAAGCCGGATGTAGCGTAGAAATTGTCGAAGGTGGAGTGAGCTCACCCAGAGGGTTCTGCAATCCCACTCACCGACGGAACACAGCAAGCTGCTTGGAAACGGGCTCCGGTGCGAGGGTGGTAGGTACTAGGTAGCTACCAAGCGGCACCTAACGGAGTCTACCACCACTGATAGGATCGTTCAGCCGCCAAACGCCATCACAAAACAAACAGTTAGTTATCATCCTTCATACAAATAATCCTGCTACTTAGATGGCAATATAATGGAAAACCATTTTTTCACGATTTCGGTGATGTCTTCATTAGTAAACGTTGTAGGTATTGATGGTCATATCCAATCCCTTAGGATAGGACTGCTTACACCAACACCGTGTAATTCCGATAGAAGGGCACGGTAGCCTGTACACGTACAGCTTTTCACTGAAGCACGTTATTTTTTACCTACAGATGGCCGCAGGTATCCAAACTGGGGAGGCTATCCTGGTAACTCTTACATCACAGGATACGGCATACTAGACGACAAATACAACGGATACAGCGGTGGGTACAACGGTTACGATCAATATGGGGTCAGAGGATACAACGGAGGTTATTCGGGGGGCTACAACGGTTACACTGGTAACGCTGGGTATGGAGGCTACAACGGCTACTCGGGATATGATAGCAGTGCAGGAGGATACGCGCCCAATGGTTTGGGAGCGACTGGAGGCTATGGTAGCACTGGTGGGTACGGTAGCGCTGGAGGCTACGGAGGTTATGGCGGTTTCGGTGGTAACGGAGGTCTGAACTCCTACTACGGTTACAACAACCCCGCTTACCAGGGCGCTGGCCATGTAGGATACGGCTACAAGAAACCAGGATATGGAAATATTTACAATAGCGGAATCACACCAAGCTTAGTAACGGGCTACCGAGGATACTCGAGGAGATAATTAGGTCTCACTCCGTCACATTAGAAAAAATCTATAGTAGATTACAAAACCAGTTGATGCAATAAGTGTAATTAATTATAAAGAACAATCAGTTGATGCAATAAGTGTAATAATTATTGTGATAAAGGTTATACAAAAGTAAGGAAGTCGTACTGTAAAAATTGCCAGTACTTAGTGACATTTATTAGTCATCACATCATCATATAGCCTTGGTGAAACCCATTATTTACGACAATCATTGTGTATTGTCATAGATATAATTATCAATATGTATAGAACTAAGTAAGTTAACCAAAGTATAATCCAAAGTAATGTTATGTAGTTATAAGTGTATAAGATTAATAAAATACAATTTGCATAGTTTCAAAACTTTATTATTTCTAACAATGTGACATACACGTAATCATTAAATCATACATGCTAATTCATTTCAGAAAATGTTTTAGCAACATTCAGTTAAAATAAAAACATTAATATGTAATAGTGTTACACTACATAAAAGTCAGCATTACTCCGAAAGTGTGGACGAAAAAAGCCATGTGCCGTATTTCATTCAGACCCTGACACACTTGTTTGCTTCTTCATTGATTTTAAAGCTCTTTCCCGAAGTTTTTTCTCAAGGTCTTCGTTATTTACCTTTCCCTCTTCCTCTTCTTCTTCGGCCTCCTCACTGTCAGAGGAGTCATCCTTCTTTTTAGATGCTTTCTTGTGTTTTTTGTGTTTCTTATGTTTCTTCGAATGCTTTTTGTGCTTTTTATTCTTCTTGGCTTTTTTAGGTTCGTCACTGTCTGAGTCAGATTCCGATTCAGACATCTTCTTTCTTGGTTTCTTTTTAGTAACTTGATCGCTATCTGAAGACGATTCGTCCTTTTCGCGTTTCTTCGCTTTCTTCTCAGGGTCATCGCGAGATTTAGATTTGTGTTCCTCAGAGTGCTTCAGCTTTGAAGCTTTCTCGTCACCTTTCTTAGATTTTAATTCAGGTGAAGGTTGTTTTTCTTTAGAGGGCTCAACTTTTTTACCGCGTCTACCTTCTTTATCAGAACTAGTAGAATCGCGTTTTGCGACCTTCTTTTTACTTGACTTTTCATCACTATCAGAGCTATCATCACGTGACTCTTCAGAATTTTCTGGTTTCTTTGACTTAGATTGTTTGGCATCTACTTTTTCAGACCTCGAACGATCTACACTAGAATCTTTTACACGTTTCTTAGACTTCTTTTCAGCATCTGATTCTTCTGGAATGTTCTTTTGCTTTTTAGAACTCTTATGTTTGACTTCCTCTTCAGAACTAGATTCCGAACTTGAGGAGCGGGTCCTCTTTCTCCTGGACTTCTTGGCCAACTTTTTCTTGGAAGTCTTTTTACTCTTCTTTTTTCTATCTTCTTCAGAATCACTGGAAGAAGAATCTTCAGACTCGCTATCACTAGAGGAGCTCTCCTTTTTAGGTTTCTTAGCCTTCTTGGAGGAAACTTTTTCCTTGCGCTTAAGTTTCGCTTTACTCTTTGACTTGGCCACCTCTTCACTACTTTCGCTTTCGGATTCGGTGTGACGGCTTTTACGTTTTCCCTTTTTAACCTCTTTGGCTTTACTGTCCTCTTCTTGGTGTTCTTTTCCTGACGCGTCATCACCAGACCTGTCAGACTTTTTGTTATTCTCGATCTCATGTTTTCGTAAAAATGGAGATGGTGTACGCGAATAGCTTTTAGAGTACTCCCGAAGAGTGGGGATCGGGATGAAGTCTTCTCTTTCGTCATCAGATGAATGTCCACCCTTAACTTGACTATCATTCTGCGTAGCAGATTTATCGTTGGCCACAGACGATCCTCGGCTGGAACTAGATATAACTCGTTCTTTAGAGAGTTCTTCTCTCGCAATCGATATCCTTTCAGAAGACTTCTTGCGTGATTTTTCAATATTTTCTGTGGGCAAAAATGTAAATAAATACAATGGTATATTCGAATAAAATAATAAAAGATCAAACAAATCTTTTTACTACTGACCTTTTCGTGGTAGGGACACAGACTTTTCCAATCGTTCCTTGATGAGATCGCTGGATCTTTTGTCGCGCGATTTCCGGTCCCTCGATCTTCTATTGTCCTTGACACTCCTCTCTTTAGACCTGTCTCTCCTGTCGCGGCTGAAATCATGTATAACATAAATTAATCTAGAACAACTAGGATTTAATTACATTACAATTTAATTTTAATGGACAAGTAATTCGTAGAGAATAGAAATGATGTACCCATTATTACTTATAATTCTCTCACTAGACACATAAGAAAGTATTACCTTACCACACTTTAATCTTTTAATACAAATTGTCCAAAACAATGATCGATCGATCCAGTTCGAAGTGTACAAAAGAAACTAAATACTTTAATGGTTGTTTTCCCGCAGTAAAATAGTGCAGTTTATGCTGTATTGCTTAGTGCGCAGAGCTTCTTTTGCTTTAAACATTGATTTCCTGCGGCAAGCAGTACCCAAATACGTCAATTCTCGTAAAAGAAACTATCTTTTCTCACGTTTTCGAGTTGATGATTATTTTTTTGATTACAAAAATATTTTTAGTTTAAAAAAAATTCTTGCATGATTCGATAGTACTACTAAAGGTAAATCGTTCTGCTGCGGGAAAACAACCATTAAAATTTCAGCGTGTATTATGATGCATGATTAAAATACATACTCAAGCCAATTAATCCATTTCAAGTACATTTCCAGTTTTTTATTCTTCGAGCTAAACTGCGGACAGACAGACAGACGGACATGGCGAAACTATAAGGGTTCTTTGTTGACTACGGAACCCTAAAAAGGAACTAATTCGAAGTGTACAAAAGAAACTAATCAACGCGTCTAATGGTGACCAGGAATTTGGGACTGTTTTAAAATGTCAAATTTGAAGAGTAGAAAGAGTTTTTGCGCGGGAAGGGGAAAAATAAAAATACATAAAAGCTTTGTTCTTATTTTTCGAAATTAGTTTTCGTGGTCGTCATTGTGATTATGTGGTGGAATCATCTTGATGTGCTGAATAGGAAAACTAATGAAGTAAAAGTGAAAAATAAAGTAAGGTGTTCCTATCTGATCCGGATCATTCAAGTGTTCGCTACCATACTCAAACTCCCCAATTCAATTGAAAATGACTCGAGTCATCCTCGGTCGTCTAGTATGAAATTAAGCATGAATTGGCAAACAATAAAAAATAAGTGTAGAAAAAAAAGTGTTCCATGTGAAGATAATTATAATTACCTGGATCTGTCCCTGGACCGCCTGTCCCTAGAGCGGCGATCCCTGGAGCGACGGTCACGCGAGGCGCGCCCGGAGCGGCGGCGAGAGCGGGACCGCTTGCGCGAGCGAGAGCGGCGACGGTCGGGCGACCTGCCATGACGCACGCATCAAGCACTCATTACAACATCCTATTTGTAGCATCCCACATATGATCCTACTTAAGGGAGTTATTAGACTACACGATATTCAGACAGTCTTACTATAACAGTCTAAGCCCTATCTCACTCTTTCACAGGATGAAAGAGTGAGATGGGGCAGACAGACTTACAGGTTAACTCTTATAACACTACGCTGAATCTTAGAAGACTGTCTGAATACCGCACAGTCTGTCACTATTTAAGGGGTTCCCTAAGTAATGTTAATAGGACCCTAACTGTGATTACACCTTCCTATTTCCTAAGTAGGATCCTAGCTAGGATGCTACAAATACGATGAGATAATAACTAATAAGTGCTTTAGAGCCTGACAGCACAAGCGCAGACGACACACAATTAGGATTAAATTAAGATTTTATTTGTTGTTGTTTATTATTTAAAGTGCTAATCCTCTTGTCGGTGGAGTTTCTTCAATCTTTCCCTATTCTCTTATTAGATTTTATTACAATTTAGGAGACTTGGTCCCCTGCCTTGTTGCTGATGGTAAGGTTTCAGAGTATAATAGGAAATCCGCCCAGCCTCTATTCGTATTTATATAAAAAGTACACAAGTCTAGCTAAGTTGTAAATGACATGAACAGACTACTTTATCCTGTTCGATTATAAGGCCATGTAAATTAAACCTATAAAATGTAAGTATTATCGTCTGCTAATGATTATGAGTTTTTAAAATTTTGTTAGATTAAAATGACGGATCACACACGACCGCAGCGAATATGACGAGTTGCGTTTCTGTCGGCTTGCGTATTTTGACGAATTGCGTTTGTCTACCAGAGTTTCTGACAACATGCGTGTGAACCGAAATGACTAGGCAATGAATATGAAATAAATAAAAATAATAAATATCTACCTGTCCCTGGATCGTCTCCGCGACCGCGATCGCGAACGCCTACGTCTTTCGAGTGAACGGCGACGTTCCCGCGACCTACAATAACAGATGACTGTATAACTGATACCCTGGAGATCCTTATCCATTGCAATTACTAAACTTAGTTCAAAATTTACTCGGCCTGAAGGGCCTTTATTTCCTGCTAACAAAGAAGTCAAAAGGTAAGTTTAGCAAGTAAACAAAGTCAATCAAACTATGATATTACAACTTTAGCACGGAAGAGTTAAAAAATATATTATGAAAGTGATATAAAAAAACTATCAACAAAATAATGCTAAGCTGCTATATAATTTTATAGCTTGATAATTCTAGAAGTCTAGTGAACCTCAGTCAGTTTGGATTTTAGAGAAAATGTATATCTATACTAAAGCAATAAAAAACACACCTCTCCCTCCGTTCTCTCTCGCGCCTCCTCCGTTCCCTCTCTCGTTCCCTCTCGCGCTCACGCTCACGTTCGCGTTCCCGCTCCCTCTCCCTCTCGCGGCGATCCAGCGATCTACGGCGGCTGCTGCGACGGCGGGACTTGCTTCTGTAATATACAAATTGGTTAACTCTTTTCGCACTACATGGCATAGTTATAGCACATTGACTGCCTCGTTGGTTTAGTGGTCAGCAGGTTGAGTACTACCCACGAGGTCTCGAGTTAGCATCCCGGGTCGTTCCTAAAATCGTTCCTGGGGTTTCTGTCTTGAAGTAACACAAACACAGTCCGGGATTCAGGAAGTTGGTGATGGTGTTGACAGCCCTGTTTATCGAAAAGCACTATAAACCGTTGGTCCTGCGCCTGATCTCTCTCCGATCATGTCGGACTGCCGTCTCACCGAAGTATGAGAGTGAGCGTGGATTTCATTAAGAAGTTTACCTATAGTTACTCTAATGAATATTTCTTTCAGTTGGGGTGGTGGGAAAGATATACTTTCTAGTGGTCCAGCTCGGGAAACGACATCAAAAACTTCAATTTGTGATGGCGACTGAATGATCCTATCAGCGGTGGTAGGCTCCGTTATGTGCCACCTGGTAGCTACCAACCACTCACCCACTGGAGCTCGGCGCCAAGCAGTTTGCTGTGTTCCGTCGGTGAGTGGGAATGCCAGAAACTTCCGGGTGAGCTCGCTCCACCGTAGACCCTCTACGCAACGTATGGCTTAGTTTAGAGTCAAGAGCAAAGCCATTTCAAGTAAAAAAATAGTCAAAAAGATGACATACCTTTCTCTACGGGAGCTGCGTCTTGGGCTTACACTTGCAGACGAATCACGATTGGAGCGATACTGGCGCTTCTTATGCGACGATCTCTTCTTAGCGCTCCCATCTGTAAAAAAAATATAAACAGCAATACATTAGTTAAAGATGAGCAATCCACAGGGCGGTGGTGATTTGATTCCGACCGTAAAGTGACGTCTATCACAAGCTTCTCTGTGCTTCGGAAAGCACGTATAGCAGGTGGTCTCGACTAATATAGTCGCTAAGCTGAGTCGGATGCCCTATGGCGGATTGATAACATGTGAAAGTAAAGTTGTCCACTTGCCTCAGTCATCGCTCCACCAATCCGCACTGAGCCTGCGTGGCAGAGTGTGACTAATACAGCCTCATAGTTAAAGTGAGGTATTTCCCGAGCAGTGGGATAAGCTAACTTGACTTTATAGTTAATTTATTACATGATAGCAACCTAGTTAAAAATACAAGCATAGTGCAATACTAACGCGACGATGCTGATGACGAACGCCTTTCGCTTGAGGAGTGACGCGCCTTCTCCGCCGGTTTTTCGTCCGCTGGTTTATCGGCCGCAGACCTAAACGAAAGAGATGGTTCCCAATCATTTTAATGCATAAATAAGAAAATGATAAGCCTATCAACATTTTTACAATAAAATGATTTTACACATTCAATCTGTTTGAAATCATTTTAAAGCATTTTATTTTTTTATTTTTTCGGGCAATGGCAAACCACTCTATTAAAAATTGACAAGTTTCATTCCACAAGTTTCATTCCATGTAATGACCCCGACCCTCAGTCATGAGGTAATATTATGGTAAGTCCATTAATTTATTTTCATAACATTTATTTATTTATTAGTTTAATGCCAGTCAGCCAGCAGACATGTTAAAATGACTACAATATCACAGATTATATAATAGTTACTATGTAATAAATCACTCCAAGGAAAATCGTCCATACCTACTCTTATAATAGCCTACAATTTTTTGTCGCAGACCGCTGCGCCCGAAAATGTGCCCTAAGTTTCGAACATTACGTTATTATTCCTCTGCAGCTACGCGACCTTGGAGTAAAACTAATAAAGTCAGGGTTGCCTCTTTCGATACAAGGCCTATTTTATTTGTAGCTTGGTTTGAAATGTTTTACAATAATATAGTGTTTTATAGGTGGTAATGTGGAAAACAAGATCTAAGATGTTGTTCTGTGCTAAATTATTTTCAAAAATGTATTCATACATAGTTATAAAAAGCATCTGTGGGAACTTTCAGTCTGCCGTAAAATTATGATGACTTATTAAAAGATTAATTCAGGACATATCATGCTTCTGGTTGCATTTGTACAGTAAATACCAGATGTATAAATCATATTACTTAATTAGTTTGCATAAAAACGAATCGACCGTAACACAAATAATTCAACAATGCGTACGCGGGCGCCCGTCGGTGGTTGGCAGCCTACTGATTTACGCACCGCCGTCGGTGCGCTCGAGAGTAGGCTATTAACGCGCGCAAGTACATTGAGTGAGAGATGCCTGACAATATGTATTATAGAACAAAATAAATAAATAATATATCACTAAACTCACTTGTCGGGGGATGCTGACCGAGACTTATTCTCATTTTCGGCAACTTTTTCATTTTTGACGTCGTCTTTGTCCGTTTCCTTGGTGGAGTCGGCAGTTGAGTTGTGGTTGCTTTCTTCTTTCACCGCCACATCTTCCTTCCCTTCTGGAGACTTGCCGTTTTCTGTACGATAAATATTGGTGTTTATAACACTACACTAGATTTAAGCACAGAATACTAGTACTTCGTACAGAAGTATGACTTAGCAATTGTATTCAAAGAAATGTCTACTCAATGTCGTCAACAATATGGCGTAATTTAGTTCGCCTCAGAGTCAAGCACATTTTCGTGGAGACACCTACAAAAATCCATTGCATGATAATTTCTTGCTTATTGTTTTGGAATATGATTCATAATACACTAAACCTATTCAGTGACGTAATATCACGCGACGCGATAGGGTTGACTGCTACGAGAAGCTTCTAACGCCATCTAGCGCCTCTTTCTAGTACTTTATTCATTCTCGTCCAGCCAGCAACGTAGCCGCGCGGCCGCCGGTGAATAAAACGCGCGAGCGTGGCTCTGGCCGGTAGCGACACGCAACTTGTTTTAGCACCTACGTAGGTGCGCCGCGCGTAGGTACGTTTTTGCTACCTCCGCGGGGAGATACACAAGCCTGACTTAAGTAGCCTTTTCTATCACAAACTGGGTTGTGATTGTGTTTGTAAGCGTTTTCAATGTTTTACTCCTTTAGATGATGCTTAACTATACATTCCTAAAGAAAAAATAAATAAGGTCTATTCAGATACATCAGATTACCTACTGGCTTCAAGTCAGCCACTTGCCCAGCTGTTACGACATTGATGCGACTTGAAGACACGACCCCTAACTATCGGGGCGATTGCTCTTCCAACTGAGCTACAGAGGAAGTTATACACTCGACGATTTTTTTTTATAAGTGCTTGCTACGCTAGTGAGCTGGCCTTAAATTCATTACCAGCTCAGATTCACAGTGAGCGAAATTTACTTCATTCAGTCTGCCTTTTTACTTAGCAGTGAAAGCGTTATGGTTAAGCAGATTGGAATCTAGCGGGTATGCATCTGAAATTAATAATTAAATACCTTTAGGTTCTGGTACTTTGATGTCATCCACGTGAGTAGTCTTGGACTGGCTGCTCTCGTCCCGGGTGCTCTTGTCGCGACTGCGCCGCCGAGACCGCCGCGGAGACCCGCCGCCACGATGCCTACAACGATACCAACAATTAGAAAATTATTTCCTCCTAGCCGCATTGCGATTACAACAGCCAATCTTAACAGATATTAGCCAACTACGCTGGAGATATTATACTGAACGTGTGTGCGCAATACATAGGTGCACTCTCTGTTCCTTTACTCTTACAATTCAATGAGACGGAAGTCCGACATGACAGTAGAGATCAGGCAGAACCAACGGCTTAACGTACTTTCTGAGGCACGGGGGTGTTAACACCACCAACTTCCTGACTCCTGAGCTGTATCTGAGTTATTTCAAGACAGAAATACCCAACACTTTCGGCCCGACCCGAGATTCGAACCCGAGACCTCGTGGATAGTTACCCAGCGTGCTAACCACTAAACCAACGAAATAAGGTACAGAAACATTTATTTGACACATCACACAGGACAGAAAAAGAACAATAGACATAAATAATAATAATTAACAAAAAGTAAAACAGAACACATATAGCACTACTTTTAAATATTTAATAATGAAATTGCTAAAAAAAACATTTTTAAGTGCGAAATCTGCGCAGCGACGTCACAATGGTACAGTTAAGCCTTAATTATTACTCACTTTCTGTCCGAGGAGCGATCGCGGGACCTAGACCGCGAGCGGCGCCTCTCGCGGGAGCGGCGGCGCGAGCGGGAGCGAGAGCGCGAACGGCGGCGGTCCTTTTCCTTGTCTTTGTCCTTCTGCTGCTCTTCCTGTTGCCGGAAAAAAATCAACGCTCAAGCACAGAATAAGTACTAGTACTTCGTACAGAAGTATGACTTAGCAATTGTATTCAAAGAAATGTCTACTCAATGTCGTCAACAATATGGCGTAATTTAATTCGCCTCAGAGTCAAGCACATTTTCGTGTAGACACCTACAAAAATCCATTGCAAGATAATTTCATACTTATTGCTCTGGAATATGATGCATAATACACTAAACCTATTCAGTGACGTAATATCACGCGACGCGATAGGGTTGACTGCTACGAGAAGCTTCTAACGCCATCTAGCGCCTCTTTCTAGTACTTTATTCATTCTCGTCCAGCCAGCAACGTAGCCGCGCGGCCGCCGGTGAATAAAACGCGCGAGCGTGTCGCTGCCCGGTAGCGACACGCAACTTGTTTTAGCCCCTAAGTAAGGGTCGCCGCGCGTAGGTACAAAGTCAAAAAGTCAAAGTCCAAAATTTTTTATTCAATTTAGGACACAAAATGCCACTTATGAACGTCAAAATATCAATCAATTATGGCCCATATGGGGCAGAACATGTCTCCTTATCTTTTGGGCCCTACTAGCGCTTCGAGACAAGACACAGACAATCTTGCAAGTGCTGAGAAGAAACGCCGGAACAAACTCAGTCACCACTAGCTGCCACAAAAATAAAACAAATCAAAATAAACAGGTAGGTACATCAGTTTGGTGCAGGCTGGACTGTCCATACATTCTCGTCATTAAGATAGTCTTGAATTTTATAATACCCGTTCGACATTAGGGTAGTTTTGACATGTAACTTAAATTTATTAATAGGTAGTTCGATAACATTATGAGGTATTTTATTGAAAAATTTGACACAATTTCCCAAGAATGAATTAATTGTTTTGGCTAATCTGAAGTTTGGAATGACAAGTTTGTTTTTATTTCTTGTGTTATACGAATGAAAATCACTTTTTTTTATAACAAGATCTAAGTTTTTGCGTACGTACATTATATTATCAAATATGTATTGAGAAGCGACAGTGAGGATGTTAATTTCTTTAAAGAATTCTCTCAGGGATTCGCGGGGACTAAGTTTGTAAATGGCACGAATGGCTCTTTTCTGTAAAATAAAGATGGTATCTATGTCCGCAGCAGAACCCCACAAGAGAAGACCATAAGACATTATACTGTGAAAGTAACTAAAATACACAAGCCTTGCTGTTTCAACATCAGTCAAATGTCTAATTTTTCTAACCGCAAAGGCAGCTGAAGCAAGTCTCCCAGCCAGAGCGTCAACATGTGGTCCCCACTGCAACTTCGAATCCAATGTAATGCCCAGAAAAACAGTGGAGTTTGATAGATGTAATTTTTCACCGTTGAGAAGGATTTCTGTGTTAGCTTGCTTCACGTTAGGCATGGTGAATTTAATACATTTAGTCTTTTTTGTATTAAGAAGCAAGTTATTGCTAGTGAACCAATTTAATACCTTAGAGAGAGCTCCGCTTACATTGTCAAATGATTCTTCGCCTCTTCTTGATTTGAAGACTAAAGAAGTATCATCAGCAAACAGAACTATCTCACAGGAGTCTTTGGCATAAAAAGGAAGGTCATTAATATAGATCAAAAATAACAAAGGTCCCAATATTGAGCCCTGGGGCACTCCCATTTGAAGCGGGGCACCTGAGGAGTTAGTACCATTAACGTTTACTGTTTGTAGTCTGCCTGAGAGGTAAGATTTCAACATTTTAGACGCGTTATTAGTTAAGTCAGCCTATTAGATCCCACTGCTGGGAAAAGGCCTCACCTCAACTATGAGGAGGAACGAGCCATACTCCACCACGCGGGCTCAGTGCGGATTGGTGGAGGGGTGTATGTAAGGCAAGTGACAAACCTTACTGTCAGATGTTATCAAGCCGCCCTAGGGCCTCTGACTAGGCTTAACGACTAATACCAAGAGATATTAGCCGGGACCAACTGCTTAACGTGCCTTCCGAAGCACGGAGATGCTTGTCATGGTCGTCACTTTAATGGTCGGAATGGTCACCCATCCAATCACGACCGCGCCGTGGTTGCTTAACTTTTGGTATCACTACCAAAGCGCTGCCGCCACTGCGCCACAAGCACCTCGTTATTAGATAGACCGTAATGTTCGCACCGTGGTACGTTTTTGCTACCAACGCGGGGAGATACACAGGCCTGGCTCAAGGTGTCTGCCCACTACACTGTACCATAGACCGTGCTAGGGCTGTATAAAAATACACATTTTATTTTCAAACCTAAACAGAGGAGTTAAAGGTTTGAAGTATATAAGCGCAGTCTTCGTTTTGACAGTGCCATAATGGTGCATCGACAAACACAGAGCTAAAACATTTTACATTTTAACTTCTCACCAGACCTGAGCGGTCCATATTCAAATGTGTACATTGATTACAGTCCAACCACGGTCAGAATATGGTACGGTGTAATGGGCACTGACATATGTCGATATACATATATTATATGATATTGAGGTATCTGGTACCTCAATGTCGTATCTCGATAAAAAAACAGTTCGCGTTAGAAAACATTTTAATTCTATTGCATGGACAGGGTGTTACTTTAAACAGTCTCCATATTTGAGAGGGGGTAAATATGGCCATCTGTTTAAAAAATCAGATGCTCGATACAAATGATTCTGCTACCTCGACGACGTCCAAACATTCATAACATGCTCTCCACTGCCAATTAAATGCACCACCATGCTACTTTATACAAATAAAGCAGCACGGTAGTGTCTTGGATACAAAGAACAGTAGTTAAGTCACTTGATTCGATAGTAAATTATAGGGGTGCTGATAACCCCATTAAGATAAGATTAAATACATAGATCAAATTAATACAACTACTATTCATTGTGAGTTTAAAAAATTTGCAAGTAGGTCCGAATCTTTGAAAAAAAAAACATATATAATAACTCTCACCATTCGCTTCTTGATCTCTTCTTTCTTCTGCTGAGTGAACGACTCCGGTATCCCATTCTCGCTGGCCTGCGCGCTCAGCAGCAGCTCCCAGAGTTCGCCCATGAAGAGACGAGCATTCTTCCCGTTCAAGAATCCAGTCAGGTTGATCTGCATTTTCTTAGGACAAGGGAACTAGGAGCCGAGGGGACGGGATCGGGAAAGAAAAAAAGTTCTCTTTATTAATCACGTCTGGCCGCTCACCATCACACCCTACCCTATCGATAATTTTTAACATTCTGCTCGATACGTTAACGTTTATCTCGAGGGTGTACCGTTCGATTTTTATGTAGAAAAATAAATATTATATATTTGAAAGCCGTCAAGAGCGCATCGGTAGTTAGAAGTTTCCAAGTAAAAGTTTGATGATTCTAGCAGTGAAATGACTCTGGTAGGGAAGCGATCATCATGTACAGTGTCAACGTGTGATTAGTCTTCGTGTGTCCGCCGCAGGCGAGGCGGCGAGGCGGCACGGCGGGGCGGCGGGCGGCGGCGGCGGCGACGCTCTGCGGAGGCCGGAGACAACGCGCCGGATTCGCTTCGCTCGCCTACCTCTTGCATCTGTAAGGGTTTTGCGAACACAACCACATTATGCTGAACGCAGAGCCTAAAAACGGAACTTCCCTACCTCGAGTCAGATCGATCTCTTGACGGCTTTGACGAAAATTCGATTTATTTAACTTTTATCAAGCTAGGGAACTCCACGGCGCGTATTCTCTTAATGTGAGTTAGCATTGTAAGTATTTAATTTCCCCG
Organism: Pyrausta nigrata; assembly: GCA_949316185.1. Lineage (NCBI taxonomy): Eukaryota > Metazoa > Arthropoda > Insecta > Lepidoptera > Crambidae > Pyrausta > Pyrausta nigrata. Next base: position 9,170,711 of record OX438941.1, on the reverse strand, counting down.
TAAATACCGATTTAGTATGCTAAGGCCTCCGAAAGAGTGGAGCCGGCGGGCGGCGGCGGCTAGCTGGCGGCGGCGGGCGGCGGCGGCGACGGCGCGCTAACCGACGGGGACCATAAAAATATCCATACGCAATCAATATACATATGACATCATACTTCGATTGCAGTTTCTTTTATACAAAGAATAGCAGTATGCACAAAGAACATTACACAGTAATACTGATATGAATGAAAAGAAACTGCAATGATTACATTTTCGCATTAACATGTAATGTAATAATAATGAACAGATTAACCACCTTCTCCTCGAGTTGATTGTTCACGTAGTCGATGACCACGTCGTCTTCCATCTTGAGGATGTCTGTGATTTTCTGGGTGATCCATGGCTTCAATACGTCCAGCTTCACCTTCGACATGTCCACCTAAACAGAAATTAAATTACACAATGTTATCATGTCTGTTTAATTAAAGTCCTTTGTAATGACTATCATGAAATCAAATAATAAGTAGTAATACTGAAAATATCTAGCAAATTACAAAACAAAATATTTTATTTAAAAAAACGATTTGTGATTTTGCACCCTTGAGGATGCTGGAGGCCTAGAGGGTGTTAAGGGGTCCATAAAAAATTTGGGCGGGCATTAAACAAAATCGGTGTTATTACAAAAAAAATAACCAGGTTTAAATTAGGTCTAAATATCAGCCGTCAACAGAGGAATGAATGACACATTCGTGACATACCCTAATAGAGAAACGCTTTTTTAATTGGCTAGAAAATAGCTTAGCTTATCCTGGCTTAAGCCCAGTACAAGTTTTAGTAATAACTGGGAATAATTTCGGGAATCTCTGATCTATAGAGTAAAACACAAACCTGCTGTGTCAAACAGTCGCCAAACTTCATCTGCTTCATTAGCTTCTTTTCCTTGTCGCTGAAGCGGGTGTCCTGCTCAGTGCTTGTGCCCTAAAAGTGAAATGTAAAATGTATATGCAGACTATTGACAAATTATAAACTACTAGTTGATCCCCGCAACTTCGCTCGCGAGAGTTAGATTTTCCATATAAACTTTCATCGCCCATTTCACCCCCTTAATGATTTTATATCGCGACAAAATGTAGCCTATGTCCTTGCCAGGGTCTCGAACTGTCTCCATACCAAATTTCATCTCAATCGGATCAGTGGTTTAAGCATCAAGAGGCAACAGACAGACACACTTTCGCATTTATAGTATTAGTATGGATATACCTAAATTACATTTATTCATGTCACACACACAGAGGCACAAAACTTCAGTTTGTGTTATTTAAAGTCAATAGACATACAGTACAGTAGGTCCTATTCCACCTCTCAACATCACAAACAAATCAATTATCAGATTGAAGTTCACGAGGATTTAGCTATGAGGCAGATGATTAGAAAAATTTAAATGGGGTAAAAAACCTGTTCACATTTTCATCACTAACAAGTAAAGACTTCACATTCACATTCTTTGGTGACATAATTTTTGGCTGGTTGACTACAGGATATAGAAGAATAAAAACCAATGCTGTGTATCCTAATCAGAATTTTAATCACCATGTTGTGATAATACAGAGACAAAAATATTATAATGAATTCTGCCTAGTGTCTTAATTGGTAGTGTAGCTAGATGTTGCAACAAAGCACTATTTTACAGGGTACAGGGTGTAGTTCTGGGTGTCTGCTCATGAATTTAGGTGAAAAAATCACACATGGAAATTAAGATTACCAACAATGTAGGTGCTAACTTAGACATTAGGGATAGTTGATTAAGGACCTTCTAGAACAGTCATCATTTCAACAACTTACCGTGTACATCATCATCATCTTGATTTATTGACACAAAAATCAATAAAATCCTTACGACAAAATGGCTAGGGTTAGCCCCAGCCAAGGCGATATGACGCCAAACCGTAAAACTTATAGAAACTAAGCGGTTGAACTTTAACAAATACTTATAATATTCTACACTGTTTCTTGGTCACTACAAAACTCATTTAGTAATTACATCCCCGTAGCATTTCAATGAATTCGCAAAAATCAAGCGGAATCATCAATGTGCACGGCAGCCATTTTGAAATATTTCCAGAGAGAAGAAAGAACAGAAAAAAGAAATGATGAGCATAGTGCACTGGCCATAGAGTATAGTAAATACATAGAACTATTAAGTACTTATTAAGTCCATGAGTAAATATACCAAAAGGAGCACTGGCACAGATTATATAATAGTTATATACTATAATACGTATAACTACATACCCCATCTCGCTCTCACAGGCTTAGAGAAAATAGAATGGAGGGAGCATAGACGGCCTTCCCCTCTAGCCAATAACGTTGGCTATATAAAAAAAAATTTAAAAAAAAACATTTATTAATTAGTTAGTTGGCTTATCGCCACAATTATAAATAATAAAGTGTATGTTATCTAAATATTTAAACATACCATAGACATATAGGATGGTAAAAGAAATATATTTTTTTAATTTCCGATAGATCCCTTAGAGGTGAAAGGAGAAAGGAATGAAGAATGGTTTGTGGTCAAAAAATACTGGCTTTCATCTCACACAAGTGTGATTTATTTAGCACACTTTGAGTCAAGATGTTTCCACGAATGTTTGGACGGAAAAATAATTTCGTCCGTGCATCAGCAGCAGTGCCTGGGTACTTTAAAACTTCTTAGCCAAGTGTGTAGTTTTTAGGGTTTCTTACGGGTAAAAACGGGACTTATTAAGACTCCGACGTCCGTATATCTGCCACCAGGCTGTATCTCGAAAACCGTGATAGCTAGACACTTGAGTTTTTTGCTCGATAATAAGAATGGCAACAGGTAGACGCTTAAAATACTTGCAGAATATTAAGTTGTACTCGTATATTCACTTCAAAAATAGATTACATCGTATATTCTTATATCTATATAATTACGTGAGAAAGTCGTGTTAGTTACACTACACCACATATAACACAAGAACGGTTGAAACAATTATTATGATTATTGTGTTTTTTAATTTGCCTTCGTCTGGAATAGGATAATAAGTATTAAAATATGATATTCATCGAAAAAATATTTATGGGGAGTACCTAAACAAAAACCTTCAAATGCCCCTGAGAGAGATGATCATTCTTTTATTAGCAAAAGTAATTATGGAAAAATATAAAGATGTCCTAAAACTGTTTTTCGCACCTTTTATCATAAAACGCATTAACGCCTTAAAAAGAATACGATCACTCTTACTGGCGCTCGATTTGCACGCTTAGAAGTGAGATAAGAGATCGACCATCTTTTTTGTTCTTACCGAGCGAGCCAAAAAGCTAGTCAAAAAGTGACACCATTTAGTGTTGCGCCAACATAGTTACGAGGTGGACGTGTACGTGCCTGTGTAACTCCTATTAGTGCGTTTTATCATTGACAGGTAATTGCTGGCTTTGCTTGGATTTCAATGTTAAACTGAATATTTCGCCTTTTTGCTGTTTCTTTTTTAAAAATGTTGAAATTAATTTGCGATATTTAGAATTGGTTCAGTTTATGAGTAAAAATTTACGAATTTACTTAATGGATTCGGATTTAGTACACTTTTTACTAAATATTGTTTACATTCATGTTTAAATTAAGAGTTATTGCTCTTTATTGTAAATTTATAGGTAAATATTTGTTTCACTTACTAAAATTAGTTCTTTTTTATATTAATCTAAAATGACTTTTTATTAGTTATGACGTCGTGTCGTCGAGATGTCGGAGAATTGTGAAATCCTCGTTTTACAGGTGTTAGTAGGTAGGATCCATATTATTACCTAATATCTTGTAATGGCGATTTTACGTAATAACGTTGTGTTTTGTTTAGATAATAACGTATTAAGGTATAGTGATGATACGAATACATTATGTAATAAATTCGTCAACCTATATACAGAGCGAACAATATTTTGTTACTGTCACTAAAATAAGTATTGTGCCGAGTTATACGTCAGGGAAACTTGATTCAGATAAGTTTAGTGAACGGTGAGTAAAATACCATATGTGCTACGCCAAGTTAAGATCTGAAGATGTCGTGGTCGTATCAACATCGTACCCGAAATACTAAAGCTGGGGTAACCAGCCAACCAACCAACTGCATACTAGAGTACAACGTTCCTGCAAATTGATAAGGCGCAATGCCGTAGTAATAGTCTTGCTCCATAAAAAGGGAAGGAAGGAAGGGAATTGAATAACTACTGAGTGTCAACCTATAAGTATCCTATCCCACATCTACAAGTTGTTTACTAGGATTTTTAAAAATAGACTTAACTTGACAATCATCAGTAGAATAAACTGGACAGCAACCAGTCAAGAGAGCAGGAAAAGTTTCCAATTTAAAGCCCACTATTGAAAAATGCCATAAATACCGAACGCGTATTATTAAAACGTTCGTTGACTACGAAAAAGCATTCGAATCTATGCCACCATGAGATGTAAAAAAAGCGCTAGTAGACTATGCAGTTAACGAGCGATATATTCAGCTTGTAAGGCACCTGCATATTAATGGAACATCGGCCTTCATAAAAAGACAGAACAAACTGGCAAGAGGAGTGTGCCAAAGCGATAGATAATGTTACGGAAGTGGGTGCGGGATAGGCAAAACACGGTTTGAGAGAGAGAGTCCGTTTATTCGGTTCACCAAGAAGGCCGCAGATAGAGGAAGAGTAACGGTGCAACTATGTAGATTCCTACCGACGTGTTACAATTTCACTTCTACTTCTTTCCTTCTGCTACTGCTTCGCTGTACTTTTATTACTGCCCTTCTAGGCGGCGTGCAGACCTATTTATAGTCGGCTGGGGGTTCTATTATTCGTTTAGCTTGACTTTGACGTTGACGGTGACGGCTCACATGTGACAATAATATATCACCGAAGTTATTCAATGCCGCTCTCGAGAACATCTTCAAGGAGAGACAGAGGATCATTGTTGATGGCGAAAGACTCAACTATTTCGGTTCGCGGTCGACTTTGCCTTGTTTGCAGTTAGCGTCGACAATTATGCTATTTATGATCAACGAGCTACAAAGTGAATCTAAAATAGGATTAAAAATGAACAAGCTAAAGGCAAAAATTATGTCAAATATTCTTGAAACAAAAAATCACCAACTCCCAGTAAAACTCGTTAAGCACTATCAAGGTCATATCACCCTTGGTATAAAAGATCCAAAAACGAAGATCAAACGCAAAAATACCTAAACCAATTGGTTCTCCGATCCAAAAATATGTCCTAGCATCTCAAAAGGAAGGTATTCAACTAGTGCAACCTGCCGGTCTTAACATACGGAATGGAAACTACCACCTCAACGCAGGAGTCTGCCGAAAAACTGAGTGTCACACAAAAGGCTACGGAAAGAATGATGCTAGGACCGAAAGAGGAACTAGTGGGTAAGGCAAAAAACTAGTCTTTGACGTAGTGATCGTGACAAACCGAAGAAAGTGAAAATGGTCAAAATATATCGCTAGAATAGACCCTCGCGCTAACACCCGTGGCCTAGGATGACCACCTAAAAGGTAGATAAACGACATCAGACAGCAGGCTGGTGTGTACTGGATGTAAGTGGCAGCAGACAGACTGAAGTGGAAGATTAGAGAGGACACATAAGTCCGTAGACAAACGCACCTAAGATTCACTGCTATTAACCATTTCCAAAGTATTAACTAAACGCAAAGTAAGAGTGATCATAAAAATTAACATAAAATCGTTAGTATCGGCGTAATTTTGCAAAAAAAACTTCCTGGTTTAGTTTTCCAATAAAGGTGCAGTTATTAGAAAGATCTCATTATTAAATAAATCCTAAAAACGAGTTTTCTTTCATATTGCCATCGTTCCTCTAATATAAAATCACTATGTACTTTATGCATTAAACCAAAAGTTTTCCTTTTAAATTTCTTAATAAAGAAATAAACATGAACACGCAATAACATTACAACATTGTTTAAATAATAAAGTGCACTAACACGTTTTGTGCCACATATCATCTAAGATATTATTCAATATTTTAATCATAAAACGAATTATGACTAGTATGTTTTGTTTATAGCCCTGTATTAAAAAAAAAATACAACGCAAATCTTCGCGTTATCGCGATAGTGTGGTCCCAGCATTGCTGTCTGTCTGGTGGCAGTCATCATCATAATTTCGCGCGGCAAACCACCAACCAATACAAGTCGCGAACACGCGAAGTACATACTTTAGACATACTCTTACTAATCTGTGGCGAAGTATTTTGATTTTTGTCAATTGTGTCTGTGTGATATTTCCAGCTGGCCTACGATGACCAACATCGATAAATTGTCGTAAGACATGAGAAAATTTGTCATCGTGTCTTATTTTATCATTTTTCCTAACATGGCAACCACTCACGATAGAAATCCTTCCCACGAGAAGCCTTTATCCACACGACCACAGATTATTTAGACACGATAACGGGATATAGCCATATTACAAAATTAAATCATTATTAGGGGTGGCAACATTTCGTTGATGTTTAATCATTCGTTCAATTTTACTACCGATTTGGCTTAAACACTTAATCCCAAGCAGGACTATCGATTTAAAACTAAATTACTTACATCTGTTTTTGACATGACATTGACAGTTTTGACAGCCATTGATAGACGAGTCCCTACTCCGGTTGACGATGTCCGTTAGCCATCTCGCTCGGTTGAGCTGTCATTCTGGCGTGAGTAACAGGGACGGCTACAGTCGAAAATACTGACATCGTCAATCGGAGTAGGGCCTCTGTTTTATAATCAAAGTCAAAGGTGTACCTATAAATATTTTTCAACAAATTGTATTATCAAACTAACAACAAATGGAAGAGAAACTAATATAATTATTTACTTTTACAAAACTGTGATGTGATATAGGTACAGATTACTTATACATGAAAGCGCACCTGGGTTTTGCTACCTTCCTTATCCTTACTCCTCAAGTAGCTGCTAAGGTGGAGCAACCAGTAGGAGTACCTTAGGCCTATATTGGTTGGACAAACTGGGTCCATATCGTTAAAAACGGTAAGTATTGAAGCATTTAAGCAGACCTGCAACATTTTGTCGTAGAGTGTTTTCTTTGGTATTTGAATCGATATTTGGTAGTAACTAAACCAACTACACCTACTAAACTACCTATTTAGACGTCTAAGTATGCACAGAAAGAAAATACATATTAGTAAATTAAATAATAATATGTGTTTACATTTCATTTCAGGATTTAATTTTGGGAGGTACGCTGGAACAGAACAAAATTGGATTCAATTGTAAGGAAAAGTTTATTTTACAGAATACTTGTAGTAGTACCAACATGAATCCCGTTGAAAGTAATTGTGAATAATTTTTGATCCCTTCTAGCTTGTGATATTTTAGTAAATATGCAGGTTCTATTGACATGTTCATTCGATTGCTCATAATTTTTATGATTTTATTGTTATCCAAATTTTCTACCTCTAATGGATACCTTGAGTCACCCTGTAACAATATCGATAGATATAATGAAAAACATAGTTTTAAAGAGTATGTATTATTTTTCAGAAAATGTCATCGCAGTGAACATTGACTTGTAAGAAGCAGTGGAGACTATGGTGATAAGACTTATTATATTAAAATTTTAAAAAAAGGTTTATTGTTTGTTAATACCTTATTATTATTCTGTAAAATTACATATTATTGTTTATTTGACTAATGATTTTTCTACTCCAAATTAATTTTACTTATATCCACCTTTATGTATAATAAAGTATATAAGTACGAGGGTCAAACTGAAAGTTCTTAGAAAATCAAAAACTGATTACATTAGCCAGTTATTAGTTTTATTATATCTTTTCAAAATATTGTCCATTGACGTCAATACACCGCTGCATGCGATGGAACCACTGGGAAAAGCACTTTGCCCACTCGTCCTTAGGGGTCTCTTCAATGGCATCGCGATACGCAGCCACCGCTTCTTCAGCATTCATAAACCGCTTTCCTTTAAGTTTTTCTTTAATTTTTGGAAATAAATAAAAATCACAAGGCGCGAGGTCGGGGCTATACGGCGGGTGACCCAGTAATTCAACGTTTGATGTCGCCAAATAGTCGATCGTTCGCTTGGCGGTGTGCGACGAGGCGTTGTCGTGGTGAAGGAGGATCCTACTGCGAGGTCGTTTCTCTCGAACTTTTTCCAAGACAAGTGGCAAACAATTGGTAGTGTACCATTCTGCAGAAACTGTTTTTTGATCCTCTAACACAATTGTTGCGAAATGACCTATCCTTCCAAAGAACGAGGCCACCATTTTTTTTCCCGCACTTCGATCTCTCTTCACTTTAGTTGGCAACTCCTCGAAAGGAAACACCCACTGAGCAGATTGTCTTTTGGTTTCAGGATCATAACAGTAAATCCAGCTTTCGTCACCTGTTAGTATGTCGAACACAGCATTTGAGTCACCTCCGTTAAATCTTTCAATCATTTTACGGCACCAATCCACACGATGGAGTTTTTGAGCCTTAGTCAAATTATGAGGTATCCACCGGGCGCAAAGCTTCCTGACCGCTAAATGTTCGTGGAGGATTTTGTGCACTTGACTCATACCGATGCCTAAGCTTGTCCGAATCTGCTGATAGGTCACTCTTTTGTCAGTCTCTATCATACGCCGCACAACACAGATGTTATTTTCAGTCGTCGCCGTAGAAGGCCGTCCCTCACGTACATCATCAGTGAGATTAGTGCGACCACGTTTAAACTCATTAAACCAGTTGTAAACAGTCGCACGAGATGGGGCTTCATCGTGAAAGGCCAATCGTAGTCTATCATAACTTTCTTGTTGACTTAAATGACATCGAAAGTCATAAAAAATCATTGCACGAAAATTTTCTCGTGTTAAATTCATTTTGACGTGACACAGACAATTTTCAATTTGCCGCCAAGTCGTAAAACAAATGACAAATGAATGAAATATATACTCAGTAATATTGGCAAAGAGTTCTATTTTCAAATTTTAGAATATTTTTTTTATTATATTGTTTATAAGTGGCCAGTTCTAAGAACTTTCAGTTTGACCCTCGTATGTGGTAGGTAGGTAATAGTAGGCTCCCCATAAGTTATTCAAAAGCAAGTTAGGCGCAGATATTGACTGGAAAACTTTTTAGTGCACAAAGCTACATTAAGGAAGTTTACATATCTAAGATATTTTAGTGTGCAAGTTTTCACAATTTATTTCACCGATTTACATACACTTAATATATGCTTTCTACCACTGGTCCTAGACTGAAGACACTGCTTACAGTAGTTTGGGCTTAGCACAGAGAGCGGTGTTGTCCAGTTTGCTGTTGGTTTCCATGGGTCAAAAGGAGGCAACATAGGTAGACCCTAAGAAACAAAAATCATGATTACCTAACCTATGCTACCTATGTAAAATAACATACATTATAAAAGGTTAGGTTCTGTTTTCAATACAGTATTTTGTAAGTTTATAAAACACAACAATAACAGCTATTCTTTGCTTTTGTGTAGGTGAAAGAGCTCTTTGTGATAGATGATTTACGTAAGTGTTTATTTTGGAGATCTCACCTTCAAATAGGCTAGAAGGCTTATAGACTAGCTGGGGCCAAGCTAAGCCTGTCTATGATGTGAAATATCAGTATTCATGGGCTTAAATATTCGCCAAAGCGACTGAAATACACTCTCAAAAATCGACTTGATCGCAAATATCACCGATGCGTTTCTGTCGTATTTCTTACACTGGTCGTTCGTCATATGCGTTTAACACACAATATATAACGGTACGGACATATTTTTCGCGTTTTACACAGTTTTTCACCGACTTTAATGAAGTTTTTTCCTTTGTCGTTAGCACCAAGTGACCACGATAATATGTCATGCGAAAATGTCAAAAAACGATTAAAATAGACAAATAAAAGAGGCTCATGTTAGAGTATGTAGACTCTTTTATCGTTTTTAATCATATTTCGTATTTTGACAGTTAGACATGACATAAATGGCATGACATGTTAGCAGCGGTAGACAAATGACATAACGCTGTCAAAATACGATAAACGGCCGCGATAATGATATGTTGTTTGGCGTATGCTAGGGCCACAGGTAAAATTCTAAGTTTGTATTCGGATAAATTAACATGGGTTTGAAATTCAGTCAATTCGAATTCAAATGCATGCTTTTTGGGGTAATAGTAATATAATTTGTTTACGTTTTACTAACAGACAATCAAATTACATGCATGAATGTAGAACTATTTAAACAACAAGATCATGGTTAGTTTCTGTTTTCAATTTCTTTCTTTACATTTAATACTTATCGTGTGATTGGAGTACAATTGTTATTTCTGTTACACTGTTACAAAGAATTTTGTCGAATGTCTAATGTTATGTTTATTATTTAGCCTACCTAACCTTTAGAGCGAGTGGATTAGTACATTATAGAGGGATTAAAACATGTTAGCAACAATTTGCTTAATTAATACTTATTTGTCAACTTTCCAAAACATTACATGAAAATGAAAAATTATTTATTTGGCACAGACATAAACAGAGTTGAGAGAGTACTCACAAGTATAAATAAAAATTATTTACAATTCCTTGAATATTGCTTGATTAAACACACCATGTTTCATGTACATTTTTCCAAAAATATCAAAAAAATCTTATTTTCAACTGTCTAAAAGTTGACCAAAAGTGTAAAAGTCCCACCAGATGACACAGTCAATTAATTTTTGTGAGCGAAATTCAATGTGGTTTCTCTAAAGTTAACAGTCCACTTTGCTAAAAACTATCTAAATTTAATATAAAATGCTGTGCCTCTAGTGCTCAGTCAAAATAATACTTACAATAAATACACAGGTGAAATATATACATGTATTATATTCCTGCCCTCTCTTTACATAAATTTAAGAGCTAGGCTCTTTTCGGTGGAGTAACCACCATTAATCCTGCCCTCTATAATAAAATAAATAAAAATAAAAAAGCCCTTGTTTGCTATTTCACATTTTCATGGTTTTTACAGTATATATTTTATAAAATTTGGCCCTCTCTTAGGGTGAAGGCCTCCTCCTTAGACCCTTTCCACACCCCTCTATCTTTGCATGTCTCCAACCAGTCTTTCCCCGCTATGTCAATCCTGCCCTCTTAGACCTTATATATAATCTAACCTATATTCTAAACTGATCTTTTTATGTTCTAGAGCACAGGTTATTAAAGTAATATGCAGTACTAGTACTTATTCTGTGGTAATACTTAACTTCAATTATATTTTTTTTATTGCCAAACCGCGTGAAAGTTGGCGCAGTCTTGGAGAGGCCTAAGTCCAGCAGTGGACTACAATAGGCTGATATGAATGAATGAATGGTCAGATTTACCAAATATGTTGTATGTTTAGGGTCGTTTTGTCATCACATAATGATAATATATTAAATTTCTGAAGATACAAAATCATCATAATTATATTATTTATATTATTGACTATGAACGTTGGGTTCAATATTGCATAAGTTGTTTGTCTTTATTTATTTCAGATAGCTGACGATAGAGTTTGAACTTTGACATTGATGTAAGACATCAATTTATGAGCAGTATCTGTTAAACTCAATTGGGTAGTAGTCCTATGTAGAACATTGAACTTGCCGGTTCTATACTACAATGTGTATTATAAGATTTTTCACATCTGAAGCATTTAGTGCTCATAAAACAAAAGAAATACTGCAAAAGTTACAAAATGTTGATCCAGACATATCAGAGTTGTCAACGGAACTTTGTTACCATGTGGAGCTAGCTGATGGGTGTGATTATTTGAACATCAATCAAATCAAGATTCTGCAGTGGCTTTTAAGTTCACCTTTACACCCAAATGCATTGCATAATGAATCTATCTACAAGATTGTCAGAAATAACCAATTCATTATTGAAATTGGTCCAAGGTAAATTAACTTAGTAACTTTGAACAATTTAAAAATCATATTTATTACACACTCTGTGAGATTTTAAACTGTAACTAACCTATTACTCAACTTTATTATCTTGATATATTATTTTAGGTTTAATTTCTCAACGGCAGATTCTAGTAACTCTGTTCAAATTTGTGAGAGTGTTGGGTTACGTGACATTGTCCGTCTGGAGGTTTCTACAAGATATCTCATTACATTCCATAAAACCAAAAATGTGTCTGCCAAATTATTTGAAGACTTGGCTGCTCCTTTGCACGACAGGATGACTGAATGTATTTATACAAGTAAGAACTTGCCAAGAAAGAGTTTTAATGAAGGTTTACCCAAGGATTTGGAGCCATGGTTTGTTGTTCCATTACAAAAAGAGGGTAAAGCTGCAATGGAAAGAGTCAATGAAAAGCTAGGTATGTCGATTTAGATTTTCTAGTTGAATATCCTAGGGGAGATGATCTAATGGTTATACTAAGTTATTATTGTGATATTTTTAGGTTTAGCATTTGACTCCTGGGATATGGATTTCTACATGGATCTTTTTGTAAATAAATTGAAACGTGACCCTACAAGTGTTGAGTTATTTGACCTTGCTCAGAGCAACAGCGAGCATTCGCGCCATTGGTTTTTCAAGGTAAGTGACTTATTCCAAAGTCCAATGACTCTTTTTATTAAATTATTCTTTCGTAACCCTAGAAAATAGGGATGGCGATCTGAGATCGATTAATCGAAGAATCGATTTTTGTAGCCAAAAAGATCGATTTTTTAAATCGATATGTAGTACTGTATCGATTCAGTGAATCGATATTTCACCCTTGAAAATCATCGATCACATTACATTCTATTTTATTTTTCGGTATAAACAAAAAAAAATATTTACAATTAATTGAATATACCCGTATTATAAGAGTGCTGCCGGCAGCCGGTTAAAGGGTTATTTATTCAAAAACTCGCGAGATGGCTGAATGTTTGGATTCCTTCGCCTCTCTTTAAAAAAAAGTTACGTTAAGTTATTTTTTATCATCGAATTACCTGATTTTACAAATAATAGATCGTTAAATTATAATATCTATCTTTAAACAAAAACTTGGAGAAAAAGATCGATTTTTCAGAAATCGATCTTAGTGGCCTCGATTTTTTTGTGGATCGATTTATTAGGTCACGATTTAAATCGATTTAAAAATCGATGTTTTTCGAAAAGAATCGCCATCCCTACTAGAAAATAAATCTACTATAGTCGGACAAGTTCGTGCGCGACGTTCCTGCGGTCGCAGAGGCGAGGCATGCGAGGAGTTTGTCGCGGAGGGCATTTCCTCGCGTCAGTTAACAGTCGCGTTCGATTGCCACTTCCTTGCGGGGGGGGGGGGGGGGGGGGGGGCGCGAGGAAATTACACGAACTTGTTGGACTATAAAAATAATGATGTTTTACTTATTTGCCTATGTGTAAAAATATTTAACAGGGCAAGATAATATTGGATGGTGTTGAAATCGATCAATCTCTAATTGATATGGTGGCATCGACGCAGGAAACCTCTAACAGTAATAATGTTATTAAATTCGGGGATAACAGCAGGTGAAAAACACTTTATAACTATGTCGCTTCCCGCAAGAAAAGAGTCACAATACAAAAATAGGTAACTCGAGAAAATGTAACTAATAGTGTTTCTGTCTATTTAATAGTCAATAATTTAAAACTATAATAGTCAGATCACTGAGATTTTATGAGTAAATAGCTTATTTATATGTTCAATATCATTGAGTACCCAATATGTGTGACACTTTTCTTGCCGGGAAGCAATGTGTAAAATACTGTTGAGATTAGCAATAAATTGACTACTTATTCTTGATCTGAACTCTTTGATTCCCTTACACAGTGCCATAAAAGGTTTCAAACACACTAAAATTCGGCCAAGTAATGTGAGAGCGCCGTCTCAAGTAGTATCAGAGCAAGTTGAGTCTGATATAATCTTCACAGCCGAGACCCATAATATGCCTACTGCAGTTGCACCGTTCAGTGGGGCTACTACTGGCACAGGAGGTCGTATTAGGGACGTACAAGGCGTTGGTCGGGGCGGGCATACGGTCGCGGGGACGGCAGGGTACAGTGTAGGCAACTTATACATTCCAGGTAAATAAAATAAGATGTGTTTATACACAACAAATACGTGCAATGAATATGTCAGAGGGTTGTCCCTCTGACATATTTGTTGGCTACTTATATGATTATTTTGACCACTCATGACTCGCTTAGATTCCCATACAAAACTATATTTCTTGCAGGCTATATCTTGCCATGGGAAGAAAAAGGTTGGGAATATCCCAGCAACTTCGCGAGTCCCCTTCAAATAATTATTGACGCCAGTAACGGTGCATCTGACTATGGAAATAAGTTTGGAGAACCTGTCATATCAGGTAAAAAACAATGCAAAGTCATCCTTATCATCAGGTAATTAAAAGCTATATTTAACGCGTATTATTATCGTAGGTTTCGTCCAATCATACGGGTTGAAAAACGCTGACAACGTCAGAGAAGAATTTGTGAAACCGATAATGTTCAGCGGGGGTATTGGTTACATGCCTCATTCTATGATCAAGAAGAACAAGCCCGAAAAAGGTATGTTTTTTAAAAATCTGAATAAGGTTTTATGTATCTCCGATGTATAGATAAACGACAATATATGGAGCTGAACTCTGCAGCATTTTATGCAGTTATAATAGGAACAATTTTGCAATAAAAATGATTTACCAATAAATTCTTTTTAGGCATGTTACTGGTGAAGATTGGAGGTCCAGTTTATCGCATCGGAGTTGGTGGAGGGGCCGCCTCATCGGTCGCTGTTCAAGGTGGCGACTCAAGGGATCACGCTTTGGACTTCGGTGCTGTCCAAAGAGGTAAAATCATTCAATCTTTCTTCACTTTTTATTGTTTTTTTTTAAATACTTCTAAATATAGCTCCACAAGTTTGTGCACGATTTCGAGTCATGTTAGATGTCAGTAAGGACGGGTGGTGTTACAGGGAAGGGGTTGTCTATGATATTCGCGTGCGGATATTAGCGCTTCCTCGCCCCCGCACGTCTGGAGGAGGCGAGCTCACAAACTCGTCGGACTATAATAAATTAGGTATATCAATTATTACAAACTGTCCATATTTTAGGTGATGCCGAAATGGGAAATCGTCTCAACCGAGTGGTCAGAGGATGCTTGGAATCTGATATCAATCCGGTGGAATGTATGTACATTATTTTATTGGCTCAGCACGATATAACCTCTATAATATAATTTCGTTGCAGTGTAAAGATTTTAAGTTATTTTAAAAATATGTCTTTATCTATAGCAATCCATGACCAAGGAGCCGGTGGTAACGGTAATGTCTTAAAAGAACTAGTAGAGCCTGAAGGTGCTGTTGTATTTACCAAAGAGTTCCAACTAGGAGACCCAACCATTACCACTCTCGAGCTTTGGGGAGCAGAATACCAAGAAAATGATGCCTTACTATGCACAAAAGCTAACAAGCCAGTACTTGAAGGTAAAAAAGTCGATTATAGTTTATAATGATAAATAAATATCTAAAGATTAAAATATTTTTTGTAATTGGTTCTTGATTATCCGGCTCGAAGGACCATTAGATGTTAACTCTAAAATTGATTCTTTCAGAAATCTGTCGACGTGAAAGGTGTCCCGTGTCGTTCGTTGGCGAGGTCACCGGTGACGGTTTCATGAGTTTGGTCGAAGATTCGTTCACAGACCAGTATTTAGACCGAGCCAATAGGCTAAAACCAGAAACTAGCTCGAAATTACCCTATGATTTGCATTTGGAGGCGGTTTTAGGTATGGGTTCTAATAAAAGCTTTTTTCTTCTGTATCTCTCACTTTCGACCGTAATATTTCTACACGATTATGTGTTCTATATGCTTTTAGGAAACATGCCAAGGAAGACGTTTGACTTAAAGAGGGAAAAGAGAACTAAGCTGCCTCTAACATTGCCCAGTGATGTTACAGTCAAGAGTGCCCTTGACAGAGTTCTCAGGCTTGTAAACGTGTCTAGCAAGAGATATTTAACAAACAAGGTATGACATATTATTATTCAAACACTGATTACTTGATTGGCATTTGACATTTATAGTGATTAGTTGGTGGGCTACCAATGAGCCATTCATGGCAGTCGATAATTGTTTGATACGCGATTACGTAGTCAATGTATTGTATATTTGTAAAGTCAGCCTATAAGATCCCACTGCTGGGAAAAGGCCTCACCTCAACTATGAGGAGGTATGAGCTATACTCCACCACGCGGGCTCAGTGCGAATTGGTGGAGGGGTGTATGTAAGGCAAGTGACAAACCTTACCGTCAGAAGTTATCAAGCCGCCCTAGGGACTCTGACTAGGCTTAACGACTAATACCACAGATATTAGCCGGGACCAACTGCTTAACGTGCCATCCGAAGCACGGAGATGCTTGTCATGGACGTCACTTAAATGGTCGGAATGGTCACCCATCCAATAACGACCGCGCCGTGGGTTGCTTAACTTATCACTACCAAAGCGCTGCCGCCACTGCGCCACAAGCACCTCATAGTACATTTAAACCTGTATTATTGTACTTGAAACGGGAGGGTTAACATACTATAAGTAAACCGCTTAATTGAGTCTTCGCCTGCGGGGTACAGCAAGGATAAGGCGAAAACGGGTACTGTGAGAGGTGAGGGCGACGGACGCTTGTATAGTCCGACAGGTTCGTGTGGAAGCGAGGAAGCACCAATCGCAAACGACTATCATAGGAAATCCCCTTCCCCGCCACCACCCGTCCCCGCTGGCATGTAACATGCCTCGCTCCCCGCTGCACGCACGTCTTGCGACCGCTGGAGAGTCGCGTATGCACGTTCGGTATATAGAGTGATTTAAATTTTGACGAAAATGCGTCTAGACGGTCTATAGATGGAATTTATGAAAGTTTTGAAGGATGATTGTAGTAGAAGCTTGTGGCGAAAGTGTACTGCTCCGTGTTCATATGCCACGACTACGCACGTTAGCGGTAACTGTTATTTAGGAGATTTTATTAATACGAAATATTGAAAAGGTTACTTCGCGTTAGAAATAAGGGTTTAAGGCAGCACACATTAACTCGGAAACGGAACGTCACCTTTTTTCGTGATGTGTTCCGAGGCCTCTACGTTATTATGATTCCGATTAGGATGCGTCGCAGTAGGGAATGTAATACAAAAAAATACTAGCTCGGGGTGCTAATACCTTTAGAAACAAGTGCAGTAACTCGTTTATTGTTCTAGGTGGACCGTTGCGTCACAGGTCTGGTAGCACAGCAGCAATGCGTAGGGCCTCTACACACGCCCCTTGCAGACTGTGCCATTATCGCCTTGTCCTACAATGAACTCGTCGGATCCGCTACATCAATCGGCACACAGAATATCAAGGGACTTTTAGACCCTGCTTCTGGCGCGAGAATGTCCCTTGGCGAAGCTTTGACTAATTTGGTGAGTTATTAGTATATGGTAATTATTACTTTAATTTTAAAGAATCTGAAAAAAATTCGTGATATTCGTAACAGCCTCGTTTATTGCTTAAAAATTGTCAAAATCACATGTGGCTTACATTACATAAAGGTAATCTGTTGCTTGTCATTAGGTGTTTTCAGACGAAAACATAAATTAGGCAATGTTTATTTCACTGGGCCACTATGGTGGCACCACTAGTTATGTGCTACCATCAGAATGTGCAGAGAGTATCTCATGTGATGTCCGGTTGGTTGCCAAACTTAACCGGACCCAGTTTAACGAAATCAAAAAGTGGTGTCTCTACTTGTGTCCTAGTAAGACAAAGCTCTAAGTTACATCTGATGAAGACAAGGTTTATCCGATTCGTGCATGTGTCAGTTGTGATACCGCACTGGGCTTTATGAGATAACTTTGGCACAGTCTTTTTTTGCGTCGATAAAACGACGACATCTGTCGTCGTTACTGTTTTTATTGAACAGAGTTTTTGACTTTGACTTTCTAAACAGGTGTTCGCCGGCATATCAGAGTTGGAAGACGTGAAATGCTCCGGCAACTGGATGTGGGGCGGCAAGACTGGCGTGGAGGGGGGTACTCTGGTAGTGGCTTGCGATGCACTGTGTGCCGCCATGAGAACGCTTGGCGTTGCCGTCGACGGCGGGAAGGACTCGCTTTCAATGTGCGCTTATGTGGCTGGCGAGAAAGGTATGTTGGTAGGCCTTTACGTAGCTTGACAGTTTTTCAGTTAAAGTTCAAATTAGATTTATGCAGCCTTGAGAAGTTTGAATCGCTTGTTTTATTGGTTGACGCGCGAAGCTCGCTTGTAGCCCGGTGAGCATTGTCGTGTATCTACGAGGGTCAAACTGAAAGTTCTTAGAACTGGCCACTTATAAACAATATAATAAAAAAAATATTCTAAAATTTGAAAATAGAACTCTTTGCCAATATTACTGAGTATATATTTCATTCATTTGTCATTTGTTTTACGACTTGGCGGCAAATTGAAAATTGTCTGTGTCACGTCAAAATGAATTTAACACGAGAAAATTTTCGTGCAATGATTTTTTATGACTTTCGATGTCATTTAAGTCAACAAGAAAGTTATGATAGACTACGATTGGCCTTTCACGATGAAGCCCCATCTCGTGCGACTGTTTACAACTGGTTTAATGAGTTTAAACGTGGTCGCACTAATCTCACTGATGATGTACGTGAGGGACGGCCTTCTACGGCGACGACTGAAAATAACATCTGTGTTGTGCGGCGTATGATAGAGACTGACAAAAGAGTGACCTATCAGCAGATTCGGACAAGCTTAGGCATCGGTATAAGTCAAGTGCACAAAATCCTCCACGAACATTTAGCGGTCAGGAAGCTTTGCGCCCGGTGGATACCTCATAATTTGACTAAGGCTCAAAAACTCCATCGTGTGGATTGGTGCCGTAAAATGATTGAAAGATTTAACGGAGGTGACTCAAATGCTGTGTTCGACATACTAACAGGTGACGAAAGCTGGATTTACTGTAATGATCCTGAAACCAAAAGACAATCTGCTCAGTGGGTGTTTCCTTTCGAGGAGTTGCCAACTAAAGTGAAGAGAGATCGAAGTGCGGGAAAAAAAATGGTGGCCTCGTTCTTTGGAAGGATAGGTCATTTCGCAACAATTGTGTTAGAGGATCAAAAAACAGTTTCTGCAGAATGGTACACTACCAATTGTTTGCCACTTGTCTTGGAAAAAGTTCGAGAGAAACGACCTCGCAGTAGGATCCTCCTTCACCACGACAACGCCTAGTCGCACACCGCCAAGCGAACGATCGACTATTTGGCGACATCAAACGTTGAATTACTGGGTCACCCGCCGTATAGCCCCGACCTCGCGCCTTGTGATTTTTATTTATTTCCAAAAATTAAAGAAAAACTTAAAGGAAAGCGGTTTATGAATGCTGAAGAAGCGGTGGCTGCGTATCGCGATGCCATTGAAGAGACCCCTAAGGACGAGTGGGCAAAGTGCTTTTCCCAGTGGTTCCATCGCATGCAGCTGTGTATTGACGTCAATGGACAATATTTTGAAAAGATATAATAAAACTAATAACTGGCTAATGTAATCAGTTTTTGATTTTCTAAGAACTTTCAGTTTGACCCTCGTATGAGATCATGAAACAACTTGATGGAATATAAAGATAGATAGTAACACCGATAAACTTTATTAACTTGCCATTAACGGCTATTAACGCTTCTCATTATCACTTGTCCCGAAAGTTATATGTAAACCGCTTAATTGACGACTATCTTCAGGGCGATGGGGTGCGAAAGTAGTACGAGAATGGGGACTGAGGGAGGTGCTGGCGCAGAATAGGCTGGACCCGCCGCATGCACCTCTAATCCCCCCCCCCCCCCCCCGTTCTCGTCTTAGCCCCGCGTACCGCTCAGATGAGGCTCCATTATAATCCAATAGTTTGTGCGCGACCTGAGGAAGCGCCAATCACACGTGATTTTCATATGAAATCCCCTTCTCTGCAACATCACCCGTCCCCGCTGCCATCTTGCGTGTCTCGCCCCCCGCACTTCACACACACACACACACAGAAGTGCGGCGGCCAGAAGTGGGGCACTGAAAGTCGCGCACAAACTTATCGGACTATAGGCGTCTGCCTACATAAAAGATCGTCACTTCTCGTTCACAGTTGACTCATCTTTATTTCTTTTGTTTTAGTGAAGTCACCTGGTACTTTAGTGGTTTCAACTTACGCGCCCTGCCCGGACATAACAGTAAAGGTTGAACCCGCGCTAAGAGCTGAAGGTTCTGCGTTAGTTCACGTTCCAGTCACTCCAGGAAAATACAGGTTCGTGCTCTTCACGGTTAGTTCAAAAAGTACGGCCTGCGCACCGCACGCTCCGGTATTGCTCGCCGCATAATCGAAGGATAATCGAATGACTGCGGTTGCTGCAGAGACCATTCGAATAATTTAGTAATATACGCTCATCGCTAATCTATACTCTAGTTTTAACTGTAGTCCGTACGAAACTGTTTAACTAATTGAAATATGTGGGCGTTCAGTTCAGTAGAATGTGACCGTACTTCGAAAGTTTATAGTATAAACAAGAAGAATGTATTAACACTAAAAACTGAAATGTGTAGGCTAAGTACCTGGCAGTAAATATGTAGCAACTTTATAATCGTTTTGCAGACTTGGTGGTTCTTCGTTAGCGCAATGTTACAAACAGTTGGGAGACAACCCACCGGACCTGGACGACCCAGCAGTTCTGAAATCTCTTTTCAAGGTCACCCAAAAACTATTGAAGGGTAAGGAAATTATTTTGTGTTTTTGTTTCTAGTTATCGTGAAATTGTGATAAAAATTCAAATTGCGTTGCATTTTATTACTATGCATACGCTTATGACAAGTTCATTCGAATCACGCTACAAGCGGCCGTGTCGCCTGCACCTCTCACGGTCTCCGTTATCGTCCTACCCCCGCGCTCCAGTACCCCCGGGGGTATGCGGGTACTATCCATCCATAGCGGGCTGACTATATTTGCCACTTTTACAAAGAGCTATACAGGGTGTAAACAATTATAGTCCGACCGACCGACCCAATTCACAAGCGCCCGCCGCGCGCACCACCGTTCTGACGAAGTCGAAGTCTAGTTCTGGCGAAGTCTCAGATAAACGGTCAGACTTCATGTTCAAGTCAGGAAAACATTTCACTCCATAGACTCCATACTCATCAGTCCCGCCAAGAAAGAAAGAAAATACATTCAGCATTCAGACACATGAAAGTTTACAATCACGGAAAACACAAGAATACACAAGACTATTCTACAAAGGTGTGAGTGCCGAAAAGGCAACCGCTCAGCATTAATCGTAGCAACCGAGCAAGCGGCATGCCACAAAACTGGTTTTCAGCGGATGCTGTGGGCAATGGATAACACTATAACATAACCTACCAAAAAATCAAGATGTTGTTTAACATCAAAACATTGCCACCAGTTTCCATAAATTATCTTTAAATCTAAAATGATTTGTTACAGAAAAGAAACTGCGCTCTGGCCACGATATCAGTGAAGGTGGTTTCATCACGACAGTTTTGGAAATGGGTATTGGAGGCGTTCGTGGTTTGAGCATCGACTTACAAGTAGAGGCGCACGTATCAGCTATTGAGGCTTTATTCAACGAAGAATTGGGTATCGTTATTGAAGTGGCTCAGGCTGACTTGAGTTACGTTCTAAATGAGTATCATAAAAACGGAGTGCAGGCCAGACATATTGGTAGGACAGGACAGTATGGAATGAACTCTAAGGTTCGATTACATGATTGGTTATTACATCTTTTGCAATGGACAATATACTAATTCTGACCGTTTTTATTTAATTTTTTTTCCTGCGCAGGTGACAGTCGATGTAAACGGTGTTCAAGTTCTAAACACAGAGCTGATTGACGTATTTAAAATGTGGGAGGAGACAAGCTATCAACTGGAGTGCTTACAAGCCAACTCGGACTGTATCAAAGAGGAATGGAGAGGTAATTTTTCCCAATACATCTTATCACCTTGGAATAAAGTCTATAATTTATCTATCTTCATTATTTCTTAACCTAGAACAATAAATTAATCTTTATTTCTTTACAAATGTATTACAAGCAACAAATAGGGTTTTGCACCAATTTGGTGTGTTGCTAAGAATGTCGGTTATTTTATTTATTCTTTCTTTACAGGCCTTGAAAAGCGGAAGGGTGCAACTTACAATGTCACTTTTGACCCATCTGTAGGGTTTGTCAAAACAGAATCTGTCAAAGTGGCAGTACTGCGCGAAGAAGGTATATGTATATAACATTGTAATCATTGAAATAAATATACCAATACTGAGAAATGTAAAAAACTAGAATTAATTATGTAATAGCGTCTTTTTAGCAATAATATATTCTTTTATGTATGTATGACTTTGCGAAAAATAGGCCTTATTCGGTAATAATTTTTATCCGCAAAGAAAAGCAACGAAACGAGAAATCGCCAGATATAGCTTTAATCTAGACTCTACTTGTAATAACGATAACAATTGTTAACTCTAGGAACCAACGGCGATCGCGAAATGATAGCATCTTTGATGATGGCGAACTTCGATGTGTTTGACGTAACAATGAGCGACCTGCAAAACAAAAAGATAACGCTGGATGCCTTCCAAGGATTGGTCTTCCCTGGTGGATTCAGTTATGCAGGTAAGCACTAGAAACACTACATACTGAAAATGCATTTAAGTATGTAGATAAAATAAAAGTTAAAAATTGAGCAAGTGCGAGCTGCACTCGTGCACTGAGAATTCTGTAAAAACTTGCAACATTTGCCTGTGATGCAACCATCATTTGCGGTTCTCGGATTTTTTTTCTGAGTTTGTGCTGTAAAATCTTACTTACCGCCTATTATGAACAAGTTCAACGGGAAGTATCCTCAGGTGTTGATTCCCTCGCAAAAAAAGCAAAAGACCCAAAGATACGCCATGAACGTAATATTATTTGAGTGTGGATCGCTCTGAAATATAGACGACTAGTTTCCATTGCGAAAGTTGTTTTAAAATGCTGATTGAATATCAGTCAAATATCATCATTCCTATTAAAATTGTCGCGTGATTTTAATAGTACCGGGTCAAGGTCTCTGTAATGTAAATGTTCATGACCATGACGTTATAATGCTCGTAAACAATAATTTGTTATGATAATATTCATTCGTTTACGCGTTTAGTCTCCTACTTGAACTATGTAATGCGTTATATCTGTTTTAAAATCAGTATAGTTGCGTGATATATTTTACTTCCATTAGAGAGATATGGTCCTACCTAAGATACTTTATGTACTACTTTTTTAATTAGCAAAAGGTAAGTAAATAAAATGTTTATTTACAGACACGTTGGGCTCTGCGAAAGGTTGGGCAGCGGGTATCCTATTCTCCGAATCTCTGACAGCACAGTTCTCCCATTTCAAAAACCGAAGTGACACATTTTCTCTCGGCGTCTGCAATGGGTGTCAACTGATGGCGCTTTTGGGATGGATCGACCCTGAACCCGTGGCTAGGAACCAGGCGAAGGCTCAGATATTCCTAGACCACAATAGCTCTGAAAGGTAAGTTGTACGAGTAAATGTGACAGCAAATCAGTTACTCTTTTGATTTCAAGCTTTCTTAAGCTACATGGTCCTGATTTTCATGAAAGCAAAGGTTTTAAAACATGAATATTTTGCCCTGAAAACTTTTCTGGAAAATATTTTTCAACACACTTGCTCGTAAAGTGAGCTTTATTACATCGTTCTTAGGGCCATAAACCGAACAATAACCCATGCGTGCATAATAATTTTCAATTTATCCGGGTAATACCATTTTTTTCGTAACAACAACTCAGTTTATAAAATACAACAAAGAGGTTTTATGCCGCCGAAAATCCATTTACATTTTTATAACAAATAATGGTGTCCCTAATTAAGAAAAAATATTTATAGTTATCAAATTATTTACAATTCGCAATAATTCGTTACAAATTATTTGCATTTTATCACTAAAATTATAATTTTGAAGTACATTTGGCACGTGAAAAAAAAACTTAGGCGCCATTTGCCATGATTTTCATATTTTGTATATTATCGCACTTGTTGCTGTGTGGTAGGTATATAATTGTAGAAATGACAAGTTTTAGTACAGAAGATGAACAGTTAATATTTTTAACCCCGCCAGAAATGCTGAATGCAGCACAATATGCAAACGAAAGCCTAATCTAGTGAAAACCAACAACCCAATATCGTTTAAAAATTGTACATTCACTAAGTGTTTTAATAATTAAACTATTTATGCAATACTTGTTTGTTTTTCCTCGCAAGTGTGTTGAAAAAGTTCGTATGAAACTCGTGAGTAACTTGCTCAATAGACACTCAGCTGATTTACGCCCTCGCCTGCGGCTCGGGCTGCATACCACAGCCTCGTGTATAATGAGCAACTTTACTCACTTGTTTCATAATGTACTGTTTTATTAACAGATTCGAGTGCAGATGGAGTGCAGTGAGGATCAACGAAGATCCCGAAAAACCAGATGTCTGGTTCCGTGGAATGGGGGGTAGTGTGCTAGGCGTGTGGGTGGCGCACGGGGAAGGGCGATTTGCGATCGCCGACGACACTGTAATGAATAAAGTGAAGAGAAATGGACAGATCGCGATGCAGTATGTAGATGACGAAGGCGTGCCCACTGAAGTGTACCCGATGAATCCTAATGGGAGCCCGGGTATGGCAATAAATTTGTTTTATCTTTATTTATTTTAAACTAGCGGTTGCCAGTGACTTCGTCCGCGCATGGATCGAATTCGGTATACAAACTTCCACAACTCTTTTAACAGATGTTCGCACAATCTGCTTTCTCATACGTGATCTCGTAGTCACTATGCGATTTATCTGTGGGGGAGCTATCAAAAGCTTTATTTATGTTAAATAAATGCACGCTTCTCGCCCTGCACCCCTCAGTACCAATTTCAGTACTGGCAGAAAGGATTTGATACTGTCATTATAGAAATATAATGTAATAACCTCATTTTGAAATGATAATGATCGTTAAATATTGAAACAACATCACATACTATGCTCCTCTGACCCAAAGTAAGTAGCTAATTTGTGTTATGACAATCTGAAACAACAGAGGCACCACAACACCCAGACTCGAGACAATATAGAAAATAGGTATTACTATATTATATTGACTCGAACAAGTATCGAACCCGCGACCTCAGAAATGACGACACCTCGCAATATATATATATATATATATATATATATATATATATATAGATACTCTTTATTGCAACCAGAAAACACTTTACAAACATATAATTAAAAAAAAATCAATTGGTAGATACAATGCAGGCGGCCATATTGCTGGGAGCGATCTCTTCCAGACAACCTTTGGGTAAAGGAGAACACCAAGTGATGAGTAAGGAGATGTTTACACTATTGTTTTCGTTTACAGCTGGCATAGCAGGCGTACGGTCTCCTGACGGGCGCCACATCGCCATGATGCCGCATCCAGAACGCTGCGTCCTGCGCTGGCAGTGCCCGACCCCCACCCCCGCCCCCGCGCACCCCGCCAACCCCTCTAGCCAGGCGTCACCGTGGATCAGACTATTCCAGAACGCGTACACTTGGTCCGCGAGCCATTAAACTATAGACCCGCTTAACGATACCGATGGATCGCGGTCGAATAGTTGTTATATTAGAAATCTATTAACCTTATTGCCGTCGTAAAGATCCTCACTTGTAATGTTTGGAGTTATATCAAACCATGAACTTTGCGATGTCGCATTAAGAAATCATCCTCGAATATTAATCGGATACGAACATAGTTAGAAAGGAGTAAACGAATATCGCATACTCACCACTGGTAAATACTAGATCTTGTTCAAATTTTAACTGCATCTCGTATTAGTAACGAGCAGTATCGTTTAATAATGTCCACAAACAAATCAAGGTTGCCACAAGAAGCTGTGGTTTGATGTGTTTTTCGATAAAATTTATTGATTATTAATTTTATATGTGTACACACATTTTTATAGTTATGTATTATTTACATTTATGTATCATTATTTTAATGTACCCCTTGAAAGTATATGCACGTTTTACTGTATGTGTTATTTACAATACATACGGATTTAAGATGTTACAAAATGATATATTTGGATGCGTGAATTGTATTTTACGCTGTTTTGAAAAAGTGCCAAGTTAAATCTAGTTATAAGAAAAAATTGTTGGAGTGTTATCTTGTCTGTGATCAACGGATGAAATGATTTGTCTTTAAAAAAAGTCTTCCATTAGACATTCCATAAAGTTCGCCAATATTTTTATATGTTATTACTGTTTATGCATTTAAATCACAGCAAGATTTATATTTTTATGTATGTAAGTTAATCAATAAACATGTTGTTTATGATATATTTTGTGTTTTTTATAATTACCCTTAACTTAATGGGGAGAACTGACGAAAATGAACGGTAAAAACGTTTTTGAGCTTAAAATTTGTAAGCATTCAATAAAAACCTATAAAATTAGCTACAGTCGACTGAATTTGTATTCATTGTTTTTAAAGTTTACTTACTTTACCTATATATTCCGGAACATAGTCTGCGTTGTCGTTAAATATTACTTTACATCTTAGCCGTGGTTCAACATGACTCATAACAGGCACAGATAACAAAATACAAAATTATTTAACAAACAGGTACATTATAAAAAGTTTTGGCAACGGTACTTAGTTAATCTTATATAACGTGACAATCATTATCGAAATCTTACGAATCGAACAAGTGGGCGGATTGCAAGAAATACACGTCATTTTCTTTCTGTTTAAAATTTAAAAGTAAGAAACAATTTAAATATAGTGTAGAAGAAACTGATAATGAACAGAAAACAAAAAAAAACTTTTATAGCTTTTTTATATGTTGGACGAGGGAAAAAGACGATGTTCTACAAAAATTCAGATCAATGCTTTATTTTTTTGTGTAATACGTCACTACCTAATTTAAGAAATCGATCGATTTTATCTCATGCCTGTTTGTTATCAGTTTGCGTCATAATAAGAAGATGAAATAAGTCTTAATAGTATCAATATGATATTCGTTTTGGCTGATGCAATTATCTTATTGTGTCTGTAAACTCCAATTCATTTTTATTGTTGTTAAGAGCTAAACGGCATGCCTGGCTTTTTTGTTATTGACCACCACGGACCCATTATCTAAAATACACTCATTTTTTCCGTTAAGCGGTCATCGTTAAGAATACTTAATTATGTGATACTACTTTGTTTAATTATGTTTGCCTATTAAGTTGATAACTGTGTATGAAATGTTTTGACCTCAGTATCAGTTCTCCTCAAGTTGTTGTCAGCGCAAGACACAATGACCATTCAGATTTAATAATAATTATTTGAATTTATTTTTGAAATGCATAAGTTTTTGAAAGATAGCGCTCTGCTAAAGAGATCTGTAGACAGTATCCAGAAAAGTATTAGAGGCGTGAAAAATGTACCTGTGGTACAGAAAAGTGCGCGTAGTGTGGCAACCAAAAGTATCAACTCTGACAATTTGTTCCCCGAAAGGGTAGATTTTCCAGGGAGACATATTGGACCGCGTGATCAAGATGTTGTAACTATGTTAGATTTGCTAGGCTATAAGGTTGGTATGCTATTATTTACCATTTATGACGACCGTCTTGGTATAGTGGTTCGCGCCCCGTACTACTAAACCAGGCGGTTGCGGGTTCGAATCGTTTGTGTGATGAGCACGAGCATTTGTACCTAAGTCATGGATGTTTATAAATGTATACAAGTATGTCTATCCGTTATCCCAGTCACCATAGCACAATCTCACCCTTAGTTTGGGGCTAGGTAATTGGTGTTTGTTGACAGAATTTATTATTATTTTGTCAAAAGGTATTCAGCTAATGTGAGCCAGTATAATATTGAAGTCTAAAATGATTATTTCAGAGCTTAGATCAACTGACTGACGATGCTGTGCCGAAGAAAATTCAACTACAAGGCCTAATGAATATTTCTGACCCTATAAGTGAGTAAAAGCTGTTTGCTAATACCTATGGTATATAAGTTTCATGACGCTTTATTTCCTAAATTGACTCGCGTATCCACTTAATTTATTAAAAGTACGTTTGTATACCATTTCAGGTGAATATGATCTCATTGAGAGAGTAAGTAAAATCGCTGAGACAAATCAGATATGGCGATCTTACATTGGTATGGGATATCACAACTGCTGTGTCCCACATACTATTATGCGGAATTTGTTTGAAAACCCTGGATGGTAATTATTTACTTTTTCCTATTAAATTTGTTGAAGATATGTTGCAAATTAACTATTAATTAACTAACGATTATTTTAGGACTACTCAGTACACACCTTATCAACCCGAAATTGCTCAAGGCAGATTGGAAAGTTTACTCAATTATCAAACAATGGTCAGTGATCTCACTGGATTGGACGTCGCTAACGCTTCTTTACTAGATGAAGGCACTGCAGCCGCTGAAGCATTATCTCTTTGCCACAGGTAAATTGTTGTATTAAAACAAGTACTTAATTTATTTATACAGGCTATTAGAATAGTATGTTATGTTAGAATAGTTTAAATGACGATCAGCCGTGGTGGCGCTGTGGTCAAAATACCGACTGATGTCTTGAGTTCGCATCCCAATGTGTACGAAAGTAATAATATTATAATAATAATAAGTAGCAAATGGCTATACAGGGGTACACTTCAAAGAGTTGGCAAATTTTAACGAGCGACTCAGAATAAGAAACAATCGATCTATGCAAAAAAATATTGTTTTCACATTTTATTATTCCTATCCGCTGTTAAACAATCTTACGGGTAAATACACTCGGACGATATCTGCGCAGCTTCGTTACGATCAACTGAAAAGTGCAATACATTGGCATTATTAGTAAGTAAATAGATAGATAACGCGCGATAGTTGCGTTATCTATCTATTTACTTTATTTTCGGATAGGAATTTCAAAAGGAGATGTTATTCGGAAAATACGATGAATAAATATAATTGCGATAAAGTTGTTTCTAATTGTTATCTTAATCTTATTTTTTAAATTTTGCAACTGACTGAAAGTAGCCTTGCATGTACGTGTTCTTTTTACAATATTTACAATTAAATTGTTTATGTTTCAGACATAACAAAAGAACAAAGTTCGTCGTATCAGAGAGGCTCCACCCACAAACTCTTGCAGTCGTACAAACTCGGCTGGACGCTCTAGGATTGGAAGTTATTGTAGTTCCTGATGTGAGGCAAGCTGACTTCGCGCAGAGAGACATATCTGCTGTACTCCTGCAGTGCCCTGACACTAGAGGCTTGGTGTATGACTACTCTGGTTTAGCCGCTGCCGCCCAAGAACATGGGGTAAGATTTTGAAAAAAAAATATATGTAAAAATATATAATATTTTTTATAACTTAAGCAATTATTTTGCAAGTTTTTATGAAATTAAATCAAATTTCATAAAAACTTCCGTCCGTAGCTTAGTTGGTAAGAGCACTCGCCCGGGTAGCGAAGGGACGTGGATTCGAGTCCCACCGGATGACACAGTCGATTAATTTTTGTGAGCGAAATTTGATTTAATTTCATAAAAACTTGCAAAATAATTGCTTAAGTTATAAAAAATATTATAAGTTAAGCTCATTTCATCTTAACTGATGGTTAAATATTTGTAAAAATATTTCCATTGGATACATGCGGGTACATTCCCCAAGTATTGATGAAATCGAACGCCGGCTCACTGGCGTAGCAAGCACTTACAAAAATTCGTCGTCTGACTAACGTCCCCCGTAGCTTAGTTGGTAAGAGCACTCGCCCGGATAGCGAAGGGACGTGGATTCGAGTCCCACCGGATGACACAGTCGATTAATTTTTGTGAGCGAAATTTGATTTAATTTTGTAAAAATATATCTAAGTCGTCTACGATTAGATTTGCAACTGCTATTCAAATTAGTTCTGCAATGCTACTTCGCATGATAGTATGGGCTACTGCAAATCTGTTGTGTGTTAACTTATGTTACTTATGCAGATTATCAGGCCAGGTAGCCACTATCAAATGGGGATCTACACGCAAAGCTTGATGCAGATGACGCTAGCACAGATGGTTATTAATCCAGTTTTATTACTGTAAATGTTACATTTAATTGGTTGTTGAAATTGTTTTTGTTGTATTTGTGTTACAAATTAACTACATAACAAGGTTTTTAATAAATATAACTAAAATAATAAAACACGTACATGTTTGTTTTTTAGGTTAGAATTCTACGATCGGAACCGCGAAGATACCGGGAATTTTGGTGTCGTAGCTTCACAATCTAGTTATACGATGAATTTTCGCGATCCAGCAGCTTATCATGATGTAAATAGTTCCAGTAAACTACTTAAATTAATTAATTTTCTTCTTATAGCTGTTTCCCACTTCTTTTTTAAAACTGGGTCTTTTAGAAATAAATGAACACCATTATTGTAACAACCTAGCACAGCACATAACGGCATTATACTTTCGTAGATTGAAAACACAAAAAAGAATACCCAAAAAACACAACTTCTGTACTAGAATGACAGATAGCTTTGGCCGCATCAACAATGCGCCACCTACAGGGAGAATTTGGCAGTGTGGATCCCCATTTATAAGTTTATGGATAACTCTCAAAAGTCGCAGGATATGGACGGGCTCAAACATTTGTACATGTTCTGAAATTGATGCGTGCAGTCATAAGACCGTTTATTAATGCCCTAACATTTTCAGACACTTGTTGTGGTAGCAACGGATCTCCTGGCCATGGCCCTATTGAGACCTCCCGCAGAGTGCGGTGCAGCTTTGGCGGTTGGGACCTCCCAACGTCTTGGGGTTCCACTGGGCTACGGAGGCCCACACGCTGGGTTCTTTGCAGCAGAGCATGCTCTAGTCAGGTTGATGCCTGGTCGCATGGTTGGCGTGACCAGAGACGCTACTGGAAGGGATGCATACAGGTCAAATTACTCATCTTTCTGACCTTCTAATTTATGATCAGAATTCTATTCTATTTAGTTCCTACGAAATGAAAAAGTTAGATGACCGCAAGGTTGCGTACTTACCTACATAGCAACAAAGTGTGGACATTACATGGTTCTGAAATAGTTGCTTTTGCATGTTAAAAAAATCCCTAAAATTCACCTTTCTGTAGCATTCATAAGGTACTTTATAGGTTTCTGACCAATCGGAAAACTTAAAAGAGTAGAAAGTAATATAAGTCTAAATGTTCTTCAGATTGGCACTTCAGACAAGAGAGCAGCACATCAGACGAGACAAAGCAACCTCAAACATTTGCACGGCGCAAGCCCTTCTTGCCAACATTTCTGCTATGTATGCCGTCTACCACGGACCGCAAGGTCTAAGGGATATCGCCACTCGGGTTCACAACGCTACACTGGTGTTAGATTACGGTTAGTAACGAATTTATGCTTAGTTAAATCCTAAAGTTATCTACGAGTAATTTCGCTTCGACTTTAAGTTTGATCAGAAACGCCCGCGCCGCATCGGTGAACGTTACACAAACCGATAGACGGTTCATATAATGGGCAGGCGACAAGTTTACGTGTCGGGCTAGTAAGTAGGTAACTATTAGATAAGATATTTTGTCATCGTTGATCGTAGAATATCCTAAAATAAAAGTCTAGAACGTATCTATCATCTTGCTAGCAGATTCCCGCGACATGCACCTCTTTTTCACCCGCTTAGAGGTCGAATTTTCGTAAATCCTGAAATACGTAATTTTACCCAATAGCTTAATTCTAATAAAATTGTTTTTAATTGATATAGTTCTAAAGCTGAAGGAGTTTATACACGACGATACCCCCTTTTAACCCACTTAAGGGATGAATAACCAAGTCTTTTCTTGCACTCATCTACCCTATAAAGGGAAGCATGGTGTAAAATTTTAAGTTTCTAATCCTAGTAGTGCTGTGTTTATATGTCAGTTAGTCAGCCACTAAGTCAGTTTCCTTTTCATATATTTAGAAGGTAGATAAACAGGAAAGTTTCAATTATTTAATCTTTCAGGCATCAGACAGCGTGGTCACAAACAGAGCAACGACGTATACTTCGACACCCTTCACGTAGTACCGACTCCTGATCATAGCGCTAGCGAGATCAAGGCTCGCGCTCAGTCCAAGAAGATCAACTTGAGGTACTTCGACGACGGCGCTGTGGGCGTGGCGTTAGACGAGACGACGACCATGCAAGATGTTGACGACTTGCTATGGATATTTGACTGCCAAAATGTCAATGAGGTATGAAACCCAAGTTTTTATCAACACTGAATCTGCTTTAAGTCTTTGACTGCCATGACTAGTATCGTGAAACAATAGAAAATATATTGTTTGGGGTCACCGGTGGTCACACTATGCTGCTCAATGTATAAATCAATTCTGATAGTAGGTATTTTGACAAAATTTTTTTCCAGGTCTCCAAAGGAGACGTTACATCGCGAAGTGTATTGAAGGGATCTTTTAGAAGGACTTCGCCATATCTTACGCATCCTGTATTCAATATGCACCACTCCGAAACTAGGATTGTGAGATACATGAAGAGATTGGAAAACAAGGATATTTCTCTCGTCCATTCCATGATACCTCTGGTAAGATATATACGATATACTGGTAAAATACAACCAATTACAGGGCTGTTTATATATTCTGACAACGGGTGACAAGTTCTTTAAAGAATGCCTTTTTTGACAGGGTTCCTGTACCATGAAACTGAACTCTACGACAGAAATGATGCCATGCTCCTTCAAACATTTCACCGACATCCATCCGTTTGCACCACTCGACCAATGCCAGGGATACCACACACTCTTTGAAGAGTTGGCCAGCGATTTATGTGCCATTACTGGATATGATCGGGTGTCCTTTCAACCTAACAGGTAGGTGATAAACAGCAGAGGGAAAAGAGATAAATGAGTATTATGAGCTAAAGGTAAAAGAGTATATGGCTGCGTTCCCACCAGAAGAGATCAGCCAGGATGCGTAACGAGCTATGTTTGTTAAAAACCAATGAAATCGTTTCGTTTATCTAGCTTCGCTCCGCTAAGCGAGGCAAATGCAGTGAGTCTATTGGTTCTTAACTATTTCAATATGGATCTTAGTTGCCTAAGAAAAATGGTCTGGCCAGTTTTTAGCTACAGTGGTGGTTATATAATTAAGAACGCTGACTTAAAAGGACGATTTTTTCAAACTAAGACGTAAAACTAATTACATGCAACTTTTTGTATTTCCCTCGGTATTGTAAAACTTTTCCGTAATACCACTGTATTCATTGATACACAAAAAACTTTTTACACTATCCTAAACATAGTATTCCTATTTACTGGCTGGTCACATAATTAAGAACGCTAAATAATTTATACCATTATTCAAATTTAAATAAAGAACACTGAGTCGATTTGTGGTTGTAGATTACTGTTCGTATAATTTAGGCGCCATTTAGTGTTGTAATTTTTTTAAGTGATTGCTTTTTATAAAAAAACAATGGGAAAAAATAAAAGTTGTATAAATCTACAAGGGAAGTAATAATAAAACTTCGCCAGAAGAATAAGTCTTGTAAAAAGATAGCCGACCATCTGCAATGTTCAAAAACGATGTTTTGCCACGCTGCTAAACATTTTGCTACGTATCAAACTACTTCGAATGTTCCACGTGTACCTAGACAGAGAAAAACAACTCCTCGAGATGACCGAAACATCATTCGTATGGCAAAACAAAATCCTTTCAAAGGGTCCAATGACCTAAGAAAAGAATATTTTGGTGAAAACAACCCTTCAGCAATCTCAGCACGCACTATTCGAAGACGTTTGGTAGAAGAAAAGTTTCACGGTAGCAAAAGGTACCCATGTTGAAACTTTGCCATAGGCAAGCCCGGCTTGCATTTGCAAGAAAGTATGAAAACTGGACTGTGCGACAGTGGACAAATGTACTTTTTTCTGACGAGACGAAAAGAAACAGAGTATGTTCTGATGGAAAACGTATGTGCGACGTCCCCCGAATACAGCATTCGACCCTAAATACACGAAAGTTACATTAAAGTACGTTGGTAGAAATGTGAAAATTTGGGGGTGCTTTTCTGGACATGGTGTTGGACCTGTAAAGTTGATAGAAGGTAACATGGATCGATTCCAATACAAAAATATACTGGAAGAAACAATGTTATCTTATGCTGAAGAAGTCCTACCGGTTATTTGGACATTCCAGCATGACAATGATCCAAAGCACACTACACGCACCGTAAAGAAATTTCTCGCAGCGCAATCAGTTTCTGTCTTAGACTGGCCAGCTAACAGCCCAGATCTAAACCCAATAGAGAATTTGTGGTTCGAAGTAAAGAAAAAGGTTTCAAATACACAGTGTGGGAATTTAAGAGCGCTGTACGACGTTTTTTTAGAAGAATGGAACTCTATTTCTCTTGCGAAATGTCAAAAATTAATAGAGTCAATGCCTCGCCGGTGTAAAGCTGTAATTAAAAGCCGTGGATTTGCTATTAACTATTAATTTTAGTTAAAAATGTAATTAATTGCTTTGTAAATTTTTTAATGTACGTGTCATACGAAACAATTCCCGAGCAGTTTAATAAATCGTTCTTAATTATTTGTCCACTTTCAGTACTATTTGAATGTGTTAATTTGGTAAAATAAATTAAATTTGAGAACGAAATAATTAGCGATTATCTTCTTTATTCCTAATCCACGTTGCTCTATTAATGTGGATATTTTATAACATAAATAGTTGCTTCTCAGAAGGTACACATCTTTGTATAATGACATGATTCAAACAAAAACTTCTAGAACTTTAAATCGTTTTTAATTATATGACCACAACTGTAAATGTATTAGTTTTTTTTTTAAGTAAATAGATTTTAAGCCTAATAACGTACAATGTTATTAAATGTAAGTTTATGGCCCATTCCAAGCTTTGGATTAAAACTGTAAGTGGGATGCGGTTTTAGAATTATTACATAAATGGACGGGAAATTGTTTACACTTGTCGATGTTTCAACACTTCGTCTGATAGCTGATTATATTTACAGCGGTGCCCAAGGCGAGTACGCCGGACTTCGCACTATAAAACGCTACCACGAGTTCCGCGGCGACACCGGCCGGAACATCTGCCTGATCCCGGTGAGCGCGCACGGGACCAACCCTGCGTCCGCGCACATGGCCGGGATGAGAGTCTGCGCGATACGCGTCACGCCATCTGGCGACATCGATATGGAACATTTGAAGGATATGGTAAGGATTCGATGTACAATAGCGTTTCTTAACCAGGTTTATGTTTGGGGGTTTAAAGTCTGACTCATCTATGGACAATTAAAACAATATGCTAAAAAATAATGCAATCAAAATTCTCGTAATCACTACGCTTACTTGCAATGCCAACGTGCGCAAGCGGCCGGTGTTCGAGACTCAGTGAGTTGTAATGTTTTTTTAGGTGTTTCTTGTTGTATTTTTAAGGAATTAGGGGCTTATGGTTTAAAAAGTTGAAGAATCGCTGTAAACCAAGATCAATATACTATATTCGCGCACAGACCAACTCTGCGTCATCGTCATAATTTAATATCGATTTTGTAAGCGTTAATCACCAAATTATTAGGTATTGATGACAATTGATGACATGATTTGCGATAGTTTTGATGTGTTTTTCTCCCGACAGGTAGAAGAGCATAGTGCGAGCATTTCGTGCCTCATGCTGACGTATCCGAGTACTTTTGGGGTTTTTGAAGAACGCGCGGCGGATGTGTGTGCGTTAGTACACGCGCATGGAGGGCAGGTGTACTTAGATGGCGCTAATATGAACGCACAGGTGAGTTATTATTCAAATGAATCTTAATCAAAACCCCAACCAGTAAAGATTCGATTGTCCTAGGAGAAAGATTTACTTAACTGACAGTGCCAAGGGCGAATGCCCAGGGCGATAACTCGCAGTTACCTCTTTATGTACAGCACCGATAGACGCCGACTGGTTTATAGTGGGTCTATCCGCCCTTTTCAGGGTGTAGGGTCCCACATAACACCATATTTGACACGCGGAGAAAATGCTTTAAATGCATACCCGCTGCAGGTGGGGAAAGCACATGTTCTCCGTTGCCGCAGCAGCAACCGCCGTCCTTGCACCTTAGGGATGGCTCAGGACGCCAGAAGCTATCCCTCCGTCAGATTCCACATAATACCTGGTCTACCCCGTGACCAGTGGGTATGCTTAGCGCATTTCCCACTCGTAAAAATGAGAAAGCTAAACTGTCTCGTATGCAGCTCTCAAATTAAGCGTATCAAATGAATATGTGTGTGCATGATAACACAATCAACATTTTACCATCCCTTTCAAAATGCACAGATACTTTGGTCGTAAATTTTAACCACCCAATCACAATCCACCGTGTCTTGACATTGGTCGTGTATGACGAAAACTGCCACCACTGTGCTACAAGCAATTTAGTAGGCCGTTCTTAAACCATTTATTTCAAATTCTAGGTTGGTCTTTGTAGACCGGGAGACTACGGCAGCGATGTATCGCATTTGAATCTGCACAAAACTTTCTGTATTCCGCACGGAGGCGGTGGTCCCGGCATGGGCCCTATTGGTGTGTAAGTATCATGATAACTACATAGTTACCACCGTTTTATAAATTAATGCGGTGAGATGTTTAAATACTTATGAGCCTATTTATTAAAGCAGAATTTTACTAAAATTTAACGTATTTAGAAATGCAATGTCCTGTTTCAACCTGGACATGATGTAAGGGAATTCAGCTCAAAGCGGCCACAGAAGGCAAAGCGGCCATGGCTCCGTATACGGTTCTATTAAATGTTATAACGAATTTTACCGGTTCGTCTCACAGCTAACCTCCCGCCCCGCCCCGATCAGCCATTTGGCAGCGGTCGCGGCAAGCGCGTGCGTGCAGTGACGATTTTTAAATATTTGGCGGTTTCCTTAAAAAAATGCGAGGTAATTCCAGCCTGTTTTGATGCAAACCATGCATATTTCATTACTTTTATCTAATGTGTCTTTTCACTCTTTTATTAGATTATGTGTGTGTATTATTTGCTTACAAAGTTAATGTAAAATATGACAGCTGTTAATTTTTAAAATAAAGTGCACGAAAAAGGCAAAGCGGCTCGGGCAAAGCGGCCACCTGACCGCTTTTCCCTTAAATAAATGTATAATACTTAATTATTTAGTTAAGATGGTCAACAATTATAAAAGAAAAACTACCCAAGGATCATGGGGCGAAAGTACAATGGCGCAAGTAATCAAAGACGTGAAGGAGCAACAAGGTCCCTCGCACGACATTGCGGAGACATTTAAAAACAGGATCTACTAAAAAGAAACTGGGCTGATTTGAAACGGTATTTACTTTAGAACAGGAAAATGAGCTTTTGGAGTTTGTGCTCCAAATGGACGACCTCTTTTTTGGTTTTACCAAAGAAGACATTCTTAAACTTGTTTTTCAGTATGCCCAAGTAAATAAGATTAAACACCCATTTAAGAACAAAACCGATGGTCACGATTTTTACAAGGGATTTATCAAGCGCTATCCTGATTTAACTTTAAGACGTCCAGAACCGACGTCTAAAGCCAGAGCCCGAGGCCTGACCTCCTCGAAGGTGAAATTGAAAGTGTCATTAATGTTAAGGATTTAAATGTGTAATTGACACCAACGGTGTTATTACAAAAAAAAATAGACCAGGTTTAAAATAGGTCTAAATATTAGCCGACAACAGAGGAATGAATGACACATTCGTGACATAACCTAATAGCGTTTAGCGAAACGCTTTTCTAATCGGCTAGCCAATAGCTTAGTCCTGGCTTAAACCCGGTACTAAATTTTTGTAATAACGGGGCAAAGGTTTTAAAGGTTAGGTTAAAATACATGTTGATTTTAAATTATTATTGGCAATCTTCTTTTTTCGAACACTACCTAGGTATATATTTCGTCAAAAAATTAACATTTCTCATACACTACTGGACTGGCCGCTTTGCCCTTACCCCCATGGCCGCTTTGGGCGGCACCTTGGGCAAAGCGGCTTTTTGCCACCTTTTCGTAATTTACGTGTCATATATGAATTTTCAACTTTTTGCAAATTTGGATTGCGCACAATGAAGAACAAATATTTTTTCTACCTATTAGTATAAAAATCTTTTCTAAAATCATTTTATTTAATATGTTTTTTACACCTCAAAGTAAAGGTGACCGCTTTGAGCTGACCTCCCCTAGACATAGTTAACATGTTTGATTTTACAATGTCTATCCTTAGATGAATTAATATAATTGTATTCACTATGTAATACAAATACGAAGCCCATCGTGGAACAACTTTTAAATAACAGTTATTTATCCATAACATTATGATATTATATGTAATTGAAGTGGTACCGACGATGTCTCCAAATGTCAGATGGGGAATCGAAAATGTCCCGCGGCGTCTGTCAGTTCCATGCAATATCTTTAGGTATAATTGATCTAAGTTTCCATCGTAGTTAGTCAAACAAGAAAATTGATCTTTATAAATGAAGGTTCAATAAAAAATGCACTAAGCATTTGTTTCAAAAACTTCTTGTAGGAAAGCGCACTTGGCTCCCTTCCTACCTTCACACCCAGTGGTGGACCCGTTGGCAGACTTGGGTGACGCCGCGCACAGTTTCGGCTCAGTCAGTGCTGCCCCCTTCGGATCGTCGGCTATTCTACCTATCTCTTGGGCTTACATCAAGGCAAGTGCAAATAATTTTCTTACATTCTTCTTACCTGACTATAACAGAAGAAGGGTCATGTTTTTACTGATACTTATTCGTTGTTGATCAGATATTCGAGTATATTTACTTAAGCTGAACTTTTACTGACCACTAACCTGTTCTCATGGCGATGCCAAGCCAAGCTCTTAACCTGTACTGATATAACTAAGACTTGCTCAGCAAGCACTTAAATTTTCGAACACTGATCATTTTATCGACAACACGAAAAAAAACTAATAACAATAGCATAATATATAATTAAACCAAGTGTATTGTCAGCTCATATACTTAACCGGACAATAAAAGCAAACCAAGTCCAAATTTTACCCAAATTGTTGTTCAAAATTTTATTTTAAATTCACAAAATTCAATTTAGACCTGAGTTTACAAATACCCGACGGTAAACCTAAATCGACGGCCTACAAAATATGTCAATAAATACTATAACGTCTGTTTGAAAGTTAAAAGTTTTGGTGAATTCGACCATTATAGTTCGACCGCCTAATTAAGTCATCGCCACGGACTATAAAAAAGTTTAACCATAAATTCGTGTAATCAAAAGGAAACTTAATTTATTGCAGATGATGGGTCCAAAAGGCCTAAAGCGGGCCACGCAGGTAGCTATCCTGAACGCTAACTACATGTCCCGGAGGCTGGACGGCCACTACAAGACGCTGTACAAAGGCGAGCGAGGCCTAGTTGCGCATGAATTCATTATAGACGTGCGAGATCTCAAGAAGACTGCTAACATCGAGCCGGGTGATATTGCGAAAAGACTCATGGACTTTGGTTAGTAAAATTAAAACTAGTAAATATTATTAACTTATAATAAATAGTTACTTAAATGTGAGTTATGTAATTGAGGTAATACGAAATCTCTTTTTGAATGATTCAGGTGATATGCAAAAAGTTGGCAAACACTACCACAGACTTAAATAAATCATCACCTTGCCATAAATATACACTCAATGTGCATGAGAAGTACTATATTAGAATAACATAACCCCTTTACCTAGATTCAGCCTCTACAATAAAGTTTTCTTATCCAAATGCTGATTCACAATGAAGCGAAAGGTCATGCCATTACATCTTGAATGATGGCATTTCAGGATTCCACGCACCCACAATGTCTTGGCCGGTAGCAGGCACACTAATGATCGAGCCGACAGAGTCTGAAGACCTTCAGGAGCTTGACCGGTTTTGTGAAGCTCTCATTGCCATCCGGAAAGAGATCAAGGACATCGAAGACGGAGTTATGGACAAACGTTTGAACCCTTTGAAGGTATGCAAAAATCTGGCATAAGTTTGACTGATCCCGTAATTAAAATATATTTTTGTAATTCACTCATTCAAAATTTTTGTACTTTCACTTTACCTTACCTGTATTTTCATTTGTTTGGCAGACAGTGATGTCGAAAAATGTTTTTCTGCTAGGTCATCATAATCGTAGTTTGTCGTCATGCTTTTGTTTATAAATTTAACTTATTCCTAACAGATGGCGCCGCACACACAAGAAGAAGTAATATCAGAAGACTGGAATCGGCCTTACAGCAGACAGCAAGCCGCTTTCCCTGCTGTAAGATTGTTTTTTTACTTACCGGAGTTATATTTTTTACCCCTTCGTTGTGATACTTTAATTAACATACCAATAATGTTACTTTTCAGCCGTTCGTCAAAGGCGAGACGAAGATATGGCCAACAGTAGGACGAATCGACGATATGTATGGAGACAAGCATCTAGTATGCACGTGTCCGCCTGTTTTAGATGATTTCTGAAAACATAGCTCCTAAGTTGATTAATGTAAGTAATAAAACAGCGTACTCGCAGTCGCATAATGTTAAGTATATTTTATCAATATTGTCGTAGAATAAATATCTTCTTCTAACAACCGAATCTCTTTTATTTGCAAAGATAGAAGTTTATTACCCTATAGCGGTATAAACAATCTGCCGTAAATTATATTGACCTTGAACAAGTAATCTATTTTCTTAATCTATAAATATATTTATATTGCGAAGGATTATTACAATAACATTTTATATTGGATTCAAGGCAACGTGTTTATTTTTGTTCCTAGCTGAAATTACAGATTGGAATACGAACAGTTTGGAAATCATAATATTAATAAATTATTCTTAAGTTTCCGCTTACTTTACATTATTTAAACAGATCACTACGTAGGTATTCCAATCGTGCTAAGAAGAATTTTAAGCGACTAGGTACTTTCAGTTACCAAGCTGAAACTGAATAACATTGATTTGAACGGATGGTATTTTATTTATCTACCTAAACTTTAATGCTATTTCAAGATTCATAAAAATGTAAAACAAATTTCAAAAGAAAGTTACCTTAGAAACTTCATAGTAAGTACATAATTAAGCGTAAAACATTAGTATAAAAAGTAAGTTCACACAACTAAATTCTAGCAGTTTATACAACTAAATAGTACTTAGTTCATTTAGGAGAAGAATTAACGACGTCTTTGGGATACATGCCTAACCTGACTCCGAGTTCCTTGGGCATACGCATCGCGGGCCGGGTGGGGAACGGGTGGTAGGAGCCCGACGAAGGGCTACGAGGATAAGACAGCGAAGAAAGCGTATCGGTTTCTATAAGAGATGTGATCGCGCTACAGGTGTCGTCTGATTCTACTATTGTCTTATCACTTTTTTCTACGTAGTCTTTAGGCAACGTAGGAGTCTCTTTGGGAAATATTTTGGGCGATATCGGAGTGGATACTTGGTCCAGTGAAGTAATTTGACATAGTGTATCACTGGAGTTACTCTTCACCCCCGTCGGTGAATCGTCCTCAGCAGAAGGTTCATACGTAAAGCTAATAGAGGACGTTACTACATGAGCGAAATCACTAACTTGGCTGGTATCAGTCTTTGATAATTTCTCACAAGCCCTCGGCCCCTGACCGACAGTTTGACTACAAATGTCGCTAGCTTTGGACAGTACAAAGTCATTATATTTGCTTGAAAAAGAATAATTATATTCATCTGAAGTGTACCGTTTCTCGTATGTAGAAGTATCTTTAGGTTCTGTTGAGGGTAGAGTTACCGATGCTTTGGATTCTCCAGAAAAAGAATGTCTAGTCCAATCACCAGTTTCAATGGGTTTCAGGTCGTTACCTGATAAATCATCATGACCCGAGAAATCACATGTTTTCCTTTTGTAGTTTATATCGTAATTGTTTTCAGTTTTGTCTAAAAAGCTTTTATATTCACATTTTGCTAGAAAACCTTTATTTTCCCAACCGTAAAGATCGGTTCTATTAACCAAACTTTCATTACTGGGTGATTTCATGCTTCTTAAGCTAAATTCTGGATCTCTTGTGATATTATTACGTATATCTAAAGAAGAAGGGTCATCGATTGAAATTGGTCTTACCCTAATAAAATCGTTTTTATCTGTAGATTTATCAATGATGTTACGTTTTCTATATCCTATTAATGAGTCTGAAATAGATTCTTTAAGTATTGGCGATTCAATCAGTTTATTTTCAGTTACATTTTCAGGGATGTCATTGTATTTCGTTCGAGTCTTACAATTTGTTTCTGTACAGGTTTCGATGTTTTGTAAAATTGCTGATTCTTTAGTTTCTGTTATATTTTGCTTCGTCAGTATTCTACTTAATATTTTAGAATTCTCTTGTATAATTTGTAGGGCGCGTTCGCTATTTTTCCTTCCAGACCGAAGCATATAATCTTTAGGCGAAATACTTTCCTGTTCTTTTGGTTGCGGTGATTTTAATGGTATTTCAAATTTCTGCATTATTGGACTTACGATCGGTTCTTGTCTGAAATCACTTTCGTTTGTATTATTTTGACTACTTGTCAGATCCAAGCTTGGAGATTTTTTATGGGTGAAACTGTGACTTTGTGGCAACGACGATGCTCGTTCTGATTCTAATTTTATAATTTTATCATTGTGGTTCGTTTGAAGTGTCAATGAATCCGGTTTTTTGGGCAGTCTCAAGTGTCTTTTCACAGCTCGTCTATTCGGTATATCAGTGTTATTAGGATCTGTTACACGCGCACCGAAAAATTCTGGACTGTGCTCAAAATATTTATCTATTTTTAAAGGGATTAGTGGTTCGTCTTCACTTACAATTATACTTTCAGCACCCGGACTTCTGGGTGGACTTTCAAAATCCGATACATTTTTATCTGATAAATCTATGTCAGGCACAAAGTTAGGGTACATCACAAAACTGTCTATTATGTCTGGAGGTCTAGAAGAAGATATACTTGATTCAGATGGTGGCTTAAAGTTAGATTGAAAATCAAAGTCGTACGGAGATTCGAGGCCTGAGCTACATTTATATGGAATAGATAAGTCAATTGGACTCAGATCAGTCAAATTTTTGGGCGGCTTACAAAGGTTTTTAGGCCTTATCAGTTCGTCACTGCTTGTTTTCTCTTCGTATTTTTTATTGCTTAATCTTTGCAAAATTTCACTTCTGTCAGAACTTAAATGAGGAGTGTACGGCGATATACTCTTAAAAGGACTAATAGGCTTGTAGTTATCACTTTCGGAGCTTACGATAATAGTTTCTTTCAGTTTAGATTCAAATCCGTCAATGTATGTTCTAAGCGGTTCTCCTGCTGCAGAATCTAGGTAGTCTGAAATATCTTTAACAGGGTCTTCAATGTCTTTAATTTTAGATTCTTTTTCTGGGGAGATTTTGACTCTTGTTTCCTTCGTTAGAGGGGAGTGTACTACTTTAACATCACTGAACATTGGTGAAATTGATGTCTTTTTATCTTTTAATGGTACAGCGATTTTACCTTTATCATCATGAGGTAATTCTGGCTCAGAATCACTACCTTTTTCGTTTTCATCACATAGACTGGTGTCTGTGCTCGACGCAGTATGTGATGAATATGAGGATGTGTCGCTAGAGCTACGTGATCTTAACGATGCTATCATCTGATTAGCCTCGATTTCAGAAACTATCACTCCATCGCCTGCTTCATCCAAATCGATGGACGCTTTTCTAAGTTGTTCAGCACATTTTTCTTTTTTGATATCTTTCCATTTTACCGAGTTGCGTCTGCTTATTGATTTACGG
This sequence comes from Pyrausta nigrata, assembly GCA_949316185.1. Lineage (NCBI taxonomy): Eukaryota > Metazoa > Arthropoda > Insecta > Lepidoptera > Crambidae > Pyrausta > Pyrausta nigrata. The sequence continues at coordinate 9,126,844 of OX438941.1, read as the reverse complement.
CTTTTCTCCTCTTTCCAACTAATAGTGTCAGTGGATCGTTCTCTGAAATGGCGTTCCACATTTTCTCGCGGAGATGAGGTATGTCGTGATGGGGGCACCGCACCTGGGGGCGGACCTAGTCTTCTTCCGCGTGAACTTACTATTGCGCTTTTGCCTAAGAGCAGATTGTTGACTGTAAGCGATGTCGGCGATGTTGGAACTCCAACTAAAATGAAAATTTAGTTTTTATGAATTCTGTTCATATCAGACAGACCTAATACATATGTATTAGGTCTGTCTGATATGAACAGAATTTAGAAAACATGATTTACATTTACCAGCAGCATGTCGAGCGCAGGCCGCTGCTAAAATCACGTGGGCCTGTCTTTGCCGTTCCCTTAGGCGTGCGTACTGGCGTTTCAGTGCTCCGATATCCAGTGAAAGTCTATCGCCTGCTCCAACGCGTTCTTCTCTCCGTGGGATCACCTGTTGCAAAATAAATATATAACTAATGTTAGGTAAATCATAATGCGTAATTATTCTATACAAGCCGCAGAAGTTAATAATTTTACCGTAGCTAGGGCCATTTTATTCCCATCGTCGCTGGAGTCGCCCTCGTCTTCAGAGTAGAATAAACGCAACCCTCGTTTCGTCATGGATTGCATCTGAAAATAAAGTGATTGATAAAACATCTTGTGCTAATGAATTAAAGTGGTAAATATTATTGTAGTAGGTACACGTTATAATAGTAACTTATCCACAAGTTAGTGACGACTAACAAGATTAATATCTGTGATGACTACAGAGTATTTTGGCAGGAATACATTTTAGCGCAGCTGGCAGGTATAATGACATACATCGAGCACGTAACCTATAGAGGCGAAGTAAGCGCGATTTTTTTCCGAAATTTATCAGTGCTTGGCACTGATACGAAAAGTGCCAATTTAAGCATATAAGTATTTTCAAATCGAGATTATGAAATGAGATATTTCGGTTGTGATCGTATATAACAATCTTTTAAACATCACCTTTAATTTTAAATATGTAAAGAAATAAGTGAATTTATTTAACAAAATGCGTTGAAGAAAAAACAAAGTCATTAATCTGAAAGGGATTTTGATTTTTCTGAAACAAAATTAATGACATTTCGCGTCTATAGGTTTTGTGCTCGGTGATAAAATACTACTTGTTAAGGCTTCGCGCACATGGGCCATCGGTGGCTAGCGACAAGCTGTTTACATTATTTTCAATACGTCGCCATTCACGTGAAGCGAGTGGCGGCCTTTCGCGACTCGCCACACCGGTGTCGCCACCACTCGCCATTTTGACAAAACATCTGTCAATGGAGCTAGCAGACGAGTGCCAATTATAACAGCCACCAGCCTTCATGTGCGCGGGACGAAAGGGCGGGACGCGTGACAGCCACCGGTGGCGGTGGTCTGTGGCCCATCTGCGCGGAGCCTAAGACTATGTTCATACCCTAGACTACATAGACAGCGTATATACCCCATATTTATAAGCTAGGTTCCGTTTCTGGCTTCGTTATATTGTATTTTCGTGGCGGTACAGCTAGTTACCACCACCGCCCACCTTCGTTTGCGCGGTACCAAAGGGCGTGGCTTACGACAGCCACCGGTGGCTCATCTGCGCGGAGTCTTAGCGCCTCGTCTTTTTGGGAACTCTCCCCACGACTCACCGCAGAATGCAAGGGCGGGTGGCTGGGCGGAGCGGGTGGCGTGACGCGATACCGGTGCAGGCTGCGCAGGCGCGGCAGCTCGGGCGCGGAGCCGAACGCGACGACGCGCGCCACTAGCGCCTCGCCCGCCTCCCACACGGCGCCTGCGCCGCCGCCCATGCAGCTGTAGAACTCGTCCGCCGAACGCGCCGAGAGGATGCGGCTAGAAAACAAAACAGCAATACGTAGTATTAACATTATTACGGAAATTCATGCAACCTCGCCAACACGTCAGGTGACCCGTTCGAAATACGAAAACAGCTTTTAGTAGAGAATAGAGGCGGTCTCTAGGTCTAAGTGTGGTAGTTTGACATGCGGCCGTGTTACCTAAGTATTTTGTTTTTACCAATGTTTCAACTCAATCGCATGGTCACGGGCAGACAGTCTATAGTTGGGAGTAAAAACAAAACGAGTATTAGCCAAGGCGTTCATATAGTACATATTATTATGTTATTACATTAATATTATGTGGTTCATATAGCCACCTGAGTCGGTACAGCGAGGATGTATAGTCACATCGAGAATAAAATTGGTTTTATGCTCGAGTTTTACAATCTGCTTTTTTCTTCTATTGCGTGGAAATAAGCATACACAAAAGTTTTAAAAAAGGCAAAACAACGTAAGATTTTTTTGACGAATAATTCGATTCCCGTTCCTAGATTAATCAATCTGTTAAAACAATAAATACTACTTATGAGTAAAAACAGAATAAATAACAGAATTTCTGCCATTTTTAAAACAAATAAAAAGGTTTTATGATAGTGTCTAACATTGTATAGATAATGTGCGAGTCGGATTTTTATTTTAATTGATTTTACCGGTGAAATTGTAGGCTCGAAATTTATCGCAATGTAAAGGTTTGCTCTATACTCACTCCTGAAGCATATCCCATATAGCCAACGCGGTGAGCAGCAACACCTCATTCCCGTCCAGCAGCACCAAGTCCCATATTCTCAGCAGGCACTCCCGCGGCAGCCACGTCGCGTACAACGTCAGGAACCATTGCATCGTGAACACGTCTGGTAGAGGGGGCTCTACTCCACCTCCTGGAACGTATAAGTTTGGTTTACATTAAATACATATCAACTTGGAAAAGGTTCCTCACCGAATCTGCTTATTTCGGTGCTGTGCGTAAAGGGAGTTACATATTAGCCCCATTACTTATAATGAATTTGCCACTGTTATAACACAACATGAGACGACTAATTTGAAATTAATGACACATATGTGACATAATGACATGACGTAGTGGAGAGTTGATATGGTGACGTTCCGGTGGATCGGATGGATTTATGACCTTAAAGCATTTTTCGGATGTGTTCATCTCTTATTTAGGATTATTACGTTTTGTCGTATAAAGTATTTAATTCTACCCCCAACGGTAAACAGTCAAGGTCGCGTAGGTTTACTTACGTAGTACCTAAACATTTTCTAATCCTCATCTCTTGCCATCCTATCTGAATGATGGTCACGAACTTGGGTGCAAATTAATTACTGATTTAATTCATGATCTGTTTTTACATCTAGTATGTAACACGTTATAGAATGCTATTAATTACTCCTCTTACCATCGGATATCCTTTGTAAATGGTCCATGTGATTGGCTAGGCGCGGAAGACGTAGACGAAGCAAGTCTCTAAAGGCGGCCATGTCAGCTGACAACCCTCGAAGGTCATCAGCGAAGTAGCCCTCAGGAAGGACGGCTTCCACAAGGTATATCATAACCTGAAAATTACGATGCAAAGTCAGATAAAGATCAAAAAGGAAATACTCATAGACGTTTTAAACGTATCATGTTTCCGGACACAATAGAAAATTATTTGTTATCAACCCGCCCGCGGGTATTATAGGGTTTGACGGCTGAATATTGTTTTATACCTTTAAAGAATCCGCTTCAGATTTCTCCATAACCTCAAGAATAATAGCAGCTAACATATTGAATCCTTGGCAGTAACCCACATCTTTGTTCCATCTAAAACAGAACAGACGATCATGAATACAAATGTGCAAGATCACGCTTATCACGAGGAACATAAATGGACCGGTTGATTAATCTGGCGAGACAAAATGTTTGGTCAAGGACAGTCTCAGACGACAAAGTGTTCTTAACTTCTTAAAGAATTGTAATCGATCCCGATTAATATATAAACAACAAAGTTAGAAAACCAAGAAAAAATATAAAAAAAATTCTCGTAAAGTATTGATAGTTCCCACTTACTATGAACGTAGAAGTTAACTCCGATGATGTTTTGAACCTAATAACTTACGATGTTATAAGGTGCTTACCTCGCGTAAGCTAGCAGCACCCTTCGGAGCATTGCCTGGTTCTCACGTCCCTCCGTCCCGCAGAACAGAGAACACCCGGTGCGATGTAAATCCTTTGAATAAAAAATGAATACACGTGAGGAGAAACAGAATAGTTCACTTCAAACGGCAAAGACACAATGTGCTACGTAAACATCTACTTCTATTCGGGTAGGCAAAACAAAACAAAATAAATTATGTATTTGGGACTAAAGATATACTCGTAACGTAGCTTAGGTACGAAAATGTGGCATTGTGTAGATCCATATCTTAGTTCCTGGAGGGTCGTGGATTATATGAAAAATAATGTCCCATAAATAGTTTTTAATATTTTTTAACACTCACAGTGTTCTTTCTTATTTTTATAAGTTTAAATAAGAAACCAAAAATTCGCACACAGGTAGGATGTCCCATAAACTTCTCATGGACAGTGTTTTAATAAGTGTATGTACGTAATTGTAAACACGCAAAGGAGGTGAGGAGCTTCGCAGCCGAAATACGATTTGTGAAATGTTTAAAGGAAATTCTACGAGTAGGTACTGCTACACATATACATTACGAGTATTACATTAAGAGAAACTAAACTAACGGTTCCACGAGATTTTGTCTGTGCCAATGTCGTATTTTCTATACGAATTTTCATCCCGCATTTCATTCACTTCTAGTTTCCTACGCATATGTCCCCATCCTTTTAAAACCAAAATTTAACAAAAGCAGCGGTTCAAAATGTAAAAACAAAGACACAGACCTGCTTTTGTAAACATTAGTAGGGGTAAGTAGACATACTTTAATGATATTTTACCTTCAGGATCTGTGCACCCAGCTCTGTGTCATCGGGCTGGGCAGTACCGCGGAAACAGGCACGCTCGGCCAGAGACCATTCCACGTTTCTTGAAGTTAGGTGACGTTCTGCTAGAGTCAGCCATAGCTATAAACAATCAGTAGGTACAATAATAGCAACCACTTCAGTATCTATTATGCATGTTTTTAATAAGCAAAACGTCATAGGTACTAATTATAGGGCTTGCAAGCCAAGAAGAGAGTTAAGACACGCAATAGTATCGAAATTGTAAACATATAAAGCCCGACCGCCTAACTGGGTCCTCGCCAGCGGGGTACACACAGGGGTAGATAAGAACGGGGTCCTTAAGCCGTTGATGGCGACGGGTACTTGTGATTTAAATGTTTAATTATGAAATTCTAAATCCGCATTATTTTTGAAATTCAAATCACCCAATCTAATCCCTGTTCTCGTTTACCCTCGCACCCCTGTACCTCGCTAGCGAGGACTTAGTTAGCCGGTCGAACTATAACATCTTGTTGGTGAAATGTCTGTTTCCTAGACGGTAAAAACAATTTTGAAAAGCATCTTCTTATAATTTAATAAAAAGGTGTTCTTTTCATAAACGTAATACGGCTTTTAGGAAATCCCTCAAGTTGAGACTCTCGTCTCCTTATAAGAGTTTTGCGAATCCGCAAAATTGCTAAAGTACCAAGTTAAAATATTTATTATTCCCCAGACGGATGTTGCGAAAGTCTAAATATAGACCATTGCTCCGGTCTCCTTACGCACAAGAATGACGTCAAGGTAAATGTTGATTACGGAGACACGAGTAAGACTTTCAGGAAAAGCTAAGTACCTACCTAAATTACTTATATACCTACTTAAGATTTTTAGAACATGTAAGTATCTGATTTGAATATGAATATACACGTACACGATACTTTTTCTTCTAATATCTATTATGTTGATTGTTGATTTAATTAAATCGGTCAGTTGATGTGATAATTGGAATAATAATTATAATTTAATGCATGTTTACTTAAAACACAAGCCACAATATTAGGGGTTTGACGAAGCTACTATGACACACAACTACTTAGATCTGCAAATAAAACTTTTCATGTGCGGCTACTCTCTCTGCATAAACATTAACGCACGTTTGGCATCTACTGGGAAGCACGGGTAACATGTCACTCAACAAAATAGATACACAGCCTTTTGTAAAGTATTTATAAGCTACATCAACGATAATAACAATATTGCCAACTTAAGACTAATAGAATTTAATAACTAATTGCATTATCACTAACAGGTGCAGACCGCGTGCCATGATTTTTACAGACGGTGCTTATCAGAAAAAAATCAACTTTACACTATAATTAAAAGAAACAAAACATGATATTGTCACACTAAGACATTAGATGCTGCTACTTTGTACTTGGCTAAGGTCATTGAGTGTACATCCAATGATTCGCTTAGCTTGTTATAGAGTTTGCCAATTCTGCAGACAGGTGAGTTGGCTCTCAGAACGGTTTAGCTTTACAATGAGAACCTACACTAAGTTAATTTGCTTTTACCTTCTTGCGGAAGTGATGCGGCACGCCAGCGGGCAGCCGAGCGACCAGGCGCATCGCGTGCAGCCACTCGGCGTACCCGCCCTCGCCGGGGCCCTCGCCGCCCGGCGCCACGCCGAACCGCGCGTTTGGGTCGCCCGCTGCCGAAATCAAAGCACAGATAAAAAAACTGGCCAAGTGAAAGTCGGACTCGCACATTGACTGTTCCGTACTGCTGTAAGACCTTCCTTATTACGTTAATAGAAGCTTGATTTTTCACAGCTTCAAAGGGACCGTAACCTTAAGTAATGGTTGTTAATTATTTTAACTTGATACCTACTCGCATTCCTCAGAAAAAGGGTCTTGAGAGTCAGACGAACAAAAAAGTGATTCTATAAGGGTTCCTTTTATCTCTTTCAGGTACGGAACCTAAAAAAAGAAAATAATGCTCAACCCAGTCAGTAAGTGAGTAGTAAGTGCCACAGTCTTTGATTGGATCGGGATCGGATAATGTGATTTTGCAAATCTGGGAACCTTATCGCCTTGTAATAAAGTGCTTGTTCTTTATGTTTGATTGTTAATTTCAAGCATTGTCCAACAATCAAATTCGTTCAAGAAGGGACCAGATTATCCTAAATCAATATCTGCTTCTCGGAAACGAAAATCGGCATTGTTTTGTAGCATACATATTTGTAATATCTGCTAGCAGCTAAACACTTGAATTAGATAATTACATAAATACTGGTGTCTAGTGTCTAATGTCTAAAATGGAAATTATTTAGGTAGATCGCGTTACCAACAAGGAAGACACAGTTAAAAACACGCTATTCAGCTTACTGCATCGGCTGTCAGTTAAATTTAGTAAACGGCGAATGTAAAGAAACGACGTAAAATAACAATGGGCTACTTCGTTTCAAAACATGATAAGACAAGGTTCAACAAGGACGAATAGCCAGTGTCAAACGGAGGCCAAGACGCACATATGAGTAAGTAAGGTCACCGAAGTCTTAGTGACCTTGCTTACTTAGAATGTTTTTAAGCAACATGATTCTTGCCTGAACCACTTAGAAAGTCAGCGACTACTCGTATTAGTTAACGAGTAATCTTTTTACAGATTTCGTTATTCCCTCCAAAAAAAAATATTAAGTATGTTTAACAGCACTTATTGACTTTATTGTCTATGAAATCTGTGCTTACACTAAGTGAGGTTAGTAAACATTGCATGAGTAGGTACTAACGCTAACGCAAACGGTATTTTGACGTGGAAGCAACATTAAATCAAATCAGTCAGAAACAAGGGTTGGGACGCATATTTGCTAACTTTACTTTTAAATAGGCTGGTTTCAAAAAGCTGCAACAGTCAAAATGCCATAACTTAACATTAGTTGCGTGTTTAATTGGCATTATTATTGTATTCTTTTCTGTTACACTGCAAGAGGTTTAACTTCACTTTTCTGACATCCATTAACAACTAACCACTGGGTACTTTGAAGACGATGAAATATCTTAGAATGTCTAAGGTCATTTCAGGAGTTGGCACAAGATATTCAGACTGTAGCCAAGAATTAGATGCTACGCGTAAGTACGCTACGAATGCTACGCAGTTTCATAGCTCGTAGTACAGGCATTGAGAATTTTGAAGTCATGTAGACTACGTATATTTGATGCAGGCATAAAAAAAAATCAGCGTGGCCAGTTTTAAAACAAACCGTAAACTTTTATATACTTACACTAAATGAACGCTTCAAAATATTAACTTTTATGGTAGGTAACCTCCCAGAAAACATGCCTTTTTATATTTCTAATAAAAATAAAGCGACATAACCTAATGTCGGCGTCAAATTGCATACAGTTATACCAAGGCGATTAACTTTAGCAACAATATTTAGAAGTGGTGGATATTTGGGAGCTTTTTACTAAATAAAAAATGTAGAGGTACATTTTTACTTATTTGCAAGACATGTGACTTTCGAACTTGATAGGTTTCATGATTTTTATATAACTATGAAATCATGTTATACATACCTGAGCTGGCCCTCGACGAACCTGCCAAGTTCCTGAGGGAGTTTAGGATAGCACTCATCGGTTCTGCACGAGGTACACATTGGACAGTAAACGCATATCTTTAGAACTGCACAAGGCACCGTGTAAACGACCCGTCGGCTCACCCCGATGCAGTGTCACTGCGGCCCGACGTGGGAACCATACTCGGTCAACGCGAGAGCCTTTTCCATCACACATCGAGTGTACGAATCACTGCATACCATCAAGAAAACAAAGCGGAAATGCGAATAATTATGTGCCATATTTCGAAAGCATTTGAGACTGCGTAGTCGACCAGCTGATGTGGTGTTTACAGGGAAAGTCGCGAAAGGAGCGGTGGGGCTGACCGCCCTGTACCACTGCACGGCTTGCGATTTAAATCGACGGCGACTGGTGGGCGCCGGGGAAGCAGAGTATAGGCTTTTGTCATATTAAGATTATCGAGGAGCGTTTCGTAGTTTGGGGCGGCAGCAGCGGGGCATGCGCCGTGGTATCCGGCCGCCTCGTCTGTGTGCGTTGCGTATCGATTCGGTGCCGCTGTGTACGTCAGTGTCGGGTACAGATACACCGGAATAGCACCTTGCAGCTAGTTTCCATTATGCGCGTAAAGCTATTTTGAACCACTATGAATAAAACTGTTGTAAACGTTTACGGTTCAAGTCTTTAGACCTATGCAGCTATGTGTTAAATATAAAGGACGCATTTAGGACTGGTTGATATACCGACTATGTATGTTCTAAATTGAATTAACCTTCTTAGGTATTTATAAAGAGCATTTTATAGCTAATCTTCTAAGCGGAAACCAATGCTGCGAGTTACGGTTTCACATCATGCAATAAAATCCTTGACACATTAATTAATATGTACATACGTAGGTACGTATTGATTGTGCTCATACAAGAATAGATAGGCACTCAATGAGGGATTTTCTGACAGCTCAACATTTTCGTTTTATTTTATGTTGATAGATGGCGCTATTCATTTAAGTTTTATAAATATTTCGTCGAAATCATTGAGCTTAAAACAATAACACAATATCGTAATATTACGTCTACAGACATGTAGTACAGTAGTAGGAACATAGGAGTATAGCTGTGGTAAATGTAGATTTTATGGTAAAAAATATTTTGCCTTTAGCCATTATCCAGGGGAAAATGGCCATACAAAGTCCCCTGGACGACGTGTGTAAGTAGCCTTAAATGGCCATACAAGTAGTGACCCGGAGCACAGAATAAGTTCTACTAGTACCCCGGAGTCGAAGTAAGTTCGTCAACAAGAACGTACAGTTAGATTCGTCAGGTCAGACATACGAGTACTCAGGCATCCTTAAGTTGCATACTTACATATATGCCGAAGGAGCACCGTGAAGGCCGCACACAGCCGCTTCTGTTGCCTCTTCAACCGGTCTCTTGCGCGCACACATCTTGCCAGTCTCTGCCCAGAGGCTTGTAACCTCGCCTCCCATTCGTCTGCTTGGCGACGGAGCTCATTTATACCTGGAATATAGAGGCAGTTGATCACAGGCGTGTTTAAATCATTGGCGCCTCAAGCCATGGCCCGGATGGTCCTAGGGTTAATACACCCCTGCAGTTGATTTAATCAGGAGTAGTTTGAATACTCACAGGTCTTGGGGCGAAAACTGAGTAGGTAAAGCACCGTTAAAATCAAGGGCCGTAAAGACGTAGGTAACTTTGTCCACATCAAAGTCATGAAAAGCAAAGCAAAAGAAGTTAGATTCTACTTTTGAAAGGGGCGTGATAACAGTCAACTATAATTACACACACTTCTTATGTTGTCCAGGGAAAGAAGACAACCATCCAACTATGTAGGCTATACGTACCTATACTACCAGCAGCCTTGGGCACATTTGTTAGACGATTCAATTAAAACGTCTGTATTTACTAAGTACCTACCCTTTAGTGTCTACCAAAAATAATAATTCAAAAGGGCCCTGGGCAGCCATTGAAAACGTTATCAGACAACTTATTAAAGCGTGGGCGGAGGTTTGATTCTATAGGAAATAAACGGCAGGTACCTATTGTAATAAAAAATATTAGACAATTTTAAAAATAATGTTTCTTGTTATTGATTTCCAAAAATTAAAATCACTTGAGGGTTTTCTATCAAAGTAAGAACGTTATTTTATCGATATGACCACATGTTGTAATCCTAAATTGAGCTTCATTAAGGTATAGCCGGTAAAAATATGTATATTTTGTCAGTTATTTTGACATTAAAAATCTCCCAAACACAAACTGAATTGAAGGGTACCTAGCTTATCCTTCTGTTTATCCAGCATAGTTCAATGACATTATCTGTTACTATGTTGCGACACTTTTAACCTCTCCCTTGTTTATATACCTACGACCTTGTCCCTTTTGTGTGTCAAGGACTGAAGGGCCAAGAGCTTTGGTCAATAAGGATCTCTAATTGAAGGGCAACCTTTTTATCACATTATATAAATCTTCGTACCTAGAGCTTCCAGATAGTTGCGTTCGATGGCATCTGTTTGTTCACCGCAGTTTGATTGCGATGAGGTCACTGATGCCACTGATATTGATCTGTTATCAAAATAATATAGAATTGAATTAATGAAATACGATTGCCTGCCTATTAATTTCGATTTCAGCCCAGTAATTTTCTCCATTCTTCCTTCATAATGTAGGTATTTCTAACCAACTTTTGAAACTGCGCGGGAGATATTATAGTACACAAGTGTGTGCTCAATACACAACCACGCAACGCAACCACCTTGTTAGTGGTGCTGGTAACATTGCATTCAATTCTTTCCCTTTCCTTTAATGACTTCGTAAAGGTAGAATCAAAACATAGTGTCTGTCGATCACAGTAGATAAAAGCGGAAACAAGCACTTGAAATATAAGTAGAATGATAATTATATATAAAAAATTGACAATGCAAATGTAGCGTGTTCTAATCCCGACCTAGGATAGGATATGTGTTCTTTAGATTATAATATTCATAATTTCCTCAATAAAAACAAAAAGTGTTAGAGTTAAATAATTCTTGGACGATTTATGTTATTCTTACCCTCGACTGTAATAGGTAGTGCTATTGCTGCCCCAATCTCTTTGGTCTGCGTAGAGCTCGTTCAGCAACTCCTCGATTAGTTCTTTCACGTTCTTTTTCTGGTGATGACAAAGATTTTTATCGACACAAATAATATAAAGAGGAAAGATGTGACAATATTTCATTAGGGCTGAGCTATATTATTTTTTAAATGACATCCGTATGCTTTGGTCGCTTGGAAACTACGTAGAGATGCATGATAAGTGGATAATTGTTAAGCAATTTTAACAATACAAATAGAGCGCCATTAAAAATAGTCCAACGAAGGTCTAGTTTGGCCTGCCAAGTCGAGAAGAAGATTGCTTCCAATTCTAGTTTATTCTATGAATTTAGATAATTGTTTACCCAGTTTAACTATCATAATATCATCATAATAAAAATAAAATAAAATAACAGGTTGTCTGGTAGAGATCGCTCTTAGCGATAAGACCGCCTAATTTGTACATCTTTCTGTGTAAATTGTATTGTTGTTTCTTTTATGGTGTGCAATAAAGAGTTATCTATCATATGATTATCTTAATCATAATATACTAATTAACTAACTAATAGATGAAGTAAATTAGTCATACTTGTACAGATAATGCAAGACACCACCAGTTTCATAACGAGCAAAGTTATTGTAAAAATCACTTTTTAAATTGAACATTTATTAGAACGTACTCTTACATTTAAATGTAATCCAAGAATTTAAGCATTTAGATGCTGACCTGTGTGCAGATTTTGATCGGAGGCGGTGGTACGGACACGGAAGGCTTCCTTGCGATGCACTTCAGATCGGGCACTTTAATTGGCTTCGTTTTCTTCACTGGTTTTGGCTTTTTAGTCACTAGCGGTGTAAAGTCTAATTCAAATCTTACCACTTTTAAATTTATGGGTTGCTGAACGTTAATTGTTTGCATTTTTATTTAACTTATGTAATGTAATATTTTTGTAAACACGTATAAATTGACAATAGTTTGACTTTGTCAAAAATGAAGCAGCATTTTGTGAAGTGTTTAAAGGGAGTTAACAAGCTACAACAAATCTACTGTGCTATACTACTTGCTCTGCTATAATAAGCTTTGGAGTATTGTTTGGAGTTTAAACCGTAATGATAAGCGGGCGATGGGTAATGTTAGCGAGGCGGTGGGGGACTGATAATCACCCACACAGTATTGTCGGTTGCCTCCTGATACTGTTGATAAAACCTAATATATTCAGTCAAATGCATGACCAATGAGTTAAGTCTGGAAGTTCATTGAAAACCTATTGAGTTGTTTTGAAGTAAAAAATGTGATATTATAATATAGCCCGAAGGTCAATGCTACGCAAAGCTCTTAGCTTTGCGTAGCATTGACGTCATATTACAAAAAACAATTATTTTACCCATATTTTTTTGAAATAGGTACATCTGTAATAAGTAGGTAGTATCCACAAAAAAGATGAATGAAATGAAAATTAAAAAAAGAGCTATGTTACTGCATAGTTTTATGGCAATTTATAAACTTATTTTGTGAGAAGTATTAAACCAAAATTTTATTTATTTAATAATATATATTTTATTAGGTTCCGAACCTTAAAAGGAAAAAAGGAACCCTTATAGGATCACTTTGTTGTCCGTCTGTGTGTCAAGAACCTTTTTCTCAGAAACGCGTGGAGGTATAAAGTTGAAATTAACATAAAATACTTATGTCTTTGGTCACTTGAAGTTGTACAAAAATCAAGCTTTTAAGTCAACACAATCAAAGATACGACCATTTTTGCCCTATTTTTTAACATTTGAGGGGAATCAAAACCCATTGACTTAGCCATGAAATTTAGCAAGAAGGAAGGTCTAACAGTACAAGTAAAGGAAAAAATCTGAAAACTGTGAAATTGAGTCCGACTCGCACTTGCCCAATTTTTCAGATAAAGTTCCAATACAAGTAGGTAACGATTATTAATTAAGATCTCTTAAATTCTTAGAAAGTTAAGAGGACAAACGATGTAAATAAAATATATATAATTTTTTGTGGCATCAGTGTGCGTTGTTCGCAACACGAAATAGCTACTGAATACTTAGCTGATAAGCCGTGTGTTTATAGGTTGGTTTTAATTATCGTGCATATTAATTATTTTTTTGCAAGGTAAATAAAACTAAAAATACTATGTATTATTAATTAAACACAGCACAGATGAGTTTAAAAAATATTTTCTCATAGTAATTAAGGTAGGACGGTATGTGTTTTGTAGTAGTTGATACGACGAATTGAGTCAAGTGTCCATCTACCGGTTATTTGTAGATACTTAAATAAATTTTAAGCAGTTGCATATTTTATTCAATTTAAAACGAAAACTATTACGGCTATACGGTAGGGTTAAAAATTACAGATAGTCGACGAAGATAAAATAAGTAAATTTCATGTATGTCATTCTAAAAAAATGCTGTATGAAGCGCCTTGAGATATGAAATTGAAACTGAACTTATAGGCAATTCTCGTTGCCCTGTCTATGATCATGAAATTTTACAGAAAAAATTCTTATGACATGTAAGAGAAATAAAAGAGCTTACATACTTAGATAAGTTGATAAAGAACCCTTCGCGAGTAAGTCCGAATCGCACTTGGCCGGTTTTTATTTCTAGTATTCTTTAATGAGTACATACCACAACTTAATAGAACTTTTAGGCACTCAAACTTTTTTTTGTATTAAAAGCATGGTATCCAAACAAATCACGTTGTCAAGGAGACGTTGACATTGTTTGGTATTGTTTGGAAAGGTTTACCGTTTTATCTTGAGTTGTCGTTTTTATTTCCTTTTTTTGCCATGAGCGGTGCGAAGGATCCCAAAGAGCCAACTCCGGAGAACATGCGTCCAGGGTTCTGCTCAGCCACTTGTACCGACAGGGCCAGCCTGCAGGAGGAGATACAGAAGCCTGGCCTGAAGACCTCGGACTACTTCGCTACTTGTAACCTTCCTAAGAGATTTGAACATCCCCGTGAGTTCTGATAACTTGTGTCGTCCTTTTTAGTAGTTTTATCATTCCATTTGGCTGAATTTGATTAGGATTAAAAGGCAATGATTTCCCATATAATAGTTAAACATGACCTAGGCCAAATATCTAACCTCAACAGACTCATCGCATAAAATTAAGTTGAACTGTTTTAGTCCAGATGACAAAAATTTAGCAGACACAAACAAGATTCTTACATAAAACTTACTCTTTTAATTAGCTCTTTTACTAAAGTTTAAATGATCTTATTTGTGCTATCGCGTTTAAGAAGTTCAATTGCTTGTTAAAGAGTTAAAACGACTTAGGTTCCTTACTTAGGTTAGTACTACTTATTATGGCAGTGAACCCATGTGAGTTTCCAGTCATGCGGGTGATGAGGACTAATCGATTTCCGGCTAGCTGGCTTTATGAGTTCAACTGGGTTTAAAGGATTTTTTCTGCCTTATTTTTACACCCACTGTTTTGTAACATGAAGTATGCAATATGTCGTTCTTTTGAGGATATTTTGAGGTGACGCGGCGCGCGGAAAGCGACTCATGAGCATCCAACGTTTACATCAATCTTCGATCATCGTACATCCGCGAGGATAGTTTAAGGTTTCAACTCGTTTTGGTGGGACGACTTTCCATATTTTCTTTTAAATGTTATCTGTACCTTGCTTACAGGTATTTTTAACGGGTTTTTTGAATAGTTAATTACGGGCTTTATTTATCTACGTGTCTAACCTACATACATAATTTAACTTATAAACTTTGAAACATCTTGACAGACGGTCAGCCTGCAAGCCTTGAGCTTAAAAACAATTTCTACAAGAAATAAGAGTACGTATTCAAATGTACCTATATTATTTTTTTATAGACTGGTTCAACGGCTACGGGAGCCAAGTGAGCAGACAGCATCCGTTCTACAGAACCTCTGCCAGCGTTTATGGATGGTATCCGCCAGGTAAAAAATATATATTGTTTAGTCGTCATCATTATCATCAGCTCTGTGCCTTGCTTTTTCCTTATTTATTAAAACTTTCTCGCACAGTTTACTGTACATATGACATGAGCTTAGTGCTACCAGTCAATCATAGACCCAAACAGAGAAAATACAGCGCCTTCCTGCAGCTCCTTGCCGCGTCATTCAATTCTTCCCTACTCAAGTCAGCCTTTTTCAGCCTTTTTTTTTACTTTTACTTTTTTATGTGTTTTTGTGCCTTACTGCAAAAAAAGTTTAGGTGTTTATCGTGTTTGTTTAATTTACTATCAATTGTTTAGTGCAGGCCGAAGTTCCCGACAGTTGAGAACACGGAACCCCAATTGATCATATTTTTTTTGGTAAAATTAACATAAAATAAACATTGTAGTTCTACCCTCGTGGCGCCCAGAAACTTTTTGACTCTTCCTTGAAGATGTCCCAACTGTCCTTCTCATAGGACATAATTGTTGTAGTCTTAAACGCCCAAGGTTTGGAGTTGTAAATTGTATGTGTTAGAGTTACCATATTGAAGTAAAACTTTTAGGGTATAGTAATGATTATATTAGCATATTTCTTCAATTTTAATTATTTATCTATCTTTTGTACTATGCAAAGACCATTGGGCCACAGTTACTAGACTAAAGAGGAATTGATGTAAATGCCAAATTTGCGAGATTTATGTGTTTATTTCAATTATTTTTTTAATTAAATGACATCCCTTAATTTATATCTCTTACAGGATTTTTTCTTATAAGTCTCCCATTACAAGTTTTAGGTTTTACTCTTATAGTGATTAAATATTAAATTTTTACTATCGCATATCTTTTCTTTTTTCATAATAATTAATTCTTATCGCCAAAAATATTAATTAAAAATCATAAAATCTAGAATGATACTCTGAACCAGGCTTAAAATACTGAGTTAGAACAGTGCTAGATAAGTTTACACAGACTGGAGACGAATAGCTAGTAGTGAAAACTATATTCAATTATTCGTCAAAGGTAAGTAGGGTAATTTAAGTAGGTTACCTATATTCCGAATATTTCAAAAATCACACACAAAGTGATAAGCAAAACAATTATCAAAGATTTTTTTTATACTAACTTCAACCCAAAGGACTATACAAAGGTCATATTATTTCAATCCAAGAGTTTGCAGAATTTCGTCTCTTCAAATGCGAAATCATAGACTCCACTTAAGTGATACCCATTAAAGACCAACTTTTTGCATAAAAATATACTTGACAGTCACGGGTTATAATAAAAAAATACGATTTAGTTACCACGTCTTGGTGAGGCAGCCATACCACCGTCCATTTTCTTAAAAAGGACGTCTGTCGACAGTCACAGCCAATTGTAGCATACCGGAAACTGTGCTCTAATATTTCGTTCAGAAATTAAACAAAATTATTTCTTTAACCCGCGAAAATTAAAAAAAAATGTACAGAGATTTATAATATGGACTTCTCAAAGGCGCGTAGGCGGTAATTAGAAGTATTTTGAAAAAAGTTCTGGGCTGGAGTCGCCATGTTTATTTTGGTTTATCAAAAGGCGCGTGAGCGCCACAAGGCTACTGTTGAAAAGAAATAATAATGGAGATACTTTTCTACGAATTTCTCTCGAAAACTTTTTACGAAAACCTCAGACGGATCCCCGAAACTGTGGATCCCTTCACGGAACACCAAGACCACCAATTGCGAATCACTGCTTATGTACCTACTTGCTTATAAATATAGATAGACGCGCGCTCTACGATTTTTTTTGTTGTGTGTATTTGCTAGGTTGCGTTATAATGATGATTTTTTTTAGTGATTTTGTTTAAATTTTTAGGTGTATATTCCGTGCCCTCTGTATATTTCCCGAAGAGTCAGGAATTCACTAATCATCTGGCGAAGTCCGGAATGTACCGAAATTATTCGCTGAATACTGGTCGTGATCCAACAAGCTACTAATAATTGAAACTATCCTTAATTATATTTATTTCTAGTGCTGTGTCCAAGATAATTGTAAGTTTCTGTTTCCAATTATGGATAAAATATTAGTTTATTAGAATACTCGCTATACGCAAAAGCGGACATAAAATGTTTTTTAATGTAATTATGTTAATTGTGTTGAAATAATTTAAGGCTATTAATAAGTGTTGAGTATTTAATAGGTATACTCAATTTAAGTTTAAACCAATTACCATGTTTGTTAAGGTCTTGTATGTATGTTTAAAAATAAATAAAAGTGATTTTCAGCTGCAATAACTTTTTTTAATTACTTATTTTTTTAAAGTAAGCGTTACAAAACGCTTACTTTGAACATAAAAACATTCTTATTGACACAAAACACCTGTCTGAATAAAATACAATATTATTGAAATAGTCTTTTCACTTTTGTTTAAGGCTGTCTTCACACTAGCGTTTGTCTAGCGTAGGCATTCGAAGAACGTATGCGCAGTGCAGACGCTGCGAAAACGCGACGCGTGTGTCGCGTTGTCACAACGTTTCCTCTGCAGTTAATTAAACGCTGCGCGTAGCGTTTTTATTTCGGTATTATCATTAAATATTATCATTTCGGTATTATCGTCGTTTTGTTTCGGGCGCTTGTCTTCGAATGAACGAATGAACACGTGCACAGGGGCGCCGGTGGTGAGGAGAGGTCGGATACGAACAGGATTGTACATGACACCGCAGTACTCATGTGGTCTAGCAGAGACGCCGCGACAACGCGACCCACGCGTCGCGTTGTTGCAGCGTTTAATTAACTGCAGAGGAAACGTCACGACAACGGGACGTACTCGTGTCAGCATCAAGATGGCGGGATCAAGCTTCCAATTCAAAATGTTTCATATCAGGGTGTAAGTGCATCATTTGTACCATTTGTACCCTGACCTAGACGTTTGTACATCTGAAGACAAAAACGGCACATCGACATTTTTCTGGTCCCGCCATTATGACGTCAAAGTGGCGGGACCAACTTGAAACGCTGCACACACAACCATAATTCATTGAACTCGATTAGTACTGCATTTGTACTTCCTATATACTGTACTGTTTTCTTGGAAGCAATAACTTGATTAAAGTAATGAAATCAAAACGCTGATCCCGCCATTTTGACGTATCTGTAAATTGGTGCATTCATATCAAAGTCGCTAAATCACACAAAAAAACACATAACAAGACTTTGTACTAGCTGAGTACATAATCGTGATGTTTGTCTCAGGTTTATAGGCCTTGTAGGGAAAAAGTTATCATCAATTTGTTGCTCCATAATCCGTTTGGCATGTAAATAGGGGAAGGGGGCCCAAAGCAGGTCACTAATGTTTATTTTAATGACCTCTTCAGATTCTCGATGAGAAGTCTCGCAAGAAGGCTCGCTAAGATTTTTCGCACAACACTGGTGTCTGTTCACACTTAAGATATATCTCATTTGCTGTTCTCCTCGCTACTAAAGTAGTAATGTGGACGACTTTGACAGTGCGCCTCCCGCACATCTGGCGACCGCAGTAGGGTCCGGCACGAAATTGTGTGTGTTCTCTGATCGGTTGGTATTTTTTGTTGTTTAATTTTATATTTTGTTTTATTTAATTTTCTGCTGTGTAGTTTGTATTTACTATTATGTTATATATTTTTTGTAAGCGTGTGTGTGTGTGTGTGTGTGTTTGTGATGTCCCAAATTAATAAAGCATTTTTCTTTATTTCTAGTTTCTAGTAGATATCCTAGGTACCTACACTGATTGGGTACCAAATAAAAAATATAACTATTCTGTTCAAATACTTAATAGTGTTTGTTATGTCCAATTGTCAGCTTCTTCGCTCTTAAGTAACAAGTATGAGTGTGTGGGCTACATGTCACCTTAATTTTGGATAACAGCTGTCACAATTGAAACCGCCATAGCTCGGAAACTATCCACCCAAGACTACTGGTGTGTAGAAACAAATTTTAGGGCTCTACGAGATCTTCATTTCGGATGATAGCTGTCAAAATTGAAATTTTTGTATTTGACTTATTATTGTATTTCATTCAGGGCTTCATTGGACTGTGTAGCAAGATTTTTGTTATGTGCATGTTAAAAAACAATCGCATTTGTTTTATTCTTAAATTCATTTTCAATGCCTCCGAAGATTGCGGAACCTGCAGGGTCTGTGGATTTTTTTATAACACACTTACATAAGTACCTAATCAATGTATAGCCTGACCAGAAATATATGGGACCTGAATTAAGGGCGCTTCGAATGCACTATATATGACAACACTCGGTATAGTCATACCAGCGCTGATTGGCAACTGAACATAAAAACATATTTTTTATGTTCATTTTTTATATGTTTTATTGTTTCTCCATGTTCATTTTATAAGCCCGCTGCCTAATGATAACAGATTCTACGGTAAAATAACACGACAGAACACTCGCAAATTAAGTACTTATTAAATTCAGTAACTCTTTGAAACAGGACGTAACAGGACAGGACAGGAGTAACTCTTTGGACTTAAACAGTATTATTTTTGCAAAACCACTATTGGGTAACAGAAACATTAATCCATTGTTTTTTTTAATTATATTATTTATAATGTTATTATAATTTTATATAATTTATAGGAAATCTTAAAAAACACTACGAACTTTTTTAGTTGTTATATCCAAGTAGGGTTGAAATAAAGAAAATAAAGCTCAAACCAAGTATTAATTGTAATCATTTTTGAAAATCGTTATTAAAAGATTCTCCGTAGCCATCAGTAGCCAATTTTCGCTATACGCACTATATGACGTACCAAAAATTCATGATGACAACTATATCAGTAATAAATTTAAAGAAACCGTGGTGATCACATAGACTTTCTAGTCGAAAAATACTGCAACACATGTTAAACCACTTTTCTTTTACGAAAACGAATAGTTCTTAGTATTTTTATCACATAAAAATTGCACTGGGGATGCTGGGGATCTCGCTAAGGGATAGAATCCGGAACGAGATCATCCGCCAAAAGACGAAAGTCATAGATATCGTTCAGAGGTGCAGTAAGCTGAAGTGGCAGTGGGCTGGTCATGTCTGTCGCAGAACCAACGGGCGTTGGAGTAGGAAGGTTCTCGAATGGAGACCACGTCTCGGGAAACGTAGTGTTGGACGCCCCCCTGCTAGGTGGACCGATGACCTGAGGAAGGTGGCCGGTGGTGGCTGGATGCGAGAAGCGGAGGACCGTGAAAGTTGGCGCCGTCTTGGAGAGGCCTATGTCCAGCAGTGGACTGCAATAGGCTGATATGATGAAAAATTGCACTTGGTCGAACATTAGATTACGTGTCCACTTTGACACTAATCATTTTGACAATTGATGACATGTCAGTGACGATTTAAGGTTTCTGTTGCCAGTAAAAGAAATTAGTTCCAGTTGTTTTCCGCAATATGGCGAGGTCCCATATATTATTGGTCAGGCTATAAGTAGCTCGGATACCTACATGACATATGGAGCAACTAATTTGAAGCAGGAAAAATACCGACTCCAATCACAGACAATTTCTTGCGTGACCCCTGCTTGAATGATAACCATGAGCACACAACATAAATTAAATCAACGGCATTGCAAAAATAGCTATATTTATTTCCTTTCGTTACACTGAACATAGTCAAGAATGTAATAATTTTCGGGAAAAATACCGACACCGATCGAAGAACAAACACAATTTCGTACCGGACCCTACTGCGGTCGTCAGATGTGCGGGAGGTGCACTGTCAAAGTCGGCCATACTACTACTTTAGTAGCGGGGAGAACAGCAAGTGCGAAATATCTTAAGTGTGAACAGACACCAGTGTTATGCGAGAAATCTTGGCGAGACTTCTCATCGAGGATTTAAAGAGGTCATTAAAATAAACATTAGTAACCTGCTTTAGGCCCCCTTCCCCTATTTACATGCCAAACGGATTATGGAGCAACAAATTGATGATAACTTTTTCCCTACAAGGCCTATAAACCTGAGACAAACATCACGATTATGTACTCAGCTAGTACAAAGTCTTGTTATGTGTTTTTTTGTGTGATTTAGCGACTTTGATATGAATGCACCAATTTACAGATACGTCAAAATGGCGGGATCAGCGTTTTGATTTCATTACTTTAATCGAGTTATTGCTACCAAGAAAACAGTACAGTATATAGGAAGTACAAATGCAGTACTAATCGAGTTCAATGAATAATGGTTGTGTGTGCAGCGCTTCAAGTTGGTCCCGCCACTTTGACGTCATAATGGCGGGACCAGAAAAATGTCGATGAGCCGTTTTTGTCTTCAGATGTACAAACGTCTAGGTCAGGGTACAAATGGTACAAATGATGCACTTACACCCTGATATGAAACATTTTGAATCGGAAGCTTGGTCCCGCCATCTTGATGCTGACGTACTCGTCACGTTGTCGCAGCGTCTGTGCTGCTCATACGTTCATCGAACGCCTACGCTGGACAAACGCTAGTGTGAAGGCGCTCTAATATCCATAAAAATGGAAATACCTTACATTCCTACCCGAAACCCAAACCTCGACAAATAACAATACCTCGAAGGTTGTCAGGAAGAAATTGCTTGGAGCAATAAGAACGTCTAAATTGTACAATTCTCTATGATAATTTTATGTAAATGTCTTCTGTGTGTGGTGTGCAATAGAGTATTTATCAATCTACCACCACATCACATATACCTACCACAAACTCTATCCTTATCATTTTCGGTAAATAAATAGTTATCTCCTAAAACCTACTTATGTGCAAGTCAATAAAAATGCATTTCGTTTAAAATTACCGATATATTGGTAAGTAAAGTAAATGGAAAACAGTATAGTCTTCTTACCTAAGTCTAAGTATCCAACAGTTAAAAATGTATTCATTAGACTGCCTTACCAAATTCGGCTCATCGTCTCATTTTATCCTGTTTGACGTACGCTAATAACGAAAGCACGTCGACGAAAAACGAAATTAGAGTTCGATTGTATTTTACGAGACTTAAATCTTAGTTCAGTTGCGTTTTATTATTTCAGGCATACACTCGGTCCCCTCGGTGTTCTTCCCAGCTGGGCAGACCTTCACGAACAGGCTCTCAGCAGCAGGCATGTACCGCAACTACAGCCTTAACACCGGAATGGACCCTGTTGGCTATTCTTGATCTCTAGGAAGAACCTTTAACACAATAAAATATAGCTTATAATAGAATATGTTATATCTAACATAAGGTCTTCTTGCGTTCGTCTTCTTGATTCACCTATTGTGTTATTAACTGATCTAAAAGTTTAAAATGAAAAAGAATAGATGGTGGAGACCTAGGTATGACCTATTCTACAAACATCGACAAGATTGTGGTTTTACAGTTTGATGCGGCGTAATTAAACTTATTTTATTGTTTAAATATATCTTACGAAAAAACAATTCCCGTTCTGAACTACATACTTAATACTGAAATAAGAAAACGAACGTAATTACGCCTTACTAGTCGATAAATTAATTTAGCAAGTATGTAAAATTTGAATTAACTGAACTGGATTTTTCCAATTGAAAGCATGACAATGTGAAATCGTGTTGGTGTTATTGGAACTGCATCATGTCCATCTGAGTATTTTCGAAACAATTTCTTTTGCACGGTCTTCCTGTGAAGGTTAACAACCATGACCGAAAGGCATACTTGGTAATTAGTGAATCTCAAGTCTTATAAATATAGGAAAACGTAGATAGTAAACGTAGGTATAAAACCTTACAAACTCGCCCTGTCTATTTTAAAAGAGTAAGTAACCTACCCAACTCTAGTTTTAAAATAGACTTCACAAGACTTGAATCACATGTAATGTTAACGTTATACGTACTTAATAATACCGTTTTTTATCATGAATAACTCAAGAACCTTTATGGGGTTCAACAACTACCTACTTCATTGTTAAACTTATTTTTTTAATAAAAAAGTATTAATTTAATTATTTTATTTTAAATAAATTAATGTTAATATGTTATTTGGGTATTATTTGACACACATTACGATTTTGGGATAGTCAGATTTTGTTGTAGGTCATATAACTGAAATAAAACAACTGCATACAGCCAATATCGGTAGGTATTGACTTACCAAAAGAGGTATTTATTATATATTATTATTATTATAATATAGATTAACATGCATTCAAATTCCATTAACATATTCCATTCGAACAAGAACATGGTCGTCACAAAATGCGGGTCGGATTAAGTTGATCAGGTATGTAATCAATATTATACTTTAGTCCGAGTCAATTGGTGGTTTCATCTTTAATTTGACAGGTAGTATTGTTGTACATTTTGTTCGTGGAGTTAACTCTGTAACAGACCATGTCCCTATAATAGGAGATTAATCACGATAAATTGTAAAGGAGGCATCAATTCAACTACGTCGACATACAGGGGCCCCTCTTCAAATTTAATTTTTATCATGACAATCTTGCGGAAACTCCATTCGCCATTTCCATATGAGTACATATTGTATAACTTGTTTAGCAACAACAACAACAGCATTATATTAACTTTAGTGTTCATATTATTATCTTAACATTTAACAAAGAGAGAATAATATATATATCTCAAAATATTAAAATGAGTCTACTCAATAACAAACGATGGTAACTAAAGACGCTATGAATGATTTAAAAAAACAACTATTTTTTATAATTACGATTTATATTTTAATAATTATCTAATTGCGCATTTTATAGACACTTAAATATAGTTATACGTACACCGTGCCGGTATGCTATGAGACTTCGTGTCAAAATCTAGCTACGGTGCAATATAGTTTATTCTAAGCGTACGTATGTATAGATTGAGGTATGACACTGCCAATGCCCCGTTCCAACTAACGTAAACCATCCTATAAAATATGTAAGTAAGGTAGATGTTAAAACTAAACAATAACGGAACGAAGATTATGACAACAAAATTAACACCGTTTACAAACTATTTTAAGAAATCGACTTAACATAATGAGTTGTTTTACTTACATTATACGTATAGCTATTTTCGTTGTAAAATCTACAATAACAAGTGGGCTTCTGGTAGTCAGTATACCGTTCTGTAATAATATTGTAACACGTAACATAAACATTTCTTAATACAATAATTACGGCGTATTAAATTCCAGCGCATTTATGCGCATATATTTTAACTACACATTTATGTATCTACTTTTATTGGAATTAGCTAAAGAATAGTTTGTCTATGAAGTAGCTTAAATATAAAATTCGCTAAATAGATATGAAAGCACAATGCACTTGATGCGATTGACAACACCGACTCCTTGATATGACAACCATCAGACTCAGCTTACCTACGCAAGGTTTACTCACACTTTGAAAAACTAAGTAGGTATTCAAACACTTATGTATTTCCTATTCCATTTCTATTTCCTATTCCACTTATGTATTGATAAGATGATAAGCACGATGATGTATAAATTAATCTAAAATATTCTGGTAAGCGTATATTTTTTATAATAATGTGGCTTTAAATTCAAATACTGGCTGTTATGGCAAATAATATTCAAGGTTGTGATAAATAATTGAAAAATATAAGAGCAAAGTGTAACAAGACATTCTTAAAGCTATAAAATACAATCTAGTTATATAAAATGTGAATCAATTTTTGCATTTAACAATATTGTCTTAAATAGCATTGCTCACATCCCAATCGCTAACAAGTTTGGTTTAATAGACCCACAAAATTTAAAAGTTCGTGTAAAGTTATTAAAAAACTTTTATTATTTTGTCATATATACGTTTAGACGTTTTTCATATCTTATTATCAATTCGTTTAATGCCAATATGGGAAGCAACACGCTTCCATTAGAAATTGTGACCATAGACATCGTTAGCTTACAATCATTCACCTACTTATTGCCACCAAGTTCTCTCCCTCTATAGTAATTAGTAACGTTAACCTAAGTAAAGAAACGAGTGAGGTTGAAAGTTTCGAAGTATCGGTTGTATGTGTTCACCTAAGTGCGTGCAGCGAGTGTAGAAGGGACACCGAGACAGTGAGAAAAGACTACTCGCGGCGCGCGCGCCGGGTACCGAACGGATTCCATCACAATGCAGCTCAGTTGATTCGTATTTTCACTATTTATAATAAACTTATTGTAAAAAATCTATAGTTATTTTACATTACATCTAATGCTTACTCATGTTTCTTATACGCGGTTTGCGCTTCGGACACTCGGTTCAAGGGGTGGTCCCTACAAAACAGGTGCAGCTCGGAATGCCATGAATTCATGGGAATTCTCTAAATATTCAATTAAAATATTTCGCGTTAGTAAACCTGTATTTGATGTGTTAACTTCCCTATTATGTTCACATGACTTCTTATAATAAAATCTTGGTTGTAAAAATATTTAAAACAAATTAGCACTTAGTTAATTTTGTAGCAATTACTGAGACGCGCATGTCCTTTCTACAAGTTTTATTCGTTTCATAATGTTTCTACTATTGAAATATTATCTTTACGGAATCATATTGACAAACTTCAGTTACGTCAATACACTCATCATGAGTTTTAGTGCTTTGTTTTGATGGTTGCTAACACAAAGTAATTGCGTTTCACGGTACTTTAGTTTGCGGAAACGGGAGTATTTTATTTTGTGGACTCTGTACGTAACTATGAATTGTTCGCTCTATCGTTTTACAGATTCCATGAAGTGGAAGACGTAGTACGGCACCCACCAATGTAGTGGGTAAAACTCGATACAGGTAGCTAACAGCTGTCGGATGTGTTAGAATCTGTGGTTATATCCGTGATCAACGTTGACATGTTTTGCATGTGTTGCGCGTCTCTCGTTCGGTTAAGTTTTACATATCGCCGAAGATGCCGGCGAATGTTTTCCGTAGGTTCTTCATGGTGTCCTCTGCGTCTTCTGTCAGGGTTGCGCTGAGGGAGCCCTGCCGCGCGAAGCCGCCCCGGCCGGCGGCCGAGCCCGCGGGGGGCGCCGCGGCGCCGGCCGCGGGGGCGCCGCCTGAGCTCGGCGCCGCTGATGCTGACGACACCGTCGATGACTGAGAAGCTGGTGAAACATGCTTTATTCAGTACGGCTTCGTTGGACTACGTAAATGTGTTACAGATTTTATTTACGTTAAGTTTATTCATTCGACTGTTTCAGATTTTATTTACGTAAGTTTCATCATTGCTGTAGGTACCAACTGAAATGATTTAGACAGACTCTTAATCAGGTCGATTGGCCAACAGCACTGAGTGGCAACAGTGAAGTATAAAGAAACGATCTAGCTAGGACCACTGATAATTCTACTTCACTGATGTAACTTGTCTGATATTAAGCCTGCTGACCAGTTAATTACTCTTACTGCAGACTTCGCAGGACATTATTTTTCTATTGTTAAGAAGCCTAATGTTTGATGTTACAAAGCAGTTTAGTTTAATGAAGGCATAGTGATAGCAATCACCAATACATTCGCCTATGCACATTTCAATCAATCCCCGCTATTAAATCATGTGTGTAAAGATTCTTCAACCTCGAACTGTGGGCGTGATGCGTCTTTTGATACTGCTTGCTTACCCTGAGAGTCACGCCGCGTAAGTGGCGGCGGTGGTGGCTGCGAAGGCTCGGCTGGTATGGGTGGCAGCGGGCGGTCGATGCTGGTGGCAGATGCGAGGGGGGCGGGTGGCGGCACGCTAGGGGGACCCGACCCTGGCAGCGGCATAGAACGCTCCTCGGGAGACGTTGCTGCGGAACTGCCGGAGACTGATGTCCGTGATGCGGTCTTTGTGATCCCCGGTCGACAAACAGCCTGGAATTTAGGATCATTTGGTTTATCTAGCAAACGTTTTTTATCATTTATAGACGAGAGATTTGTGAAAATTGTATGAATTCTGAGAAGATCATCCAACTAAATTCACTTCATTTAATTATGTTGCTAGACTTTTCAGTTGATAACTTTCTGCAGGACTTGGTATTGTATGAAATATTCTGTTTATAGAAGTTTTATTTTAGGATTGGGTTACATAGGTGCTACTGAAATCAATAAATAGTTTTTCAAATAGTTCAAGTAAAGGTATTTTGTCTTCTGTCATAAGAGTGTCGTGCACCGGCAAGATTGACCTTATACGAGTAAAGGTCGCAGGATCGCACTATATTCAGGCCGCTTGTATGTAACAGGTCACTTTTGAAATCTATGGGGAAGGCCTGTTCAACAGAAGACGTCCTGCCGATAGTACTGATGATGGTGATGAGAAAACCCAAAAACATTCGTCAATCCTTACCTGCATACGCTGGAGCACCAGCTCGGCAAGATGGCGGCGGTCCTCCTCCTGCGAGTCGCCCATGAAGGAGGTGGCGGAGTCGTTCAGCTCGATGATGTGCTCGCGCCCATCCTTGCCCACAACCAGCTCCAGCGCGCACACCTCCAGGCCCCCGAAGATTTCGCTCACCTGGAGATTACAGAATTACAATCGTACAAAATTCGCATAAGACTTCTGTTTGCAGGCATAAAAAAGAGAAACTACTGATCTACTGTGCTTAGATTGTCATCAAAAACGAATAGTTTGTGACTTTTGGAGTAAAATGTAAATAAAGTTCCAAAACTCCGCAGTTACTAGCATAAAACAGCGTCCGAGTTAAATTGTCTCACCTCGTCTATCCACATTTTGTATCTATCGTTCATGCCGATAGCCTCCAGCATCGCTGATCCTTGATTGGTCTTCCAGTTGCCAGAAATAGATTTGCGCCTGAAATTAAATTTTCCATCATGTCTCTCATAAATATGATTTGTTGGTTAACTGGCTAGGTACAACAATTCAGGACGCCTACTGTGATGTACAAATTTTATGCACCCGTATGAGTTTAAAATTGTACAATGTTCTCGTAGGCGTATTAAAGAAAGGCAAATATGAGTTTGAACTTACATTTATAAAAAACAGTAGAAGGGTTACATGCATTATACTTTTTATCTTAATTTGTCGATAAACAATGCACGTAAACTCAGTCTGTATATTGCTCTATTTCAATAAACCTGTTTATGAGAGTTTTTTAAAGTCTTAAATTGAGCTCAACTGGTTTGGGATTGGTACGTTCACTAGTTACTTCATAGACTAAACATATTATGTAAGAAAGTTTTTTTTAGAAATAATAACTTGCTAGCTTTATATAATAGGTAGGTATTTATTTGTAGTTGTGACTACGATTATAAACTAATATTCTAAACAAATAACTAGCTATCATGATATATTTTACTTACATAAAAGCTTTGTAGTTAGTCCCGATTTTCTGAATGTGGATATCGTACTTAGCATCGATGTACGGTTCCACAGTGCAGTAAGTGCCCAACATAGCCACCACACCGGCAATGTCCTGAAACACATGCAATGTTACGGCTTGTTTGCATCGCCTTACTTTGACAATAAATTTTACCAGTTTTTGCGTTCATAAAGTTTGACAGTTGCCTCGTATAAGTTACACTCAAAGCACTTAATTCTCGTACACCATCCTATATGTAGGATCATACTTAGGAAAAAGATGGCGCAGCCAAACCAAAATCTACAAACTCAGTTTTTACTTTTTCTAACAGGAAAGCATTTTATTTAATTTTTCTGAGTAAAACAAAACGCTCCATCCGCTAAAACACAAACTTATAATAAATTCACCAAAATCGGATGAATTTACGGTTCCAATGGCTTCTGCTTTATCTAACAGATGTTAAGGGTACCGAGAAGTTGTAAGGAAAGTTTGTTTTTGTTGCGTTGAGGGGCTGGCGTAATTCCCGATTATGTGGTAAACTCGGATATGAACCAGATTCGCTTATGTATTTGGTTACCTGGAAGTCGGCCAGGGTATCCACTTTCACCTTGGCCACGCCGCTGTGCGCGTGACCTATCTTGATCACTACCGGGAACTTAGGCGCAGTTACCTGCAACAATGACACTTAGTGTTAGCTTCGGACGTGTAAGTATGTCTATATTGGCTGCCTAACGAACATTTACTAAAATACTAGGTGTCACAAAATTGGTGATTGA
This sequence comes from Pyrausta nigrata, assembly GCA_949316185.1. Lineage (NCBI taxonomy): Eukaryota > Metazoa > Arthropoda > Insecta > Lepidoptera > Crambidae > Pyrausta > Pyrausta nigrata. The sequence goes on along the minus strand of OX438941.1, from coordinate 9,097,429 downwards.
ACCCTGTGACTCCCTGAATATATTTTATTCGAGGCATGCGTCATCTTCGTGCCTTTTATTCAGTTAACTGCATAAGTTTCTTTTATTTATATGTTGCGGTGTATTTTTATAGTTAAGTAAGTAAGTCTCGCAGTATTAGAGGCTATTAGTAATATGTCAACAAAATAGTTGTTGCATAATGTAATACCTTAGCATTGTTCCGCTGGAATCATATTCTGTTACGACAACGTCTGGCAGCTTTTTAACGTAGGTCAAATGAATTATTCTTAATAAGTAATATGCATTTGAAAACGTTAAAGATTTTAAAATTTTACGCTCACTCACATGTAAGCTACCTACTAGACATGTACAATTGAATGTAGTTAAATTAACGAATATCGTGTGCACATTCGCTCTAACAATAGCCCATGTTTGTTTAACGAACATTCATGCGGTTAATATTTAAAGGTAATTTGTTAGCATAACACTTGTGGCATAACTTTGTCTGTAGGCAGGGGGAAACAAAGGCCTATTTATAAGGAACTTCTCTAGCCAAATGTAATCACAGGCTTGAGACTTTGAGTTAGCAAATCGTAAAGGAATGAGCTGTGAATTTATCGCCTTTAGTTAATTTTACGGCAGCGATAACTATCTTAATTAGTATAATACATGAATACATGCTTGTAAATAGCATCATATTTATGCATTAAAATACATGTTTGGTTAAACTTGTAATTTGAAGGAGGTAGTCAATTAACATAGTGCGTACAACAGCATCAATAAAATATACCTACTCTCGTGTGTACAACTGAGGTACTACGTAACTCTTTTGTATATTGTAAAATAATAAAGAGCAAACATATAAAGTAGGTACCTAACCTAAGTAAAATACCTATAGTAAAAGATTTAAGTTGTTTTCGGTATTCGATCCTCACAGCTAACTTTCATCTATAGGTGCTGAAATAAGTACATTTTCAGAAAATATACTTTCACATTGAATCGGTTTGTTTTTGGCACTCAATATTGGACGAAGGAAATTCATTTCGTTAACCTTCATAGAAATTGGTTCTGCAGAGGTGCGTACCCGGGGGAAGGCTCCACATACCGCCGATCTTTGTTGGCGACCATTTGAGCAAATATAGCAAAATTGAAGCGAGATACCTTAAGCACGATCAAATGGAAGTAAAGATACATAACATTCCGTTCTTAGGAGTGAAATAGTATTATTAAGTTTGTAAAAAGTTTTAATTTAGATCAATATTTATTGGTCGGAATATTTATTGTAACGCTTTCAAAGTACGTTTACACGGTACTACATTCACCCTATATGGAAGTAAAGTAGTGGTATCTACTGGTGATAATGTTTTCAGTGTAAACATTGCTATCGTAAAATAGTTTCGCAGAACTTCACTCGCTCTAGCATAGTGGGAATTTCCTTAGAGAGAAAGCCAACACTGAGGCTACTCATAAAATTACTCATTTGCATCATAATCATAAATATGCAAACTGAGTATACCTTGTACCATAAGAAACGATACTATTAAATACCTAGTTTCCTTGTTATAGAAACAGGATTACTAGAGCGACTTTCTAGTATGTAACTATTAATCTTAAATTCCTAAGTTACATGAATAAAATACATAAAGATAGTAAAACATAAGATAGAGAACTTTCTTCTTAAGCTCGCTTGCACCAAAGTGCTGTTAAAGTTAGGGTTATCGTTCATTAAAGCTTTATCCAACCATGAAAAAGTGTTAATAATTGTATGGGGGTGTTTATAAATTGTTATAGCTGAAGATACTATCAAATACTATTAGGTAAATCTATGTGGATATCTAGAGCCATGTTATTTATTTGAATTGATCCTCCTCCTTTTTAAGTTGCCATCTTCTGTCTAAGTTCGGCGACCATCATAGCAACTTGCACCCTTGATACTGCGATTCTACGTACAGATCGGGTTTTTCAGCTAGGTTACTTCCTACGATCGATACTTCTCTTGCCTTGAATCTCTCCTTGGAATGCTTGAAAGGATACCATACCAGGGAACCAAAATATTCCCTGGTATGGTATCCTTAAGTTTAGTAAAACTAGAAATTATGGTGTAATCGAGTTATAATTTGTCAAAGACATCGAGGATAGCGCTTTCTCATAAAGCAATAAATCTCTGCATATAGATACCTATCACTGAAACAGTTCAGCAATTATAAATTGACTCCCAATTGAATACGTCGAGCTATGATGAGTAAGTTTCTGAGCTAATCAAATTATTAATATCTGCGTTTCGTCACTCCAGGCGCGTGTCAAGCACTTGTGACGTCATGAGGCACTCGACAAGCGACGCAAACGCAGGCGGAGGCGGCTGTGGGCGGCACCACAAGCTTCAACAAGACTTCCCGCGTGCCGATGTGTCATCCGAATATACAAACCAAGAAAAACTTATTTTGTGTTTATATTTATGGCCATCACCGGTGACGTATTGAAATCGGCAACTTGTGTCATAGCAATCGTATTTCCGTTCGCACTATGCGTTATCCAGTTACGCATTGAACATAAATGGCAATAAGATGACTAACGTAACGAGCTGTTTTAGCGACATGGGTGCAATGGAGTTCCCTGTGCGCAGGCGCCGGGGCACTTAACCTGCAACATTTGCACTATAACTAGATGTTATCTACCGATCAATCGGCGCGATAGCGTCGTGGAAACTATGGAAGCATTCAATTCAAATATCAGAACTGTTGACAATAGCTCTTAATGATTATAAACAGGTGAGAAATAATATCTCTCAAGTCTCGATGGTGTATTTATTGTGCGCAAAGGACGTGACAATCGTCGTTTATCACTTTAATTGCCGCCTTTGTAGTTGGACGTTATCTATCCTGCAGATAATGAATCAGTGCTCGTGGCTTTGTGGCTCCGACTCAGTATTAAATTACTTCGTTACCTAACATTAGTAGGTACGCTAAGCGCCAGCTGCTTTAGTAGGGTAAAGGAAATTTGTGCCTTCTCGGCCCTAGCAGATGATCTTACTGTTTTTTAAAAGGAACACATGTAATTAGAAGCTCTATCAAGAAGATGAATCTTTTTTCAGTTTTTCGTATGTTCTCAATATATAGTATACAGGGTATCCGGGTTTCGACTAGCGATAGTTCAAGGGCCTTTTATTTACCAAATTTTAAAGACATTTTTCTAAGGTTTTTATGACAATTTTTTTTTTAAAAAAAATTTCAGAAAAAAATAATTTTTGGGTTTAGTTTTGTAATAGGTTTAACAAACTATTTAACTTTTTTTAGTTGTAGCAATATTTATTAAAAAAAATGTTTCCTCTTTCACGGTTAATAATTTAGAGTTGATCTTTATGTCACTTGATCTTTATGTCACTTGATAGGCCATAGCGTTACCTATGAAAAGAATCATTTTCATAACTTTTAGGACCACCATCCATAAAAATTGTATTTTAAAAAAATAATTAAAATGGCTGCCATTTCAAGAGGAGAGTTAGACCCCTAACATGGGGGTTTTTTGTCGATAACATTTGATGATCTAATAGCCCATAAATTTACGCCAGTCCAAACCCGGACACACTGTATAGATGTACCTCTTAATTATTTGAAACTTAAAAAAACTTTTGTCTATATTAAAGACTTTTTCAAATATTTTTATTATGATTATAACCGATGTATAAATAATAATTTTTTTTCCTGCTTGTCACTTAGTGGGTACCTTATCGTTCAGATATTTTATTTTTTGTATATCGTAAAGCCACGTCATAATTATGTAACTGACATCAAGGAAAATTAATATAAGTAGTATAATAAGTAGTAGCATTGGGTACCCAATGCTACTACTTATTATACCTATACCTACAAGATTCAGTAAGATGAGGGATGACAATTAATGTGGAACAAACGCACTATAAAACAATTTGTAGTTTGCACCGTGATTAATATTGCACGCTAATCGTTTATAAAGTGATTCAAAGTCAAGGCTTAAAGGAAACAATTACAGAACTTGTTATCTTTTATTTATTGATATAAGCTATTTACTCTACAAATCACTAAATAAATAGGCACAATAAAAGGATAATTTTATGAAATAAGCGAGCAATATAAATAATTTACGCCAAGAAAAATGCATAGCAATCTTTAACAGGTAAGACATTTTTGAAAATCTGTTACTGGAGCCCTGGCACGATTTGAAAGGTCACCTGAAAATCGTCCATGTCTAGATCTAGACCGTGTCCCAACGAACTTGCAAAGAATTAATAGTGCCTACCTTCCCGCCTCTGGCGGTCATTTTTTCAAGTGCAATAATATATTTATAGTGCCTACCTACTTCCAAAAAACCTTAACTTAGTATTTTTCTGACCTTCTCATCAAAAGAATTGTTGAGTTTTCCAAATAGCTTGGCAAAACAGAACGTTAACTTTGATCAAAGGCGGTTGGTTAAATTATTATCGGAGTAGAAAATTCAATAAGCAGCAGTTTAATAGATCTCTTTCTCAAAAATTTTAATTAGCGTTCTTAATGAAACTAATTTTGACTAGTAACTAGAAAATTTATAGTTACATTACTCATTTTATTTAGATTGACGAGCATCTCTAGGTTTTAGGCAGGCAAATTCATATTCTTAAATCAATATTTATTTACTCGTAAAATAAATGCGCACAGATTATGTTAATATCTTCCTATACTTAAAATAATAGATGTGTAGTGACGTGCTTATTAATCAATCCTGGACAATAAACTAATTAGTAGTTATTCCCTTCGGCATTCTCGCGGTTGTGTACAACATCTTGCACGGCATGTTTAAATGGAAAATGAGTGTCGAACACGCACTCGGTTTTTTGAGCTCATTTCTGTTGCTATTGCCCTGGCTCAAGGTGACCATGGGATAGTGTTGTGCGTCTATCTTGACCTTGAAACTAGTTGTAATGATAGCAAAAGTAAGGACTGTAGGTATTTTGACCTTAAAGATAAATACCTAGTTAGCGCCTGAAGTTTGTTCATCTAGGACCTTCTTTTTACGTCAGGAAATGCATTTTTTATGCATACTCTCCAGCTACTGGGGGTAATGTCGGACTCAAGGCCTAGAGTGAAGCCCGTCTTCCCACTGAAAACCTGACGGTGTCCCATTGAAATGGGAGCTAGCGGGTTGCGCCTTAGGCCTTCGGCCATAGGGATGCTCCGCAGTCCCAACCAGTTTGACTGTAGCTCGCTTAAAAGCGTCGTTCGTCTAGGGCCTACCCTATGTGTCAATCAGACGAACAATGTTCCTGTTTGAAGCCACGTGCCTATAGGCAGCCCCTATGACTCCCAGAATACTGCTTCTGCAGCTTAAAATTTCAAACATTTCCCGATTACGTAAGTTGCGTGCGATTTTGATTACCATCTAACTTGTACCGCTGTGACACCCCAACAATATGCATCAACTTGTTAACTCGAATGGAGTTATTCTTGTCACCTAAGAAGTGACTACATAGACGCAAATACAAACTTAAGTTTCGCCTAGAGTATAAAGCTGTATCGATAGTTGACCAAATTACGTAGACAACACTATGGGTAAACTAGTGTGCTCGTCGATGTTACGTAGACATTTAGCACCTCTCTGCAGTATACATTTTTGCAGTCGTAAACCACGCTAATAAGTTATCTGGTGGATGGCGCCAGCTTTGGAGTTAATTAAAGCCGCCGATAATTAAATTATCTGAATCAGCCGGGGAACTATGTAATGTTTACCTGCGTATAAAAACTGTGTCTAAAAGTAGTCTAGAGTAGATCTAGATGGAAATATGTATATGTGTAATTTTGACGACACTTTTATCGAATTGTGTACTACATCTTTTTCATGTACAAGTGGGTCAAAGGATTTTTATTTATTATAAAAATACATGTCCATATAGGTTACAATTCTGAAATATATTTCGTTACAATATCTGTCAAGCTAAATGATGAATTATGACCTTAATCTGTCCCACCATTACAACCCCCGTAAAAACAATGTTAAATTGGTTATACTCGTAGTCATTCTCAAGTTATGACGTGACGTGACCAATTGAAGAGAGAGATACATTTTTATATATTTTGGATATGTAGATCAGTTTACAATTAGTTTATTCACTCAGCTTTGTACGTACTCCGTAAAAAGAATTACGCTCGTAAGGCAAACTCGAAAAGTTAAGTTCCAAGATTATCTTGACAATAGGTACCTATGTAAATAAGTACGAGTATGTGTAATGTTGAAAAAATAATGATAACGTAGATACAATAAACAGTATGTGCAAGCACACTAAGAGTAGTTAACGTAGATACAATAAACAGTATGTGCAAGCACACTAAGAGTAGTTGCAGCTTTTCAGCATTATATTACCGGTTTTATATTGAAGAAAGGGTTCTCGAAGGTACTGAGAAGGAAATATTGCAACAACCCAAATCGACCTACATAGATAAAGCTAAAGTAAGCAGTATGCATACGATGCACCTCAGGAAACCCGACGCAGGCATTTGATAAATTGCAAGAGCTGCAATGTTTATTTATTTTATTAAAGCTAGATCAATGTCTGCAGCTGGAATCGAGTTTCCCTATTTCGAGAAACCAACTTTAAAATTACGACTTCGATTCTATCGGGCATGGGTATGCTAAGCTTCGCCTTCTGTACTTTGGCGCTGCTATTTGGTTTTATGCTGATGACATCTCTATACACTTCGTCTATCAACTTTCCGGTTAACAAAAAGAAAATCTACTCGTTCTTATTTGTTAAATGCTAAGATTTCCTTACTTGTTTTAGTGATAGATATTTCTTATTTTTACTCACAGCCTCAGAAGGACGACCGTGTATTCTATGTTGGTTTCTAACCAAACAGTGTTTTAGTGCAACACGGACAATTCCATTTAGCTATAATCGTAAATTCGAATAACTGAGCTTTCCATTGATACATGAAATCTCCTGCGGTCACGAATCACAGGATTCGTGTGGCAAAGGGCCTGAGGGACCGAATTAATCTTTATTTGAGACATCGCGCAGATAAAGTGCTACCAACCGCACCCTACATGGATTAACAAAAAATAACCTGCTTGATAATATAATGCGCAATATTATTTTAATGATTTGAAATTATAGTTACAAAAAATTGGATTTATAGTTACGATATTTCTGAGCAACGCCTTTCTTCGCGAATTGTTTTAATTTTTTAAATAACAAAAATAAATATATATTTTTTCATTTTTCACCCCTCTGAAACAGCGCTCTTATTAAGTATGTTTTTCTAGTGAACTGTCCCTAATTGAATAGGGGTTACTTCTAGTTACTTGATCAGCATAACTAAGTATCTACGTCAATCTGCGGGGTCAGTTAAAAATGTCCGGTTCCAAGGGTTTTCGGAACACTGTGGTCCCGTCAGTGGAACCACTATAGTGATTCATATTTTTTATTTTGATTACTATAATAAGTAATGTTTTTACCTTTTCGAAGAATTATTTCACACGTTATCAAATACATGTATGTTACGCAGATGCTTGAACAGCAACACGAAGTTATTTCGAAGAAATCTTCGAGCCCATCCATCCAGCATGAGATTTGATTTATGCCACTACAGAATGTCAAACTTCCAAGTCTGGCTTTCACATATTGTTTAGCAAATGTAAATATTTTGAGTGAAGATCACTAGAGATTGCAGTAAAGCACACGTCACATCCTGTGTGTTCAGCGAAGGTATGCAAAATCATGTCGTAACAAGGTAACAAACCTGTAAAACTAAATCAAGTTCCATTAAATATTATATCTCTTTCGTGAACTAAGGCTACAAAGTCAGTAAGAGTCGGCCAGAGTCCGGGCTCTTGACCCGTACTTACTGCTGACAAGAAATGGAAAATGCAGCTAAACTCCGTACTCAAATAATTCAATGAGTGTTCCAACACGATTTGTTCCTTCCAGCATGACTTAAAGCATCAAATTGCATGATTGATTATTTCGGTTAGGGTAGACGTTCAGTATTAGTGGTTAGTGGTGGCAGTTCTTGGTAGGGGCTCATATGTAAGTAAAAATCTAGGTACGGCTACTTTCATCATAATCTTTAACTCCTATCATTTGACGGTTTATGGATGCAATGAATGTAACAAATCTAAATCATTAATTTATGTCTTAATTTTCTTAGGGTGTCAGACTAAACGTGTGCTGGGACGATCCCTGCACTATCTCTCGCTACATTCCATTGACATGCATCGCTATTGTTTGCATTTGATACTAATTAAGACAAGTGGCGCAACGTTTGCTTTAGGCGCATAGCCCGATGATATCACGAGTGAAACCTAATTCTGATGAATCATGAGCTTTTACCGGCGATGCACCGATAAGTGAACATAGTGGAACAGCGTCATGTCGATCCCGGGCCCACGTGCCGGCGTTATTGAAGCAGCAGTGGGCGCATAATAACAGCTCCGGCGCACAACCAACATTCAGTAACTGATTGCTCGCTAAGGGGAACGCGTGTCGCGCACCTCACCGACCGGCAACCGCGTACACACACACGATAAAGTTTCAATTAAAATCGTATGAGAACAAATGTTTTAGACATGGACTAGTGTGCTTGCCGTGCATGTGTTCAGTATCCAGATAAGCTGAAGTCTACGAGTGCAGGTGCAATTATTTACTCAGTTCTAACCTAGTTGTAGTTTTTGCTATCGTTGATAACACTGTACTTCAAGGACTTCATATGTTTACTTTCGTATGTCTCTGGGTGAAATTTTATCAATGTACCGGACTCTACAAGAAAACACTGAACATAGAAAATACTAATAAGTATCGTCTCTTTAATCTTTGATGCCAACCGCTTGGTCAAAGCTGCAAAATTATCAAGTTAAATATTGGTTCTCGTAAATATTTGTAAGTAGATACCAAGGTAGATACTCATGCGAATGCTTAATTACCTAACCAAATATATAAGTTAGCATACCTACTTGTATTAAAATAGGTAGGTAGGTACTTACATTTTAACTTGAACATCGTTCTGTCCATACATTAGCAATCCTTAATTACACAACTCAATGGCTTAAGTGAAATAATTAATTCAACATTTACTTGATAAGTAAAAATTATGTAAATATTTTCCACTTGAACTAAACGTACAAAAAGCCACGCACCAGCTAGTTATTTTAGTAGAACTTGGGTATATTTATTTACATTTATGTTATATATTGTACATGGTTCAATTATACCAATAATTTTAACGTTACCTTCTTATCTAACAAAACTGCCATTGTTTAATTTTATAGCATTATTTCCTGAGCATAAAATACAAATCAAAACGTACGAAAATTCTAGCATATTTATTTGCTTTCTATTTCCGCCCAAACTCATATTTTGCAGTATTACAATGATGTTATAACATAAAATGGAAAATCACAATTCTTCACCTTTTTCTTCTCGAGATTTCAACCTACAATAATTTTACTATATTAAATGGTGCCTTAAATTATCTATATTGTTTCAACCCGATATAGTATGTTAATGTATACAGCCGAGCCTATATTTGAATTGCCTCAATTCACCTACTATGTATTTAAAAAAAAACAGATTTTATACAAAGATTTTATAGGTAAACAAGTTTACCTTATAATAATTAAATGACATTTGAGAAGCACCTAAATATTAAAATACGTAACGGTGCATTTTCTAGCACTGAAAAACACTGTAGCTAGTTATAGCATCAGCAGTTTCCTCTCAATACAAAAATCTTCGAAATGATAACGAATTAAAATGTTATGTCAACATTTCAAAAACAAACACAATAATGCACATGAAGATAACTAATGTTTATTCGGAAATCACACCCAAACATCAACAACAGTACATTATCAAAAAAAAGGAACTCTATCATCAGACATATAATATATTACATCGCGTCTTGGCATAGTTTTAGTCGCACATTATTTGTGCAATAACTCTAATTACTAGGTAAAGGTTATCCGTAAATACAACTGCTTATTTTCATACTGTTCCCTGTTTATATAATCAGTGACCCTGTCTCTACAATGAAATGAGTAAATTTAACTCTACCGTCAATCTGTTTGTTGATTTAGCGCGTTTATACTGTGCACAGTTGCGTTTGGAATAGTTATTGACTAGTCACAATGATTTTTTGTATTTTAGTACCTACGTTATTTTGATGAACTTTGTAACTGCCAGGCAGGTACCTTCTTATAAACAAATTGAATCATGAACCCAAAATAAAAATAAAAGAAAGATAAATACTGAAAAACTGAAGCTACAATTACGTAAATCAAAAAGAGACTGAAGAATAAAGCAAGTAAATGGAAATATTTCCTTATAGAATAAGACGTCGGAAAACTTTGTTTTCCTGAATACTATTTTTGTTTATCATCCGTGGAGAGATGTGTATGGCTTACAAACCGCAGTTTTTTTAAGTATGCACTACAAGCGATTGAATGTGTCTAAAACATAATTTTGAATTGAATGAACTTTAATCTTACAGTGGGAATACCGTTCCGTAACTAATGAAACATTTTCGACCGACGCAACTATATGTCTGTTTGGCGGCTTTGACTAAGTACAGTCGAGACGTGACACATTTCGTAAACATCGTTAGCGAGTTTGCGTCCTTTTGGCGGCTACCGTTGCAAGTCAAATCTGACGCTAGCTCTTATGATAATGGCTCCTAATACGCAGGTGTCTTGATGAATGATTTATATATTTTGTATCACTTTGAATTTCACTTTAGTAAATCATAACGGTTATGTACGACCACACTTATGCAGTTAAATATTACATAAAACAGTTAAACGACGATATGCTAGCGATAAACACGATAGCATCATGCAATTTATCGAAGAAAATCTGAACAGAAACCAGGTTGCCATTGTATCTATTAGAGCTTTCTTTTTAATGACAAAACGACGTGTGAACATGTATCGTGTAATTCTTGTTACATTATTGAACAGAATCTCTCCCTCAAAGATTTTCATCTAAAAGGGTTTCTGATATGTACATACTTACCCCTTTCGCCATTTCAGTAAAGAACCCTTTTTATAAGTATTGTATTCTGTAATATTTACGGGTCAGTTTTATTCAAAATATAAGATCAAGACGTAAAATGCCCGACGGTCAAGTCTCAATAAATGATAATAGTAACAGTGAATAGATGGAAGCTTACTATTTTGATCGTTTTCATACAATATATGTTTATATGATACGCGCGTTAAGTGCTTGTAGAACTTTGCATAATTTTTTCACAAGACTTCTGCCAAAAAACTTACGAGAACAATCATGTATTTTCCAGTACCTAACTAACATATATATGCAAATAGGAGTAGTTCTATTAGAAACCGTACTTGATCTAGTCTAAAAATATGAAAATAATAGCCTAATGAGTGCCAAAACGATAGAGCTAAATAGTTTAAGACCAGTGTGGGTAATAGGTAAGGGTGGGTAATAGGCAGCCGGCGGAGGAAGTCCGTCGTTAGCCCGGCGTGACAGGCCCGCGCAGTCTATTGATTAATCAAATGACTTTATTGCATAATGGTCTTCTACTTCCACCGCGAAACGAGACTATAAAAATATATATTTTCTAACTCTACAGGTAGAATTTTTCGACTGGAGAGCTGCACTTACACTATCTAGGATTCTATCGAGAGCTTAAAATGTGTCTTAATAAAAAAATACAGTTGATTATTTTGTTCAATCTTCATTGATTCCGGTACTTATAATACAAAGTTTCGTAAGGATATTTGAGTAAAGCAAATTGTGTGTGGTTAAGACACAATTAAACGCGGTTATTAAATATTTCCGTCAAATTAACCTTTAGTAGAATAACCATATTGATGCGTCTTTTATTGGCGCGTCCATGAAAAGGCGCGACCGTCATTTGCGTATCGACTTCCCGATCGACCTCATAGAATCTGACTCGCCTTGGTACACTTCATTATAATACGTGCAGTTAAATACATAATAAATCAATAAATATTACGAAGCTTAGATTAAAACACCGCAGAATAAATTATTACTGGCCAAATTAATGTTAAGGCGAATGGTTAACACCATAATTATAGAATTTGTTGCTTTTGGTTCAAACACATCTCTTTAGATATTAGTTTGAAAGTGTAGGTATAACTTGATTGCCATTAGGTACTAACGAAATATTTGGTTTATTAACAGAATGATTCTGATTCTTTTTCGTTTTAAAAATGCATTCAATGTATTTTAAGTACATAAGTCATTGATGAAGCTCGTTACCTGTCGCAGCGTTTCAATTCTAACTGCGCTGTATTTATACCGCATTAGATAGCAGTTTATTGTTAGAAAGCTATTCCCGGGTAAGGGCCGGTGTCAAACCGCGACCCCCGCCTGTTGACCCTGCACGCGGAAGAAGTTAATCACGCCGCAGCCTCAGGGCCCGGCGGCCCCACCACTATGATTTGTGGTGATAACTATAAATTATTAAATCATAGTCAATTGTAACCCATTTCCCACAGAGTACTGTTTATTTTTGTTTAGAGCAATTAAAAATTCAATGTTTTTATTAATAAAATACATGAACCCCGAAACAAGTTCGGAAAAAATGCATTCCGTCTGCCAAACACATTAAAGGCCCAATATTTTTGGTGAAACGCTTCAATTCGTATGATGCTGCACATCTGTCAAGTTTCGTTTGCAATAAATTCGTTTTTTACAAGATTTTTGTGTGCAGCTGCGACGCGGTCGGCCCATTAATCCTACGGAATGCTCTGAGCGCAATCTCTCAGATCTGTTTAGTCGCACCGTGAACTAATAGCGCAACATGTTTCTGTTCATTGTGCTCTATTATTAATCGTCCCAGTAAATAGTGCAGGAATGCGCGCGCAGTTGCCGACGCCCGATCACTTGACCCACTCCATAGGGTTTCAAGGGCCAAGTTCACGTCATGATACCGTCTCACAGATACCCTTACACGCAATGTTGCAACACGAGAGCCACATTAAAATTAGAAAATGTTTATGGGTCAGATAAGAGAAACGTGGAATGTTTCGTGGAATTGAATTAGAAGCTAATAAAACTGTTATCTTAATTCAAGCCGCTAGCCGCGGTGCTCTACCGATCGAGTTCTCAGTCGTAAACAAGAAGAATTGAATGAAAGTCGAAAACATCAGATGAGCATTGGCCCTGCAGCATAAATATTAGATGACACGTTTTACAGGGCCATTCGTAAGATAATATTGGTGAAATAACGTCGGATCTATGCATTTAGAGGGGATAATGTGGACGCGGCCGGAGTGATCGCGTAGGTAGGCTATCGAACCGCAAGTGCAACGAGCTCGGGTTACTTCGCAGGAATGAAAACAATGGATGCATCTATTGAGTGCAGGTGACAAAACCATCGTTGTTAGCTAACTACATAAACACAGACAGCTGCACCATGTATCATTTTTCACTCATTGGCGAACAATGCTAAACATGTCGTATGCGATGGTGTGACTCTGTGATTTGGTGAACTCAATCTTGCTTAACAATTCCAAACGTTTGGTGCATAATATTCATCTCGTTAACAGTCCGCGATGGTAAAATAAACAGTAAGAAGTGTCCGCTGCATTAAGACGAAATGGGACACGGACCATTTCAGAAAATTATGATTGTGATCTGAATGATCTTTAAATTTATTCCTGAGTGGTCATTCGAAGCACCTATAAAACGGGTCCTAAAAGTCCGATGGAAAGCCCCGCGTTTTGTGGTGGGAAAGTCGTCCTTTTATTATTACGGGTTTTGCTATATGAGGACTTTCTCATTCCCTATTTGCTTCGGGTTGTCTCAAACGGTTATCAGAGCCGACAAATGCGCACGCCCACACAGGCTAACGGATAAATTATTACAGATTCTGAACCCTAGACTCCAGGCGCCACTCAATTTCCTTGACAGTAATCATTTCACGGTGTTTCTCATTTAATTCTCAGGAGTTAAAAGCCAGAGTGTAAAAGTCACTTATTTCAAATTGAAACTTAACACATGTACGAAAATTTTAGTAAGTTCCTACGTAGTTTGTTATTTATTATGTTTTAAATAGTTTTAATGCAGTACCTAAGGAAAAAACACAACGTTTATAACACGAACCAGTCGTGTTGGAATAGTGCAGGGAGAAGTTAATTTACACTCTGACCTACGTGTAACTGAAGTGAGAAAGTGAGTAGTGTAGTAAGTAGTTAATTAGATAACAATTTTGCGGTTGCATGAAATGGCATATTACTAGACGCGACGTAAGGCTGCTTCGTTCAAGTTGAACTATAAATACTGCAATAACGGCAAATTGTATGGTTACAGTTTCAGTTGAGAGTAACAAACTCTATACGCATTTTAGATTTGCCCACCAATAGGAGTACGGTCAGAAATAATTTTTCAATTTCAGTTACTCACTCATATCTAAAAAATTTCGAGTTTGTAAAGGTATAATTTACCCAATGTTGATTTTTATGCGTGTGATGTTTTTAAAATCTATGATAATATAATTATTATCTTAATGATATACCAGTACCTTCCTCTATTTTATGGAATGGATGGCGATGAGAATACTACAATGTTTTTAAATTCTGACAATAGCAAGGAAAACCTCCGAAATTATTTTTATATACTGCTAACTATAGTAGCTAGTAGGTTATTGTTTTTGGTATTATATGATGTATTTTTTCAAGCGCTTCTGGGTAACCCCAAGGATTTTATATTAAATACTTTTGCACTTACGACTTCTGTTTCAGGAAAATATAGACACCTCAATTGACTCTACCTTATATCATTTTCGCTTAGGACTTTTCGGTTTGCGTTTTGGGGAACTGAATGTTTTTCGTGAACCTCCTTTTTTTGTAATATTTGATTTACTGTTTTGCCTGAATGAAATAAGTCGGAGTCAACGCCCATAGACTTAGTTCTAAGATTTTATTTGAAAGGGAATAAACATAACTATATTTACTAATTATGTTCATAATCAGTGTTTATGGTATGTAAAAGTTTTTTATTGTTTCTGTTATGTATGGCAAATCACAAAATCAATTTTCATCCGTGATAATGAATTATCAGATAAGGCCACAAGTAATTTAGTTTTGCATTATATTAAGTACCTATACTACCCTACCCACCCGTATCAGACAATTGTACTGCACTGACGTAGCTGTGACCACGAGACCACGTCTCGGGAAACGTAGTGTTGGACGCCCCCCTGCTAGCTGGACCGATGACCTGAGGAAGGTGGCCAATGGTAGCTGGATGCGAAAAGCGGAGGACCGTAAAGGTTGGCGCCGTCTTGGAGAGGCCTATGTCCAGCAGTGGACTGCAATAGGCTGATATGATGACCTAGCTGTGTACGTGA
This sequence comes from Pyrausta nigrata, assembly GCA_949316185.1. NCBI lineage: Eukaryota > Metazoa > Arthropoda > Insecta > Lepidoptera > Crambidae > Pyrausta > Pyrausta nigrata. The sequence continues at coordinate 9,082,109 of OX438941.1, read as the reverse complement.
AGTTTAGTACTCACTGTTAGTATTCCCTATCGTTAGTCTGCTATCGCTAAACTATCGATAGTTAACATCAAATCCTATCGATACTAAATCGATAGGCTATCGATACTATTGTTAGTTGATACATGGAAATAGTATTGATATACATCAATAGTATCGATGCTATTGCTTCCAATTAATAGTATTATTAGCTAATTTGTGATATCAATATTATCTATCTATATACCTACTATAGATCGTATCGATAGTTAATACAGGGCAAAAATATAGATATACATCAATAGTATTGATAATTTTGCTTCGAATCAATAGTATTCGCTAATTTGGGCTATCGATAGTTGATACAGGGCGATTGTATTGATATACCTACATCAATAGTATATACATAGTATCGATACTATTGCTTCACATCAATAGTATTAGCTAATGGGTGCTTGGGGCTATTGATATGTGCTATCGCTTATGGACTAATTTTCGAGGTAAACTATTAACAGTGAAACTATCGATAGTTATGCAACTACTCACTGTACAATGAATGTTTTGGGTTACATACGACGTCTTTTGTAATCTGTATTTATTATACTTGCATATGTATATACTTAGATATTAAATTTAATAGAATAGTAAAGTTTCGTCTATGAGCTAGTAGGTTGGCGCCTTGCCGTCGCTAACGGTAATACTAGATGCCTTGCCTAGGCTCAGTGTGCAGCACTGATACGAGGTACCGACCATACAAAAATCAATAAACTAATGCAAATTATAAACATCCCGTTCGCATACACTATGTCGGTTTAAGAACTTGAGATCGCGCTCAATTATGTTTGTAACACTGTACTAGAAATATCTACATAGAAATATCGAATTGATACCAGTTAAGTTTAATATTAGAATACAACAATTTGTTCTAAAGTAGATTATAAATATAAAAAGCACAAGAAATTATGTTTAAGCTTTATTTATTTGGGGGCGCGCTAAAGGTTTTACGAGAAAATATGACTTCATTCTCTTTCACCTTTAGAACTTTTGCGCTTGTAATGTTGAAAAGAATTTAATCGTCTGAGTGGCATGCAAGCCGAGGGCCAAATATCCAGATCAATGAATCAAATTTCTTGTCAGTTAAATTCTTAATTTAGTTTCTTTTATTTTCCAAGACATTTAATTAGTGAATGTCTGAATTACTCTCTTAGGAATTGAGTAACCAACGAGAGATGTGGCCGTATCTTATTTAATTAAATCGTCTCTGGAATTTATGTACTTTAAGATCCTTGCACTTGCTCTACCAGCCTTGTGCTTATACTTATTTTCTCTCAGTTTATTTGTGGTTTCAGACCTCTCTGCGTTACACTCGAAGAACAAAATATAACTAGGTACTCTGCTAAAAAATGGAATCAATGTCAACACAAGTTCTTTATACAAAAATAAAAAAAACAGTACGTACCTGTACCATACCTTCAGCTTTACGATCTCAAAAGCAACTTGTTTATTTGTTGACATTCCATGACCCAGTTCTGATTGAATCCAGCCCCTATTATTATGAAATGCCGTCATGTCAAGCTCAGCGAATTAATCCCGGCTCTGTTGCGAAACGACACGATTGATAAAAATCGAAAGTAGGTACTCGTTGGTTTTAATGCGTGTTGTTTTATCTCCGTATCAAGTTATGAAAGCGACCCTGAAGAAATAAGTCCCGGTGTATAAAAATGCGAATCATAAAATTGGTAGGAATGAAATGATCGTTGGTGGATGGATACTCTGATTTCTTTACTGATTTTTGTATAAAATTAGGTACCGCCTAAAAATATTTACATAATTTGTTTTAAGCGCTAAAAAAATAACTAAATTCTCGAAGTATAAATTGAGTATGAGATAATAAGGCTAAGAAATGGCCAGTTGTTGAGTTTCTTTAGACTGCTGATGATGTTGAATAGCATAAACGCACAAATGAAAGACTTTGATGAATTCTTGATTAACTGAGACCCAAATATTATATCGTTTTTGATTGCAACAAGTTGCACTGCGACTAAATGTTATGGCAGCGTCGGCGTCGTGTGTCGGTCGCGCTCACGGTGTCTGCGGGTAATGTTTGTGGCTCCCGAAATAAACGTGACCGGTGAGGATTTCGAGAAAGGCGTCACGCCACGTAATGTGGCGCACTCGCAAAATACTCACTAATAGTTAGTCAGATTGTCACCAGTTTTTTTATGCTTATCCATCAACCAGCAATTGTTACGCTTCTTTGAGCAAACTGCTGCTTGGGATTTTACGTCGACATATGTCACCATTTGAATGCCTGGAACTTCAAATCTTTACACAAGAGGGTTGAGTCAGATGTAGAGCTGTTTTTTTAGAAATACGTCTGCGATTCCCAGACACATTTGTAGAGCGTCGGCACTGAAGCGTATTTCATTCATTGATGCGGGTAAAACGCATGACGCAATCGCTATAAGGAGCCGCGTCTAACTTTACCGTCCAGTGGGTACTTTAATGCACCGCTATCGTGACAATGCTCAGTACTCAAGGGCAGAACAAACATGTATGTAGATCCTGATCATAAGGAAAATTCAAAATAATTCTAGCTACTGCTGTTTTTGAATAACATTAAAGATTTTCACAGTCGTAAAAAGCCGGATCTAGAAAACCTTCAATCTTCAATGGATTCGCGGAGGTAAACACACGTAATATTGGCGAACTGAAAAACATTATCCAGTCACTTCGGCCAAGGTTAAGTGTTGTCGGTACACTTACCAACATTATTCTTCCAGACTGTTTACTTTCTATCGAAAGGAAAGAGTAGCCCAAGAACGTAAGAAATAGATCGTTTTGTCAAAATATTTACGCTATAATCTAGGTAATGTCTTAGAATTTTATCATGAATGTGGTGCGTCACTCGTCAGTTATTTTGCGTTCGACGTTATTACGTGCTATTATGCGAAGTTTTATCTTGGCTATGTGGTAACGCATCAGCTCAAATTACTTACATTCCACTAAGAAACTTAGGGCAAATAAAATTTAAACCATCATTACCAATCTCCATAATGACTTTAGAAATAGCTCTCTTATTACTCTTTAATTTATAAATTTTAATTAAAAGAACCCTCTAAATATAGTTGGCGACTTAATTTATTTGTTACTATGGTTCCATATTATTTCGCAGTACATTTTCCTATTAGGAAAAAACAGAGATGTGAATTTATTTACTCGCAGTGTGTACGTGCAGCGGAACGGAAAACATTAGGGCAGATGCCAACTCAAAGTCAAAGTCAAAGTCAAAAATCCTTTATTCAATTTAGGACACAAAATGCCACTTATGAACGTCAAAATATCAATCAATTATGGCCCATATGGGGCAGAACATGTCTCCTTATCTTTTGGGCCCTACTAGCGCTTCGAGACAAGACACAGACAATCTGGCAAGTGCTGAGAAGAAACGCCGGAACAAACTCAGTCACCACTAGCTGCCACAAAAATAAAACAAATCAAAATAAACAGGTAGGTACATCAGTTTGGTGCAGGCTGGACTGTCCATACATTCTCGTCATTAAGATAGTCTTGAATTTTATAATACCCCTTCGACATTAGGGTAGTTTTGACATGTAACTTGAATTTATTAATAGGTAGTTCGATAACATTATGAGGTATATTATTGAAAAATTTGACACATATTCCCAAGAATGAATTAATTGTTTTGGCTAATCTGAAGTTTGGAATGACAAGTTTGTTTTTATTTCTTGTGTTATACGAATGAATATCACTTTTATTTATAAAAAGATCTAAATTTTTGCGTACGTACATTATATTATCAAATATGTATTGAGAAGCGACAGTGAGGATGTTAATTTCTTTAAAGAATTCTCTCAGGGATTCGCGGGGACTAAGTTTGTAAATGGCACGAACGGCTCTTTTCTGTAAAATAAAGATGGTATCTATGTCCGCAGCAGAACCCCACAAGAGAAAACCATAAGACATTATACTGTGAAAGTAACTAAAATACACAAGCCTTGCTGTTTCAACATCAGTCAAATGTCTAATTTTTCTAACCGCAAAGGCAGCTGAAGCAAGTCTCCCAGCCAGAGCGTCAACATGTGGTCCCCACTGCAACTTCGAATCCAATGTAATGCCCAGAAAAACAGTGGAGTTTGATAGATGTAATTTTTCACCGTTGAGTAGGATTTCTGTGTTAGCTTGCTTCACGTTAGGCATGGTGAATTTAATACATTTAGTCTTTTTTGTATTAAGAAGCAAGTTATTGCTAGTGAACCAATTTAATACCTAAGAGAGAGCTCCGCTTACATTGTCAAATGATTCCTCGCCTCTTCTTGATTTGAAGACTAGAGAAGTATCATCAGCAAACAGAACTATCTCACAGGAGTCTTTGGCATAAAAAGGAAGGTCATTAATATAGATCAAAAATAACAAAGGTCCCAATATTGAGCCCTGGGGCATGAAGTCCCATTTGAAGCGGGGCACCTGAAGAGTTAGTACCATTAACGTTTACTGTTTGTAGTCTGCCTGAGAGGTAAGAATTCAACAGTTTAGACGCGTTATTAGATACACCGTAATGATCAAGCTTAACAATGAGTGTTTGGTGATCGACACAATCAAATGCCTTCGACAAGTCACAGAATACACCTATCGCATCGTGTTTATCTTCATAAGCATCCAAAATGTGTTTGACGAGTGCCACCCCAGCATCTGTTGTATTTCTACCTTTGGAGAAATCAAACTGTTTCTCGTGCAGTAAATTGTTAAGTTTAAAATGAGAGAGCAATTGATTAAATATAACTTTTTCAAAAATTTTGCTAAATGCAGGTAGAATGGAAATTGGTCTGAAGTTGCTTGGGTCACTTTTTTCTCCTGACTTAAATAAAGGTATAATCTTACTATATTTCATTAAAGTAGGAAATTGACCTTGATCAATACATTCGTTGAATATATGTGCTAAGTGAGATGCTACGAGAGGTATAATGGGTTTTATTGTGTCAGTTGATATTCCCCATATATCCTCAGTTTTTTTTTGTTTTAATTCCTTGAAAGTTTTTACTATCATTAAAGGATTAATATGAGTGAAATCAAATGAGGAGTTACACCTGTCAACACTAGACACCAGCAGTGATTTCGCATGCAGAGCGCACGAATTAAGTTGTTTTGTGGTTTCGATAGGTACATTACAGAAGTACTTCTCGAAGGCACCTGCAACTTCATTATCAGATTTAATATTCTTATTATCAATTTTTAATGTAAATGTGTGATCACGTGGTTTAGTTTTACAAGTTTCTTTGTTTATAATATTCCAAGTTTCTTTAATTTTATTACTGGATTTATTAATTTTTTCACGTATATAATTAGATTTAGCTACCATGCAAACGTTCTTGAATAACTTTAAGTATTTTTTAACATATTCTAGGAATGTTGGGTCATTATTTTTATATACTTTTTGATTATATAATTCAAACATTTTTTTCGTACGTTGACGTAAATACCTACTGTAGCCCAGTCACTGAACTTCGGTTGCAAATTGTTTATAACTAATTTCTTTTTAGGTAAATTTTTATCAAATTCACTTTTAACTAATTCAAAAAAATACTCATATTGGTTAGTAACATTGTCATTAATAAAAGGCAAAAGCGGAATTTTATAATTTAAGTTAGACTTAAATTTTTCTTTACGTGAATCAGTGACTGGTCTAAATTGAACTACATTTTTAGTTGGCACAAAACGGTGTTCAAACGTAACTGACTGACCGCAGTGATCGGATTTTACAAAATTTACTATAGATTTTTTTATCACAACAGAGTTACAGAATATATTGTCTAAGCAAGTAGCTGTTGTAGCAGTAATTCTAGTCAGTTCAGCAAAAACAGGCATTAAATTGAAGGATTTGAAAAGGCTTAAAAACCTCACTCTATAGGTTTTTTCTTCATCTATAATATCGACATTGAAATCCCCACATACAACTACTTTCTTTTTTTTAGTAAATAATTTCCTGAGTGATTCTTCCATTATATACTCAAATAATTTAAAATTACCAGTTGGGGGTCTATAAACACAAACAATTATATCAAATTTCACTTACAAAAAATAATCGACTGTGTCATCCGGTGGGACTCGAACCCACGTCCCTTCGTTATCCGGGCGAGTGCTCTTACCAACTAAGCTACGGAGGACGTTAGTCAGTCGACGAATTTTTGCAAGTGCTTGCTACGCCAGTGAGCCGGCGTTCGATTTCATCAATACTTGGGGAATGTACCCGCATGTATCCAATGGAAATATTTTTACAAATATTTAACCATCAGTTAAGATGAAATCAGCTTAACCTTTTATATTTTTATAACTTAAGCAATTATTTTGCAAGTTTTTACGAAATTAAATCAAATTTCACTTACAAAAATTAATCGACTGACACCGGATGACACAGTCCCCAAGTATTGATGAAATCGAACGCCGGCTCACTGGCGTAGCAAGCACTTGCAAAAATTCGTCGACTGACTAACGTCCTCCGTAGCTTAGTTGGTAAGAGCACTCGCCCGGATAGCGAAGGGACGTGGGTTCGAGTCCCACCGGATGACACAGTCGATTAATTTTTGTAAGTGAAATTTGATTTAATTTCCTAAAAACTTGCAAAATAATTGCTTAAATTATAAAAATATAAAAGGTTAAGCTGATTTCATCTTAACTGATGGTTAAATATTTGTAAAAATATTTCCATTGGATACATGCGGGTACATTCCCCAAGTATTGATGAAATCGAACGCCGGCTCACTGGCGTAGCAAGCACTTGCAAAAATTCGTCGACTGACTAACGTCCTCCGTAGTTTAGTTGGTAAGAGCACTCGCCCGGATAGCGAAGGGACGTGGGTTCGAGTCCCACCGGATGACACAGTCGATAATTTTTGTAAGTGAAATTTGATTTAATTTCGAAAAAACTTGCAAAATAATTGCTTAAGTTATAAAAATATAAAAGGTTAAGCTGATTTCATCTTAACTGATGGTTAAATATTTGTAAAAATATTTCCATTGGATACATGCGGGTACATTCCCCAAGTATTGATGAAATCGAACGCCGGCTCACTGGCGTAGCAAGCACTTGCAAAAATTCGTCGACTGACTAACGTCCTCCGTAGCTTAGTTGGTAAGAGCACTCGCCCGGATAGCGAAGGGACGTGGGTTCGAGTCCCACCGGATGACACAGTCGATTAATTTTTGTAAGTGAAATTTGATTTAATTTCGTAAAAACTTGCAAAATAATTGCTTAAGTTATAAAAATATAAAAAACAAACAATTATGTAATCGTCCAGCTCTGCACATGATAACTCAATAGTTCGTTCAACAGAGAGAGATACAATATCTTTGCGCTCTTTACATTTTAAATTATTATTGATTAATATCAATGACCCACCATGAATGGCCGCCTCACATGGCGTATCGTTGCGATATGTCGCAATGTACAATTAATCACACTTTTACCTGGGCCACCGAGTTTTGCTCGCCTACAACTACTTGTATTTAATATAAAAAAGCTTTTTAAGTAAGTCTTATGTAAAAATCTATAAACTTGAACAAATACAAAAAAAAATAATTATCACCGAGCGAGATTTGAACCTACTACGTCTACTACGTCTTACGTCTTATGCACTAGAGATGAGACGTATTTACTAGAACAGATCCACACACTAGGTATTTTACAGTACTAAGCGGCACCTATTCCAATTTTTTATATACTTGATCCACCTAGTTTTTTATAAATTACACGATTTCCGACCCTACCATCAAAGTAATAGAGGTTATTATTGCGTAATCCGTTGTCGTGTATTACGCGCACCTAGTATTTCTCGCTAAGCTTATGTGCGAATGTAGAGATTCACTCCGTCTCTGTCTGACCAAACAAATTTGAGCGCGACGAAGCAAACGCACACAAACGTAGTCAAACCATATTCATGTAAATGTACGACTGTACAGGCAGGCAGGTGTGAGATAGGAATAGGTGTTTGATGTTGAACGTAAAAAACCAAAAAAAAGAAAAAATATGTAAATATTTTTATGAAATTGATATCTTTTAAATACGACTTTTAAGGCCAAGACCAACTTTTAAGTTGACAGTCCTAAGCCTGTTGAAGTATGAAGGGAGGATATCAATCAATCAACAGCCAACAAAAACATTATTATTCAATTTCAAATTGCATTATTCATACTACGGTTGTATCTTTTCAAAGAAAATTGTATTTTAAAGTCATATTACGTGGATTAGTCCGCAATAGTCGCGTCAAGTATGCTAAATTACTACGTACTAGGTGGAATAGGTATTTGGATCGAGTATTAATAAATACTAGAAATAGGTGCACCTAGTATCAAATCTACCTAGTATAACCCATCTCTATTATGCACTCGGCCATGCTTGCCAGTGTGAAATTAGCGACCATATTCTGCGTCGAACAATGCGAAAGAAAAACGTATGAAAACACGCTTTTTCCCAAACATAAGACTAATCCAGATCATTTTTCACCCCCGCCCCGATGTGGGGGTTACATACCAAATTTCAGCGAAATTGTTAGAGCCGTTTCCGAAGAACTGCTCTTGGTATAAGATAATAATCCTAATAATCGTACCTAAAGTTCGCTTTATTCTCGCGTTAGTGCCGACATAACGTGGTTAATGGGTTTGCAAGTTATCTGTACCACAGTATTTCTATCATTTTACGACTTGGTAAACCGAGGGAATGAAATATGCGTGTAGGGATTGTCGAAGTGTTGGCATATGCATTAGAATTTATGGTCAATTCATTTATCAAAGCTGTATCATGATTCAATTAAAATGATTGATTGATGTTGTTTATGATGCAATACATTTTGCATTAAGAGCAGAATCAGTTTTCTTAGTGATTCCTTATTTGTTACTTAATTAATATAATTATTATTTTCTTCAATGTGTTAGAAATTACAATTTAAAAGGTTTGATATTTTTGAATAGTAGCACAGAATAAATATAGTAGATAGGGACATTTAAGCGTATGTAAACTGAATTAATCTGCGCCACATTTACACATTCCAAAAGTATAAGTAACTAGTTAGGATGTTTATATGGTATACTCGTAGTCATAATAATATCTCATTTTAGCCCATATGCTGATCTCGTTATTCCCTTCCGACGAAACAAACATTACGGTAGGTGCAACTTAGAGGTTGAAGCAATTTAAGCTTCAATTATATTTTGTACACTACTAGTAACTCAATTATTGTTATTATTCCAAATTTGTATTTTTACATCTCGATGCAAGGACACATCGGTATTTTTATGATATCCACGGGTCGGAACCAAGTGAATACCATACTATTCAAATGATAAAGAAAAGTCTGGTGTTGTTCGTAGAAATTTCCTAACAATTCTGCAAGTGTTGATAATTCTGGCTTTCTGTAGTGTTGCGTACGTAAAATCTGGTAGATCTGGGCTTCTAATGGCCGGTATCAGTTGTATGGGGATAACTCCAGTAGTGGAAATAACAATAGGCACCATAGTAACCGTATTTAACTTCCACAGTCGGGTTATTTCATCTTTCAGGTCCTGATATTTCAATAGTTTTTCAGCTATGGTTTTTTGTAGATTGTGTGTGTTTGGTATTGCAATGTCTATGATGTCACACATCATAGACATATATGTAGTATATGTCTACTAGTGTTATGTCTGGTCTATTATAGTGAACTGTTCTATTTGTCAAAATGGCATATTACTATCATTATTTATTTAACTCTACCTATTATTGCGGTTTTTGGCTCAAATTCTGTCAAATTTAGCAACAAGAGAAACCTTTTAAGACATTATGAAAATATAAATTACTATGTTTGTAGTTCTAGTAAAGACACTTCTAATGTACTTCTATTAGGATTATTGAATGCCTAGTGAAAAACTGAATGCACTTGCCTGAACGTTTGTATAGCACCTCAACGCATACTGCACAGCGCGTGCAGCGTTGCGTTGGCTTGCATCCAAAACTTTCTAAAAACGGGTTAGCTGCAATCTTTCAATTAAGAGCGCTGTCTGCTCATGAGAATGCAGCCTTTTTTAAGGCCTTAACGACTCACAATTAAGAGCATGTTTTATGTTACGATTACAGAATTATCGCGGGTTCCCTTGCACTGGACGAGAACCCACTTGTAACATTAATTTAATTGGGAAACATTTGCACCGCCGACGTTTATTAAATATTGCCGTTTTCCATTAACTGAATTTATGAAACTGGACAATATCCTTAAAAGAGTACTTACAGGATCTTTTTATGCAGGTAGTCGGGTCGTTCAGTTATTTAAAAAAAAGCTAATAACACGTTTATTAGTGAAAACACTCCGGGCTTTAACACTTAAGGGCCATTAAGATGCGTTAAAATGTTAAGTGTTATTAAAATATACCTAAACGTATGCGTGTGTTTTGTATTTACAAGCATCATGTATCGCGACAAACTATAGCGCTATAATTAGATGCGCATCACCGATGCAAAATACTTGGCCCATTTAATTTTATGAATATACATTGCACTACTTGTCTCATTATATATAAAAAATGTCGCATAAATTAACTTACAACTAACCAAAGCTTCTTACAAACAAACTAGTACAGACGTGGTTAATACATTGATAGACGAATTCTGTTATTGAATAGAACGAAATAGTTACAGGGATAATGAATGACGTAGAGGTCTAGAGGAAATGAAATAATCTTACATTTTTACATTAAATAAGTTGAATCTGATGCACTATTTTTACGTTTAAAATAAAGGAACCGTACGAGTGGTTCCTACAAGGTAAAAGTTATATGGAACTTATTTCGAATAAAAAATTTAATATAAAAAAAATAACTCAGCAGCATTTAAAGGCTGCACCAATGTTTTAGGGATGTATTTACATTTTGTGGTTTGCAACAAGTAATGATTCCACCGTGGTGGTAATAAAGCTGAGATTGGTGTGGTGTTGTTAGGTATCTGCCAAAGCGGTCAAGTGAAACTAATCGCAGGTGATTACAATACGGGCCACCAGCGTGGCCCTTGGCTGGTCCCGCCCAATATCAATAATGGCCCTCATTTCTTGGCCGGGATTTCCTCCTGGGAACGAGTTTGGTAAAACTTTCACCTTTAACAATATTTTAGCATTCAATCTTTCGAATTAATCTGCTGTTTTAAGTATTTTTTGTTTGTATTAATATTCATGGTACTTGCATGGGAAGAAAAGTGAATATGCGATTTTTTCAGATCTTGATGAGTGTTTACTGTCATGTTTTTATAAGATAATACGCCTTACGTTTGTAATGATAATTTTTGTACGAGAATGTCACCGTAGAGAAAAATATAAAACAAACTTTCTAATCAGTTGAGCCAAGTTCTCTGAAAAGTGGAAATTCCTTAGAGAGAAAAGAAAATCTTTATAAGTTTAAGTAAGAAACCAAAAAGTCGCAGACGGGCAGAATATTTGGTTTCTAATTTAAACTTGATAAAAAATCTTAAAGCTAAAGGAAAGTCTGTTTTATTGCTAAATACCACTTGGAACTTTAGTGTATGTATCCAAAGTTTCTACAACAATAGGATTAATATTTTTATAGGCTCTTATTATAACGGATACAAACAGCGAATTCCAATTTAAAGAATTTCAAACGATTGAAATATGACGTAATCTGTCGTCAAAGTTGAGTAAAATGTGGATGTTCAGCAAAAATAAAAGATACCAATAATCATAATTCACTTCAAATGCCACACTCGGCCACGACGTTGCCGTAAAGTAAGCGTTTGTCACAATGTTACCTACCTATACAAAATTGCAGTTTCATCAGCAACTAGTTGCTGTTGTTCATTTGTAAGAGTTCAAACTTACGCGCACAGAGTGTTTGGCATAGGTAGTAAATAATATAAGCCCGAATAAGAGTCTTGTGCAAACAATATCTATTCAGTTTTAATACTCAATGCTATGACTGCCGTCTGTTTACATTTACGACTTAAGCTTTATTCAATACTAGTGATAGGCGGGACTTTAGTCGCGTAGGTAGCCTATTACTCTGTCTGTCTGTCCGTCGTCTCCGCGTAGGTATCTAGCGAAAGAGCGACCTTGCGTCCGTTCTCGCGATAAGCGTGCACAAGTCAATGTGTCGCGCAGGCGTCACAGCTCACAGCATTGCTGTAGCAGGTACTTACTGCCAGTAAATGAGATTAGGGATTGAGACGTTTATACTAGGGTTGCTGTGCCAACTATCCTTTACTGACATTTGTTTTAAAAGAAAAATGACGAGTTTGTCATACATAGAAAACGCCCTTGCGTCCGTCTGCGCGATAAGCCAGCATGTCACAAGTTCACTGCATCGTGTGACGGTGCATAAGATTACAAGATAATGACGTTGGTATTAGGGTTGCTGATGCTTTTATATAATATGTCGTTAGCTGGAATTTAGGCCTGTAAGTTAGGATCAAAAGAAACGTCCTTGGGTTCACGCGATAAGCCGGTGTGCACCAACCAAGTCAGTGTGTCATCGCTCCACCGGTGCATGAGATTACATGATAAACACATTAGGGCTATCGCGATACATTTTAAGGCAGTGATTTGAATATGATCAAATCTAAGGAAACTATCGAATGTGATCAAATCTAAGGAAACTATGTTACTATTTTTTTAGTTACATACAATTAAATTATCTGTCATATGTACATATTATAATGTAATCTGTAACATGTACAATAATAATAATAATATTAAGTGCATATAATTCGTGGGTTAGTTAAGATTTTATTGCCAACCCTACTTATCTATTGATTTCATCACACGCAGATAGTTCCACTAAGCTAATTTGCATTCTGTTTTACATCGATGTAACATATAAAAGAAATGAAATTAAAAATTTAGAAACTCTACGAGTCGCGATAGGTCTGCGTGTTGGTGCTGAGGTTTGCCTTCCACACAGATGTCCTTGTGGTTCTGATGTCGGCTCGTTGGGACATCACGGACTCTCCTGTTTTAAAAGTGCAGGCCGCTTTTCGCGTCATGCCAGCATCAACGACATCATCCGTCGATCTCTTGCCTCTATCAACGTGCCGGCTTTACTCGAGCCGAACGGTATCGCGCGTGATGATGGCAAGAGACCAGACGGGATGTCACTTGTTCCTTGGCGGATGAGTCGGGCTCTTGTGTGGGACGCTACCTGTGTCGACACACTTGCAGCCTCTCATCTGCCCGGGACAAGCCGTGATGCTGGTTTGGCTGCGGGAAGTGCCGAAAACTTTAAAAAGAACAAGTACAGGCAGATCGACTCCCGGTACCACTTTGTACCGTTTGGAGTCGAAACACTGGGTTCGTGGGGTCCCAACGCTGTCTCTTTTTTCAAAGAGATTTCCAAGAGGCTAGTTGACATCAGTGGTGACCTAAGAGCTGGCAGCTGCCTTGCTCAGCGTATAAGCATCGCTATCCAGCGCGGTAATGCTGCCAGCATCCTAGGAACCTTACCACAAGGACCCTTTTTATAATTTTTGTTTTTGTGTTGTATTAAGTAATTTATCTTAATTTTTATTAATAAGTTGTATATACATATAGTTAATTACGCTTTAATAAGATGAACATATGAAAGGAATGTAAGTTTTATTTTTAACAGCATCTCAAATAGGATAAATTTATAACACATCTTCTTTTATTTACAGGTAATAAGTTCGAACACACTAATATGAATGGTGTCAAGAGGAAAATTAAAAAGCTGTGCAGGTATTGTTAAAAAGTATTTTTTTCTAAAATTATTATTAAGTACAAAATTACTCTGCGGTAGGTACATAAATATTCATGTTACTATTAATATCGATTAAAGCTGATACGATCAAATGGTCTTACGATCTTATTCGATTTATACATTGTACAGCTGACAAATATATCACGAGCTGCTATGAAACAACAATCGCTGAATCTAGGCTAATGATTGCGACGACATCCTAGATACAAACTCAGTGATGCCATAAATTGAAGTGCATTATAATCATTAATCGAGTTACAACGAATCGCTTTGTTGAAGTACTCCTTAGATCATAGATGCACCAATATTATTATACCTACTATGTATGCATCCAGTGACTTCATGGCTGCATAATGATCCGGATAATTTGTGTGGTCATTTACAACCGCAATAAATCCATTAATAATAAGTATTTGAAGTTTAAACCTACACACAATGTGAAGGAAACGTCGTTGTTTGTTGATATTGCGCGTATTTGCGATTACAAAAATACTGCTAAGAAACTAAGCAAAATTACGGCAAACGTCAAATCATCAACAAACATTTAAATGAATTCACTACGGAGTAGGTACAGCTGAGACAGCTGCGAGAAAAAATGAAATTTATTATTGATTGGGATAGGTAAATATTATTGTTTTAAATGCAAGTGGCAATCGAATGCAAGATTGATTCAACATCAATACATTAAATAGAGGTAAGGTGAGGAAGAGGTGCTTGTGGCGCAGTGGCGGCAGCGCTTTGGTAGTGATACCAAAAGTTAAGCAACCCACGGCGCGGTCGTGATTGGATGGGTGGGTGACCATTCCGACCATTTAAGTGACATCCATGACAAGCATCTCCGTGCTTCGGAAGGCACGTTAAGCAGTTGGTCCCGGCTAATATCTGTGGTATTAGTCGTTAAGCCTAGTCAGAGGCCCTAGGGCGGCTTGATAACTTCTGACAGTAAGGTTTGTCACTTGCCTTACATACACCCCTCCACCAATCCGCACTGAGCCCGCGTGGTGAAGTATGGCTCGTTCCTCCTCATAGTTGAGGTGAGGCTTTTTCCCAGCAGTGGGATCTAATAGGCTGACTTATTATATATATATACATTAAATTATTAATTCCAACAACTGTCAACTACTGAAAGTTAATTGCTAGGTAGAGAAATCATTTTGCGGTTCACTCGGTACAATACATACAAGAGCGTACAAGATGTGCAATGTTTACAACATGATGTACTTATGTTATCGTTTATTTAAAGATGCGTTGGCAGTTTGGCACACATTCTTCCTGACGGGCTATCTCATCTGGCATTGCCCGTCAAGTCGTCACAACACAAATGATATAACTTGTTCTTCCCGACCGGCGCGATGCGCGGGCGCCGTGTTTACGCACGTAAATTAATAACAACGGATAATAGAGGCGCCGCCCCTCAAAAGGCCATGTTTGGAAACCAGTAGCAATTACTTATTTATAAGAACCTAAACTACACGCAAAAAAATAACGAACGGTTGTGGAAGATGGATTAAGAAATATAGATCGACATACGTGGAAACCACTATAATTTATACGCCAGACGTAAAATTACATCGATCACACTGAAGGAAACAATTTATGGTTTCTTAGGCCCTGAATTAATTCGATATTTTCCCGCTTCTGATCATGTGTGCTGTCACTCTGTCACGCTAGCAAGTAGAAGTTTTGTAGTACGAATGTAATATGAGTCACAGCTATGTGCCAACTAAGAATTCCGCGAATAATACATATCGCTGCGCTTTGATCTGGATTGATTACTTTGAGTTAAATTTGTTTGGTCGTGAATCATGAATGACAAAATAAATAAAATAGGTAAGTATATTTATTTGCATTGAAAACTTAAGTTAAACGTTAAGCAAAACAATTAATCATGTCATGTCATTAATTTATTAATGTCTAAGTGTGACTACAATATAACCACAAAGTATTATTTTAAGCCTAAATAATAATTACCAAGGATTTTCCTTTTTTATAAATTATGGGCAAGTAAAGGGAAAGTACCTATTGCATTCTGGTAATTTAGGTAAGTAGTATTTATCACGCAATTTAAAAATTAAGTAAAATCTAAGAATTCAGTCCAGGTGCTTACACGGAACCATTAGAATAGTAGTTATATTTCCACGTCCACATGCCGAGCATTTTCCACAGCCATTTTATACCACATCATAAATATTTGATTACATTTTATATTAAAGTTGCAGACTTTATTTTTTATGACAGAATAAAAATGTGCCTTATGTGTTGGGTGACTTTGAGAGACACATAACAGATTTTATTGTTAGTGGAATGCCGAATAGTCTTATTTTTTTTGTTTTTATTTATTCTATTAAACATGCTTCTAGTGTATGCAAAAAATCTGATATTGAAACTTCAACATAGCTGAATACAAAAGGATCATTACCCAATCGTAACATAAATAAGTACAAATAATAAACGGTTGATTATTTACTATTACTAATAACAAAGGAGGTAAATTATTAAACCGTATGAATGAATGAGATCCTGGAACACGTTGGCGGGGTATGAAATATGATTGCATATAAATAATTAATTATTAACGTGGTACGTGGGGCATTAGATGCGGCCTATGTACAACATTCCAGGAAATCTCGTGTTACTAATCCAATGGAACTTGCTTTTCAATGAAATTTATATTCTCCGGTGAAATTGAACATGAGAGGTTATTAATTTACCACTAATCCTATTACTTACTTTGTAGTAGGCAGACGTTGTTGAGGCGTAATTATTAATAATGTTTGTCCTAATGATTGTTCTTAAAGACAATTTGTACTTAAGTAAATAAATCGTGTGTTAACTCCAATAGACGTACCCTAAACTGATTATTTTTGCACACAAAACAGTAGATCTTTATACAATTTTCATTCTTATGCAATAATTTAGGCTTTCTTGTTGCTACAGGTATTTTTTTCTTGACAATCATCGGGTTGAGCTCAGTCTTAAAATTAAAATTTTAGTTTAACTCAATTTTTTACTTTAAATTACACTATGTCATTAAGACGTTACATGATTACATAACATATTACCTGAATTATTTAGGTACTTCAAAGTCAGTAATTGCAGTTGCATAAAGCCCTGTTCATGTCTATATATACATATTTTTTTTTCATCTCACCTGTTCGGAAAGTTGAACTTTCATGTGTAGATAGCCGGGTGGGAAATAGCTTTTCCCTCCTACTTTATACTCCTACTATTGAATAAAAGGCCACTATCGAGAGTATCGATAGTTATTGCAATAGTCAAAGCTGTATCAGCTATCGATAGTAATTTTAATATTGAACTTTGACTATCGATAGTCTATGAATACTATTATTTATTACTATCGGTAGACTATCGATACTATCGATATTTTATCGATACTATCGATATTTTATCGATACCATTGTTTTTGCCTCAACTATCGATAGTCTATCGATACTATCAATGTTTTATCGATACTATTGCTTTTGCCTCAACTATCGATACTTTTGCTTTTGCCCCAACTATTGATAGTCTATCGAGATTCTATCGATACTTTCCTCACAGTCGAAATGAAAAATAGTATGTTTATCTCGGGTGAAAGCACCCATTCCACTCTCGAGCTATTGGCGCTCTCACTTCGTTCGATCGCCAGAAACTTCTCGAGTGGAATAGTCACTTTCGTCCCTTGTATAACAATCTACTATTATCGGCGCTTCTGTAAAATTGTTAAAACAGCCTTTTTATGATTCGACGCACGAAATGATAGACTGTTGTGTACCTATGAAATGATTGCTCCAAATACTGACTGCTCTCATCTCATGACTAAATTAGGTGTCGTGCACCCCAAAAATGGGTCGAGGCCGCTACACGGCGAAGCAGTGTTGATGTCTCTATTATTGATACGACGATAAAACTTTTAGTGTTTGACCCGATTTATTATTATCATACTCAAACTTTATAGGTAGACGTTGCATAATTTTCGTAATTATAAACCAAAATAGTGATATGTTGACAATAATGACATTTCCTGTTACTTACATGGAATCGTGACTATAATCCTGTTTTGCTTGAGTGAAAGTTAAAGTCGGTGTACCTAGCCGTTTTAATCTTAATCCTTGTAAGTCAATTCTTACTGCTCGTTGTTGTCGCTGTTGTTAGTAAATACTATAATATTAGTCCTTTAGATAGATAGATACTCTTTATTGCACACCGCACACAGAAGATACCACACACATATTAACATATATATGTTTATGGAGGACTAGCAGTTCCCCGCGACTACGACCGCGCCAAAAGACGGATTTTCATTTTCAAACTTTCATCCCCCATTTCACCCCCCTGCCGATTTTATATCGCGACAAAAAGTAGCCTATGTCCTTTCCAGAATCTCAATCTATCTTTATAGCAAATTTTATTTGAATCGGTCTGTCGTTTCGGAGCCTGTTCAATACAAACAAACAATCAAATAAAGATTTGATACCGTCTACATACAATACAGTCTACACTAATATTATAAAGAGGAAAGCCTCTTTATAATATTAGTGTAGACTGTATTCCATACAATTTAGGCAAGATAGGTATTAGATCGTTTTATTATGGACCTACCTAATTTACGACAGTTTATCTATTCATTCAGTATGTCTATCGGATATATAAACCGCAATTAAAGTACCTCAGAAACTGGGAATTAATTTGTTAGCGGATTTATTGTTAAATTTATAGCTCAACAATGGGCCTTTCGTAAACATTGTAAAACAGGCTAACAAAGCTTTATAAAATTAAAGTGCAAACAAAGTGGCGAGTTCTGTAAAGAATGTAGTGGAAACCGTGTGAAGTGTGTTGTTAGTGGTCGCGCTCGTGTGACATCTCCATATGAAGGGCCGCTAACCGCGCCCGTGTCGAAAGCAGCCTTTCGTTTGTTTAGCACGCAACTAAACAAACCACGTGTTGCAACCGACCGCCCGACCGCGCTCGACGCTCCTCCACAATACTCCGTCGCGAATTGGTGAAACTATGCTAACGATTCATGACAAACGTCCGGAAAAGCGACTGGAAAACTCTACATTACAAAGTTATGTCTAGTGCTAAACGATCGACCTCTGCGTCAATGTTCCTGTAATTAATGTAACTCGACCGACAGTAAACATTAGCCGTTTATGTTTATCTAGAAGTCATTTGATGCACGAACAGTGCGAATACAAATTGCCACCGCATTTGCAGCCGTCACATTAAGTCAGCGACGTAATAAAAGGCGGTGCAAGTACTGCGGGCGAACCGGGAACAAAGGGTAATACGTCTCGAAATTAGCTTTTTGAAAACAGGTGAGGCTGTCACTGCCACGCCGGCGGGCTCACTTTTCCTCACAGCTCATAACGCATAAATTGCGAAGATCGAATTCTGTTGTTTTTACCTCACCTGGTTTTATGTGCGAATGAGCTTCGGTTTGTTCCAGGCATTCTTTCATAACCTAAACTTCGTTTTAAAGACGTGGGCGCCCATAAATCTTGTTTTATGTCGGCACATTTGGGAGCTATTAGTTTTAATTTTAGATATTGTGTAAGCTGTATTTCATAACTCCAAAGTATTGCCAATATTCAAATCTAGATAGCTTATTATTGTAAGAATGCAAAAAATGCTTGGTAATAATGTATGTAGCTTCTCGCCCAGACGTAAATAAAACTCGGTCTGACAGGCTTGACATTTACGAGGGTACACAATACACAAAATGTCATGTCAATTTGTGTCGATGGGCATAAACCATATAGGTCTGTCACTACCGACCGGTCTAAAACTGTCGGTATCAATTAAACATTATTTGGCGAGTACGCTCGGTATATTCGGAATCGATATGCTACACCTGGTGTCGGTTTACGAGGATTAGCTGATATTCGGTTGACACTTGGAGACGCGGGCAGTGGGTTCACGGGAGCAAAGAGGTAGACGCAATCAATCGAAAGTGGGCAAAGAATATCAAAATGAATAGTTTATTTTAACTGACGATTACTTTAAATCATGGAAATTAATTTAAACCTCCTCGCTACATTGTATAATTTGGCAACTCACAGCTGTATCTTCATACTTAATAAGTAGGATAAATTCATGGCCACGTCTCTAGTTGTAGCAGCGGGCGAGTCGTAAGCAGTTTACCTCAATGGTCAGTTTCACGTTCGGGTAGCGGTTACAGAACCGCCACGTCTGTAGATGTAGCTTAGTTTGGTACCTATTATAGTATTATATCACTTCGGATTTAAGAGTCACCTTTAATTCAATTTGTCTAAGGCGGATAATTTGTCGGTGTCGACGTCGAGGTTCGCTAATGATCGGTTTCGTGTAAGTCAGCGACTAACCTTTTAGCGGTAGGGAGACTAAAAATATCGCGCTACTATAGCTAAAGTAAAAAAATAATACATTTCACTATCTACGAATCAGTTAAAAACAAAAATGAAATCATGCTCAGTATATTTGCTGCCTGCTTAAAGGTGCAATACAACCGACACCAAAAGCCTTTGAAAATCCTAGAATGTTATAGCAACTGTAGAAATCAGACATGCTCGTATCTATCGCGGATAAAGTGTGCAATCTGAGAGCTAGACAGCTGAACGCAATCCCGAAAAGATATGATTTCGTCTGACTAAGATGAAGAGAGCAATCACACATGTGTGTAAGCTAGAAGCTTTTATCCCAATGATCGATTGCGATCGGTCCCGATACAAACCGGGAATGTATCGTAATTACAACATGGTTATTGATGGCGTGTGCGCCAGACGATTAGGGACACTGATTCAATTAAGGTATAAGTGAGTTATGGACGGGCAATTGTGAAACGGTGTCCGCTTTAACCAGTACGGTACAGCGTAGATTGTCTAGCATATAGCGATACAGATGAGTTGATGAATAATGATCTTATGGGAAATCGATCTTAAAATTTAAATACACGCACTGTCGCCTTAAAATATAATATGCAAATAGTGGATTGCCTGTAATACGCAGTTAAACCATTTGCAATAAACAACTGACGATTATGAATGAGGACAAGTTTTTAAGCAGTTGATTTTTCTCACCTGTCTCTCCATTGGTATGCGAGTGGACACAAAAGTAATTATATACGAACAAGTTTGTTATTATATTTGCGAACATCGATCAACATCGAAAGCAGAGCGATAAATCAGCATCAGTCAGGCCAGCAAGTGGACAACCTCGACGGTGCCGGTGACTCAGCCGATACATTAATGCAGTGATCTGCCTAAAGGCTTTACGCATAAATTTAATAATTGCAGACGCGTAGACAATGCAGATACATGTAAGACGGGGACCCTATGAATAATACATACAAAACGATACCACAGGAGATGTAGGGGATCGAGTCGCGATAGGCCGTAATTTTATTTTTATTCAACGTTTCAGGGTGAGCCACTGCTGAGACGATAACATACAAATAAAAATATCCCCTCTGTTTATGGCTACCGTATGTTAATAGTCATATTTATAGTGCTCTTGCTTTTTTGTTAAACGGGTAGCAATCCAGAAAAATCTTGCGACAAGACAGATCGTGCATGGCCAGTTCTCATTTATGAACGTACTTTATATTTTAAAAATGTTTGTCAACTCCCAGCTATAAACACAAGTAGGCGTGAGAATCATCGCAATTTTGTAGTAAATAACACGAATACCGCAGTGCACTATAAATAAATTCGCCATGAATCATGGCTCATTCAGTAAGGAGCCGGGTGACGCGGCTTTATCGCAACATTCGGCATTTTCTGAGAACTTCGTATTTGTATAAAAAATGCTATTATGATTACGCTGTATTTTCATTACATTTAGAAAGAAAATTGTGTGTATCGTATGGCTATAATAATATAGAATAGAATAACAAAAAAAATCAAATTTTTAAACAAGCTTTTTTAAAATTTGAGGCACTGGTGTTGTGCCTGTAGAACGGATTGCGCATCTACATCAGTGCATCCAGCTTTTATAATAACATAACTACGAAAACTCTATGTTTGCTGGCATTAAATTATCATCAGTAAATATGTGTTTAAAAAGAGGTGCAGTAATTAATTATGGATACAACTGCGCATTTAAATTTACGCATCGATGAAAGACATTTTTAAAAATTACGACTGATTTTGACTTTCGAAAGAGATTTGGGCACTGGTGACTCATTGTTAATGAGGAAAAATTTTCTTTAATATTGATTGTGTTGGTTGCTTCCAAATTCGTAGTCAGCTGCTGTGCTATCGCACGGTCACGTCTGAGACGACAATTTAAGGACACTTAAGCTGATTTTATCAAATGCGATGCAGATGTGCAGAGTTGCATATCTAAAGTACAAATTTCAAATGTCTAACTACGAATAATAGTTCTAAAATTGCACCTTTTTATCCAAAATGTCTAGGTTTACGCACAATTACGTAAAGTGTTCACAAGTATTCAGTTCAGAAGTTGTTTTATAGCAACGTAATAAAGTGAAAAGATTAGTGTTTAAATTGCGATAAACGACACGGGATAGATATATTTTTTTATTAAGCAGCGATTACTCATGCATGATTATCAGGTACTTAGTGATAGAACTTTGGTTAATCGGTATCGTTATATGTAGTATATAATATGTGTGGGTTTCGACTGGCGATAATTTAGGGGCCTTTAATTTATCAAATGTTATTGCCAACAAGAAAGGTTCTAACTCACCTCCTCTTGAAATGGTCGCCATATTAAGAAAATACGTTTTCTATGGATCCGGAGGTCCTAAGAGTTATGAAAGAAGATTCATTTGTAAGGTTATCGCCTATCAAGTGAAACAAAAATCAATTCCAAATTAATAACTGTCATTGAGAAAAAAATTAGTTGTAAGAAATCTTGCTAATAATTTAAACCAGTTTATATTTAGTTTTTTAAACTTATTACAAAACTAACCCCAAAAATGACTTTTTTGGAACCGTGTGGTAACAGCGGGAACTATACTTGTACCGATTGTGAGTTGCGAATGAGAAACATTTAAGTGCAAAAAGCTTTCATTTCAAGACCTTACTTGTGTAAGGTCCTAAGGTCTCGAGCGATCAGTTAATACAAGATCTCTACTTAGACACAATACACTGGTAATGCCCGCCCTAGCAAGCTAAGTGGCAGCACTGGCAGCCAGTATGCCAGCCGCGAAAGTTACCTTAAGCTTTGCTGCAGCAGATTAACGGTGCGCCGGAGTCGACTGCTTTCCCCTTCGAATTTATGCATACTATTGTAGGGTTAGCATACTCATATCTATATAAACACTAAGCCAACTTGCTACTCTTGACCAGCCATAGCAAAAAGTAAACTTGGTGCCATTCAAAATTTTGGACAAAGAATAACTTCTAATAGCTACTTCCAGTAGCTTTAATAACCTCTGCATGTACAAAAAGTTTGAATATAAAACAGAAGCTCAATTACGTTGTATCGGAAAGTGGCTAACTACTTGAAAGTAATGCGTCTGTCGAAGTAATTGATACCTCATGAATTTATTCATTATCGAGTAACAGTATCAGATTACAAGATATTTCAGATGTTTAACCCTATTTTAGGCCCCGGTCTCGGTAATTCAAGCAAAATTGGCAAGAAGATTTATGACGTGTCGCCGATTCAAGATCTCGTCTCATAAATCGATGTAATGGTCTGATCCAAGAATCGATATCAAGTTATCGATGCCGAGGAACCGCTATCGACGGAGAAGTAGATGCGATAATGATTGTGAAAGCGGTAGGCGCTGCTGCGAGCACCACGAGCTTTTGGAATGTCGCTTGTGAAAAGAACGACAATGATCGATTTTGATCGATGCGCGTGCACACATCAAAATAGCGCACAATGGCTCTCCTCTACGTATGGATTAGTTCAATCGTCAGATGTTTACAAAAATATTATAATTAGTTTCTTGGATATAAGGCCTTTGTGGAGAAGAGTGTGGGACTAAAAGATTGATCTTGAACTTATCGTTGATTAGTTATATGGGCATCCTCATCTATACGTATATTGAGAAGACGTGAGGTCAATGTTAGGGCAGAGTAAGTGGAGCTTTTATATGTGGGCGGTCAAGTTCACCGCTCGAAGCCGCCGCAAGACCCGCGGGGTCGTCGGTTCAGCATAGAAGAGCCGCTGTGATGTGACTCATCATGCAAAATTGTTTTCATGATCAACAGGTTGTTTGCTCACATTTCTTAGTAATTGGCTATGGTTATGGCATGCGGTTAGGCTTTGATAAAAATTTGTGGCGAGATTCATATAAAGCAGTTTCATTATACAGTTTTAATTATTTGCAATTACATAGCGCGAGCGCATGAATGACTTAATCGTTAGTTGTAGAATAAAATTAGTGTTGGTGTTAGAATTAATAGTAAGTAATAATTTACCTTGATCAATTTAAACGCGAGTCGCTTAGACTAAGAATAAATAAAGTAATAAAACCTTGTTGAAGAGTGTAACGTTGTTGGGGTCGTGTGTTACTCGTATTACCATCATCGAGCAGCCTTCGTCGCCTGGAGGAAAGCGGCCCACATCATCAAGAACGTGAGTTGGCCGCAAACCAAAAACACTCATACCCGCGCTATGCTCCGAATCATTGCACTTTATGCACCTATTGTACATGTTTGCCTTTAAATTGTACCACCTTGAAGCTAGAATTAGAAGCACTACAACGGCGAGTCATTCAAGAACGATTAACAATGTTTTCGAAGAGCAAAACATGTATAGGAAATGTACATGTACAAACAAAATAGGAAAACTGCTCTATAGTAAATGTCATTTAGTTTTTCGATCACTGCCATGCCAGTTGGATGTTAGTTTTATCTACATAATAGGTTCTATTCTTGTTTGTTTTCTAATAAAATTATTACATTTAAACCCACAAGGCACAAATGAACCATACCCCTCTTCGCATACAAATTAATCCCCCGTGTAAGGAACTTGTGTTTATGTTTTCTGTATCACGGTGAGACTGAGACTAGAGTGTGAAATGTTTGCCGTAGCGGCGGCAGGCGCCAGCGAGCGATTCACACTTCACGCTTCGCTCGTACGAGTGTTGATTCAACACTTATGACCCCTCGCCTAGCTCAGGAGATTCAATTTCCTATGAAATAATAATATGAACCAATGGCAAACGTTCATTTTGCAATTTAAAGTTCAAAACCCTGTCTAAATTCAAATATGTAAAGAAGAGTTAAACATGGGATTTTGAGTAGAATAAATACACAAACGAAACATAAAGTCTACTCTACTGACTTCGAAAGTAGCAAAAATAGGTAAGCGACATTTAAAAAATTATGATCAGTAAGCCGAGTATGCAATAAGAACGGAAATTGTCGATAGTAAAAAAGAAGTAAATCACAATGTCTATCTAAGCTGCTTCTTGCCGACATCAAATTTTAAACTGCTATCCATAAAGGTTGATATGACGTTGTAAAACGTTGATCCGTGTGTTGTTAAATGTGCTTAGTGGCTATAGATGCATTATAAACTGCCTGCGAGTATATACTTAGCCGAGTAAACAAATATAGATATGGTCATAAAAACGTAAGCGAGAACTAACATCGCCGCCTACACCACAATTACAAACCACTTAAAAGCAAACAAACAGTTCGTTCGAATATAAACGACGGATCATGCACTTATACGAAATATACGAGATACAGATTTATACTGGTGATTACTGATAGGACGGAACTAAGAGAGGTTCTCAATCATGATGCCTGTGCAGTGAATGAGATAGATAGAACCAATAGGTATAGTCTTGTAAAACTTTAGGATTGGTGTAACGTTGGTGATAAATCATCATGGTTACTTTAAAGCACGTGCATTTATAGTAATCAAACGAATGCAAATATTAACATATTTCCGGTTTGACACGGGATTGTTTTAGAATCGTTTTTAACGTAAAGAGTAAACACAATTGCTAGTAGCGGTACCAGAAGAGCCCCTTTGTCCAATTTCGGGCTTTGTGGCCCACACAATGGGTACAGTGCGGAGGTGTGCCACAACTTAAGGGTCCTTGTTCGCATGTGAGAACTTGACCTTTTTGAGACGTGCTCGATATAGATCAAACCGCGCTTGTAAGATACTACTGCATCTTGATATTACCATCTGCTTTGACACATAATGATGAATAAGGCAGCTGCAAACAGTAGACTTACCCAACAAATAAATCTGCGACTAACTTGTTTCGTAAAAATGTATCTAATCAAACTTAACTGTATAATAATTAATTATATAACCGAAACCTATCAATAACTGTCTCCACAGAGTAGACCGATAGCTCTTCGAATCAGTCGTGTACACAATTATTGCAACTTATACGAAAAACCTGACATTCATTGCATAATTAAACCCTTTTTCAGTTCACTTGAATGTTTCTATGTCAACGCCCCCATAGATTTTGAACATATAATTATTACAGAATCAGCCCAAAAAAAGCTGACAATTTGGTGTAAGAAAAATATTTAAAATAGTTACTAATTAAATCTTTATAATTTCTTTTCTTTATTTTGTTAACTTACAAAACTTGCTAATTCTGTGCAAGTTATCATCAAAATGAAAAGTAATTTTAAGTGAATCAATGTTACTTATTATGTTATCATTTTTGTTATTTAGGAGTTAGTTAGCCTTACCCTTTATCTTAATATTCCAATTGAATTGCCAATAGATTTATGGTTGAATAATGTCTCTCCAATGCCAAATTCAATATTTCGAGCCCGGTAGGACTTTCATTTGTTCGAGAGTGGGCACCTAATAAGTAACCCGTTTGTCGAGCAATTCCAGTTTCTTGCATGCGGTGTGGGCTGCATTACCATCACTGACAACTGGCTTCAATTGGCGATTGTACTGGTATTTTTGTCGCCAAACTAGAAACGACAAGGACGTACGAATTGGGCTCAGACAGAAACAATACAAGTGAAACTATTACAATGTTTACGTCATGTCTTTGCGTAGAATGTACACAAAATCAAAACATAAGTGTTTGGTTATCACATTTAGCGTGAGGAGAATGTTCTTAAAGCACAGAAATATATCAAGATATATTTCTGTGTTCTTAAGTTTCACAAAGATATAATCTAAATCGGCAATCTTATTTTTAACTGACGCATAAGTAAGCTGAGTAACCATACGTGTATAAGTCACGAGACGACAGACGACGAAATTTAAACAAAATGCTTTTTGAATTAAACCCTGGTGCTAATAAACGTCTAAACTGCAAGGAAATATTTTTTCATTCATAATATTTAATGCCTCATTTTGTAGTCATTAACATTTCAACATGGAGCTTTTTTGGTTTTCGCCATTTATCATAAGTGAAAATAAATAAAGGCAAACAAAAGGGAGAGGCCTGCCAGTGCAAGCGCCTGTCAGCTTGTCGACATATTCACTCAACAGGATTCAAAAGTTAACAAAAGGTCCATACATCAAAATGAGAATGGCATTCGAACCATAATGCTCGATTTTGTGGGTTTTGCTCGTTTTACAACGAACCGTGAATCTAGTGAAGGCTGTTGACACTTTGAATACTGGAATCCATACTCATAAATCCACCGTCGCGTCGGTTGGCGGTAAAACGCTAAATACGCCTTCACGTCAGGTAAATTTCGTTTACTTTATCGGTTTATTCGGGGACTTCGTATAGAAGGTCTTGCGCGCAGACTGTGACGCAGGGACGGGAAATTACAAACGGGATATTCGCCAATAAATTAAGGAATTAGCAATTAACGCAGCTACGAGTATGCTTTTATTCACATAGTAATAACTAATAACTTAATTTCTAAGTATTCGGTTCGGTGTTGCTACCGGGATTTAATTAAATTAGGTAATAATAAGGTCAATTAACAGGTAGGTAACCCGCCTGAATACCAAAATTAATCATACATATAATTCATACAATAAGTAAAAAGAGTTATCACCACCTCACATCGAAATTAGACGAATTTACGGTTCTATTCAAATTTAATTAGAGATTTTAATCGCAATATTCTTGCAATATATAGCTACTGCGAATCATACTTTTACGAGTAGGTTTTTTTAATCAACGAAGCGATAAAATTTCTAGTTAAATGTACTAACTAAGTCCTAAGCAGCAGTAGCTTGGCACTTTTAAATTTGATTAAAGACGGCAGGCAGGTTTCGCACGTATTAATTATTATTTTCAAAGGAACCAACAAGTTTTTAGAGCCATCTTGAATGAAATTACGCTACTTATGACGAGTGTGTTTTGCTTATTTCAAATGTGTTGACCAATGCCCACATGTGAAAATCTTGCGTCCATTTCCATTCTTGTATTTTTTTAATATTTTTAAATAATATCTTGATTCTAAAGAAACTTCATACAAAACACTATTTAAGTCCCATTTTGGTTTGGTTAGTTAGGTACTCATATGACGGTTCACTGTATCTCAGTTATCTGTGATGGACAACATTTCAATAGGATGATGGATAGTCCAAAGTGGCGAGATTGATTGACATGTTTACTAGTATAATTGAAGTGTCACGAGCTTAGTAAAGGATTGGCCGACGGATTTATGTGGCATGTGGTTTTTATTGACGCCGCGGAGGCCGCTGTTAGGGTCGTTTTCCACCGAAGCCGAGAGAGTAGTGCAGTGTTTCTATACGCTTGGCACTCAAAGCTACCGGTGTGCGGACAGAGGTATCCCAATGTTTATGCAAAAAGTGCCGTTCAAAATACAGCGGTATTTGCGATCGCAGGCGGTAACGGTTTTCCGACGATACTCGTGCTGTAATGTCGTCTTATTTGCTGTACGTAGATTTTCAGTGTCATAGTAAATTACAGCTATACACGGCAGTAGCGGATACTGCTTAGGATAGCAGTGAAATATGAAAACGCCGCACATCATCTCCTCTCCTCTCTGCTTAGCTGGAAAACGGCCCTTTACGAGTAATGAGCTCCGACACACGGGTAGATGCTGTACTCATTGTCATACTTACAACTCTTTCAGAGAATTCTTGAGTTCATGTTTTGTGTCTTGATTCGAATGCATGCCCACCGTACGTACCGGCGTGTTTTTTTTAATCTGTACTAAACTACGTGGTGTTTTAAAAATGTTGTAAGGGATATTTTCAATTTAGCGAGCTGATATTTTCGATTCGAATCTGATAGAACGGAATTATGAATTTGCAAAAATCCTGAAGTAAGAATCTATTATCATATCTTAGTGGGATCATTTACGACCTAGTAGTAATTGTACCTTTGTACTATGTAGGATGTGGGTAATATAACACTGAGTCTTAGGTCAGGTCTTAAATTTCAACCTGTAAATTCATTAAATGGTACATTGGATACGATCTTGAATATCGATTACGAATAATGAAATAAATATTCCTAAGGTTCTAAAACGACTTCTTAAAAACAAAATAAAAAAGTATACTCGAGCAGAAGCGATGTTTGTTGTTTCCAGGAAAAATATGTATTTTTTCTATTTATAGTCGGGATTCTCAACATCCAGGATACTAGCCAGGTGCTTATTAGCCGTTGATTTATTTAACAGACGAGCTGTGTGATTGAAACGATAATATCTATACTAAATTATGCTATTAACCTCGTTAGGATAATTGCGTAATATGGAACGCGGTATAGTAATTAGATTACTGTTATAACTATGTACTTATAGCACTGTGTACGCCTGAGACATTGAAACTGTCGCAAATTATTATCCATTGATCGAATGTCCCTAACAACAATGATAATTTATTAATAGTGACCTGCACAGCTGTAGTCCTACACATACATCATGTAGTGTAGTAGAATGCATATTTACCTATATTGCAAGACTCCCCAAAAGCAATGGTGAAAAACTTGTAAAATTTTAGTGAGTACATTAAGTAATTTGACGGATTTAGAAGTCGTTACAAAACTAAGTAAAAACGACTGCATAGCTTAAATCCAATCAACCCTGCAGTGGGACGTAAGTTAGGCTCTTAGTCATAGGATCAAAACCTTAAATACACATTACACTGTCTCTTAATGTAGATATGCCTATGCCGGTAATTTATTTGCCTCAACAACAAACTAAAAAAGAGCAATTTCCTTCATGATTGAGTAACTTGTTTTTTTTTTCATTCCAAAACTCATAGACGTGACACTCGCTGGTGTCGCGAAGTGCTGTAAAGAAGAGACGTGTTTCAATCAACTCTAACAATACTTCAATAAACCGTTCATTTAACGAGCACGAGCTCTAGCTTTGCTACAAGTTACATTTTTAAACATTAACTTATTTTCATTCATCGAATGGATATTATTGATCAATATTCATACAGCACTATTATTATGGCAATAACGGTCGTAAACATTCAAAACCTTCTGTGTCATTGAAAAAAGTACATATTTAACTTACCACTTCGGTGCCACTAAAGAACATGCAAAAATAAATAATGATATCATAATATTATGCATAACTATAACACCTGCTGGCAGCCAAATCATGACATCACCAAATAAAAATAAATTAATGATTACCTGTCATGATTAAGTGTATAGTTGATGTTTCATTCTTAAACTAGTCAATACCGTAGCTTCAAAATGTTAGGTATTATTATGCATTTATGCAGGTACAGTTTCCATCTAAATAAGATGTGTGTACAAGTATTTTTTTAAATGGTGTTTGTAAAACATTATTGGCAAACTGCTTCATAGTAGATATACGAGATTGTAAAGCTAAAATACAGGAATTGCGGACACAAAATAAATTTAGACCACCGTGAGGTCATGTACTGCATCGTACGGTCAAACCATTGATTTCGAAACTTTATCGCTTGTGTGTTAAACCTCGTTAAACAGCTATAATGCCAATGTCAACATTTGCCTTTGGTTTCTCGACGAACCCTGACAAACGATGCATTGTTGGTGCAGGCGAGTATGGGAATGCACCCATAAACTTTCCGCATTGTGATTTTTATCCAAAAACTAATAACAACATTGGATTACTCCGTTATTGTACCGAAAGGGATACAAAAGGCTCGCGAAATGTGCAGCGAAGTAATCGAACGCACGTTGCCGGGTTGGACAGTTCTTTGCTGAGCTTTGTCGGGTACGTCCAGCTTAATATTACTAGTGTTATGGTGTTGCTTTAGCTATTAGTGAGATATAATTTTGGAGACATGGTACCTAGGAAGTGAAATCTTGCAGACTCCGATGGCTTGGCCACGTAGATAGAAAAGGGGACGATCGTGCCCCGAAGCAAGCATATCTGGGACGACCAAGTGGGAAGCGCCCAGTCGGAGGTCCTAGATATCACTGGAAAGATGAAGTGAAGAAGGACCAGCGTGAACTCTAAATAGCCAATTGGCAAGTTTTTTTTTCATTTTCAAAGTTCTTTATAGTCATGAAAATATGTTATGGTCTTTATAGTTTAAAGTTTATACTATAAAAATGAGAAGATATTGCGCAGGATCGGAAAGCTTGGCGTCGTGGCCAAACACTAGACTTCGCCAAGCTTTTCGATCCTGCGCAATATCTTGTCATTTAGTACTACTACTACTACTAGTAGTGATACCTAGGAACGTCTTTACAACAACAAAGTAATGTACAGTTAAAAAGAACAGCTTATCCAGTACCTATATAGTCTCAAACTGCTAAGATATTGTCTCGGATAATGTCTCAACGTTTAATAAAGCTCAATAAAGAGAAATAGTACCTACCTACGTCCAGTATCGACCATTATTGCTTTTATGTGCTATTTAATTTACATCGCAATAGAAATTAATCAGTGTTTATTAGCTTTTCATGACGTATTACACTCGCAGGCAATTTATAAAATGGTTTATCATCTCATAACTTTCCGGGTGAAACTTATTATTTTTACGTCTTTTACCGTTGAAATATTGCTAGGGAAATTGCCTTGACTTGAAGTTTTCGATATAATCGTAATGGATTAGAGTAGTGATTCCATTAAACATATTTTTATAATCTAGAATGAATTACTAGCTTGTTATTTCTATTTTTTGGACCGTACTCCATAATTTATTCGCATAGCCTGGTTAAATTACAAGTAGGTACTATATTAATGTTTTTACTTCTAATGATCGATCGGCCAACGAAATACAACTTTAAAATGGAACTGGTTTTAAAGTACCTATAAGGTACTTACTTGCGAACGACATTTGTGTAAGCACATGTAAGGCATAAACCCAAACAATGTAAGGAAAAGCTATCAGTCTCGCTATGTATCGCTCACCTGCTCAATAGTGTAGAACATCACAACCATTTCAAATCGAATTGAATTCTTCCAAAGAAAGCCTTCCAATCATCATCGAGGTGCTAACATAGATGTGTTTCTTTAAGGAGAAAATACGTAAATATATCGGATTTGATTTGTCTTTAAGTTTTTTATAGTTCTTGAGATAATAAAGCCGTTTTATAGGGATTCTGGTGATACTCGTACTAGTAAACAAATGTAATTCTTAACATTAAAATAAAGTTGTTCCTTATTTGAAGTAAAATTTCTGGTGCATTCGTTCACTAGTGAACGTCCTACGCTCAACACTAATGATGGACTCATTGTTCTCCGATAGAAGATACTTACTATTAACAGGGGTCAAAAGAATTAAAATAACAATCGTGAAAGAGAGATGTCGGGGAGTAACTTACGTTAATTTGTAAATAAGCAATCTGACGTAACTTATTTTCGATGTGTTAATAGTTACTTACTAAGACACAGGTAAGTTATTGTTAAGTGAGCCGTTGATCATCATTTTCCACTAGCTTTCGCTTTTCAAACAGAACTGTTACATTAGGAATATGGGAAACAAAAATACGAACAAAAATAGCACCGAGATATTACCGAACGCGTCTCGTTACCGGAGCAATTTCCTGACAATTAGTGTGTCGAGAGAATAAAATTCAGTCGTTTTCAATGGAACGAGTCAAAGCAATCGCGAAAATGGTCTGGTGATCTTGTTTTGGTGAATGTTGAATGCACTGCTTTAACGTCACTGACGTGGCTATCCACATCCACCAAAACGCTTTGTTGTGGATGCAGTAGTCCTTAACGCTGTAGTGGAAGATTTGATGATGTGCTGAATTAAGAGAATGAAAACTGAAATTCAGCTACAAAGTAGTAAACTTCTCAGTATCTCTACGTATTATACTATGAAAGAAAGGTATAGAGAGGGTTACAAATTAAGTTTTAAAAACTAATTCGCTTTTGAAAATTAATATTTAATAAGTACCTAATATGACCTTACGAACCAATACGCCGTTTTAGAAAAAGATAAGTACTTTTTATCACCTCTCGGATTAAAGCTAACCAAGAAAATTTAAGCCTTTTGTCTGCGCCTAATGTTCCATTGAATTAAAAATAGTGACACGGACGTGATACAAGGCGGGCAAATCGGATTAACGTCGACACATTCAAAAGCAGAGCACTTAACCATCCTTTTGTCCTCACCAGGACCTTTTCTAAGTATATAAAATACCTCATGCGTGTCAGGTTACGACATTCATTAGCCTTATTAGCTTATAGCTGTGACTGTGACGAGGTGTACTCAATGTATTGACACGTTTTTAGACGCGAGATTTTCCTATGAGCACACCTTTTATAGAGAGATAGACGGTTTCGCCGTGATAATATTTTTAACACAATTGATCGTCAGCTGATTGATGTGCAATTTTACCTTTCCGTTGTTTTTCCAGATATTTTTATTTTCACATCTTACGATTTCCAGGATTATCGATGATCTTTGGAAGAAGGCCAAGTGTAAAATTCCAATGTATTAATTCCAGAATTACCAATTTCGTCTAAGCAATTAATGTATCGCGCATGCACTCCACGAATAGTCATTTCTTGATTCAGCTACTGTTTAATATATTTACTGCTACATTGCTCTAAAACTTTCATTGAACATGTCACCTTCAGAAAATAATTTGTAGTAGCTACCAAGTATAATGTTAGGTATAGCTTTTAAAAAGAAGGTGGAGTGAAGTATAATAAAAAGGACTCGACACCATTTACAAAAGAATTAAAATGTCGGAACATAACCAAGGTTATGCCTCGTTAAGTGAGGCGTCAGTATCTCTTGGTAGCCCGGTTGCCTGGAGGTTGCTTAGCTAATAAATTACATTGCCGGGTCCCCTCATACTCATACGTGCTATAGGAATTGATGAGTTTTCTAACAAACTTAATCAATTTAAAGTGCGGCTACGCAGTGTGTTGATTAAAATATTCTCGCACTAACTGCTTCTGCGGCAATCAATTGAATTGCTGTTCATAATTGTTACACCACGTCAATTACTTTCGAGATTAACAACGTTCGTTCAATTATAGGGTAAGATTCTTCTACTTCGTGATAAGTTAAATAAGCAGTTAAGGCGAAATATGCTCGATGCCAGTCAGGAAGGAGCGCTTTGAAAAAGTTCATTTTTGTGATTCGATCGTAAAAGTCTCAATTCTATATTACCAGAAACTTCAGGCCAATACCGTTAGGATAAATATAAATATAATAATTTTTATAACTTAAGCCATTTCTTTGCAAGTTTTTACGAAAGTCAAGTTGTTTTGCACACAAAAAATTAAAAGATTGGAAGAGGCCCGGATAGCGAAGGTTCAAGTCCCACCGGACGACACGGTCGATAAATTTTTGTGTGCAAAACTACTTTCATACATAAATATGGATCTCGAAACACCGTTACAGGAAGTACGACAAAAAATTCTCCTGAAGTTTGGTCTAACATTGCCCTTTTTGGATATTTTAATGTTGTTTAAATGTTTGCTAGAGCTAAAATATCGAAGCATTCTCTTTTATTATGTTCCTCATTACACAGAGACCAACACTATGGGAATACATTTTTGTTTTGTTTCAATTTTCATTTATGAAGTAGCTAAAAACCTAGTTTCATTGCACGAAATCTGCGCAGCGAAGACGCAATGGAATGACGGGCCTTAAAACAAGTTATATATTTAAAAGATATTACTTATATTGGACCAAGACAGACGAAGATTTTCTTCCAACATAATATTGTATGACATGAGAACACTAACCTACTGCCCGCTGTATGAACAGCAGACGAGAGTAAAAACACAATGTTAGGCAACAAAATTAGACCCACCATTATCAAATTATACCTTCAATTATGCCCATTAGAGGTTCGAAGCATTCTCAGTGTTTCTTCTTTTTGCATGCGGTGCGTTTATTACAGAGCCCTGTGGAATTCGTACCGAGTTGTTACGACATTCAGGTTACATCGAACACATGTGAACGGTGGTATTTTGGTGTCAAATATAGTTGTCAAGGAATGCGTCAACATGTTATTTACTCAATAATCTTACCGTACAATTTGTACTGGTAACACTAGGTATTGGCGTGGGTATTGGTTAGGTACCTACTAGGTATAGGTAAACCACTTCAGAATAGAGCACTATTGAATTACGTCTTCATAGGTGACTCTTTGTCTATTTCAGAATATCGCTCAGACTACCATCTGTCCTCATCCACAAACCTCCCAAAGGACTCACCTCCTGTGGCCTTAAATTCAGCTCTATACGCGTATATTAAGGTTTCTAACCATTAATTCAGCGTTTCGGGCTTTGGGTCACTGGTCTCTCTTAAGCAACGTTGTTTTTGGCAATATCTTTAAAAAATATATATTATAGAAACTATACAAAAGACGTACTAGATACAAAATTCTTAATTCTTATAGACATTTCGTCGCTAATACTTGTTACGAATACGACGTCTCTAATTCGCCGCCATCAGCCGCCATACACCATAAAGTTCAATTTTGATGTCAGCATTGTGTTTCTCCGCAATATTAATATATTCTCACGTTTCTTATTTTTTATTTACGATTACGACTAGTTAAAATGATACTATAACTAGATAATAGACTAGATAATAAATTGACGAGGAAGTTCATTTTCGCAATTGAACATTTTATTTGTTATGACTTGACCACACAAACTGATTTAACGTCTGCAATATTTTCATTGTAAATTGACTTTGAACTTTGGAAACGGTTATCTTATTTGAAAGATTGTGTTAAGGAAACAACCCTCTTCCTTCCAAACTAATAAACAATATAATTCCCGCCTCAAGGAAAGTTTCTGACAGCGGCAGATATTTTTTCCAGAAAAAACACTGAGATAAATAAAGTCGGCCGTTGGACTTTCAGCCTGTTTTGTTTAATACTTGGAGATGATAAATCTTACAGCAATAACATAAATCAAAACTAGCCCTCTGCGATTTGTTAGGTACATAGGCAAAATTTACGCAGTGCCCAGTGGTGTGCTTGAAACAAATAAATATTTATAAGAATGTATATATTTGTTTCTTACGCAAATATTCGAACTCATTAAACGTCAGGTTTTATAAAAAATGTAAATAAATCGCACTGTAATC
The DNA here is from genome assembly GCA_949316185.1 of Pyrausta nigrata. Classification (NCBI taxonomy): domain Eukaryota; kingdom Metazoa; phylum Arthropoda; class Insecta; order Lepidoptera; family Crambidae; genus Pyrausta; species Pyrausta nigrata. Next base: position 9,046,019 of record OX438941.1, on the reverse strand, counting down.
CGTTAAATTGTGTTTAATGAACTTATAATTATGTAATTTGTATGCTGTAGTATAACATGTCTAATATTAACTTAGCGGCAGATCAACATAATAAAACATAAAACGAATATATTATTTATTTTGAAGACAGCTAGAAAAGCCTATTTTTTATTGATAAACATTAGAGCTAATTGGTACATGTGTGGTCTACACATGTACGTAACTTCAATTTTGCTGTGGACTTTATCTAGCAGCATCACCATAACAAGAAATTCAGTATCGCAAAAGCTTAGGAACAAGCATTTCTATCATGTTTATTTATAAATACTTCATGTTAAAACCTTTAAACAAAATCAAGATGATATTTTATAACAGGAGTTTAACTCGTGAATTTATTTGTTTTCCAGATATAAATAATTGCAATGGCGTCGAGGTGGTTCACATTGGCGCTGGTGGCGGTCAGCTGGCGCTTCAGCCAGGCGTGCTCTTGCGCAGCGCTCGAGCACCCACAGACACACTTCTGCAATAGTGATTTTGGTGAGTTTATTGTCATTCAGTTATTTAAAGCAGGCAGTTGTTACCAAATGGGCTAACTTTAGAGTCTTAGTCCAATTCGCGACGATATAATCCACCGCGTTGGACCAGTTTTTTTGTAATCCTTTAACAAAATGTAAATAAATGTCATGGAGTCTTCATAAACGTATGACTGCAAGTTGTTGGCTATGAGCACAATTAAAGGTGTCTAAGACAATTGCAGTCTGCGAAACGTGGCACCAAACTTTGAGATGTTTAGTGCCTAGTAAACTTTTATATTTCGATGTTATATTGCAATGCCGCAGTCAAACTTACCGTTGCAATTTGGTACACCGAAACGATGTCGTAAAATGATAAGAATCATGTTTAATAATAAAAATTTTGCCATGTTTGTGGTTGATCACGAGGAGTTACTTAAATAAGACTTTTACAGTTTAGAGTACATGTTTTAAAAAGATATGTAGTCATGGTGATTTCTACTCGCATATTTTTTATCAATTTGAGTAGTACTAGTAGGTGGGTACATACTCGTACATAGACATTTATCTAAAACCTTGTAACATAATGGTTGTACCTATGAAGTCAACACAAGTGCTTCAGCTACTTACTTTGGTATTAGATCAAAGTATGTAGCAGTCCAATATTTATTTATTTAATTAATAATGGCACCTATGTATAAATTACACGATACGTAATTTGCGGGATTATCCCACGCATGAACTAATGTGGTCAGACAGCCGAGCCAGATATCTTTCATTGATAATGTTGTAAGCTTGAATTTTGCTCAGGTTCTACGGCTAAGACAAGTTTTCCGGATGTAAAAAAATATATTTGAATTATAAAGCTAAGTACTGTTTAAATGATTAAATCAAGAATCTTGCTCGTAAGGCAGTGGTTAACTATAAAATAGTTTCCTTGCATTACAAGTATTGGCTTGTCAAATCAAATTGTCGTTATTTACTTCAGCTCTTCTGTTTTCAAACAAACACAAACTACTATTCAATATACAAAATAACGTACTTTACAAATGGTTAATACGTGCATCATATTGGATAATGCCGTATATAATAATGACGGATATCATACAATTATGTTGTACACAGTCGTGACCAATCACAGAAAATTACAATATTTGTTAAGCAATTACTATAGATTACCAGCTATTCTCCGCGACTTCGTCTACGTAGACTCGATAATACCAAAAAAATCATCTGGCGGATGAAATATACTTTATTGACATAAAAATCGGTCGAGCCGTATTAAGAGTGCGCCCACAAATACCTTCACTAGAGTTTTTTTAGTTTAACAATGAAAAATATCGGATTTTATTAGGCTAGCTAGACTAATTTGTTAACTAACTAGTCTTATAAGCTTAAATAAAAATTTCTTCAATAATATGAATGTTAATGAAGCCAACCAATATTTCAACGTATAGAATGCTGACCAAACTTTATATTTTTCATAGATACTTATATTTTTCTGAACAAACTTGACTGAAGCTGAGCGAAATAGAACTGAATAAAGGCTGAAAATTGAATAACTTAGTCCTATAAAATTTCAGTGTCTCTAGCAACTTAATTCCCTTAATTTTGAGAGCTTGTTTTAGTTTTAATTACACCTGTAATTAAGCTTTGCCTTGTACTTACTTATCTGAATAATATGATAAAACATGAGACAACCAGTAGGTCGTCATCAATCTCTGACTTCCTTTTAGCTTTATTTGATACCATGTGGCGATACTGACGTTTATTACATGATATCTTTCTTGTTTCAGTAATTGTTGGAAGAGTCCAGAAAACTTTCAGAGGTCAAAATTTTTATGATGCATATAAAGTGAAAATCCGAAATATATTTAAAGTGAGTATATTTATATTCCGTTAACTAACAAAACATCTAACTTTAGAATCTACTTTACCACCTTCGTTACTTCGTCAAGTAGCGTCTCTTGACAATATTGAAATAGGAGTTGCCATTGCGTATTGTGAGATCTACAAAAATCGTTACACAAAAACCGGCCAAGTGCAAGTCAAACTCGCGCACGGTTTCAGTACGATTATTTATCTATACAACATTAGACATAATAATATTATGACTTTTTTAGTTATAAAAACAGCAAAAAAACACGTCTGTGAGCCCCCCTTAAATATTTTTTATATTAATTTCGTTATTTATTTTTAAAGTTCCTCTTCTGCCTGGCCTTATCCCGTTACGTGGGGTCGGCGTTCCCAACCATGCGACGCGATTGAATTCTATCTTGAGCGTCTTGCTCTTGGAGTCTTTATTTATTTTTAAAGTTAATATACAAATAAATATTGTGTGAATATTTTAAGCGTCTACCTGTTGCCTTTGCTTATATCGAAAAAACGCGGCAAAAAACGTGTTTGTTGTATGGGAGCCTCTCTTAAATATTTATTTTATCCAGTTTTTAGTATTTGTTGTCATAGCGGCAACAGAAATACATCATCTGCGAAATTTTTTACTGTCTAGCTATCACGGCTACAGTCTGGTGAGAGGCAGACGGATAGTGGAATCTTAGTAAAGGAGTCCCGTTTCTACCCTTTGGGTACGGAACCCTAAAAAACGACACCGGAATTTCACGCTATTTTTTTCAGTTTTTTAATAACCGAGATTAATTGTTTTCCAGGCCACGCCAAAGGCGGAGATGGCGCTGAAGGCGGGCCGCCTGCTGACCCCGTCTGAAGGCTCTTTGTGCGGGGTCTCCCTGCAGCCTAGGGAGACCTACGTCATCACAGGTGAATAGAAGACCCCCTTAATAAAGCCGCGTCATACGTGTCAGCTATTCGACATTTTGAGCGCTCGAAACGGCTATTCATAACGTTAACGACTTAGAAGCATGGCCTTAGGTAGATACTGGTAGCTTCAAGACATTTTGCAAGTTTTACATTATCGTAAACGTAAGATATACTTAGTGACGCTCCAAAAATTTACAAACTTAAAAACTCGGTTCAAAATTGCACTCGATCGCAAATATTTTGTGATAACAGGCAGAATCATTAAATTTTATTTCGCTATTACTTTGTTTGATGAAATTTCACCTTTCCGACTAGGAATTAATTGATGATTTATTTTTTTTATCTTCAGGTCGTATAGTGCAGCTTCAAGCACACGTGCACTTATGCGGTTACATCAAGAAGTGGAGAGAAGTCACTCCGCGGCAACGCAAAGGATTCCGCCTACTGTATAAGCAGGGATGTACATGCAAGGTACAATACCACCAGTTTCCTACATGAAAACTAGAGAAAACTAGATAATGTCGTTAACATAGAGGCTAGTAATCTTCAATTTTATTATTCTTATTTCTTTCGACTTTACTTGCAATGCTATCTGAGTCAGGTTCTTAACAGTGGACGCTTTTAGCAGAACAACATAAATCGCGCAATAAACAGCCCCACAACAATGTAGAACTCCTAAATGGGGTCACGTATCTGGCATGCATTTGTTTACCTGTACGTGGCAAGTGCTCACACAGGACGGTCTTTATTTCAGGTGCACGTAACGCGGCGCAAGCCTAAGTCTCCTAACACGTGCGTGACGAACTACGACGACTGTTACGACCGACACGGCATTTGTCTACACGACCGCGAGCAGCGCTGCCGCTGGACAAGGTAAGAATTAAGTTTCTTGTCCCTTTTACGCACCTTGTTCTACCTATTTCGGGACGCCTGTCGTCTCTATCTGACAGATGGCGTCGTCACGCTCAGTGGAGCATACTGAAAGTTTTGGTAATAAACTTAATGTGGGAACGCACGAAGCTTCCTAGAATTAATAAGGCGTATGCTCTAACACTTTGACTCACCCTGGTTTATTTGCTGAACCGCATCGTCTAACCTTATAATATCCACTTTAAAATCTTAAACTTAAAAGTTATGTTTATTTAGTCATTCGTAATTCGTAAACAAACACCCAACACCATAAAAGTCAATGTCGTTTAAGCGATGAGTAACAGACGCCTACTTATCCACGCAAATGGAAAATATTTTTTGATGTTTCCTCCTCTGTGCAACGATTTGTTGGTGGCTGGTCCTAATCAATTGGTGGTTTACGTTTCAGGGCGCCAGCACTCACGAGATGCCTTCAGGCGCAACACTTCAACGACACCATGACTTGATCCACCCACGCTGAGCCGAATTAATGTTAATCATCAAACTGTACCTACTCGTACCATTTGTATATCTCGATACGTCCTCACGAAAAATTGCAAGTTCATCCAACATTACTAATCTAAAACAGCCAATACTGAGCCAAATATTCATTATTAACTCTTATAGCTCTATGATAAGACGAAGAGATAGAATGTAGTTTTAGACTTTAAATAACTTTACTCGTATGTGATATTTACACGGTCGATTTAAAGGGAATCGAATCGTGTAACCATAGTTCAAAAGAAACGAATTTGTATTTAAAAATTACAACTTAGTAATTTTTCTTTTGGACGCCTTTTAATTGTTGTTTTTGTCGTCGCAGACATAATTAATTTTAACGTTATTTTTATATTTATTTATTATTAAGTTAAATCTCTGTAAATTAACAAAACTTAGTGATATTATGAAATTAGGTTAAATAAAAAGTTACAAATAAAAGTTTGTTTAATTTTTTAACCTAGGAGTAAAGTTCGTTTTTATTTGCTTGGCAAATATTGGTAAACAATCTTTTTCATCATCGTTGTCATCATTTTCAGCCATAAAACAGCCACTTATGGGTTAGTTATATGATGAATAACCAACCATATTTTTCAAATTAATAATTTCGATAAAAATAAATGTTAAGAATGCTTACAAAATTTGGTATGCAACAAAACAGACTTAGACAGAAGTTCTCTAAACTACAGTCTCACACTTGTACTAATATTTATTCTGTGGTCTCACTCAGTTCCGTAATCGCCTTGAATAAATATCAAAGCAAAGATGGCCCGAAGCAAATTATATTCTCGTAGACCTTCAAAGATTATAAAAGTTTAGACGAGAGTGCAGTATAATTTTATAACCTAGGTATTATTTCATGATAATTATTAGTATTCGTCGTCTCAGGTACCTAAATCAAACATTTATAGAATCATATGAAATTTAAAATAATGTGTGATTTGTACTTACTTTGTACAAAACATAGTAGTAGCTGGGTTAGACTGGGTTGAATCCAATACGTTCCACAGTGGACAATAAAAAATCATAAAAAGTACGATATTTTCTGAATAACTAATCTTAATAAAGGCAGACTTTAAAATTTACGAAGCTGAAGATTGTATTACGTATTGGTCCCTTACTAACTGCTAAGTAGAACACATTTTCGTTACATTTCTTAAATAAGTATCCTAATTAGATGGGCCACATCTACTCTAAGAGGTGGGTCTCACGTAATTATGTTACTAATTTAAAAACGAACAAGGAAAAAATAACCTGCGTTTGAAATGCACATAAATGCGGTATGTAAAGTAAATAACAACTTATGGTATGGTATATATGGTTATTACCACCTAAAATTGAATGATGGGGCTTATTTTTACGAAAATACGGAGTATAATTTATCCTTTATATGTCCTCTAAACGCACCGGAAATCGACATATGACGTTACTGTTTGCATGTGTGAGAGTTTCCAATCGAGAAAAAGTTTACTTTCAAAAACAATCCTGCAAATGAGAGAAAGTCGTCATAGGCATGCTTATGACGTCACAGTTTTAAATTTTCAATAATTAATTACATAATAGCTAATGAATAAGTAGTCAAAATACTCTTATTACTTTCTTAATTTTATATTTACTTCAAAAAAGAATATAAAACATATACCTTAAAATGTCCTTTACATACCGAATTACACAAAACATAATCTAAGTACTTACCATGTCGGTGTGATTATGGTAGTAGGTCTGCTCAATAAGAGGGAAGTTCTCCCTTCCCAAACGCCGTTGTAGCTGCAGCAGGTGTCCAAAGACCCAGGGGCGGTCCTAGAGCAAACGAGCCCAATATTAATGTCGGTCATCTGTCAGGCCTTTGCATCCCTAATGAGCGCCACTTCTCGTGGGAGTGCCGGGTTCCGTGTTTAGACCGTTGCCTTTCCTAATTAAATGTTGCCCAAATAAGTAAAAATGTATGTCAGCTGTTTTTGTATTTCAATATGGCATCCGTTTAATGGTTTTTTTTAATTCAGTGCTATGAGGATTCAATGCAAGTCATCCTGTAAGTATTTTAACTTAGAGCATTCTAAAGCCATCTATTAATGGTGCTATGTGAATTTTTTCATGTTACTATGCCAAATATTTTTAGGCATTAAGAAATATTCTCAAATATACCTTCAGGAAAACGGCCCAGTTAGACCAATTGCCAGACTGACTGTGGAACTGCCCAGGAGTAAATTCTCACACAATAGAAAAAAGATCACATTTGTAAAAAAAACGAAATTCGTTTTTTTATGAATGTACCGTACTTTTTTCATTTTCAGAACTTTACAATCGAAATCTAGTTCGAACGTTCTAGTAGAACAGACAACTCCGAAAACGATTTACCACACTGAAAAAGTTCTAATGCATAAGAATCGTCTCCGATTTGTTTTCATATGTATGAATATCGAATATCAATCCGGAAGCTTATTAGTTACAATGGCATTGTAATGTCCAATCTAACTGAAACCTTTTTTAGCTTACCCACTAACAAAACAGAAAGTTTTCTTACAATCTCAAATGTTCAAAATTCTCTCTCACTCTGTAGTCGGTCCTTTAAGTCTCGAGGATCGTTGTCGGCATCAGGGTCTATAGCTGACGATTTGCCTTCACCGGTTTCTGTCCAGCGCGTTTATAACCTAGTAGAATTTTGAGAAGGACTTATTTACTTGATGTAATTTTATAATGTAAAAAATAAATACCTGGAAGTGGTAGATGGAGTTGAGGCTGTTGATGGAAGGCACGCCGCCGAACTTCAGGCCCAGCAGGAGGGCGCGGTAGTCTGCGCCCGCGTCGCGCACGTTCTGCCTCACCAGCACGAACTCCGGCCTATTGATAATACAGTTAATCTAAACTATTTGTAGGTAGGTAATATTTAATCCAAATAATATAAATAATATAATAAACAAAAAAAGGCTGTGGGTAAACAAATTCTATGTAAATAACGATTTATAACATTATAAATTACAAAAATACAAAGCACTTTAATACCTAACATAAACCAACAGCTAAGTATAATTTCATTTCCTATCTCCATTTGTAACATGATGGGTAGTTAATAAACGCTAAGTTTCTAATACATATTTACCTAGGTGTATAATGACAAGAGGATAATTCCAGAAACTGTGAAATTAATTTTATTTGTCGCGTGTGGTCAAACATTTATTGAAAATTAACCATAGCAGTAGATAATAGTGACTCGCTTATGACCCATTTACTATGAGTTTTTTAAATTAAATGCTAGCGTGCTATTGTTGTTTGTTATACACATGTGATAAAACCGTCTGAAGATCAAATATGCATTATTTATTCATCGAATGAACTTGAACATAAATTAATACTTTACAGATTTTATAAACACCAACATTGTTATACACAAGGGCGGATCCAGGAGGGTAGACATGGGGGTCATGACCACCTCCTGAGCTGAGTCCAAGACCTAGATGGACCACTAATTTCATAACCAGTTCGGATTTCAAGTGGGGAAGGGTGCAAATGACCTCTTGATGAAATTAACCGATGAAGTCAATGGATATCTGAACAGCAGAAAACATGTACTAGTCCTATTCATTGACTTTTCCAGGGCATTTGACACCCTAGACCATAAGCTAATCATCACTAAGCTGGATAGTTGTGGGATACGGGGACCTCTTTTTGTGTAAGAATTAATGACGTATATAGTGACTCAATATCGGTAACAGAAGGCACAGCACAAGGCTTAGTCCTTGGGCCCCTCTTTTTTCTGTCATATGTGAATGACATGAGCTACTACATAAGCCATTGTTCGTGTTACCAGTTTGCTGATGACACATGTTTACTAATTGCTCATGACGATCTGAATATGGCGTGTGATTTGCTACAGTCAGACTTTGATATGCTTGCAAAATGGTGTCATGACGCTGGATTGGTTCTTAACTCGGCTAAAACCAAATTGCTACACATAAAGTCACCCTACGTCAAGACTACCTTATCAAAGCGCATAATTGCTCACGATCATCGTTGCCTCCACTCCTCCAGGAGTAACTCATGTGTTTGCCCACCTATCCTGCCCACGATCTTGTCACAACACAAACATACCTTGGACTACAGATCGACAGTAAGTTTACATGGCATAAACATATTGAACATGTTTGCAACAAATTAAGGCAATTCTTGGCCAATATTATAATTTTAAAAAAGAGAATTATATTCCATGTAAAGCTTATGCTGTATCACTCTCTTGCAGAATCTTATATACTTTACGGTTTAGGAAGCTATGGACGTACTTTTAACACTTATTTGAATAAAATGTTTTTTAAGATTCGTATTTGGAGTGTGTATAACACTCCAAATACGAATCTTAAAAAACATTGTTTCAGATAAAATCCGTCGGCAACTTCACGATGATGACAGTTCGCTCTTCGAGCACTGTAGTGTTCTCCCAGTCCCTACGCAATTAAAATATGTACTTTTAAAAAAACACTTTTTTGACGACATAAAACAGGAAAAAAATCACCCGTGTGTACGCGCGCGGTAAGCAGTCGTAAGCTACAGACTAGTCGTGCGAACAACATGTACGGGGAGCGAACGGCGAGTTTTATTATTCCAAGACTGATAAACACGTTACCTACCGAATTGCGCGATAGCTTAAATATGAAAAATATTAAACGAAAGTTAAAACTATACCTCCTAGAAAACTTATAATTAGATCCGTTGGCAGATGTGCGTTTTCTCGATTCCTCCTTTTTGGTTGTTAAGTAGTTTTATTATGTCTGCTATTTATTAATTATTACCTATGTACTCCTTTTATTATTTAATTTAAACGTCGACTCAGGTCGTGTCAATACAAACCTCAGTGGTTTCAGAATGCGACTTTCATAATTATGTCTTTAATGTATTTTTGATATGGTAAATAAATGAAAAAAAAAAGGAAAACATAATGTTTTCATATATTTTTTGTTTTAAAATTGATTTTATGTTAAAGTGCCTTCAATATTTAATTAATTTAATATAATTAACTCTATATAAAAATAAAAAAATCTGCGCTCTCTTCGCTCGCGTTGTGTAACCTTATTCTAATTCGGTACCCGGTAGGTATGTAGTAACCGTAGTCGCTGTGCTCGCGTTTTTTTTTCTTACATCATTTAAGTCCTCCCTCATCCATCATACCGTGTTATGTCAAAAAAAGCTGTTAGATAGGTACCTAATTTCAACAGAAGAATTGTAAAAAAATCCGTGCTCGATTCGGTTACGTATTGTAAAACTTTTTCTTCAGCCCCTATACAATGTGTAATGTGTTAATTTCCGCTTACTTCGCTCGCGTTAAATGAACCTATTTTGACCCTCCCCCCTCCAAACCATGTTCAATATATAAATTTTTGTACGCGCTTGGATCGCGTTTTATCAAATTTTTTCGGTCTTCATACAATTATGTTACCTGACTGATAAAATTTCTGCATCCGATTTGTTCGACTGGAGGGACGTAAAAATTTTCGCGCTCGCTTCGCTTACGTATAGGGACTCTCCAATAGCGACATTTCAGCGTTCGCTTTGTTAGAACATAGTGCACATGTCGATACCTCTGGGCTCAAAGGTCGTAAAGGACAAAAGGCTACTTTACAGGAGAAGCAAAATACCATTTTTTTAAACTTCAATTGAGTAAAACTTTTTTGTTTCTTGAGCTATGTTTTCGATACCAAGGTACAAAGTTCTTAGAATTTCATGTATTTTCCAAAGGTGTGTACCACAATTGACCTACTGCTATAATTAAGGAGATAAATTTCCTTTACGCCCTTGAAATTAACATAAAATGTCCTTTACGGGGTGTAAAGGACATTTTATGAATATTCGTTATTTTATATTGAATTTTCGTTATTTTTTTAAAGTAAAAGTGTAAGTCTATTTTTATATGTAAATCTGTATAAAATTAGGGCATTAAAGGACAAACTTTACATACTTGTAGGTGGTAAAGCATAAATATAGTATGAAATAAATAATGAATTTTGGTATTTTTAGTAGGTTATTCAGCTTTACTTGTGACTTCTGTATATTATTTAATAAATAGTGTGCTACGACTTTATTTCCAATAAATTACAGGCAAAAAAATAATATTTCTACATAACAAACAGGTTCTTTTGAACCTAATTGTTATGTAAACCGAAGGTTACAAATAAAAGTGAGCGGCCACTTCAGAATCTAAAGTTAAATTATGATATAATTAGCTATGAATATTTGCTTCATTTTTTCTTACGAGCATAACTTTTAGATGTGGTTAGTTTGGGAGATAATGTTCATTTTATATTTTTACTAACTACAGTCTACAGAGAACAGCGCTGCGTCTTACGTACAGCTGATCTTTTTGGACATCTCTGGTGCCTTTGACAACGCGTGGTGGCGAATAATCTTGTTGAAGGCCAAACTCTCGCCTGTTTGGCCCGACTAACATCTACCGAATCTTGGCCAGTGTTTCCGCGTCGACTTGAGGGGGTTTAGTTTCCGGCCCTTAAGATCCTGTACTCAGGGACTTATGTAGCGTTTTTAACATACGCTGTATGGTACCGACCCTCGTCGTTATTTATCGTCAGAAGAGCGTTGCTTAGCAGGCAGAGGTCGGCGCTTATTTTGCTAACGAAAGCTTACAGAACGTGCAGCTCCGCGGCACTTCCGGTGCTCGCAGGAACTCTCTATGACGATTTGGTTGCTCGTGCAGTACAAGTTGAGGAAGAGAAAATCCAGCTGGCCCCCAGGGAGCGCCGAAATTAAAACGCCGCATCAGAGAGAAGGTGGTCGCCACTTAGCAAGGAGCGGTGGTCTTCGAGTGAGGACGGACGAGAGTTGTTAAGTTTCTTTTCCGATGTTGGTGTGAGGTTGTCTTTTGACTGGGTCGAAGCTGATTATGTTGTTTCGCAGAATCTTATAGAAAACGGTTGCTTCAGACAGCGTCTGCACAGGCTTGCGCTTTGCGAGTCAGCACTGTGTCCCTGTAGTGAAGAAGAAGTTTAAAACAACCACGATCACGGAAGCCAACTAAAATGTGTGACATTTACAAAAAAGAAAGTAGTAAAGTAAAGTAAAGCCTATTTATAACCCACTGCTGGGAAAAGGCCTCACCTCAACTATGAGGAGGTACGAGCCATACTCCACCACGCGGGCTCAATGCGGATTGGTGTAGAAAAAGAAATAGAAAATAGAACCGAAATGAATCTGAAATGTTATCTGCTAAAATATTATACTTAAATTTCAATATTAAAATCACTAGTAACTAAACTATAATTGTAATATATATACAACTTTCACTATTCGTAAAAATTCTACCAAAATAAATTTGTATCTGATTGGTCAATTTAGCTTGATTTGTGAAGGTACAAAACCATCATATGCGAAGATATTTACATGGAACATTTTATTGTTATTAGCAAATGCCAAGTGGTACATGACAACAGAAAAAAGTGCTTCTTCTTACCTACGAAATATCATTTAATAATCTTTCCAACCGAGGTAACTAAAATAAAGGTCAAGTGGAAATAAAGATGTATGCCAGTTGTAAAGATTTCTAATTTCGTTAATTAAATCTAATAATTGAACTTTTTGGTACTAAAACTGTATGGAAACTATTTACTTCAAACTATCTTCTGTCAAAGGACAGTGATCTTATTTTATGCAGTCACAGGCAATTAAATGTATACAAATAAGTTTTCATTCTATCCTAATAAGGTCTTAAATCGAATGCAGATGTATTCCTATTGATGCTCGTGACTGTAATATTGTAGGGGCGTAAAAGACAGTGATATTTTTTTATGTAATATTGTAGGGGCGTAAAGGACAGTGATCTTATTTTATATAATATTGTAAAGGCGTAAAGGACGAGTGTTGACCACAATTACCTATACAACCTAAAAATATTTTTCAATTGGTCTTTACCACTATAGTCAACATGTGTAAATCCTGTCGAATATAAAAAGTTTAATGGGTCGTAAAGGACAAATAAATGCTAATTTCGCTAAACTGAATACACTGATCGATTGAGAATTTAATTCTGAGAAAAACTGTGTATATAACAACTCATTTTGGCCAAAATGACCTTTACGACCTTTGAGCCCAGAGGTATCGATGTTTGGGCACCCAAACCACGTATTATTTAAGTATTTATACCGCGTGATACCTCTATTTTTTGCGCTCGCTTCGCTCGCGTTTTGTTAGCTTATTTCGTCCGTTAGGACGTATTGTGAGGATAAATTCACTCAATGAAAACAAGTATATCTGCGTGACGCAGTGCAATTTATAAAATAATCTTTGTTGAAGTTTCCAAGTCCATATAATATTTGTATAATAGTTCCCCATTGAAGTAGATGAGGTGACAACGTGTTTCGGGAAAAGGCGTAAAAGAAAAAAAAGTTATTTAATTATAGATATTTTAAGTACCTACTTACATACATTAATAATATACCTACTTTTAGACACCTAAGATAATAAACATTAAATTATAACTTCTTTGTGCATCTTAGCTGGATCCGCCCTTGGTTATACATACCTATAGGCACTATTATTATTACACTATATTATTTTAAACAATAATTTATCATCGCTGCATGTAGTTATGTTATTTTATTGCACTTACTTGAAACAACGGGTAACTTTGGTTCCACCACGGTATACGGCCATGGATACATTGGCTCCATCAGAGTTAGCAGTGACTGTGAGCTCCTGGGAAACAATATATTCTTATGTACTGGATAAGGTTTCTGTTGGTACTATTAGTCCACCTGAGCAGTGTGCAGCGGTCCACAAACTTCAACGGGATATTATGTTCGGTTAATACCATTAGTTAAACCTTCGGTATTCTATAATACTGATCAAATCGTAATTAAATAATATTGAATGGGGTTGAAAGTCCTGAATTTCAGTACTGTGTAAAACTTATATATCAACAAATTTAAGTTTAGCAATCATTAAATGTAAACAAGAGTGGGCAAAGGTCGTAATATTATTCAGATGTAATATCAAAAACAAATAAGAAGCCAAGTAACCAATGAATACGAAACTCTCTAAACTGAATGATGATGGAAATTGAAAATATGTGTATATTGAAATATCGAATCAATTCTGTTTGTATATGTGTATAAATACTTTTTCGCCTTCGTGTTTAAAGGCAAAGGCAGACGAAAATGTTTTCAAAGATGTCACAAGAATGTCCAAATGCTCGTGCTCATCACACAAACATTTGCTGGAAAGCTGGAGATTGTCAACTAACGACTTACCCTGAACTCCGCTTGCTCGACTCGTATGTCCCACTCGCCCGGCAGCCGGCGGCCCCTGAAGTACTTGGACCAGTCGGTATTCTGGTCATCGACCACCAGAAGCGTCACGCAGCGGTCTCGGTTGTACCCACGTCCCACCGAAGCCACCGATGTAACGCTACCTAAGAATTTGTGGATCAATCACTAACAATTTATTGATCCATTGGTTGTAGGTACGATAAAAAAAAGATATTTTTCTATTCATCATGGAAATATTCTACCTTTCCACTACCAGTGGCGTCACGGTAAATAGAACGCAAATAAATTCTGTCCGGTCCGAACGCGGTTTAAAAATAATTATAACGAAAAACTCCTTCATAATCAGCACCATATTGTTGTCACAAGACTCACAAGTCATTTCATGAGGCAGATTTTTAAAGACTTATTCACTGAATGATGAATTTAAATTCTTACCGAATTCCGAATGTTAGAAGTGTAAGTAAGTAAATGTACCCTGCACATTTTTTACTACACTACATTAAGCTATAATAACATTAAGATCACAAAACAATCAGATAAAAGTTTTGCCCAATTTGTTAAAACAATGATCAAGATAAATATTTGAAATACAGGACTTTAATAATTCACTGATGTAAGCGTAATTACTTTGAAATTATTTATGTACACATTTTAACAGTGAATAACAATGCAAAAGACATGCATGAAATAAAAATAAACAAACTTATTGAAAAATAAACCCGTGTTCTTGAGGCAAGGAGGCGAGGATGTTGGCTGCGTTATCGCGTTGGAGAGCAATACTTGTCCTTTTGTAATAAGTTACAATCTTTGTTTTAATGATCTAGTACCTGGGCGAATACTATTTAATAAACGAAGCTATATAATTCGTAAGATTTGTTTAAAAAACAAAACTTGAATAAATACATAAAAAAATCATGACCGAGCGAGATTAGATTCTACGTCTTACGATTTTTCAGTCCGACGTCTTACGCATAACATCACCACGCCCATAGTCGCTGTGACAAATTAAGCGATCCAAATATGCCTCAAACAATTACGAAAGAAAAACGCATGAAAACTTGAAAACGCGCGTTTTCCCAAACATAAGACTAATCAAGATCAATAAAAATCAATAAAAAGATCGATTTTTAACCCCGATAACCCCCACATGCCAAATTTCAGCGAGATCTTTAGAGCTGTTTCCGAGATAACAAATATATATCAATAAATATACAAGAATTGCTTGTTTAAAGGTATAAGATGTAAGTAACTAAGAACGTAACGTTGTTTATTTGCAGTCGTTGAAATGTCTGAATCGCCAGGAGATCATGATGAGTGCACTAAGGAAGGACAATGCTATTAAAATGATCTGTGCTATTACTAAGCAAGCAAGTTCATATTTCTACCAAATAGTGCCAGTATTACGCTAAAACATAAAAAGCACCTATTTATCGGGAAATTCTTATCCTCCTTCCTTTTAACCGCGCCTTTGAGCTACCAAAATTTTTATAACTGACTAGTCAAAGGAGCTCCAATTTTGTGAAAAGACAAGTTTCAATTAATTAGCGGTAATAGCAATTTAACAAGCTTTTGGCTGTGAGATTCTAATGAGTTAGAGCCAAAAATAAATCAGACTCGACAATGCACTCTCTGCTCCTGCTCTTTAGTCCTACTATTATTTATTTTGTGAAATGTTATGTCAAAGGAAATAAATAAAAAATGGCCACGTTGTCGCAAAATGAGGCATTAATTGAAATCTTTAAATAGAAAAATACAGAAGCGACTCGCGTGACTTAGCCGGCGACGAAGGTAGGTACGGAGTTCTTCCACAAGCCGCCGCACAGGTTCAGCGACATTTCCCAGCCGGCGTGGCTGCAGCGAGTTTAAGTGTCTCTAATAATATTACCTAAGAGGTTAGCGCCTTGGTCGCGCGCAGCTCCAGTCAGCGACTGCACACGTTGCAACAGCGACTCTCGCGACTTAGCCGGCGACGACGGTGCGGAGGTCCCCCGCGAGCTACCGCGCAGGTTCAGCGAGAGGTCCCCGCCGGCGGCCGCGGCGGAGGGCGCGGGCGGCGGGCCGGAGCTGCCGCCCGTGCTGCCGGTGCTGGTGATGCTGCCGCCGGTAGCTGTACCAAAACCAAATTGTTGTAGTTTGACAAAAACTTTATGATTGGAACGACCGAATCGAACAAAAAGTCGTAGAGCAATTTTGCACTGCATCTAGTGGATTGATCGGAATTACGGTGCAATAGTATAACTATTGGTTAATTATCAAACTGCTAATTTTTAGTCCCGGTTTAAACCTGATACTAAGTTTTTTGTAATAAGGTCAAATTTTCGTTATCTGGTAATCTTTTTCTATGGGTGCCAAAAAAAACGAAAGCCACATGCAGTGCAAACTCGTTCGTTATTCTATTCTTACAATTTCAGTTGAATCTTGTTATCATTTCAAAAACTTAACAGAAACCATAACATACCTACATACAGGTCAATAAAAAATAATAGCTTTGCACTATTTTTGAGACGCTTAGCGAAAAGCTGTTAGGATGGAAAACTGTTGCATAACACCTATTGGGATCTATTCATTTGTGATTATTTATTACTAACAAAACACTAACACAAACGGTGTTACAAACAAAACAATTTTATCCACAAAGACCCCGAGGTAATAAGGGCAAACCACGTGTGTCTGTAATGTTATTTGCGGGGTCCGCCCGAGCTCCTAACCGCAACAGAGAGACAAGGTTCATAATTAACTCAATGTTCAAGTGCTTGCTGCGACATTTGTGAATTATTAAAACAAAACTAACGAAATAAATCTCGCTTGAAAATCCTATTATTTATAGGCAGCGTAGAGTTCACCTTTAATGAAGAAAGTTGACACGTGTCCGAAATAACAATAATGTTAATATATTTTTGGCACGTATTTCACGGCCTTGCAAATGTGGGCCCAATTTTTCACAAAACTACCTCACGAAACACATACTTATTATACCATTGAATTGAGTATATGGAACCCCACATGATATTTTCAGTAGAACGCGGCAAAGTGAAAAAGTGCTTCTAACTAAGAAGCACTTTTTTACTTTGCCGCGACTTTTCTGCTTACTTACATAGAAACCTCTTTCAGAAATGCGATTCTACTTTAGCAATACCTCGATATTACAGTGACTGTAACACTAAAATCGTGTATTTATAAATATGATATCAATCAATGCTTGTTTGAAGTTTTGGTCCAACATTATTAGTCCAGGGGGCTTACTCCGGATGACCATCATGTCTGTATTTTCGAATCTAGCCAAAAACCTCGTAAGTGCTGTATTGCTGGTATGAGTGACAGAGATGACTACGATCAAAAATCACGAACAATCATCCTGATCCGGAGTACGGCCTCAAAAACGCATAAAATCTAGCTTCTACAGTATAAGGCATTAAAAACAAAACTCCAAATAACAATTTGTGGTTGAAATAATAATGAACTAAACTTACCCTGCGAGACCGGCCTCTGGTTCTGCGGCTTCGGCTGACTGGTAGTAGCCGGGCGGCCGGTGTAGGGGTCCACCTCGCCCTCATCGCACTCCGACTGCAGGTCCCCCGAGCTGAATCTGCGCAACGCCTCCGCTGAGCTACGCCACACCACGCCACCGCCAGGGAGGGACACGCACAGGAGGGAAAAACCGACACGCACAATATGTAGCCACTCGTTATTACCTAACACTGACAATTTCGACCGAACTTTCGAACTTATTTATTAAGAGCAAATTGTCGTAAGCAACATCGAATCACGACAGATATACCTGGATAAAGCGCCATGCACTCTCGATGGGACTGAAAGTAGTGTTGCCGCACTATAGTCGAAAGCCAATAGTTACGTATAGATATGAAATTTTGTAAACACGTACGTTTATACCAACTGTAAAACTTTACTAAAATGTACTATAAATAAGTTCACCCACGTTAAAATATGACTATTAGTATACACTTTGAATAAAAATAACTCAAAATGAGGAGCATGAGACGGTTCAATAAGTTAAACCGAATATTTTCTTAATCTATCGATATCGATACTTAGGCAACACTAACTCAAAGTGATGGTCCACAGGCGCATGGTTTCAGAGCTGATGAGTGGTGCTACACTTAGGTACGTGAGAGGGCTGCGGTCAGGCGGGGACAAGTGTTAGCAGGTCGACCCTAATTAAAAACTTTCCTGGCTAGACTCGTTTAAGTTTTATTATTAACAATGGCCAAAAATACTTTGCAAATTTTTAAGTAGTGATTCTTTTAACCTCTGTTTCACGCATCTCAGACAGAAAATAACATGGTTTGTCAATTCGATGCGAAGATTGCAATTTCTTTTTATATTATTTGAATTCAAACCTGTTGAATATATTAAATAAACAAAAGTAGTAAGGAATTATTATTAGGTTATATTTGTGCCCCGGGCACCTGCCAACACTGCGCTGGATTGAGTGCGGGGCGGGAATGCGGGAAGGAAGCAGCGAGGTGAAACGGCTTGCCCATTTTACGGTGTTACACATTTTTATATTTTTAGGCTATTTTTGACAGTTTGGATGTTTTTGTTACACAATGCTATGCTTGTGAGGTTCTAAGGAGCTTTCATCGACTCCAGAGGCAAGCGCGAAGCAGAATCAAAATAAAGTTAAGCTTGTTGATAGTTGTAACATGTTATCTAATTAGGAATCTGTTATCAATTATGTATAAGACATGCTTTTTAATTCTCTTTACAAAATTTATAAAAGTGCTCAAGATTTATAAAAACATCGTCAAATTACCCAATTGAAAATATAAACTTCAGTTAACATCTATACTGTGCCTTGATCATTATTGAAATATCTTATCATAAAAGTTACATGTTACATATAAAAATTACAAGTAACATACTTGTTAAGAGTACTTATCTTATTTATAGATGAATCTATAGATACTACACAACAAGTCTATTAATAGGTAAATACTACATTATAATCATGCAATCACGCGGCATCATGCTATATGTAAGTATGTTGGTTTGCAGATCTGGCAGGACTGCTTTATAATCAAACACAATATAAGTAAATTATGACATATTAAATAACGGCATACTCACACAAAGACATCTAACTTACTTTAAACATTGTGAAAGCAACATGCTCAAACTCGACCAACAATATCCATTGAACAAGAAGAGTTTATTAATGTTAGGTAGCATTAACATATCATGCACACTGATTTTAAAATGAAGGAAATATTAGTCTTTTCATTTTAACTAACTTACGGTAGTTTTTTTTTTGAAGCGGGCGTTTTTCCCAAACTCAGAAACTGCTGGCAAGAACCCGCATTTTAGCGTGCCAATTTACTTCGGCCTGTCTACTACGTAAACAGTTAACCCCGAAGATACTGTGTTAATATAGGAAAACATGCCATTTGCCAATTCTTTCGAAAACTCTCCAGTGACAAAACTACGAGTAAAATAATTTGTAAGCATACCTTCGTTTCAGGTAATTGACATTGGAGGTGAATGAGGTTCGGAAGCTTGAGAAAGACAGGGTTGATGTGGTCGCGGCCTGCGGGCCACAGATCCCAGGACACCCCGACCGCTCTATTTTGACGCTCCCTGGGTCACATAGAACACATAATGTACAGTGTCTCTAGAAATAAGATTCTCATCGAAAAAGATGATGTATGGTAAGGTACGGTAATTCAAACTTATAAATGATATTAATGACGGTTTGAATCTAAATACATAATAAGAAGCGACCCAGAATCAACCTAATAGATCTATCCAAAGAAAACAAAATTCACATGAAATTATTCCTATCCACTGTACATAAATCGTCAATCGAAAAGCCATTATGATGCACAAAAGTTACGTAGTCTCTCAATTTATATTATTTTCGGATAGTTAAAAGTAGAGTATTTTCGAAAAATACAGTGAATAAAAATAATTGCGATATATTCGTTTCCTTAAATTGTTCCCTAGATCTTATTTTAATCTTTAGCACCTGACTGAAAAGTAACCCTGTATTATAATATATATAAGTATTAAGTACCTAAATAGGGATACCTTGATAGTTAACACCAAAACCCACATTTGAATCCAAATCCACTAAGTAATGTCTCTTTAATACACATATTCAATTTGAACCATAGTCGATACCTAAAAGTCATCAATATTACGATGTTAGGGACTTAGGGATGACAGCTAGTTAAGTTTGGCAATCAATTATGTATCAACCAATTAAACTACAGTCAGTGGTCTACTCAAATGTGTATCGTGGTAACTTGGTTAAACTCAACCAACAATCTTGTGTGTGAATAGATTAGGGTATAGATACCTACAAGCAAGTAGTTTTCCAAAACATCCTGTGCGAAAAATGGACAGGTTGTAAGGAAGTGTTTTTATACTATAACACGGCTAATTTGAATTGATTTTTGATACTCACTTGTTTTTTTTTTACAATTGACCAATGTTTTACTTAAAAACATTATTTTTTTCCCCACAGATTTTTCATCGGAATATTCAAAAAAGTCGATAAAGAGGGTAATATTATTATCTATTTACTTGTCGTAAGTACTTGTATTTTGTTTAAGATAGCACCTGTCCTAGTAGAACATCGAACAATTGTTACCAAGGGTGAAAGAGTTTTATGTAACAACTTACCTCGGGAAAGCTAGCACCAAGTTTCAGCTGATCAACAACTGATGCGACAGGGCGATGACAAGATGAGCAGAATTTTGAAGGGGAGATAGGGATAGCCTGTTAAATAACAATACATATTTTACTATTCGATATTTCGTTTTCAGAATTTCGGATATTCTACTACTTAAATAGTCTTAAAACAAAACTGAAGTAAAATCATCAAGCAAAATTTACTTTATAGCATCGCAAAGATGACTTTTGATAAAACGAAAGGGCTACCTGTACGTTTCTATTTATATTCAGAAGAGAGGGAAAAATTTGAATTGCAGACGAGAACGTGAAAGTCGTGACGTTTTAGAAGTTATTTATTACCAAGGATTGCGGCTTGGGGGTTGGAACATTTGACCCCAGTGACCTTTCAGGGCAGTTTTAGTAAGCTTTTTGTCCATTTACCACCGTCATGTAAAGAAAAGTTTTACTACAAAAACCTTTTTACAACTTACATTTAGGGTTCATCCTACCTTAGGTACATGAACATGTATTCTTTCATTTTTTAACTAAGTATTTGTTTTAAATACGAACGCAATAAAGCCTTAATGATAAACGTTTCCCTTTGTTTTTCCAGATACATAAATAGCAGCCCTCGTACAACAGTAAGTACACTTGCACACGAATTGTGGCCCTTATTGATGATAAAGCCAAAGTTATTCCAGAAATTGCTACGTTAATGAACTGCTGTAAGATTTTTCCAACCCTTTCCCTCTTCACTGGGTAAAATTCGAATTGTGAAGTCGTAGCCCCTTTTTAGTGAGCCCCTCGGGGCTATAACCCATTACTGGACTATACGTGTCCTTTTGAATGTTTATTTTTATACTTCTCCTAAATTATAAATACGCACTTTACTCTCGGTATTGCGATGTTACTCGTACCTTCGTGAAATACTCGTATTAGTACCTTTTTTCTATATTTTGGTTTTTGGAATTTGGTGCTACGGAAACTAACATTGAAAATATGAAATGTGGAAATTGTCACACAAAAACATTTTTCCCCAATTCTTCGTCTAAGCTCGTAGGGTTTGGTCCCAAGGGTTCGATAGAAAATGTATATCGAGCGAACAAATTGAGTGCCTTTATTTTTCTATAATGAACCATTCAAAATGCCATGTGAGAAAAATAATGACTAACCTTTTTTCGATGCAAAGGTCTTCTTTGGGGTAAAACTCTATCGTTTTGGGTAGTCTTTTTATATATTTGTTGTTAATATTAGTTAGACAATTCAATGACTGAAGAATATTCTTGTCGTATTGTGTGTAGTACTCTAGGTAAGAATAAGAGCGAAGTATCCACCTAGTATATATTATATACTGTGACCTAGGGTAGCATATAATGCACCCAGATGAGAACCAAACCTCATACCCCGAAAGATCTAGCGATTGCTGGATTCAAGGGGCATAAGTATGTAGTAAGCTACAGTCAAAAGAGTTGCAACAATAGACCACGATTTTAAATTCCTCCCTTAGAATAGTGATGTGTGAAGCAGTCGAGTCGAGTCTCAAGTGGAAATTTTTTCATCAAGTTTTCTGCTGTATTATTAAGATTAACTTCAAAATGTAGCTGAAGCTATTTGTGTAAAAAGTGAGATACAGCAACTTAAATAAAAACTAGTCATAAAACGTATAACGCCCTAATATTCGCTGTAAACAAGATAATAATTCACAGCGGAAGGTTTGCAGCATATCAAAAGGAGAGTCAATAGCCACCCGGTAACCGGCCTGGCTGCCGTCCAAATGGTGTACAGTGACTGTGCCCGTGACGTGGCTCCGCAGAGACCCTACTTACAGACTTAAATGATGACCGATTTTTTAATATAGAAGCGTCTCTTTCACTCACACTGCCTGACTGAAAATACGGGCTTACAGAGTTGGGCCCTCGGATCGATCCGCTAAGCGCGGACGCTTGTCGCGATGTCGTGTGGCGGCGACATAACGCGACAAATCCGGGTGACGCGGACGGCACGAGGACAACACTTTTCCGTGTACTACAACCACTTAACATTTCCTAGAGGGCACGCTAAATCTTACAAGAAGCAATTTGCTGAACTTTTCTTTAACCATAAGTTTAGGAGGTGAATGTAAAGTCGAGAAATCTTTTGGAAGTAGGTAAATAAGTAATCTGCTGCTGAAGGATTCGCAGATTCTGCTAATTTTGGCTATCCATTCTGAAGCTGTTTGACACCACTAAGATTAACCATCTAAAATATTAGGTTACAAAAGTATAAATGAAAACCTCGCCAAGGACTTATATTTAAAAGAAATATTTGCATTGTTGTATATCCGCGCATACATATGTTAGACTTCTTGACTAATGGTTTTGTTAACGACATGAACTATATTTTCTAGTCCTTTTTTGACGTTAGATAAATGTTTACGTAAAAAGCAATATAAAATATTATTTTATTTCTTTTGACAAATGAGTCGTTTAATACCCAGTAAATAATATATCGTTTCGTAAAAAATAAAGGGAGCTTTGTATAAACAAGTTTGAACTCTACTTACGGGTAAGTTTTTTTAACCTAATAATAATATATATTAAGTTTTACTACTTTAATTTAAAAAAAAAACATGTTAGCAGCTTGTTCCCTACTTTTTATTACTACTGATGCTGTAAAAGTATTATTTGTACTGCCGTATTTAATTAGATCCCTAGTAAAGGCACGTGCAAACTCTCAAAAGGGTCGAAATTGCCGCAACAATGTGTAATGGCACAGACGTGACTAGGCTTCTTTTCTATATGAATTGCTTACCCAAACTGTACGTTAATATTGTTGTTGTTGTTGGTAAAAAAGTCAGCCTATATAGATCCCACTGCTGAGAAAAGCTCTCACTTCAACTGTGAGGAGGTACTAGCCATACTCCACCGCGTGGGCTCAGTTGGGATTGGTGGAGGGGTGTCTGTAAGGCAAGTGACAAACCTTACTGTCAGATGTTATCAAGCCGTCCTAGGGCCTCTGACTAGGCTTAACGACTAATACCAACAGATATTAGCCGTGACCAACTGCTTAGCCGAAGCACGGAGATGCTTGTCGTGGACGTCACTTAAATGGTCGGAATGGTCACCCATCCAATCACGACCGCGCCGTGAGTTGCTTAACTTTTGGTATCACAACCAAAGCGCTGCCGCCACTGCGCCATAAGCACCTCAGTTGTTGTTGTTGGTATCAACCTTAAAATGAGTTCTCGTTTATTTTTATTCGAGCTTTTAATAAAATGATTGTTTGAAGTGAGGACTAGATAAGGTACATAATATTATAGTGTTTTAGAGACATTCACAGTCTAAGGTGAATAAGTATTATTAAATAAAACGTCACGTATTAATTTGTTTTCTTAATAATAATTTAAAAGTACCTATAGCACTTTTAAGACAGTTAATGAGTCAAAGACTTTAGGTAACAATATTTCATTGGTAGGTTTGTAAAAGTAAAAGTATTCTATTCTAATGTTCTTTGAGTTTCGATTAACAATTGTGAATCATTTACTTCCACAATCCAAAGCAAGAAAAGAATCCTCAGAAAAGCTTTTTTCTGAAATCCGATTCTTTTCCCGGATAAAACGTAATCGTTCTGTTTGTTATCACATGTAAGTACAAACCTTTAAACGTGCTCTTTCGCTAAGGATTCTTCTATTATAGGTTATTTTGTTTTCTCTGCCAAAGATACGTTACAATAAGTTTATCTTTGTGAAAAATACAATGGATTTAGTAGTGAATAAATAGATACCTATACAATATACATAGATTTAGTATAAATCTTTCTAACAGAAGTAAACACAGTCAGTTTCAGACTTTAACTTCGTGCAATATCCATACGCGTGTGACATTTAGATAACTTCAATAGGAATGACTTTCAGGGGAGTAATGTCGTGGTTATGTTTCATAATAGACAGTCAAACGAGCGACGGGTGCTTATGAAAAGCAACCAGCTCTTGAAAGACCTGACTTAGCTAATATCACATTCATGTTAATTCCTCTTAATCCCCTTTTAGAGCAAGAGCGATCAATTATCCGTTTCTTTGCCGGTAATAAAAGTTTTACAAACTCATTTTATAATTTCTTCGTCTCAGACAGTTCGGAAAATTAATTCGGTACAAGCTAATAGGTCAAAGGAGCCTTCGCAGTTCGCATAACGCGAATAAGGTGTCCATCGTTACATCGTCAACACAATTACGAATGGAGGAGATGGGACACGACCGACTCGGGCAAACAGCGCCGCAGTTAGAACTCGGTTAGCAAAATAAACTGCTTGACTTAACAGAACATGCCACTGTTACTGTCTCGCCTATGAAATATCAAATAACATTAATCGTACTACCATGTAGTCATCAAAAGTAATCACAAAATGACTTGTTGAACATTGAGTGCTCTTCTTAGTAAGTAATTTTGTAGTTGACCTCGTTAAAGTTGAAGAAAAGCGAAAAAACAACTGTCTTAACAACCTACCGGTAAGTTGGTTCGTTCCTCAAATAAAAAAGTTCTTAGGTATTTATTTTATCAAGTTTCCTGACTATCGGGAGATAAATCAATTTCCATCTTCACAATTTAATTAAAATTCTAAATTCAATTGCCAAACTGCGAAGGCACGCCTGTGCAGGACTAAATTTTGTTTTAATAGATTTCATTTAATCGGTACACTTTATCTTACCTCGAGATAAAACGTTTTTGAAATCGCTACAAATACGTCGCAGATAAAAGGTTCTGTTGACTACGAAATCTCGCATCAATAAAATGTTATTTGTAATAACTGAGTGTTTTTAAGCACAATTTAGCCAATGTCAGAGAAAACAAGAATAGACAATTTCTTTGGTAGAAGTAAGTAAGTAAGACGTATCACGAAATAGTTTTAATTTCCAAAAGCACAAACATTCTGTCATACCTTTTGTGTTCGCGTGAAACAGAACTTCATTAATTGTACGTATGTAGACATTCATTATTCGTGTGCCCGTCACGACCCATTATTCAGGATCAATTTGTGGTTGTCGCTATCTTGTCTTGCTGTAATCTGCTCGCCTCGGATTGTGTTATACCTAACTCTTATATAAGCGTCGTACATAATGGTGCCAAATTGGATGAAAGCCCTGCGATCCCATTGATATGTAGACGTAAATGATGTGATTACATGATATGATGAAAAAGACACCCTTAAGTACAAAAAAAAAATTGATCCTACAATTAGGAACTCTTGCTTTAAAACATTTACATTAACTTTTTATTCATACGCAAAAAAATATGCCCAATATATTTTCCATGCGGTTACGTAAAGGAGGCAATATCACTTTCCTGCTATTGTCAATTCCCTACAGGCAACCATTGTATCAGTGTCCTGATTTCTTGGAAAAAAATACGTAAAGAATGTGTTGTCATACAATGTTGTTTTTACTCCAAATAGTAGGAAGAGATACTTAAAAAGTAATTACTAATAAAATTAGAGTTGGAAATGATCTAGTTCTATATCGTGGAAACTATTCTTAGTTTTGTAAAACTCCAAACTTCACATAAATAAAAAAACACGCCTTATTTAATAAGCACCACATACACAAAATATTTGATCACTAAAGCAATGTTTTACTTTACTTAAGTTCCTATTAAAACACGGCTTTTGATTATAGTGATAAAATTATAACATAAATCGATTCACCTTTCTTCTTTTTATGTTAAAACTGCTTAACCAAAAAGCTACCGGGTCATTCCCCGCCCCATACACCTACTCCGAATTAACCATGATCCATAATACTTTAAACACTGGCCATTTTGAGGTTCACGCCCGCAGGCGTTATGAATGAACTTGTATGGATAAATATTCATGGTCCCATGAATGGGAGTGCATTAAAAATGTAGAAGATTATACTTACAGATAAGTGTTAAGTCCGTTAATGGTTGGAATCCGCGGGCACAGAGGCGCGATTTGGGGCACAAAAGTGGCGGTGCAGGGGTAGTCGCTGTAGCACTGATGGTTAGTCGACGGATCGGCGCAGCCGGTCAGGATATTGATTTTGGGCGGGAACGTTTTCCACGACTGGGGCGACACCTATCCGCCAAGTGACGACTTATATTGAAGCCTGCGGAGTTGATCGCGGATGCCATTTAGGTGGCGTGTGTCGAATTGTCGCCTCTACAATTTTACTAATCTGACTCTTTAAACAACCTTTACAATATACTTCAAATTTTAGTAATGATATTCCAATAGACAATAGCTTTTAGACTTTATAGTAGAGTAGGTAATACATAAATAAAAGTCATAAAATAGTCGGTACAGTAATAAAACCTGTGTTGTCCTTTTTGTTTTTACGAGGCTGATAGTTAATAACGATGATACATAAACCACACGTCACAGCATGAAAGAACTTGGGGGCGATTCTGAATCTAACAAGCAATAACAGCTGATAGCATTAAATATGTTTGATCAATTTCAATACAGTCGCAATATATCGTTTCGTAGCGTAGTGCAGTCAGAAGTTCTCGTAGTCGTATCTTTAACATTCGGCAAAAGTTTGAGCAAAACAATTCTAAGCTTATACTTTAACTATAATCATGGTTATTAAATATAATGTTTTAACATATTACTAGTTTAGTATTATAAAAGTATCTAGTTTCAAAATATGCAACAAATCACGTGACCATTGCGCGCGTTGAATTCTTCTCTAGGGCGCTCCGAACAAATCACTCGTAGCAATTTTCTACGTACCTACGAGCGCTCAAATTCACGATTTCGTTAAATCTTTCATTATCTTCATCGCATACGGAGCAAGTTGCGATAGCCATTACTTGTGGTTTAAAATTTTACGACTAAACGTAAACCGCAGCCTTTTTGCTCGTAACGTCTGGGTCTGAGAAATAAAAGCTAAAAAACTACGGAGGAGTATCGGAAGGATCGGTGGTATTGGTATACCTGTGGGGCGCGAGTGTGGGTGCGCGTGCGTGTGTGTGTGCATGTGTCGTAACGCGCGGGCGCAGTGTTGCGTGCGTGCCCGCCGGCCCGCCGCGTGCACACTTGAGCCAAGCCAGATAAGCTGTATATATTCAATATTACTCGTATATCACCTTATTTTTTGTTAGTTAAATGATGAGTTCTTTTGTAAATGATAAGTTATTTTAGCAACGTAGTGGCATATGATAATACAGAGTGTTTAGTACATCGGGTGCCATGTGGTGCCAGATAGGGTATCAGGCAATATTTTTTTCACCACTAGCCACACGAATATTTTCATATACTTTTTTAACTCTAGGAAATTCCTAAAAATTTACTTATATAAGTTAATTATTGTTTTTAAGTGATAAGCATTCACTATGCAATCTAAATATATTATTGCACTTGAAAAAAACGACCACCAGAGGCGGGAATCGAACCCGCGTTCCTCGCATACCGGGCGATTGCCTAACCTCTCGGCCACCCTGGCGTTGGCAGAGCCAAAAAAATTTATTCCCGCCTCTGGTGGTCATTTTTTTTTTCAAGTGCAATAATATATTTAGATTGCATAGTGAATGCTTATCACTTAAAAACAATAATTATCTTATTTGCAAGCTTCATCTTTCGATTGTTAAATACTTGCAATAGTATTTCTTTCGAGTGTTGAGGGTATAATCCCAATAACATTGATGTAAGCAACGCGGCATTACAACGTTAAGAAGCACTTGAAAATTTCGACAGGCTCTGCCAACGCCAGGGTGGCCGAGAGGTTAGGCAATCGCCCGGTATGCGAGGAACGCGGGTTCGATTCCCGCCTCTGGTGGTCGTTTTTTTCAAGTGCAATAATATATTTATTATAAGTTTAAAAAATTGTAAAATTGATATTAATGAGATGACACAAACTCATCACATTATGTAGTTTGAATGTGTGTATTTTTGATGGGCTTATAAATAATTTAGGTTTCCTGTAAGGATAGATGTAAGTAAGACAAATACATAAATAAATATGAAAAAAACTAATTGCACTTTATGATATCATGAGCTTATTTCTAGATCATGATTTTTGTAAGCAAGTAACTTTAGTATTGATATGACTTGTTAATACTTAATAGACTCAATTGTGTAAACCAAGCTTTAGGGCCAGTTTGCACTCCAGTATGGACACAGCCGCTCACAGAAAGTAAAGTTTGTTGTTCTCGTAACTCGGTCTGCGGGCGCAGTGTCGCTCCGTCCCGCGCGCAGACCGGTCCGCCATGCCGCGCTAACACCTCGCGCCATCTGTCAAACTGTCAACAAGCAACTGTCAAATTTAAAACCAACTGTCAAAGTGCTGATAAAATGTGGCTCGCGTGGAGTTGTATCTTCGCCAGCGCGCTGCTGATACCAGCGCGGGCTCAGGTAACCAAAACAACTTCTTGCTTTAATATTTATCATACAATTCAACAGGTTCATATACTATGAGCTCAACTTGCGGTACTCACGTCAATACAACGCAAATACAGATCGATTCATCGATCTGCCGAGTTTCAATCGATTTTTACAATGCATGTGCGAAGTTTGTCCCAGTGACTAACGTCAAGGTCCTATTCTTGGACAACTATTTGAAGGTTACGCTTCTACGTACTTCAGTATTTATTTTTTGTTTTCGGTTTAGTTGCTTTACTAAACTGCATGCCATACAAATTACTGTGCTAAATTTCTATATAGTTCCTTCTTATTCTCCGATAGTTTTGCAGATTGGCTGTATGTTTCCTCGAATTGAACCTTAATGTAATGTGTCATATGTATGAATCAACGCAGAGTCAAACACGTTAACTTAAAGGTCTTGAAACATGAGGAAAACAGCTGACAATCAATAGTCATCTTTTTTAATTAAATTTATCAGATCAGAAGTATACACAGATCTGTTAGATAAAAAAAACACTCTCATCATTTAAGCGAGTGAATATGGCAATGGTATGGCATCAATACCTACAACTTTTACTATGAATAATAACTAATACCCTATATAAACAGGACAATAGAAATAAATTAACATGATAATGTACCCACTGTTCGTTTCCCTAAAAGTGGTATAAAGTAAACTATAAACTATAGCTGATACCTACGGTTGAAGACAAAAAAAATGCAAATAACTACCAACCTACATTGGCAAGGTCAAGCCATAAGTAATGATTGAAGAGCTATTAGTTTCGAAGAACTGTGTTGGTTTGTACGTTTATGGTTATTTATAGTACATTAATTGACATCACGAGACATTGACGAGAATCAAACTTCTTGGTTTAATTAGAACAATTACAAAGTACATGCTTATCAATTGAATACTATAATTTTATCTTATTATATTATTTAATAGCGGTTGCCCGCGACTTCGTCCTCGCAAATGTCGCATTGCCTATACATATTTCTACTTTTCATTTTATATTTAGATAAGGTCCGATATTATCAAATGCTTTTTTAGAGTTGTAAATGATTTGTTTATAAATGCAATTGATATTGTTTTCTTAATTTAGTTAAGGATGCGCCCAAAGCCTATAAGCAAGGTAGTCAAAAACTCCTACAAGACAGATAGGTTTGATTGTGAATTTGTGATCTAAAACATTGTAGAATGTGGAGACTGGTAACTGACCACAACTCCTTCATTTGCGACTACATCAGGTAAGGCTACAATAAAAAGTGCCATAACTTCATTGAATTGGGAATGTATTAGTAAAAAGTAAAGCATTTCATAATAGGTCGGTTCCTCTAGGTATCTCACTTTTTAAACATGGACAATCTTGATTTAATCTGAGTGGACATTTTAGTGCACATCTACTTTCACATATGTTTTATACTAACTACGTCAGGGTTAAATTATAGCAAAAAAGACTCCTATCAAATATATATTTTTTAAAACCTTATGTTTAAAAAATAAATATACCCCAGACGAACAGAACCTTCTCCATTTTAAAGTTGGTTACAAACACCATCCTTTCATTTTATCCAATCTTACCCAATTATTTATTTTTTGAAAGAAAGAACGTAAGAGAGAAATAAATATTTATTTTTTACCAAAAACAACAGACAGAAAGGCGACTCGGTGCTTAAAACTAATATAACTCGAATGACGTGACGAATGATCTGTGTCCAAAAACGTGAGGAATGGCATTATTGGTAATGTCAACTGTTCATGTTTATTCGTAAGCTTCTCTTCCTACCACAAAGGGTTGGTTTGTGTCGTACGACTTGTGCCTAGTTGAGTGCATATGATAGTAAAGATCTCAAACTTGGTCAAATTCAAAACATCGTATTTTGGGTTTCAGTTTCTTGTTTTAAAAATCCAGCGTACCTAAGATCGTAAGTTAGAGAAGGTAAAAATAGAAGTGACCTCTTTCCCTCTCTTATTATGAGCTAGGCTTATAAAGAACTAGTCTATTCAAAACCTTGCTCTACGAAATTACTTACGCGCTCATTACCCGTTTACTAGTAGTACTAAATTGTACAATAAATGGATGCCATGAAGTCATCTGTCTAATCATAACTAGTGTATTATGAATTTATGTCTCATTGTTCACAATGAGTACAGATATCAATCGACTTGAATTTCTGGATTTAATTGTAATAACTACTAACTAAACCAGACTTCTATTGATTATGATTAGGTATTTGTTATAAAAAAGCCAAAAACTGTATTTAAAATAAATAATAACTTTCATGACCGCTGTAAAGATATATTGTAATATAAGACAATAAAACACAATTTTATGGATTACTTTTATTTAAATTTGCTTAAAAATCTGACGTACTGAACACTTTACAGCGTCCGTGGTCCGTGGTGATGGGAACAAATAAATATTAGTCATGTTATATTCAATTGAAATAAAGCACATTTTGTGCCTATTGGTAATACTTGTCAAGCAAAATTGATGGATGATACAAGCCTGACGTTTATTCAATTCTCAGTATACTTATTCAGTTTTAATGAAAGAAAACTGGTTTCGTCCAACCATTGTAAACTTTTGAAATTTAAACTTATTACAAAGTTGCACGCGAGTCTCTCGTCAGCTTGAGCTAACTATACTACACTGTACAGTAGAGTACCTATGGTGTTTGCATACCTTTTATGTAAATGAGATGGAGGAAGGCTGATCAGCTGTGCAACTGTATAAATAGAAACACAGTAATTTCATGCGCCATGTTGTCACTGTCTTACCTAGTCCTCTTTTATGGAAGAAACTTCCTTTTCTATTCGACCAGTTAGAATTATTTTGTTTAAATTAGTTGTTAATGAAAAATTTAGAGATTTTATGTATAAACTTAATTGGAAATATATTTAAATTCTACCGTTACTAAGTAAGGAAAGTTGAGAACATTAGCCCACTGCAGTCGTAAATCGTTTAGCTGTTAATGCATATAGGCTACTAAATCTGTACGTATAGAGAGGCTCATCTTGCTTGAAAATATACCAGTAAACCGCAAAAAAGTAGTAAGGTTCCATTTTATTCAGATAATAAGTCTTCTTCTTATAAGTAGGTACCTATTACAAAAGCAGTGTAATATGGTGGCCGCAAGTTATCATGCTAGTTAGTTCAAGAGTAACATTCCAACTAAGGTGTAACGGAAAGTCGAGTTTGGAATTGGAATACAGCTGCAGCGCCCAGCGGCATAGCATTTCAAAGTTGCCGACTGCCGCAACTTATATTAATTTTGGGCCAGCTAGCCGCAATGCACAAACAGACAAATCCTGCAGCCGATTTGCACCTTATTAGGCCCCGGTGTCGAGCCAATGCCAGTCGCCGCGCAGCGTGGCCAGCAAGGCCGATGCGCCTACGCATGCACGCCTGCGCCTCGCATTTTAAGCTCTGCCAGAGTGTACAGTCGTAGTCGGCAGCACGTCAGGGTGTACACTTGAACTACGAAAACAGCTTTTATTACGTACGAAACAGACGCCTCTATTCCCTACGTAATATAAGCTGTCTTAAGGTTAACATATGTATGTAAGTATGACGACCAGCCATGTGTACTTGTCTTGACTTATTGAATACAAATTATCAAGTGTTATGAAATGTCAATTGACGCTTTACAGTAGGTACATCAATCACGTTTATTTCAAAGTTTATAAGCATCGTGTGCCACTTTACGGTGCAATACAATTGTTAGGGCATCAAGCACAATGTCTAGTTCAGCTTACCTAATTATTTTTTGATTTTACTAGCTAGGACAACAGATAGGCTGTATTTAATGAAGAGTGCTTCTAATATTTTTCTTACTTAAATTCAGAATACCTATTTTCACAGGATTTCTGCAAGTTATTGGTCATTCATTCATAGAAAGAAACTGTGACTCAAGACAAGACACTGACTCA
This sequence comes from Pyrausta nigrata, assembly GCA_949316185.1. NCBI lineage: Eukaryota > Metazoa > Arthropoda > Insecta > Lepidoptera > Crambidae > Pyrausta > Pyrausta nigrata. Next base: position 9,013,158 of record OX438941.1, on the reverse strand, counting down.
CAGACGCACACGCACATTGTATACTACTGTACATTTGTTGTGAGTGATATATTACAATTGATCTAGTCTTTGTCAAATACAATAAAAACAAATGCTATTAATATACTTTACTTACGTAAATAAAAGTAAGTATCAACATAATATTAATACTGGAATTCATGCAACTTTAGTGATAAACAAAGCAACAAGAAAGTTTAAAAAGATAAAAGTAAATATATGTAATATAAACAAGTTGCAGTGCTACCTATGAATATCTATATAATACTGGACAGTAATTTTTTTATACAATGTAGCTCAATTTGATATAACAACATGAAATTAATGGAAATAAGATGTAGGTACAAGAACTGCAAGAGATAAATCATTCAGATAACATCAAATCTTAGAAAACATCATTTCATTGTCCAACTTGATTAGTTCTTCGGCTTAGAACTCTCCACAAAAAATATGAGTCTCTGTATCTGTATCTGATATAAAAAACTACAAATAAAACGTTTTAGTAACTCTACCTAAACCTGTTTGTCTGCTTATTTCATAAACCGATACATTTACCGGAGTAATATGATGGCTTTGCTGAATCAATCTCGCACATAGTTTGCGATTAAACTGTATTTTGTTACCTCACCTATCTTTCTTGTCTTGCTGCTACCTCTTACTTTCTATATGTGTGCCACTTTTATTTCGATATCGTGTTGATTGCTATTACAAATGTGTTGAATATTAACGTTTTTAATGTAAAATACAATGCACAATGGACGATGTTATCTTTAATAGCAATCACGTAGCTAAATGACTTCCATTTTATATGAATAGCTAACACTCTCAATGGGTGGCGTACGCGCCGAGGAATTACTTAGACAGCGTGCGCCGTGACATCACATTGCGCAAACGCAATTGGAACATGAAACATACCGTACAAGCGATTCAAACGTAACGCGCCAACATAACTTACCCACTCAATGGAACATCACAGTATGCACTTGTCATTTTTAAACATTTTTTATGGGCAGCAATAGACATCCATAAAAAATCTGGAAACCGTTCGCTTTGTACGTAAACCGAATAATCTTTATTGCTTACAATCTAACGGTAAAGTAAGAACGCCCACCGTCAACAGTTTTTTATATGTTTTTCACAAAACCTAGAGACCTCCTTTTCTCGGTGCGATGAGTAGCCATCATAATGACATATCGGTTAGCAGTTGCCACAGTTGGTGCTATAATAATTTCCGATAGAGTTAGTGCCGTGTGGCCTCCACCTCGTCGGCCGAGGTCGTGTCTTCCTCTATTCATTGCCTTGTATAATAACAAATTAAGTATAATATTAGTAACATTTCATTAACAAATTATGCCGGGGAGATGTTAGATAACATAAATGTAAAATGCCTAACAATCCAAATTGAATTTGCGCAATTTTACTATTTTTAGCTAAATTATATGAGTGATGAACAATCGCATTAAATTGGTTCATCTTTAGGTACTCTTTTACATTCAAGTTACAGTTAACTTTTGATATCAAGAAGCATTTACATGCTAAAGGTACTACACCTTTAGCTTACATGCTTCTTTGGTATAATTATATATGGTTATTTTAAATCGCACCATATGGTGAACTGATTCTTGTTTGATGCAATCGCATTGCTAAACTGTCATAAATAATAGAAACGTAAGTAATGAATGACCAATTACAGGCGATATGGAACGGTACTAGATGAAAACGTAAGTTTGGAGCGACGTAGACGATGCACGCAACGGTCTGATTGCGCGCGCGCCGCGACCGATCGTTCTGATAAACCTCTTGGTGCACAGGTCCACTGTCACTTACAAATATGTACTACTTTATAGGCCCTAGCCTTTAGAGTAGACTTGCTCAAGTATTGATAAAGAGCTTAACACGGCAAGGTACATACATCCATTAAGTTTGACTGAGTTATTTTGCTACAAACTAGAAACGGTTCACAGATTTCTTATTTCTTTGAAGTGCATATATGTAAATAAAGATGACCGACCAGTCAAATCGCCAAATCATGTAATGTAACTTTAAGTGACTGCATAAACTTGTTAAGTTTGCGTAAGTTATTCAATATCACGTTTTGTGATTCGTTATTGCAACTTTAAATGTCTGTGCTATGAAGTTAGAGGATACGTTCAGTAGCGATATCCCGCTTAGGATTGTTTTTTCTTCGTGTTATTGTTCGCTTCGTGGTATTTTGAAAAATTCGGCTTGCGACTAGCAATGGAAACCCGCCATTACGGAAGTTTACTCACAGGCAATGCATCGTGGCCAGCCACACTCGAAGCCTCTGTATCAGTCCGTCCATCTTGACTTCAGGCGAATATTTAACCTCAATTTACGTAATGCGTAGCCCCATCCTCTCCATCAATCGGATCCATTTTGCAACTTGTGAAGGAACTTACCTTAGTCCCTATCGTTTTCGTTAAATCAATTTAAACATTCTTGAAAGCAAGGTTATTATCAGAACAAAGCTTGCAAGTTTTGATACGTTGATTTACGTCGGTAAATTTTTACGTTGTTTCCACGTTTCACAATCAAACACCAGAGCTTAATCAATACATATGTAAATTTGTGAAATTCCTCCATATTTGTCACTCTAACAAAATAATAGTAGGTACTACCATTGCCCAGGAAGCGTGACAATACTGTGCTAATATGTAAATAGTGAAGTGTGTGCTCGTATTTAGTCACAACTAGAGATGGGTTTATGCCCTGGCATATTGGGCGCATTGAATAAACGCCGAATAAATGCCCGTAAACGCCGAATAAATGCCTTTTGACTGGGCAAAAACTTTAATAGAAGTTTTATAAAAAAAGAAACATCAAATAGTTATATTTAAGAGAGAAAAGTGTTCTTCACAGAAATATATTGGACTATAGCTAATATATTACTATAAACACTAAGAAATTAATATGATAAGTGAATGGTATGTTCATACGTTACTAGTTAAAATAGTGAGTAAGTAGGTATTTCGGTTCTCCGATCCAGTCTAAGCGGGCACGGGACTTGCAACGAAACCTAAAATTTACGGGTAAGGGGGGGAATGAGTTTCGTACAGGCGCTCGCCTCGTTCGATCATCAGACCGCTCCAAGCACTTCGCTTGGACGCAAACCGCTGCGCCGCTTACATTATGCCCACGACCATTTTTTTTGTTTGTTGGCTGTTTGATACAAGTTGGTAAGTATTATAACATGAGCAAGGTTTATATGACCTACAAGAATCATCATCATCATCCGAGCGTTGTCCCGGTTGCGTCCTTTCGGAGCCTGCGGTCCGCTTTCCTACTCTTATGCCTCCACTCCGGGCGGTCTTCTGCATCCTTAATGGTGAACCCATTAGCACGCGTGACATCCGCTACGACGTCCAGTCAGCATTTTATGGGTCTTCCTCTTCTGCCAGGACCCGGCGGGTGTAACTTGCTGGTTTTGGCAGGACATGTTCGTACCAACGTAGATGGCACTCTTGCAATTTGTTTGCTATGTCACTGACATGAAGGCTGCCATGAATAACATCCAGCGCAATAACTTCGAAAGCTGCAAAGACTGTGGATGCTGTATTTTTATAAAAAGGAATTTGTGGTGCCTCGCCGTTAAGTAAAGTGGCACTACGAATCCTGACCTCACCATGCACATTTGCTGCTACTGAACGGTCGTTGAGCATCCATGGTTTCATACACGGTGCAAAAAAAAATCGCCTTGTAACAGAAAGAGCATCTCAAATCACATCTTTGGCGTACAATTGGAAACTAATGATCCACCCAAAAATATACATTGTCCAATGGTAATGATCAATCGATCAATACCGACGGTCTTTTAAGTGATGATTTGGCGCTTCCTACCGACCGGTTGTTATGGTCGGGGACCAAGGTCCAATGGTCACTGTCTTGGTTGAGCTATGTATAGTCAAGCTCGTGCTTAATCTTACATATTGCGGTTTGTGTTGTATGGAGCGGGCTAACAGCGCCATCTAGCCCGTAGGAGCCGAGTCAGGGCGTCGCATCTGGCAGTTGCTTGCTAGTGTGGGCGACAGTGGTAAGATGTCGCCACACCACTCCCCCCGAAGAACCGGAGGTTGTTTGAGCCAGGATGGTTAAGTGCTCAGCAGTCTGTGCGTAGTGAGCTTGCGAGTGCCAGTGCTTGTTGAGTTCACGATGTGCCGGGATGTGCATGCGCGATGTCCACGGTGAGTCGGGATGGGCATGCGTAATGTCCACGGCGAGTCGGGATGCGCGATGTCCACGATGAGTCGGGATGAATGCGCGATGTCCACACCATGAGTCGGGATGTACATGCGTGATGCCCACAGTGAGTCGGGATGAGCATGTGTGATGTCCACGATGCGTGCGGATGAGCTCGAAGTCCACAGTGAGTCGGGATGATGAGCTGGGTGAGGCTGCTGAGGAACCAGGTAGAACCGTTGTGGTCTGCGATGGTGTCCATAGGGCTGGTGAGCTGGTTTGCAGGAGACTGCTGGCTGGATATTGCGTTAATAATTAGTTAATAAGCCTAATGAATCCCAACCTAAATCTTATATGAACCCGAGTGATGGTAATTGAAGATGTCTATATTGTATTACTAGATTTTTTACGTTATATACACCAAAACAATAATAATTAAGACTACGATGACTAAGTCTCGTCAATATTTAGTTATATTTACGAAACTCAAAACTGTAGTTTTATAATTACTTAAGATTCAAAGATTTCTAATAATCAATTGTTATTTATTATTAGAAATTTAAACTTCATTACTATCATAACATAAACAACGCTAGCATGCACTCTCACAAACTCACACACACACACACACTCACACTCACACACTCACACACACACACACACACACACACACACACACACACACACAAACACACATTGTCTAATTGTCTATCATCAACTACATCATTATCTACTATAATCTTTTGTTACTTTAATACAAACATTCAAACTTAGTTTCTTTTGAATAACCCACGGCTGTTCGAAGTAGTGGGAGGCTGGTGACCTGTAACACAGGTATTTTACCTAGCATAGGCACCAGTCTCACACATACACTGGCCCTTAGTATTAAGTCCTATGTTCATTCAATTGTCTTTGTATGTGTTGAGAAAATTAAAGATTATTATTATTATTATTTAACAAAACTGTGATTATTTTATGACAGACAAACAAAAAAGACACTATGTTTTATTTTAAGGTAATATTTCCCTAAAACAAAGTATTTGGTTTTTCTGCCCAGTGATCGGGCATTTATTTGGGCGTAAACTCATTTATGCCCAATATGCCAAGTTTATGCCCATTTTGTCCATATTTGTTTTTGCCCTCGACCCATCACTAGTCACAACGATTGGACTCTTATCTTACGTCACTCATGTTAAAGTTGTTTTGAACGTCTCGCGTTATCTGATTTCGGGCGTGTCTGTAGCACATTGTCTCGGTCGGCTCGGAAACGCGGCTAGCCATTACAAAAGCCCCGACCGATTCTTTGAAATGACAAGCATAGCGTGGAGAATCGAAAAACTTTTCTCATACATTTGATAAGCCTTTTATTTATCAAGGTCATGCAAATATACACAAAACAGATTTACACACCTACCATAGTTAAGAAAGCCTTCGTCAATACAAAACACCGGTCGAACCTGAAATAAAATAACGTAACATTCAATTAGAACGCATCGAAATATAATTAGCGAAGAACGGGACATGACAAAATATCCTCGTGATTGTCCAAAAGTGGCGGTATTTGTCAACTTGGCAGCACAAGGGAGGGTCTTTACGGACAAATGACTCGTCATTATTTACGCCGATCCACTGGTCACCGTCAGGTACTGTAATCATCATTGACGGCTTCCTCCTATAGCCGTCTGGGAGCCTCTAACAATAAGGTACGGTTTCCGTGAGAAGAAACAAATTGATAGATAAGTCCCCGCAAAAGGTGCTAGTGACTTTTTGATTAGGCGCGCGACTTATTCCACTAAAGTGCTATATCAACCTACAATTACGGAACGTACAAATATAATGACAGCTACTAAATGGTTTGGTGGTCACCGCACATCCAAAACATCTACTGTTGGCCATTGCTAACCCACTTGGCTGATCTGATACCTTCTTCGTTCCACTTTCTATGCCACTTAGCAATTTTTGTGTTGAGAACGGATAACAAAAGGGTTATTTGCAGCAATGGCGACCTCAATGCGCGGAATCTTTGACTGTCTTAATGTTTACAAAATATTAAGCCGGCTTATAAGATTAGCTAGAGTTGTAATAAGGAGCTCTACTCGTACACTTCATGTGTTACTGTGTAGACTTTAGGAAAGCATAAGGCAGTGACATATTTATATGCTAAGACCTTGAAAAAGCAACAACAAAAGTGTGTAAGTGTGCATAAAATTGGTAAAGCACGCCCACGTGGAGCAATGGCGTCGCGACGCGGGTTGCGTCTGCGTCGAAGAATTGGGGCCGCCCGGACCGGTCGGTGCGCCGCTGTTACATCAAATGCAATGCCTTGGAAGCTCGTACTCGGTTATATAATATTTGTATTAATCCAACTGCTACTTGCTCCCTTTGCCATATTTATGGACTTTTAAGATAATCATCGAGCATGTAACACTATTGTGTTTCAAAGCTTTAAAATTGGCGTGGGTGGTCTTTTATAACGTTTTAAAAAGGCTCCGCTTGGGTTAGACGTAAGCAGGAACTTTTTTCTCTAGATATATTAGTTAAAAATACGTATCAAGAAACAGTTTTTGATAATATGGATAAAGCCGAGAGACGAAATGCCAATCTCGTCTATAGCACTAGCTGTCTAAATAGACAGTATGATGTGAAAGTGCATGACTGATGAATTGCAAATGAATAACATTGTGCGTTATAACCCGCAGACGCAGAGTCATTAATAACTACGTCAGTTGATCATTCTGTGACTCCTTGACCTTTCTCATAGTCGCATAACCTGGACAAGGGCCGGTGGTGGCCAACTTTACTTTCGCTGGTGAGCTCACACAGCTCCCAAATACAACACTGAGACTAACCGTACTTCCGTGTAAATAGGGGCACTACTAGAATTAATTTGGTACTAACTCTAAGGTATCTTATCCAAGTATCTTACCCATGAGCCATGCTCATAAAAAGCAACATAGAAGTGCCATGCAATTATTTTCCTGCGCTCAAATAAGTAGAAGTATTCTGGCAGCCTATGGCACCACTACACTAAACAGCGAGTCAGATAATGAAATAATTGCCAAACCATGAGAATAACAGTATTATCACATTAAAACGTTCAAAATAACTATCCAATTCTCCACGGTAAGAAAGTCATGCGATAGCACCATCATAACACTTATGTCGAATCCATCAATGCAAGCAAACGGTTCAATAATACCGTTCTATTTGACCAGTTCAATAAAAATCTTGAAATTACACTACCAAGTTTAATGCGTAGTAATTTTGCACATCATGTTTGTCTCTTATGGAGGAAGTGAGACAGTTATGTTGATTTAGTCGGAAAGTATTAATTTTCGAGATATTGTGATCCAGATTTGGAGTGTATGAAGAGGGACCGTTAAATGAATGGCGGTGAGACGGCAACCGGCGCGGGCGCTGCGTACACTCTCAGAGTCGCAGTTGCGTTACCTCTGTTACATCATTTCACATTACCAACTTACCGCTAATACGTTACATTAGTTCTTCGCCTTAAAAAATATTATATCTACAGAGTCCATTACATTGGCACTACTTAATTGTAACCAAAGAAACGAAAGTGAGGTCGTAAGTTATGTTCTCTTTATCTGATGAGTTTGCACAAAAACTTACTGCATTTTATTAAATATGTATGCCTACTTAAAATAAACATCATGAAGAAAAATTCAGCACTGTGGTGTATAAAGTACCTAACAAAGGCAAGCAGAGTAGCAAAGTTCACAATGAAATTGTCAAAAAAGTGATATAAGTGGGTTCGTGGGTTCGAATTCCACCGGTCATTCCACCGGTCATGACACAGTCAATCAATTTTTGTGAGCGAAATTTAATTAAATTTCGTAAAAACTTGCAAACAAATTGCTTAAGTTACAAAAATAATTATATGATATAAATGAGTAGATAACTCTTGTTGTCTGTTTAATAGGCCCAATATATTCAAAGTCACCACTGTTGTCCGATAATTTCATGCGCGACCCTCCAGCGGAACGAAAGACGTGCGGGGGGCAAAAAAACATCCATCACGCGCTACTGTCATAGGTTGTCCCCTTCCCCGTAACACCACCTGTCCCCGCTGTATGTAACATGCCTCCCCGACGAACTTGTCGGTCTATAACTTTCTAACCTTTTATTATTGCGTATTTAGAGAGTACACAAGTACTTGCTACTATTAAAAGTATTCTGTGCTAAAAGCAAGATGTCCTTCTACGTATAAATTATTCAAAGCAATTTCATAGCTTATTTTCTACTCCCATGCAAAAACAAGTTTCAACATTTTTAATTACTATAGCTCTGGGTAGGTTATTGATAAAGTCGATTGAATTATGATGTCCGTAAGCCTTCAAATTGCAAACTTGCTATTGTTAAGCCAAAAACAGGTTTTAGGCATCTTATTTGTGCACCCACCTAGTTTCGATTTGGAAATATTTCAAGCTCTGTCGCAATGTAACAGATAGTTTGGAGCTGTAGACATGATCTTTAAAAGATCTATACAAAGAGTAACGACACAAAGTGACATAAGGATAAGTAGTAAACCAAAATTACCACTTTGCAGTGAAAACTATCAATAATCAATAAACAAAAAACAAATGTCAGATATTAATTGTTTTTTTAATGGACTATTGGGTACCTATTTGAATGGACTATTGGGAACCTATTTGAATGGACTATTGGGTACCTATGTGAATGGACTATTGGGTACCTATTTGGTGAATAGTGATTACTAGAATTGTCGAAACTTTTAGTAACTAGGCCTGCTGAAGTGCCTACCTAAGTATTTTTACAGCAAACAATATACCATAGCTAACTAACCATTGTACCTAAGTACAAAATATTCAATGCAGCTATTGAGGTATAATAGTGGCCAATACTGATGTATTGATGGCGAACTGTCCGGGACACGACCGGAGGCCGATCGTCCGTTGACCTCCGATCAGCATTCAGCCTCCGCTCCGCGTTGACAAACGAAACTGCGACCTCTCCTTGCTTTATTATAACGAAAGTATCTGTGGCGCAGGTACTATAATCCTATAATATGACCGCGTTTATTTAAAAAAGCCTTTCAAGCTTAACAAACGCTTGTCACTGAGACTTATGTATTAACGAAATTGTATTACATACAATTAGTACGACCTATGATAAAAATGTATGATTTGTGATGAATAGCCATAAGCTTCTACATCTTGCATAAAATAAATACAAAAAAACTACTTATATTTCACTTTAATGGATACATTAGACCCCTCAATTACACTACCTCATGTAAAAACTTTTTTTAAAAAGCAAGAAATCCGTAAATAAAAATCTACGTACTTAGGTAGTTTACACACACACACACACAGCACGAGGTGAAGAAAGAAATAACGAAACTATTGTTATATCTTCTTTAAATTCAAGGTTGAAATCACATCAACCTCAACACTTGTTGTAGCATATCGAATCCAGTATTCTTCGTTTCCATTAACATGAAAAAGGAATAGTTTGCGAAATACGAGTAACGTCGAGTTACAGTGACAGCAGAAGACCGTTAAAAATTTAAGGATGTATTTTTTCTCAACATGACATGACAATCAACGCGGAATCCACTCTGAATTTTAGCATCAAGTTTTCGAAAATTGCACTAATAATCGACACGACCAAACTTAATTATTGTTTAAGTATGACTTTACGTTAGTGAGGCAATTACTTTTTCGTTTTATTGAAAGCACAGTGAACTTACTTATACAACAAATCACGAATGGGATTTGCAAATTATAGGCTTTTTCTGAACCTTCATTAAAGATAGGGTTATCAACCTATGAAATGGAAGCTTGACAAAGCTTTATTAATTTTCTAAATGTATCTTGGTGTAGTGGTTCGCGCACCGGACTTCTGAACCAGGCGGTTGCGGGTTCGAATCCCGCAAGGGGCAAGTGTTTGTGTGATGAGCACGAGCATTTGTACCTATGTCATGGACGTTTATAAATGTATATAAGTATGTCTATCCGTTATCCTAGTCACCATAGCACAAGCTTACGCTTAGTTTGGGGCTGGGTTATTAGTGTGTTTGTTGAAACAATTTATTTTATTTTATTATTTATCAAGCTGATTCTCCTTAAGTTAATAGATATTTCCTTAAAAAGTGCATTTAGGAAGAACTGTCTGTCAGCTGACATTAAATTTACAACTAGAAAAGCTGAATCAATTAAATTTAGGGTTCCTATAATGTTCTCGGCAACGATAGCGCCGCCTGTGAACTTTTTATTCGCTTTCTTAGAGTTATTTGAAACCGTATCACGTCGCAGAATACGGGTCAATGTAGTCAATCGCCAGCCCTAAGACGGCTATAACCACGAAGTGTTTCCTCCGAGGGTAGAATGTGATTTAAACCGCGCCGTAAAATGGAGCCGCCGGTACTAAAACGACGCAGCTCATTTCAAGCGCGAAAATAAGAATGCACTGTGTATGGGTATTCCCTCTGGAGTAAGTTATTAAAAAAATCGATTGTTAATTTCACTTCCATAACTGAAATTGAAAATGCTGCAAAAATTCTCAAAGTTAAATCTAAACATTTCAATATTACTAGAGTGATAATTTACCTTAACAGGTAACATGTCAATTATTCACTTTTAATAACAAATAATTAGAACAAATAAACATAAGAAATAAATAGATGCTCCAATCGCACATTAATAGAAATTTTCTACCTTACTCTCAATTACTTACATCGACAGATTCAAAGCATATTCAATGAAGTTTAATTAACGTAAGTACTCTAATTAAATTCGACAGATACCATTGAGGGCGTAAAAAACGATACCTTGACGAAAACCGTCAATTTTACAAATATATCGCAGTCAACACTAATTAAATTCTTACAAATATAATTAACATAATTGAAATTGTGGATCATTGCCGCTGTTCGAGCATTATCGCTGCATGATAAATGTGTTGATAATAAGTAACGTACAACAATAAAAGTTGAAAGTATTTGTGATGACCCTGTTCTGATAGTTACTGGCCGATATTAATTTAATTACGTCGTGCATACCATCGCCATTCGTCCGTACGTAAGAAATCAAAGAGTCCAAACCGCGTTGTTATAGAGTAATTTTGAAAATAAGGCAAAATAGAATAAATGTAGTGGTTCGACCTCAATATAATAATGGAGTAGGCAGCAAACAAACCATTACAGCAACAACATATAAATCTCAGTAACAAATCACTACAATGTGGACAGTTCGGTGTCGCTCGTCCGAGATGTAGAAACTTTGACACGGTACTTTTCATGTTTTACTTCAAGGAACTATAGATATTAATTTTAAAGCTTTTCATACAACAAAATTTTGTTAATGTTAAACAATGGCTGGCTGTTACATATATTATGTTATTGCACTATATTTTCAGGTGTTTCATAGTTTCGGTGACTCATGCGCGTAATAATATAACATTAGATTACAAATTTCAATAGCATTGTTCTAATAATTAAGACAAAACATAGACAAAATCTATAAGCAAAAGACTATTTTCCACGTACTATGATTACCCTGACAACACAGGATAAGCAGCGTATCTAATCTGCGAAATGACAGAATATTTGTCATGAGGAATGTACCCTCGGGCAAAGTAGCTTTTCTTCCTTGTTGTATTACATAAGACGACTTATCACTGAACAGAAGACAGATACGCTATACAGCTTAACAAATGAGTCTGTTTCGACTCAGTGTTCCGAACAAACAATGTTTCTCATGTTGGATACATTGGAATAGGACCGAAATGCATGCTAGTAAATGCTATTGGCCTGTCCATAATATTAAAATAACTAGATAGCATTTTTAATATCATCACCGCACTGCACATTGACTGTCTAAACAGAAATAGTGGACTGTATCATCATCAAAAACTAAGCAGCCATACGACGTCTACTTCTAAACATGCCTCCCCCATTGGTTTGCAAAGTGGACGTTTACTCTATAAAATAAATATTACAACTTGCCCAATATCCATCACCATCATCTTCGAATCGAGCGTTTACCTTTTACTACATAACTTCGTAATTCTACCGACCTTTTGCATTACATCGCGAAAAAGGGAGATGGATCGCCGCAAACGTCTTCCAGTGTAAAAGCCCTCGACGGCTGGAAACAAAGCAGGGTGAGCAGACGCCGGCGCGCGGGTCGCGCCCCCGCCGCGGGCCGCCGCGCGCGCACGATCCCATCCACACGATCGCCGCGATAGCTTCCCAACATTACACTTACCCTATTACGATTTGCCGAGATAGTTTTATGGTAATGCCAGCTAATGTTCTTTCAATAGGTTTCAGTTATATTGGGGGACTAAATACAGAGATCACTTTCTTGGATATCATAAATCGTATTGCAGGTGGCTACGGTGAATGATTATCTACTTTTAGAAATGTAAAAGACACTTTTTTGGCAAAATATTTTACCTTTACCTTGAATTTTTACCGGGAATCAATTTACACACAACATATACAGTACAAATTAGCATATTTTTCAAAGAATCTTAGCCAATCTTTACCATACCGCAGTACATAATGATGTGTGCGTGATGCGCCTAGCTGACGAGCGCTATCCAAAGAAGGAAAGTGTGACTGCAAAGCGCAAGCCACTTCAGGAAGTGCTTGTGTTAAGCATTAATTGATTCCTTATATGTAGTGTGTGCAATCCGCTAATCTAAATAACAAATTGCAGATTTTACATCAATGGCATACCATTAATACGAGGGTCAAACTGAAAGTTCTTAGAAAATCAAAAACTGATTACATTAGCCAGTTATTAGTTTTATTATATCTTTTCAAAATATTGTCCATTGACGTCAATACACCGCTGCATGCGATGGAACCACTGGGAAAAGCACTTTGCCCACTCGTCCTTAGGGGTCTCTTCAATGGCATCGCGATACGCAGCCACCGCTTCTTCAGCATTCATAAACCGCTTTCCTTTAAGTTTTTCTTTAATTTTTGGAAATAAATAAAAATCACAAGGCGCGAGGTCGGGGCTATACGGCGGGTGACCCAGTAATTCAACGTTTGATGTCGCCAAATAGTCGATCGTTCGCTTGGCGGTGTGCGACGAGGCGTTGTCGTGGTGAAGGAGGATCCTACTGCGAGGTCGTTTCTCTCGAACTTTTTCCAAGACAAGTGGCAAACAATTGGTAGTGTACCATTCTGCAGAAACTGTTTTTTGATCCTCTAACACAATTGTTGCGAAATGACCTATCCTTCCAAAGAACGAGGCCACCATTTATTTTCCCGCACTTCGATCTCTCTTCACTTTAGTTGGCAACTCCTCGAAAGGAAACACCCACTGAGCAGATTGTCTTTTGGTTTCAGGATCATAACAGTAAATCCAGCTTTCGTCACCTGTTAGTATGTCGAACACAGCATTTGAGTCACCTCCGTTAAATCTTTCAATCATTTTACGGCACCAATCCACACGATGGAGTTTTTGAGCCTTAGTCAAATTATGAGGTATCCACCGGGCGCAAAGCTTCCTGACCGCTAAATGTTCGTGGAGGATTTTGTGCACTTGACTCATACCGATGCCTAAGCTTGTCCGAATCTGCTGATAGGTCACTCTTTTGTCAGTCTCTATCATACGCCGCACAACACAGATGTTATTTTCAGTCGTCGCCGTAGAAGGCCGTCCCTCACGTTAATCATCAGTGAGATTAGTGCGACCACGTTTAAACTCATTAAACCAGTTGTAAACAGTCGCACGAGATGGGGCTTCATCGTGAAAGGCCAATCGTAGTCTATCATAACTTTCTTGTTGACTTAAATGACATCGAAAGTCATAAAAAATCATTGCACGAAAATTTTCTCGTGTTAAATTCATTTTGACGTGACACAGACAATTTTCAATTTGCCGCCAAGTCGTAAAACAAATGACAAATGAATGAAATATATACTCAGTAATATTGGCAAAGAGTTCTATTTTCAAATTTTAGAATATTTTTTTTATTATATTGTTTATAAGTGGCCAGTTCTAAGAACTTTCAGTTTGACCCTCGTATTGTAGTGTTACAAATGTGCCGCAATGTTTGTGACCGGAGGTGTTTGTGGAGCAGTGGTGGCAGCGCTTTGGTAGTGATACCAAAGTTAAGCAACCCACGGCGCGGTTGTGATTGGATGGGTGACTATTCCGACCATTTAAGTGACGTCCATGACAAGCATCTCCCTGCTTCGGAAGGCACGTTAAGCAGTTGTTCCTGGCGAATATCTGTTGATATTAGTCGTTAAGCCTAGTTAGACGCCCTAGAGCGGCTTGATAACATCTGACAGTAAGGTGGTAACTTGCCTTACAGACACCCCTTCACCAATCCGCACTGAGCCCGCGTGGTGAAGTATTGCTCGTACCTCCTCATAGTTGAGGTGAGGCCTTAGCTCAGCAGTAGGATCTATATAGGCTAACTTTTTACCTAAATTTGAGGAGATTAAGGTACTGTTTTCCATTAATTAATTACTCGTAGTCGTTCCATGTTTTCCATCAATAAGAATCGTTAGCTTCCAAAAATTCATGCACATTTTTACTATGACCTTTTTTGACAGGATGCAGAGGAAAACAGCGAGTTTTCACCGGTCGTGAACGCGACGTGCAAGACCGGCATCATGTCCATCAAGATCACCTTCAGCCAGCCTTTTAATGGTGTCGCACATGCCAAAGAGTTCAGGTAACTATGAGTAAATTATTATTATAAAATACTATTCAGTTTTAAGAAAAATTAGTTATCAACTTTTGAATTAACAATTGGCTAATCGCAAGTCAAGATAATTCAAAAACAAATAAAATGCTAACTAGTCGATTGAAGAAACATGACAACTGACGGCATTTAAAAAAAAATAATTACTTTTCAGGCAACTATCACAACAAAATAGAAGTACTTGATCAACAAAACAATTGTTGATCAAGTACTTCAATTTTGTTAACAATAAACAACTGCAATATTTTCAGGACTCCAGCCTGCAAGGTGCAAGGAAACGGAACCAACACTTTAACACTCGACATCAACATGATTGCTCCGAAGGGATCGCCAGACTACTGCGGAGTTATATGGAACAATGTCCGTATATAATTTTAAATTATCTCCCTTTTTACTAAAAAAATGCCTTAAAAATACCATTTCTTTTGCTATGTCCCATAAACGCAAACAATTTATCTTTACAGCGAACTGAAGAACGATCATTGCCTCTAGCAGTACGAGTTCACCGGACCTTGGAATTAGCGGACGACAAAATGTTTTTCATCACTTGTGGAAAATCTGGTTTCAGAAATTCAAGGTATTTATTCACGATGCGGATCACAAAAAGTATTATCGGGCTTTTATTAGGAAAATAAGTACTTAAATGTTTAAATAAATTCACAGAAACGAGACTTCCCTAGTGTCGCTTCGCATGCTCGACCAAGACGGGCGGAAAGTGATGAATGTTGCTTTCGGGAAACCGTACACGCTCCGAGCCGAGCTGAGTAAATCTGATGGTAAGTTTGAAGCTTATATTTTACTGTTATGAACACTAAATAGGTAATCTTGCTGACGAGCTGTAGGTACAATTTGAAGAAGATTGAGTTATGATGTTTTAATTCAGTAACATTGAGCCCAGCTGCCCAAGAAAATTGGCTCGTTTGTGTGGCTGTGAATAGAGCCACGGCTTTCCTTTGAATTGACGACGTGCGTCTGATTAAGCGAGTGTTCGTAATTACAGGAACACACGGGATCAGGATGAAAAATTGCTTCGCGTTCAACATGCGCAACAACACAGTGGATCTCATAGACAGTAGAGGGTAAGCCAGTTATTTATGAGGTTTTTACGACAGGCTTGGATGACAGGCTATCTCAGAACGCAACAACAGACAATGCATAGTTTTAACGATTCTTTTGAGTAGTTAAAACTTTATGCAAGATATAAACGTTGTCATATTGTGTGCACTAAAATATAAATATTAACATGGAACAATAAGTTTACAAGATGAATAATAAGATTACAATAATGAACAATAAGATTACAAGAGGTATAAAATCGATTAGAGTCTGACAAGTAGCATCACCATTCCCCGCTGTCATATAACGTGGCTCGCCCCCGTACGTCTGGCGACCGCAGGAAGGTCGCGCACGAACATGTCGGACTACAAATATTTCATTTTGATTAGATAGCGTATAAAATAAAATAATAATCTGCCTATTTTAAAACATAGGTTTATGACTTAAGATCCGAACTAGGCACGACCTTCACCCATCTGTTTAATGGATAAAAAATATGTTATATCGGATTTAGTAATGTTTAAAAATACTTACATAGCGAGAGATCGATTAACGTTTAAATATAACTTTTCATTAAACATTGTAACTCATGAGTATATAACGAATAACCGAAAATATAAAGCCTTTAGAGCTATAGAATACACAAACGTTGGGTTGTCTATTTCTTCCCTGCGCCGTAACTACTGGGTTACCAGATACTAGTTATTTTCATCCACTTGCTTAATAAATAATTAGCTATAATATCAAAATAAGCACTTTTTTATTGATTTGAATGACGGTTATTGAATTTTAGAAACCAGGCCACGGATTTTAGGCAACCCTTTCACGATATATTTTTAACGTACTTTTAATATAAAGAAATATCTAATCTATTACACAAAACGATGAAAGTCGCTTCTAATTCGTATCTTCTGCTATTACGGTATATGTAGGTTGTCAGAGAAGAGGATTTTGACTCTACCATTATTCTTTATCAAAATTATTGTCTTGGAGACAGGTGCAAAATTAATAAAGTTACCTACATTTATATTATTAAATTAGGAGGTACAATGGGCCACACATCAACCTAACCTAATCTGTCAAATTTCCATGTAACCATGTTTCAATCTTATTTTTGATCCCATAGAGTTCAATATCATTTGAGATATTTTGACAGATTTGGGTAACTTGATGCATTGCCCACGCACCCACAAAGTATTGTACTTACTACTCCAAGGTACTACTTGATTAAATCCAGGTTTACGCGTGATCCGCAGATGTCCTCTGAAGAAGGAGTCGGTGGCGGTGAAGTCCGAGAGCAGCGCCACGGAGCTGTTCATCGCGTCCATGTTCCGCTTCCCGGACTCATCGCAGGTCAACTTCCAGTGCGATATTGCTGTTTGCAAAGGTAAATCACTATACAATCAACGCTTTTGGTAGGCAATTAAATATGAGACTATAATATCTCGGATGCGTATGACAACACTGGTAACACACATTGGTTGTAGACTTTCGTCTTTAGACCTGTAACTGGTTACTTTAGAACTTGGGGGAGGCCTATCTTCAAAGTGGACGTCCTGCGTCTGATAATGATGATGATGATTATTTGTACATGAATCCTAAACAAGTGCCAATTTTTTTTCTCCTTTCCCACATTTATTCAGTTGTTTTATTCATCAATTTTATTTTAAGATCTAATCGATCATTTCAATTTTTACTACTGCATAAACGTATATTTTTTAATCGTTACAAGCGAAGGAGAGTCGTACGTCGCCAGTATTAATAACAAAATATATTTTTCGATAATTGTGACACTTATTTTATAATATTGTACGCGTCTGAGTATCATTTTACAATACTCGTAAGTAGAAATTTTGTTATGTATAACTCTGTTGAAAACCAAATAGGTCACCGTTACGGACCATAATTACCAAACAGTTTTTATTAACAGTTAATAAAGAAATATGTGGGTACAATTAAGG
Source organism: Pyrausta nigrata (assembly GCA_949316185.1). Taxonomy (NCBI): domain Eukaryota; kingdom Metazoa; phylum Arthropoda; class Insecta; order Lepidoptera; family Crambidae; genus Pyrausta; species Pyrausta nigrata. Next base: position 8,995,231 of record OX438941.1, on the reverse strand, counting down.
CAGTCTTATCATTAAAAGTGATCTCTTCAAGACAACTGAAATACACATTATCTTGACACTTCGTAATGAATTTTCCAGGTCACTGCTCCGCAGTAGACTGCTCGGCCGACGCGCGCTCCGAGCCCAGCGATGAGGAGGCGCTGGTCACTTCCTCGACAGGCATTTTTGTTCTGGACCCGAACGACAATGCAGGTAAATGATATTTAAACTGTGAATGCATATATACAGTCCCAAAAAGAGTGTGTTCGACTGGCACTAGCTTAGCATAGACCTTTTAGATTCAAAAGTCCTTTGGTTTGGAAGATAATGCCACTTTCACGCTGAACTGACGCCGATTGGGAGAAAATGAATAATTCTCGTATGAATGCATAATTCTTGTACAAAAAAGTTACATATCTTCCAAACCATATAACTTTAATAAGAGACAAGCTATTTTCATTTAAAAGATCTATGGCTAAGCTAAAATAGCTCTTTTTGGAACACCGTGTATAATATTCTTCTACCGAATTTTCGACTATCGCGGTCATGTCCAACACAGATCGACCAAGCACACAGCAGATATTACCTCTATACTGCACAAACTATATGTGCGCAATATACACAGGAGCCCTCTCCCTTCATTCACTCTCGGATTTCCCTAACAGGTAAATAAACAAACGGACAAACGATTTCCTCGTCTGCAGGTCGGCAAAACGGATAGTTTAAATTAACAAAATCCATTTAATTATCTAATTTGTTGGCATCTTTTTATTGCTTGATTGACTGTTATTAGGCATTCTACTGCATCGATGTAATAGCTTTCCACTTTTTTAAATATCTCTCATGCCAAAAGTATAGTTTAGGCACAGATTTCAGGTTTTAACTGCTTAGTTACCAGACCGTGGCTGAAATTGAGAGTTGACTAAACGTGACTTTTTAATATTGAGACTGGTTCATAATTTCTAATATCGATCCTATCACATTCCACGTTTCCCCATTAGTAATAAGAACCTCCCTTTAGAATACGGGACTGGATAAACATCAATGTAACGTTTTTGTGTCATTATTCCAGTGTTGACGTGCGCGGAGTCAGGCATCCGACCTCTGTGGCTGCTGTACCTGGCCATCGCGCTTGGCGTCATGTTCCTGGTGATGCTGCTCATCAACTGCTTCCTCTGCACCGCCATGACCTGCTCCTGCGCTCGGACTGACGTGAGTATCGTGCACTAATAGGTCTCTAGTGCTGTTCAAGGATTGGATCCTAAAGTAACAAATGGTGGATCCAACTTTGTTAAGCTATATGGAGCCACAAAAAATACTAGTTTTTTTTTTATAAATACTGACCATCTTTATATCACAAACTATGGTCATCATTTTAATTATTAAAAACCTGGTGTGACCATTTGAGCCGCCTATGCGCCTGACATGGCTTGAACAAACCGAAAGGTTTCTCTTGCAAGGAATCAATTTTTCTTCGCACAATCAGACCGATTATCGACCATAGTGTGGTTTCGTCCTATTTTGACAGCTGATTCTCATTGAAATCTTATTTTTTTAAGGTAATCGAGAAAGACCCATCCGTGGTGGAAGACTACGACCCTTACCGTAGCTGGCACGGCAGTCAGTACGGAAGCAGGTACCCAACTTCAACCATTCATTCGGCGAGGTAAGGGGGTCACTCAGTCTGCCCTGATGTAGATGCTTGGTTAACGTAGTGCATGCCAGAGGTAGGTACAGAGGTGACCTGTATCAATTTATCATCAAACTGTACATATTGCTTTTTCAAAATAGAGCAGGTCTGACAAACAAATATGCACAATCTCGGCTGAGAAATCAGATGAAAACACTCTACATTTGAAAATTTGGTATTTTTTGATAGAAAATAAAATAAGTAATGCATGCATATGCATTTTATCCTTGGATTTTATCCCATTAATTCATACCAGCTCTATCAAATCTAATAACTCATACCTATTACTTTAATATATTTAATTCAACTTTCGTCACATGCTGAAATGCAGAATTTAAAAAGACTGTGCTTTACAAAAATAAAGCTCACATTCATGAACTGGTTGCACGCTTGCTTATTTACTATATCCACTCACGCAAAATCGCTTCTTGTTGATCACGCATCGAAAACCAATAGGTAATAAATACAATTTTTACAGGTCAGTGTCTGACAACAGCGACCACTATGCGATAGTGCAATCGCGGCCCGGCAGCCGCCACTCCGGTGTGCATCGGAACAGGCATTAGACGAATAATCAGAAATAAAAAAATTTACGAGTTTTATACCTATTTGGGAAGAAACGCCTACTTTTTATGCAGTGAAAGAAAACTTGTTCCAATGCAACTGTGTATGCAATTGTTTTCTACTTTATAAACCAACATAGAACACTGTAAATGTTATTAACATTACTCTCATTCGGACCAATGATTTCATAAATCGCAAAAATTATATGAATGGTAATTTATAAATTGACAATAGATTCTGCAAGCTTAATGTTACCTGTAAAATATCTCGATAAAATTTGATGAATTTAACTTGTGCCATTAATATCCATGTATGTACCTTTTAAGGCTTAAGTATGAGCCTCATAGATCTATGATTGTTTGAAAGAAAGTTTCAAACGAAATTATAACTGAACGATGCAACGAATCCGTCCATAAATATATAATATATGTAAATGTAGCGTATATGTTAGAGGTTGGCCCACTTATTAAGGTACTAGTGAAGTGAAATGAAGAATAATGAAATCAATCCACTAATATCGCATCATTTCATTTTACTTGTAAAGTTTTACCCTCATCTTGTAAGCCGGCTAACCGTTTAGGTAGGTCAGTAGCTCATTAGTTAGTAAAATTCGTCATTATAATTTGTAACTTTAATTATTTACTAATATTATGATGTTGTTGTTTTTACAGTATTTTCATTTAGAAGTACATAAATATTTTTTCTCGTCAGAATTTTAATTTTAGTTTCAACCAAGCTAGTTATAACAGCAAACACATATTTTAATTCAGACTGTGAGTCTATCTGTATGTCACAACAATCAACATCTCTAACCAATAAAAAGGCGTTCAATAAGTTTTATTTAAATATTTCTTTAGCAGTAGTGGTATAATGTTTTTGTTGCAGTCATAATATCGATATTTTCAAAGGCAGATTTATTAATTATTTTTACCATGATTTTCAAATCAAACGTCCAAACTGTGTGTTGATTTTTTGTTGAATGCTAGACTACGTGTGAAGGCAAGCAATTCATCAAGCTTTTTCTTTGTCATTTATTTAGAAATATTTATTATTACTTAATTACTTTTTGTGTACCACATCATAACTGTGAATAAAGTGTAATTATAAGGTAATAACTATTACTTCAGCGTAATAATATAGATAAGAAAGAATGATTGTTCTTGTAAAAATAATGAATAAATGAGAGAATGGATTACTTTATTTTTAACTTTTACTTTTCTGCACTTCAGGATTAGAATATCGCAATGTTAAGAACCTTATAACGTTTCTTGTTTGATACTTACCAAAATTTGTAAATGTGTAAGTTAGTAACTATGTTTTATCATCACATTATTATTTGATATAGTACAAGTAATAGTGTAAAAAACTGAGCGAGCACTTATGGGACCAATATAAAATGTCAGGAGAGTTGTGAAAACGAAATTAATAAATTCTGAAATATAACACATATTTTATTTTTATCCTACCTTACTTCAAAGAAGATTTTTTTCAATACTTACCTACAGTTGAGGGTTTCTCCTTTGTTTTTTTCTAAAATATTTCATACAAGTAATTTCAGTTGATTATACTCGTACAACGTTTAAAATAATCATCGTTTCACCAACCTAATTTTAATCACTCTATTTTTGTGTCATTAATATTTAATTCATTTATCAACGTTAGTGCTAATATTAAAATTATGGAATATTTTGATATAGTAATTTTGGATTGATCGAATCTAATTTCATAAAAAAAAATTGTGTAAATAATTAAATGGCAGAATTGATTGGATTCATTTGACCTAATGTCATTAGATGTATATTTTAATAGCCAATTAGGAATGTAGATGTGTGTGACCAAGAGTAATTAACATTTTCTGATCAGTGTCTATTACTGAAAAGAGGATTTTATTGAGAACACCTGATGAGCATTCCAACCTGATACTGAAGGAAAAAATATTACGACTTGCGTCTGTTGATTGATGCAACACCTCTACGCATGCAGTAAACCCACAAAAAATCAGTTATCCGGCGCTAGCGCTGTTGGAAGTGCAGCCTCCTTGCGTATCTAACAATATATCTTACAAGTCGCAGCCACATAAATTTCCCCTACGCAGATTCGGCTTGTTGGGTATTTTACAGCAAGCGGAGGCTGATATTCGATAGACAAATTTTTTTATCACATGAAATTACATGAAACATTAAGAGAACCCTTACAGAGTGTTCTTTTAAAAAGAAAGCTTACGTGTGCAAATGATTAACCTTTTGCATGCCGAAACGACGATCTTCGCATAAAATCTATTTTGACTGAAATGGCGACGTAGGTTCATAAATGTAGAGATGGGTATTGAAAAAAGGTTATCTGCACACAGATCGTATAAGTAATATTTTATTTATCAAGTGTTGAACACTATTTTAAATTATTAATGGTACATTGAGGAAAAAAGTAAAAACCTGCATTATTTATTGTTGATGGTTTCATGGTTACTTAATTTAATACCACATTTTTTTATTTATAAAACATCACAGAATTCTATTTGATTGTTTGAAGTAAACAAATTTAAAAATATAGATGATGTGATTTTTATTTAATTCGATATGTAATGTAACTCACTTTTTAAATAGCTGCCAATAAGAGTTCATTACAGTGATGATATATTTGTTTACTTTTGTTTATTCAAAACATTTAACTACAGGTACCTACTGCCAATATATACAGTTATCAGTGTAGTGAACATTACAAACAGTAAAGAACATTCCCTAAATTTTTAGACTAGAAAGTGGCAACACTGGCAATCTTAAATACAAAAAAAAACATTGTATATTTTTAAAAACTAAATCACTTCATAATATATTCTTCTAAATTCTTATAACATTTCATACCATAAACAGATTAATTAATGAAATTGTACGTGTCCTATGGCACACGGGCTACTTTCAATTGGAATGTTAAAAAGTAGATAAAATTAATTGCAGCAACATTTAATTTCCTGCCTTCAATTTAAGATTTCTAAGGTAACACGTTGACTTCAACTTTTCTTGGTAGGTTTAAAATAAATCTGTTTACTGTATGGCACAATCCCGAAAGTTTATCATTTTTGCTATAAAAGACGGTAAATCTTGATAAATATTATTATAATTCACAGCTGTCAGTGATAAAATTACAATTTATGTGTGTAAGTTAGTGCTATCGTAGTTTTAGATGCATAAAATTACTACTATAAATTGAAGTAGCGTATAGTCGAAGTGTATTTGTGTTAGCAAATAGCCTTATTGTTTGGGGTCCTTTTGTTCGAGCATCGTGTTCGCGACGCGTTGGTACAGCGAGCGTTTGTAGATGCGCGGCTGGCTTTCGTGCAGGCCGTGCTGCGGGTAGAAGCTGATCTCGTCGTCGAACCAGCTAGTGGTAGGCTGAAATAATAACGATTATGTTGTCAATCATATTTAGTCCGCCCTTATTATACCTACTGTCTAAATTTTAAAGCTGACATATGAACGGTCATTTACTTATTATTTTAAAAACTTTATAATTGATTACAGTAGTCTGTTTAAACTATCTCAATTTGCAATAAACTCCCTGGAAGATCAGAAAAGAGGCAAAAAACTAAGTTCAAAACCATTTGAGGGTTTTAGTAATTTTTCTATCGTTTCTATAAATTAAAACAAAATAACACGATTAGTTGAAATAATGGCCAACTTAAAAGATGAATAAATGAATGAAAAGAGTGCGATTTCAAAATCAAATAGAATTTATTTAGATTTCCAAATCGTGGCGAACATTTTGAACATGACAACTCCTCACACTAACTTTAGTGTGATTTTGTACAAGTACCTATGTTTACTTCAGACCACTTTCGGTTTAATTAAACTTTTCTTTTTCTCAGAACAAAATGGCGGCTGGTATAATTAGATCTATCTATTTACTTCATTTATGCTGCTCTGCTCTCGGACAGAAACCTATCCACGACTTTATCGGATCCACTAAAACAACAGCCCATATGGTGGAACTAGAGGCCTGGCATCTCTGAGAGATTACAGTACCTGTATAAGTATTTCCTATTATAAAAACCGAAAGCGTTAAGAGTTTGTGGCTATTGGAAACCTATTCATATTTACTGAGTTTTTAGTGAGTTCATTTAAAGACATTGATTATGACGTCTAATTTGTAAAATTACTGTTGTATCTATAAATCCGTGCCATTTAAACTTGCACAAAAGTTTATTGACACCCCTGTACCACTACGCGCCGATACGGGATCGCGGCCAACCAAAACACAAGGCGTAGCGACTGAAGTCTGTGTAAACAAACGTTTATTGGTACGAGACGACCTTGACCCGAAAAATTGACATGTATTACAAACATTTGGCTACTGCATTACAAAACAAGCAATATGCTGAGGGACAGCCGACATTTTATGTAACTGGACATGAATAATGAAATAAAAATAGTTGCATCATTCATTATTAATAAAAAAAATGTATTTTTCTATATCCAGCGTTATTATCGCGGGAGCAGTTGGTAGGTATTATTCAAAAATTCAATTTTTTAGCAGATATCTTTAACCGATTGAGCTGAAATTTTGCATACACGTTTAGTTTGGATGACAATGCACGGTAAGATGTGTGACGTCATTCTTAAATCAACATGGCGGAGCATCCAAGATGGCGGGCTCGTTATTTTCAATGCATTTCTACAATATGGGTATGAATATAAAATGGAAGGGCTTTGTGTATGAATTGAATTGCTTGAGAGTAACTTAAAAAATAAAGAGACGTTACTAAAAACAATATGGTCGACTTCTAAATGTACTACAATATTAGTATCAAATGAAAGGGCTTGCTAAGAGTAACTCGATAAATAAGGTGACGTAATTCCAAATCCAATATGGTGGACTTCCAAAGATGGCGGACTAAGTTTTTTTTATTGCTTTTGTTCAATATGGGTATAATTGAAAAGGCTTGCTGAGAATAACTCAATAAATTGGGTGACGTCATTCCAAATCCAATATGGCGGACTCCTAAAGAAGGCGGACTAAGTTTTTTTATCTTTCCTGCAATATGGGAAGCAAACGAAAGGACTTGCAGAGAATAAGCATGCGAGTTTAACTCCGTTGCTCCGATCCGTTTAGAAATTTGGTGTGTTGGGTTTTCTTTGCGTGAAAAAAGGCGTGTTAAAACCCATGCGGTGAAAATGGTGAAGGAAAACACCGTGAGGAAAAACCTGCACACTAGTGGCTAGTGTGAGAGATGGAGAAGGCAATGGCAAACCATTCGAATAAATATAGCAAAGAAAGTCGTGTGTGTTTCATTCCACATAATGATTACGACCCTCAGTCATGAGGCGCCTTGCCTTACGCGGCGCATTCCTCCTATTCTTCAACACCCAAGACAAGGTGTTGTACCCAGTCGGGTTATAAGTTATGTCACAAACAGTTATTGCAGCTCAATTCTAAAGCAGATATCTTAAACCGATGAGCTGAAATTTTGTATGTACAGGTTTAGCTTGGATGACAATGCTGTTAGCTGTGTAAGTCGTCTAAGACGTCTTTGATGAGCTGACGACCATTTTTAAAAACTTACTATCTCGCCGAGATACTATCACGAAAAAGTATTTCAGCGGAGCAACGACTCGCTTTTCGCAATTTCTTCTATTAGGCTCATTTTGTGCACGTCCTAGCTCCTGGACTAACTGCATTCGACGGTCAAATGACAGACGCGGCTAGCTGTCAACATCAGTCGGCGGCAGCCGCCAATGCGTCGACAGCACGTCGACGGCATGTCGACAACTAGCCGCCGACTTCTAACAACGGCTGCAGTTACATACGTCGACAGCAAACTGCTGTTCGTGTGTAAAAGCTCTAACAATCACTTTATACTTAAAAACATCGTTCAAACTTGTGTTCAAATGGAATAAGGTACCTACGATGATAGCGAAACATATTGTAAAGGTAAATTTTACATACTAACCTGAGCCCGTAGACAAGATGCAATCTACTCTATAGCGAAGTTCGTTATCGCTAACACAATGTATGAAACTGACATAAGCCATCGAAATATCACGTGACTTTTGCATACATTTTGTTGGCGATAACGAAGTTCGCTATAGAAAGATTGCATGTTGTCTAAGGGCTCTGCTTGCGGTTCGAGGATTCTTTTATGCCTCTTTTTATTTTTCTCAGGTTCCATCTTCACTTATAATAAGTAAAGAATAGAAAAAACAGCAACAAAATAAAACAAACACAAACGTAACAATGAACAATAACAGAAACTTATCAAAAAATAACGACTGATAATAACACGTGAACACTTCCCGAAATTCGTAAATAAAAAAATCTAATTATGCTGCACTGGGTGAGCCATTACAAAATAGCGTACAGGTATAGCACCCCTGACCTTTCAAACCACTAACGGTTAAGTGCAATAAGTCATAATTTATCATTTTCGGAGTCAAAATTATATAATGATAAGTATCTATGAATGGTCAACTACTGTTAATTCTTTATGGAAAAAATGTAATTTCTAATTATTGTGTTTATATTTGTGGTAAAAGTAATGTCAATAAACCGAGTTTTAAAATTAAAACCAAGTAACTGCTTAAAGACTTTCAATACGTAAATTAAAAGAAAATGTATTTTAATAACTAAATCTGTGTTTTATTTACAAAATTGCGAAACTATTACTTAAATTTTGATGTTTTAGAGTTGTCTCGTTCTCGGACGGGCCGTGGTATTATGAAATCAGCGATAGGTCGGGATTATCGCTATTTTATACGATGAGCGACACGTGTCGTAAAGTTTGGGCATTTTTTGGTACAGGTGGGGTCAATAACCTTTTGTGCAAGTTTAAATGGCACGGACTATAATACCGACCTCTAATATCACGTTAACTAAACAAAAAATTACGAAAACAAAATGTCACAATTTTAACTTAAATTGAAATGTGCATAATTTTAACAACAATAACAACGCCTTGCCTATTTTTTGTAATACCTACTTTTTGTAGATCATTAATTCTCGTACGTATAGAGTACAGGCAGTGGAAAATTAGTGGGAATGGATATATTTAAATACGTTACCCATTGTTGGTGAGTGGGTATTAACATATTTATGTATTTAATTTAATAATATTTTTTCGGTCATATTTATTTAAACTTTATTGCACCAAAAAAGACTCTCTACCAGTCAACCTACAATGGCGGGACATTCAGTGTTACACTAGACACACACTTTTAAGGTAAAATTAACAAAATACTGTAAAAATAATAAATAAAACGTACATACTAGATAAGTACATACATACAAATATACTCATATATACGTGAAACAATACACATACATAAATATTTATATAATAACATAAGAGACAATTTGTCAAGAAAACTGATATGACGACATTATTACAGAAGAAAAGGACAAGTAGTAAGACAAACGAAAGTGGTGGTTATTCCTGAAGAGAGTCAAGGTAGTATTTCCGGAGAGACTTTTTGAACCGAAATTTGCTAGGAGATATTTTGATCTCGTAAGGGAGGGAATATTTGGCAAGCAATGTTTATTATTTTTGTATAGGTAATGGGAAGTTTGGTGATTGATACGCCTACGTGTACCTGTTAATAAACGTTTCATGAACACATTGCCTTGGGCGGATTTACGTCAAAGCCTCGGGCGTAATACAGTGACGTCATTGGAGCTATCACATTCGGTACGGGTTCAACAAATCGGAACATAATCGACGTCTCGTGTACTAATAAAAATAGCAACCCTGATAAAATGTGTCGCATCGATCGATTCAATGCCGCTGCGGTTATTATTTATTCCACTCATCTGATTAAATCAGAGAAGTGACGAAACTGCACCGGTTATTGGATCTGATTAGACAAGGTTAGCTTTGTTCTATTAAATCAGATCCACTTACGAATTGGAAATCATTGTTTTTAAGGAACGATATCGTGTCATCATCACCATAGTCAAATATGCAAACCCTAAACTGTACCTACAATTACAATAGTTATCTAATATATTTTTCCAATAAGTTTAAATAAGAAACCAAAAATTCGCACACAGGTAGGATTTGTGCCTACAACATTTGGCTAACTGGGCCAACGCTAAAAAAACTATATTTTTCCAAGCCAAAAAGGTCTTATGTATGATAAGATATTTAAACTAAACTCTTCAAGATACGAGCATCAAGGAAATCAGAATGCAATTATATCAACTTAATGTCCGCTACGGAATTTACATAAGACGCACTTTTACCTGCCCGCCCAGTATTATATAGCCGCGTCAAGTCAAGAAATTATAGAACTTCTTAAGCCTAAGGGTACCCCATACATTCTAATGAAGCTCTATTTTATCTGTCCTAATATGCAATATACTCTTCACTCACCTTTATCCTGAAGTCGAGCACTTGAGCCGAGGTCTAGCGCCCAGGCTTGGTGACCTCTCCCATTACTGTGAAGTTGGATTAATTGGCCTACGCCTTGTAGCGGCCCAGGGTCAGGTAACTGTGTGGCACCCGTACATAGTGCACGACACTCGACTCACCTCTAACCTAAAGTCGAGCAGGTGAGCCGAAGTCTGGCGCCCAGGCTCGGTGACCACTCCCATCACTGTGAAGTAGGCTTAACTGGCCTTCACCTTGTAGCAGCCCGGGGTCAGGGAGCTGTGTGGTACCCTGTACATATTGCACATCACTTCACTCACCTCTAAGTTGAGCACGTGAGCTGAGGTCTGGTGCTCGGGCGCGGTGACCACTACCGTCACTGTGAAGTAGGAATATCTGGCCTACACCTTGTAGCGGCCCGGGGTCAGGAGACTGTGTGGTACCCTGTTAGTGCACTTCACTCCACTCACCTCTAGCCTGAAGTTGAGCACGTGAGCTGAGGTCTGGTGCTCGGGCACGGTGACCACGCGCGACACCGGGAAGTAGCCGGGGTGACTGGCCGTCACCTCGTAGTGGCCCGGGGTCAGGAGACGGTAGTAATCTCCATATGCACCTGATAAATTATTACGTCTTTTCAAGATTACCCATCATTGACAAATTGATATGTTACTTGTTATTAGAACATTATAAAAAATACGCGGGCAGTTTGAAATCTGATATTTGTCATAATCCCATTATGGGAGAACAGTGTGATAACACTGATAACAAATATCATATCAACCGGGACTTTTTTATAACGCTAATCACCTATGGGACAGTACATCAAAGGTTTTATTACTGTAGCGACATCTTACCACTGTCACTAACACTAGCAAGCAACTTCAAGACGCGACGCCCTGACTCGGCACCTACAGGCTAGATGGCGCTAATAGCCCGCTCCATACAACAAAAACCGCGATATGTAAGATTTAGCACGAGCTTGACTACATATAGATAAACCAAGATGGTGACCATTGGACCATGGTCCCCGACCATAACAACCGGTCGGTAAGAAGCGCTTCCCTTTGCCTTCCTAACCCAGTTGCGCCAAATTGGTGACCCCGACGTGATCTACACTGGAGCGTGGAGCCTCACCGTCGTCATCATTATCGTCGCCTTCTCCCTTGCCAACAGGCATCCAGCCAGCAGCATCCAGCCAGCAGTCTCCTGCAAGCCAGCTCACCAGCCCTAAGGACACCACCGCAGACCGCACCGGTTCTACCTGGTTCCTCGGCAGCCTCATCCAGCTCATCATCCCGACTCACTGTGGACTTCGAGCTCTCCCGCACGCATCGTGGACATCACACATGCTCATCCCGACTCACTGTGGATATCACGCATGTACATCCCGACTCATCGTGTGGACATCGCGCACTCATCCCGACTCACCGTGGACATCGCGCATCCCGCCTCGCCGTGGAAATTACGCATGCCCATCCCAACTCACCGTGGACATCGCGCATGCTCATCCCGGCACATTGTGGACTCAACAAGCACTGGCACTTGCAAGCTCACTACGCACAGACTGCTGAGCTCTCAACCACCCTGGCTCAATAAACCTCCGGTTCTTCGGGGGGAGTGGTGTAGCGACATCTTACCACTGTCACTAACACTAGCAAGCAACTTCAAGACGCGACGCCCTGACTCGGCACCTACAGGCTAGATGGCGCTAATAGCCCGCTCCATACAACACAAACCGCGATATGTAAGATTTAGCACGAGCTTGACTACATATAGATAAACCAAGATGGTGACCATTGGACCTTGGTCCCCGACCATAACAACCGGTCGGTAGGAAGCGCTTCCCTTTGCCTTTCTAACCCAGTTGCGCCAAAATTACTTATTGTAATTTTTATTACAAACGTTGAATTGAATTTAAAAACTATTATAAACTTTCAATTAATAGACCTATAATATTAAAACTTAAATGAAAAGGAATTTATCAAAATTAAATAAACATATTAAACTGTGGTTGTTTACACTTTTAAAAATAATGTCGTACTGCCGCAGGCTTTAATGGGTCAGGGCGTGTCACGGTTTTTTTCTTCTTCCCGCTACCCGTGCCATTGGTCTATTTTTCCCGAAAAATCAAATAAAAGTGTTATGATTTTCCGATTCCGATTATATTTTTTTCTATAATTTGGTAGTACCTACCCAATCTAAGCGATAAGATTTGTTTGATAATTTTACACTAAGACGTTATGAATGTCCAATAGTTAAATAACACCATAACACTAACACAAACAACAGAAATAAGCGTCAACAAGTCATCTACTATAGGCCTCATTCAGCAGATATGCAATCAAAAATCTATTTCTGTAGTTTTCTCACGCGATAAATAATAACTTAGCTATGGATAAATGAATAGCATATTGCAAACAACTTTGCCCGTTAATAACCTCGCATTATAGTTTGAATATAGGTAGGTACTTATCACCCAAAATTGTCTAGGTACTTACTTTCATCTTCGTAAAGTAATATAAACAAGTAGGCAGGTAATAATTACCAAGGGTAAAAACATTTTAGTGTGATGACCATAAAGATGTATTGACTTTAAAAATTGCTCATATGCTGTTTGTAGTTAGGTATAATAACCTACCTTTCCCTAAATTACTGCAACTACTTACATCTTATCTCCTCACGTGATGTTATACTAAGTACTATGCACTAGGAACGTACTTGTACCTACGTGGGGTCAAGCAAGATAAACTACTCAATTAAAATGTTCAAAGAGAAATAAGGAAGTGCTTAGTTAATCCCAGACTCGTAAACGTAACTAATGCATTCATATCATGAGCATGCACACCCGGCAGCTGACAATAGGGTGTGTTTACACTTCGTAATTAATGCTATTTATAATAATCGTAGTCTATTGTGTCCACATCTAACAACATTCTATAATTTAATTTTCATTGTTGAAAAAATACTACTCGCGTTGTAATGCAAGAGTGTTCTAAAATGATACAAACCTGTTGTGACATCGTGTCGGATAGGTCGCGGCAACGGCCCGGTAATATTCTCCACAGAAATGACGGCATTCTGTATGAAACCGGAGTCATCGCTGACGATCCCCTTGACACCAATATGCGCCTTCCATAAATAAGCCAGCAGGGCCTCGCGATTCCTCTCCCATTCTTTAGCCAAGTCCTTCGCGTGCGGATATTTCTCACAGCCCAACTCTAGAGTTATCTCAAAAGCATTCGTGGCCAGGTAATTGAAATCTTGCATTCCTAAAAATTAAGTTTACGTGTGTTAGTTGACCCATTATGTAGACAATAAACATACATTGACAAAGCCACAAAATTTGTAATGCTAACTAAACCAGTTCACGTCTCATGGCCAACACTGCTCTCAAGTTAAACTGTAGGTAAATGCCAATGGACGTTGATACAATGAGTCTGAGCAATAATAATGATCCTTCCTGGTTTTTGCTTCCTGTTAAATTTTTTTTATATGTTCGGTAAACCCAGCCACCTGAATATAAGACGGTAAACTAGTTTTTGACGGTAAACTAGGTATATTGTTGACAACATAAGTCTAAACAATGGACGATCATAATTACTTAATGTCAATAATTTGTTAACACGGTTACAATACATCAATAAAACGGGTTTGGGACTTCATTATCCGGCGTTCCTTCATTAGGTATTCTTCGAAGTAAGTAGTTAATAAGTTCGCGTAAGTAAGTAGTCGTAAGATAGGTAAATGCTGTGATACGCATGTACCACGACGTCCTCGTCAGTGAAGAATGCCTGTGTTCCATAATACAACCGATTATGTGATTAGGTAAATTGCTATACCTTATGTTTATGATACCACGTGTCTTGTGTAAAAGTTGTATGATCCAGTTTATTAATAACTAGCGGTCCCCCGCGACTTCGTTCGCGTAAATTTAGGATTTCCTGTGGGCATGTTAGGAGCAGAGAATTTTTTTAAACTGTGATACCTTTTAAGATAAGAATCAAAACGCGTGTGAATAATATGTATTAATTATAACGGTCCCCCGCGACTTCGTCCATGCTTTTTGATTTAACTGCTTCCCCGTTGATTTCTAGGTAGGTATCATGCATTTTATAGCTCATACAAAGCGTTCCCCGAGAAATAAGCTATCTAACACAAAATATTTTTTTCAAATCAGCTCAGCAGTTCCTGTGATTAGCATGTTTAAGCAAAAAAAATAATTCCTCCGTTTTTCCAGTTATAATGTGAGATATGGTGCAACCGACCCTAACCTCTTTATAATATAAGTATAGAAAAAATAGCATTCCCCGAGGACTTCATGCGCACCTATTGATTTTACTCCATTCCTGAAATACATAACGTAATTTTTTTAAATTACACAAAGGTTTTTTTTCAAAATCGGACCATGAATAGGTAATTCTGATCTGAGATAAGTGCATTCAAACAATCAATTAGAAAAAAAACAATTCGAACGCTGGCTTACTGGCGTAGCAAGCACTTGCAAAAATTCGTCGACTGCCTAACGACCTCCGTAGCTTAGTTGGTAAGAGCACTCGCCCGGATAGCGAAGGGACGTGGGTTCGAGTCCCACCGGATGACACAGTCGATTAATTTTTGTATGTGAAATTTGATTTAATTAGACAAAAGTCAAGAAGAAATCAGCAATATTAAAGTACTATCCTGGTCACCACCGCCTTACCCCATTGGCCAAAAAAAGAGCATTGCGTATTGTCGTATTGTGTGTGCAAGCGACAATAGGTGCGTGTAGTTATGGCAGGCGGCCGACACCTCTTAGCTTGAACTTCAATTCAACACATCGTTTGTATGTCTCAGTAATTACCTACTTACTTATTAAGTTATTGGGAAAAACTCAAGCTGACCCGCGAGTTAAATACGTACAGCACCATCTTTACACGCTGTTATCTGTTACGCACACCAATAACGATCGTAGCACATACACATCACTGTTGGCTGTTCATCGGCACAAAAGAGCCGTGGCGATTGCGCTCTCTTTCTAACATCATAAGCGCCGCCACTTCTTCTTCTTCTTTTTTTTTCTTCTTTTTTTTCCCTTCTTTTATCTCTGTGAATATGGCAAGGATGCAAAGTAACACCATGTATATACATTATAATATTTTGTTGCGTCTTTTAATTTCTATTCGACTACATTATCCTGCACCCATTACAATTTTTCTACATGACTTATAGGTATGACTGGGGGAGAATACTTTTAGTATTAAGTCCACCTTTTGTACACTGTTCTAAGTGCAATAAAGTTTTTAAGTAAAAAATAAATCTATTGACGATATAGCAAAAGGCCACCTTTGCTGCCGTCCTAACTTCGATACAATATTATATTACTCGTGATAAATTTTCAATGGTATGTCCGATTTGAATAATTCAAAAAGTAATTTACAGGTGATATAGCCTTAAATATGGCGTGATTTATTTGGATAAGGACTAATACCGACATACTGAAACTGTGGCTTTCTTTTTGCCGCCGCAAAAATTTCATATTTTTACCTAAAAATGAGTTATTGTGACTTAACTGTTATAGTTAGACATATGTTATCGCAGACTTTATTGTAGATAATGATGTCCTCTACAAAACTGTAGAACATTACTTTGCTCTATTGTCAATAGTTTTCGCAGCGTTCGCAATTTAATGATTTTCCTTTTACACCTTTGGTTACATAATCGAAGTTTTCATACGGAACCCTAACTTTTTTGATAATGTAATATAGCCTATGTCCGTCGCAGATAATGCAGGATTCTAATGGTGAAAGAATTTTTCAAATCGGTTCAGTAGTTTCGGAGCCTATTCGTTGCAAATAAACAAACAAACAAACAAACAAATCTTTCCTCTTTATAATATTAGTATAGATGTCAACTGCATGCCGTCTACACTGATATGCGTATTTTGCACCCATCTTATATCCATTCTTGTCGCTATATATAAACATTAAAGGGGTGGAATGGGGGATAAAAGTTAATATGGGGAACCTAATATGGAACGCCGAATGTATCCTCTTAACACTAAGTCTTTCTGTAATGTGTTCGAATACAACCCAAAATGAAAATCAAAATTCTGGCTTGGGCGAACCGCTTAAAACTTTTTTTTTAATTATTAAAATACCTACCTCCTTTTAAGCTGTACCAGGCAGCGCCGTTGGTGACGCCGCCTTGCTTCCCGAAATTGTAGGTGCCGGAGTCGTCCGCGCTGGTCGTGCGGCAGCCGCGGCGCGAGGGGGACGCCATGTCGGCGTGGGCTGATGCGTATGTTGTTGCTAGTTCCCTAAACATATTCACTGAATGTTCTAACATAGGGTTTCTTAAAGTGGGGTCTTAGGGGTCCAAGACTGTGTGTGTAAGGGATCTGCAGTAGGTCAGTTATCTCATAGATTAAGAAATATCGTAGTAAATCCAGCATTTCTCAGCCAAGCCACGATCTTGTCATCATCCTCCTAGCGTTATCCTAGTTGTGCACTCGCACGCGAGGGCCCAGGGTCCGCTATGGATCATGATCCAGGATGTGGTAGATCAGGGCCTGTAGCCAAGTGGCAATTTATTCTCAAGCGAAGTTCGTTATCGCGAGCAAAAGTATGAAACTGAAATAAGCCATCGAAACATCACGTGACTTTTGCGAACAAATTTTGGCATTTCGTTGGCGATAGCGAAATTCGCTCCAGAAAGATTCCCATTTGGCAACGGGCCCAGGTAATTACAGTGGAGCGACTGCCATCTGACCTCCGTTACCCTGTTACGAGGGGAACCTGATCAGTTTGGATCAAGGTTACACATGCACAAGTCACGATCTTGTCACGAGCATAAATAAAAAAGGCTTGTTTTGTTTTCTTTTCCTAAAATATACTTTGACAGGGGGGAATTGTTCAAAATTTAAAAGTATTCTGTAACTGATCGTCGTGATTTACAAATGTTTCTAACGCTATTTAAGTAATGTTGGAATTTTTGACAGTACACGACAAAAACTACATTCATAAGCGCTCAATCTCAAGCAATGTGCATTTTTGAGATTTGTAACAAACCGAAGCGGAACGGCATTTTGTGAAAAACTGAAAATCTACTTAAAAGTGATGACGAAAAATAGACTAAAACTATCATAATTGGAATTAGATTTTTAGTAGAATTTCTTTAAATTATAAAACTTCTGTGACATAAATAATAAATTAATTGTTTCAACAAATACCCTAATTAAAGTAATTAGGTACCTAGCCCCAAACGAAGCGTGAGCTTGTGCTATGGCGACTATAACGGATAGACTTTCGTTTATAATCCTACGTTTGTAGACATCCATGACTTAGGTTCAAATGCTCGTGCTCACACAAACATGTGCCCCTTGCGGGATATGAACCCGCAACCCCTGGTTTAGTAATCCGGAGTGCGAACTACACCACGACGTCGTCAAGATGCGCATGTCGACGGACGGGCATGTTCACTGCTATCTTATAAATTAGGATCATTGAGAAATTGAAATACCTAAACGTGTCATCGTCCGGGCTGGCTGAGTAGTCTGAATCGGGTGCGCCCGTCTTGCTCTCGTCATAAGGGTAGTTGGCCACCAGGTCGCCGCCATGCATCGCCGCGCTCAGCACGAACGGCACCGACATGATCCAGCGCATCACCGCACGTGTCTCCGGCTCCAACTGCAATTATTCTATATTTCACCCGACGAATCACGTTACCCCGAAAGGTATGATATTCAAACTACAATCAGGACTAAGAATACCATACATTTTAATGCGGAATCTGCCTGCCTTATACCTCTTTATGCTTAAGCTGCTGAACATGGAAAAGAGATATTTGAGTACTGAGAAAGGACATACCATAGTTTTATCACAGAAACTATCCTTTATGAGGGTGAAAAGACGGATGGAAGTTTGATTGGGAAATTAGAGATTTGCGCAGGCGAAGTCGCAGAAAACCGCTAGTCAAATATGAATTCTCGTAATCAATTAGTGAATAAGGTTTCATAACTTAAAGGTGAAAAAAGAGAATTGGGGATCTAATGACTTACAGTAAACAGGTGGTCATAAATGGTAATTAATTCAAGTAAACGGGGTTTGCACTAACTATGTCTAATTGTTGGGAATAAGATTCATAGTGTGTTTATGGTTTACCCCAAAATGAGGTAATAAAGTGCAAATTGCAATATGGTATCTCTTCCTGTCCACGCGAATGCAAGAACCAGGAAACGTTGACCCTAACACATGATAAAGTAAATGGTTAAAAAACAAAACAGCTAATTATTACATACTGGTGCGGCCAGGCGGGTGACATCTTTTAACAGATGGTTATTATGATTAATGCCTTGACGCTCGAACTCAAAAGTTATGGCATCCAAGTCCGGGAAGTTCCTGTTCAAGTCCACAGAGTGATTGTTGTTACGTCCGATCAAGTAGTCTCTGCCACCCTAAAACACATTGCGGATTATAATTTATAAAGCGACGGTAATATTGAAACTTGATGTCAACCCCAAATTTGCACCCCTGGCACAATATTGATATGAACTTTAAAAAGCTCGGTTGCATTGACTTTTTATAATGTTGATAAAACTTACCGTATCTGTAGATAGCTGCCAACCATCAGGATTCATAGATGGTAACAAGTGAATACGAGTGCTGTGAATTAGTGCCCTGATCCGCCGGTCATTATTCAGATATTGATCACAAAGATGATGAGCTAGGCCTAACAGCAATTCGCGACCGAGCACTTCATTCCCATGAATATTACCAATATATTTCACCTCAGGTTTATCTACAAAATAAATACATTTTGAACTAAGAATGTACTCGTAGCAAGTATCGTCATACCAACTTTGTGTAGGTAGTGCAAAAAACTTACAAGGTTGATGGAATCCTGGTGTGTCCGAGAATTCAATAACATACAGAGGCACATTGCAGACAGATGGTTCGGTCAGAGCGTAAATTCTGGTTATGTTAGGACATTTTTCGTGAACTTCTTCCAAAACTAAAGGTAGTTCTTCATTATTGTGGTGTTTCCAAACAAATTCACCTGACACTGATAAACAGAATACTAGACACAGGAACAGATAAAAGGCCATGTTTTAAGAGAAGTTTTCTGTTTTAATTTAACTAAATAAGCATTACTGACGTAGCACGGCCACAGCACTGGACGCACAACTCTCTCGCGCGAAGTATCGATCGATTTTCCCGCGGTACAACAATGAACGCGACCCTCCTCTGTCCTCCCTCCGCGAACAGACGTCATTCATACCAGACAAGTTGCGTTTCGTTCGTTCGTCGAACGTTTTTAGAGAATTATATTCGCAAGTCATTAATTTTATTAAAAAACGTACATTTATTAGTCTATTTGACATTTTACTGAAGCAGTTTACAATATATTGTTTAATGGTTTTTGACGTTAGAAGTTCGATTAAACTGTATAAGTCTGTTTTGCCCACACGCAACACACGTCGCGCCGGTTTTACTTACGCGACAAGTAAGTAGATGGCACTAGAAGGTCGAGGAAGCTCCATTAAGTTCGTTTCTCTGAGTTCTCTGTAGTGGCAGATACTATTAAATATACTAAATACCAAATATGAAAATAAAAGAAGACCAATATTATGTCACATATTAATAAGCATCCATCGCATGTATCAGTTTTTTATTTTACCATATTATATAACTTGTTTTACTCAGGTTTAGAGCAGAAAACGACTTTAGGTACAATTTATTTATTTATTGAAACTTTGTTGCACCAAAAAAGAAAGTACAATTAGTGGACTTAATGCCATTAGGCATTCTCTATCAGTCAACCGCGGAATGCAGAAAGATAATCAGTGGCGGGGCGGGACATTCAGTAATGATAAAATTTTAAGGAACAACTAACAAAATATTGGAAATTTAAACCTACATACTAGATACATGCATACAAAACATACACTTACACTATACGTAAAAATATTATTCATACATAAATAATAATTATTATAATAATTTATGAATTTTAAACGTATTTATAAATAATTATTATAAATATTAATTACTATAAATGAGATGCCTGGTTCTATTTTTACTAATGTGAATAGGTAATTCCTACGTGCCAGTACGCTACTTTACTACCTTCCAGCATTAATTAGTCCTATGACTTATAGACTAAGTACAGGCCCATGTCCAAAATGAATGGGTCATATGAACCACCAGGTGACGTATATAGGACGATTAAAGAGCATAAAACACACAACCTAAAGACCACGCTTTTATCAACTCTAATACGAAAACAAAATCGCCAAAAGTTGGTGGGGTGCGGGGAGAGGTCTGCTCGTTCCGATTGGCTAGTACAAGGAGACGTCAAATTTGACAATGGCAGTGATAGCTCACTAGTGATGGGCAAGACATATCTTGATATCGATACCTTAGTTTAAAAAAAAGTAAGAAAATATTTAGGAGCTTTAAAATAATTCATTTAAAAACACACGTACAACCGACACCGATAAATAGCAATTTTAAAAAAAACTGGAGTGGGCAAAGGTCAATCGCCGGAGATCTCACGTTATTTAGCTACTTTTCATAATTTAGCGGTTTTAGTAAAACAAGTTACCTATCTCACTCAACATCATTTTGTTAAGTGTACGAAAACTAAGTGTGAACAAAAATGGCAATCGTACGCAATGTGAGTTTAATATATTTATTTTAAAAAGTTTAGTTAAGTTGTTTGTTTTATTAGTTAAAGTTTGTTTGTTGAAGCACTTTACACTTATTTCAATTCATCGTAAGTGCTCTTATGTAAAGTCACTTTATTAATATGAAATAACTGAAATTTAGATACCCACTTATCACTTGTTTTGTTTAGGATTTGTCGATATTTTGAATTTTAAGTTTACTAGTATGTGTCTCGACACTATTTTACTCCTAGCTAATTGACAAATTGAGACAACATCATTTGAACTAAACTTGCGAGAAAGGGATAGCAAAAAAAGACATCAACGCGTGCTCTTTGAAATAAATCATTTTATTTCATTTTTGATATTGGAGTATTTCAATTAATTTGATAGGAATAATTACTTACCGTTGAAATGTAATGCCATCTTTCGTGAGACTAGATGTTGTACTACACTTTTCACACCATTTCACTGAACAATACGGCATTATTACCGCTTATTTTTTTTTTTTCGGGAGCAAGGTCAATGTTGTTCCTTTGAGTCTCGGTAGCGGAATGAGAAACGAAAGGGGGCGGGGCCGGCTGTTATGCAGTGATACTGCATAACCTAGGCGAATGTAAGTCCCCCGCAATGCGTGGTCTTTAGGTTGTGTGGTCTGTGATTCAGCACTATGCAGTCCCTTCAAACTGAGTGCTGGTAAGAAATTAAAAGTGCAGGAGAAGAGTGAGTACATTTTGGTCATATATTTTTGTACGACATTTTTACCATCGATAGGTCCATAAAAATAATAACAAAGCTCGCAGTGCCGTAAAAAAATGGTGCGCCACAAAATCGGTATTGTAATTGTCAATTAACAGAAAAATGCAACAATCTAGACCTTTTTCCTAGTTATCTTATTGAAAAAGGGCACACTGTTCTGAAGATGTTGATTTGTTGATATTAAGAGATTTGGTTCTTTTCTGAATAATAACGGCCTTAAAATTTTCGTTTAGTTCTTAACTGTCGAGTAAAACCGCTAATTTGTTACAGAGCTTTCATAGCCCATCTAATAATTCGAAATCATAACGAACATAATATTTTTATGAAGTATCAAAGCTAGTGACGTTGTTGTAAAGCTAGTATTCTTCGTTGTTTCTTATGCACAGTTATTTCTAAAATAAATAACAACGTTGACAGCATCACTCCAACAGCATATAAAATGAACACTCCCTGAAAAAACCAGTACAAAATGATGTTATAAGTTAGGTCTTAACAAATTTATATGTAAGATAAGGTATATAATATGTTAGATAAGCAAACATTTCAATATAAAATCCATAGAATTTAATATTAATTACCACTACATGACGAAAATTGAGCGGCTCTATTTTATCGACATCTTTATGAAAGCGTGACAGCCGCACTTCAAGTTGTACTTCATAATTTAAATATTTTAGTGCCACCTGAAAAGTAAGTACATATATCGCAAATATCTACTACACTGACACTAAATAATACTGTATCAGTAGGAAACCCCATAAAGCTTCAACTTACAGGTCACCTAATCCTTACCTGCGTCTCCCAAGCAAGCATCAATCCCGACTCATGCAACCGTCCGATAAGATCACTGATTTTTTGTGTGTAAGGCGAACTCTTGCGCATCATCACTACACACTGTTCGTAGTAAAAGTCCTCTTGCATCAATGTTAGATCAAGCATAGACTCTTTTGTCATATAGTCACCGATAGCAAAGTATCCTTAAAAACAGGTTACTCATTTTATTTTAATATATCGACTTTTATGTACTTACATAACTACGTAATTCAAAAGTGAATATATTCTCAAGACTTCCAAACAAGTAGAAACAAACCAGCTGGTAATCGTTCAATCGAAAAAGCCATATTTCTTTGTAGACTCCTCTTCTTCATGACTTCTGCTGATGACACTCTAAATTGACTAACTAACTTTTTAACTAATGGCTAAAAAAAAATTTCATGTTAATACTTTTAAAAAACGTTGAATTCCTCTTATCTAAAATACTTAAAATAACATTATCATACCTCAGATGAAAGAGTTAGTGAAAACACCCAAGCATCATGGGTAGCTCCCCAATCCATTTCTCTGTCTACTATATCCTTAACGGTGTCTATAGATTTTTCATATTTGGGAACAGTGAAGACTGAAGCTAACCCTCCGCCGTAAGCATTGTCAAGAACGAGTCCTGCTAATAGCAGCCAGCCAGTGATGCTGCGTATACGCCAGGTAGCGCCTACGTCAGCCTGGGACTAAAAATAATCATCAAATTATAATAAACAACAATCAAATCAAACCCTGCAATTTAGCTGCATAGAAACCTCTCTCCTTAGGAGCACACTACACTATTTGTTGTGAACAGAAATCGTAGCAATGTATGAATTAATCCAGCACACAGTAAGTTATTTACTGTGGTCATATACCCTGTTCTATAAACTTGATGAACAAATATTGCTGTAGGAAATAAAAATTCAAAATCTCCCTGTGTAAATAAACCTATTTCAGTTTTATCGTTTAGGTGGTAACCCCAAAAGTAGAATGTGTTACTAACTTGTGTAATCATCATCCCAAATGTAGTTAGAAAAACCTTGTCCGTTGAGAAACCTTTTGCTACAGTGAGGGCCAAGCTAGCGTAGACAAAAGTAAAAACTAGGGCGAGCCACATATACCAAGTAAAAGGTAGCAGTGGCATTTCCCAACTTGCTAATAATCTGGAAATTTTTAATTAGGCTATGTAAATCGTTTTTTCAATAATATGTATTTGTCTATGTTACAAAATGTGCCACATTTTACATTACAAACCTTGGAGAAGGTGCTACACAGGTGACCGCAGTTCTTATACCGGATACTGAAAAATCAAGCACACGGTACTCCTCATACCAAGAGTACAACGCCGCTGAAAAGTTACCCAGATAAAAGTAAATAAGTACCTATTGAAAAAACTAGACCACATTATTGTGATTCTTAATGTCATACTAATATCTTATAATAAGACATACTTATTCCAAGATCAGCTCGGTCCTCCGCCACATTTCCTAGAACGCCAACTCCAGTATCATTTTCATATAACTCACCCCATTCGTGTTCGTCATCGCGTATAATTTCTATAGAACAGTTAATCCACCTTAAAGTATAGTACGAACTCTTTAGCAAAAAGCTTAGTTAAGTATTCCAATAAAGTAATCGTTGTTGCTTACCTACAAAATTCGTTAACGATTCTCACTTCAGTACCATCACGACCTAAGGGCTCCATGGATGAATCGAGATCTAATAGCACATAAGGTTTATACGTAAAACAAGCAACTTTTACAGTTTTTCCATACAAATTAGTAAGATCATGCGGAAACAAGTTAGCATTATTTTCGAATTTTGAGGAACATGAATTCCAACGATCCAAATAATAAGGTTCATTTACGTGATCATCAGGACCAACATATTTATGAGTCGCTAAATCATAAAATCTACATAAGATTAATGCAGGGTCGGATACTGGTAAAACAAGGAGTATGTTTGCTAAAAAACTAGTCTCTTGCATAGACAGAATGTGCAACAAGTTTGTTCTAGTTGTGTTGTCCTCTTCGTGTGGTAAAAACAAAACTTTTCGATCGCTGCGTCTTACATTTCCCAAATGATTTACTTTTTCAAAAGCGACCATGAACTTTTCTGGATCTTGCATTCTTACGATATAATCTGAACATCCCATTTCAGACACGTCTAATAATTTGTTCACTAATAAATCTCCATCTTCTGGAGTAATATACGTAAAACTATTACTGATAGAAAAATCAAGTGGTGAATCTGATACCATGGACAAACAATTGGAATCATTTAAGTATTGATTGAAAATAGTAGTTAATAAAATCTCCATGGACCATAGTGAATTTGGATTTCGTAGCATTGTTGTAAAGATTTTATGTCAATAAAACAGCACTGCAAATTTTTGAGGGCTCTCACAGCTCATTTCACGGTCACATGAATATAGAGTGGAATGATGTTTTACTTGTTTACAACAATTGTGCATCGGCAACACACCCAATGAAGATTTTTAGGGATCTTTTTTTCAAAAACCAAAGAAGCAACAAGACGATTACGAATTATCATGAAATCAAACTCAATAATAGGTAGGGGTGCCGAAGACGATTACGAATTAACATAATATCAAACTCAATATATGTGGGGGTGCTGTTTTGCTAGTTCTTCAATATGTTTGCTTCAGTATGATTTTTGTGACAAAACATTTGACTCTTGTTTTAAAATCTTTTTGTTGGTTCGCGGACAGAACCCTTATGTCGATTCACACTCGCGTTAAATTTTAAAGTTAGAACGGTCTCGCTAACTCGTAAAATATCAACAGCATTACGCATTCTAAAAGTCATTCAATAAATTGATGATAGTTATTTATCATCACTGTTTGTTTACCCCACTGTTGTTCATTTCAAAGAAAATTTATGATTAGTAATTCTAGTTCATACCGTTTGTGGAATAGATAAAGATCTATTATACTAATTACGTTAAATAGAATATTCTAATGATATTAATCAGTAGGAAACTAGGTACCTTCTACTACCTGAAACAGCTTTTATAAGAATATTCAAATAAGCATAGTAAAAGCATTTATCTGATATTATAATATTTATCTGTAGTTTAACCCTAAGCCCTAATTGTTTATTTGTCAGTTAAACAGCATTTGGAGCTGTAATGCAAGTAATGCCTGAAATAAAATCCCATACAATTTAAGCAAAACATTATTTATTCATAAAACTAAGTGAGACCCAAAACCCAGAAAGATAGCAAAAGCTAAAATAAAAAACCCTAACACCCAAGAAGACAAAAACGACGAAAAAAGAAGATTCCTAGAACAAAGATATAAAGTGCTTAACAAATAGAGCTTACACTAGGTTGAACTCTTAGATTACGTACTAGAGAACGTTGAAATAGAAAGCTTACATACGTATTAAATACATAAATAGCTGATACATGGCCGATACTTATAAATAACTTTTTCTGTCAAATTTGAATTCGTGAGAAAAATCAGGACACTGTATTTCTCGAAGAAAATTCTCGTAACTATGCGATGTGCCATGAACAGTATCTTAACTTACATGTTGAAATTCAAAGAAAATATCGTAAAACTATAAGCTCTATCCTTGCCAGTAACTGGGCCCTTAGACAAGATGTAATTTTTCTACCGCGAACTTCGCTATCGCCAACGAAAAAATATCAAAATATGTACCTGTATTTGCATAGGTACATATTTTGAAAAGTCATGTGATATTTCTATGGCTTATGTAAGTTTCATACATTTTGAATAGATTGCATCTTGTCTAAAGGCCCTTTATTGTATAATAAGTACACGTAGAGTCTTACCTATTTCTTATATAATATCCCAACTACTTATTTGCAAATTGCGAAACTGAGATATTTATTGATAGAAGTACCGAAAAATTAAGAGCCGTAACTAGACATGATACAATAACACAGAATAAATAATAGTTTTAAATATTAAAGACAAAACGTTAGTGTTATAATGTGAGTTTACATGATAAATAACACAGAATAAATAATAGTTTTAAATATTAAACAGAAAACATTAGTGCTATAATGTGTGTACTACTGTATATAGTTTGTGTTAATTATGTACAACTGTCTCTAAGATAAATAGTATGATTGACATTGTCACTCCAACACCGTATAAGATAAACACTCCCTGAAAAAAACACGTTTTGATGACAAACTGGAACATATTTACAAGCGCCGCCTAACTTGAACGCTAATAGCAATTAAGTTTTTAATCCCAAAGCAATGACATTTTGGTTTTTAAATGCATCATTATGCTTTCGTGCAATTAGTTTGAGAGTTTATATTACTTTCCTGAAAGCTGTAACTATTGTATTTTGAAGCAATCGAGTTAGGCGGTAGGCCTCTGTCTTATGCTTAATTGTATCCGTATAATCCGCGCGTATACCTATAGGTAGTCCGCGCAAATGCAAATAGCGGGGATGTCGAATTCCCCATACAGACTTTTTCTATCGCTTTAGCTTTAAGACCGACGGAGTTTCATACAAACTTTCTCCTTTTCCTCTTTTTATCCTTTATCCCTTTAAGAGGTGAATTGCCTCAAATCTACACTATTCCTATAGAAATTAGGACTATGCCTGCGTTGATATGTCAGTCACTCGGTGTTTCTTTTTATATATAGTAAGTAAAATGGGATGCCCACAGGTGCAAAATATGTTATTATCTTCAAATTGTCTTTTCGCTAACTTTCATTTATTACCCATTTATGATTGTTAAGAAAAATACCTCTAATATGCCTATGTATTTAAGCCTTACCACAGCATGGCGTAAACTAAGCGGCTCAATATTAATATCCGTGTGGTAATGTGATAGTCGAACTTGTACTTCATAGTTCACATATTTTAGTGTCACCTGAAAAAAAAACAAGTTACGGTTACGTCCAAATGGGTTTTTGGCAATTTCATGAATGAAAAAAACAAAAATGTATTCCGTTATTTCGTCTTAAGATATTGGTCGCAGTTTATATATCTTATTTAAATTACGTGACTGCTGAAGGCTTGATCAATGGTCGCTTGCCTTACAAACACCTCTCCACCATTGCATTATGCCAGCGTGGTGGAGTATGGCAATACCCCATAGTTGGGGTAAGACCGTTTACTGTACCTGTGTCTCCCAAGCAAGAATCAATCCACTTTCATGTAACCGTCCAATAAACTGACTAATTTTCTTTGTATACGGCGAGCTTTTCCGCAACATCACAACGTAATGCTCGTAGTACAGGCTCTGACGCATTAAAGTTAGACCAAGCATTTCTTCCTTTGTTATGAAGTCTTCGATAGCAAAGTTACCTAAAAACACATTTTCTTGACCACGATTCATGCTAATGGACCGAAAAATCAGGGTAAAAAGCAAAATGCTTACGTTGCATGATTTCCCGTATTAATACGAGGGTCAAACTGAAAGTTCTTAGAAAATCAAAAACTGATTACATTAGCCAGTTATTAGTTTTATTATATCTTTTCAAAATATTGTCCATTGACGTCAATACACCGCTGCATGCGATGGAACCACTGGGAAAAGCACTTTGCCCACTCGTCCTTAGGGGTCTCTTCAATGGCATCGCGATACGCAGCCACCGCTTCTTCAGCATTCATAAACCGCTTTCCTTTAAGTTTTTCTTTAATTTTTGGAAATAAATAAAAATCACAAGGCGCGAGGTCGGGGCTATACGGCGGGTGACCCAGTAATTCAACGTTTGATGTCGCCAAATAGTCGATCGTTCGCTTGGCGGTGTGCGACGAGGCGTTGTCGTGGTGAAGGAGGATCCTACTGCGAGGTCGTTTCTCTCGAACTTTTTCCAAGACAAGTGGCAAACAATTGGTAGTGTACCATTCTGCAGAAACTGTTTTTTGATCCTCTAACACAATTGTTGCGAAATGACCTATCCTTCCAAAGAACGAGGCCACCATTTTTTTTCCCGCACTTCGATCTCTCTTCACTTTAGTTGGCAACTCCTCGAAAGGAAACACCCACTGAGCAGATTGTCTTTTGGTTTCAGGATCATAACAGTAAATCCAGCTTTCGTCACCTGTTAGTATGTCGAACACAGCATTTGAGTCACCTCCGTTAAATCTTTCAATCATTTTACAGCACCAATCCACACGATGGAGTTTTTGAGCCTTAGTCAAATTATGAGGTATCCACCGGGCGCAAAGCTTCCTGACCGCTAAATGTTCGTGGAGGATTTTGTGCACTTGACTCATACCGATGCCTAAGCTTGTCCGAATCTGCTGATAGGTCACTCTTTTGTCAGTCTCTATCATACGCCGCACAACACAGATGTTATTTTCAGTCGTCGCCGTAGAAGGCCGTCCCTCACGTACATCATCAGTGAGATTAGTGCGACCACGTTTAAACTCATTAAACCAGTTGTAAACAGTCGCACGAGATGGGGCTTCATCGTGAAAGGCCAATCGTAGTCTATCATAACTTTCTTGTTGACTTAAATGACATCGAAAGTCATAAAAAATCATAGCACGAAAATTTTCTCGTGTTAAATTAATTTTGACGTGACACAGACAATTTTCAATTTGCCGCCAAGTCGTAAAACAAATGACAAATGAATGAAATATATACTCAGTAATATTGGCAAAGAGTTCTATTTTCAAATTTTAGAATATTTTTTTTATTATATTGTTTATAAGTGGCCAGTTCTAAGAACTTTCAGTTTGACCCTCGTATATTATAATGATAGTGATAAACAATGTAATAAGAAAGTTTAAAAAGTTACATTTAATTAATTGTACATATTTATGTCTCGACCACATTCTCGTATAAAACTAAATAGTACTGCCGCTTGTGGTCATTCAGTAATGTCTGAAAAGGCTACAGCCTTAGTAAAACCAAAAACTTGGACATTTTAATACGGGCGACAGTATATTCCACAATGATATGCGCGTATACCAACTATACATATACCAACCTGATGGTAATCGCTGAATTGCCAAAGCTAAATTTCTTTCACGGCTTTTCTTTTTCAGGACATCCACTGCTAACACTTTATAGAGGCTCACTAACTGTCTATCGAACGGCTAAAGAAAATATAGATCTTCTAAGTTATTTTATTTCAAGTAGATTTTTAAATTTACACGTATCTAACAAGGAAACCTGTTGTATGTAACGTGACAGAATGCAATTTAGTGTAAGTTGAGGCAAAAGAGGTAGGTAACTTTACAAAAATAAGTGCGTACAAAAATTTATAGATTTTGTTAATCTATCTATATCAGTGAATCTATTGATCTTTCTAGATCTAGATATAGCCCAATTTTTACTTAAGGTACTTGACATTTATTTATTACAAAAATTCAAAACCTAACTACATCAGGCTTCCTAACTTTAATTGTCTTACTTACGATTGTTGACAAATTAAACGAAAACACATATGACGCGTGTGTAGCTCCCCATTCCATTTTTCTGTCTATTATATCATTAAAGGATTCAATAGACTTTTCATATGTAGGAATGGTGAGGACTGAAGCCAAGCCTCCATCGTATGCATTATCAATAACGAGTCCAGACAGTAGTAGCCAACCAGTGATGCTGCGTATGCGCCAATTGTCGTTTATGTCACCCTGGGGCTAAAAAATATCAAATAATTACAAACACGAGTCAAAATTATTGGCTTTCAAGTTCTAGAATCTGGTTATACCTAAGCCTCAAAAAACAAAGGTTTACACAACACAATTCTCTGCTTATAATGCACTGAAAAAGAATAAGCATTTCAGTTCTTCCAATTTTGTTATATTTTGTTTGATAGTTAAATTGTGTTTCTCTGTATTACTTGCTATCCGAAATGACCAAAAAAGCCCAAAAGCTGATATAAATCTAATTGGAAATGAGTGGGCTTAGAAAATTCAGTGACCATTTGTCATTTAACTAAAGAACTTAAATCCGCGTAAAGATAAGCTAATTGACTAAGGTATGCCGCAAAAATTCCAAATGATTATTCACAGTAATAAAGATTGGATGTCATTTATGTGAAGCATCCAACAGCAAAAAGATAACAAATTGGTTACAATTTTCGTTTGAGTTTACTAAAGTAAGTAGGTAATGCATTAAAATTGGCCAGTCACGCTCTTTACGCATATACTCATAGTGTATCTGCCTACCTCTTACTTCTTTTTCCAAATCGTCTTAAAATTAACTTGCATCAAAAAAAAACTTACTTGTCCGATCATAATTCCAAATGTGCCCAGTAAAACGCCATTTGTTGACAACCCTCTCATTACGGCGAGGATTAAGCTTGCAAAGACTAAAGTGGAGAACAGAATCAGCCATATTAACCATGAGAAAGGGCGAAGGGGCATTTCCCAGCTTGGCACTAATCTGGTAATGTATTTTTTTTATTTTAGCGCCTATTTTACCACCTCTAAAGTTCTAAGCTGCTAGATTTTGAATTGACATTTTTATACGATGTAATTAATACGTCCAACGAGGAATACGTCAAACATTCCATGAAGTAAGCTACGCAGAAGTCAGAACTTTTGATGTGTAAAACTGACTAGTGTACTATAATATCTGTGGTATAACGAAGTGATTCATTTCTCTATGTTCTGCTGTAAGTTTTATTTACATTGAACAGTATCGTAATGTCCTGCCCTACCTAGGACATCACTTATTTCAAAATAAAAGGAGTACGATGGCCCTTCTAACTTTTTTCTATATTCTGTGTTGTCGATTTTTAAAATGAAATAGCTAATGTCAAACAATCCACTGCTTCGAGTACTTAAGACACCTGCCGCACTCAGAGACGTCAATTAAATTTAATCTATAATTAAGTCTCGTTCTGTCACTTTCTTTGTCAATTAAATAGAAAGGTCGGCATGAGACACAATGAAGGATTAACTTCAATTGACATCTCTGAGTACGGTAGTAAGTAAGAAATTACTTAGAGGTGGTGAAACAGATCCTTTATGATTTAAATGAGTATTTAATTACTCATCAAAGAAAAGTAGTCCAAACCTTGGTGAAGGCGCCAAACAAGTGATGGTTGTTGTAATGATAGGCTCAGAAAAATCTAAAATACGGTACTCTTGATACCAAGAGCTCAACGCAGCTGAAAAATATTACGTAGGGTATGTAAGTTAAATAGTCACTACAATTTATTATGACATAATAAACATTCTGTATTATAAAGAAGGTTATTCATAATTACTTATTCCAAGATCAGCTTGGTCGTTCAGCACACTTCCAAAAACACCAAGTCCGGGATCGTCTTTGTTACTCAGTTCACTGAATTCATGCTCGATGAAACGAGATAAGACTATTTCAATTGAACAGTTTACCCTTCTAAAAAACATGAAGACACGTGTCGTTATATTTACTTATAGTATTTCATTGAATTTTTAAGTACCTATTTATACTAATTAATGTGCTCCCTTTTTGTCTTACCTACAGAATTCATCTACGATTCTCACTTCAATACCATCACGACCCAAAGGCTCTATTGAAGGATCGATATCTAGCATCACGAAAGGTTTGTACGTGCAACCAGTAACTTTAACAGTTTTACCATGCAGATTTGTCATATTATGTGGAAACAAATTGGCTTTCTTTTCAAATTCTGAAGAGCAAGTATTCCAGCGATCCAAATAATAAGGTTCATCCACTTCAGTGGGACCAATATATTTGTGGGTCGCTAAATCATAATATTTGCATAATGCAGGGTCCATTACAGGTAATACCAGGAGTATATTAGCTAAATAACTAGTCTCTTTCATAGATAGAACATTCAACAAATTTGTTCTTGTTAAATTGTTCTCTTCGTGTGGTAAGAATACAACTTTTCGATCGCTGCGTCTTACATTTCCCAGGTGATTTACTTTTTCAAAAGCGACCATGAATTCCGCTGGATCTCTCATTCTTACGATATAATCTGAACACCCAATTTCAGACACCTCCAACAATTGGTTCATTAAAGAATTTCCATCTCCTGGAGTAATATATGTAAAACTATGCATGATAGGAAAATCAAACGACGTATCTGATACCAAAGAGAAGCAAAAGGAATGATTAAAATATTGATTAAAAATAGTTGTTAGTAAAATCTCTATGGGCCATTGTAAGTTTAGATTTTCTAGCATTGTCCTTTTTTTATGTTAAGCAAAATCAAAACTTCAAAGAACTCCCTCAATTCAAATTTTTGTTTTATACTGTGCCTTTTGTACAAGGACTCCGTGTTGAATTGTGTTATCCACAAAGTATTTTTAGAGATCCTTCAAAAACCATATAATAGCATGATTTAATAAAAAAAAAACATTGACAAATAAATACTTAAGGGTTTTAGTTGTAAAATTTAGTCATAAAAAATGTTGTTTGTTTGTACGTAAGTACTCACTTTATTATTTTTTAAAGATTTTTTGAATTAACGAAAGAACGTAGGTATGCCTTGTTGGTTTTAAAGGATATATGTTTTGATAAACCGTAAATGACTTACCTCTAAGCCGGGAATTTACAGTCATGTAACTGCATTGCTCGCGTATTAAAAGTATTTTTATATTCGCAAGTAGGCATATCTAGGTACTAACAATAACTTCCTTGATATGCGGACAGAACCCACATATTCATATCTTGTCATGAAACATTATTATAGGTTGTAATTACTAGTACTTACCATGTAAAATTACTTACTACCTAAACACGACCTAAAACAGCATTAAGGCGTTTGGAACAGCCTACATAATAAGCAAGTAGATATTCGATTTTGTCTGATTGTAAAAAAAATACGTAGTATTAAGTACTTTACCTCAGTACTACATGTAAAGAAGAACGACAAAGTTTTTTGATGCTCAGCCCCAAATGCTGGCACGTTTTAGTCTTTGGTGAAAAGCCTAAAACTGTATAGAGGAAAAAATAATATAACTGACATTAAACGACATTTCATTTGGTGCATTATGTCGGACTGACATTTAAACAATGTATGTTCCGGTCAATATTGACGTTTGATATAAAATATTTACTTCATGTTTGACTGACACGGCACAAGTTCACGTTGTCCGTTTTGTTTTTGCATCCTTGAAGACGTTTAGTTGTTAATAATTTGTATAGCCTGACCAGAAATATATGGAACCTGAATTAAACCCGAATTCTCTTCATATTATGACAACACTTGGTATAATCATACCAGCGTAGATTGGCAACTGAACATAAAAATAAATTTTTTATATGTTTGCATTCAATTTAAAATTGCAAACCTGATTACAGATTCTACGATACAAGAATAAGAGTGAACAAACACTTGCAAATTTAATACCTATTAATGTCACTGGCTCTTTATATTTTGGGCCTTGAGGACCAAATTGTAATTACCTATTTTTGCTAAACCACAGTTGTAAAAGTATAATTATCCATATTTTTCGTAAATAATATTATTTATGATGCCAACAGTCATACTATTAAATATTTTATTTTAAGAAATATTTGAAACTTTCAAGAACTAAAATATTCAAGTAGGGTTGAAGAAATAAATAAAAACTCAAAACCAGTGCTTATTATGGTCATTTTATCAAAATACTTTTCGTAACCATCATTGACCAATATTATATGACGTACCAACAATTTGCGATGACAACTAAATCCGTAATTAATTACAAGACATTTGGGTGGTTACATAGACTTTCTTGTCGAAAAATATTACAACACAATGTAAAATCAAAAGTTTTTGGCATTTTTTTCAAGACAAAAAATTAGATCACGCTTCCACTTTGACACTAATAATTATGACAATTGATGACGTGTCAATGACGATCCGAGGTTTTAGTTGCCAGAAAAAGAAATAAGTTCCAGTTGTTTTAGTAGTAAAAGTAATTAGTTCCAGAGGTCCAATACATTTTTGGTCAGGCTATTCTGAAATTATTTTAAATTTTAATTCCCTGCTTTTAAAATTACCATAAAATCATACAAAGGCCGCTAATTTTTATTTCATGTGTCTCGCTTAGTACGGTGTCTCTATCTATTGGGTCGATTTATGCCAATCTTCTTTCAATTTTTAAATGTTTTGTTAACCATTTTTCGTTAGCATAAAAGCCGTTGCCGTTTATCATAGGAAACACTACAGCTAATGGATATTTTGTTATTGTTGCCCGACAAGACACACGCGGTTAGCGCCACCTCAATTTTAAAGTGCATTTGAATAATATTGATACTTTATCTTAAACTACTCTCTTTTGGGGGAAATAGATCGTAATCCTCGACTTACAAATCTAACTATTTGTACGAATGTTCACCTCAACCTATATTCCTTAATTATTTAATGCGCAAACTACTTAGTAGGTAGGTACATATTAAGGTGTTCTCTGCCAATAAACCATTGGATGCAGCAGAAACAATGTAGAAAAACGACTTACAGAGTACGAAATTATAAACAGGTCATATCGATAGGTACCTACAAGTTATTCGGTCATAAGCATTACCGATGGCATTACCTAAAATGCATCGACACCACTGCTACTAGGTAGGTACCTACCTACTTTCGTTGAATGACACTCGTAACTTACTGATAAAGTCAAGGTAATCATTGACACCTAGGTAGATTTATTCCACAATATTATTATTATTATTGAAAAATACATTTGCATACCTTACATATTACTTCAAACAACAAATTAAAGATAACATGAAAATATATGGCTCAAAATTATTTGGTCACTGTATAACGACGAAATTAGTTTCGTGTGTGGTCGGCGGCGCGGTGTGTGATTCTTGCCTCAAACGGCTAATCAGGAACACATATTTCTGTCACAAAGATTCCATACAAATAAAGTGGTAAAAGACATTTGTTTTTAGGTAAACAAAATAATTTTACCCTGAATAGAAGTACGATCAATCCCTTTATAAATTCGAAGTCATTTATTGTCATTTTACGTTACCCACATATATTTAGCCCTAAATAGTCTATTAAAGTATCCGATGATTTTATTATTTAATTGCAAAAGTAGGGTGCAGTACACAGGAATGGCCACTTTTTTCTGTTAGCCTTTTTTTTTTTAGTTTAGTATTAATTAACTTTGGTAACATAGTTTTTAAGTACACCTTCCTACTACTAACAACATGAGTAATTGTTACTCGAGTTATTAAATACGTTCAATTCAATTTAAAAGCTAGTAAGACAAGTTAGTAACTAGCTACGGCGTAGCATTTTCAAACCAATAATTAAGGATTCATTCACCTACGAATAGTGAGGCAAGAACGCAAGGAATAACGGTTTCCACATTATTACGGTCCCTGTTTTAAGTACTTAGTCATCTTACGTATGAGGCATCGCATGTCTCTCTTACTGCCTTTACGCCCAATTCTACGTTGTTGGTATTTCATTCTATCTTCGTTTTAATTTGAGCATAGCTTGAAATCCTTTGCGGTGTTGCCGGTGTCAGATATTCACCAATTGTTTTTTGGATATATGGTAACCATAGGTGGACTAATCAGTTTTGTTCCAAACCCTATATTTGTGTTCTTAATGCACAGGTTGTATAAACAGTAATCCAACCCGAGGCAGTGACAGCGAGTGCTGTAGCGATGTAATACGATATTTTATGTTCTTTAGTCCTTTTTCACCATCTGGCGGCGGTAAGTTTTAAGAGGTGTTTTTTACTAAAACAATAAATACTGGCCACCTTTAATGAATTTCGTTTTAATACGTGTATAAAAATATTTAAAAAAACTTTTTTACTATCAATCCTTCTTTCTAAGCTTGGCACTCGAGATTTCGATCGCTTGTAACCAGTGTTTGATCTCTTCGGGACACTCAGGCTTCTGGTCGGCACCAGGGATTCCCTTGAAAAGAGTCTCAGCGTTGACGTTGATTAGATTTTGTCGAGATAGCACGATGGCGCGTACGAATTCATCGCTCAGTGTGATGAATTTCTGCTCGATGAATAGGGTCTGATCTTCCCAGTAAACCAACTGAAATAAATTAAAACTAATTAATTAATGATATGTCAAACGGCACTGTCCCAGGCCCAGTTGGTTTTAGAAAAAGACGATTTCTGAAATGACCGTACCATAACGTACTTTAACCTGGTTAGAATCGTAAGTATTAATTAGGTCGGTAGTCATTTTAAAGTCTGACCGCTTATCTGAAACCTGCCTGCGGGGCACAGAGTTGATGACAAAAACAAGGGTCCTGAGAGGTGCAGGCGGCCGGTGCTTGTGATTTGATTGGGTCAAATTTGAATTTTGAAATTCGAAATTTGCATTCTTTCAAAACTCAAACCCCTCCGTCAAATCCTTGTTCTTGTCTACCCCCGCAGGCGACGTGTCGGCCTAAGCGGTCGAATATTATATAATTTAAATAATAATAACTTATTATGTAATTTATTAATCACTCAGGTATCACAATAGACAATCGATTGTTATCCTTAAGAGGTTAAGAACAGTTAATAGTCATTTCATACCTTTGTCTCAACCTTGTAGGCTGTGAAAATAGGGATTATTCTCCTATATCTAACGCTGGAGGCTCCCTGCAAGGCATGCCCATCGACTGCCTTAATGTTAGTGTAAATGCCGGTCCGATCGTAGAAGTGGAACCGAGCGAAGTCCAGCTCGCGAACGTACCTCGCGTTGTTCATGTGACGGAGAAAGATGTCCACGTCTTGCGTGGTGCAGAAACCTGCAATAAGGAGTGCAACGCACATTTGATACAAAAAGATTTTGGGTTGTTAGACTAGAGTTATTAAACTAAAATATAATTTGAAACAACCTCCTGAAACATTTTAACGGAAGACAAAGTTGCGAGGAACTGCAAGGAAAATATTAATCAAGTCTAGGAGGACACTCATTTCATTGACAAGGTATTAACAGTTAACAGACTAGCATACTATGATATTATTCAAACTGTAAATCACTAAAATAAATGTAGGTAACCTAGAGCTAGCTCTCTCTTTGAACAATGAATACTTAACTAAAGCTAGTGTAGGTATAATAATATATGTACCTAAACTATTAGTCGTAGCTTTTACCCCAACAAACATTATTGAGATGTGTAATTATTAGTAAAGGCAAGTAATAACAAATATATATTATGAACTTTATAAGTCTGCCAAGAATATAGGTAGGCATATTAATTACCCATTAGAAACTTACCGTATATGGTTGTTGTGTCGCGAACTCCACACTTCTTTTGGAATAACCTGCCGATTCCAATTGTGAAAGCTATGCGTAGAAAATAGTTAACATCCCAAAAAATGTAGAGCAAAGCTACCAAAGTCGCTATTACACAGTACATTTTATTGGGTAATAGAGTAAAACTGAACTGCAATAATTGTTTGTGGGCACGATATTAAATGCAAAAATAATCTAATCACTACGTAGATTGTTTAATGTTGACAGTTTGGTCCGCCAATGCAGCCTACGTCAGATAGATGTGAATTTGTGCCGAGTCCTTCGTGTCACTGAACCGGTTTCCAACTTGAAGTTAGACGCAGTCAGCCAGACACCACCACAACCATGACGCGTGAAGACTCAAGTTCAAGTGCGTCCATTCAATAAATTAATACGGATACTATTTCTTGACCTTTGGAATAGTGAACTGTCTACATTATGTTAATGTACCTACTACGCAAACTACCTACTGCTTAGTGCAGCATTTGAATACTGAGGTGTCATTATTGAACAACAATAAGTAAGGAAAGACTATGAATGTAATCCATCTTACTACCTACGACGCTCACATATGCTTTATCAAAGTTTGTGCGGTTAGGTATAACTACACATTGCTTATGCATTTATTTGGTACACTATCAGGATACCTACACCTTTCTATTTGGAGGAAACCTAGTAATGAAATGGGAAGATGTATCTAACTTCAATTCCTGACTTCCTAAGGCCCTTATTAAGATCCTTACAAATATGTCACGTGATTTATAATATTAAAGTAATTTCTTTGCAAGTTTTTACATAATTTTCGCTCGCAAATATCCATCGACGTGCCATCAAAAAAATTTAGCACGGCATTAATGTAGTCTTAATGTTTTTATTATCATAAAAACACGTGACAAAACCCGTTTCACTTAGGATTCGTAACCACAGACTAAATAATAGTCACTACCGTTCGTTATTCATGCGCCTGAGGAATTTGAAATAAAAGAATTTCCAACTTAGTAAATATTTCATACGAGTTATAATCTTTCAAACGTCTGTTTCAAAATTCTATGTTAATGATCGTATTTTAGAACTTGTCAGCCGCATGCTCAATAACCATTCCTTGATATGCAAAGGGCATTCAGGCCTACTTCTTGGCTCCGTTAGACCCTGCAGTAACGCCTCTGTGGACTTATTTCCATTAACTCCAATAGCATGTTGACGCGATATTATTAAGTATCTTGCATTGTCTTCAAACACAGAGAAGATTTTGTGTTCAAAATACAGGGCAGAGTCATCCCAATACACAAGCTAAAACAAGTAAAGTTAGAAAATGCAATACCTATTAATTATGTAATGGGAAGTTTTAGACTACCCAGGCATTCCTAGGTAGTCAAAGCGTCAGTGCGAATTTCGAGGTGCTAATAAAAAGTGTTATTAAATGAGAATCAATCGTAATGCTAATCGTTTACAGAAGATTCAAAATAAAGGAAATAGGTATTCTAACAAATATGACAAACCTTCGTATTGATCTTGTACAATGTAAAAAGAGGTATAGGGTCATTGCAAACGACCAGAGTGCACCCTTGCAGCGAGCGAATATTCAGCAGCTGGCTACGTTTGTAAATGCCAGTGCGTTGATAGAAGTGGTATCTAGCAATATCAATCTCCCGGAGCAACTTTGCCTCGCGTATGTACCGAAAGCAAACGTCGCAATCCTGAAAGGTACACATTCCTGCAACATTGAAGAATTCAAAGATATCATTTACTTACACATTAATTAGTCTTACGGATAGGTATCACTAATTACGTAGCTACTACCTAAATAATTGATGAACATGGGAGCGAAACTTTATCAATGCAAATTATGACATGAAACAATGTTTTCAGCTTACCGAAATAGTGCTGAGTCTTATCCCAAATTCTCAACTTAATATTTTTCCATGATTTCAAATGCTATCATTTTTATTGTGGAAAAGTAATAAGTTATTTGTGTTTATTACACTCAGTATATACTATTAAGTAATTATGCCTGTACTCACCATTAATCGTGGTAACATCGTAAAGAGAGCATTTTCGTTCGAAAAAATAGCCACTCATGACAGTGAAATATGTACGCAGGAAATAATTAATATCAAACAAAGCGTACATAATAATTATACAACTGACAAAGTACACAAACATTTTACGTGAATATTTTAACTTCAAATTCCACTAGAACACATTAGAAGCAGGTAATTAAGTGTTTTAAAATCACTTTCCCACTGCTTGCCGTCATAACGTGATACTAAATATTTGAACTTGCATGACCTTAAGTACCTACCTACTTCAGTGAATACATTGAAGACTGATCAGTAATTCCTTTAAGTGGGTTGGTTGAATGAATCATTAAAATCCTTATGTAATTTAATGTAAGTAGTTTTTTTTTAAACACCACCAGACAGATGAATCGTAAACAAAATGAATTATCCGTTCAAGCTATCCCCTATTTGCTGTTGTGTTTTCATCTCCATTTGTATTATTGTCACACATTTGTCTTTGTTAATAGCTGAAGGCGAAATTCTGGATATTCCCCTCTTGTTTTACATTAAAACTATCTACAAGGCCACCTGTTTTAGTGGATATCTGAAAATCATCCGTACCTTATAAAAACCATATCAAGTCTTTTCTCTAAAAATCTGTGATACGAATTAGAAAGCAATGATAGATAGTGTCATTGTTAGTAAGTAATTCATTACTGATGTTTTTTACCAAAATACACAGGCCCGGCTGTAAACCAGATCTATCAGCTAATATAGCTAATTAAACCAAATCGATTAACTTTCTAGCAACTTTTGTCAATAGCTTCAAGAGCAGGACGTTTTGCAAATTCCCAAACCACATTTAATAAAAGGTTAAAGAAACACTTAATCATACAACTAATGTTTATTATAAATATTTAAAAGCATACTTACGATAAAACAATTTGGCATTAAATTATCACATACTGATACGAGCAAAATTGGTACTGGCAACATAAACACCTTTCATATTGAAGCACAAGAGTTTTAGTGATGAGCATTACATTGACGGCAATCGGGGGTACAGGGGTTGCAAGGAGGTGGGGGTTGGTGTGGGTGCTGCAGTGGCAGCAGCAGGGGGGTGGACAGGGTCGGTAGGGCTGGGAGTGGCACCAGCCAGTCGGACCCGCAGACCCTGCCCATCACTAGAGCTGGTAGAAGCGGTGCCCTCGGCCCCACTGGACGGAAGGCGGACCACCTCTTTTCAACCTCTTCAGAACTCGATACGGACATCTCGAAACTGGATGTGCTTGTACTGGTTGCTCCCTTTTCTTGTTGAGTCTGTAAGGATTTTCGTCGTTAATTTATAGTTTCCAGATTTGCCGATCATAAAAATCATATGAGATAGCAATTTAGTTAAATAACTTAATAAACAAAGGTATATATTTTTTTAAAGTACGACCGAGCAGCAATGAATTGCATCCAACTAGATTTTTGACCTTTATACCTTTGTTCCATATAGACCACAATTTGAACACATAAAGTCCAGTACACAGTTAAAGCTATGTTTCATCTTAACAGGATAAGTAGGTACTTTTAGAGACACAGGTTGACCACCCTTTACCATACAACATATAGGTAGTAACAGATGAGAGGTCACGATTCAGTAATCGCGCCGTCCAGTGACGGCGCCGCGGGCAATGGGAGCATGAGTTATTTTGTATCAGTGAGTCTTCGAATACGAAGTCGCGGGCAACTTACTTAGTTTTCCAATAGCTGAGTAAGTAGATAGGTGATAGTGACTGCCTCGTTGGTCTAGTGGTCAGCACGTTGGGTACTATCCACGAGGTCCCGGGTTCGAATCCCGGGTCGTTCTGAGACTGGTGGGTTTTTATGTCTTGAAATAACTCAAACACAGCTCCGGAGTCAGGAAGTGGGTGGTGTTAACACCCGCGAAAAGCGGAGCAACAGAGAGTGCGCCGTTGTATTGCGCACACACTTGTGCACTATCTCCCGCGCAGAGTTGGGTAACCGCTGTTGAGATAGGCCATTGTAGTCGAAATTCGGCTAGAAA
Organism: Pyrausta nigrata; assembly: GCA_949316185.1. Classification (NCBI taxonomy): domain Eukaryota; kingdom Metazoa; phylum Arthropoda; class Insecta; order Lepidoptera; family Crambidae; genus Pyrausta; species Pyrausta nigrata. The sequence continues at coordinate 8,953,261 of OX438941.1, read as the reverse complement.
GACATTAGAGAGGTGTCAAAAGTTACATGAGTCGCGTTGAAGTGCTCGACAGCGCGAAGCAGGTCGTGGTTGCAGCGGCGCAGCACCAGCTCGAGGACGGAGCGCTTCTTGCCGGGGAACAGCTTCCGAAGCATCTCCAGCCCCGCCGAGCTGACCGAGCCCTCGTCCGCCCCTTCTCCTTCCCTGGTTAGCAACACACACAACATTCAACAAATTTCAACATAAAATATTACCTACCCATTTTTCTACCCAATTTCTAACCTTGTGTAGTAGTTTTTAACCTTTCCTAATATGATTTTATAGCGATGAGAATGGGGCAACGAAATTATATAGAACTTATAGATGGGTGGAAAAGCTGAACTAAATGAAAGTAATAACCACCCAAATGTACCCTTTTCCACAGGCAAATAAACTTTCATCTAATTATAAAGTTAATGTCAAATCAAAACTCCAGCCTGAGTTTAAATAAAAATTATTATACTTACAAGGTAAAAAAACTGCATAACAGAATGCGAATTAAATAGCACCAAAAGTGGCGTAGAAGTACACTTTATTCCTACCTTGATCGTGGGCCTGAAGAGCTGGCAGCTGCAGAATCAGGCGAAGCGCTGCCACAGTCAGGCATGGAATCGCTTGTCTCGCTATCTATGTGAATAGGCTGAAAAATAGGTTTTTATTGAATAAAAGTTGGTAGGCAAGATTTTGTTGAAAACGGGTATGCTTGAAGCTCTTCTCACCCAAGCTTCTGAAATAATTCAAGTATTCCAATAGATTCGTAGGTAAGTGGCACAGGTCCTGTTCAGCACTCCAAACTACCACAGAACACCTAACATTGAGCAAAAGTCTATTAATGCCCGGTTTTTGAGGTAATTTGACAGTGGTTATCTACATTGTTGTCTATAAGTATAAATGTAGTATGGCTGTCGAATTGACAAACCTCCAATCCCATTCTACAGCTAAGTTTGCTAGCTACCAAAATGTATGAAACAAACATAATACACATTTATTTTGACGTTTCGTTGGCGATAGCGAAGTTTGCTGTGGAATAGTTTATTTTTTTATTTGGGTTTGCTCTTGACTCTAGATTAAATCAGACGTGGCGAAGGAGTCGACGTCGGAGCGAGCTCACCCAGAAGGTTTTAGCACTCTCACTCACCGACGGAACACATACTCTGGCGGGAGGGTGGTAGTTACCAGGCAGCACCTAACGGAGCCTTCCACCGCTGTCAGGATCGTTTAGCCGCCATCACAAACTGGTTTGTGATTTCATTGCCCATTGCATCTTGTCTTGGGGCCCTGCCCCGGGTATAAATACTTTATATTTTACCGTATGATCATCAGCAGCGGAGTCAGGCTCGGGCCCAGGGCTGGGACAGGGCCCCGTCACCCGCATCCCGTATATGCGCCCCGGGGGCAGGCTCTTCAACGGGGTTCCGGTTTCCACAGAGGCCAAGTGTAGAGCTATCTTATCCTCAGCTGCTTGCTGTCTTTTGAGTGCCACCTGTTTGAAATAAAAAATCATAATAAAGTCTAAAACAATTTTGAGTCTGTTTTTTAATAGAAACATTTATTTTAACATGGTACCTACTATGATAATTCGTATGACTAGATGGCCGATATTTTTTTTATACATACCTATGTCTTTTTGTAGGATTAGGGTGTCGTAGATTGGGTAAATCGAACTGCTATACTCGTAGCTTGAATGTCCAATACCTATAAACTATTTTTGTTAAAATAAAGCGCACAAGGACATCAAAATACAATCAAATAAAAAAATCACCTGCAATTCATATTGGTAAGTAAAAATACAATTATAATCCCAAAACGCAATATTTGGAATCGGATATTAAGGAAATTCCTCTTTTTCGAATAGTTGTTATGGCCATGTCCGCTGCCTAAGGCTTTTTTTTACATATCAATAGGGATAGCAGTTCGACTCACCCATTCTGGGTCAGCTTTCAATAGCTTTCATGTATTTGAAAACTGCAGGTAAAGTAACGTAGTTACCTGCTACGTGAGTATCGTAGCCATAGCCGTAGCATTCGTCGTAGCACACTACGATAAAAATCTGCCATTTGATTGTAGGGCGTATCCGAGAGAAATCAAAATCTGATAAATTAATTTAGCGGAAAATCAATGACAAACAGTGATGTTTGTGTAGTGGCGAGCGGTGACCCCCGGGAGCGCCGGGGGCAGCCCCAGCCGAGACAGGTTCATTGTTAAAGCAAACGAAACTCGATCCGGACACAAATCAAATCTGCTGAACCGTTTGCTCTCCGGAATTTATATCAGTTAACTCCCCGACTGGTCGATGTGTTTTGGTTAACAGAACAAAGAAATCATTATTTTTCTTCTCCTGCGGTCGCTAACGTTCTGGGTTAATTTAGCCTTCACTCCACTGCATCTAATCCATAATTTTATACCTTTAAAAGAGCAATTCTTGTATATTTATGTATGTATATATCTGTGATCTCGGAAACGGTTTTAATGATTTCGCTGAAATTTAGTATGTGGGGGTTATTGGGGATGACAAATCGATCTAGATTTGTCTTATGTTTGGGAAAACGCATGTTTTCAAGATTTTATGCGTTTTTCTTTCGCATTGTTCGACGCAGAATACGATCGCTAATTTCGCACCGACAAAGTAACACCGATAAGTATAGGCGCCGTGGCGCAGTGCGTAAGACGTGGGAATCCAAAAATCTAGGTTCGAATCTCGCTTAGTAAAGAAAAATTTATTTTTCTTTTGTTTTTTTTGTATTAATTTAAGTTTATAACTTTTTTTGGAACAAGACTTACGAAGTATAAAGCTTTTTTTATTAAATAGTTGTAACCGGGTAAAGCTCGGTAACCCAGGTACTAAGTAATGTAATTAGTTTTTAAAGTTCACACAAGTCTATCTCGGTTTTATCTTTCCAGCGATATCCAGACATGGGAAGATGAAGTGGGAAGGACCTACGTGAACTCAAAAAGCCCAAGAGATTGCGCAGGATCGGGAAAAGTGGTGCCTTCTGGTGTCGGAGGCAGATCCACTAAGGGTCAGCCAGCGCCAGCGAAATAAGTAATGTTTGTAAGTGTTCTCTTTTACCTCTACTGGTGTACTTGTATTACCTTATCATTGAAAGACACTATTATTTTTTTATAAATTGTTTACTGCATCCGAGCAAATGCTTATAGATACCACATGGATACATAGACTTCTGCCCTTGAAAAACCCGAGTCAGAAGATCCGGGCAGAGACATTTTGATTAAAATTTAATTCGAATAACCGGTTTAAACGATTAGTACATGTCACACCTTACTATTATTCCCTGCAAAAATTGCAGCGCACTAAACGGAAAGTAAATCGTTATGTTAACCTAAATACGACGGATAAAAATGATGAATTCAAGATGAGAGTGGTGGGACATCAGCGACGCATTACTGTGTACACGATCGATGGTTCATCCGGCGTCTCCGTAAACACGTGCCACTTGTCCAAATAAACCAGACGCCGCATTAGCCCGGCTCGATTTCACTACATTAAAACACATTAACGCCTCTAAATTGCATGTTATTTTCGAATTAGGAAGATAATAGGAAGTTTTGTGAGATCCGTGCGGTGTCAATGACACAACAATAGTTTGGAAGTTGAAATATGTTTCATAATAAGCGTAGAGTTTTTGTTCACTCGTAAAGCAGCAGCTAAACTTTTTATTTAAACTACGTTATGCGCCTCCTACGTCTCACATAATTAGATACACGTAAATGAAAATAAAGGTCACAAATTTTAAGCACACACATACATACACACATTAGCTTAGTGTCGACTGACGACTTATACCCTAAAAAATTGCGGTGATTTTGTGCTCCCTGAATTTTCAAGGAGAATTATACCTAACAACCTTATTGTAGATTCTAATGTTGTTAGAAAAGATATCGCAATTCGGCTCGGTACGGCCATTTCAGATACCTAATTACATTATCGTAGTAGGGCACAAACCAAGGTACGAAATTTTAACAAAGCAAAAATGAATTTCCATTGTTTTCGTCTTTGTGTATTAAGGAACAGAACAAAAGCGAAGGCTCTAAAATTAGCACCAGCTAATACCTACATTACTAATGCAAAGAGGGCAAAGTTAGACAAAACTTCAGGAGGATTTTTTTTTTAAATCTGGTCTAAAGAACCAATAAATTACTCTATTCGTAGATATTTTGAGATCTATAAATGTCCTGAAGTTTCTTACATAAGTTTGAAACTCGATTAAATTCGACCTCCGTAGCGGAGTGGCTTGCAGACCGGTTTTCAAGGTTTCGCCATCTCTGAGGTCCCGGGTTCGATCACCTGTCGGGTCAATATAGAAATTCATATTTCGATATTGTTTCGGGTGTTGTGTTATTACCGTTTTCAGATTTCCATAATACAAGTGCTTAAGCTACTTACTTTGAAATCTGAACAATGTAGGTACTACTCGACCAAGCCAACTAGACAAATGTCAAACGACTCACGACGACGAATACAATGAAAAAACCGAAGGTAATTAAAAAGTAATATTGTTACAATTCGATGAAATGCCTACGTTTATTTAAGACCATTGCTTTTTAATTTCCATCGCTATTTTTGTTGTAAGTATTCGTCGTCGTAAGTCGTTTCCTTAGTGTAAGGCCTTCCTGACCTTGGATTCGCCCGAGTTTCTTATTGAGTTTTCATTTAAAGATGTAGTTTAGTTACCTGAGCAGCCATGATGCGCTGCCGCTCCTTGATGAGCCCGCACTTGGGGCACTGGCAGTGCCTGTAGGCGCAGGCCTTCTTGTGCCCTCGTAGGCTTAGATCAGACTGTTACTACCGCACCAAGACTGTTTAAGGATGTGGTCTAGTTACCTGAGCAGCCATGATGCGCTGCCGCTCCTTGATGAGCCCGCACTTGGGGCACTGGCAATGCCTCTAGGCGCAGGCCTTATTGTGCCCCGCAGACTGGAGATCAGACCGTGACTACCGCACCAAGATTGTTTAAAGATGTAAGTAGTTTAGTTACCTGAGCAGCCATAATGCGCTGCCGCTCCTTGATGAGCCCGCAATTGGGGCACTGGCAGTGCCTGTAGGCGCAGGCCTTCTTGTTCCCCTGTAGGCTAGAGATCAGACTGTTAACTACGGCATCAATATTGTTTAAAGGTGTGGTTTAGTTACCTGAGCAGCCATGATGCGCTGCCGCTCCTTGATGAGCCCGCACTTGGGGCACTGGCAGTGCCTGTAGGCGCAGGCCTTCTTGTACCCCCGCAGACTGGAGATCAGACCATTACTACCGCAACAAGATTGTTTAAAGATGTGGTTTAGTTACCTGAGCAGCCATGATGCGCTGCCGCTCCTTGATGAGCCGGCACTTGGGGCACTGGCAGTGCCTGTAGGCGCAGGCCTTCTTGTACCCCCGCAGACTGGAGATCAGACCATTACTACCGCAACAAGATTGTTTAAAGATGTGGTTTAGTTACCTGAGCAGCCATGATGCGCTGCCGTTCCTTGATGAGTCCGCACTTGGGGCACTGGCAGTGCCTGTAGGCGCAGGCCTTCTTGTGGCCCCGCAGACTGGAGATCAGACCATTACTACCGTAACAAGATTGTTTAAAGATGTGGTTTAGTTACCTGAGCAGCCATGATGCGCTGCCGCTCCTTGATGAGCCCGCACTTGGGGCACTGGCAGTGCCTGTAGGCGCAGGCCTTCTTGTGGCCCCGTAGGCTGGAGATGAGGCCGTGGTTGCGGCACCGCGCGCACTTCGGCACCCGCGCTCGACCCGTATTCATCTATACCTAGACAAAACTTTGTTATTTTACTCGTATTTTTGTTAATTGGTTACATGGAAATCACAAATTTATTCATTTTACTCATAATTCAAATAAGTATGAAAGTCCCTACTTACCTATCTAGTCAGTTTTTGTTTGTTAAGTCACAATAAATCTTGAGAAAATATAAAATATTTGAGCTTAGGTACTTGGTCGTACTTATTTTTCATTGTAACGGTACCTCCTACATCATTAGGACCAATAGGATAAAAAGTAAGTCTAATTACTTAAATGTTTACTTGCCTTTATTGTCTCCACTTAATAAAATAATTAAAAATACCAAGTTCGCAACACTTACACCACTTTCACAAACAGATACAGTATTCGCGAATAATTCGGCATAAAATGATACCGCCTACACAACACTCCGCCCTGAAACTAATCTTCTGCATTCAAGAGTGTTTTCCAAAAAGATAATACAGGAGGCGTAACAACGTCTTTACAGTATCAGTATTACTACATCGTAACATAGACCCTATGTATATTGTTCTAAGGACTAAAATCATTGGTAGCCGACAGATGAGGGGCAGCATCCCTGTCTATCCCGAAACGCCCAACTCTAGCATTCAACCAATAAGAGGACGACATTGTCTGGATTGGTTACATTTTGATGTGAAAATATTAAGTGTGTACCTACTCTCTCGACTTCAGTTTCATGAAAGTATTCCGCTGTGTCTGTTCTGTTTACCTCTCCGACTCTTCTGCTACACTTAAAACTAAACTATATCCATCTACTAGAGATGAGTGTATTATAAGTACTTATCCTAAGAGAATCTGTGGACACCGCATTTTTTAAGAAGACTGGATGAAAGAGGATTAAAGTACTTTATTCTGTGGAATAAAGTACTTTAATCCTCTTTCATCCAGTTTTCTTTATATTGATAGGACGCGTGTCATGTGGTGCTTCGTTCCATTTAATTCAGAAACGTACGAAAAGCTTAAGTAGGTATTTAAGGGTCCTACCAAAGTGTCATGTGTTAACCACATGAACACATGACTATTCGTTATAGTCAGGTCAGGTCCCCCCTATTCTTTTACATTGTTGCCTTTTGAAGCTTGGAAGACAATTCTAGACATAGCGAGGTATGTAGGAGGCAGGTAGGTATAACATATTGGTTGCTATATGGGCCATATAGCGCCTGTGCGCCAATGCGCCTGTTGGAGACTGTTGATTGTTTACTGAGATAGTTATTTATAGGCTGAAAAACTGCAACATAAGAAGTAATATCCCACGTTTTACCGATCAGACTGACATATAGAAAATAATTAACGAAGCTATTGGCAACCGGATGTAAACAAGTAACATAAATAGCGCTGGGTTGTTTTAAACTCGTCACACTCCTATATTTCCTTGCAAGCACAGTCAGAGCAGGAAGTTCCGTCTAATTTTTCATGTAAGTAATTAAGTATGCGATAGTCTCTTCAGCGTACTTTTACATAACAAAATAGTATTTTTTTGAACCTACATGCAACTACTTGTATGCTAAGTATGCTAAGTTTTTTTTTTTCATTATTATTCTTTTATTAAAAAAAATCTTCCACAATCTAGCATAAGAAACAATCTGTTATTTATCATGCTGACTGTACCCCAATAGCATGTGTGACGAGTTTACATTCACCAAAAATATTAAATAACAGAAAAATAAGTGTGACGAGTTTACACCAATTTTCATAAGCATAACATCATCACAAATCATATTTTTGTTTCATTGTGGGAGCCTCAGCTCTGCCAAACTTAGGAAGACGATAGAATGTATGGATGCCAAACAGACTAATGGTGACGAGTTTACAACAACCCATGGCGCATGCGTATTCAAGTCAGTCGCAAGTAATCCTAAAATTACCTATGCACTGGACAACTTCTCATCCATACAACAATATTCCTCCTCCCCTAATATTTTGGATCACATGACATAATAACTGAGAGATAACAACACAAGCCATGCCGTGCTAGAGTCCAAAAGCGGGATATTTTTGGTCTTTTATTTAGGATAATAATGATTTTAGCTATGGCGGCCAATCTTAATAGAGAATCTATTATAAAAGGGCCTGTATCATGTGTCAGTACTCACTATTGGATTGCATTTTCACTCACTAAGGCCAGACTTAAATGTGAATATTTAAGAGCCTATTAGACTATGATTCAGACAGTCTTACTAGACAGTTGTAGACAGACTTACTAGCAAACTCTTATTACAATACACGGAGTCTAAGTAAGACTGTCTGAATACTGAGTTGTGTAATAAGCGCCATAATCTGCCTCACTATTAACAATAATACTAGTGTTCATGCTTGTTCAAATAACAGACTGCAAAATTGGACACACTGGTTTAAATATTATTAGTAAGGCCCAATATCTATAATAAGTACTTAGCAATACAGATTCATAGTATTATACACTCAACAAAACATCGGCATACTTTACACAATCCTTTATTAAAGTTGTTTTCAGTCTTTAACAAGCAAGATAACACAAAACCAGATTGATACAAATAAAACATTAAATCCTTATTATATTTTCTGAACTCAAGAATTCACAATTCAAAAATGAACAGGTGAATTCAGAACACTTTGAAAATCAATCTGGGAAGCCTATATTCAGCAGTGGACGTCCTGCGGCTGATTATGATTCATTCATTTTGAGGATTTCTTCTTTTCGTGTTGCTTCGCAGCCTTCTTCTTCATGATCTGAATTCGTTTATCTGCAGATATAATATTTATATTGGGTGTCACAACCTTTGATGGTGATGAAGATGCAGAGCTACCTGAGGATATCTTTACTGGAGTAGTTGATCCTGATATATTAGAAGGAGATTTTGACCCTGATGATGTCTTGCTGGAATAGCCTGTGGCAAAACCTTGTGAGGATAGGCAAGATGCACATTGCCACCCGGAACCCATGTCATTGTCACTTATGACTGGCTTGTGGCAATCCTAAAAATAAAATAAAGAAATGTAGAAACACAATCAAATTATTATCCTAAAATAATTTTATGACTACAAAATAATGCTTATTTAATAATTTAAGTAGTAAGTACTGAAATCTTTACCTGATGATACAAAGCATGACACGCATCACACTCAACTAAACGGTTGCCCGCTTGGACAGCTATTTGTCTGCATACGACACAAGTCAGATCCTCCTCCAAAAGGTCAAAAGCCAGCTCGCCGTCCATCACGGAACCATCATCATTCTCTCTCTCCGGGATCTGGATTTGTTGAGGACTCTGTTGTGGAATCGGCACAGTCTTGCTACTAGAAGCTTTGTCACTTTTGTGCTTTGATCTAGGAGATCCCATTTTCTCTTCATTTAAATACTTCTTCGGCAAAACATTGCCCAAAGTCTTCGAATTGCCGTAAGTTTGTCTGATAATATCGTCAAGAGTTAACCGCAATTGCTCAGTGGAATCGGGAGCGCTGGAGTGTAGATACTTTAAGCATAATTTTATAGATGGATCAAAATCAATAGAAGACATCGCGATATTACGAATTTCAAAGAAAACTGTTTAGACTTTATTGTGCAAAACTGCAAAATTATGGGCCACCACACACTACACCCACACACACCCACACATTAACAACTACCCTGATCTGTCAAATTTCCGCAACTATATTTCAACCTTATTTTAATGACGTAGAGTTCCATATCATTTGATGTTTATATTTTAATAGATTTGTTTGGGCAACTTGAAGGCCCACAGGATAACACAGTAACAAAACCATAGAGTTTTTTTTCTTTCTTCGTCCCCCTTTTTGCCCCTTTTGACCAAAACCATAGAGTATCAAGACGGACGACAATGAGTTTTTTTTTTGTTAAAATCACCCATTCTGAGAAGGCAAAGGATAATGTGCCACGTCTTCAGGTATTTTGTATCATTTTATATTTTTCTTGTACACTTTACACAACTAAACAGGGTGTCCCAAGAAGTATGATAAAGCGGAAGCCCAGAGATAGAGTACCTCTTGGAGTACCCCTAATCACCCCCATGTATGTTCCGCGATTTTGCGTAGCGTTTGAGTTATGATTTTGGCAATTGAATAGTGCAGGACGAAATAGACGAAACAACTCTAGCCTTTCAAAATATTCAAGTGCTTCTGTGGCATTAAAGTTATCTAATGCCGCGTTGCTTCCATTAATGTTAATTGGATCACACCCTGAACACTCGAAAGAAATACTATTTATCTGTGTCAAAGTATATGCTTATAACTTAATAACAATGAAAAAACATTATCCACAATTATCATTCTTGGAACATGGAAAACCAATGCCTGACACCGAAAAATAATATCAATTTGAAATTTGATAATTTAAAAAAAGATGTTTTTAGAGTCATCTTGGGTTAGTTAACAAACTAATTAACGTTAAGAATGACAAAAAAATGCTTGTGATCTAATGGCCAAATTGATTAGAATTTTCCGCCTTTGAAGGCTGATTTTAGCCAAAAGTAGCCCATTGAGTGCTACTTTTTTTATGGTTATTAAAGCTGAGAGTCTGGGAAAGTTTTGGAAACTACTTCAAAACCATAGAGTCACCTGTTTCAATTTTTAATTAAAAGTTGAAATTTTATGCCATTATTCATGTAACGTAAATTTTACACTTCGAACTAACATTTTCGTAATTCTATTCAAAGTTACAAATCTGATAGTTTTAAGCATAAAAGTACATTGTACGAAAATTTAGCTGCAAAAAGAAAATCTTCAACTTCTTTTAAAAAAGAATTTTTGTTGTTCAGGTCGAAAATTCTCAAAAATTTAGAAAAAAAAATCATCTCAAAAACTACGCAAAATCGCAGAACATGACATGGGGGTGATTCGGGTACTCCAAGAGGTGCTCTATCTCTGGGCTTCTGCTTTACCATACTTCTTGGGACACCCTGTTTAGTTGTGTAAAGTGTACAAGGAGATGTTACAATTCGGGCCGTCTCTTGTCCAGTTAACCAAAACCAAAAACGTAGTGTTTTGGTTAACTGTGCAAAATCTCTGTAACTCCCAAAAAATAATTAAAAAAATATATCTTGTCATTTTTTGATGTACAAAAATATTTTTCATTGTTACACATTCTATAATGATAGCAATTTTTATCGCCATATTTGAGAACGTTTAGAAATCAATATGAAGTGTATTCTAACAATGGTTCAAAAATCCACCTAGTTTTACTGTTTTACTTTAACTATTACAAAACTATGTCATCAATATTCATTTCACTAAGAAAGAAATATAGGCTGACCAGAAATATATGGGACCTGAATTAAGGGCGCTACGAATCTTCTTTATATGACAACATTTGATATAATCATACCAGCGTAGATTGGCAACTAAACATTTAAAAATTTATCATTTTATATGTTTATATAACATAAATATGTTTCAATTATAAGTCTGATAATAGATACTATAATATATAAGAACAAGACAGAGCACTTGCAAATTAAGTACTTATTAAATTCAGTGGCTCTTTGTGAATAAGCCTTGAAAATTGGACCAAATTGAAATTATTAAAAAAAAACACAGTCGGATAAAATTAAAGATCCCTGTTGTTCTAGTAAATGATATTATTTATTATGTTATCAGACTATTGCAAACATTGTATATATAATTTTTGAAACATCAACAAATTATTTCAGTAAAATTAAATGAATTACTTACCGATTTAATTGTCATATCACAATTTTTAGTAAGTCGTATAGTGCGAAAGGTTAGAATTGGCTACTGATGGCAACGGAGAATATTGGAAAAACGATTTTGGAAATTGTATTATTTATACTTGTTTTGGGAGTTTTATTTTCTTTATTTCAACCCTGCAAAGATATTTTACTGAAATAGTTTGTAGAAATTTCAAAAATTTCACTTTCAATATTTAAAATGATAAATAATATAATTTGAAAGAAAATTAGGCAATTTAACTCCTACCCGAATGTAGTTTAGCAAAAATAATTCCAATTTAGTCCAAATTTTAAGGCCATACTACAGAGAGTACTGAATTTAACAAGCATCTACTTAATTTGTGTGTTCTGTCTTGTGTACGTCTAGTGTTTCGTAGCATCTGTTATCAGGCTTAGAAATTTAACATTCATGTAAACATAATACAGTTCTTTAACGTTCAGTTGCCAATCTACGCTGGTATGATTATATCAATTATCAAGTGTTGTCATATAAAGAAGATTCGTAGTGCCCTTAATTCAGGTCCCATAAATTTCTGGTCAGGCTATACCAACTATACACCTACCTGTAGGTAATAGGGTAGGTTCACAATAGACATATTTGTTTATTTATACAACTATGTACCGTGGTAGGTGTGTAGTATAGTAAGTAAAGGAGTTGTCCAAAAGTGTTTTTTTATGCGTCAATATTTCTAACCCGAATTAATTAAACATAATAATGTGGAAGGGTTCCCAAAAACTAGCCTTTCTGTATAAATAATATTTTTAAGGCCTCCGATTAGCGATGGGCGATTGTTCGAAAAAAAATTATCGACAATCGACCATTCGAACTCGTATATCGAATGTCGATTTAGTAATTCGGAAAAAATAATCGAATAATTATCGACAAACGAATGATAATCTATACTCGGCCCTTCGATGCATTCAATTGCGCCGCGACTGTGCGCACAGAACAGCCAGCGAACGAATGATAAATCGACGCAACGAATGACGATTATTACGTTAGTAGTACTGCGCACTGCACGCTCCGGTAATGCTCGCCGCATAATCAAAGAATAATCGAATGACTGCGGTTGCTTATCGAATACATTCGATTACAGAGACCATTCGAATAAATTGATTAATTTAGTAATATACGCCCTCCGATGAAAAAAAATATTTCCTGGTTATCAAGATTTCAACCGCACCTAAAAAGATTACATGTTCAGTGACCGCATCCCGCACCTTCGGCGCATGAAAAAAAAAGTAATTCGCTTGACCAGAAATATATGGGACCTCGCCATGTTGCGGAAAACAACTGGAACTAATTTCTTTTACTGGCAACAGAAAACTCAAATCGTCATTGACATGTCATCGATTGTCATAATGATTAGTCTGAAAGTGGACGAGTAATAAAATTTGTGACCAAGTGCAATCTTTATGTGATAAAAATACCGAGAACTATTCGTTTTCGTAAAGAAAAGTGGTTTAAGATGGTGTTGTAGTGTTTTTCGACAAGTAAGTCTATGTGATCACCACGGTTTCTTTAAATTAATTACTGATATAGTTTTCATTACGAATTTTTGTCATATAGTGCGAATAGTGAAAATTGGCTACTGATGGATAAGGAGAATATTTTTATAACGAGTTCGAAAAATGATTATAATACTTATTTTGAGTTTTATTTTCTTTATTTCAACCCTACTTAGATATTTCAAGTAGAATAGTTTATAGAGATTTACAGGATTTCCTATACATTAATTAAAATGATGATAAAATTATAAATAATATCATTTAGAAAAACAATGTATTAATGTTTCTTTTACACATTAGTGTTTTTCCAAAATTCAAGGCTAATATTACAAAATAGTTACTGAATTGTATACGTTCTCAATTCGCAAGTTTTATGTAAACATATACTTGTCAAAACTAGATAAGGGCCACGAGGTATTTTTTCATTTTGGTGTAAATTATTAAACATTGAAAGTAGTAAAATATTGAGTATACAAACTCTTTGATACCTAAACTTTTTAATATTGTAGTATGCATCTAATGCTGGCAACAATTTTAATTAAAATTTGATTTAAAATTCTTTTTGAAAATTTTATTTCCATTGACGTTTTGCGTTCCTTAGCTTCTTGGTTTATTAGAAATTATCAGAGTTCATTGATCTTTTGCAATATGCTACAAGCACGCAGGCGTCATATGGACTCGCTGACAGCAACCAGAGCCGTTACAATGATTGAATAAGGTCATTCGCAGCGATCTGTGGGTTTGCAATTGGGATTTTCTCGAAGAGCTATTCAAAACCTATGGAATCGTTTCCAAGAGACCGGCAGTGTTAGAAGAAGACCTGGTTCAGGCAGAGTTCGCATTACAACAGCTTAAGAGAATCGTTACATTCGATTAAGTGCGCGCCGAGATCGCACAACGACGGCCCGCAAGCTGCAAAATCGTTTACGGCTCACAACGGGTACTCGTGTCAGTGACCAAACTATTCGTAATCGATTGCATGAAAACCAGTAGGCATCAAGAAGGCGAGTTGTCCGTGTTCCATTAACCAGAAATCATCGTGCAAATCGTTTAAGATTTTCCCGTCAACATTTGGACTGGGACATAAACCAATGGAGCATGGTGCTCTTCACAGACGAATGCAAAGTTAAATTTTTTAACGACGATCGGCGTATTAGAGTATGGAGAAGACGCGGCGAGAGATTTTCAGAAGCCTGCATCCATGAAGTCGATCGTTTTGATGGTCCAAATGTAATTATTTGGGGCGGGATAAGCTTACACGGCAAAACTGAGCTCGCTATTTTAAATGAGGGTACTGTTACTGCTCAGCGGTATATTGAGGAAGTTGTCAGACCACATGTGATCCTATTTGCCCAGCGAGCGGGTCCTGGATTCATCTTGATGCAAGACAATGCTCGTGCACACACGGCTCAAGCGACTCGGTTTGTACTGGAAGCCTCTCAAATTCAAGTCTTGCCGTGGCCGTCGAACAGTCCGGACTTAAATCCAATAGAGTACATGTGGGATCAGTTGAAACGAAGAGTTAGAGACGGTGATCAGGAAATCCACAACCAACAGCAACTCATCAAAGCTGTTAAAAGGGCCTGGGAAGAGATTCCAAAGGAAAATGTCAGGCATTTGATTGAGAGCATGCACTCCAGGCTTCAGGAGTGCGTAGCGAAACGAGGGGGGCATACCCGTTACTAAAAGATGAGCATGGAGTATTTTTTTTTTGTTTTCAGTAACTTTACACTCTTTTTTATCCTTAATGAGTTTTTTCTTTCAAAAGCAAATAAACTTTTTAATTTTTATTATTGGAATAAATTTATTGGTCTACACGTTAAAAACAACATTAGTTTTCGTTATGGAGACAAAAAAAAATGGTATTATTATTTTAATGGTACAGACAAAATGCCTCGTGGCCCTTATTTTGTTTTGAGTAGTATATAAAAAAAAAAAATATGTTCAGCTGCCAATCTACGCTGGTATGTTTATACAGAGTGTTGTCATATAAAGTGGATTCGAAGCGCCCTTAATTCAGGTCCCATATATTCCTGGTCAGGCTATAATATAGTGTCGTGTTTCATATTTTTGTAGCTAATAAACAATTATATTTTATGGTGGTTAGTTATTTTGGAATTAAAAACCAACCTCTATACAAAATTTGATTCATGTCGTGATGACACATGAAGTCATTGTCAAAAATCACGGTAAAACAGCTGTTTCTCTTCCCACCGGTGCGGTTTTTAAGTGTTTCTATGTAAATATTTTGAAACAACAGAAAAAAATTGTGCACAAATAAACACAGTGTAATGAGCTTATCGAAATATCTAGAATTATATTATATAATTTTATCACGCCAAATTACCTATTAAAGTTTGTAAGCAATAATGTTTGAACAAGTGATTTGTTGCCTTGTGTTTGTTTTATGTTTTAATTTCAATGAATGTAATAGTCGTGTCGGTCCAGACCCGTGGGATTATGTTCAAGATAAGACACCATCTACCAGTACTTATGATGGCGACATTCCTCCTGATCTCCGCACACCTTCTAAAATGAAGACTCAAACTAATGGAAATCTTGCAAACGGAGAATGGTTTTTTAAGAGAACACTTGCAATTATCTTGAATGCTGGACAGACGAAGGTAATAAATAGAACGAATAGTGAGTTTTTTCTCATTTAGTTACCCTAGCCTCACCAATTTTCTAATGTTACTATCAATAATTTGTAGATCAATGAAGATGGGAGCAAAGATATAACCTTATTAATGCAGCTCACTCAGGATCGTTGGCAGACATTGAAAGATTACACTACATCTAATACTGCACTTACTGAAGAGATGTTTCGACGTGCTGTTGCTTATGTAGAAGAAGCTATTTACAAGCCTTCTCTGACTCAGAAAATTGTTATGGCATGGAGTGAATACATTCAGTCCTTCTTTTTAGATTACAAGGTATTCATTTTTAATATGTAAGGTTTAATGTATGTAGGTACTACAGTCGGCATCAAAAGTAGCAATTTTTTAAGCACTTTGTTAAGAGTTTCTAGTATTTAAGTGTAACTATGACACTCAGCTTTAAATTAATTGTGACAAAGTAATAATATAATAAATTATTGTTTTTAAGTGATAAGCATTCACTTTGCAATCTAAATATATTATTGCACTTGAAAAAATGACCACCTCTGGTGTCATTTTTTCAAGTGCAATAATATAAGTAATAATATGTGATGCTGACCATACTACTACTATAGCTAATTATTAGTTCAGATTATTGTGGACTGGAATATGTTGCATATTATAATGCTACACATAGTATCTCTATCTCGAATAGTGATTTTTATTATTGTTATAAGTTTTAATGCAATTTGTTCTGTAAACAATTTGTTTCTTTTTTTCAGGCTCATATTACATGGTGTTGTGGAAGTCTTGCAGCATTTGGTTTGTTGTTTTGGCTGTGGAAACATATGTCTCATAAACATGTTATTGTAATTGTGATTGCTGCATTGTATCTCTATGAAGTATTCATATCATATAAGGTAACATATAAAACATGTTTAACATTATCAACTAACTTTTATTTTAATATAATGTTTTTTCAACGAAATTTGATAGGCACATAACAATGCTATCATCACATGGATAAAATAACCACTATGACTATGAGTGAAGTTTTTATTTCAGGAAGCTGAAAAACAAGAAATAGACAGGTTTCTAGCAGCTGTTAACAAATGCAGCTGGTATTTTTGGAAATCATCATGTGAAATTCCACCTCCAGACCCTATAATATTTATGAAGCATATGAATCCTCTAAAAATTGGTATCCGAATGTTTACCACATTTTTGTCTGAGCCAATGTTAGTGCTAAGTTCTACAGTGAACACCATGATTCATGATATTACAGGTACAGTTTTATTTAATACAATTTTGTTAATTCCATTAAATTCCATTAAAAATAAGATAAGAAGTATACAATAATTATGTTGATAAATTAGATCTAATCATTGATATATTATAAATAAATAAAGAAAAAAAAAAAATAATTAAATCAATGGCTCTTATGAATCTTTATCAAAACTATATGCCTATATTGATCTTGATACTTTTTACTTTCAGATGGACTATGGTTCCCGTTAAATGTAATATTACAGAGTATATTAGTTATATGTGTAAATATTATGCTTGTTGTACTGTTAATCATGATTATTTTTAATTACATCCTGAACATTCCATTTCACCTAAATCTATTAGGCATGATAAATATTGGTGTTAAACAGCGTAAGCGAACCCTTAATTTTGGCGCCAGTGGCGATGCTCAGCATGTTGGTAATACTGATAGAATAAGTGGCGCCACATTAGAAAGAATTTTGGATGTATGCTCACGTGCTTTGGATAGTTCTCAAACTGTTTCAAGAATCGCGCTGAACACATCTGCTAGTAGCATCCCTAAAATCAAAAGGTCTGCTAGCACTGGTCGCCTACCTAGCTCGTCATTAGAAAACTATAATTCGCCCGAGACCACAACAAGGAGAAGAAACAAACCTTTGTTTATGATTGGTGGTGGTGACAGTCGGAATATAAAATAGTACCTAAGACATAACTGATATGATATTTTACTAGTGTCTTTTTTTAATATTTAACATAATGGATGCGGGATGCCTAATAATGAATTATGGAAAAGAGAACAGAAGTACTTGCACTCTGCCTGAAAAACCGAATTTCTAATGATCTGCTGCCTCATATTCCTTGAAGATGAAAATCGACAAATGGGTAGGTACAAAGCCAATCATTCCACTCATATGTCGATGCATGACATTTTTTGTTCCTCTGTGTATCCTCTATTCACATTTCACTTTTATTGTGCACCGCGATTTCGAAAAAAAATGGGGGGTCCGATATGCCAGAGAGTTTCAATCCCCTTTGTACAGCCATCCCCTGAGGATTACCCTGCTGGACTGATTGTATACATACATATATTTGCCCTTTACTGTACGTATGGACACCACGTTGTAAACATAAACATTGACTTCTTATGCAGTTGTAATAGCGGTGATTTTGCCAAGTCTGATGTGCTGGCCACTGTACTTGAAACTTTGAAAGTTCTATGGTCCCATCACGAAGCGCATGGAAACTTATTTCCAAGGTTGCTGAAATGCAGGCTATTTTAATACCTTTCGTTATTAAGCATCCATGAGCTATATTGTGTCTATTAATTATGTATACCTACCTACTATTAACATTTTTACTACATTAATACCCTACATGTTACTTGGCATTTTATCAGTTATCTAATACATAATAAGTACTGAGTTAGAATTGTAATTAGGTTTTTAACTACTATAGAACCTTTATTAATTACTTACACTATCTAACGTACTTAGTGCTTAGAAAAGTAGGTATGTTAGGTGGTATAATAGGTACCTCGGCATAAGGGATGATTCTGGTGCTTAAATATACATATTTTATATCTGTCCGGGAAAAATTCGCATCACGTAAAATGTTAAAAGTTGTACAATTCGAAAACAGTATGACCAAAGTTTCGAACGACAGATTATTCTTATCATCATCATTCAATTTAAGAGCTAGGCTCTTGTCGGTGGAGTATTTTCAATTCCTCTCTGCTTTCCTACGCTAAGCAAAGCTACATGCCGCAAATAAAAGAAAAGATAAATGTCGTATCAGGAGGTCAAGAGAAGGGCGAAAAGCAGAGATTATTCTCAATTTAATTTTATTTCGCAAATTTTTCAGCAGTTGAAATTATTTAACTCATTAAAATATTTCTTAGCAGCAGAATCACTCAGTATTCATTCAGCGCACACTAAAGGATTTGCCAAAGTTTATTCACGCGATCATCTTCGTCCGTGTGATGAAAATTTGTAATTTTATGTCGATTGTAAGCTATCAAATAAAAACTCGCACTTAGCCCTCTGGGTTCAATTTGACCTGACCGCAGCAGAACGCATCTAGTGTGGCAAATCTTTTAGTGTATTTTTGTATTTGAATATTCAGACAAATAATAGTCCATTGGAGTAGGTAAGGACGACAGCGCGTCAAGATAACCACTAAAGGTGCCCTAAAGGTCTAAAGTACGTAGTTACACTATCCTATTTGTAAAAATGTCATGTATCCTTATTTAGGAACAGTTTCACAACATCGGATCCTAATTATTTATTTTTCTATTATGTTTTCTTGCTATTATTGTGATTGTGTGTTGTGTGGTGGAATTTTCATAATAATGTGCTAAGTAGAAAACTAATAAAGTAAATATGAGAAACAGACCAAAGAGCTCCTATTTCATACGTTTCTTTTTCGTCTCTTCACCAGAGAAAGAAATAGAATGAACTTTACAAGGCACCTCGTTTAGTCTAGGACAGGGCACCTCGGAATCAAGCCCACTGAGAGTGTTATTTTATGCATTCCTAATAGGCGCTATTTTAGAACGAAAATGTGTAGTCCGATACTCTTATGTGCTAGCTTCTGTACCTACATCAATAAAACTTAAAAAATTATCACCCATACACTGTGTTTCCGGGTTTTGACTGGCAATAATTAATGGGCCATTAATTTATCAAATGTTATCGACAAAAAAAAACCCATGTTTTATTTTCTTTTAAAACACTATTTCTATGGATCTGGAGGTCCCAAAAGTTTTATCATCAAGTGAAATTAAAACAAATAAATTGTTTCAACAAACACATCAATTACCTAGCCCCAAAATAAGCCTAACCTTGTGCTATGGCGACTAGGACAACGGATAGATATACTTATACAGTGTGTCCGGTTTTGACTGGCGTTAATTTATGGGCTATTAGATCATCAAATGTTATCGACAATAAACCTCCATGTTGGGAGTCTAATTAAAATGGCTGCCATTTCAAAAGGGGGGAGCCCCTATTGAAATGGCAGCCATTTTAATATTTTTTTAAAATGCTATTTCTATGGATCTGGAGGTCCTAAAAGTTATAAAAATTATTATTTTGGAATGTAACGCTGTATCAAGTGAAATAAAAATCAAATCAAAATTATAAACCGTTACAGAGGAAAAAAATTTTTTTTTTTTATCAAAAATTTCAAACAGTTAAATAGTTTTTTAAACCTATTACAAAACTAAACCCAATAATGTTTTTTCTGAATTTAAAAAAAAATTAGGTTTATGTCTTCAAAATATGATAAATGAAACGCCCTTAAGCTTTTGACTGCCACGAAACTAGACACAATAGAAAAATATTGTTAGGGGGTCACCGGTGACCACCATGGCTCCCAATGTGTTAAATTATCGCTAGTCGAAACCCGGACACCTTGTATACGTTTATAAACATTCATGACTAAGGTACAAATGCTCGTGCTAATCACACAAACATTTGCCCCTTGCGGGATTTGAAACCGCAACCTCTTGGTTTTGAAGTCCGGAGCGCGAACCACTTCACCAAGACGGTCGAAATAAAGATTAATTCAAAATTATTTACTATCATAGAAAAAAAATTAAAATATAATAATAAATGTTGCTAAAAAACAGCTAAATTAGTTTTTTTAAACCTATTACAAAAGTAAACCCAACAAAAATATATTTATTTTATTTTCTTGTTTATTAAAAAAAAAATTAGGATTATGCTTAGACAATTTTAAAAATCCCTTAGAATTAAAATATCTAAAGTTTAATAAATTAAAGGCCTTTAAATTATCGCCATTCGAAACCCCGGACACTGTATATTTTTACATCGTTCTCTAATTTAGTATGCTGGTAATCATTGTATAGCCTGACCAAGAATATATGGGACCTCGCCATATTGCGGAAAACAACTGGAACTAATTTCTTTTACTGGCAACAGAAACTTCAAATCGTCATTGTCATTTCATTTAATTGTCATAATGATTAGTGTCAAAGTGGACGCGTAATCTGATTTTCGACCAAGTGCAATTTTAATGCGATAAAAATACCGAGAACTATTCGTTTTCGTCAAAGAAAAGTGGTTTAATATGTGTTGTAGTATTTTTCGACAAGAAAGTCTATGTGAGTTTCTTTAAATTAATTACTGAAACAGTTGTCATCACGAATTTTTGGTATGTCATATAGTGCGAATAGTGAAAATTGGCTACTGATGGCTACGGAGAATATTTTAGT
Organism: Pyrausta nigrata; assembly: GCA_949316185.1. NCBI lineage: Eukaryota > Metazoa > Arthropoda > Insecta > Lepidoptera > Crambidae > Pyrausta > Pyrausta nigrata. The sequence continues at coordinate 8,932,171 of OX438941.1, read as the reverse complement.
AATGATTTTAAAGAAATAACATAATAAATACTTGTTTTAAGTTTTATTTTCTTCATTTGAACCCTACTTAGATATTTCAACTATAATAGTTCGTAGTTTTCCATGATTTCATATACACTATTAAAATTATGATAACATTACAAATGACATCATTTAGAAAAACAGTGGATTAATGTTTCTTTTCCCGTTAGTGGTTTTGTAAAGATAATTGTGTTTTGGTCCAAAATTCAAGGCCAATATTACAAAGAGTTACAGAATTCAATAAGTATTCAATTTGCGAGTGTTTTGTCGTGTTCTTTTATCGTAGAATCTGTTTTCATTAGGCAGCATTATTTCATTAGGTTTTAAAAATAACATGAATGTAAATATATAAAAAAATATGTTTTTTATGTTCAGTTGCCAATCTACGCTGGTATGATTATACCGAGTGTTGTCATATAAAACGGACTCGAAGCGGCCCTAATTCAGGTCCCATATATTTCTGGTCAGGCTGTACCTACTTTATTAGACTGTTTTCTTAAGGCTTTTAGCTTTGTCGTAAAAAAATCTGTGATATTATTTTTACCTTTATAATTTAAAATAATAAATAAAAGCTTTATATAATATTTTATGTTTTATTTCGTGATGCCTTAGTTAGAAGTGTCACAAGATCAATTAAAAATATAATAATAAATTGGAAATGTTCAGTTCAAATAGACTAAGCGTTATTTCATAAAAGAACCAACTGACGTAGTTTCAAGCAAATTCTAATTACAATTTTAAATACTTACGAATAGGTACGTACAATCTATTCCGTTATTGGTCAACAAACATTCGCAACCTCAATAAATAACAGTGTAACAAATCATTCATTACTTACAACTAGAAACATCACTCCAAATTGAATGAGCAGAATACAGTCGAGCGCTATATTCTAGCTCATCCCGAGCCAAGCAATACAAACGAATGAGGCTTCTCTATCACGCTACCGCTACTTCTATGACGAAACCTAACCGCATCATGGACTAATCCTTCTATGCAGATGGCAATACTTAGTTTTTTTTTTGTTGATTTTCTGACCAACTACGATACAACTATAAATTATTATCGCATCATCGTAGTAGGCTTTAAAAAATATTGGCAATAAATCCTAATAAAAATACAGGTTGACAATGGAATTGGTGATATTTAACACAGCGATCAATGTAGGTAGGTATTATAATATTTTCCATAGAAATATCTTCATCTGTATTTCAGAATCAAGGAAAATTAAATAAGTAGGTGCTTAGTTATTTTTAAGCACTTCAATACAATATTTGTGTTATTATTCGCTACGTAAATTTATTTTAGATAAAACACGATTCAAGTCGGTGGAACATGGTGATTTTTCAAATTGAAAATATTTTTTTGATAAGTACTTACTTGGCAATAACTGGATAGTCTCTAACTAACTATTAGGTAAGTATGCTAGTATTCTGTGGCAGCGGAACTGCGCTTAGGCGTCCATTCTATTTTTTTACATTGAACTAAGGACTTGCTCTAGGTAGGTTTCTATTTAATTAATCTCGATAGTCAAATTGATATTTTTGAAAATTCAAATTGATATTGATTTCGAAATCCTTTATTTACCCGCTTACGCCTCCAATCGTGACGAAAATATTAAATCTCCAAATAAGGGGCGCTTATTTTACCTATTAGCAACTATGTTAAAGTGTGTATTATGTATTCCGAATGTTTATAAAAATAATATCAGTAAATAAGTAACTCAAATAAGTCAATACTGGTTGGTTTTCATGAATTATTGGTAGGTACGAGGTACCTACTCCTATTTTGTTATCGAGATAACTACGATCCGAATGCTAATGTTATATGAAATATCTATGAACTACTATAATATTATTGCCATATTATAATATAATGGGCACCATTTCGAAGAATATTAGAAGCATTACATTAGTAGGTAGTAGTAGTAGTTACGAAATTTAAAAGTAGGTAGGTACTAGTAGACTTTAATAGGGTTGTAATATTTAAGGAAAAGTTATGTTAGACAAATGATCAAATCATAAGGCCCCAAAATGCGGCATCTGTAAGCTCATAAGACTAAGAGATATTTGGCAACAAGTAAATGCTTTGTTTAAAAGTGTAATAGGTTTAGGTATACAATCAGCTCGGTTCCAAAGGCATTCTCTGGGCTCGATTTCAAAGTGCCCTCTCTAAATATCCTCTCCATTTTTATGTTCATATCGCCTCCTTCTCTGGTGCAGAAACGAAGAGAGACAGACTACATTAATAAGGAACGTCAGATAAAAAGAAATTACAGAATCCAAAGAAAATCCATAAAGGATGTCTAAAGTAAGACGAAAACAGACAAAAACTCTTACGTATAATACGTAAGAAATCGCGTTGCTTAATTGGGCGTTTTCAATTATTGTAGTCTGTCTCTTTTCACAGAAATAAATAGACTGCTGAACTTAACATTGCAGATAATGCAGACACTTTGGAATCGAGCCCTCTATTTACCATTCCCATTCTAAACAATTAAAGTTTTAGAGAATACCTTTTGTATGGAATCGAGTTCAATGCGTTTTTATAAACGATCGTTTTCACGCCAAAATAATATAATATGGGGTAAAATAATAAAATTATGAAACAGATAACATATCACAGAAATAAGTTGCAGGTTACTGCACTTATTGAACAATGCACAATAAATAAAATAAAGTTGGTAAAATAATTTCGACTAGACTTATTTTGTCATCGTGAACATCAATTCACAATATTATGCATAGGGTATTTTGATGTACATTTTAAGCATTCCATACTATTAAGGTATATTGCAATAACCCGGGGCATCAGAAAAAGAGAGTAATAGTGTAGACCAGATAATGAATAACTTATGAAACATATAACAGACAAAATGAAAACTACAGTAAACTTACAATAACCAACATCAAACAACTTTTGGTCCAGCTATAACAATACAGTGTTAACAATTTTACTATAATTAATCTTCAGATTCGGCATACATATTAAAATAAATTGTTTCAACCAACACCAATTACCTAGCCCCAAACTAAGCGTGAGCTTGTGCTATGGTGACAAGGATAACGGATAGAAATACTTAAATACATATAAACATCCATGACTTAGGTACAAATGCTCGTACTCATCAAACAAACATTTGCCCCTTGCGGGATTCAAACCCGCAACCGCCTGGATTAGAAGTCCGGTGCGCGAACGACTACACCAAGACGGTCGTCGAGGCGTCGATACATATTGTTACAAAGAATATACGAATTTCGTCAGAAACAATAAATGCATTTTATGTCAGACTATTAACAATATATTATATAATGCTCTAGAACCAAAAATTTGAAAGCGTTATAAATATACAGTGGTGTTATAGAGAATTAAGACGGTAAGCGCTCCATGACACTTGCAGAAATAATTGTTTAGAACTTTGATCGTATAATATTATCAATTAAAGTAACTTAGAATATTATAAATGCGAAAGTGTGTCTGTTACCCTTTACGTTTAAACCGCTGAACTGATTTAGATGAAATTTGAGGTAGAGTGATTGTTTGAGACCTTCGGAAAGACATAGGTTATTTTTGTCACTATATAAAACATTGAGGGTGAAAAATGAGTGATAAAAGTTTATACGGAAACACTGGCATTGCGAGGGCGCAGTCGCGGGGAACTGCTAGTTATTTATTTACTACACCATTTCACTAATACTATTACTTTTGATACAAATTTGGGTGGTAATTTTAAACCTAATTCATTAAATAAGTTTTTTTGCAACAAACACGAAGTATCACGACATACCTATTTACGATACGTATTTACTGGAAGAAAAAATATTCGGTAGGCTAATAAATTAGTACTTTCTATAAAAAGCGTTTTTGAGGAGGATTAATTGTTAGCTACACTACTATGGCAAAATGGTAATAAAAAGTATTTGTTTGATGATGCCCTGTTTTAAATAATGTCTAAGTACATGAGTATATCAAAAGTTCTTAAAAATATTTATTTCAAATTTGAAATAAGTTTTATTTCTACATGTCATTGAGCACATATAATAATAATAATGTCATCCTCGCCGAATTTCGACTACAGCGGCCAATCTCAACAGAGATTTGCCGACTGCGCGGTATATATTATAGTGCACAAGTGTGTGCGCAATACACAGGTGCACTCTCTGTTCCTTCACTCTCATAATTCGGTGAGACGGCAGTCCGACATGACCGTAGACAGATCAGGCGCAGGACCAACGGCTTAACGTGCTTTCCGAGGCACAGGGGTGTAAACCAACCACCAACTTCCTGACTCCGGAGCTGTGTCTGAATTATTTCAAGACAGAAAAACCCAACACGTTCGGCCCAACCCGGGACCTCGTGGATAGTACTCAGCGTGCTGACCACTAGACCAACGAGGCAGTCAATTGATCACATATATATGTTCTTAAACTCTATGCACACCACTGTATTTTGTTATAAATGGTATGAATAATAAATTGCACTGTCACTCATATTATCATAAAATACTTCACTATAAGTGACAATGGTCATTGACTAGTTAAAACTTTAATATTATGGACAAATCTAATTGGATATGTTGTGAATGATATTAAATAAAGTGCATTACAAACTAGCGATAGCTATATTATAATAATATTGACTAGATTGTTTACTACATAGAAAGTTATTTGGTAAATAACATAATGTGGTGTCACTGATAATCAGACCAAGTCCTATCAGAAAGAAATAAAAGCGATGTAGAATGCAATCACTTTTTAAAAACCCATCCCATACAATTAACATAAGTTTTTAGTTAGTGTGACATCTTATTGAATTAGATTTGATTAAATGTAACTCCAACCCCTTACTTCTAGCAAGGAATTGGCCAGAATATCAGCAACTATGTTTATAATCAATATTTATTTAATTAAAATTACACTATTAGTAAAACATATCATTGTGAGAATTCCATATAAAAAGGTGCCCATGTCAAAGGGTGACAAACATAAGTCAAAATATTACAAAATTAATATAAAGTTTTAAAAGCAAAGTTACTAATCACTAAATTGTTAAAAAACGCCCTTTAAGTACGCGTGAATCAAAAACATGCAAAACATTATAACATAATAAACGCTAAAATCAGTTTTTTTTCTTAAATAAAAATCTACTATCTAGCGGATTTGTAAGTACTGATTTTAGACACTACGAAAATCCCTCATTGGAAATCATAGAAGTAAAGGTAGACTAGCAGCCTTGAGTAACTGGCATTAAGTTGATACGCAGTACAATCTTGATAGTAAAATCTAAACATTAAGACGTTTTTTCTATTAATTTTTATTTTTTACTGCAATTTAAAACTTGCTCATTTTTAACGTAAGTACTTACACTACATTTCTGTACACTTAGTATTACAATAATTTGTTTTTGTTTTATGGTCTATGATTTCGACGCAATATTTGTATAACTTAGATAAATAGCTCCATCTATCAACACACAATAAAACTACAATTTTGTGTTGTCAGAAAATCCCTTATTGCATATTAAAGCTAGTATTGAATAGTGACCAGACTGACTAAATCAGGCCTGTGTATCTTCCCGCGTAGGTAGCAAAAACGTACCTACGCGCGGCGACCCTTACTTAGGGGCTAAAACAAGTTGCGTGTCGCTACCGGCCAGCGACACGCTCGCGCGTTTTATTCACCGGCGGCCGCGCGGCCACGTTGCTGGCTGGACGAGAATGAATAAAGTACTAGAAAGAGGCGCTAGATGGCGTTAGAAGCTTCTCGTAGCAGTCAACCCTATCGCGTCGCGTGATATTACGTCACTATTCAGTGACGTAATATCACGCGACGCGATAGGGTGTAGGAATATGATACACTAAACCTATTCAGGTTTAGTGTATTATGAATCATATTCCAGAACAATAAGTATGAAATTATCTTGCAATGGATTTTTGTAGGTGTCTACACGAAAATGTGCTTGACTCTGAGGCGAACTAAATTACGCCATATTGTTGACGACATTGAGTAGACATTTCTTTGAATACAATTGCTAAGTCATACTTCTGTACGAAGTACTAGTACTTATTCTGTGACTAAATCAAAAATTTGGCACAGATCAAAATTCTCACAATAACATGTCTTCTTTTTTGTGTACATACCAAACCACATTATACACAGACTAGGGACTTAATACGGGATTGAACTAATGTATCTAGGAACAGGTATTTTAACACCTTACTTCAATCAGCACAGCATACTTGTTTATGCAGTTTTCACACTTAATACTCCAAATCCTCCAATGAACACAAAATAAATGGTACTTACATTTAAATTATGCCAATAATTACAAAGTGTTTCGATGAGCAATAATGACATGAAATCTGCTTTAGACAATTTAGGGCTAAATGCAACAAACTATGACTATTGTACTTTTATACTTACCAGCATACAATTGAATAACAGTTAAGTCCTATAAGACTTCATTTCGTTGTATTTTTACACTAACAATATGGATTTAATCAACATATTTTTGTGTCATGTCAGTCATCATCATCATTATGTAACTAGTGTAAATAATAAGTTTAATGTATGTAGCAAAATATTCTTGCTTTGATTAATTTCAAGCTCTATTTTAATAAAAATTAATTGTAGACTAGAGGGCATAGTAATATTACGTACACTACAACTTTCATAAAATAGAATAAATACTTATGGCTAAATCGGTGCTTGAATTACCAGGACATGTTTTAATGACTAGAAGTAAAATGACTGTGTACTTATTATTTAAAAGTTGGTGGGTTTTAAAATCGTTCCAATTCATTACCATATTACATAACAAGACATTTCTCTCTGCCACTAGCTGATGCTTCGCCACCATCTTTTACTACTTTGTCTTTCTTCTTCTTGCCTTTACCATCCACCTGCAGGGATACATTTCTGTTCTTTTCCATGTTTAACAGTTCCTACAAGAAAAAATAAATAAATATACATACATACAATTTCAGTATTAATACAGTATGTAAAAGAAATACTAAAAATATAAAAGGAAAGTAATCAATGCCAACCTGGAAAAGCTGTGTAACATTATGATTAGTTTTGGCAGATGTTTCCATGAATGAAACACCCCAGGCTTGGGCTTGAGCTTGCCCCTCTGCAGCCGACACTTCACGTATTTCAGGACTCTCATCACATTTGTTGCCTGCTAACATTACAGGAATGTTAGGCAAATCTGCCCCTTTTATTTCCTTTATTGTTTGCCATATTGGTTTTAGCTCTTCAAGTGATTGTCGACTGCTAACAGAGTACACCAATATAAATGCATGCCCCTGAAAATAAAAAATAAAATATGTTACTGCAGGTTAGTTAGTTTAGTTACAAACTACTCTAGGTATAAGGTACAACAATAGCAAAGTAATTTGCTATACCTATCTACTTTGGATATAAGAAAAAGTATACCTTGCTAATTGATAACCTCTGCATAGCAGGAAATTGGTGAGAACCAGTTGTATCGGTGATCTGCAATGTGCAAATTGTTTTGTTGCTGCTTATGACCTGCAAATAAATTTAAACATAGTGTAAATACGAAATGCATGTAAATTAAGTCCATTAAAATCAGGCATGGGCTGGGAGGTTTACTCTTGTGAATTAGTACTTAATGCAGTGACAGCTATTTTTTATCATAACTATTCAATGGTAGCTACTTAATTCTATCATAAAGTTATAGTTTACTAGCAATGTTTGGCTTTAATCCAAATGAGTTGTTTGTTAGGTAGCTATGTCATGGCTATTGGCAAAATTTCAATAGATTCAAGGATACTTTCTCCATCTATTTATTATAGTAATGGCTAAATCAATTACAATACAATGTTTCTAAACGAAAACACGAAACTGACAAATGCCATTAATAAAACAACACAGAAATACAAGTAAGATGAGTCATAATCATGCGAAGTTTATAACTAAGGGTAAATAAGGATATAGTTACCTGTCTATAGGTGTCTTCAATAGTTGGTATGTAGGACTCCCGAAAGGTTCCCTTTACGAATCGAAGTACAAGCGAACTTTTCCCTACACCGCCCGCACCAAAAACTACAACACGGTAATCATTACTTTGCTCCGGCATAACGTATTTGGGTGTATTTTCTTATTTAAACAGCTAAGATACAAGCTGCTAATGGTATAACAGCATACAGAAGTTCTAAAGCATTTTACTACACAGAAAAAACTAAAGGACAACAAAACTCATTGTGGAATATTGCACACGTCTCAGGTCCGTTTTTTAATTAATTATTTAGCATAGTAATGTTGTTTTACAATTTACAACGCCCAAAAATGCACAGAAAGAACACAATACAAGTACAAATATACGAGAGAAATTAATCAAATACGAGAGACTGACATTTTGATTTTGACAGCTCTGCCATAGATGGTTTTTCCTAACCATAGACTACATATTTTTTTGTTTATCTGTAGTGCTGTACCGCATAAAACTCAGATTTTGACGTATTTTCATGCTGAGCTCCGCGCTGAGCTCTGTAGTAATAGTATTTTTTTATGTGACAGGTTGAGCCATTTAGGGTTGAAAATTACAAATGGCTTCCGTTTTCAACTTTCGGCAATCCTATTTCTTTGGTGGTATGGTATTTTAGTCAAGGTTCGTAATTATTCGATTTTATTGTGTTAAAAATGTTATAGATTTGCTTTATTTCATTAGGTTGGTTGTATTTACCTGTGTGGATATAATTAACCTTTTTATATATCAAGCCGGTTGTAATGTCCATTTCGGGATAATTTTTTGTTATTACGAACATTTTCTTTATCTAAATCTGTCATTTAGCTGTTGGGATTGATTATTTAAACACCTGATTGATTTTTGTTACCTTACAGATTGTTTATTTATCGAGACGAACGTGTTCGATCGAATCGTTATACCGTGGTAGCTGCTGTAGCCCGTGACTTGGAATCATGGGCATACAAGATTTACAAACTTTTTTGGAAAATGAAGGAGTAGGAGTCGATTTATTTCGTATTGCTAGAAATCAAGCCGGTGGATTTCGACTGGTACTCGATGCCGAAGGCTGCTTAGATCGTCTATATGGAGGATTTTTTTCAGGTACATTTTTTAATATTAGTAACTTCCTTGCGGTTAATAATATTTTTTAAACATTTAAACTTTCAATACAATGAAGTTTATACACAATTCTTCTTGGTGGCAAAAGCATTCTTTTACAACAACATTGGTATAATCTATTAAATGGTAGAAACTGCTGGATTTAGGTGCTTTCGAAATTTATAAACTATTGTTCACTCATCACTTTAATTATGGCGAATCTCAGTTGAATTTTGTTGTCATATCTAGGAGTGTTGTCAGGAAATGGATTACCCATTCATAAAAATTAATAATTTCAATTGGTTAACCCTGCATTACTAAGAGCCGAGTTCATCAACACATGTTTAATTCTTGATCAGCCAGTTTAGCATTATTTGACATATTTTGAATGTGAATCCTTTAAAATAACTGTCAATAGATTTTCATCAGCTGTTGAAAAATAGGTCTAACTACGAACGGGCCTAATTCGGGTATAACAGAAATCCTGGTTATGACATATGTATTGGTATTTTTTAATCTGATAATCCATTCCTAAAACACTGTTTCAATCTGCTGCATGCAGTGCGGCATGCTGTGTGTGAGTGATCCGGAGGTCTATTTTTTAATCACTCTTATAATTGTCTGTTGGCGAATGTGACATAATTTTCACTCAATAAATAAATAAATAATTAAATAAATAAATTGTTTCAACAAACACACCAATTACCTAGCCCCAAACTAAGCGTGAGCTTGTGCTATGGTGACTAGGATAACGGATAGACATACTTATATACATTTATAAATACATTGATTTTAGCATTTATTATATCGCTAGCCTACTGTGCTGAGTGGGTAAAGACCCTCTTTGCCACCAAAATCAAACCTCTATTAAACAAAATGATTACGTAATAAATAGTTTATGTTAACCAATAAATGCATAGTTTAATAACAGAAATATTTTAGTTGTTAACGCTAACTATAAACATCCATCATCATCAAGTTTTTCCCCTTGTTTTGTAGATTGGGCATGTGGGGGACAGTGGGCGAGGTGCGTCCAGTTCTTGACTACATTAGCACAGGCCCTTGCTGAGCACCAAGTACCATTATGTGTCTGCTTTAATGGGGCCCACCCAGCTCCACCTGCTACTCCACAACATTGGATCCAAACTCAAGCAACTTACAGGCAGAGAGTTAATTCTGTTAGTGCACCATTGATTGTTACTGGATCATTTAATTATCCATGTTTGATTTGCTTGTTTAGTTTTTTTTATGCATTAGAGATCAACATTCATACTTCTATGATGTTCACTTGTAATTTTAGTTCTCTCAATTTTATACATTGATAGTAATTCTGTACTATTTTATATTATCCTCTTTTCGCTTTTGCAAGCTTTTTGTTCATTGCTTTGCAAATTAAATGTTTTCTAAATTTTAATACTGAATTTGTTTTGCAGGTTTTGCGTCACATTGTCACAAAAGGTACTCCGCCTCCTAAAGTATGGTGGGTGCCACCAACAGGATTGCATTCCTGCTTGAGGACAGCACTTCGGTACCTCAATATTCCAATTGTATGTAAAGATTTTAAATGTTTCCTATTTCACTTTAAGCAATTATACATTAAAAAACTAACATTTTAATGTTGGCTTGTCTTAGATGGTTTCTTCCGATGACCACTGCCAAGAAGTGGTTGGTCTGTGCCGAGAAAAGTCTTATGCAGGGTTGGTAGGGTGCTCTGCGGAGTATTTAGTTTTCCAACCTCCAAGGTATTTTAGTTCTTCACAACTGAAACTAACATACAGGGTGAGTTGAAACATTTATTTGCATAATATGTAGGTAGTAATGGTAAAACAACATAAATAATTCGTTCTTTGATTAATTATGGTGTTCTCTTGTTCATTTGTATGATGTAGATATGTATGAGTAGAAGTTTTATTTTGAGATTAAAGCATAGGTTCTCAATGTGGGCGGTAACAGCTTCTTGTAGGCGTTATAGACTTTTGGACAAAGAGGCCGGTAGAAGACTCTGAGAAAATTAAGTTGAGTGTTAAATTAGCTAATAGTTAACGACAAATCAGCTAGTTACTAAGTGTTATTTGTATTATTTTTTATTTTTCTCAGAAGGTAGGGGGCTAAATAAGGTTGAAAACCTATGGGATAGATTAGAGTGAAAAGCATTGCATCACATTTGGCAATAATTTTAACTTAAGACTTTATTTTCAGTCATCCTTAGAGACAAAAGAGTACATGGTGCATGAATTACCGAAGGTCCTAGGTGTGCCTCAAGACCGACTTTGCCTTATGGCTGCTCTTCTTGGCGGCACCATTCTGTCTGAGCACAGCCTCACAGATTTCTATAAACGCTTGGGAATCACCCAAAAGAAGGTAAAGACATCTTGTCAACACTGAATATATGAAAAAGAAAACTTGTTGTTAATTCCAATAAGTTTTTACTTATTTTTTTTTGCAGCAAGTGCCTCCAGAAACACTTGTTAAGAGTGTGTGCCAATTTGTAAGCGAATTGCCATCTTCAGATGTCGATGCAGCTTGCGTCGAGATATTCGGCGATCTCAACGATTTGCGTGCAGCCAAACTGAAGCAAGCTGTGCAATATTATTTGAATGGGACCAAAGACGGGTTTCTTAAGTACAGGACAGCTTCTGGTGAGGTTTTGTTCTGTGCGACATGGTGATGCAAGGCAAAACTTATTTTCTAAAAGAACCTCCTTTTTTCAGGACGTCGCCCAAAGAGTAACAAAAAGAATCAAAAACCTGAAGTCAGCCCTCAATCAACTTCCATGGATTTGGACACCAGCAAGCTAGCTACTGAATCATCGGAACATGAGGTTTATTTGAATTCATTCATACCTCCAATAGCTATAGTCATCCACGCCTTTTGCACTTCATTATTAACATTGGCATCTATTGACATCCATCATTCATCATTGCGCATGATTCAAAATTTTGTTAATATCTCAGTGCCGTGTTAACCTAATCCACTTTCCTTATGTTTTCACCATAGTACCCTATTTTTTGTAATATATATATTTATTTTTACATTTTTGACATCCTGGTATTTATTTTATTTGAACACTAAGCACTTGGGATAGCTTATTTGGAAAACCGATTACAGCAAAAAGGCTTGGAAGATTACAAATTGGCTACAGCAAACGCGTCTATGAATGCGGACTTTAACACTGAAGAAGCGGCGAGTGAGGTGCACCATGGAATGGCTTCGCTGACCCTGGATGGCGGGGACGCCGGGCTCGTCGGACAGCCACCGTCGAAACCCACCGACAAAGCCGACAAGCAGGCCCCTGCGATCAAAGAGGTGTGGAAGATTCTATTGTCATCATATTTTCTAAAAATTTCGGGTTAACTCATTATCATGAACTCTAAAGCTAGGCACTTGTCCGTGGAGTAATCAACTGAAGTTTTGAATTAATTTTCTTATGCAATTATCTTCGGACTCTAACCCAGTCTGCAATGACTATAGCCTGACAAGTTCCTGTGCGACACTCCTGTGGAGTGACTGACTTAAATCTGAAAGACTGCAATGGGAATTTCCCTTCCCCGCAAACGGCCCGTCCCCACTGGCGTATAGCACGCCTCGTCCTGGCTCCGCCGGAAGGTTGCGCACGAACATTACTTATAATAATAATTATTATTCTATAACAAAATGCAACGCCACATAATTGTGTAATGCTACATCTCAGTACCCCTCTCGATTTAAGGTCTGTGCCCACCTTACCACACCCTGACCGTGCTAGGACCGTATAACAAGTAAACGCCGGGTCGCTGGCGCCGCAAGCACTTAAAAATTCGTCGACCGACTAACGTCCTCCGTAGCTCAGTTGGAAGAGCATTCGCCCGGATAGTGAAGGGTTCAAGTCCAAACGGAAGACATGGTCGATTTTTTTGTGCAAAACTTTACTTTTGTAAAAAGTATACATTTAAATTTTCAACCTTAGCATGAAATGTTAATTTTCAAAATGTTTAAGCTTGGTGTAAGTTGATGCACAGTTCTGGCAATTTAAAAACGAACACTGCGATAATATACTTTAAACTTTAACTCCTCTGTCTCATAATAAGTACTAGTACTGCGTACAGAAGCTTAACTATGAAATGATATTTAAAGAAATGTCTACTCAATGTCGTCAACAATATGGAGTAACTTAGTTCGCATCAGAGTAAAGCACATTTTCGTTAAGACACCTACAGAAATCCATTGCAAGACAATTTCATTCTGATAACTCTGGAATATAATACATAATATATATACTGCCATATAGCACATAATTCATGCTCGTTCAGCCAGCAACGTAGTGCCGCGCGCCGCCGGTGAATAAAAAGCGCTCGCGTGTCACTGCTCGCTCGCGAGTCCCAACTTGATTAGCCCATACCACGGTAGGTCGCCGCGCGTAGGTACGTTTTTGCTATGCGGGGAGTTAGACATGCCTGCCTCTGTTTGGGGTTAAAAATCAAACTGTATTTTTACACGGTCCTAGCATGGTCATGGTATGGTACGGTGTAGAGGGCACATACCTTTATGGGCTTTGAAAAATTCTAAATAGCAGAATTTTAAAATATTTTCTTTTATGTACAGTGGGCCCCGCATCAATATACCCAAATCTGTTAAAATATCTCGAATGATATGGTACTTGATGTGATCAACATAAGGTTTAATGGTTGCGAAGTTTCACAGATCAGGGTAGGTTGATGAGGGGCCGTGTGTACTAGTGATGTGATTAAACCTTTAATTCTATTTGTGAACTTATTATAACCAAACGAATTGCTTGCAGAACCGTCAAACTGTGAGCAAGCAGTTGTCGAGCGACGACAACTGCCCGCCGGCGCCCGCAGAGGTTCTCCGTACTTGCGCCGAGCGTCACGCGCGAGGCCTCATGCACCCACACATGCTGGCCATCCTGTCCCACCGACAGGTCGCCCTCCCAGTGCTGATGGAGGACGACCACCACCGCGAGATACCCTCCATACACCACTTCTACCGCCCGATCAGGCAGAACGTGTATGCCATACTGCATAATATGCACCACCACCGCTTCATGGCTCAGAAGGCTAAAGGTAGGGTGTTTGCTTATAGTTAACTATTCTTGTCCTACAGATTTTGATTGGGTTGATAGAAAAAAATGCACCCTAGCTCATAATAAGATAATTGCGAATTTTTGTAATAAATAAACAATGATTGCTCAAATTAAATAATTTTTTAGTCATAGACTACAGGCCCATGTCCAAAATGGTAGTCATATGAACCACCAGGTGACGTATATAGGACGATATAAGAGCATAAAATAATAATAAGATTCAGCACTATGCTGTCACTTGTAAGCTGTCCAACTGAGTGCTGGTGAGAATTCAAAAGTGCATGAGAAGAGTAAGTACATTTTGGTCATATATTTTTGTACGGCATTTTTACCATCGATAGATCCATGAAAAATAATAAGAAAGCGCGTAGTGCCGTAAAAAAATGGTGCGCCACAAAGTCAGTAAATTTTAATTTTCTCAAAAAAAATACCTTATGTACTTACTCTTCTCCTGCACTTTTGAATTCTCACCAGCACTCAGTTGGACAGCTTACAAGTGACAGCATAGTGCTGAATCTTATTATTTTATGCTCTTATATCGTCCTATATATGTCACCTGGTGGTTCATATGACCCATCCATTTTAGACATGGGCATGTAGTCGTATCAGTATAACCATGGAAATTTAAGGATTTTTATTTTAGAATTTAACAAAACAAATACGTTCATACGTACGTACGAATTGTTAAAACACATAGTTTGTTAACATCATTAACCTTTAATTTGCTTGACGTTTCGTACGGGTTGCACTGATCGACCGGCCGATAGTTGGGTTGTTATACGCCAACACCAATATTTTTCGGATCAAAGGATGAGCCTTGGCATACTTGTTTCTTAGGTAGACTAGTGTAGAAAACGCCCGGGAGTCAGCGGCTCACACCCCGCTGGGGGGCTGGGGGAGGGGGTGAAGTTCTCTTACTCCGCACGCACTGTGACTCGTCATAACTGCTAATTTATACCTACTAGGGCAAGTTTGGTATCGTTTTCAGCTAAATTAAAGATGGCCAATTGATTTTTGAAATAAAAACCGAACATTTTCATACAAAAAATGGAATTACGGCCAAAAATAAAATAAAAAAATTCTTCATTTTTTTTGGTAATGGCCATAAACTTTAAACGTGTATCAATATCTGCTTTAAAAAAATATAGGTAAATAGCCGCATTCATACAGATTCCAAAAATATAAGCTTTGTTGAAAATATTTATGACAAAAATGTTTAAAAAAATATTTAACTTCACGCGGCAGACACGAAAATTCTTAGAAAAATACAGGACAGCAAAAAAATAACTTTTATATGTTGCTAAGGACCTGTAACTACTAACTAGTGAGAATAAAGTATGGTGTTTATAGAATAAGACACAATTTTTGATAAAAAGATATTGTATGAACCCTGTGTATAGGTTTACCGTCGACTTTAAACACTTAATGCTCAACTAGATTTAGTGACAATGTCGGGTGACTTGAAGGTCTTTAATTAATCGATCTACATAGATATGTGCTTAAAACACCTACATATATTTATATACTGTCTCTTATGTACATTTGCCCTCGGAATGGCTCAACTCCGTGCACCTGCATTTGTGGCCGCCACACTTCATATTGCAACTGCACCTGAGAATTTCAATACATAAATGCATACAATAAATGCTTCGGCTGCCACTGGCAAGTCTGTACATGTAGGTTTCCAGCTGTCACCGACTTTGGTCCATCATTCTCAATTAAATGGATCTTTTTGTAAATAAATGCTTTCATGCATCGTTCACAGTAGAAAATGAACAAGACCTAAAAAAAGTTCTTAGCGTGTCGATGGTAAACGACTTAAATTTGTTGTGCCCAGTAATTGGCTACACTGATTGCCCTAGCATTTGCACACATGAGGTCTTCCAGAGAACAGAGGTTAGGGCACGCAGGGCAGGATAGAAGGTGAGCCATGTCCTGCGGGCTGTAGCCGCAGATGTAGGATAGGTCGGTTCCGTCAGAAAAGCCCCACTTGAGCATGTGGGTCTTACATCTACCCACCTGCGTCCGGAGTCGGTTGAGGGACTTCCACGTAGGCCATGGCAGTCTGTGTCCTGGTGGGGGATGTTCAGCGGGAGGTACGAAGGGAGCAGGCGGTAAGGGACCGTTCTCCCACAGGACACGTCTTGCAGTAGAGGGATCGCGGTCAAGAGGGGGAACGCACTTCATAAAGTACTGCGACTCTTAAGCCTTTGGGAAACCGTGCAGTAACCGTGCATTAGATGAAGTGCGTTCGTCTCCTGCTTCTAAAAAAAAAGGTAAAAAAATGTTTTTACGAATACACTAATCCCGGAACAGATAGCAGTCAGCGGCGAGACGCTCGAAGTTGTCCAGGAATACGTTTTCCTCGGGCAAGTGTTGCAACTGGGTAGAGACAACTTCGAGCTCGAAATCGCCAGAAAGGTGCAGCTTGGTTGGGCAGCATTTGGGAAGTTGCGTCACACCTCGTCGCCACTACCGCAATGCCCGAGGAGCAGGGTGTATAACCAGTGCGTACTACCATGTCGCTCAGCGAGCTATGGAACGGTCTATGCTGGGGATCTCGCTAAGGGATATAATCCGGAACGAGATCATCCGCCAAAAAACGAAAGTCATAGACATCGTTCAGAGGTGCAGTAAGCTGAAGTGGCATTGGGCTGGTCTTGTCTGTCGCAAACCGACGGGCGTTGGAGTAGGACGGTTCTCGAATGGGCATCACGTCTCGAAAAACGTAGTGTAGTGTTGGACGCCCCCCTGCTAGGTGGACCGATGACCTGAGAAAGGTGGCCGGAAGTGGCTGGATGCGAGAAGCGGAGGACCGTGAAAGTTGGCGCAGTCTTGCAGAGGCCTTTGTCCAGCAGTGGATTGCAATAGGCTGATATGATTACACTATTGAGTGATTGGTTAATTACGTGATTTCAAAGTGTTAATACTCAATATCTACCTGTCATATAAAACGACCACAATCTTTTCGATTATAGAAATGCATCGCTGTTCCTGCTCATATAAGCTGTCGTAACACGTTCTGTGGCATTGGGAAAAGCATTTAGTGTCCATCGCACTTTTTTACCTTTACAATTGAAGATGAAAACAGTATCACATTTGCCCCATTAAGGCATGGAACAGCGAAAGAACTTACTTTTTGTTGTTCTGTAAAAAAGAAAATATGTATGTTGACTACTGAACGTGTACATTTAAAAAGTATTTGCTACCACATATAAAGGATGGTATTGGTGGTGTTTTCCAGTAATTACGTGTACGTATCTATACCTTATCTATCTTATCTTAATAGAAGCCATGGGCATCGACCCACGGAGCACCTCGACCCACAAGGATATTTTGTGACCTTTACTCTTCAGCATTCCTTAAAAACTTCCTGTATAATTTTACTATGTCTTTAGGTCTGAAGAGGCTATAGTCTTCCGAGTCTGGGAAAGCCAATCCAAGAAGACCCATTCGCGTTCTTGCCAGTGCATCGCATTCACACTCAAGTGCTTCATGTCCTCTGGCTCTTCCCCACAGGCTCTGCAGCTGCCGTCCTGAGTTAGTCCCATTCTGAGAAGCATTTTATTTGTTGTATAGTGCCCAGTTAATGCCCCCAGCAGAGGTCTCGAGTGTTGGCGGCTGTTTAGCATTAGGTATTTAAACTATTTTGTAGCATTCAGATCAAGAAAGGCTTTAGAGTGATCCAGGGCATTTATCCTGGACCATTCTTGGGCATTTTTGGCCTTTATGTAATTCTTGAATGCCGTGTTAATTGTTCCATTTGACAATCCTATAAAAGGCTCAAGGCCAATTAGTCTAGCCGATGAGCCCCGTCTTGCTAATTCATCTGCTTTCTCGTTACCCTCGTAACCTGTGTGACCCGGTATTCATATTAACCGTAGTTATGTTTATCGAGTCTGTTAAGTACTTCAATGGCATTGCACTTTCTTGAAAGTCTTTCAGGTAAACCCGCACCTATCCAAACCGGATCCAAAATTGGATCCATCCGTATAGCAGATTATGCTATCCGGTTCCGGCTTAGGTGGGCGTTGTTTCCAGTCTTCCCTTGTGGGGAGGTGGACTTTGTATAGTCTTTGGAAGTAAAATTTTGGACTTGTTCGATCACAGTCCATTTCAAGGATCCTGTTCAAATCCGAATTTCCTTCCCATAGAGTGTGATTCGTTTGAGGTTTGGATGATAGCTCATCTAACCCAGGTACTGACTTCGAACGAAGAAATTTCATTTGCTCTCTACTTTTTGCTATTCATACAATGGCCTGAATAAGAACGTGTATGGCACAGACTAATCCGATATGCCTACTATTAAACCGCACTCGGAATACGCAAAGATGAGCTCCATGTAACTATGAAGTGGTGGAGACAAGAATGATGGTACATGTTTAATGCAGTAATAACCACGAATGTACACGAATCAGCTTTCGAACCGTAGACGCCGACGACCGAAGTCGTGGTGCTAGCTGTCGCTGTTGTGCAACGAGTGCCTAAAGAAGCTATGGGTACTGATGGGTACACATAGGTACTGTAGAACACCACCAATGTAGATGGACCAAAGTCGGTGACAGCTGGAAACCTACATGTACAGACTTGCCAGTTGCAGCCGAAGCATTGTATTGTATGTATGTATTGAAATTCTCAGGTGCAGTTGGAAAATGAAGTGTGGCGGCCACAGATGCAGGTGCTTGCAGCGGCAACATAAGTGCAGTGCAGTGAGCGATTGCGAAGGCGAATGTACAGTCGAGCAAATTGAATCATGACCCACTTTGCCGATTATTCCTTTGCATCCATAAATGTAGTAAGGTTTTCTTCGCTGTCATGCATGTTGCACAAAGTACGTTTTAAATATGAATAAAAATGCGTCATAACGGGTCAGAGATCTATGCAAGTTTAACCTTTATTATCACTGCACTAGACATGTTTTAGATAAACCAGTCTTAATATGAATTTAAAATAAGTCCATAATCCAAACTCTTTTCACTACGAAGAAAAATGTATTATAATTTAAAAAATAAAAAACGTCGTGTGTCAAATGTCAAGTATACCTAGTAAGTCTGAAATTGTATAAAAACCTAAGTCAATATCTACAAACAAATCGTATAATGGCCAATTTGGCAGAACAAACAGCTAAGAATAAGTCGGAACACAGTCAGAACCTGGATCAGCCGGCATGCTAAAGAGGGTACCCTCGAAGACAGACGACGACATATTCATGGCGTTCGTCGAATTAAGAACGGAACGGAAGAGAACGGAAATGCAACACTATTACGGATAACATATTTACAGACAAGAAATCATTTCGCTCTTCTCAACATGGTCGTTTAACTTCGTGGATAGAGGATCACGTTGTGTCCAACCAATTATCCAGCTGAATTTCAGCTAACATGTGTGCCTGGATGGATACCGGAAGTGTCGGAAAACTTGTTCAAATTTCTCCTCGTCATACCTCTATAAACTATGACAATTTATTGGAAGAATCAATGTTACCGACTTTGCGAACAGTTTACTTGCGTGAAGAAGTGCCAGTATTCTCCTTTGTTCATGATAACTGCCCAGTGCATACTGCCAGAATTGTCGCGAATTGGTTTACCCAGCATGAAGATGAATTCACTCGTATACCATGGCCGTCTAGGTCTCCAGATCTTAATCCAATATAAAATTTGTGGGGTTTGGATTGGGGAAGTGACATTTGTAGTCGTCTAATCGGGTTACTTTTTTACTTTACCAATTTAATGCCACTTGTTAAATATATACTTAAAATAAATATTATTTTCTTCAACTAAGTATACTGTTTTATTTCATCATGGCAATACAGACTTGGCGCCCGGCTGTGCCGAATCCCGAATATCTACCTACCTACTTGTGTGTTGCATTGCAACCCTTACCCACATGAAATGAAGTTCTC
Source organism: Pyrausta nigrata (assembly GCA_949316185.1). NCBI lineage: Eukaryota > Metazoa > Arthropoda > Insecta > Lepidoptera > Crambidae > Pyrausta > Pyrausta nigrata. The sequence continues at coordinate 8,912,078 of OX438941.1, read as the reverse complement.
GCCGATTTTTATACAAACTTATTCGTACAGATAGCGATCATAGCCTTTTCAGTGACTGTCAGTGTCTAATAAAATGATAACACGTTCGTTTCTAGGAAATGTATGTTCAAGCGAATTTCAACTTACTTGTATAGAATGACAGTAGAAAAATGACCATAAGGTGGGTCATGATTCAATTTGGTCGACTGTACATAAGAGACAGTATATAAATATATGTAGGTGTTTTAAGCACATATCTATGTAGCTCGATTAATTAAAGACCTTTAAGTCACCCGACATTGTCACTAAATCTAGTTGAGCAATAAGTTTTTAAATACGACGGTAAGCCTATACACAGGGTTCATACAATATCTTATTATCAAAATAGCATTAAAATGGTGTCCTATTCTATAAACACCATACTTTATTTTCACTAGTTAGTAGTTACAGGTCCTTAGCAACATATAAAAGTTATTTTTTGCTGTCCTGTATTTTTTTAAGAATTTTCGTGTCTGCCGCGTGAAGTTAAATATTATTTTAAACATTTTTGTCATAAATATTTTCAACAAAGCTTATATTTTTGGAATCTGTATGAATGCGGCTATTTACCTATATTTTTTTAAAGCAGATATTGGTACACGTTTAAAGTTTATGGCCATTACCAAAAAAAATGAAGAATTTATTTTTTTAATTTTTGGCCGTAATTCCATTTTTTTGTATGAAAATGTTCGGTTTTTATTTCAAAAATCAATTGGCCATCTTTAATTTAGCTAAAAACGATACCAAACTTGCCCTAGTAGGTATAAATTAGCAGTTATGACGAGTCACAGTGCGTGCGGAGTAAGAGAACTTCACCCCCTCCCCCAGCCCCCCAGCGGGGTGTAAGCCGCTGACTTCCGGGCGTTTTCTACACTAGTCTACCTAAGAAACAAGTATGCCAAGGCTCATCCTTTGATCCGAAAAATATTGGTTCCCATATATTGAATGCGTATAATGACTCCGCTACGACTGCCGATTAGCCGACTGGATAAACGCGATGTCTTCGCCTAAATTTTGACAGTGATTTGGATACACATCAATTTGTCTTATTATTTTTTCGCTTCGCACAGAGGAAGGCCAGGCCACGACGTCTGCAAGCAACGATCGGCCGTGCACCGTTCAAGTATCTGAATGGATCTACTCGCGCGTCAACCCCGGCAAAAATGCCGAGATCGTGCCAGGAGTGTGCTTGGATTGGCCAGTGCCCACTGTGCAGAGGCTTTGGTTCGGGTGAGCTTTATTTTAATACATTACACAATACATTTGATAGGTAGCCAAATGGAGAAGTCCAATTTCATTATAAACTTGTTATTACAGAACCGCTCAGGATGATAAGTGCCGCCGTATGCGCGCTTTCCTATCATGTATGCGATCTGATACCCCGCTTATGCTGAACACATCCTATGTGCCACAACATTTGCTCATATTGGGCACTGTGCTACGGTAAGATTTTATATAATAGACTTAAATCTATGCTCCATATATTCTGTTTTAAAGAATTTTTTGACAGCATTTTTTTCTTTCAGATTTATCATGACATCTCAAATACAAATTCTGAGGCGTCAAGAATTAGATGCTTTCTTAGCTACAGCTTTCTCCAGTGATCTCATGAACGCCCTTCACCTGCAAGAAATGACGGTAATTTTTTTCTGGTGTCAAATAAACTTTTTATTCTTTATCGCTCACACTCAAAACTATTCGCTCACGATTCGATTGTACCGATCCATATTAAAATGCATTTGTTTTTGTTGCGATCTCGGAGATCATGCGGTCGTTTTAGGTCAAGTTATTCTATAGTAATAATAAAGAGGAAAGATTTGTATTATTATTGTACGTTTGCAATGAATAATCTCTAGAACTGATTCTGTTTTCTCACTAGTAAGTGAGCTACATTGTTTACATTTAGCAGCGTCATTGGCTAGCAGATGTATTTTTATACGTCCGAAACCGGGACAGGTCGTTTGTCGGTAATCGTAATGGGGTATGATTTAAGCTGTCACCAATTAAAGTTGTTTTCTATTTCCTAAATAATAGAGTTTCCCCCAAAAATAATAGATTTGTCACCAAAATCTAGTCACCAAACAATATAAAATCAGTTCCACAAATAATCACCTAAAATCCTGGAGATATAGGGTCTAGTATCAAATTAATATTTTTAAATGTATTTTAATAGGTTTGTCCTAATAAGTATTGAAACAAATTAATTTAAAGTGATCACCAATAAAACATATTTTTGTTGCTAGAAAATATCATAAAGTTTTAAAAAAATTAAGAGTTATCATCATCATCGTTTCAGAAATCAGAAATGTTTATTTGCTTTAACATGGTGGTTCAACGGTATTATAATAAAATTATGTGCTCACGTTTGACTTATTAGGTCATGCAAATTTTACAGTTGGAACTTAGGTAAGGTACATTTTAGGCTATCATTAAAATAAAGTTATAAGTATTCTAAAATAACACACAATGAGAAAAGGTAAGTCAGATCATGCCATAATGTAATTAATCATTCTATTTATGTCAGTATACAGTATTATCCACATGTCAAATTAAAACAGAATAGCCACAAGTACTTCTATCATAAGTTAATATCTTGATCATCTAAATACTCCTGGATTGAATAAAAACATTTGGTCAAAAGCCATGAGTGTAACTTTCGTTTAAACAATGGTAATGGTAAAGATTTGAAACTTGGATGTAATTTATTATAATTTTTTATAGCCATGCAGTAACAACTTCGTCTGTATAGTTGTAATCTTATTATAGGTACCTAACATAATCTTTTCCTTATGTCTAGTGGGCTTATTTTTGTATTCCGCTCTTGTGACAAAATAATGGGAGTGTTGTCGTACAAAAATACACATTTGCTTTATGTATAGGCATGGTAGCGGTAGGATTTCAACGAAAACAGTCAACCTAATACTTTACTAGACATATGCCTCCCCCAAGGATCTTAATTCCCACAGGTAAAAGCAGTATTTAGATTAACTTTCTAGTAGTCTAATAAATAAAACACATAATAATTAACATTTATTATTTAATAAAACAAGTATTACTGAATAATTAGGGCTGGTATGGACTTTGCAGGGCGCACCTTTTTCTTTTCTGGCCAATAAGCACATTTTTGGCTTCTAGTGGGGGGTTAGCCAGCTTCAAGCGTATTGCTAATCCGACAATTACTTACTTGCGACCCATCGCTGAGGTCTAATTTGTCAATTTTTAAAGCGCCGCAATTTGGCCCCGCCTATTTGAATTTTTTTTATTCAAATTTATAATTGTTGTATTAAATAGGTAACGAACAATATTATTTTGATAACTCAATGAAATAAAATGTTACCACTGTATTGGTGACAAAATAACAAATTAAAGGGAATCGCAGTCTGGGATCGAAAATCGATTTATTTGGTGACAGATATACCATTTTGAGGACAAACCTATTATTTAAGTAACAAAACTAATATTATGAGAACGAAGTTTATATTCAATCAATGCACTGCAATTTCTTTGGTGATCCATCTTTTATTTTAAACATATATTAACATTTATTTGGTGATTCATACCTGGGAACACATTTGTTTATCTGAGAACGAAAATATTTCATGGCAATAGATCTAAGTATTTAGGGATACAACTTGATGACAAATATAAATTTTGGTGACAGAAAATATAGTTCCCATCGTAATATACTCCCAAACTGGAACCAGCAGAGCAGTTTAAAATGTAAAACCTGCAGGTGAACGGCATCAGTTCCCGCGGTGTCCAACTCGGCGCGCTGGTGATGGCGGGCGCGGAGGCCGCGTTGCTAGCCAACGATGCATGCGGCGCGCCCGTCCCGTGGCTAGTGGCCGCTCCCTGGCTCTACTTCGACGGGAAGCTTCTACAGCGCAACCTGCACCGCGCGAACCATTGCAAGCACCTCGCGCAGCTCTGCGATAACCACTTGGACACCGTCGTCAAGGTATACCCTCTCTCGTCGTTGAAATTAGATTACCTAATATTTTATTAAAACAGCCTGCTGTTTTCCAACATTCTACTAAAGGGTGTTTGGAAGAGACTGCCTAAATGATAGGCCTTTCAAATCTATCGAAGACCATATTTAAATATTTCTCGTCTTAAATACATACACTTTTTGAAAGTATGCAAGCCAATCTTCTAGCAGAAGATTCTGTCACTTCGCAAGAAAAGCCTCGAGGCTCGAAAGAGGCGAGGCACTACTGAGTATTGAGGGTGACTGAGGTCTCATTCTACTTTCCACCCGGAACTTGTAATTTTGTTGTTTAAGTTTTGTATCTTTGTTTCATAAAGAAAGAAATATCTATATATTATTCACCTATTTTGTATGTAGTTTAGTTTCCTCGATAGACCTAGTATGATTACAATCATTAATTTAACAAATTTAAAACTTATATGCATATTCTATAGGTCTGTGTGTACCTTTTTATGTTTTGGGCTTCGTTTTGGTATATTAATTTTGTTAGCTAATCTGATCATCTAGCTCTGATCGATGTAGACCCCCATTGCATAGTTTTGTATTGTCATCTATAGCCGTATTCTCATTTAAACACACTTGTCCTAAGTTAATAAACCCTTTTTCTTTCTTTCTTTAAATTTTACTGATAACTTCGCGATATATATACATATTAAATATATTTCTTTAAATTTAATAGCAAAGTCAAACTTCTGCACTCAGTACTAGTACTTATTCTGTGCTGTATCTAATGAACGTATCAATCCCAGGTGGAGCGCATGCGCAAGGCCATCCTGGAAGGTCTCGAAGTAGAGTTCGCGATGCCACCTCTGCCGCTGGTGGCGGGCGTGGTGGGCGGGCTGGGCGGCTGGTCGCGCGGTCGCGGTCGCGGGGCTCGATTGGAGATAGCAGGCGTCGTCGTCGGCCAGTGGGGCGGCGGCAGCTACCCGCAGCGCGCGCAGAGATACCCGCAGGTAACTTAAGCTCTTTCACAGTAGGACGCAAGCAGAGCGGCAACAGCGCGACAGCAGCAAATGTCCTTTATTAGGCTTGTTAAAAACATCATAGGAAACAGAATTCTGTGGTTTAGCGGTTCCGGAATAATTCTACTAAAGTATTGTAGTCAGTGTTTCTAGATTCAGGTGTTGTACTATTTACGGCTGCCGAGGCAATTTAGTTTACTCTAGGTAGTGAATGTTGGTGGTGACGGAGAGTTGGATGCTACAGAAGCGACGCTTGTTTAAAATAGGGTAGCACATCATCATTATCATCAGCCACAGGCACTGCTGAACTTAGGCTTCCTCCATAGATTTCTAGAGTGACCTGTTAAAAACTAGAACGATTGTGTAAAATAGTGGCACACTTCATTCCAATAATAGATTCCAAAGAGAAAACATTGTTGCTCCTGATTTAGTTGCAATCTGTTTCGGCGTCTTGACAGTCGCTGCTACTGCTGCATGATGTGTATGAGGATATTAGGGCTGGCGTAGAGTTACTAGAAATACACTCAGAATACTGGGGCTTGCACTAACAAGTCCGTCCTCGAGGTGGAGTTTGGACGCGCGGCTCGATTGGAGATCGCCGGCGTCGTCGTCGGCCAGTGGGGCGGCGGCAGCTACCCGCAGCGCTCGCAAAGATACCCGCAGGTAACTACAACTAAAACGCTTTCACAGTAGGACGCAAGCAGAGCGGGAACAGCGCGACAGCAGGAAATGCCTTTACAACTACAACCCGTGTGGCTGTTTTAAGGGTGTATTACACTTCATTCCCATAAGAAGCAGATGATACGGTGTCTGGCATGGGTGGTGATAGGGTTGCTAAATTAAGGCTTGGCGTTTCCGGGACTGGATTCTAACTAGGAAACGTCATTGTTGCTCCTACTACTTGCTTGCCTCCTGCTCCGTGATTGGAGATAGCAGGCGTCGTCGTCGGCCAGTGGGGCGGCGCGGGGCAGCTACTTGCAGCGCACGCAGTAATACCCGCAGGTACGTGGAATTACAGAGTACCGGGGCTAACGTGGGTTAAGTGTTATCTGTAGTTACCAAGAATCGCACACGGTAATGAAGCGGGCGTGGATTAAAGGTTATCCTCATTTACCAAGGGTTACAGCCCTGTCGACTCCTTATAGAGTAATGGAATTTATTAAAACTCAGTTTAGATATGAAATTACTGTAATTGTAGACCGTGAAAAAATACAGCTTGCTATTTCGATGTTGTTTTGACCGCGTCCAAGAAAGAAGTGAGAGCGGTAGTGGGAAGGGCTGACATAGGGTTTGCATTTGCAAGGAACGGTGAATCTTGGTGTTTATAAATCCGTAGGCGCTGCGCTGGCCGCAACATACTCGCCCCCGTTGAAGGCTTCAGCTCTTCAACACTGTTTAGTGATAGTCTTCATCGTTGAGTAGCGGACAGAGGCGAACGAGAGGTCGTCTGTAAGTTCCCAGATTGGTCTTCACCTCTGCAACGCGAATTATTCCGTCTGGCCCAGGAAACAGCTTCACGACGCGTCCAGTGCGCCAACAAAGTGGTGGCAAGGAGTCCTTGCTGATTAAAACAAGGTCTCCAAGCTTAAGCCTTGTCTTATCTTGCCTCCATTTAGTCCTTACTTGTAGCTCAGACAAGTATTCATTTTGCCATCTTCGCCAAAAGTGTTGGCGAAGCTTCTCGAGGCGGGCGTAGCGTTGAAGTTTATTCTCATTTTCATCTTCCAGAGCAGGTGACGGCAGTGCATTCAGCGGTCTTCCGATGAGAAAGTGCCCTGGTGAAAGGAAAAGGGGATCGTCAGGAGATGAAGATAAGGGACACAAGAGACGGCTATTCAGTATAGCTTCCACTTGTGTAAAAAGAGTTGAAATTTCTTCATAAGTTAAATGGGAATTGCCCATAACGCGTTTTATATGGAATTTGGCTGACTTTATCCCAGCCTCTGACATACCATTGAAGTGGGGAGCAACAGAGGGGCTATGCATAAATTTAATGCCTTCTCGAGCTGAAAACTCTGATAGTGACTCATTTTGATGTTTTTTAAATAAATAAATTAGCTCTTTAGAGGCTCCAACAAAGTTACGCCCATTGTCGGAAAATATTTCCGTTGGTCGGCCTCGGCGAGATATAAATCTACGCAAAGATAACAAGAATGCGTCTTTAGATAAATCTGTAACTGCTTCTAAATGAATGCATTTGTACCTAAGGCATACAAACAAACATAAATAACATTTTGATAACTTGGCACCGCGACCCTTACGATTTGCGAAATAGGAGGGCCCAGCCATGTCTATACCTATAGATTTAAAAGGAAAATCTAGTTTAGTGCGTTCCGAAGGGAGGTCACCCATCTTCGGAAATAATACATTTCCCTGTAAGCGTCGACAACGCACACAGTCGCGCACAATGCGTCGCGCAATGAGTCTGCCCTTTATTGGCCAAATAGTTTGCCTGACCGTCGCTAGGAGGAGCTGCGGTCCGGCATGCATATTCCGAATTTATATGTTCGTACTGAAATATTAATTTGCATAAATGGTGCGATGACTCTAAAAGAATTGGGTGCCTTTGGTCATAAGGGCAGTCTGACGAGCTTAGACATCAAGCTCAAGCTGTCCTTATCAACAAAGGGAGACAAAGCTAAAATTTTAGATTTTAGATTTAATGGTTTTTTGTCAAGTAATAATTTAAATTCAACTGTAAAGGATTGCTGTTGAGCTAAAAACATAATGACTTGAAACTGCTACGTAATTCGTCTACAGATAAGTTGCTAGTTAACTTATTTTTAAGAAAATCGAGTATTATTTATGAATCGATTTACAAAGGCCATTGTTCGCTGTAATCTGCTGAAATTAGAAAAACGCTCAAATTCAATTAAAGTTTTGGAAATAGTAATCGTATTGACTGTTTTGGTTTCAGGTAAATTTTCAATTTTTTCAATTTTTAGAGTTGGCCACTCGATATCATATTTTAACAAGAAATCGGGACCATGCCACCACATACCTGAGTTTTGCAGATGGTTCGCAGTAGCACTGCGAGAAATTAGATCAGCTGGATTCTCAGCTGTAGGTACATAACGCCAAACAGAAGAATGCGTTGTATTTTGTATTTCGTTGATTCTATTAGACACAAAAGTTTTTAATTTGGAAGGATCACCCTTTAGCCAGCCCAGTACAACACTAGAATCACACCAGTGAATTATACGTTCAGGTTTATACCTAATTTAATCTGTGACGGCCTTACATAAACGTGCTGCGAGAAGAGCACCGGATACCTCAAGACGAGGAATCGTCGTCGGTTTTATAGGAGCTACCTTCGATTTTGAACACAAAAGATTCAGGGTGACGTTGTCCAGCGAGTCTTTAGTTTTTGTGTAAATGCAGGCACCGTATCCTACCTGTGAGGCGTCACTAAAGGTGTGAATTTCTATATAGGTTGGTGAGTCACCGAGAACTGGTCTAGGTATTTGAAATGTAGCAAGAGTAGATAGGCCGTTACAAAAAATAGTCTACTTATTTTGAATTTCGCAAGGTACGGGCTCGTCCCAGTCGACCTTGAGTTGCCATACTTTTTGTAACATTAATTTTGCTTGCATAATACATGGACTCAGAAGTCCCAATGGATCAAAAATTCTAAAAGCATTTGACATTATAAATCTTTTTGTAATAGGGTTCCCTTGGCTACGGGTGGTATTTATTGGAAAATGAAACGTGTCTGTGTTTGGATTCCAGCTTAGACCAAGAGTACTAAAAGATTCACTGATAGTTAGATTTTCTTGCAAGGTGATATTTGGAGAATCTTCGAAAATTGAGGGCAAATTGGTTTTAAATTTACGTAAATTGAAACATCCCTTATTTAATTCTGAAGCTACTGAATTTAGAATATATTGTAATTCGTTTTTATCATTACAGCCTGTTATTAAATCGTCTACGTAGAAATCCTTTTGAATGATTGTTTTGATCAAGAGGTCATTGCACTCTTCCCCGATCTGCCACAGACATCGCGTACTTAAATAACTGGCACTTGCTGTACCGTAAGTGACAGTATTCAAGCATAGCGTTTTGATAGGTAATGACTCATCTTCTCTCCATAAGATAAGTTGCAGATTTCTATCGTCGGAATGGACTTCGACCTGACGGTACATTTTTTCAACATCACCGGTAAGTAGGTATTTATACTGGCGTGCGCGTATCAATATGGAGAAAAGAGAACCCTGAACCCTGCACATTTGGACCTATCATCTGTAGATAATTGATAGAAGATATCCGGAAGAGGAAGGCGCTGAGCCATCGAAAACTACTCTAATTTTGGTAGATTCACTTTGCATTTTGAATACAGCGTGATGACAAAGAAAGTATGAATTGATTGGCAATAATTTAGGCGACTCTGAAAGATGTCCAAGTGACTTATATTCATTTATGAATTCTGAGTATTGTAATTTTAATTGAGAATTTTGTCTAAACCGTTTTTCTAAGTTTAAAAATCGTTTTTTAGCAAGAAAGAATGAGTCACCTAAGCAGTCTGGTGAATCCTTTAAAGGTATCTTCACACAAAACCTGCCTGTATCTAATCGGGTAGTGTAAGCTATAAAGTGACGACACTTCAGATTCGCACGACATTTCAGATTCGCTCATTTCCCAGAATTTTGTTAGTAAATTATCAATGTGAGATTCTTTTAGTGAATTATTTGTATTGAATAGTGCATGATTGCAGAAAATATCGCTGTCTTTGCCTAAATTGACAGTGCCACCAATAAGCCAACCAAATTTTGTATTTTGTTATTTGGGTTTATTTTTACCTAGACTTTTTTGATTACATAATAAAATGTCCCAGAAAAGATCGGCACCAATCAACAGGTCTATTGGACCTGGCCGGTCAAAATCGGGGTCTGCTAGCTTTATATTTGTTGGTAATTTGAATTGATTTAGATTTATTAGAACCTTTGGCAGGTCTCCTGTAAGTTTATCAAGAATAAAGCAATTTAGATTAACTTGGTAGTCATGATAACTTGAGTTTAGCTGAACAAAACAGCTTGCATTGACCATGCTTGCTGAATTGTTACCAATTCCAATGGCATTTACTGAAATTGGGTTTGAATTTAGTTTTAATTTTTGTTGTATGGATTTAGTAATAAATGATGACTGACTGCCTGAATCAAATAAGGCTCGAGCCGTTGTTGCCTCTTTAGTTATTGGATTCACGACTTCGATTAGGGCAGTAGACAAAAGAACATGTTTAGAATTTTCGTTAGAAAAATTGACTAAGGACTCGGATTCTGCTTGTACTATTTGGGCATTGTTGGCTTTAGTGGAATCAACTGAATGCAGTAAAGTATTGTGGCGCTTGCCGCAACGCTTACACGGTCCCAGGCGACACTCGCTTATCGGGTGACCTTGACGTAAGCAATTCGAACAAAGCTTGTATTTAGATACATCTGACAACCTATCCTCGACAGATTTGTTTTGAAACACAGTGCAATCGTATATTTTATGATTTTTGTTACAAATTATACAGTATGGTTGATACATTACTATTGTTATTTTGGCATGAAGTTACATATGATTTTGTTTAAAACGAATGTTTTTGGTTGGAAGAAGAATGTCGAGAGGGTTTTATATTGTTTGAGTTCATATGTTTGCTACGATTAGTGGACTCAAGTATGTGCGCCCTATCTATTAAAAAGGTATGAATTTGGTCTAGGCTAGGAATTTCAACTAATGTTCCACGCTGCTCTTCCCATTTGACAAGTGTTTGTTGATCAAGCTTGGATGAAATTAAAAAAATTATAAGGGTGTCCCAGTGCTGCGTGGGCTGACCTAAGTTGGCTAGGGCTCTCAGGTTTTTGGTGACATGGTCCACTACGAATCGCAAGGAACCTTTGGTTTCACGTTGTTGTGGCATGTTAAATAAAGATTTAATATGATGATTTACAAGTGACCTACTGTTATTATAGCGATCATAAAGAAGTTGCCACGCGTTGTGATAGTTGGCAGATGAAACCTTAATGCCAGCAACCACACGAGCTGCATCTCCTTCCAAATAGGAAATTAAATAGTGAAATTTTTGAATAGACGGAATACGTTCATTGTTATGAATTAGATTGATAAATGTATCTCGAAATTCCAACCAACGGAAAAACGAACCGTCGAACTTATTGATCGAAATTTGGGGCAAACGAACTGTGGACTCAGCATGCTCGAAACCGCATTGAGCCTCATGGAACAAGGATTCGCGACGTTTTTTCACTTGCGCTATGAGTTTGATCTCATTTTGATCCTCTAGGATGTTTTTGGCGATAGCAATACACAAAATGAAATCTTATTTAATGCGTTCCCTTTTATCCAGTTCTGATTCTAAGTTATCCGAGTTTAGCAATTCTATCTGAGTCTGCAGCTCGTCATATTTGTTTGACTGACCCTCGAACTTGCTAAGCTTAATAGTAAGCTCGGCAAGCCCGATGGCGGTCAGCTTAGGTTGGCTCGTAATTCTGTCTAGAATGGTTTTAAATTTTGTGATTTGGCCTTTAAGACGAAAGAATAGCACCATTTCTTCATACAAACGTAGTCCCCTGTTTCCTCCCTGGATAAAGACTTAGGTTGAAAACTTTTTTTGCTATAATATCTGCGTTTACTACGGCTATGCTCCTATGTTTCGCTTTTTCCAATATTCGAATTAACACAGGAAATATGAGCCTTCAAACATTAAGAAAATAGCCAAATTTCAACCTCAAATTTTAGACACTCGCCAAAAAAAATCTAGGCACATTAACACAAAAACTAAAACATAGGAGCATAGTCCCATCCTTTTATTAATTATTTTTGAAAACAATATGATCATTGGTAAAGTTTTCGTCGAGAAAACAGGGGACTACGAAGTGCTGTTTTGGTCAGTTTTATGAAGCGAATTTTGGTCTGAGCTGCATTTGTCCCTTTCTTGCTTTACGAGCGGAGAGGTTTGGGGGGTGAGGAATGTCGTAACAAATACGTATACGTATAGTAATGCTTTATAGTCGATAATTATATCGATACGCCATTGTTGTCCTAATCGACATCGATGTATTAAGTTATATATTGTCTTGATAATTAGTCTTAAATCTGAATATTTTATATCATTAGCTTTCTTCACTTGAACTTTTAAAAATCTACTACTCCTCATTGGTGTTATATAGAAGAAAAAAGCTAGTAGATTTTCCGTTGCTGACTCCTAGAATTACTATGCACATACATAGCTCCATATAACTGAGCGAGTTTCATACAAACTTGCCCCTCCTTTTTTTACCCTGTTAGGGGATGAATTTCCAATAAACCTTAGTGCACCCCTAGTTATCTTATGGAACCTTTGATTTGAAGTCTTTGGACCCAGCAGTTTGGGCTGTGTGTTTATATGTCAGTTAGTCATTAAGTCAGTTTTTATTTTTATATACATATTTAGAAGATAATGTAAGTGAGGGCTTGTTGTAATATACACCAAGACGTCTAATAAATTACATTATCTATTGTATGGTTTATAAGCATACTGTAGACAATCTGCAGATGCAGATCACTAAATCTCATAAGAAAAATACCTACTTTTACTTTCTACATGAGGAACACACACATGCCAGGTTCTTAAACCAATTAAACAAATTGTTACATAATATTGTTTTTATTGCGCCAACTGCGAACCACTTGTTAGTATAATATACAATTATCTTCAAAACTAGGGTTAGTAACAAAGAAAGAAAAACAATTTTATTGTTACAACTATGAATGTCGTTACACGAACATATTGAGACTGTAACAAGTTGTTGTTAGTGTTCTGGTTCGACTGACCCCGTCTTCTTGCGAATGATTGAGTAAAGATCATCAGTTCTATGTTTTGCAAACATCGCGGATGCGCTACCGTAACGAAGAAGTCCAAGCAGTGCCCTGAACTCGTTGTTATAGGTGCTACTCACGCAGCATTATCCTGCATCTGATATGAAATTGTCCGAGGGTATTGTATCCACTTTTGTCGGTTCTCTTCGTCCAAGATTCATCTCCAACCACTGTTATTAAAGGGATTCCGTCGTTTTCCTTCCACGCCAACAATAATTAGTCTCTTCTCTTGCTGTGATCGTTTCGTGTACCTAAAGCACATGATGTTTGTGCAGGTTGACCATTTGTGTCGGGCATATGACACATAAGTATTCATGAATCCTGCATTTTATACGAAAATGATGTTTTCCATTTTGCGATCATAAATAAATGACATTTACTTCATTTTCTTTAAAAGATAGTGGATTTCAACTTGTTTTTGTTGCACAATTAGATAATGTCTTGTTAAAAGGTGTTGTCATTGATGTCAATCAATCTTCATAAGTAAAAAGTTCCGTTCCACGTATGAACAAAATTTAAAAAAATAAATATTTAATTTCATAAACATTAAGCTTTTGCAAAATTATTCTTGTTGTTAAAGTAGACTGTCGTGCCGTGTCTTAATAGTATGTTTGTAAAGATTTAAAAACAATATATATGAAAAATATTTATTTAGTAACCTAATCGTAATATGAGTGAACCGGAAAATGTCATCTGTCACCTCGCCTTCGTATTTCTAGGTATATCTTTGATAAACTATATTAAAGGATATATCATAAAACTGACAACCACGGCACATAATTTCAGTAATTTTTTTCTTTTAATTTAATGATGTGTCATGGTTAAGCTCCTATATAAATAGCAACGTATTTATATCTTGCATAATGCCCTGCTATAAAGATATAATAACGTAAATATTGGAATCAAAATACAAATTTGATTCAATATTGACTGTACCAATACCTAAATTTGAATAACTCTTTCTTCTTTGTTTTCATAGTTTTAAGATACTTTCCACTAAAAAGAATTGTGTACACATAGACTTTATTTTGTATTGCGTACTGTATCTTCGGTTATAGTTTATCAAAGAGTACATCATGTTTCTTGAAAATACTTCATTTTAGCGAGTTTTGCGCGAGGTCCAGTGCGCACACACACTAACTTACGCTACTCACACAAGGATAGAGCAGTGCGGGGTGCGGGGGCGGCCGCCAGAGCATGCATCGAGACAGCAACATTTTATTCAAAAACCTATTTTTCAAATGTCACTTAGACCGCGTTTCCTCTTAATTGAACTTCTTTTTGTCATCAAATCCTTTAGAACTGGATCAGCCACTGGTCGTGGTGACAACAAAGGTGTTTCAGTCATGTTTAGATTACAAAAGATGAAGTAAGTTGAAAAAAGTCCGAAAATAGGTCTAAATTATTAAGATTGTGCTTTATTATACATAATCTAAAGTTATATTAGGATATAATGTAATTTAGTAGCGGTAATTTGACTTATTTTGTAGGTAACGAGACAGAATTGCAAGCCAACGCCCTTCCTATGAAAGGTCGAAAAGGCAAAAAATCTAGGCAAATAGTATAAAAAATACGTATCTGTTGCTTCCCACTCCGGCGTTGATAGGCAGAGGCTGGTTGAATCGATCGAAAGCAGCTGATGTCCCGTTATCTGATGCACCGATGCACGTGTTCGGCACGCGGTACCGGCGTGTTTGCACACTGAAAAAGTCGGTAAAATCGTCTAAATATCTAGTAATAACTAGCGCAAATCACTAAAAGTGGTGGGTTTTAGATTTATTTGAATGAATTTACGAGAATTAACAATATTTAAAGAGATTTAGAGTTGTTTTTCTTGAACACGCGGTAGGTTAGAATTACATAAGTGGAAGCGTATATTGAAATTGGATAGGATTTTAGGATTTTGGGGTGATGGTTTAGGCAATAGGAATATAGGGAAGGAGTAACCAGGGCACTTATCTGAAATCCAGCTGCGAGGTGAGGCTTTTGCTGCGTTCCTGCTCGGCGATGTTCATGTGGCGGCTCCGGAATTTCTTCCAAAATACTTTTGGTTGTGTCCTGTCACGATGTTTACTCCTTATAGAGTAATGGAATTTATTAAAACTCCGTTTAGATATGAAATTACTGTAATTGTAGACCGTGAAAAAATACAGCTTGCTATTTCGATGTTGTTTTGACCGCGTCCAAGAAAGAAGTGAGAGCGGTAGTGGGGAGGGCTGACATAGGGTTTGCATTTGCAAGGGACGGTGAATCTTGGTCGTTATAAATCCGTAGGCGCTGCGCTGGCCGCAACAAGCCCCTTTACAATGGTTCGGAAGCAGTGTGGTGGCAGCGCGACAACAGCATATGCTTTTTACTACAACTACAGCCACGCGACTTGTTTAGCCATTTGATTTGGCGCCACATCATCATTATCAGCCGTCTACTACTGAGCATAGGAGATAGGCCTTCCGTAATCCCCATAGATTCCAAAGTGACCTGTTACAAGCTGCTACTGCTGCTGTTACTAGGGTGACATACAATTCCAGTAATGAATTCCAACTAAGAAACGTCACTGTCGTCCGAATTAAAGAAATGACTAGTCCGTAATTCAAGATTCCCCCAGCTATTAGCGTATCCAAACAATACACAGTACGAGGGCGGCACTGAAAATTTCGGGAAACAAGGAGGTGACACAACATTACTATTTAAAAATGTATTTATTGCTTTTCAAAGTATTCTCCGCGAAATTTGACACATTTTTCCATACGACGGAACCAATCATTGAAGCAACCATTCCATCAAGAGGAATAGTCGCAACATGGCCGGTTTTGGAGACAATTTTTTTTTCAACACTCCGTGAACGAACAATTTTTGTTAGCTTTAACTCATTTTCGAACACCCAAACTCGTGACTGGTTTTTTGTTTCGGGTTTATACGCGTATATTCAGGATTCGTCACCTGATACGATGTTGTATACAGCATTTGAGGATCCTGCGTGGAATTTTTCGAGAGTTCTGACGCACCAAGTAACGCGAGCGCTTTTTTCTCTTCACAGAGCGAATGCCGTATCCATCGGGAAAACAACTTTATTACACCTAATTGTTCATGCAAGATTATTTGTATTTGACTCATGCCAATGTCTAAAGTTTCCTGAATTTCGCGGTATGTCACATGTCGGTCTTCCTCAATCAGCTTACGCACAGCATCAACGTTTTCTTGGGTGACTGCAGTTTTTGGACGACCTTGACGGGGATCATTACTGAGCTTGACACAGTGATAAATTGTGTTATTGGATGGGGCTTCATTACCAAATGCAAAAATCATCCGGTCAACACACTGTTTATGTGTTTAACCACTTCGAAAGTCATAATAAATCATCTTTTTTTAAATAAATAAATGGTATTCGTTTTTTAAAACCAAGGAGTTTGCAATTAAAAAGATTTTAATATGACAGGAACAGTGGAAATATTCCATTCCCGATAGTGCAGCTCTCGTAACTACGGCTGCCAGTATCAAAATACGTGCGGAAACAACCAAGATGGGATCAAACCAACGGATTCTAGATCGACGGAACTAGAATCCGTTGTAAGCGTAGGTAAAGCCTGCGGTCCGCTATACTATTATGTATTTCAATTGAACAATATCTGTATTATTTTCAACCTCCTAACGTTACTCGTAAACATTCAGCAGGTGAGCTACGTGGGATACACGCCGCCGCCTCGCAACGCTTACGGCGGTCGCGGATGGCGCGGGGCGCGCGGGGGGCGGGGAGGTCGCGGGGGGCGCGGCCGCGGGGCGGGCGGGGCGCGCGGGGGACGACGCAACCGACGCGACGAACAAGAACAGCCCGTCAAGTCCGCCACGCTCACTGTCAACGGGTGAGTGCTTTTTTTAGTTCAATTCACCCATTCTGGGTAGGCAAAAGATCAAGTTCATACAGCCGAGTCTTCATTTATTATATTTGTATAATTTTTCTCGTTCTTTCTGCGTTTTAACTTTATTGTACCGTCGCGTCGCTTGAGTAGCATCAATTCTTAGTAGGTTCAATAACATTTTGTTTTCTTCTTACTTTTCAGGAAAACTGTAAGACCTGAAGACATCGCTGCCCAGGCTGAAGACGGCAGCCCGCACGAGGACAACTCTGCTGTGGACAATGAAGCTGAAGGTATTGAAAAGACGAGTTTTAATCTAGCCCATCGTTCCTTAATATGTTTTTTCACTGACGAGTCCACCCTCAATGTGATTATAACACACTCATTCGTTTTTAGGAACACAGCCTCAAAAAACTAAGACTCCTAAGAATATAAAGAAGAATGTCGGGAAAGGCAAGAAGAAGGGTTCCAATCCGAAGACTGATGTTGCCCAATCTCTAGAGACCAATGGGCCGCTCGATAAGAACAAGGTGACCGCCGAATAAGTTATTGCGACTTACCACTGACGACGACACAACTACAGGACTTTACCGCATAGCTTTCCTCGCTCTACACATACTAGTTTATCTATTTTAACACATTATCGTTAACTGTGTCATACATTTTAGATGGAGCAAACCTACAAATCAGAAATGGAGCATATGGGCCAAGGTGATGCACCCGTATCTAACTAAGTATTGTTATTGAAGGTAATTTCTTTGTTTAATTTATCCAACACGAGCCAGTAGTCTTCGAAATTTGTTTGTTTTTTAGTAATTCGTAGCTATTCATGATTAATTATTATTGTCCACCATTTGTTTTTTAAAGAAAGCTTGTTTCAGCCATTTATTCATACATACAATTTCAGTCTAGTGATCCACAAATAGTGAAAATGGCGTGCAATAATGTTTCATATTTACCATTTGTGTAATTTTCACTAGCGCTCATTGAAGTTAAAATTGCTTATTTAACTTCTTGAGAAATATGACAAACTATGACATGTGGAGACAATTATTTTAGCACGTATTTAGGTTGCTTCCTACATTCGTAAACGGATAAGTAACCAAATCTATTGAGCAGATTTTGTTATTGTCTGTGAGGTGTGAATCCTAAAAAAAGTATACGTGCCTGAAGATCTAAAAGACTTCCCAATTTTGAGACTGATTTTCTATTACTTTAATTGACACTCATTGTGTTCAATTAATAATAATATTAAAGACAATCGACAAAAGGAGGCATTTTTATGTCTCAAGACTCCCTAATAAGACACCACTTTTACTATTTTGTTATAAGCTTCTGAATAAAGACAACACTGCTTACTTTACAAGATTACAATTACTTCCAGAGATTGTAACAAAGTAGTAAAAGGCGATAGGTTCTAATGCTTGAGGTAGTACAGTATCTCTTAGAAGATAAGAACCCAAAAGCACCCGTTATTTGACAAGTGATAATTAGAAAATATATATAATAAATTAATGTTGATTGTTAAGTCACGTTTAATTGAAAAGTGAGATGACTTAGTAAATAGTATGTTTTGTTTATAAGCATATGAAGTACTGAGTCAACATTATTTATTTACACATAGTATATTTACAATTTACCAAATCATAATTTTTATTTTTAAGCTTGGTTTGGTCTATAAAATCCTCTTAAATTCGTAAAAGTCTTGATTTTATGTATATCAAAATTGACTGTTACTTGTATAACTATATTCAGTCGCCAAAGTACATTATTTTATTTTATTGATTTTTTAGACTAAACCAAATAGCTTTCAGACTTGTTTTTGGGAATTCTTGATACATTTAGGCTTTGAAGTGTGTGATAAGTACATTTTAACATATAAGTCTTGCTAGTAAACGTCACATCATTATTCGTTTGAGTTTCCTTGATCTCCAAACAGAACATTTGAAGTATTTCTGCTAATGAGAAAAGAGGAAATTCCTGATAAATGATGATATTGTTTGCAATCGAGGCTCATGTAGTTGTCGTTAGTCTATGATTATAATGCATTGTTGGATTATCCCACAGTTGTTTAATCAAACATGTATGTCATAATGATAGGGCGAATGATAAATTAGTATAGAAATTGCATTTATTGAATGATTGTTGGTGCTCTGAAATCTGTGGGACTGCCTGAAACGAGTCTGAAACTCATAGATTTAAGTCTAACGATAGACGTTTAAAACTGAACGAACATTCGCAATTGATATTTTCACTTCCTATATGGTATTATTTCGATAGGAAATCGTAGATTTGTTAGTGATATATTTATATGCATTTTTGGAAATTCAATTTAGCGAATGTTCTTCACTTTATATGTATTTTTGTAAATTTGTTATATTGTTATACTTAAATTTAGCTGGAATGACTAACAAGAATAAAATGAGACAAAGTCTTGAAAGATTCGATCGGTGATAAACTGATACAATTAACATCACATAGTTACATTCCAATTTCATGAACCTTCTGATTGTACAGTTCGCACCTGTCGAGAATGGAACTAAATGAAGACTTTACAATTTTGGAACGCTTATACCCTGGCCGGAACATAGACAAATATGTTGCTACAATAACATATAATTGATTTCAATAATCGAAACATGATCAGTACTTGAGTGCAGTGCACACGTACAACGTACAGCAGCCACAGCGCTGTTCCAATGACTAAATGCCAAACAAAGTAGAGACGCATCGACTTCGTACACGGCCGCCCCGCGCGCCACGTCGGAGCGATCGCCGAGCGAGAGAACGCTCTCACTGCTACGTATTCGCAGGCTGTCGCCTCAGCGACATGCACTTTATAATATACAATTAAACGTTTATATATTATTGCTTGCTTATTAAATAAACACGATGTGTAGACTTTAGAATTTTAACTTCAATGTATTTTGATTTGTTTAGGAATTATGTGTAACAGCAATAAAAGCATGTTAGTGGGATGACGTTAATAATACGTCTGTGGTAATGTTTTCTGAGTATATCAAACAATTAAAGGCACTATTTATTAACTGTATTTGGTGACTTATAAACGCCTTTTAAAATCACCTTATCCATGCTGCTTATTTTTTGTCACTTAAATGTAACTTTAGTGGTGATTCAAAGGAGGTAGATTTTATTTTTCTTTTAAATCCATTATTCAGTATAGTTTTAGATTATTGAACAGTATAATACCTACTACATTTTATAAACTTGTTTGCTGACAAAGGTCATTTAATATTGTCAACTTAATATAATCGAAATATATTAGAATACTTGTCATGTAATACATAACATTTTTCGTAATTGAAGTAGCAAACGTGGAACCGTGGCTTTTTGAAAACACTTATGACTTAAGTACGTAAACCTGCAATGTAAAATTTTAAAAAGTTCATACTTCTTAATGAACAACAAAAATATTGGATGAATTTAAATTGTAAAGAGTTGTATTTGTCTTCAAATAAAACGTTCCATCATTATAACAATAGTTTTATTTCAATCATTCAGTCCAAATCTTTTGTGTATTTCATTAACCGTTGTTCTCTCGACATTCGCAATATGATTTATGACTATTTGTGCGGCATCCTTGATGTCGTTGTACTGGTGTAAAAGCAAAACTTGAATCAATTTACCATCTTCAAGAAGTTTATTTAATTCACCCTCTGTTTGAAGTAGTTTATCATATATTTCTTGTTTGCTTGCCATCTGTAACGAATGGATAACGAAAAGTTAACGTTAAAGTTAAAATGTCTTAAAAACATGTAGCTATATTTTTGTGTTATCCGGATATTGCGAAAAAAGGAATTATTAATATTATGAGAACCATAATCCTAGAGATATCAATATATCATAAAGCTGTTCCAACCAAATATTAAAAAGTTAACATACAGGGTCGAACAAGATCAACTGCAAATCACTCCCTGAAAGGAATACAATTAAATATTAGGGTGGGCGGACAGTGATTGTGCCTCACGTCCAGGGGCGTGCACTCTAGTAGAGCGACGTGTTGCGGTGTTCCACAGGGTCAGTCGGACCGTTCTTGTAGAGCATAGGGTACGATTAAGTGCTCCGTGGGCCCAATATGTTACGAAGACTACACAGTAGCACAGGATACTAGTACTTCGTACAGAAGTATGACTTAGCAATTGTATTCAAAGAAATGTCTACTCAATGTCGTCAACAATATGGCGTAATTTAGTTCGCCTCAGAGTCAAGCACATTTTCGTGTAGACACCTACAAAAATCCATTGCAAGATAATTTCATACTTATTGCCATGGAATATGATTCATAATACACTAAGCCTATTCGGTGACGTAATATCACGCGACGCGATAGGGTTGACTGCTACGAGAAGCTTCTAACGCCATCTAGCGCCTCTTTCTAGTACTTTATTCATTCTCGTCCAGCCAGCAACGTAGCCGCGCGGCCGCCGGTGAATAAAACGCGCGAGCGTGGCTCTGGCCGGTAGCGACACGCAACTTGTTTTAGCACCTACGTAGGTGCGCCGTGCGTAGGTACGTTTTTGCTACCTCCGCGGGGAGATACACAGGCCTGACAGTAGTCACGGTCCACCGAGCCGACTTTGATGAGACGGACAACAGCAGGTGTGTCGCATTAGTAGTATTGCGAATTCACAAATTGGGGTTAATTAAAGGTGGCGCTCGATAAGTCAGAAGCCCTTTGTTTTAATGGGCGCAGTCGAGCGCGGTTATTCCTGCATCAGCAACAACCCTGGATTCAGAGCCCTCACATTGTAGCGCACTTGTTTGCACAGAGCGCATCGCATTGTAGCATTTAGGAGCGTACACGAGCCTACCGAATTGTAGCGGGCGCCTCTCAGAACTCTGAACTAGTAGGTAGTCTTTTATATAACACCATTTGTTTAAGTAGTTTTAACCCTTCCGATACGGCTACGGAAGACATTGTTGTTCAGAACTTCAAAGGAGTTTCGAATGTTTGACTACACGGTGCATTATAAATGAGTTCAAGCCCCAAATGTGAGAATAGCGGCCTACAGTATATATCCAAACTACTTGTACAACAAACCCTTTGAGATAAGCCAGGGAGGATTTTCCCCTCCGTAGCATTAAGTCAATTTTCACTTCCGTTTTCGGCTTCCATTAGATACGGCAACGGCAATCCTAGAGGCTGAGCGAGGGCTTTCGATAGGGTTATCATGATGTGCAAAATCCTCATCCATTAACCCCGAGGATCATAGACCGCCCGCGAACGGATAACAATTGATTACCTATCTATTGTGTCTGGAAACATGGTACCCAAGTGAAAGAAAGGGACTCCCTTAGAAGCTAAACATCCCAGCTTACAGCTTAGTCAGCCAGCCAGCATTTCCAAAATAAACAGGAAAAAAAAAGAAATCCATATTTAATTGCATATTAGATTAACTTGTAATATTTATTTAACTAATATACATTTTATTACATTCTTTTTTATTTTAATAATTGGATTTCACCGTTATGGTAGGGGCTTAATAATAATAATTTTAACTTTGAGTATGTACCTATGTATTTTATGAGATTTAATGATGCAAGATTTTAAAAACTAAAATCAAATAGGTATAGGTAATTATTTTTACAAATCATTTATTCCACAATATCATTGTTAACAGGATCTGGAACTCCCATTGCACAAGCCAACATACTATTTATATGTCTCCCTTCGTCACTCTTAAAAACGTATCCATTTACTTTATCAATCAAATTTTTAACTGATATTAAACTATTTTCCTCCATCATATTGACAAGTTGAAATGTTACTAAGCTGTAATCTTCAATGATGGAAATAAGAGCACCATTTAACTTTTTATACTTATTGGTAAAATTATCACTGTCTAAGCAATCCAAGAGGTAATTCAAATCTAAGACTTCTGTATAGAAGTCTATTCCAAAGTCTAACTTATTTATGTGTTTCTTAAGCAAATCCACTTTCGTCAAAAGGTTTACATGAGGAAGTCCGATTTTCAACATTGCATTTAGTGACAACATGAGAGCTGAGATGAATTTGCCAGCGTCTGAACAATGGTGTGAATCAATTAAGTGAACCACACATAACTGAAGATTGCCATTATTAGTCAGATTTGTAATAATCTTGTTTAAACTGTTGTGATGGCAGTAAAGTTCCACTTGACCTGGTAAATCAAATATAAAATCGGCAAAATTCTCACTCCCTATTTGGCCTAACAACCAATCAATGTTCTTTTCTAGATATTCCATACAATACAGTAGGGCTCCATTAGGTCCAAGGTTTTGTTGGGTCATAACATTCTCTAGGTGCACCAACTGTCTAATGTCAATATCAGGCTTATAGGACATTCCTTCATTGGCTGGGTCAAGATTCACCAAAACAACTTTCCTTCCATTTTTTTTCAACACTTTTGACATTTTATTGCAATAAGTAGTCTTCCCAGCACCCGGTGGACCAATTACTAGTTGACCATAATACTTGTGGACTGGCTTAAATCTTTTTACCACTGCTTGAGCCATTATGTTAGCTACTTTCTTCTTTTTTCAGATCCAATATGATATCTTTACAGGCTTTTACTGTTTCAATATCATATGATTTCAGATTTATGAAAATACAAAGTGGTTTTGTAATTTTTATTGCTTCTGCCAGGTATCTAGCCGCTACTTGTTGTTCTTCTCCTGTGGCACCAAAAATAACTTTTGTTGTATAAATATCATCTGCACTTAAAGGACTATTGATTTGATCCTTATAAACCATCAACATACTTCCAATTTTTTGGTACTGAGAGACAATGAGCAAAGTTTTATCAGTATATTCAGCAAGAACAATTTCTGTAGGTGTATTATCAATATCTGCAGCTAAAGATCGAAATAATAACTGCTCGCTAGTAGTAGGTACATTGTTGATAGATAATGTTTTCATAACATTTAGGAGTTCCATAGCTAAAATAAAAATACCAACAATGTAAAAGATTGGTGTTGGGAGGAGGACCATTTTGATAACTTACTACGTCTTGTAATAACAAAAATAAACAAAGATACTTACTTTTTGAGTGTTGCTTTTCGGTTAGTTCAATTATTTGTTTATATATCTTAGTCTATAGATTTTACTTTAAGAAACTGAAATAAGCCCAAAAAATCTAAAATTGTTTAAGAAAACCTCTCTCTCTCTCTCTCGCAAATGTGACAAAAATAGATTTTTTTCCGTTCAATTCATTATGGGTAGGCAGAGGATCAAGTCTATACAGCCACGTCTTCAGTATTTTATTTTCTTTAGTATCCCTCTTCTTATACACTAACACTGAACTACAAATTAACTCATTGAAATGCGAGGATGGTTCGCATTTCAACGCTCTCAGGAAATTTTGAGCGGGAACAACGAATCGGATGATAGGAGCGTCTACTTTGTTTCTCATTTTTACTTCATTATTGCTCCTTTGCAGCACATTATTAAGATTATTCCACCCCACAATCATACCACGAAAATCTAATTTAGTAAATTAAGAAACAAAGCCCAACTTTTTCGGCTCGTTTCCCGCCCGAAAAAACCACGCCAACCCTGTTGAGTTATGACAGACAAATGAACGATTTTCCTAGTGCAATTAATCAGTACTTAAAAATCCGCTAGATGTCGTAGAACAACCGCCGCGCCGTCACAGATTATATGTACAGTGCCAATGGCAGTGCCAACTTGCCAAGCCTATTTGTGTAGCATCATTGATCTCTCTCTAGTACTACTTTAAGGTCAGTGTGTAGCATACATCATACATGCTACTTAGGAAGTAGGAAGTTCACTACTTTAGCACTTATTACACCAATATGACCAATGGCCATAAATGTAGGTATCCAGTAAATGAGATTCAGAAAAACAAACCATGCCATTATTTCGGTCCTCATCCGTGTACCCCGAAAATAGCTCTCGCTTTGTTCGCATTTTGTTAATTTATTTCGACCTTTGGGTTGCAAAACCTTCTGTGCTTATTAGCTCGCTTTTTCGTTTTATTAACTTATTTGATCCTTTAAGGTTTGATCCGATGTGTTGCGAAAATTTGAATGTTTGATTTATATAATCGAGAAATAGGAACTTTTGTATGTAGCTCATGCACTAATATTGAGCTCATTCAGCTTATGGACATCCTTACTAGTCTAACTTCTCTCTGTCTGCCTGCCGATTTAAAAATTAAAAAACAATAAAAACTTCTCTATGATTCTCTTGGATTGTCAAATCTGACAAAATGGTAGTGTATTTTTGTCTTTTGAAATAAATCTTTAAAAATCTACACGATTTGATAGTAATAATTCAATTTGAGTTGTTTATTTTGTTATTTTTTACGAGCCACAATGGTTTTGGTGTATATTTACGAAGATGCCGGTGATGTGAACTTCATAACCTATACATCAATGTTTATTACAGACGAAGGGTACTTCGAGCTTCGGTAAGCGCCGGAATAAGACCCACACATTATGCAGAAGATGTGGAAGATCATCATATCATATCCAGAAATCTAAATGTGCTCAGTGTGGATACCCTGCAGCCAAACTGCGATCGTGTAAGTACAACTTCATGAGTTTTTATATCATTACGTGCACATGATAAATTGCAAGTTATTTAAAAAAAGACTATATTTTAGTCGAAAAATCACATGCGCATACAGGCCCTTTAGTTCTTTGCTACGCATGACTGTATAATAAGTTAGGTTACTATGCACAGGTATCACCTGTGCTCTGTAATAAAAGAACTCCTATAATACTGCTATAAGAAATAACGAAGTCCACAAAGGTACTCATTTGCTGTTGTGAATAAATATAAAAAGTAATGCACACTATTTGATATGCTAACTAAAACTTGCTTTGTTTTCCCAAGAATCTCACTCATAAGAATTTTGTTTTGTTTACCTCACATTACCATTTACTTTATTATATTAATAAATTACCTGAGCCGTGTTTGTAATATTATTTTATTAATACATTAAATACCTACCTGACTTTAATCCTACACTGATTGAGGACTTATTCTTTGTTGGAATATTTCCTTGTATAATGTAGCAATACAGAATTGAAATATGTATGTTCTATTACATCATTTGGATGTTTTAATGCAATACATTATTTCATACATTGCTTACCTACTATAGATATCTGCTAAACATGGTAAAAGTAGGTAAATATTGAGATCAAACATCTTCTTTTGTTTTTCTTCTTTGTATAAATAAACTCAGCATAAAAATGCTTAGATATTATTACAAAGTGACATCACATCACCCATACCTACATAATATTTTGAAATTACCATATTTATGCAGAAGATGTGGAAGATCATTATATCATATCCAGAAATCTACATGTGCTCAGTGTGGTGTGACCCACAGTCAAACTGTGATCTTGAGTGATTGTTGATTTTTAACTAAGTACAAAATACTAAATGTTATCTATTTGTTGCAGACCACTGGTCAGTAAAGGCCAAACGCAGGAAGACCACTGGTACCGGCCGCATGCGTCACTTGAAGATTGTCAGGAGGCGATTCCGCAATGGATTCAAGGAGGGCAAACCTACCCCTAAGAAAGCTGTAGCCTCCTCATAAATTTATTGCCTAACTTCAATAAAAAACTAAAAAAAATCTCACTTTTTTTCAGACTTCTTATCCTAGATAGCTACCTCCCCATTAAAACTGTCAGTAAAGGGAGTTCTGTACATTAGTTTTTTCACTAACTGATGCTCTTATGGTGAGGGAAATATTGTGAGGAAACTGGCACATTCTGGCAGCTGAATGTGTAACCATGATACAAACTGGTCAGGAGGTCAGAGGGCAGTCTCTCCACTGTAATTACCTGATCTGCCGAATCCTGGATCATGGTCTAAAGTGGACCCTGGGCCCTTGCCTGCGAGTGCACAACCGGCATAATGCTAGAATGTTGATGATGGTGCACAGTTAGCTTATCACGGTCCATCCATATTTTCGCGTAATGGTTTCATGCATATCGGCTCCGCGGTATTCAACAGATATGAATATTGCACTTCTGGACCAAAGGATCAAAAATAAAAGTTAGCAGCCACTTCAGAATCTAATCTAAGAGCTGTCCAATATGTGCATAATCTTTTCTTATGAGCATTAGATAGGTAGTTAAGAAGGTAATGTTCAGTTTATATTTTTAATTAAAAAAAAGTTTTAGTTAATGATAAGATTGATAAGTAAATGTTCACAAACGCTTAGGAAAAGGAAAAAACCCACAGAGTGACTTCTGGCAGTTGTGAACCACAGAATGTGATGCGTGGGATGAGGCAGCTGCAAGAGGAACATTACTTAATACTTACACACCGCAAGTCAGACTACACGTGTTGACCTTGAGACCGCTTCTATTCCCTACGTAATAAAAGCCGTTTTTGTAGTTCAAATGTAAAATAACTGTAGCTAAAATAAAGACTAAGAAAGTGTTTAATAACTTATTTTGTCTGTAACTCTTGTTATATTTTTTATAAATTGAGCAATTATTTTGCAAGTTTTTTACGAAATTAAATCAAATTTCACTTACAAAAATTAATCGACTGTATCATCCGGTGGGACTCGAACTCACGTCCCTTCGCTATCCGGGCGAGTGCCCGTTACCAAGACTTATCAAACGCCGGCTCACTGGCGTAGCAAGCACTTGCAAAAATTCGTCGACTGACTAACGTCCTCCGTAGCTTAGTTGGTAAGAGCACTCGCCCGGATAGCGAAGGGATGTGGGTTCGAGTCCCACCTGATGACACAGTCGATTAATTTTTGTAAGTGAAATTTGATTTAATTTTGTAACTCTTGTCTTTAAAACCGGCGGCTACCAATAAAATAACTTTGTATTCTAAGAGGCAACCCTGACTTTATTAGTTTTACTCCAAGGTCGTGTAGTTGCAGAGAAATAATAACGTAATGTTCGAAACTTATGGCACATTTTCGGGCGCAGCGGTCTGTGACAAAAAATTGTAGGCTATTATAAGAGTAGGAATGGACGATTTTCCTTGGAGTGATTTATCTGTTACGTAGTAACTATTTATATAATCTGTGTTAGGGGTAAGTACCCCGCGACCCCGCCGCGGTATTATAGCGCCTTAAATCGTGTCGTAAGGTACCTATTATTGACTTTTTAAATGTTCGCTTTTCTTTTTTGCGTTGGGGTATTTGTTTTAAGTTTTTAAAAAAATGCATTACCGAGTTAAAAGCTTTAATTTTAATTCATCTAAATAAAAGAAAGTATTAAATAAAAATATCTCCTAAATTAATAGACCTAAGCAAAATGTAGCACTGTAGTAAGACACCTGATACTTACTTAATTTAGAGATTTACTTTTATAATCAATTAAAGCTATCACTCAAAGGTAATATTAATTATTAATAATTAATGTTACTAATTCCGTCTTCTTGCATCGGTTGTACCTCTTCGTCACTGGTTTCAGGGTTCAGTTGACAAGAACCAGTAGATTCATCGAAGTTGTCTTTTATAGACATAATATGCCTAACATCAGTTTTCCCCCGAGATTTAGAGTTTCCGTGCCTTTCTTTCTTCATGATTAACTTGAGCAATATAATCTTAATCAAAAGAATAAATGTTGTTATACAGATTGCAGTAGAAAGTCACATTGTATTATTTTACGCAGTCATGTCGGTTGGGAAAAAAGGATGCATGGGTAGTCTGCCCGTTATAATGATAAGTTTTATTCACTACTTAAGTACCTATTTTAAGTTTAAAAAAACTATTTTATCGCGATCGGAGCTGAAAGAAAGGATCTTTAAAAACGCCAATTATCTCGGAACGTTAGCGAACAATTATGAATGCGATACTTACTTCTACTATGACAATTAAAAGAAACATCACTAGATGAGCATTCATGGAAATCATCACAATGCGATACATCAGTGGTCCACAACCTGATGTATTAATTGAATGCGTGCCCAATTCGGTCAGGTAATTAGATATGCAGGATCCACTCTTGCAGCAACTGTTAATTGCATATTCAAGTTATTCGTTTAGTACCTAGTATTAAGCTCTACATAAGGTACGCAGTAAAAAGGTCAACCGTACCTCAACGGAACACTATCTGTCACTAAGGAAGTTCTCTTATTTTTCGAATTACGACTATTCAAAGAAGAGTCCCATTCGTAATCACGTATTTTATCATACCAGTCATGGGAAAACCAATCCTTATAAGAATTCAGCTGAAAATTATTTAAAAATATTAATATTTATCACGCGCAATGAGCAATTTACATATACATCCATATAAATGCAGTCAAATGGGCATGGCATGGTTAAAAAGTGCCTAAATTTCATAGGTACGGACGGTACATTACTAGGTATACAAGTTTGTTGTTTTTGTTCAAAACAACGTTATAGGTCAACACTCGGGCAATGCCCAATTGCCCATTGATTTGACTCTGCCTGTATATCCTTACCCCGCAACACTTAAGCGACCATTGCAAATCATCCATAAAGTGTTTATATTTCGGAACACTTCTGTACTGTCTCATGCCAACAGCTAAGTATTTAGCAATTAATTCTCGACATGACATAATTTTCATAAAACATACAATGGCGGCCGTTAAATTTATTATTATAATCCAGACTATACTTAACCAGAGAGGACAACACACCACTTTTGCTTTATGGCTGAAATAAATAAAATATAACATTAATTGAATATAATTCTTAAAACTCAGCAATGCACATAAGTTTGACCCCACACTGCATTTGGCTAACCGGGCCAACGCTCTTACTATCCGAGCTACCGGTAAGTTAATCCACGCGTGCGCAATTTAGTTTCCGTTTCCGGTTTTTCGTAGTTTTTGGTTAATAAATATTTTTTCTTACTTACAATACGTATTTACGACATTTATTTTTATAATGGTACTAAAATTCAAAAACCATTTCGAGATTTAGCGATGCTTAACACGTAAAAGATATTTTTTTTACGCTATCAATTCAGAGATATTTAAAAAAAACTAAAAGGTACTATGATACAGGCATTATAAGGGGACATGCCTTAGCTTGGTTATCAGGTCTAACTTTAAAAAGTATTTAACCATACAATACATACAAGCTAGCTGTCATTTTGACATTGATATTTGACACTGACACTATGATGAGTGAGTGAGAGAAGAGATAATGGTAGTGTTGTTCTACAGAAGTGAAGTCCATCTTTTGTTTCATTTGATTTTAAAAACCATAAAAACTTAAGTTAGGAAAATTGCAACATAAGCTTTTGTTAGATAGGCTGTTTGGAATAAAAATACTCACTAAGATTATGTATCTACTTCTTAATTTAGACTTTACTTATATTGATATACGTGTTTACTGTCGTTATCGATATCTTACTGCTACAAAATACAACACTATATTACGTCAGTATTTTTTTTTTAATTTAAAATATGTCAAAGGCATGAAGTCTCACATCCTTACTCTTGTACTTACGCTCTTTTAGAATGGAGAGTTTTTAAGGAATTAAATTCAAGGGGAAATAATGAAAAGATATGAAAAAGAAAAAATACGTATGTCTTCTTTTTTGACGTACTATAAGGAAAAAAATTAAAATGTGCATGTAATTTTTTTTAAATGTTGTCAATTGCGTGACGACATCGACATCTACCCGACCTGTATTGCAACAGTGGTGGGCAAAGAAGATCATTGGAGACATCGAGGACATATCCAACTAGAGGCGAAATAAAAACTATTTTACGCCGAAACTTTATCTGCTCTGACAACCGCAATAGAAGGTGTCAGTTCTGTCAAAACCGTATGTCAAAAACCAATTGATCTGTGTGGTATGTCAACGTGAATACTTGAATTGTTACGAAAAAATTAGATTTGAGAAATAATTAACATAATGTCGTATTGTTCTATACTGTGTTGTAAGAAAAAAAGCAAAATATCGAATTTTAAAACGGATGTGATGTCATTTCATCGGTAAGTAATAGTAATTATGCAATTTTAAAAAGTTCATAAAATTTTCCTACGGCTCAAGATAAATCGGTCAAGCGTACTGACGTTTAAGTCTCATCTTGCTCCCACTAAGTGGTTAGCACATAATGTCATCTCATTCTATTCGTTAACACTCGTTACTAGTGTTGCGTTGAATTGGTTATACGACTTATCGACATTTATGTGCACAGTTTACACAATAATTATTTTAGTACTTTGGCAGCACGGAGGTATAGTGATATAATCGATAACAAAAAATATTTGCACTCGCGCACTAGAATCAATACCTATGCAAAAATGACATTAAACTACCTATACCGAGGAAGGTTTTGTTAGAATTATTGATTTTCTTGCGAATAACAAAACGCTGACACTTGACATGACGTTTGATAGTTTTCTTGGTTTAATGGATTATGAACAATGAGTTGCGTAGTGAAAGCAAAGAGTATGGATGTTTGCGTGTGTAAATATATGTGTATCGATTCTATTACTGTAAGGTGTGTGACGATAATAAAGGTGATGAATGGATGTAATGAGAAGCGAATGAGGAATTGGAGCCTTCAAATAGATAGAAAATCTTTATGGCAAACCATACCATTAAAAGAAATAAGGCAATTTACACAGAAAGATGTATAATGTAGGTGGTTTTATTGTTAAAGCGATCCCTTCCAGACAAAATGCCTACCGTATTTACCTACATTCTCATTCACTGAAAAACCTGAAGTGACTAAGTGACTATGAAGTAGATAATGGTATAATTTCGTGTGCGAGTTCGCACTCAGCCTGTTTTTTCAAAAAAAAAACCTTGTCCGGGCTTTAAAACTTAGAAAGTGATGCCTCTGTTCTAAGGTAAATATATATCGGAAAACATGATTTTAAGAAACTTGTTTCCTGTCGTATATAAAGTATGAGCCTTATTCTTAATTTATAGAAATTAGAAAACAATAAACGCATTTTAATAAAAATACTTACTGTATTTAGATTTCAATGTAATTTCTCTGTGCTTGGCTTTTAAATTCATGTTTTTATAATTTAAGCAATTTATTTGCAAGTTATTATGGCAGTTAATTTGTTTTACAAACAAAAGTTTATTTTTTATTATATACTAGCTGACCCGACAGACTGTCCTGTTATTTAGTTTTTTTTAATCCTCTTTGACGATATCTGTCAATTCTATGTCGAACGCACTGACCTCTATAGTACAAGCACGCTGGACTAAACATTCTCTAAGAAATAACACATAATTTTGTGCCAAATCAAAGCGTCCGCACCGAGTGTACAGGAAACTAAGATAGAGTAACTACCATATGTTTATGTCAAATTAGTTCCGTGGATTCCACACGCTCACTATAGCCATCAGCGCCAAAATTGCGATAATTAAATGGCTTCATTGTTAGGTTGACAGTATGCAGTCCAGCGTATTTGTATTATAAAGGTCAGTGGTCGAACGTCATAAGGTTACATTCAAAATGTTTTAACGTCCAAAGCGCTAAGGTTTGATTAGAAATAATTTTATATGGTGGTTAAGTATTCCTGAATTTAATAATTTTCCGCGCAATTTTCTTATTTTTTTCTTTCATAAGAACCTTCTCCTGACAATCACAAACAACAAAAAGAGAATTAGTGTAATCGGTCTAGCCGTCCACGCGTGATGGCGTGACCAAGGGAAATAGACATAGATTGATAACAATTTTGATGATTCATACTTTAAATGGTTATTTTTGATGACTAACTTAAATTTCTTAGGAACAAGAATCAGATATTATATTTAGGATATTGCACATTAGTGAAAAGTTTAACCTTAGGTGTAATAAAATATTGTTCCCATTAAATTAAACAATAACATCGACTATCGATACTAATTTCTTATTGACCATCACTAATACGGTGTTTGACATTCAGTCGGTTCATTCGGAATCTTTCGGATTTGGCGGAATTTTTCTGGAACAAAATTAATGCCATTTCCCCTCTAGTGGGATATGTCCTCGATAATTGGAGAATAAATTAAAGTTGAAAATTGATTCGGTATTCAATCGTTTTAATAATTATAACGCTCAGTGTTATTTTAGTTTTTTTTTGTTTTAAAAAAGAAACCAAAAATCGCACACGGGTAGTTTTTGAACCCACGACCTTTTTGAATGTTAAAAATATAAATCTTTTTATAATATAAATTTTTACTTGATTTTTTCGCTATTTGCAAGAGAGCATAGTATGCTAATATTCGTTGGTAGCATAATGATTCCAGACAGCAGCACAAATGCATTGACTAAATCGGTGCCGGTCATCAACAATATATGGCCCACGCCTGAAAATTAAGTACCTAGGTAAGTAAATCACATTGATAATCACGTTGCAATACAAGGTAGTACCTCTCTGATACCTGTTCACCTTTGTCATTGGTTATCACTTACCAACGTCTGTCGTTATTTCAATATTCGAGTACCCAATTATTATTTTAATCAAACCTAGGTAACAAGTAATAAAGCGAACAAATAAAAAAAATAATACAAATATTGGACAACATCACAGGTAAGTACCTAGCTAAAACATTTGTCCTACCTACTTAAATCAGAAATATATGTACCTAGCTAAATCAGAAATAACTGTAGTATCACAACATTTAGATCCGAGACAATATAGAAAATATGGATTTATATTATATTGACCCGACCGGGGATCGAACCCGGGAAATCAAGAGATGACGATACCTTGAAAACTGGTGTGCGAGCCATTCAACCAAGAAAGCAAGTCTGAAAAATTGAAATCTACTCACAAAAGAATAAGATTAAGGACCAAGCTATGGCAAATATTGAAGTAACCCATAGCAAGCAAGCTGCCCACACCACAAATGGATGATTTGGGCCTGTAAGATTCATCTAAATTAAGATTACAAAGTACTTTGTGATTGCTATTATTGTGTGATGTGAGGTGATGTTGTTGCAATTTTTTTAATAAATTGACAAAGATGTCACATGACAAGTCAGAGAGTAGAGAAAGAAAACAAAGAAGTAGACTATCTTACGAAAGCCATAAAGATACATGTCTGTCTGTCTGTCCGCCCGTCACAGCCACTTTATTCTGAAACTATTAGGATTTCACAGTTGAAACTTGGTAGGAGAGTCCAACTCACACTTGGCCAGTTTTTGTACGATTTTGTGACCAACGCATTTTTTGCAGGAAAAATATGTATAGCCTGACCAGTAATATATGGGACCTGAAGTAAGGGCGCTTCGAATCGTCTATATATGACAACACTCGGTATAATCATACCAGCGTAGATTGGCAACTAAACACAAAAAAAACATATTTTTATATGTTTATATTCATGTTGGTTCTTTAAGCATGCTGCCGAATAATAACAGATTCTACGATAAAATAACACGACAGAACACTCGTAAATTGAGTAGGTACTTATTAAAGTCAGTAGCGCTTTGTAATATTGGTCTTGAATTTTGTACCAAATAATTATTTTTGCAAAACCCTAACATCAATCCATTGTTTTCCTAAATGATATTAATTGAAATGATATCATAATTTTAAATATTCTATAGGAAATCTTGAAAAACTCTACGAACTATTTTAGTTGAAATATCCAAGTAGGGTTGAAATAAAGCAATAAAACTCAAAACAATTATTTGTTATAATCATTTTTTTAAATCATTATTGAAATATTCTTTGAAGCCATCAGTAGCCAATTTTCAAATATTCGCAGTATAAGACATACCAAAAATTCGTGATGACAACTATATCAGTAATTAATTTAAAGAAACTGTAATGATCACATACACTTTCTTGTCGAAAAATACTACAACACATGTTAATCCACTTTTCTTTTACGAAAATGAATATTTCTAGGTATTTTTATCACATAAAATTTGCACTTGGTCGAAAATTAGATTACGCGTCTAATTTGACACTAATCTAATGATTCTGATGATCTTTTACTGGCAACAGAAACTTCAAATTGTCATAAGTTTCTGTTGCCAGTAAAAGAAATTAGTTCCAGTTGTTTTCCGCAACATGGCGAGGTCCCATATATTCCTGGACAGGCTATACACAATGAAACCTTGTTTATCTCGGCACTAGAAATGAAGATTTGAATTTTTGAATGGGTCAGGTGGGGTCAGTTAACCTTTAGGTAATTGCTATTGCTATAGGAAGCTTCTATATAATGTGAATAAATATACAATAGTTACTCGTTTGAAGGTATAAGATTTATTTATTAATAAAAAATATATAATATACAAATACAGAGAACATTTAACAATATAAAAAATATATTTTTTATTTGAAAACATAGATTTACATAACGAGTTCAAAAATAAACTTGCATTGTAAAAAAATATATGTTCTATATATATAGTTCTATACTTATAATAAGTAACAACTTAAACATAGTAAAACCAATCATATTTTTATAAAATTATTGACTTTATGTTTGTACCTACGTTGTAATGAGGGATTTTCTGAACACTCAAAATTTTAGTTTTATTGTATGTTGATAGATGGCGCTATTTATCTAAGTTATACAAATTTTGCGTCGAAATCATTGAGCATAAAACAAAAACAAATTATTGAATTGTTATGTGTGTACAGACATGTACCCTGTGGAAGTATACTTAAGTTAAAAATAAAATTTATTAGAAAAAACGTCTTGATGATCACTTAACTGTAAAAACGACCTCTTAGCACCCGTGAATCTAAAACATGCTCAAAATCAACATTATAACATATTAAACGCTAAAACCAGCCTTTGCTTCCATAAAAATCTGCCTGACTTAGATTGGTCAACACCATCTAGCGGATTCTTAAGTACTGATTTTTGACACTAGGAAAATCCTTCATCGGAGATTAATAATAAACAAGAACATTAGAGGTAAGAATTTTTTTGTGCATTTACAATTAATTTTATGGGCAAGTAGTTAATAACATATGTAAATTACCTCATTTGATGACTATTTTTGTTGAGACAGCAATGCATTTTATTCCGGTTGAGTGATGTCGCCCATTTTCTTGAGATTCGGCGAGACACTGAACTGGGAGCCAGTGCTGACAAGGATGTCTTCGACAGTGACTCCGTCGGCCAGCTCGGTAAGAATAAGACCTTTCTCCTTGTCGACTTCAAATACACACTGAAAATTGAAATTTGAAATTCTTATACAGGTCCCAAAGTCAAGGTCAAGCCGAAATGGAAGATAGGGTATAGGGATACCAGCTATGGGAAAAAATATGAAAAACATTCTATGTGACGTTTTTTAAAAAATATGAATTTATTTTTCTTGTTGAAAATGTTTAAACATTTTAAAATGACTTTTAAAATATTTAATTATTTTTTTAAGAATGGAAGCCTAAGATATTGCAGTTTTTCATTATATTTATATCTTTAGTATTTTCACAGAATACCTAATAGATAGCTCATGTACCTTTTCAGTAATAATCATGTCAACACAATTTTTTCCTGTGAGTGGCAGTGAGCATTCAGGAAGAATTTTGTGACTTCCATTCTTGGCAGTATGCTCCATGGTAACTACTACTTTTGTACGAGGTGCAGATACTAAGTCCATAGCTCCTCCCATGCCCTTTACCATTTTACCCTGGAAAAAGTAAGCTGGTTTAAAAACTATCATACTTAAACAAATGATCATACAAAAATACTCCCACTACTCTACATCTGATTGGCCAGTGTATTAACGCCCACTCGTCATATTACGTCACTATACAGGCTGATTAAATTATCTGCACTAAAGTTGCCAGAATATAGAACTAAACACCTCGGAGGTTCATAAAATAATGACATACAGATAAGTTGGTTAGCGGCTTTATAGTCTTACTACACCACAGTGTGTTCGTTAAATAAGAGTTCATTTTCCTTACGGGAATCATCCAATTAGCGAGATCGCCGTACTGTGAGACCTGCATAGCCCCAAGAATAGTAAGGTCGATATGACCTCCTCGAATCATAGCAAAACTGTCATCAGATGAAAAGAAGGATGCTCCTGTAATTAACAGTGGGTAGGTGAGCGGTAAGGACTTCAAGTCAAATATTACTCAAGTGATAGAGAACTTACCTGGAACAACAGTTACTGTTTCTTTACCAGCATTAATCAGATCAGCATCAACATTTTCTTCAGTAGGGAAGGGTCCAAGTCCGAGAATACCATTTTCAGATTGTAATAAAACCTTAACATTTTTAGGAATGTAATTACTGGCTAGCATTGGCATACCTGAAATACAGTGGTACACAAACTTTAATGCAGCTTTTGTAAAAAGGTGTAAAAAATTACGAATGTCAGATTTTCAACAATGGTTTGTCTATCCATAAAGAAATGTTAAGTAAGCCACTGTTAATGTATATTAACAACCAGCCAATAATCATACTCGACTGTATTCAATCTTACCAATTCCAAGATTTGCATTCATTCCATCCTTAAACTCCAGTGCAACTCTTTTGATTATTCTTTCTCGCATTAAATCTGATGCCTTTTTCTCTTTCTGTGACTCTGGCTTTGTGATTGTTTTTCTTTCAATTCGTTTTTCGAATTTATTACCCTTGAAAATTCTGTGCACAAATATTGATGGGACATGCACCAAGTCAGGTTCAATTTCATCAACTATTTCTTCTACTTCAGCTATAGTCACCCGAGCAGCTTTACACATTGCAGGATTAAAGTTACGGGCACTTTTTCTAAATATAAGATTGCCATGTCTATCTGCTTTCCATGCCTTCACGAGAGCATAATCACCAGTGATTGCCTCTTCCAATACATAATCGTTTCCATTAAACTGTTGAATGTGACGAGGTGAACTTTGTATATCAATCTAAAATCAAAAACAAAAAAACATTCGCTCAGTTTAGCTTTGATTTCATGCTGTCATGAGTACAAAAAATTTAATCAATATAACAAAGATTGATTAAATATGTATGTAGGGGATAATACTGATAAACAATATGATAACTAACATAACTTTTGGTGTACATTGTACACATTTTTCTGTTAAATTTCGTTTTTTTTTATGGTGTAATAATGAGTTATCTAACTTTATGGAAAATATTTCTTTACCTACTTTGCCATTTTTTCCATACTTGATAGGGGCTCCACCTTCCTGAATAAGGGTTCCATATCCTGTTGGTGTAAAAAAGGCAGGAATTCCGGCTCCACCAGCTCGGATCCTTTCAGCCAATGTTCCTTGTGGGGTCAGTTCAACCTGAAAGGGATAAAAAAATATTACTTTATGGATTTAGGTACTAATAAAAAAACGAAATTATTAAGATTCTAATGATTACCTCTAACTCTCCAGTTAAATATTGTCTTTCAAATTCTGCATTTTCACCGACATATGATGAGATCATACGTTTAATTTGTTTGTTTTTTAATAATATACCCAAACCAAAGTTTTCAACACCTAAAAGTTAGTAAGAATAAGAATACACATTAATTAATATTTATTGTGGTTTATTTATGGTTGTGGTTGTGGTATGGTAGGTACCATATTATTACCTATTGTTAGATATTAAACATTGTAGAGTTCATAATGTAATATAAGTGGTAAGTAAGATGTTTCTTTAAGATTAAGTAGGTACCTAATACATACCTGCATTATTAGAGACTACTGTTAGGCCGGTAACACCTCTTTTGTTCACAGCTTCAATCAAATTTTCGGGTATTCCGCATAGACCAAAGCCCCCAACCATAAGTTTAGATCCATCTTTGATATCGCTCACGGCTTTAACTATGTCTTCATAAACTTTGTTATTTCTACTCGAAGTACTGTACTTTGCGCATGTTAAAGTCTGTAATTACGCAGTTAAAATTTAGGTTATGGATAACAATAAAAATTTAAGAGATGGTGTACTATTCGGTAAACAAATCATCATTATCAAAGATAAAAGCAGATGAGATAGACAATCATCAAAGAGTCAAGTATAGTGACAATCATGGTCTTGCTTTATCTTACCTTGTTGAAGTTATGTTTTTTTGGCACTCCGTGTCCGTATATGCTTATTTTTAATCTAAAGACTAAATTGCGGCCTAGTGACGTCACAACCATTTTAAATTAAAAAAAATAATAATAATAATCGCTACCGACAGGTGTTTTTGTTTGCTAACTTTTCGAAGAATTTAAAACTGTCACTCGCAAATCGCAATTTCGCAAACGTCAAATCAAAAACAGCTGACTGTCACTTTCTATTGTTTACCTACACACCTACTCACTGCAAAAATATACAAAAAAATTGAATCACACACACTTGTTACTACACGAGATAAAATGATAAGAACGTAAAATGTTTGTGCCGATTTGCCGAGTTCTCGAGGTCAACTGGAACGTTGATATGCTTGTTCAGTGAGTATTCAAATTAGATAATATTATTAAGTAGGTACCTAAGTGGGAAGAACCAACAACATGAAGCAAGAAATACTTCTTTAACAACATCGTAAAAATTATTAAGGTTCCGTAGTCTACAAGAAGAACCCGAAGGTGGTAATAGGTGGGAAGGTACCTAACCTACCAGTAGGATTTACTTACAAAGAAAAGGGCTAGGCTTACCTATATCAGACAGTTATACCGACAGGTCACAGCTTAGAGGGTCACAGAGTGGAAAAAATCTGTGGGCACTGGAGAGGAACTACCTTAAATCCTTTAGTTAAGTTAGCTCATTTAACTGAAAGGAACGATTCCTTTATTTTTAAAAAGAAATAAAACTGCATTCAAAGATTTCTAAAATTCGCTTGTCTCGCCCGGAAATCGAATTAGGTAGGTACCCAAAAGGATAAACGGGACCCTATTAAGTACTAAGCCTCCGTCCTAAGACAGACAGCTGCCTGTCACTAGGCTGTATCTCATGAACCGTAATAGCTAGACATTTGGAATCTTCACAGATGATGTATTTCTGTTGCCGCTATAACAACAAATACTAAAAAACATAGTAAAATAAATATTTAAGAGGGGTTCCGATACAACAAACGTGTTTTTTTTTGCCATTTTTTGCTCGATATTCATAATGGCAACAGGCAGACGCTTAAAATATACACAGGATAGCTTGCTGTACCTATTTCACTTTAAAAATAGATAATTAAAATAAAATAAAAAAATATGTACCTATTCAAGGGGGGCCCCATACAAACGTATTTTTTTGCCTATATTGTCTTATGTTGTAAGTTAATGGTACGGAACCCTTCGTGCGCGAGTCCGACTCGCACTTAGCCGATTTTTATTATATGAATCGGTATCGGATTAATGTTTATACTTATAAAAACATTTGATCTTTGAAATATAAATAATGTAATCAATTAATTATAATATAAATTTTGCTGTTTTTTTAAATAGTTTTCAGCTGGTTTGATTCCCAGGTAGGAAAAGCGAATTCTGGAAATCATTGAATGCAGTTTTGTTCCTTTTTAAAAATAAATAAATGTTAACTAAAAGAATTAGGTAAGGTTGTACGCCTCTAGTAGGTATTTATTATGTAGGTATATTATTATATATATACTTAATTTTATAGTCTGCATTATGGTTAAAAGAAGGGTTTTAATCAAATTACTTTTTACTTTATTTTTGCGCCGCCCACTACACTACCTATTAATTTCTGCTTTAGCCCAAGGGTAGGGAATGTCACTTAATGCCAAGTCCTCCTTTTGTACAAAATATCAGTTGTGCAATACCTAAAGCTTAAATAAATAGGTAAATGAGAAAGAAAGGTGTTTGAAGACAACTATGAGTACAGTCTTTTCCTTTAGAGTTAAGTACTACCTACCTAGTCAGTTACCTACCTAATATCTAATCTATGCGTGTGGCGAACGGTACCTATGGATGTAATATTGTACCCATTACATACATCCATACTTCTTATATATGTCACCTAGTCACCTATGAAGAATTACAAATGAATGTGCAAAATAGGAACCTACCTAGGTAGGTATACTTACTTACTAAGTGCAGGCACGTTAAGTACGTGCCATTAAGCCTTTTTTTATTGTGTGTTAAGGCGTGAACTCACACACCACAATTGAAATCCTCTCGTTATTCGTCTCACCGTCT
The DNA here is from genome assembly GCA_949316185.1 of Pyrausta nigrata. Taxonomy (NCBI): domain Eukaryota; kingdom Metazoa; phylum Arthropoda; class Insecta; order Lepidoptera; family Crambidae; genus Pyrausta; species Pyrausta nigrata. The sequence continues at coordinate 8,871,421 of OX438941.1, read as the reverse complement.
AAATCCTTCAGTCAGCATACCTTTCTTCTTCTTTATCTTCACCAATCTTCACCCTTATATTGATGTTTCCCCAGCTCCTCCAGAAATCCTAAATCACATCGTTTACGCCCTGGGGCAAGTAGGTACTTATTCTGTGCCTGGGGCGCAGATTATTCTGGGGCCTATAGAGTGACGAATTCAACCTCTCCCGGGTCTCTTCCGGTGAGAACTTAAAAGTGCAGGAGAAGAGTAAGTACATTTTGGTCATATATGTATTTTTGTACGGCATTTTTACCATCGATAGATCCATAAAAAATAATAAGAAAGCGCGTAGTGCCGTAAAAAAATGGTACGCCACAAAGTCGGTGGAAAAAAAATCCGACTGCACTTTTGAATTCTCACCAGCACTCAGTTGGACAGCTTACAAGTGACATCATTGTGCTGAATCTTATTATTTTATGTTCTTATATCGTCCTATATACGTCACCAGTTGGTTCATAGATCCATCTATTTTGGACATGGGCCTGTAGTCTATATAGTGGTTATGTAGATTCGACTTCCTAAGAAATAAACACTTAGTATGGAAAAATATTTAATTTAATAAACTAATAACTTAAACATTCTAAATAAATATTAAGCAAGTAAAAGGATGCCTTCTGCCCTGCTAGCTTGATTTTATACTACCTACCTAGTGACTGTATACCTACCTACTTAGGTACGTCATAGATTTTTTAAAAGAAGGTATAATATATAGTAAAAGTGGTACCTGTTTAAGTACACCTTAAAAATTACAAAACAATGTCTTATTGGATATTGTATTTTTATTAATAATATTTTATAATGCATTTATAATTTTATTGTCTAGATTCTATCCATGTAGATATCTAACACCTATCATCCTTCAGGAACAATATAACATTATTTTGTCCATCGATCAACTAAGTACCTACCTGCCTATCTTAAAATAATGTGAAACACGATTGAGTAGGTAGGTACCTTGAATTAAGGTTAATTTATGCCAACAGCTATAAAAATCTATTAAAAGAAATTTTCGCAAAATCAAACAAATCCCACAGAAAATGGGATGATATTGGAAAGAAAAAACAGAATGACAAGGTATGGTCACGTGACGCTCGTATTTGAACAGGGCCGGGGCACAGGGGACTGCTTTGTAAAAGGGCAACTTTGAACAAAAATAATCATTTTAGTTTTTTTTGCTAATTTTGCAATGCGTTCATCTATACTAGGATTACATACATGGATAAAATAATGTTAAACACGATAGAGTAGGTAGGCATCGAAAATGAAGGTTAATTTATGCCAACAGCAGATAGACTATTGAAAGAAAGTTTCGGAAAATCAAAGAAATCACAGAAAATGGGATGATATTGGAAAGAAGAAACAGAATAACAAGGTATGGTCACGTGACGCTCGCATTTAAACAGGCCGGGGAACATGGCGCTACTTTGTAAAAGGGCAACTTTGAACAGAAATAATAATTTTAGTTTTTTTTGCTAATAATTCTGCAATGCGTTCAAATACAAATATGTACTTAGATTACATACAAGGTGTCCCAAAAAGAGAGTGCGTCTCGTAGTTTGAGAGATAATGCTAACTAAGATAATAATAAATCTCACTCTAAATAAAGCAATTATTTCGCAAGTTTTTACGAAATTCAATTCAATATTGCTCACAAAAATTAATCGACTGTATCCCACCGGATGACACAGTTGATTAATTTTTGTAAGCAAAATTGAATTGAATTTCGTAAAAACTTGGAAATAATTGCTTTATTTATAAAAATAATTATGATTTTGTATATTATATATATTTTTTGATTTTTTTTGTATGAAGAATACAAGAAAGTGGCGTTATGTCCCAAACTATGATACTTTTACTAGAGTCATGTTATTTTTATTTAAAAGGTCTATGGCTAAGCTATTTCTAGTACAATAGTCTGACTTGGCATATTTGGACAAAAAGTGGCATTATTTCCCAAACCAAAAGACTTTATTTAGAGTTTATCTGAAAGGTCTATGGCTATTTCCAGTATCAGCTTGGCACGCTCTTTTTGGGACAACCTGTATAGTATTTCATACTTCGACTTGATAAGGCTATATTTGTTTCTTACGTTTACGCGAATTGTTAAACTCATTAAAACACAATTTTCTGCGTAAATAGGAACGTAACGTAAATCAATAGTAATGAGTGACGGTAGTTTTATTTTTCAAAACTTTGTAATGAAAAATAATACCTTAGTCTTTCTGTGACCACGAACGCTTTAAAGCGTTCGAAACGTCAGATTTTAAATAAAATGTAAATAAATCGCGAAGTAATACGTTAAATTGTGTTTTAATGAGTTGATAAGGCTAGTAGAACATGTGAATTTTAACCACAGATACCTTATATAAACACCGTAACTTAGACAAAATATTGACATTAGGTGTTTTTCAAGTGTAATATTAAAATACTATACAATACCTATATTCAATGCTATATTTATCCATAATATTGTATAATATCCTAGAATGTCACATCTCAAGCATAGTTACAATATACTTGTAGGAAGGTGTAGGTATATAACGCAATTTTCATTAGGTCCCACCTTGGTAGGAATACCAATTGACTTAAATGCATTTTGTACTGTTTAAGATTGTAAAACATATGTAATTGTGTACTACCTATTTTACATTACTAAATACAGATGTAATTATTAGTAATACTTACAAAAACAAAACAATCACCTGATTGTATACTTGTATACCTACCTAGGTTTGTAGGTATATTAACTTTAAGGCACTTTTCTGTTGTACTTTTAAAAAGTTCTTGTTTATGATTATAATGCGGTTCCTATTATATTTACATGTAGGTATTCATAATTTGCGATTTCAGCCAAATCTTTACTTTAATTTGCACTCACTCTTGAATGTGAATGCTCCATAGCTATTATGGTAACCTAAAACTCTGTATTTCTACACTTTAATAAAAATTCTCCGGTACAATTATTCTATTAATCATCTTATCAAACGGTCATACGAAACATTCGGTTGTACCTACTTCTTAGTTATCTACGTAACATTATCACATTAAAATATTTCACAAAACAATATTAAATATCAAATCTTTTCAGATAATATTCACAATCTGATATAAAAATGCAATGGAATAAATTACTCTAGCTAAGGCGGCCAGCTCTGGCATCTGTGATTACGCCCCACAACTCTATAATAAACTCGTCTGTAAATCCAAACTCTTGGAGATCACTGTTGTCGATGGCGTCAGCCAGCTGCATGGAGTTAGTCTTTCCTTCAGACAGATCCCACATTTGTGTTGCTAATTCGGTGTCGTTGATCCCCATGAACGATTCCAGCAAACCGTTGATTTTCTCTATACCAGCTTTAGACTTCTCGTCATGCTGAAAAAAGTATAAGTTATTTGTAATAGTAGAGTATTTAGTGACGTCAACCTTGCAGATCTTCACCAAAGGAAGCCGCTTGGCAACGACGTACCTGGTGGTCATCTGAGCTAATTAAGCCCGGTACCCACTTGGCACCTCTCTGCAGGTAGGTGGGGGGAGGGGGGAAAAGCCCATCTACCTTGCTTCACTCTCACGTCCATATCTCCAAATGTTTAGCAAATAGGTCGTGTTTAGTATCATTCCCGTATAATTCAAAGACGAGAAATTCATTTCTTGAACAATATTTTTACTCGTTCATAGAAAAATAAGGAGAAAAGCGCGAAATTAAATAAACTTAAAAATATTTTTTTCACAAAATCGATTCGTACAATTTAACTACGAGATTATGTTTTATAAAAAAAATCGTTTGAACAGCCCTTTTTATCTAGAATATAGAAACAAAAATTTTATTAACACTTTTGACTTATAAACGTGCGTGGCGGAGCTGCGAGCGGCGGTAATAGTTTTTTATTTGGTTAGGATTTGTCACATATCGTTTAATTATGACATTGATTGATTAATAAAAGAGATATACCTCATCAGTATTATTAAAGGAATATCTACATAGTAATAATTTGTACACAATATTCGAACACTGACACTGACAACCATAATTCTAGCTTATTTTATGCGTAATAATTGGTGGCTACTCGTATAAGTGTTATAAAAGTTAGGTAGGCTAAATTCTAAAAAAGCTAAGTAATAAAAGTTTAACTCGGATAAATAACCGATTTATGTTATAAATAAATAACTATAAAAATGTATATTGCTTTGTAAGTATGAAGTTGGTGCTTATGATTTAAAGTCAAGTAACTATTAGAGTATATAAACGAAGTAGAAAGAATGAGGTCGAAGTCCCAAACGATGGTCAGAGCAGATATAACAGGAACTGGAAATACCATTTAGTACTGCAATACATCAAGCAGCAGAACGCAAGCGATGGAGACAGCTGGTTAACAGAGTCCGAAGGAGCCACTATCCTCAGCAGTGTGGGAAACGACCAGAGAGAGAGAGAGAACTATTGGAATGCATATCATGAATAATTTTTTTACATATTTCAGATTTAGATATGGATTGTAAAACAGGAATTGGTGTCAAAAACAACTACTATTTACGGAAAATATCAGGTAGCTGAAGAACCTAGTATTTTCCGCAGAAGAAATGTATTAAACATACTTGTTGCCCTATTATAGGCCCGATAAATGGGAACAGGTTAGGTAGGCTCTTAAGTGGCCAAGTACCGCCAACCCATCGAATCTAGGTCTACTAGGAGGCAGGAGTCGCTTATAGCGCCAAAGGTATCTGCATCGGAGCGAGTCAGCCTAAGCATCTTTGTGCCTAGACCGATTTCCTGCCTGTTTTCGCAGGATCGATTTAAGTTCCTGACCACTAAAGTCGGTCAGTGGCAGTTGTGAGGTGGCGGTCGTTGGCTTTAATCAGGCCATGTGTCTACATAGCTGTGTAGCAAAGATGGCCATGAGCCATGAACTCGCCCGGTAACTCTCGTAACGAGAGATGAATCACCGAAAGGGCGATTCACTCTGAAAAATGTCTGCGCATTTTTTTCACCCTCATTTATTGTAAGGTGACCAATCATAAGGCCAGCTAGAGAATCTATCGTCCTTTAAAGACAAATTTGGAAACCTTGCTGCAAGGAAGTGGGCCGATGATGTTTATGTATAGATATTAAATGCTTTGTTAGAGTGGGGAACTTGCCGAGCAGCGTTATGAATCTTTCTTGGCGAGGCAATCTTTATTCCTGCCGATCCAAACGAATCGCTCAGCCACCAAAGGTGCGGGCAGTCAAACGATGGAATCTGTTAAGTAGAGACGATTTCCTCTTGTTGATGCGTCTCTACTGATAGAGATGTTGGCGGTCCAAGAGATGTTAATTGTCTCCAGTAAAACGCCCTGCGAAACCGTAGATACTTTGCGAGCGATTTTAGGGAGGGCATTATATGGGGTCAACTTTAGAACCAATATCTACTATCCTGGCATGTTCTGTTGACTGCGTTACACTAATCATAAGCTATACATATCATAAAACAGTAAAACCAATGCGTCTGTAAATTGAGTGATGTTAAAATAGTAACAGAATAGGAATCTACAACTATTAATTTTTTTGTCTGTTTGTCTGTTTATCTGTTTTTACACGCTAATCTCCGGAACTACTGAACGGATTTGAATGAAACTTGTTTTATTGTGTAGTCTGGGCAAATACAAGGCTGTAACTTATTTTTAAACATCGGAGTACCTGACGTGGAACCTTAGCAGTACACTTAAACTAAGAGAGATATGAAAGCAGCGCCTTAAGAAAAGTTATTTAGCGTGATGAGCATTTTCTATTGACGTACACAAATTGAAGGTCTGAAGCAACTGATATGGAACCATAGCAGCTCAGCTCAATTATAAGAGATACGAATAGAGCACCTAAGGGAACATTATTTAGCGTGATGAGCACTTTCTATTGATGTACACAAATTGAAAGTCTGTAGAAACTGATGTAGAACTCTAGCAGCTCACCTCAACAAAAGAGATATAAATAGAGCGCCTCAGGGAACAGTGTTCAGCGTGATGAGCATTTTCTATTGTCATACACAAATTGAAGGTCTAGAGCAACTGATATAGAACCCTAGCAGCTCAGCACAACTATAAGAGATATGAATAGAGCGCCTTAAGGATTATTGTTCAGCGTGATGAGCATTTTATATTGACTAACACAAATTGAAGACCTGGTGCAATTGATAAGCTAAATTACTTTAGACTGATTTTCAAACTCCCATGGTAATCCTACTGTCTCCAAGTTACGATCTGGTGATCAGTTTCCAGATCACCTGAGAACCTGGAAAAATCGAGAGAATCCTTCAGATAATTTTATGGTGCTGCTGACCTTAACGCTAAGTAGTTCATGGATACTTTCACCACAGACAGTTTGTCGAAATTTTGATAAATGAATGTATTTGTTAATTTCATTAATGAAAGAATAAAATCAATTGGCACAATTTCTTAATACTACTTATCACCTACTAAAGGAAATTGAACTATAAGAATAGTCTTACGTTACGGTATAAGGGAAAGGGTAGGTAGGCCTTTGCCCTGCAGTGGACACGACAGGCTCCTAATAATTATAACTTTACGATAGTAGTTACTTACAAACCGACCTTTGAGTAGGCTAGGGACACGATAAATAGATGCTTAACCACATTCATCTATTGCGCAGGGAGGTTTGAGTCTGACCTGAACACTAAAACCTAAAGTTACCTATATTTTTTTACAAAGGAATAAAACTGCCTTCAAAACTGCCTTAAAGTAACCTAAAAATTAAAAAAATACCTTTACACTTTTACTAACAAAAGATATACGACAATATTTAGTTTTGTGTCGGTGGAAATTTTCTTACCAGAGGCGATTGGCGAGGTGATAGTAACCTATCTAAAAAGAGTGCCTATTGACCTTGATTTTTCATTCCTCTCTTCTCCTTACGACATGGTAGACTAAGTGATCATGATAGCTGGATCGCGGGCAACAGCTAGTGATCTAATAAAGTACACTTTTTCGTAAGGTGTGATATTTCTTTTTTTAAGGTTAATTGGAACAAAATTGATATTGCTGTACGGGCGACAGCACTTTGCAAGGTGGACACTGCAGTATCTTATGCTGTATAACAGCATAAGATACTGTCCATAGGGGTAGTTTTCCAATAAAAATGAATAGTATAATGTGTTAACTGGCTGTTTTTTAAGTATTTTATTTGTACCTAAGTTATGGTCATTAGTATACCAATATAAGTATGTTTATCCATTATCCTAGTCTTCATTAATACAAGCTCACGCTTAGTTTGGGGCTAGGTAAATTGGTGTTTGTTGTTACAATTTATTATTTTAAGGTTGTACTCTGTTACCTACTTTCTTTTAAAGTATTATTATGGGAATACTACGAGTATGAAATAAAATTATTAAAATAAGATACCTAGAACTATGTTTGACAGTGATTAATTATTATAATATTATTATTTATTTATTCTGTGATATTATGTAGAAATATTTACTAGGTATTCCTTTAATAATACCATCTTGAGGTATCACTTTTTTTAATCAATCGGTGTCATAATCAAACAATACTTGTATGTGACAAATCCTATTCCAGCTACAAACTTTTCCCGCCGCTCGTAGCTCCGCCGCGCGACGCTAATGATTATTTTTTTACAAGTATATAAGTCAAAACTGTTAATAAAGTTTGTTTCTATATACTAGATAAACAGGGCTATTCAAAAAATTTTTTTTATAAAACATAATCTCGTAGTTAAATGGTACGAATCGATTTTGTGAAAAAAAAATGTCTTTAAGTTTATTTATTTTCGCACTATACTCGTTTTTTTTCTATGAACGAGTAGATGGGCTTTTCCCCCCCTCCCCCCACCTACCTGCAGGGAGGTGCCAAGTGAGTACCGGGCTAAATCAGCTCAGATGACCACCAGGTACGTCTGTGCCAAGCGGCTTCCTTTGTTGAAGATCTGCAAGGTTCTCCATACAAACCATGTCACTAAATACTATACTATAATATTGAATGCATAAATTGTAGTTTAAGTAAAGTTTTCAGAAATACTCTTAAATCACATAAGTATGTACACAGGCCACACGGCTGTACGTCAGACTACGCCACTTTGACCTACCTATAAACATTATCTGTAAATTAGATGTAAGATTAACAGCTGTTTGTTTCCCTAATAAACATAAATAAATATTCCCTTCGTAATTGCTGTTTTGGTAGTCAAATGGGTAACCTGACCGGCTGCCGACTATACGCGGTGACATTCTACAAATAGGATAGGAAAGCTTGCGGTATTTTCATACAGTGCTCCGTTAGACTTCGTTTCGAGTGTCAAAACTTGTGACTATGAGAAGTACCGACATCGCACATATCCTCTCTTCTCCGCTTTAAATTCAGAAGGCTAAGGTTATAATACCTTCTTATTTATTTATGTATGAGCAATATCCAAAGTATTAGGTAATTCCTAGAGGAAAACCCGAAATTGAGAACAATTGTTTGGTTAGTCTGTGGCCTGCTGTGGCTACATTTAACAGGAAAATTATTTATTGATTTATTTAATTTATTGCACACAAAGTTTTTTACCTCGTCTTCTATCGTAGCTTGTCCATTAGCTTTGAATCTTAACGTTTCTTTCCCGGAACCGTAGTGTTGCTTCTTTCCCGCCCTGGCACTACTAGTTTTGGGTCCAATACTGCCAAAACCGCTTTTCAGTGGTTCCACTAGACGAATTATAAAAGTTGTTCCTTTAGGAATATCTTTTAATGTCTTAGCAACCTCATAATGCCGCTTACCGACCATATTTTCTCCATCCAGTTTTTCGATGTGGTCTCCGACCTAAATGAAAGTAAATTAGATTTAATTCAGTAATGACTAGCTTCCTTCTGATTTCATAACAAGCTGAATAACTGTGTTTTATCGTTACAGTTCCCCTATTATTGCTGCTGTATCCAATTTATCCAAAGTGAACGTTAACTCACTGAAGCGGATTACCTATGCAATATAATTTTATTATATATCGTAAGTATCTCACTTCGCCTTGTGTTGCATAGATGTATCAGTCATTCCGTAGTATCCAAAGCAAGAAAACTTGAATGCCTACATTTCAGCTTACTATGTATTAAAATTTTGAATTTTCGCACATTTAATTTAAACTAGATATTTTTTAAATAATTTACCTCTATATGTGGTATTCTTGAAACTATTGAACCTTCCTTTATCCTCTTGATAAATGCATATCCAGCTCCGTTGTCAGTTATCGTTAAACCTAGAGCATCTTCGGTTTTGACTATTTCTATTTCTTTTGGTCTTCCTTTCCTATGTGCAAATATAAAATCTTCTAGTCCTATTTGTCCACCTAGAAGTTTCTTCATGTCCACTTTGTGGGTGTTTAGAGTGCAGAACAAAATCTGAAACCATACAAAAACATTTCCGTTTAGTTTTAAGTAGGTAATAGGGTAGTAGAGTATACTTCGTCTGAATGGCTAACTAATCTAATTAACAACACCTCGCCTTAACGTTGCGTGACTTCTAGCGTTAGATTTTTCACAAAGTTGGTAGGAATCTTAATTATTCACTGATTTATTCACTTCGTTTGTGACCATCGACTGTTTGACGGTAAATAAAGAATTAATCTTTTGTAAAACTACCCTACTTAGGTATGTTTCTGCTTCAATTGATGGACAATTTAAGTAAGTTGCATTCATATCATCCATCGCATCATCACACACAGTGTGGGTATCTGCACTAGCTTACTTAATTAAATTATTTTTATCAAATTAATACATACCAATGCTCGTGAAACACATATATTTATGTTACCTACCTACCTACCTATATCCTGCCTGTCCCCTGTCCTTTTACCTACCTCTTATGTTTAAATAATACACACTATATTTAAATTATAACGAGCAAACACATAACACTTTCAGAATCGCAGGTGTACTGTATTACTTTTCGAATTCAAAAGACTTGGGCAATAAGTAGTTTAGGTTCAGGTTTCGGTCCTCGACCCTTCGCCTTCATATGTCATACGGTCATCGTATCTTTCAGTGCAGGCTTAGGTACCTATGCTATTTAATATTGTATGGCGGTATTCCACACTTGCTTCTCTCAATTCATACGAGAGACTGCGCCCCCCGGCCAATTCACTTCCTGAGTGCTCAGCCGTGCGTGCTTCCGCAAGTAGTGACATTTTAACAAGCTTACACAAAAATCTACATTATATTCATATACACAAAGAATAGAAGCCCGCGTGGTGGAGTATGGCTCGTACCTCCTCATAGTTGAGGTGATGCCTTTTCCCAGCAGTGGGCTCTATATAGGCAAACTTTTTTACAAAGAATTTAAAAAAAAGTACTATTGATAATAAATTTATGTACATTAAAATGTGGGTACCTACTAATATCTCAAATTATATTTTAATGGGCTAAGTAAACATTATCATTATTATTTCTCTAGTTTCTTATCAATAAGTTCTATGTCACTTAAGTAAAACATCTACTCAAACTCAAACTTACATCAAAAGTACCTAGGTGCTGCCTACAAACAAATATTATTTATTATTGCATAATTATTATTTATCATTCGTATTTTATTGGGTTGGGTGGGCAGATTTAAATATTTCCATCAAGTTGATGAGATGTTAGTTCCGCCTGTAAGTAATATTAACTGTAAATTAATTCAAAGTAAAATTAAAATTTTTGTTACCATCTCTCATAAACATAAAAATTTGGTAGTGTCCCTGAATCAACTGATGGTCTCGGTCCGGTAATCTATCGGTCGACCCACCCAACGACCGGCGAGAGCGACGGTCGTGAAAAGGTTACGGCGAAAATGGCACGGCGCAGTGCGCAGTGGCGCACGGTGATCAGACATTAAATTCTGATATTTCACTGCCTGTGAAAATACAAATGCGCGTCAACCTAACCTGCCTCTAAACTTCCAAGGCCATCTTTTATGTGTCGTTATATAGCTTGGTTCTCTTGTTAGCCCCTGCCACCTACCTCGCTAAACAAACGTATCGCTGTAGTTATCACTCACAAAATTTATGTGGCAATACCTACTCGTACCTACGTCATCTGATGAAATTAGAATTGTATGGAACATTGTGATTGCGTCCCGTGAGTGTAGCTGTATTTCTTTAAAACAATGAAATTTGGCCACGGAACATTTTTTACAGTAACTCTTCTACTTACTCTGCATAACTTAAATTGCTGTTTTAGCATCACATTTTCGTTGCAAAATAGCCTCGTAGTACAACTACATATAAGTCAATGTTTATGTTGATGTGCTGTCGTCGTACCTATGATAACCTTAAAGTATTGGTTAAATTAACCATGTCTATAAATTAAAAAAATATTTTGTAACCATATACCTAGTTACAAGATAATTTCAAAAGTTACCCCTTTTTCCCCTATTTAGATAACATTATTTTGTTGATAAATCAAGAAAATATAGGTACAATTATTGTATCAAAATCTGATAAATATTTAAAAGATAATATTGTGCAGAATGTTTTTAGGTAGTACTTACGTAGGTACCACCTACTTTACGTTGTATTGGGCAATAAACTTGTAACAGAAGGTGGGTCGGGGAGGCCAAATCAGACTACGAAGAATCGGGCAGAGCTTAGCCATAACATAACTCTCAACGTGAAAATAACAAAAGGAATCAACGGGCATCTTGCTTTTATATCAAATTCTACGCACAACTAAGACAGTCAAAATAGTAACTTCTAACCATTACAATTTGAAATAAAATAAATAAATGATAAAGGTGGCGCTAGTGTCGAGTGGAGTTTCCGGTAGTGTTGTTAATAAACGATATTCCCCGGTTGTGACGTAACGGTGGCTGAAGCGGTGTAACAAACTCCATCCATAGTCAAGTAATAATACCTACTTAGGTAGAAATATCTGGATCCTTGCTTGATGTCTTTAATAATTGGGGTAGGTTGAAGTAGACCATACGACAGATTACCCAGTAGTACCCTTGGTAGTAGGTTCTACCACCAGTAGGTAGATAGGTGACGTACTTGGTAATATTAGGTAACATGTGATTATTAGATCAATCAAGCAAGCAAGGTCCATTACTGTACAGAAATAGACACTCGACACATGGCGAAGATACGTTAATATTAATTTATTTTAAGATACGTGGATATTAAATATTATAATAATAGTATCTTAAGGTTTCACACACGGTTAAGTTACAATAATATATCTTCGTGCGTATAATATATCGTCACACGTTTTCACAACTAAATCAGATGATGATTCAGACTTTGAATATGAATAATATGATTGATACTCTTCACTGGCGAGTTTTTTTATGTTTTCAAGGTTGTTCTAGACTTCTACTTAATATTTATTATTATTTAAATTAGTACTTTGAGTACCTACCTAAAAATTTAAGAACGAAGTGAAGAGCGGGCATCCTCTACCTATGAGAGCAACTTTTTTCCTTTCGAGGTACGGAACCCTTAAAACAACAACAACTAAGATAAAAAAAAGGTTGTTGAATAAAGTTAACATTTTTTTTTCGTTTTGCATCTCATATATTAAGTGCACTCTGTAAGAATTTTGCGATTTATTTTGTATCTTAAGGTATATTTAGCATCTTAAGATCACATCTTCGCATCGCTCGGTATCTTAAACATAAAATTTTCATATCACTCGATATCTTAAGAAGTGTAATTAATTATAATAATACTAGCGGTCCCCCGCGACTTCGTTCGCGTAAATTTAGGATTTCCTGTGGGCATTGTTAGGAGCGGAGTATTTTTTGAAACCGTGATATCTTTTAAGATAAGAATCAAAACGCGTGTGAATAATATGAACATTTATAACGGTCCCCCGCGACTTTTTGATTTAACTGCTTTTCCGTTGATTTCTAGGTAGGAATCATGCATTTTATAACTCATACAAAGCGTTCCCCGAGAAATAAGCTATCTAACACAAAATATTTTTTTCAAATCGGCTCAGCAGTTCCTGTGATTAGCATGTTTAAACAAAAAAAATAATTCCTTCGTTTTTCCAGTTATAATGTGAGATTTATGGTGCAACCGACCCTAACCTCTTTATAATATTAGTATAGAAAAAATAGAAGTCCCCGAGGACTTCATGCGTACGTTGTACCTTACACAAAGTTTTTTTTCAAAATCGGACCATGATGAATAGGTAATTCTGATCTGAGATAAGTGCATTCAAACAATCAATTAGACAAAAGAAATCAGAAATATTAAAGTACTATGCTGGTCACCACCGCCTTACCACGATGGCCAAATTTCTTTGGCATTGCGTCTTGTCGTATTGTGTGTGCAAGCGACAATAGGTGAGTGTACTTAACTACACTCACCTATTGGCAGATGACAGAGACCTCTTTGCATGAACTTCAACTTAACACATCGTACGTCCTAATAATTACCTACTTACTTATTAAGTTATTGGGAAAAACTCAAGCTGACCCGCGAGTTAAATACGTACAGCGCCATTGTTGCGTCTTTTATTTTCTATTCGACTACATTATCCTGCACCCATTACAATTTTTCTGCAAGACTTATAGGTATGACTGGGGGGGGAATACTTTTATCATCGAGTCCACCTTTTGTACACTGTTCTAAGTGCAATAAAGTTTTTAAATAAAAAAATAATCTTTTGACGATATAGCAAAAGGCCAACTTTGCTGCCGTCCTAACTTCGATACAATATTATATTACTCGTGATAATTTTTTAATGGTATGTCCGATTGGAATAATTAAAAAGTAATTTACAGGTACTGATATAGCCTTGAATATGACGTGATTTATTTGGATAAGGCCATTTGCCGCCGCAAAAATTTCATATTTTTACTAAAAACGGAGTTATTGTGACTTAACTGTTATAGTTAGACATATGTTATCGCGGACTTTATTGTATATAATGATGTCCTCTACAAAACTGTAAAACATTACTTTGCTCTATTGTCAATAGTTTTCGCAGCGTTCGCAATTTAATGATTTTCCTTTTACACCTTTGGTTACATAATCGAAGTTTTCATACGGAACCCTAACTTTTTTGATAATGTAATATAGCCTATGTCCATCGCAGATAACGCAGGATTCTAATGGTGAAAGAATTTTTCAAATCAGTTCAGTAGTTTCGGAGCCCATTCGTTGCAAATAAACAAACAAACAAACAAATCTTTCCTCTTTATAATATTAGTATAGATATAGATTAAAGTAACTTAACCGTATGTGATGGTTTATACAAAATCTATAGCGAGTGATATTTTATCTCAAGATAAAATATTACACTCAGTATCTTCGACATGTGTGACGCCCTTTAATTTTTTTTTACCAAACCAACATATATGTACTGGTTGGGTGGCCTTGTATCTTCACAATTCAACATACCTCAAGCATTAGTAGGCTAGGTGCTATATTATCGATAGTGCTCGTCATCGAACACCAGGACTTCGTTCGTAAGCGTTTGTTTTGGGAAAATAAAGATCTATAATTAAACTGCCATTGTGTATTTATTTTGACAACAAAAAAAGTCCAAAGCAGCAATGTCGTGGCGGATAAAAAAGGTAAATAAACATACTAAAATATAACTGTAAATTGGATGGAAATTAAATTAATATGGACAAAATCTTAAAAATAGATATTAAAAATGTCTCAAGGCTGTGTCAGTTTCATGCAATAACTACAGTCCAGTCTACAGATGATTGATCTAAGACAACAACAGAGATTGTATAAATAAACTCATCTTAACATTAAAACCGCGAAACATTTAGAGCTGCAATGCGGTTTCTTTCAGTTATAATGCTTGGTTTTTTATGTTGACAGTCAAGTTTTGTGAATATCGATTTTAACTTAAAAGCCATAAATAATATTGCAATAAATCAAACAGCAGTGAGCAATAGTTTTTCCTCCCTGACTTGTTCAACGTGAACGCTTTTCACGACACGTGTTTTCTGTGTTAGCTTAGGTAAGTAATGTACCTACCTTACCTACCTAGATACCTACATTCGCAACGTTTGCACATTCCTAACATAAATAATATACGTCATCATCACCATAATTAACTTATAATCTGGTTGGTTACCTAAATAGTTGAATTGATTTATTAATATTGTGAATAGGGCAGTTCTCCAAAGACTTGAGTTTGAGATACCTTTTGTAGATAAGTAAAACAAAAACCTACAAAAAATAAAGTAAGTAGGCTTAGATCATACAAATTTTTCGACGCAGTATTGTGCCATTCGGATAATTGATCTAAGTATGTAGGTATTTAAAATCCCAAACTAACTGGAGAGCACGACAGCGTTACAATATTTTTTTCAGAAACTTCTGAAATACAATCTAGAAGGCCTGAATTCTGACAAGTAAGCGGGAAGTGTCATTTCGAGTTTCAACATTACCCATAAAGCGTCGGATGGCGGGTCTGTTTTTTTATGTTCTAGTTTAGTTAGGGTCGGCGTTGACAGGTTAAAGTTTTGATGTGTTACTATACTGATGCCGACAGATTTTAATGCCAGTGTTATCAATTTAGGAATATATTTTCTATCTTATTAGATCATTAACACCAAAAGAAACTTAACCTTATTATCGAAGAAAAAAGGCTGCAATTAGGGGCATGGCTTGTATTCGGGGCACCCTATTATTATTACTACCTGGCTGGTCATTCACGGTCAGATAAACTGATCAGTCTCCAGTCAGACTGCTTTAAGTATGGGATTCGAAGAAAGCGACTGCGAGCGCCGAGCACTACCATACCAAACAAAAACTAACTAATACAGTTGAAATAGAAATGACATGAAATTCTAAAAAAAAATTGTGTTTTTAAACTTTGAAAGTAGTAATATGAAAGTCTAGTTAGTTTTAAATTACGTTTTATTAGAAATAATTCGTTTTATAACAAAAAAAGTATCAAAACTTAAATGATATCCTTATAAAATAAAATAAGTTGTACCTATTCATTAACCGCATTCATTCATTCACTAACCGAGGACCGCCGAACCGGGACCGCTAAACATTGTTTTTGACATGTTTTTTACTTAAAGGACTTGTCCATTAATGGTTTTTTATTCGTCAATATTTCTAACCAGAATAAACTTAATACTATATGAAAGAGTTCACAAAAAGTAGCGTTTCTGAATAATTAATATATTTTTTAAGGCCTCCGATTTAGAGAAAATTTGAAATGAATTTTTCTCTTTGTCTGTACATAAACCGCACCTTCGCCTATACCAAATAACGCATGAAAAAAAATTGACAGCAAAATGACATTCCATTCACAGTAGTACCTATTATATAATCTGTGGTAGTATCTAGTAGTATTTATCCACCAGTGGAAAGGCAATGGTACATAGTCATACAGCCAGGAAATACAAGTGATGATGCCTCATTACAAAACATATTTTTTCTCAAAAATGGAGGCGTTTAAAATTCAGATTTCAGGTTGGTGATATGTTGGAATAAAAAACCAGCCTCCATACAAAAAGAGGACAAGTCCTTTTAAACTTTGAAACTAGCGGTCCAATGGACAGCCAAAAAAAAAACTTTCTACTCGTTAATAAAATTGCATAATTAAAAACCTAAAAATAGGTATAACATAATTATTTAAGTAATTCTTTATCTATATGCATTTAATTTAATTTGGCAAAAATCGACAGCAAATCTCGGCCCTTAACCTGCTAGATTCCGGCCCCTCAAAATTTTATGAGATAAGTAGGTATGACCTTCAAAAATACTGAAAGTTTAGCAGCCGATAACCAGTAAACTAAACCCTTTTCCGGCCGTCTCAAATGATTATAATTTTATGTTTTGTTTGAATTTAATTTTTATACGATTGTGTTGTTATGAGATGTTCATTGATCGGCCATTAAACTTTCATCCAAAGTTAAAAGTAGCTATTTGTTTGATTAAGATCTCTTAATCTGTTACTTGTGTTTATATCGCAGAAGAGAGTAAAAATATACAGCTTTTTAAAATATATATTAATCGTTTTACAGTCATACTATTATAAACCTTATGCGCTATCAAAAAAGATTAGTTTTTCTACCATGAATCAGATGGCCGACAACCAGTACCTACATTAGTGGCCAATAACTAGCTAACGAGGCCAATAACAGCTATTTTTCACTATTTTTAAGATAAACATATTTTTTTTTAAATTATGTATTACTCATACGCCTATCAACGTTAGGTTTTATATAACTAGACTATTGTAGGTTCAAATGAATTGTTTTTTAACTTGACGTTCTCCATTATGGTAGAAATCAGCTCTGAAGTCAACAAGTCGCTAATGCGGCCGATAACCGGTATCTTTACCCTATAATATCGTAATTCCTAACCGATTTGGAAGTTAGGAACCTAAGTCACAAAACAATAGATTGATGTGGTTCACATTGATCTATTGTCCATAAGTAGTGTAATAGAAATATACAAGTGAAATGACGTCAACCAATCAAACAAACATAATTTATTAGCAGTAGGTAGGTAATGCAACTAAGTGGTCTCGGTAAACTTGGTCGGTAATACTTATATAGGTAGCTAGATACCAAATCGGTATTGGTAAACCTGGTTGGTAAAACTGGTTTCTGGAGTTAAGCAGTTATTAGACACTACGATTTATAGAAAATCTATTGTAATCATCTACAGGAAACCGGAAGATGGAAAACGAAAATTGAACAAATTAAGTATATCCGATTAAATTCATATTGGAGCTTCTGACCTGACTTTTCCAAGCCCGACCGCTCTTATTTCTAAACTGTATGATATGTAGGTATTGTATGATTTTCTACAAATTAAACAGTGCGATATCTGCTTTAGTTACGAATAGGTAAACCCGTAGATAAAAAAATTACTATGTATGTAGGTACGTACATCTTCCGCTGGAAAATCGTAGCATTCTGCAATTTTTTGATATAACTCTTTGACATTGGAGAATCCGGAGATGAGTCCCAGAGGACTCCCATGGGCCTGCTGACAGTGGAACACTAACTGAGACTTCTGTGTGCCATTATTATTATCAACTCCGTTTTGCTGCTGGTATTCCTCCGTGGGGGTTGGCGGTACCGGAGGCGGCGTGTACTTCGGAGCCTTCTTCTTAAACAGCGACATTGTAGTCGAGCACTACGTAACGGTATTAGGTTTTTCAATAGCGAGAACGTCAGCGCGAGCACATTCTCCACCCGAACACAATAAATTTTAATCACCACAGTCGCTTATCTTGCGGTAACTTTAAAATGTGCCGTCGCGTCATCATAGCACACGATAAGTTATCGCCCAATGGCGATGTTGGATAAGATTATGCGGTGTACAGTTGAAGGTAATGCATTGAAATGGGCGCAAGACACCCGGAACGAGCTAGCGGCGACCGATCCTAGTCTGTGCCAGTGGCGACTGACTGAATCAACTGAATGTTGTTCGCTCGAATCTCGAACGAAGTTACTAATCGAGAACGCGAGTGGCGGTTGTGGGTTGTGGGCCTGCCTGCGAGCACACACACACACTCAGCACCGCAGCGCGGCGGCCGAGACACGCTTTCCTCCCGCACGCACGAAGCCATCCTAACCGCACGTTTGAGTTTTAAATAGTTTATTAATAAGATTTGGAAATCTTAAACGATTAATATCTAGGCTCTAAGATTGGAAATGATGTAGTCGAACATTTTACCTTATTAGGTACGCGTCTTACTTTGCAAATTATAATCTGAACTAAAAGTTGAATAAGACTTTTGCAGTCCTACACAGGCGCCTAGGTTTATCTCTGCTTGTATGACAGATAATTATTGCGGGTATAAAAGCAACAGGAAACCCGATCTTTAACGAAATTACTTTAAAAAGAGGTTTTACTTACCAGTTTAAATAGTTTACTCATGTAGGTCATCTATATACTACATATAATAAAACTGTAAAACCGTTGCGTCTGTACATTGAGTATTTTTACCAAAAACTAATTGAGGGTGATGTTAAAATAGTAACAGAATAAGAATCTACAACTTTTATTTTTTTGTCTGTTTGTCTGTATGTCTGTTTGTCTGTTTGTACACGCTAATCTCCGGAGCTACTGAACGGATTTGAATGAAACTTTTTTTATTGTGTAGCTATTGAGTCTGGGCAAATACTAGGCTATAACTTATTTTAAAGATCGAAATACCTGACGTGGAACCTTAGCAATACACTTAAACTAAAAGAGATAAGAGATATGAAAGCAGCGCCTTAAGAAAAGTTAATTAGCGTGATGAGCATTTTCTATTGACGTACACAAATTGAAGGTCTGGAGCAACTGATATGGAACCCTAGCAGCTCAGCTCAACTATAAGAGATATGAATAGAGCGCCTTAGGAAACATTGTTCAGCGTGATGAGCACTTTCTATTGACGTACACAAATTGAAGATCTGGAGCAACTGATAAAGAACCCTAGCAGTTCAGCTCAACTATAAGAGATTTGAATAGAGCGCTTTAAGGAACATTTTTGAGCGTGATGAGCATTTTCTATTGACGTACACAAATTGAAGGTCTTCAGCAACTGATATAGAACCCTAGCAGCTCAGCTCAACTATAAGAGATATGAATAGAGCGCCTTAGGGAACATTGTTCCGCGTGATGAGCACTTTCTATTGACTTACACAAATTAAAGGTCTGGAGCAATTGATATGCTAAATTACTTTAGACTGATTTTCAAACTCCCAAGGTAATCCTACTGTCTCCAAATTACGATCTGGTGACGGAAACCTGGAGAAATCGAGAGAATCCTTCAGATTTTATAGGCATGTATACCATATATGCTACATCATTGATTTAGGTATTTAAGCGTTTATACTCAGGAGTCATAACTTGATGGTGCTGACCTTAACGCTAAGTAGTTAGCGGATACTTTCTCCACAAACAGTTCGTCGAAATTTTGTTGAATAACTGTATTATTAATGAAAGATCAAAGTCAATAGGCACTATTTTTATACTACTTGTCACTAACGAACGGAAATGGAACTACGAGTATAAGAATAGTCTTACTTACTTTGCGTTATAGGAGAAAGGGTAGGAAGGCCTTTGCCTTGCAGTGGGACACGACAGGCTTCTAATAATAAGAATAACTTTACGATAGTAGTAACTTAAAAACCGACCTTTGAGTAGGCTAGGGAGTCAATAAATAAATGCTAAACCGCATTCATCTATTGCGATTTGCGGTAGGGAGGTTTGAGTCTGACTTTTTTCTGTACATTAAAACTAAAGTTACCTATACTTTTTTACAAACGAATAAAACTGCCTTAAATAAAGTAAACTAAAAAGTAAGAAATAAAAATCCTTTACACTTTTACTAAGAAATTTAGTTTTGGAGTCGGTGTCACTGCCATGCGATTTTTTTTTGCCAGAGGAGGATGGCGAGGTGATAGTAACCTATCTAAAAAA
Organism: Pyrausta nigrata; assembly: GCA_949316185.1. Classification (NCBI taxonomy): domain Eukaryota; kingdom Metazoa; phylum Arthropoda; class Insecta; order Lepidoptera; family Crambidae; genus Pyrausta; species Pyrausta nigrata. The sequence continues at coordinate 8,851,040 of OX438941.1, read as the reverse complement.
GAGTGCCTATTGACCTTGATTTTTATTCCTCTCTTCTCCTTACGACATGGTAGACTAAGAGATCATGATAGCTGGGTGACGACGGGAGTATTAAATATTTTGTGTCATCAAGTCCACGCGTACGAAGTCGCGGGCAACAGATTCAAGTCATGTTGTTATTCTTTTAACCTTTCATACCTATAATTATCTTTTTCCTGCCTGCTTCGACGCGATATGGTCCAGTCTAGAGCATGCTGGCTTCTGTGCATGACCCGGGGCGGGTTCGAATCCCGGGTCGGGCTGGAATTTGTTTCTAGAGTTTTCAATCCTGAGATACTTTAACTCAGATACAACTTAGTTAAGGCTAATTCAAGTCTGAGTCGAGCGGTATCCGCTACATCGGTAGCGGTTATAATACCCAAACTAAGCGATATCCGCGGGTATTAATTACCTAGGTAGGTATTCTTCTTCGTAGTCATCTACCGGAACTACCGTCCCATCTCAAAACTATGTATATTTTCCAAAATATTAAAGAAAATAGTTTATGGCCAACTTTACAATTCATTAAAGCACACCTTTAACGAGGCCCAGCATGGTTTTCTAAAGGGAAAATCCACGACCTCAAACCTCATTTTATTTAGTGACTTTATACAATATATAGGGAACACATATCGAGACCTTCGCAAGTGGACGTCGAGTATACTGACTACAGTAAAGCCATCGATCGAATAAATCGCGAACTACTCCTTGAAAAGCTAAAATTGGTGGGCGTTCACGGTGACCTGTTCAGGCGGTTCTCGGCCCACGTTCGAGATAGATGTCAAGCTGTTGTTCTTAATGGTTACACGTCATCTATAATCTCAATCCCCTCAGGAGTGCCACAAGGTTCTTTGCTTGGACCTCTCCTGTTCATCATCTTTGTCAACGATATTTTAGCCTGTTTGATTTATTCTAAAATCCTTCTTTATGCAGATGATATGAAAATTCTTCATCCAGTTAGCCAAATAGACGATGCACCTAAGTTACAAGAAGACTTAGATAGGTTTCAGGAGTACTGTGAGAGGAACATATTGGATCTTAATGTATCTAAATGCCAGAATTGTTATTTCACTAGAAAGTTAGTTCCAATTCATTTTAATTAGCTCTTAAAAGGCAGTTTGGAACTACGCATCACAAGTTTGGAACACTTATGTTTCGAGATTAGAAAGTATTCAAAAACGGTTTCTCAGATTTATCCAATATATAACAGGCAAATATGACACTGACTACTTGTCCCGATGCAGAAGACATCATAATTCTCCCTTTATATAAGCGCAGAGATAGCAGATTTGTCCTACATTCACAAGATTGCGAGCGGTATACTCGTAATTGACAGTCCTGAGCTGTTGAGCAAGCTTGTGCTTTTGCACACCAAGGAAGCCTTTAAGGAGCCCTAACCTTTTGCACGTCCCTAAGGTAAACACAAATTACGGACGGAACTCATATTTACTTAGAGCAGCTGATCTATTTAATGAATGTCAATTTACTCATGACTTTGATTTGCTTTGTAGGTACTAGTACCTATACTAGACAAGTTAAGAAACGCATGGCTAACGAGTTTTTTTAGTGTTACATTTGCCTATGCTTTTAAAGAAAGAAAGAAGCATTTATTAATTTACTTTTATGATTAAGCTTTATTAATTTATGTGTATTTTTTATTTACCAGCGGTTTAACTCTAAACTTATAAACTCTAACAGTGGAAACATGTAAATGTCCTTCTTTGTATTTATATTTTTAAGCAATCAGGTACTAGCTAAAGGTTCCCAAAAATGTAAAATAAAATAAAGCCGCACTGTTTTACCATTAGTAGGATTATGGGCCACCAGGAATTGTCGAAAGCTCCCTAGAGGTAGAGTAATCTTGACATGAAGTCTTGACCACAGTCTTGGTGTAGTGGTTCGCGTTTTGGACTACAAAACCAGCGCAGTTGCGGGTTCGAATACCGCAAGGGGCAAATGTTTGTGTGATGAGCACAAGCATTACCTAAGTCATAGATTATAAGTATGTCTATCCGTTATTCTAGTCACCATAGCACAAGCTCACGCTTAGTTTGAGGCTAGGTGATTGGTGTGATTGTTGGAACAATTTACTTATTATTTATTTATTTAATATCTTCAAAACATAACTCTGTGATACTCGCAATACGGTCAGTGATTTGCGTTAATCGTTGAGGTGACGACTTTCCGCAACTAAAAACCGTGCTACGCAGGCTAGGTATAACGATCCGAGTCAATCCGAGTAGACAGGGAGCGCAAGCAGGCGTTTTAGAGTAACTATTATATAATCTGTGGTTTTAGTATCATGCATAGTTCGGTAGCGTGTGGATAATTTGTTGTCAACATCTGATGAGTCAGTGGTGTGCAACGTCCATTCCCGACGGGGCAGAAGCTGGCGCCACACGCACAATGCGGTAATACACCTAGTCGTTCAGGGGCATCGTCCAGGCACTAGGCAGAGAATCGCCAATATTTCTGACATGTTTTTTTCTATGTACATAAGGGCACACGTCAGTCTACTCCACTTTGACATTGAACCGCCTCTATTTCCTACGTAATAAAAGCGGTTGTCGTGGTTCAAAAGGGTAACTTGACGTGCTGCCGACTGTACAGGATCTAAAAACCGTTTTCTTAACCTAATTTGTTATATATAACGATTACATTGGATTTTACCGAATGCCAAGATATGACAATTAAACCAAGAAAGTGAAATACAAATAAAAGATGTAATATTTACATACCTATTTCATAAAAAATATTTTGTCACTTGAAGCAAATGTCCAAGTTAAATCAAACAGCTATAGGTAAACCTATAGTGAGAAAAAAAGTAGATTTCTTGTGGCGTACTTATATCCTAGATTTTGATTACTTACAGTTACAACTAGCGATGGGCAAGGGAAAGAAACAATTGGGATGGAAAAGAAAAATACGGGAAAATACGGGAAAGAACGGAAAGATTGGGAAATATTCCAAATCGGCGGGAAAAAACCCAGATGACCTCTTAAGTCTTGAGAACTAACTTAGTTTGATCTTCTAAACGCTTTTGTTTTATATTTTGAGTAATTGAGCAATGAAATTGATTCTAACAAGACTAATTAAGGTAAAGATTTATATATAAAAAACAATTTAATAAAGTTAAATCGATATATTTGCTTTTTAAATTAACAGACGTCATAAAATCAACAAATTACCATATACAACATTTGTTTGTCACATGAAATCACTTCGTTAGGTACAAACTTTTTGATAGTATCACAAACTCGGTACATTAATGAAAATTATTTACATTTACTTAAACAATTAATCAACATGCATTAAATAAGACTGTTTAAGGTGAAGATCTATATAAATAAAAGGTAGTTAAGTTAAATAGACATAATTATTTGCCTTTCAGATTAACAGACATCATAAAATCAACAAATTACCATATAAAAATATTTGTTGGGTACATAAAAAAAAACTCTGTAAATTCAAACTTTTTTGTAGTATCACAGCCTCGGTACACCAAACAAATATGTTTTATGAAAATTATTTACGTGTGCTTAAACAATTAATCAACATGCTTAAAATCAAAGGTCGACTCTGAAGAATTTTTATCATGGAGTAACATTATTGTTTCGATAACTCAAGACCCTGGAGACAGTTAAGACAATAATAATCAATAAACTGACAATATTTTTTTCTAAATCGAAATAACATAATAATAAAACTAAACAGTTAGGTACATATTCATTATTCAGAATCCGAACTAATATTAAAATCCAAGAGGTTAGATGAGCTAGTACTTGGAATTGGTTGTGAAATCTCTGATAACCGCATATCAGTTTGCTCTAAAACTTCTTCGACGCTTTCGTAGTGTTCATCGTCATCTTTTTGTGTTACTGATTCCTGGTCTTTGGATAGTAAATTCCAATTGTACGATATGTATGTCAGTTTTCCTGCTCTATCTGTAGTTCAGCGATTACGAAGTTTTGAGTGTATGAAACTGAATTTGCTAAATGATCTCTCTGTAGCTGCTGACGTCGCTGGAGCAGATAATATTTTGACAGCTATTTTGCTGAGTTTGCTTGAACTGCATATGCCTTTCCACCAAGACACGGGGTTAACTTGTGATACGCAAGATCACACAAAATTGCGTCCCCAAAGTTGACCTTCCTTCGATCTGTAGTCAGCTAGTTCGGAAATAATGTTGTCCATTTTCAAGGTGGATGCTACCGTTCCTATAAAACTCATAGCTTCAATTTCTTCTTCGGTGCTTAACAATAGTCCTTGGGCTTTTGGGTCTAGCATATGTGCTGCTAAGTGAATAGGTTTAATACAAAATCTCTTTCTGTGATTAAATTTTTCAATAAGCTGCTGTTTTTCTTCATAGTGATTACTATGTCACTCACTGCTGCTATCGGTTTTTCTATTTCCGGGAAAATTTGAAAGATTTTGCACATATTGTATTTATTACTTTCCACCTCTAAAATCCACTTAGATATTGGTTCGAGCAAACTCAAAGTTCCGAAAATTTTGATCCAAAAATCCTCACTGAGTAGCTCGTCCTTGGCATTTCTTGTTAAATTGCAACTTTCATTGACTGCTAAAGCTTGTAATGAAGCCTTAGATTTGTGTAGGCTTTCTAATGAAGCAGTATTACTACCCCATCGCGTTTTACAAGGCAGTTTCAATTGTTGTCCAGTCTTGTTCTCCTTTATTATTTTTGCATATAACGCTGACAGCACTTGACTGCTTTTTATAACTTTTACAATTTGTATCTATAATATTGTTTAGAGAAACACACTTTAAATAGTCGTGACATAAAAGGTTCAGGCCGTGTGCTACACATCCTAATGGCACAATATGATTATATTTATTTTGCACTATTTTCAGAGCTGACTGCATATTTCTGGCATTATCTCCGATTAGAACGAAAAACTTTTCTTCTCCATATTTTTTTAAAACTTCTATGATCTCTTTTGATATGTATACAGCTGTATGTTGATTACATTCTGTGTTGAGATACTTCACAAACACTGGTTCAGGCGTTGATATTAAAAAATTAATAATGCCTTCATTTCGGACATTACTCCATCCATCCAACTGCATGTGCAAATCAGTGGCGGAAAAAAGTTTTTCATTAACTTCTTGTTCTGTTTCGCATGTTTCGTCCAACAAAGTAGTGGAAAGGTGTTTTCTTGATGGCAATTTGTAGGATGGTTGTAATTCATTTAGAAATTCTTTCCACAAGGGTTGTTCAACCATCGATAAGGGCGCTCCACTATCATAAATTGCTTTGGCTAATTTGCGATCCAGTTCATTTTTTTGAATTTCTGTAACTGTGTTAAATACCAGAATTGGTGTTATATCACCACAATCACTTGAATTATCTTGAACATGTGCTGAAGTAGTTACTGGAGCTTGATGATCTACTACTGGTGGTAGATTTGTTATGTCTCTGAGAGGATCTGTTGCTATTGTTGCAATCTTTATTTTCAAAGGGTTTCGAACATCCAAAGGACATTTAACACATTGATCAAATGATTTTTCATTTTTGTAACATTTGCTACTTTGTAATTTTTATTACAAAACTTGCATTTTACTGATTTGGATGGTCCATTTACAAAATGATTCCAAATTTCATCTTCCTTTGGTCTTCCCATTGTAATGAAACTAAAACATAGAAACAAGAAAGTTACCACACCTCTACATAACATCAGGCGTGATTGCGATCCAATAAGTACTTAGCATTGATTTAATAAGAAATAATTTCAAAATGATTCAGTTCACTGGTCATTGTACAGTTTTAAATATTTAGAACAAGACAGCACATTAACTAGTGTTGGCAAAATCAAGACTATCTATAGTGTATTATGGACCAAGTAATAAAAAGGTAATTTTTCATAATGCCTGCGCATTATAAATAACGATAAGCTACTTAGGGCAAAATAAATGATGTTAATTATTTTGCCCCATTACTGGTGACTAGCGTTACAAAAAATGCTCGATAAATTTGATTGTTTCAATAGTTTTTAACACACACACTGCTCTGTTTGAACAATTTCAAACTGCACAGGCATTTTTGTATAATGTCCTAATTATCGCTTTGTCCATAACATCAACAGAGAAGATGATGATACACCATCTACACTTTAAGGGTATATTTATGACCAGTAATTCAATTCAATTAGTTTCACTTTAACAGCATTTAAAATTAAGATAAAAAGATCTACTTACTTACAAATAGTCCAAAATTCCGATCGTTAATTTTTGACAGTAGGTACATCAAAAACTATTTTATTACCACAGCCGTGTCACCAAAACACAGCGAAACGAAACGTTATACAAGTGCGTGGACTCTTCATGAACACCAATAAACGACTGAGAAGATAACTTAAAATGATCACAAACACGGCACAGTGCTTGCCACAGGACTTAAACACTACTCTTGATAAGTATAAAGTTGATTTTTGTCAGCATTCTATTAGCAGCGACAAAGGCGCGCGTACAGCGAGAGCTGGCAACGACGCTTAGTCGCTATGCTGTTTGCTAGCAAAACACATGTACTGTACAAGTATGTACCACACCTTCGCCGAAAAACCATACAAACGAAATTGTCGCGAATATGTAGATGGCGTTGGAGTAGGATTGGCAAATTGAAAGAATATTTCCAATTCGTCGGGAAAATTGGGAAACTGTCTGTTTTGACGAATAGAGTTGACTCTATCTTTTTCTTTCAATTTTTCGAGTTTGTGATACTATCAAAAAAAAAAAAAAAGTTTGTACCTAACGAAGTGATTTCATGTGACAAACAAATGTTGTATATGGTAATTTGTTGATTTTATGACGTCTGTTAATTTAAAAAGCAAATATATCGATTTAACTTTATTAAATTGTTTTTTATATATAAATCTTTACCTTAATTAGTCTTGTTAGAATCAATTTCATTGCTCAATTACTCAAAATATAAAACAAAAGCGTTTAGAAGATCAAACTAAGTTAGTTCTCAAGACTTAAGAGGTCATCTGGGTTGGGTCAATCGATTTGCGATCGATTTAAAACATTGTTAATCAATTCAAATTTTTTTACGTTTTATTGACCATTTGTTTCATAAGAATGTTTTAGAATTGCGTTCTATGAATCAAATAACAATAATTAAGTCTGCAAACTCAAAATTGCATACCTACTGAGAATGTTATTTTTTCAATACCTCCGTAATAAGTCAAAAGGTGACATCACTAAAATTAAGAAAAAAACAGAATAGAACATGGCCGTTTTAAGACGTCTGTCAGCAGTAAAGAATTTCAATTCATTTTACGCTTTAGCTTTATGTAAAAAATATAAACTACAATGTGTCGCATTACACATACTTTTAATTCAGTGCTATCTATCTTTTCTGATTTTAAAATCAATAGCTTTTCATTTTCATTGTTTTATGTGTTGTCTATGGAATCCTCCGCATACACTGCTACGTTCTGTGATAGCTCTGAGCAGTCAAATTGAATCTATTAAATTATTCAGACTATAGTATAAATAATAATGAAAGTGGATATTTTAGAACTACCTATTTATAAGATGTTTGTATTCTTTTTACGGGATTCATAACTAGACTGTTAATATAATATTTTATGGGATTGGATATACTTGAACAAAACCCTTTGAAAATGCTCTTTTCACTGGCTTTAATTTGATACCCATATTGCTAAGGAAAAAATCAATCCCTCTCCCCGCCCTTTGTTTCCATTTGTAAAATGTACCTTAATCGACGACACCTTATATGTCAAAAAGCTATGTCAAAAGCCGTTTAGGGCGTTCCAAACAATGAGGGATTTTCCTAGTGTCAAAAATCAGTATTTATAAGTCCGCTAGATGGCGTTGAACTATTTAAGTCAGGTAGATTTTTATACAGGGTGGTCCAAAATTTTTTTCAGCTTCAGAGCACCATGAGTGATCGTTTAAAACATACTTTAGTTGAGTAAAAAATTTATGGTTTAGAAATTTTGTCTTTTTTTTTAAACTTTTTGACGCAAAACCTCTCTGTTATGAAAACTACTTGACCGAATCGAATGAAATTTGGTATGGGCATAGGCATAGTGCATTAATCTACCTATTGCAATATAGGCTCATCTAGTGTAAACTATTGAACAGATTTTTTTAGTTTTACTTTTTCAAATGCCAAATGATTAAAATTCATTTATGGTCAATTTCGTAATTTTTCGATTTTCATTTACCTACATGATGTTGTTTTTGAAGATGTTGCAATCGAAGCACTATTATGTTTTTTGTGTAAAGAATAACCCTATTTTAAGATAATTTTTAGCAGTGTCAGCAAAACTTTGGCGGTACTTTTTTTTTCACAGGATTTTATCGAAAATCAATCTTTTGCCGAAAAATTCAAAAAAGTTTACCTAAAAAAAACCTAATAATTAACACTAGGTGAGCCTATAGCGCAATAGGTAGATTATTGCACTATGCCCATACCAAATTTCATTCGATTCGGTCTAGTAGTTTTAATAACGGTTTTGCGTTTATTGAAATTTCGAATTAAAAAAAAACCTCAAACTTAAAATTTCTAAACCATAGTTTCCGCTCAACTAAAGTATGTTTTAAACGATCACTCATGGTGCTGTCAAGCTGACAAAAATCTTTGGATCACTGTAAACGGGGCACCCTGTATAAGAAAAGGCTGGTTTTAGCGTTAATAAATTGTGATTATAATGTTTATGTTTAGCATTTTTTAAATTCACAGGTATTTTTTAAACAATTTAGTGATTATCAAGACGTTTTTTCTATTAGATTTTATTTTTAACTACATTTTGAAACTTATGTTTGACTTAAGTACTTTCACTACATGTCTAGACACAATATTAAAAGAATTTGTTGTAGTCGTATGCTCAATATTTTCGACGTAATATTTATTCAACTTAGATGATCAACATAAAATAAAACTAAAATTTTGAGCTGTCAGAAAATCCCTCATTCATTATGCATATGTTACAGCTAATAGCCGAAGTGCGGCTACACCTAGTTTTAGCCGGCTACAACTAGGTGCAGCCACGCGCGGTTAATCTTAGGTGTATCGTACTTATCTTCGGTGACAACTAGGTTTAGCCTTCATTATAGCGGCTAGAACTAGGTACAGCCGCACACTGGTGGTTAAACTTAGGAGCATCCTATTTATTATCGGCTAGAACTAGGTTTTCAGTTCAGTTAAGGATTTTGGTTTTATTTTGAGACTATCGGTCCCCCGCGACTTTGTTCGCGTAAATTTAGGATTTCCTGTGGGCATTGTTACGAGCGTAGTATTTTTTAAAATTGTGATATCTTTTAGGATAAGAATCAAAACGCGTGTGAATAATATGAACATATTAATTAAAACGGTCCCTCGCGACTTCGTCCGTGCTTTTTGATTTAACTGCTTTCCCGTTGATTTCTAGGTAGGTATCATGCAAATTAAAAGCAACTTATACTGGCAAAGAGAGAACTATTCAAAAATAAAAAAGATAGAAGCAACCTTAGTGAAATTACAAAAATAAGCAAAGAAATTAACAAAAGCATAAAAAAAGATAAATTGAGACGAACACTAGACTGCATCAACTACCATGTAACAAAAACAGGCGGAATAAAAAGTGCTATAAAAGAATTGCAAGAGGCTAAATCATGGATTCCTCACGTTAAAAACAAGGATAAACAGCACATAACAAACAGAGCATCAATTAATGAAACTGCAACTAGCTTCTACAAAGAATTATACGCAAGTGAAAGTACAGATTACGAAGATGAGAATATCTTTAATGAAAACGAAGAAGATATCCCACCAATTCTGAAAAGAGAAGTTGAATTTGCCATCAGGTCACAGAAAAACGACAAAGCACCAGGGCCAGACGGCATATCAAATGAATCCATGAAAATGTCACTACCGGAGCTTAACAACACTTACCAAACTATACAACAAAATTCTAAATACTGAGTACATCCCAACACAATGGACAACAAGCAACATAATTCTTATCCACAAAAAAGGGGACAAAAATGATCTCAGTAACTATCGCCCTATAAGTCTCATGTCCAACGTGTACAAGGTCTGCGCGAAGGTTATCCTGCACCGTGTCACGAAAAAGCTAGATGAACAGCAACCTAAAGAACAAGCGGGTTTCAGATCAGGTTTCTCAACTACAGATCACATGCATACGCTAAAACAAATCATCGAAAAGTGTCAGGAGTATGGCTATTCTCTATACTTAGCATTTATCGATTTTAATAAAGCTTTCGACTCCCTTGAGCATCAACACATATGGAGGGCACTGACAAACCAGGGCATTGAACCAAAGTACATCAGACTTATTAAAAACGTCTACACCAATAGTTCAGCTCATATAAAACTTGAATCACTTGGAGAACCCTTCCCAATCAAAAGAGGTGTCAGACAAGGTGACCCACTGTCACCGAAAATATTCACATCTGTACTTGAGGAGATTTTTAGAAAACTGGACTGGGATAACATTGGAATCAACATAGACGGAGAAAATATTAACCACCTGAGATTCGCCGATGACATAGTCCTAATCGCTGATATTCCAGGATCTCTACAACACATGATGAAAGAACTATCAACTAGGAGCAGAGAGGTCTAAGCATGAATAAATCATAGATCAAAATTATGACCAACCGACTAGAGACCCCTATCTTACTGGAAGGTGAAAGAGTTGAATACGTACCAACCTACATATACCTAGGACAACTCATTTTAATTAAGGATCAAATAAATCAAGAAATTGATAGAAGGGTAACAAACTCGTGGAAAAGATTCTGGTCACTAAAGGGAATCCTGAAAAACAAAGACTTTTCTCTCTCAGTTAAAAGGAAAATATTCAACTCTTGTATACTTCCAATATTAACATATGGATGCGAGACCTGGGCTCCCACGCAGAAAGCAACCCAGAAACTAATAACTTGCCAAAGAAGTATGGAAAGAAGCATATTAGGCTACACTGTGAGGGATAGAAAGAGAGCTTTGGAGCTAAGAAAAATAACGAACTTGAAGATGTCGAAACTCAAGTCAAGGCACTAAAGTGGAGATGAACAGGCCACATGCTCAGGGAGCTGAGAGAAAAATGGACTAAAACTGTGACAACATGGACACCTCGATACCAAACAAAAAGAAAAAGAGGCAGACAATATAAAAGATGGTCAGACGAGCTCCGGAAAACTGCTGGGCTGAAATGGCCAACAACAGCAAGAAACAGGAAAGCATGGAAAGGGCTGGAGGAAGCCTTTGTGTCAAAGGACAAGCTTTAAAGGGAATACCTAATATAATGAACTAGTGTTGTCTTCTTAACCAAATAACTTTGTATCTATCAAACCCCCTTTTAGTAAATAAAGGCTTTTGAAATTTGGAAATCATGCATTTTATAGCTCATACAAAGCGTTCCCCGAGAAATAAGCTATCTAACACAAAATATTTTTTTCAAATCGGCTCAGCAGTTCCTTTTCCATCTTTTGTATCCTTGTCCTCCAGTTGTAGATTGGGCATTAGCAATGTTTAATTTAAAAAAAAATCTCGTTATGTCTTTCAGGAATGGAGTAAAATCAATAGGTGCGCATGAAATCCTCGGGGACTGCTATTTTTTCTATACTAATATTATAATTTGGTTTGGGTCGGTTGCACCTAGTGATGGGTTTTTATCCGGATAAATACTCAAAATGGGTAAATACTCATAAATATTCATTTTTACTCGAGTATTTATCCAAAAAGACGGATAAATACTTTTTAAACATGTTTTTTGCTATAACACGCAAATTTATGATTATTATAATAGTAAGTTAGTAGTTTAAACCAAAACAAGTGCTAAAGAGTGTTTGAATCTAAATAATATATAATAAATATAACTCAAAGGTGACTGACTGACTTACATAGTGCTACTTACTATATATTAACGCACAGCCCAAACTACTGGACAGATCGGGCTGAAATTTGGCATGCAGGTAGATGTTATGACGTAAGCATCCGCTAAGAAAGGATTTTGATCAAAATTCTGCCCTCAAGGGGATACAATTAGGGATGAAAGTTTGTATGAAACTTTGTTAATTTTAAACCGATCGGGCTGAGACTTTGCATGCATAAAGCTACTATGACGTAGGCATCCCCTAAGAAAGGATTTTGATAAATTCCACCACCAAGGGGATAAAATAGGGGATGAAAGTTTGTATAAATCTTCTCTTAGATTTTCGACTGATTGAACTGAAATTAAATATTAAAACTACTATGATAAAGACGTCCGCTTAAATAGGATTTTGATAAATTCAACCCCCATGGGGATAAAATAAGGGATGATGGAGGATGTAAATGTATTAGTTTGAACCTATCAGTACTTACCTAATGGAACGAATAAATAAAGACGAACAAAATAATTTTTAGTTCTAAATATTGAAAATAGATGGCTTTAGTAGTATTTTAAAACGCGCCATCGTTGTGTTTTCACTGAGTTACATATACTCAATGATGAGTGGCCGTTGTATCTAACAGTACATACTATACCTAAATTAAATTCGGAGATTTTGACGAATTGTGAAAAAACACGATTCCGTATGCAATGTGAACGTCCATCCGTCATGACGTTATCCTGTATTTTGACGAATCGTCAAAAAAATATGCCTATTGACTTCGATTTTTCATTCCTCTCTTCTCCATACGACATGGTAGACTAAGCGATCATGATAGCTGGATGGCGCGACGGGAGTATAAAATATTTTGTATCATCGAGTCCATGCGGACGAAGTCGCGGGCAACAGCTAGTTCCATATAATTAGCTATAAACAAAAAATAATCGATCTTAATTATTAAATGACCAAGATTTCGGTTTCGATTTCGACTGAGAATCATGTTGATGCTGCCGTAGGGTGTCCACTGCTGAACATAGGACTACCTCATGGTTTTCCACAACGACCGATTGCAAGCGGCCTGCATTCAGTTAAGTGTGATCCTGCAATCTTTAAAAGGTCGTCTGTACATCTTGCCGTAGTTCTGCCGTCTTTCTGATTCGATCTCGTAGAGAAACACCGAGCATAGCCCTCGCCATTGCATGAACTCAAGCTTTTTTATGAGGCCCATAGTAGAAATCATGATTCAGATCCGTATGTGATCACTGGCAGCACACGTCATTAATTAAAGACTTTCGTCTTAAGGCACTGAGGTACTTGAGACGAGAAGGTGCTTTTACGTAGTTTCCCTAACGCTGCCCAGCCAAATCGGATTCGTCGACAGACCTCTTTTCTCGAAGTACTACTCTCGAAGAACTACTACCTAGTTGGACCACATCCAACTACTACCTAGTTGGACCACGACGTACGAATGCAAGTAACTACTTGTCTCAGGTAGACGTACTTGTCAACAACTTTGAGAGTTGACTTCTCAACAGATACTGGAGTGGGTACCACTCTGGAGCTAGAAGACATTACTTTCGTCTTTTCCATGTTCATTGTAAGACCCACTTGTTGGGAGATTCGGTTGAGGTCTTGAGCATATTTCCAAGCTCCTCCAGCGTGGCAAGCCGGAGGTATGTGATGTATTCGCCGTTGACGTTGATCCAAATCCATTCCGGAAGCTTGAAGGCGTCTTCTAATGTAAATAGTTTAAAAGATATTCTCTCCGCAGTGGAATGGCCTTCGAGCTCTGCATCTGTTAACGGACCGACGTGGTGGCATTGTTGTACAGATACTCTTACACCTCTATATACTATAGTCTATGTGACACCTCGGAAGAGACTGTAGCACCGCCTACGTTTCGATCGAATCAAAGGCCTTCTAATAATCCACAAACGCTTACCATAGAGGCATATTGTACTCCTCGGACTTCTGTACAATTTTCTTTAGCGTATGGATATTGTCTATTGTGCTGAAGCCTTTTTGAAAGCCAACTAACTGGTTCAGGAGGTTGGAAGGCATCATAACAACCTATGAGACAATACGCGATGACCCCTGAAAACAGTTGGTGGCTCAGGAGTGATATAGATCTAGGTTTTTTAATAAGGTTTTGTCTTTTGTCAAACCTTGCAAACCTGTTAGTACACTAAAACTAAAAATAATAATTATATTCTGCTATATAGCCGAATTTCAAATACGGTAACCAATCATCAGAGATTAGCCAACTGCGCTGGAGATATTATGGTGTACAAGTGTGTGCACAATTCATAAGTGCAGTTATCTGATCCTTCACTCTCATAGTTCGATGAGATGGTATGGATAACCAATTTCCTGACTTCGAGCTGTTTCTGAGTTATTTTAAAACAGTAAAACCCAGAAATCGGCTCGAACCGGGGTTTGAACCCAGGCCTCTTGGATAGAAGCCACCGTGCTAAAATCTAAATCAACAGGCAGTCTCAGTACACTAGAATGTTTAAAAAGGCGCAAACGGAGCAAGCGCAAACATTATTTTTTTCTGGGTTTTAGCATTAGATCCTGACTTGGTGACACTGAGATAGGGTTCATGATTTCTCGAGCTTATCAATTTCTCGGGTCTCAAGAATTCTCGAGCCCAATTTCTCAGGTCTTCTCGGGTTGTCGAGAAATTCACCTTTACGTATGTTTTTATTTAGCGTATCTATTCGGTTCAAAAAATGAAAAAAGATCAAACAATGTCTAAACATACCTACAAAAAACAATCGTCTGCTTGTTCTGTATTATAAATTAGCCTTTAGAAAAACTAAAGCATACTTATATAACTTTATCAGACAGCCGGTTCCTTATTTTATTTATTACATTTCCTGACAATAAAAATATCTATAATTTTTAAAGTCAAAGTTGTTTAATAAGTTTTCACTATGAAAGTAGTACTTTTATACATGAAATTGTCGGGTCTGTTCAAGTACTTATTTTAGCAACGATATATGACGACGACGAAATATGATTTCTCGAGTTCTCGGCTTTTCTCGAGCTTAATTTCCCGGGAGCAAAGCCCAACGATTTCCCGGGAATTCTCGGCTCGGGAATTCCCGGGAATGAACCCTACACTGAGATGACCTCAAAGTATGCTCTTTAAATGAGAAAAACGATAAATTATGAAAATAAGTCCACAACAAACGAAGAACTCTGGAACGTAGATAAATCAAAACGAAAAAATTACATATGGTGGAATATAGAACTTCCTTCCTTTTTGAAATCGGTTAAAAACTTAAATGACAGGTATCGCACCTGTCGCGCTTGGTAAAGTAGGGCCCAGGCCAAATTAGTTATTTTTATCCGCCATTTCGAGTAAATATCCGATAAAAATGGATAAAAACGAGTATTTATCCATTTTGGATAAATATCCGAGTATTTACTCTTTGAGTATTTATCCACTGCCCATCACTAGTTGCACCATATCTCACATTATAACTGGAAAAACGGAGGAATTATTTTTTTTGTTTAAACATGCTAATCACAGGAACTGCTGAGCCGATTTGAAAAAAATATATTTTGTGTTAGATAGTTTATTTCTCGGGGAACGCTTTGTATGAGCTATAAAAGATATCACAGTTTTAAAAAATACTCCGCTCCTAGCAATGCCTACAGGAAATCCTAAATTTACGCGAACGAAGTCGCGGGGGACCGCTAGTCTCAAAATAAAACCAAAATCCTTAACTGAACTGAAAACCTTGTTCTAGTCGATGATAAATAGGATACACCTAAGTTTAACCACCAGTGTGCGGCTGTACCTAGTTCTAGCCGCTATAATGAAGATTAAACCTAGTTGTAACCGAAGATAAGTAAGATACACCTAAGTTTAACCGCATGTGGCGCGCTGCACCTAGTTGTAGCCGGCTAAAACTAGGTGTAGCCGCACTTCAGCTATTAGCCGTAACACATACATGCATACTCTCGAAAAACATAACCCTCCTTCCAAAGTCGAGTAAATTTTTTTTACACATCGATGACTTTAACACATTGACCTGTTAATTAGGTTAAGGACTTCCTATCTACTCAAGTTATGGACGCTCATAGATTATGTAATCTGTGCCCATAGTGGTAATGGATCCGCGCCTGAATGACAAATAAAGTAAAGGCTTTCCCCGCTCAAAATTGTTAAAATGCAAACCATACTCACATTTCAATGAGTTATGTTAGGTTAGTTTCCAGTATTTATAATAGTATATGCTTATCATAATATTCGTAGGGAGTTTAATATTTAAAAGACGAAAAAATAAAATATATGCTGTATCGACTAATTTCCAACCAAGGCCGTAACCTGTATTAAAAAACAAAACTGTTGAATCTGTCAATGTCAGTCGGTGTAACACATCCTTGGAAAAAAGAGCGGGTAACGCGGACGCGACGGGCGCTTTTTTGATTCAGTGTTTTTTATAATGATTTTCACATTGAAATAGATCAGTTTTGTACCATATTTTTTCATAATTTTTAACTTTGTGTATATATTTAATAATTGTTGTGTAGCAGTGTACATATCTTGGTAAGTTTGCACCGATTTTACTATGAACGACTCTCCTGATCCGGATCCTCCGGAGGACTTAGTTGTTCCTCCGGCTGGACACTTTATCACCGTTACTTCTCATGAATCCGAGACAGAAAACTCCACTTACTCAACGTCAGGCTCTGCTCCCCCTCGTAAACGCAGTCGCAATAAGAAAAGCAAGCGACATCAGGAAAAGGTCGAACGCAGGCACAGGTCTGCTAATGACATAGAAATTGTTGATCCCCCTACGATCCAATCACAAGAACATGTAATTACGCCTTTACCTGTTTCTGATGTACCTCGTTCCAATCCCACTCCAATAGTGCGCAACTTGTACAATGAGTCTGATAGTGCACCTTACGTAGTACACGTCCAAAAAATTAAAAATTAGCCTGACGAAGGTGCTTCTATGCACTCGCTTACTTTTGGGAAATTCTTAAAGCAAAATTCGTTCCAGTGCATAGTTAATGGCAGCGGAAAACAAATAGGCCGGAACAAGATTTCCATAACCTTTTCAAATTATAATCATGCCAACTTGTTTTTAACTCACAACAGTTTAGTGCCAAACAACTACAAAGCATTTATTCCTTCATTTAATGTAACAAGGATGGGCTTAGTTAGGGGTATACCAGCTGAGTGGTCACCGGAGGAGATTATTGAAAACATTACAGTGCCTGATGACTGTGGTAAAATAATAAAAGTTAGACGACTCAACTTCAAAACATTTGTTAATGATGCTCCAGTTTGGAAACCATCTCAATCTATTGTACTGACATTTGATGGTCAAGTGCTGCCTAAGCATATATACATGTGTTATAATGCCTTGCCTGTAGAGCTCTATAGTATATTCAATGCTACAATTGTTGCCGCGTTGGTCATACCAAGTTGCAGTGCCGATCCAAGCCGCGCTGTTTTAAATGTGGCCAACAAGGTCATGCTGGCGATTCCTGTCAAACTGATGAGATTAAGGCCTCTTGTTGTGTTCTGGGTTCCACTATGCAACTAGCAGGTATTGTAATGAATTTCTAAGGCAAAGGAATATTAAAACTTCAATGCCATTATTAGAGAAAACCTGATTCCTTCAACACCTAATGGGTGTGCCCTAAATTTAGATAAACAACAAGATTCTCAATGTTCATTATCCGAGTTATTAGTTGCTTTGATCAATATTGTTTCTAAATCCAGTTCTAATTCACCGTCGCACGCTGCCTATATAATAGAAAAATGTATGAAAGTTATTCAAGATGGAGATGCAAGCTAAGCTGCTACAGTGGAACTGTCGCAGCGCAATCAGTAAGAAAAGTGAAATTATCTACTTGATAAATAAATATGAGCCTTTTGTCTTTGCCCTGGCAGAGACATGGCTCAAATCCATGCAAAATTTTAAATTGAGTGGTTATGCATGTGTTAGAGATGACAGACCTGATGGGTATAGTGGTACTGCACTGATAATAAAAAGTTCAGTGCCATATTCTATTGTGCCACTTCCTACCCATAATGTAAATATTTCTATTGTAGCTATAAGTGCATATAATGTGTATAGTTTCATTGTATATACCCCATCCATCTGTACAAATATCTAATGTCATTAATCATCTGTTTTCTATACTTCCTAAACCTTATCTAGTTTTAGGGGACTTCAATGCTCACCATCAATCTTGGGGAAGCTCTTTCTCCGATAGGTATGGAGATGACATAATAGAAATATTAGGCAAAATATTTGTCTCTTAAATACAGGATCACCTACCCGCCTTACACAACCTGTACCATTAGTGCTGTTGATCTATCAATTTGCACCCCTAATTTAGCTACCTCACTATCATGGGAAACATTATCATCATCTTTTGGAAGCGACCACTTCCCAATAATCATCACCTTTCCATTTAGGAAAGTAACTAGTTCAAATCATTTTTCTCGACTTAGATACAACCTTCCTAAGAAAACTGATGATGTCTGGGACAAGTATAGGAATTGTGTTGAAAGAAGATTATCATCTCTTCCAGTTATGGACTCTAATAACCAAAATATATGTTCAGATTCTTTTACTAAAGTGCTAATAGATACAGCTAATGAGGTATTTTCCAAAAAGAGTAATAACTCCTCTATGAAAATTCCCTCCCCTCCATGGTGGGATAGTGACTGTACTGTAGCTGTAAGGAAACGTAAAGAAGCTGAGAAGATTTATAAGGCTAATATGAATGATGATAATTTCAAAGCTGTCTCTCAAATCAATACTGACCAAAAGAAGCTCTTCAAAGCTCTTCAAGCAAAAGAAGTTTGAAGGATGGAGGAAATTCTGTGACTCCATTTCACCGAATACTCCTCCTACCTTAGTATGGCGCAATATAAAAAGATTTAGGTCTGCTATGTCGGAAACTTCTTTCAACACAATTCCTGAACCCATCGCTCAAGAATTCATTAATGGTCTAGCCCCTGCCTGGGTCCCAGAAAACCTAAGCCTGTTTCCCTTATCTTCAGAGGAATCAACTGGATTAAATTCTCCCTTTACACTTTACGAGCTTAAAGGTGTTGTCCGTAACACTAAAGACTCAGCTCCGGGAGCAGATGGTATTTCATACGCATTTCTAGGAAACATTTCTGATAATGCACTTTGTTATTTTTTGGCCATTATCAATGACGTAATGTTGACAGTAGGGATGGCGATCTGAGATCGATTAATCAAATAATCGAAATATATTATTGTACTTGAAAAAAACGACCACCAGAGGCGGGAATCGAACCCGCGTTCCTCGCATAAAATTTCGACGGGCTCTGCCAACGCCAGGGTGGCCGAGAGGTTAGGCAATCGCCCGGTATGCGAGGAACGCGGGTTCGATTCCCGCCTCTGGTGGTCGTTTTTTTTAAGTACAATAATATATTTAGATTGCATAGTGAATGCTTATCACTTAAAAAAACAATAATTATCTTATTTGCAAGCTTCATCTTTCGATTGTTAAATACTTGCAATAGTATTTCTTTCGAGTGTTGAGGGTATAATCCCAAAAACATTGATAAAAGCAACGCGGCATTACAGCGTTAAGAAGCACTTGAAAATTTCGACGGGCTCTGCCAACGCCAGGGTGGCCGAGAGGTTAGGCAATCGCCCGGTATGCGAGGAACGCGGGTTCGATTCCCGCCTCTGGTGGTCGTTTTTTTTTCAAGTACAATAATATATTTAGATTGCATAGTGAATGCTTATCACTTAAAAAAACAATAATTATCTTATTTGCAAGCTTCATCTTTCGATTGTTAAATACTTGCAATAGTATTTCTTTCGAGTGTTGAGGGTATAATCCCAAAAACATTGATGAAAGCAACGCGGCATTACAGCGTTAAGAAGCACTTGAAAATTTCGACGGGCTCTGCCAACGCCAGGGTGGCCGAGAGGTTAGGCAATCGCCCGGTATACGAGGAACGCGGGTTCGATTCCCGCCTCTGGTGGTCGTTTTTTTCAAGTACAATAATATATTTAGATTGCATAGTGAATGCTTATCACTTAAAAAAACAATAATTATCTTATTTGCAAGCTTCATCTTTCGATTGTTAAATACTTGCAATAGTATTTCTTTCGAGTGTTGATGGTATAATCCCAAATACATTGATGAAAGCAACGCGGCATTACAGCGTTAAGAAGCACTTGAAAATTTCGACGGGCTCTGCCAACGCCAGGGTGGCCGAGAGGTTAGGCAATCGCCCGGTATGCGAGGAACGCGGGTTCGATTCCCGCCTCTGGTGGTCCTTTTTTTTTAAGTACAATAATATATTTAGATTGCATAGTGAATGCTTATCACTTAAAAAACAATAATTATCAAATAATCGATTTTTGTAGCCTAAAAGATCGATTTTTTATATTGATATGTAGTACTGTATCGATTCAGTGAATCGATATTTCTCCCTTGAAAATCGGTTATTTTATTTTTCGGTATAAACCAAAAAAGTATTTACAATTAATTGAATATACCCGTATTAAAAGAGTGCTGCCGGTTGCCGGTTAAAGGGTTAATTATTCAAAAACTCGCGAGATGGCTGTATGTTTGGATTCCTTCGCTTCTCTTTATTAAAAAAAAAGTTACGTTTATATATTTTTTATCATCGAATTACCCGATTTTACTGATAAGAGATCGTTAAACTATGATATGTATCTTATTTTTAATAAAATCGATTTATATTACATTATAAACAAAAACTTGAGAAAAAGATTGATTTTTAGAAATCGATCTTATTGGCCTCGATTTTTTCGTGGATCGATTTATTAGGTCACGATTCGAATTGATTTAAAAATCGATGTTTTTCGAAAAAAATCGCCATCCCTAGTTGACAGGTGATATTTCGCCATCTTGGAAGTCACAGTTAGTGCTGCCAGTTTTAAAACCTGGAAAGTCCCCATCTGACTCTACGGCTTACCGTCCTATAGCGTTATCTTCGGTATTACTTAAGTTAGCTGAGCATTTAGTGAAAAGTCTTTTGGAGTGGTATATGGAAAGCAACTGCCTTTTAGCAGATAGTCAGTTCGGGTTCAGAAAAGGTAGGTGCACATTAGACAGTTTAAGTTTATTTATTTCAGATATTCGTCGTTCTTTTACAATCAATGAAACCGTTATTGCGGTATTCCTTGATGTAAATTCTGCATACGATAATGTTATTTTATCTGTTTTACAAAGGAAGTTAAATGAATTAAGAGTCCCCCACCTATTAAGCAATTTCATTTTACGGATTCTATCGGAACGTTCTATAGTTCTTACTATTGCTGACTCGGAAGTGAGACGTTTTGTGTGTAAAGGCCTTCCCCATGGATCGGTTTTAAGCCCATTGTTATATAATATTTATACGTATGACTTAGAGTCTTCGTTAGGTAGAAATATTAGTATATTGCAATATGCTGATGACCTTTTATTATACTGTTCGAGTCACTCTATTGCAGAAGTCCAATACATACTTTCTTCTTCCCTTCGTCTTTTAAAGAATTGGATGGATAGCAATGGTTTGCATCTTTCGGTATCAAAAAGTGCTGTAGTAATTTTTTCTCGTAAACGTGTCTTTCCTCCATTCCAGTTAAGTTATGATCACGATGTTATCCCTGTTGTTATTGAATTCAAATTTTTGGGTGTGATACTGGATTCAAAATTAACCGGCGTTTCACACTGCAACTATGTATCGATCAAGTGTGAAAAACTCTTAAATTTACTAAGATGCCTATCCGGTGTTTGGTGGGGTGCCCATCCGCAATCTATGAAATTGGTCTATAACGCATTGATCCGAAGCATTCTGGACTATGGTACATTTTTATTAGAACCCGCCAATGTCGCAGCTTTCAAAAAGTTGGATCTTATACATAACAAGGCACTAAGATTAATAACAGGTGCGATGAAATCCAGTCCCATAAACGCCATTCAGGTTGAAACATGTGACCCTCCCCTCTGTCTCAGAAGACAATATTTATCAGACAGATTTTTATTCCGAGTAAATACACAGTACAGTTGAAATATCACCCACTTATTCATGAACTCCAGGCTCTTAATGACATGTTAGAAGATAATTATTGGATCCATAAGTCCTTGCCGTGCTTAGTAATTAGCTATCAAAAATTCTTGTCTCTCTCATCCCCTACTCACCGTTCTAATATTCTTCCTCTGTTCTCTAACCCCTACGAAACTTTATCTTTCTCCCCAACAGTTCATTATAATTTGGTAGACAAGTTGGACCCTGACGTGTAGCTTTAGGCTCGTTCTTAACTCAGAATTTCATGATTATCACCATATCTTTTCAGATGCTTCCAAACCTTCCCCTTCTGATTGTGTTGGGGTTGGCGTTTATCATGCTCAATATCAAATAGTTGAAAAAGTAAAGCTTCCTCCTGAATCATCGGTCTTCACTGGAGAATGTTACGGCCTATTTAAAGCTATAGAATATGAACGTTCAATGAAATTAAAAAAAGCTTTGATCTTTTCTGATTCTAAAAGTGCCCTTCAGGCCTTGGAAAAATTTCCATTTCATCTAAAATCATTTTACCCTATTATTTTCGACATACAAAAATTGCTTTTGACTGTGCACAGAACGAATACTCGATACATTTTGCTTGGCTTCCTGGCCACTGCGGCATCCCGGGTAATGAAATTACTGATCGCCTCGCAAATGAAGCGATTAACTGTGGCGATATGTTTCCTTTTAAACATTTTAGCTCATGGCTAAAATTTTTAAAAGGAAACATATTACTTACATTACCGAAAACTTACCTTTATGACACCTGGTCCAGTTTGTGGAAATCATCAAGCCAACGTAAAGGCAGATTATATGCTCTTGTTCAGGAAGAAATACCGCGTAAACCATGTTTTTTTAAAGCTAAGTTTGGTAAAAATGTTACATCTATTTTGATTAGAATGAGGTTAGGCCATGTCTGTACTCCAGTGCACTTGGCCAGGCTTCATATAATGGACAGTTCTATTTGCGAGTGTGGATTGGACGAAGGTAATTTAAACCATATTTTCTTTTCCTGTCCCTTGTACGACCATTCCTTATTTCTCAATAGCCTCGTTTCCCATAAAATACCTCTACCTACCAGCATTATATCGTTACTTCATTCGAATGATCTTAATATTTATAAATTACTATGTATTTTTATTCAAGTAAATAATATTAAAGTATAGATAAAATTGTAATTTTCACTTGTAAATACTGTATGATACCTTATTCTCCTTTTATTAGTTTATATTTAATTTCTATCTTTTGTACCTTTCCTTACTCTCCTGATCTATGATTTTCTAAATTCCGCTACCCGATTTTTACTCCCTAAATTCCCGTTTCCTCTCTTTTACCTCGACACTGGTAATGCGCAAACCGCGCGAGCCATAAAAAAAAAAAAACACATCCTTGTGGATTTAAGTTTATTTTTGTGCTCCGAAATAAGACACATAAGAAACCTACAATAAGTTAGTCCCTATAAATAAATTTAAATCCCTTCATCGCAAATATTTTAATTTTCATATAATTTTCATAGGCAAATACTAAACATAACCTATACTTCAGGTGGAGGTGCGTGATGGTTTTTCTTACCGTTGCAAATTGGGTGAGGGCTCGTGGACCTGATGAGTTTTGGAGGAAGCGAAAGATATTTAGACTAGCAGCACATTACATTGGCAGACGAAGGAACTGTTATTCAATTGCTGTTCGTAATGTTCATCGTGCCTTAGTGTATGCTACTAAGGCTAGAAAATTAAAGAAACAAGATATGATAGATCTTTGGAATACAAGAATCACTGCAGCATGTGAGCAACACAATATCACTTACTATACTCTAAAAGAAGGGTTGGACCGAGCCAATATAATGCTGGATAGAAAATCATTATCGGATTTAGCTTCATGGGAACCTCATACTTTTGAGTGCTTAGCTGCTGTTGCTAAGCAGAAGATTGATTATGATGGCTTCATAGATGGAACAGACAGAAAACAACCTACAGGAGTCAATTTAAATCTTAAAGATGTCATGTTAGAAGCTTGGTTAAAAGAAAACAAAAAGTAGTTTAATAAAATATTTACTAATGTACCTACTTATTATTTTAGAGGCAAATAAAGAGCTATAGGATATTTACATTTTATTGCTTTTCCAATTCTTTCTTTAATTGTTTGGTAAATTCATTTTGCTTTTCTAACATGTATAGATTTTCAATTTTTCTTCTTTGCTGACGTTCAATATCCCTTATAACACCTTCATGCATTTTTTCCCTGAAAATGAAATTTTACCAATTATCTGTTTAGGTATGTCTATCAATACGTTAGTAGGATAAGTATAATAAAATATAGATCAGAACCTATTATGGTCAGGTCTCTGGTACTTTTACATGGTTAGGTTAGGTTACTTGTTTCATTTACCTGTCGGCTTGTTGCTTTATATGTACGTAAGTTACGATTCCTAAAGACACCACACATGATAGCCCCAAAACAAGTTTAGATGTGCGAGAAGACATAATATTGTGTTTGTAGATAATTTACAAATTATAGGAGGGCAAGTAACCTCATATTTCAGTGGCAATTTGGGTTTAGTTCTACAAGGCAACCAAAACTGAAGTGTGATTACGACCAGATATTGATCAGATTTTTCTACTTTAATCAGTTTTTTATATTTTTTTTCAATGTAGTTCGGACCTACATTGAAGCAAGCAGCTAATGAAATGTCAAAAACATATGGCTGTTACGTGTTGTCACTGTCAAAATATAATACTTTTTGAACTCATTCTCTGGGTAGGCAAAGGATCAAGTATATACAGCCAAGCGAGTAATCACGTATCGAATAGATTATGAGTCACGTTTACTCGCTAACGACAAGTCGATAGTAAAAGTCGGTTTTGTGTCGTTATGTTGGTACACAAATAATATCGTGGCTAACTTCACACGTAAATGGCTGCTTCTTTCTAGCACACTGTAAATACAGAGAAAGGTAGATGCGTCTCGGTCAAGGATATTATATATGTTCCATAAACGAGGATTGTGCACTTTATAATTGAAAGCAAATCAAAATATATCTTGTAACCCAGATATTAAGTCGTTTTTCCCTATCATTCACTGTACGAGCTAGGCGAGAGGTGCTTAGCGGTAGCGTTTTCTCTTTCTAATGTTGCTAGGGTGAATAAATAAAATAGATTGGTAGTTTATAACCTAGATTATAAATTTGTGTTATGTTTTTATTTTATTCAGTAATATCGTGTTTCATCATAGTACAAGCAAATAAGAATTTCGTTATATATGAAACATTGATGAAACGTCATAATATAACCACTATTTAGTTATATGTAATTATATAATACTACCTATAGTAATAGTTTTACTTTTTTGATGACAACACCGAATTTTTAATATGGTGGACATATTTGTGATTTGTGAACGCGTTTTTTGACGAAATTGTTGTTTTCACCCTATTTTGCTTGATATTACTGAGAAAAATGGTAAATGTTTGCTGTGTCAAAGGCTGTAAATGTGAAGTGGGGCCTGGTAGCGGAGTATCTACGCACAGGTATGTAAAATATACTAAAATATTATGTAGGGTGACATTCTTTGTGGTGGTCAAATTACTGTGTGGTTGCCGTTGCAGTACCGGTGGGTAGATCCTTGCTTATAAAATTAAGGAAAATTGAGATCATTGCCTAGTTGATTCTAGGCAATGACCCCAATTTTCTTAGAACCCCGCCTAGAATTAATTTACGAAATATCTAAAATAGCTATGTTTAAATTACAGATTTCCTACAAACTCGGAATTAAGAAGGAAATGGTTGGAAGTTGTGCCTGGAAAAGTAACTAAAACTGCTGTTGTTTGCAGCCAACACTTTAAATCTGATGATTTCACTACAGGTGGCTTATTGAGAAGAAAACTAAAACCAGATGCTATACCGTCTATTTTTCCACTTGTAAGTGACAAATTATTTGCTATCTATTTAAAGCATAAAAGATGTTTTATGTCAAAAAACTATTTTCATAAACTATATATGTACCAAATAGGTAACTCTTGAAAGAATGTAAACAAACCCAAAACTGTTCACTAGAGATGTAGTCGTCACTCGTCTCAAAGAGATAGATAGATAGATAGAACTTTATTTGCATGAACACATGGTATGTACAGTTATTACAAAAAGTTACATTAATGTTCTACATGGTTCGCCTAATTCAAGGCATGCATAATATTTACACATAGGTAGGTAAAATAAGTTAATTGTCAAATTGTACTAAATATAAAGAAGAATCTGTGTATTGTGTTTAAGGGATCGTATCATTCCTTGCTATCTAAGAATTCTTTGACGGTATAAAAGCTTTTGTCAAGTAACCAAGTTTTTAGACACTTTAAATTTTCTTATAGGTAAGGTTTTAAATTTATCTGGGGTTTTATTAAATATTTTTACTGACATAGCGTAACAGTTATTCAGGAATCGAGTAGTTTTAGGAACAGTACCTACTACTAGCCTGTTGGGGTATCTAAGATCTCTTTGTGTATGGTCTCTTACTTTCTCAAAGAGGTGCTGATTCTCTTTTACAAAAATGGCTACTTCTAAAACATACAGACATGGCAACGGTAGAATTTTTAGAAGTTTGAATAAAGGTCTGCATGATTCATCCGGAGCCACACTACATATAGCTCGAATACATTTTTTTTGGGCTATGAATGCTCTGTTCCTGTCTGTGCTGTTTCCCCAAATGATGACACCGTAGCGAAGAGCCGATTCTACATAAGCAAAATAACTTACAGTGTTTGACACAATTTGTACAGTGCGTATGTGAAACTGATCATTTTTTTAGTTATTTTTTCAATATGCGCTTTCCAGTTTAACTGATCGTCCAGAACTAATCCTAAGAATGTAACATTATTTTGATTGTAAAGAAATTGTCCATTGTGATTAATACTTAATAATTCGTCATGTCTATTGAAGTTAATGTAATTAGTTTTATTTAGATTTACTTGTAGATTATTATCATTTAGCCATGTCAATATTGATTTTAACTCATTTGAGATTTCATTCTTATGTTCGCCTACTGATTTATTTTTTTCAGTCTTAACTATTATTGTTACGTCGTCTGCGAACAGAACAGTCTTATTTTTCACAGCAAGTGGGAGATCATTTATATAGATAAGAAATAGCAAAGGTCCTAATACACTTCCCTGTGGCATGCCTTTATCTAAATGTCTGCATTCTGATTTAAATGTCTCTACATTTTTTTTAGAGTTAAGTTGCTCTATTTCTACGCATTGCGTCCTATTGTCCAGGTATGAACCAATTAACTTGAGTCCGTTTCCTCGGACCCCATATGTTACAAATTTTTTCAGCAAGCCTTTATGCGGAACAAGCTCGAATGCCTTTTTCATGTCGAGAAAGAGTGCTGTTGTGAAATAATTATCGTTTAAGTGTTGAAGTATATCGTTTACAAGAGTGAAGGCAGCTAGATTAGTGGACTTTTTTTTCTGAAAGCCAAACTGGTCTTTATAGATAACTTTATAAGTATCAAAAAATGATGTAAGTTTCATATGAATAACCTTCTCATAAATTTTTGAAAACACTGATAATAACGTTATCGGGCGGTAGTTTCCAATGTCCGTTTTGTTGCCCTTTTTATGGAGAGGTTTAACGATAGCATGTTTAAGCCTCGATGGGAATACACCGGTTTCTAACGATAGGTTTATTAGAAAGACCAAAACCCTTAGAATTGGCTCTCTGCACTTTTTTATTATTTTTGTATTTATGCCACCAAAACCTTCACTGTTTGTGCTCTTTAGAGACATGATAATTTTATTTAAGTCATTTTGATTTATGGGTGTTAAAAATATAGAATTATTTAATTTAATTATATTATCTAAAATTTTTATGTCAGGATTAGTATTATTGATGTCAATGAAGTAGTTATTAATTTTATTTGCAATAGTCAATGGGTCCATTATCTCATTACCGTCAATAGCAATTCTATTTAAGAAGCGATTTGTGTCTAACTGACATATTTCCCCCTTAACAACTGCCCATGTAGCTCTACATTTGTTGTCACTGTTTATTACAAATTTATTGTTTTGTGCCTTTTTTGCATAAAGTGTACATTTTTTAAATAACTTTGTATATAATTTGTAGTTTTGTTTGTCTTTGTCTTTATGTGTTTTTTTTGCGTAATATGTGTTTTTTAGAGTAGAGTAAGAGTGACATTATATGAATGCTTCGTAAGAAAATTTATTTAAGTGTGAATGATCACCATACTGCCGCTATTATTCTTGGGATGGAAGTAATTAAGTGAAAAGAAATTAGGAGAATGTTTTTGGTTTCTTTACATTCTTTTATAGTTAGGTTGCTATATACTTTGACGAGTGAATTGGTGACAGAAAACCTTTTTTATATTTTAAATATCCATGATTTCTTGAAAAAAGTATTTCTAGATCTTTTGTCAGCGAGTTTACTAAACTAGTTTTTTTTTACAGGTAGTTCCCAAGGATAAACTTGTTATACTGAGTAATATAACATTAGTAGAACCTCAGCCATCGACATCAACTGATAATTATGCACCCCCACTCAAGAAATTCAAAACTGAAAAAGAAACGAGCACATCTACACAAACATCTGAGAAAATGACCTGTGATACACCACGGAAAAAAAAACTTCGTCGTGATATCAAAATACTATCTCAAAGATTAAAAAGACGTGAGACTAAAATATGTAATTTGCAGTCCATACTTAATATGATAAAAAAGAAATGCGACAACTTTGATGAAGTAAGACATATCGTACAACTTAATTTTAAAAATATTCCAGACAAACTTAGTACCAAACAGTCAAGTCATGGTAGAAGATACAGTGACGACGTAAAATCTTTTGCCTTGTCTATTTATTATTATTCAGGAAAGGCTTACCAGTGTTTAAGGGAACGTATGTGTCTGCCTCATCCAGCTACTTTGCGTAGAATATTAGCAACACATAATTGCAATGTTGGATTTATGTCAGAAGTTATGAATTTTCTCAAAGAAAAAGCTTCATCGGGAAACACTTTAGCTAATGTTTGCTTAGTGTTTGATTCCATGCACATTAAATCAGAAAAAGTCTATGAAGCTTCAAAAGGTAGATATTGGGGTAGGATTGATTATGGTGGTGTACTTACAGATGATGCAGCAAAATTGGCAACTGAAGTATTAGTATTTCAAATAATTTCTTTAAAAGAAAAGTTTAAGTGCCCAGTAGCGTATTTTTTTATTGATAAAATTTCGGCTCATTTGCAAGCGCAATTGATTTTAACAGCGATTCGTATGTTAGCGGACATTAATGTTAATGTTAGGTGTTTGACAGCAGATGGGGCCAATGTAAACAAAACTACTTTTCAAATTTTGGGTTGTAGTTTTGAATTTCCAGAAATAAAACTTGGTTCAAACACCCAACTAAGGGCATAAGAATTCATTGTTTATTAGATCCAGTACACATGATTAAACTAGCAAGAAACTTGTTTGCTGAAACTTGTGTGACCTCGGACAAAGGACGTGTAGACTTTAAATTTATAAAATTATTACACGAACTTCAAGAAAAAGAAAGTCTTAAACTGGCGAACAAAATAACAAAAACGCATGTCAATTTTTATGGCAAAAAAATGAATGTCAGATTGGCTGTCCAAGTATTGAGCAGTTCTGTTGCAAATGCTATAGAATTTTTGTCTAGTTCTGGAAATCCTGATTTTCATGGTTCTGAAGCAACTGTTGAATATTTGAGGTACTTAGATCGCATTTTCGATATGTTTAATTGTAAAAATCCTTTTGGCACGGGATATGAATCTCCTTTACGAAGAGAGAATAAGCGTTATTGGCTAGATATATTCAAAGACACTCGAGAGTATTTGAGTCACCTAAAAGTTGATGGACAAGACGTATTAACTCATAGACGTAAAACGCCAATTTTAGGTCTTATTGCAGATACTTTTAGTTTTGCTCATCTAGCGGAGGATCTTTTTGAAGAAAACGCCTTGAATTATTTGTTAACATACAAATGCTCTCAAGATCATCTAGAGATGTTTTTTTCCTGTGTGAGAGCAAGGGGAGGTGCAAACGATAACCCGAACGCCCTTAATTTTATGTATATTATGAGAAAACTATTATTCCGAAACAGTGTAAGACCTAGCATTAATGCGAACTGCAGTGACACTGATTTCGAAATTTCGCCAATCTTGGAATTCAGAAGTAATAAAAGGTTGCAAAAATCGGATTTTCAAAGGGGCAATGCAGGCGATGAGGATCAAGATGGAGAAAATCAAGTAAAAACATTGTTGGAACAAGCAGAAGGCATTCATTTGTCATATTACAAAAACAATATTTTGTATTATATATCTGGCTACATTGTTAACAAAATGCTGGATAAAACTACATGTGAACATTGCCGATCTGCTTTGCTAGTAAAGCGGCAACATAAAGATCACAATTACGTCATAGATGTTTGCGAATTTTCATCATTTACTACATTTGTTGATAGAGGCAAGTTGAAGCATGCGTCAAAACTTGTGTATGAAATAGTGAAATTTGCTGAGACACTCATCATGGCGTCATTAGAAAAGACATGGGAAAATTTGTACAGAGACAGATTGTTAATTATAATAAATCAACATTTCTATTCAAAGTTAACTCAATTATTCAATCCGTCGCACCCAATTTCTTCGCAGCAATGTGAAAATAGACATGAAATGGAAATAATTAAGTGTATAGCCAAGAAATACATAGATTTAAGGTTAAGAAGTCATGGCAAAAATAAAACTCTTGAAATTATGGGTTCACGTGTCACTATGAGACAAAAGCTCCGGAAAACTATATTATTTAGTAATGTTTAAATTGTGAATAAAACGTTTCGTTATGTTTTAGTATAGAGTATTTTTATTTTATTGATTAAGTACCCAACTTCCGACCTAATTATTCTCTAATAAACCTTATCTCGAAGAAGATATGATACCTAAATATTTTTTATTTTACATTAATCCCATGTTTTGAAGGCTACTTATAAATTGTTTAAATAAACACTCATCATCATCATCAGCCAATTGACGTCCACTGCTGGGCATAGGCCTCTCCCATGGCTCTCCAAAGCATCCGATCCATTGCTGCCCGCATCCACCGGTTTCCAGCGACCTTAACCAAATCGCCGCTCCACCTTGTGGGGGGCCTGCCCACGCAGCGTAGGCCAGTGCACGGTCGCCAACGAAGAACCTTTCGCCCCATCGGCCATCGGCTCTTCTCACTATGTGCCCCACCTAAGTCCACTTCAACCGAGCTATTCTGTGAGCAATGCCTGTTACTCGGGTTCTTCTGCGGATCTCATAGTTTCGAATTCGATCGCGCAGTGAAACTCCTAACATAGCTCGCTCCATCGCTCATTGAGTGATCTTGAGCCTTCTTATGAGGCCCATAGTCAGGGACCAGGTCTCGCTTCCATATGTCATCACTGGCAACACACACTGGTTAAAAACCTTTGTCTTCAGACACTGAGGTATTTTGGAACCAAAAATATGTCGCAGTTTCCCGAACACCGCCCAGCCTAATTGGATTCGACGAGTGATCTCTTTCTCGAAGTTAGACTTACCTAACTGAATTGTTTGTCCTAAGTAAACATATTGGTCGACAACCTCTAGATCAGAGCCTCCAACTTTAATAGGAGTAGGTGCTACATGAGAGTTCACCATTATTTTGGTATTGCCCATGTTCATTTTAAGACTTACTCAATTGGAAGCTCTGTTAAGATCATCAAGCATTTTGCTCAAATCTTCAGCGGTCTCAATGTATTTAAATAAATAATATGAGAAGAAAAATTTGTCTGCGAGCGGAATCTGCCACCCTACCGGCTATGATGTCGACGGCCGTCGATATCATTTTCAACTTCGATTTTCACGGTAATCTTAAATGATTTTGAAAGAATTTTTTCGGAAACGCCATCGATTATCGATCTCGACGGCGATTATAATGAAAAATTCTTAAAAATCCTTTAAGATTACCGTGAAAATCGAGGTTGAAAATGATATCGACGGCCGTCGACATCATAGCCGGTAGCTCCCCTGAACCTGCGTGTCGCTGGTCTTACCAACTGAGCCATCGTAGTTCATCGGCCCGCTGCGAAATTTCTCCTCTCTTTCAACTTATCATTTTATTTTACGGATCGTCGCAGCTCGTGGGTTCAAATCCCGCTCGCGGACTAATCTTTCTTCTTATATTATTTATTTAATTTTTTTTTTTAGATATGATACTTACCTACTTTTTGTACCGACTACCTAGAAAGCAGAATGTAAACGAAATCCAGGCCGGCGAAATTTTGGTATAGTTAGTAGTTTTATTACTTTTTCAGTCATGTCATTACGGTGACTGCGAAGCCCAGCAACCACCAAGCCTCTATTGAAAAAAGTGAGGCTTGCATTATTGAGTAATACACCACGTTTACTTACCCCTATCAAAGTTTACCTGGATTTTCCCACAGACATGTAATATTATTAACAGGATTTTCCTAACTAAACAACTATTATGGTTACCCTACTAGAAAGAGACAATGCTACCGATAACTCACCTCTCTCTCGGCTCGCTTTTTTTGGCAAGTGCGCAATCCTGTTTATTATTTAAAATCCTTGGTCTCGGTAACCCTGCCAATTGCAAGCGTCCCAGAGCAGCGTGGTAAGCTTTAGTTTAGAAGTGTTTTTTAAATTGGTTGATTTATGACACGTGTTAAAGTGACTGGCTTTGTATGCATAGCCTGACCAGGAATTTATGGGACCTCGCCATATTGCGGAAAACAACTGGAACTAATTTCTTTTACTGGCAACAGAAACCTCAAATCGTCATTGACATGTCATCAGTTGTCATAATGATTAGTGTCAATGTGGACGCGTAATCTGATTTTCGACCAAGTGCAATTTTAATGTGATAAAAATAACGAGAACTATTCGTTTTCGTAAAGGAAAACTGGTTTAACATGTGTTGTAGTATTATTCTATTAGAAAGTCTATGTGACCATCACGGTTTCTTTTAATTAATTACTGATATAGTTGTCATCATGAATTTTTGGTACGTCATATAGTGCGAATAGTGAAAATTGGTTACTGGTAGCTACGGAGAATATTTTAATAACGTTTTTGAAAAATGATTATAATAAATAGTTGTATTGAGTTTTATTTTCTTTCTTTCAACTCTACTTGGATATTACAACAAAAATAGTTCGTAGAGTAGTCCAAGATTTTCTATACATTATACAAAATTATGATAACATTATAAATAATATCATTGAGAGAAACATTGGATTAATGTTTCTTTTACTCGTTAGTAGTTTTGCAAAAATAATTGTATTTTGGTCCGAAATTCAAGGCCAATATTACAAAGAGTTACTGAATTTAATAAGTACTCAATTTGCGAGTGTTCTGTCATGTTATTTTATCGTAGAATCAGTTATCATTAAGCAGCAGGCTTAAAAAAATACATGAGTGTAAACATATAAAAATGTTTTATTGTTTAGTTGCCAATCTACGCTGGTATGATTATACAGAGTGTTGTCATATAAAGTGGATTCGAAGCGACCTTAATTCAGGTCCCATATATTCCTGGTCAGGCTATAAACAAACATTCTTGAGCTCGTGTCGTTCAAATTGTAGAAGTTGTTAGCCTTCGCGGTCAATAAACATAAAATAAGAAATAATACATTATATTAGTACTGCGAAGGAAAATGAGAACTAGCCAATCACAATTTCACTTGCTGGTGAGGTTCATGGAAAGGTATGCTTAACGGAGTACTATTATGAGTACCATTGAGTAGTTAGAATGGAGAGAGCATGGACGGCCTTCCCCTCTAGCCAGAAATGTTGGCCATATAGTTTGAGTGCTTAAATAAAAGTACTTGGTCGTGACCGTTCGACAGAATCCTATCGCGAATTGTCGCAACAAACATCTCCGTGTAGAGGATTGAAAATGATAAATTGTGCCGTTTTCGGACCCAAAAACCGCTTATCATTAGTAAATTTTCGGTTTCATGGCGTGACTTACCATTTTTGAGTACAAATACTTTTATTTACAACAGTATTTCGAAAATCATCGTTCTTTACTTTGAGGTTATTTTGACAAGTTAGCGATACATACGTTGAGTTTTTTTCTTCATAGTAGGGAAGTTAGTAGCTTCATAGTGTGGGGACAACTATGGTAACTAACTTAGTTAGTAATTAGTTCGTTAGCTTATCGCCACAATTATAAATAATAAAGTGTATGTTACCTAAATATTTGAACATACCATAGACATATAGGATGATAAAAGTACCTAAGATTTTTTTTTAATTTGCGATAGATCCCTTAGAGGTGAAAGGAGGAAGGAATGAAGAATGGTTTGTGGTCAAAAAATACAGGCTTTCTTTCCACACAAGTGTGATTAAGTCAAGCAAGATGAGAATGTTCCGACAGAAAAAGTATTTTGTCCGTGCAGCAGCAGCAGTGTCTAGGTATTTTGAAACTTAATAGTCAAGTGTGTAGTTTTTAGGGTTTCTCACTGGTAAGAACGGGACTTATTAAGGCTCCGACGTCCGTCTGTCTGTCACCAGGCTCTATCTCGAAAACCGTGATTGCTAGACACTGATGATTTTTACTCGATAATAAGAACGGCAACAGGAAGACTTATAATACCTGCTGATTATGTTGTATATTTACTTTAAAAATAGATTATAATTATCTTATATTTATATAATTATGTAAGAAAGTCGTGTTAGTTATATAACACCACATATAACTCAAGAACGGTTGAAACAATTATTATGATTTTTGAGTTTTTTAATTTGCCTTCGTCTGGGAAAGGATAATAAGTATTAAAATATGATATTCATCGAAAAAATATTCATGGGGAGTAAACAAAAACCTTATATAATTATAACCTAACCTATTAGCAAAAGTGATTATGGAAAAATATATAGATGTCCTAAAAACTGTATTTGGCAATTAAACCTTTTATCCGGAGGACGAACAAACTTTAATAGCTAAGTTCACATTTATTTCACCAAAAAACCTTTGTTCGTCAGTTGCACCATTTAATACGACCGTCTAGGTGTAGTGGTTCGCGTCCCGGACTTCTCCAGGCGTCAAACCAGGCGGTTGCGGGTTCGAATTCCGCAAGGGGCAAATATTTGTGTGATGAGCACGAGTAATAGTAATATGAAATAATTACATAGTAGTAATATGAAATAATTTAGACATGTTTACTATTTACGTAACCATTTATATAACAAAATAAACTTAATAAAACATAGATTCATATGGTAATAAAGTTTATTCAAAATGACCCCCGCGATTTGAATACAGGCCTTCAATCTGCGCGGCCAGTCGTCTACCGCAGCACGAACGAGGTCCATGTCAATATCGGCGGCTGCCTTAATCAAGGATGCCTTGAGTGACTCCAAATCAGGATGTGGCTTTGAGCAGGCCTTTTTCTCCAAGTGTTGTCATATCTTGTAATCTAACAGACTTAAATCTGGACTGGAGGAGGGCCAGTCTTCGTGCCGGATGAAGTCGATTTCACGCACCGCCAGCCAGTCTTGTGTGCTTTTCGCTCTATGTGCTGGCTCAGAATCTTGTTAGAATACCCAGTGCCTGTTATTAAACATTTTATGAGAAACAGGTTCCACAAGGTTCTTGAGGACTGTATTTTGATACACAACTGCATTCGTTTTTACGCCCTTCTCACAAAAATGAACCTCAGTTTATTTATTACAGTTAAGCCCCAATAAGAGACTCCCCAACAAAGCGAGGGTGGAAAATGACCTCGTTGGACACGCGGAATACGGTTGCTCGCTTCTTCACTGGTGTGTGCGTACACCTTATCATTTTGTTTGTTGTAGCTCTCTTCCACGGTGAAAATTTTTTCATCCGAAAAAATAATTTCCCGATGCTTTTTTCCCGCGGACCGCTTCAACAAAGCGCGGCATCTCTTCAGTCTCAGGTCTATAAAACGAGCGTCCAAACGATGTCCTGTTTTTCTTCGATATGCCCTAAGCTTCTTCTTCATTTAACACCCTTTTCACCGTGGGCCTGCTTAATAGTTGAGTTGTTATACGCCAACACCAATATTTTTCAGATCAAAGGATGAGCCTTAGCATACTTGCTCCTTAGGTACACTAGTGTGGAAAACGCCCGGGAGTCAGCGGCTCACACCCCGCAGGGGGGCTGGGGGAGGGGGTGAATTTCCCTTACTTCGCACGCACTGTGACTCGTCATAACTGCTAATTTATACCTACTAGGGCAAGTTTGGTATCGTTTTCAGGGAAGTTAAAAATGGCCGATTGATTTTTGAAACAAAAACCATGCATTTTCATACAAAAAATGGAATTACGGCTAAAAATTAATAAAATAAATTCAATATTTTTGGAAGTGGCTCTAAACGTTATATGTGTACTAATATCTGCTTTGAAAAAATATAGGTAAATAGCCGCATTCATACAGATTCCATAAATATAAGCTTTGTTGAAAATATTGATGGTAAAAATCTTTAGCAAAATATTTATATTTTACTCCACGCGGCAGACACGAAAATTCTTAAAAAAATACAGGACAGCAAAAAACAACTTTTATATGTTGCTAAGGGCCTGTAACTAGTGAAAATAGAATAGGACGTAATTTTAATGCTATTTTGATAAAAATATATTGAATGAAACCTGCGGTGTGGTGTGAATAGGTTTACCGTCGTATTTAAAAACTTATTGCTCGACTAGATTTAGTGACAATGTCGGGTGACTTTAAGGTCTTTAATTAATCGATCTACATAGATATGTGCTTAAAGCACCCACATATATTTATATACTGTCTTTTATGTACATTTGCCCTCGGAATTGCTTAACTCGGTGCACTTATTATGTTGCTGCTGCAAGCACCTGCATCTGTGGCCGCCACACTTCATTTTTTAACTACACCTGAGAATTTCAATACATACATACAATACATGCTTCGGCTGCCACTGGCAAGTCTGTACATGTAGGTTTCCAGCTGTCACCGCCTTCGGTCAAATATTCCCAATTAGATCCCGTAACATCACCATGATTATTCTCTTATATTCAGATTAGAGTTGTAAATTACACATCTTTAATATACTTTTCAATAAATAAGCAGTAGTATTGTGCTAAATACACAAACAACATTCTAGATACTACTTTACTAAAGTACCTACCTATTTATAAAAATAAACACAAGATTGGACTACGTCAGTATTTATACTTAAATCCTTAAATGACTATGTGCTGCAGTATACCTACATCAAAATGTATGAATCATATTATTGTAAAGTTTCCTCAAAATCTACTGGTTTTTGTATAAAAGGGCAACAAAGTTGAAACAACCATAATATTAGTAGCACAGGTTTAGTGCACTCAGTCTTTCAATTTGTTAGTTATATCCCGTCCCTACAAAGTTTTGTAACGTCAAATTTTTTGTAGTGTGCTGTACATGTGCTTCCTCGTCCCCCGCTAAAAGTGACGAAAATTTTTGCATCGGGATTTTGACAAATGCTCTCTCCATTCTAACTACTCAATGACAAGTACGCTTGGAAATCTACTTGCTCGCGACTTTCGTCTGAATGCTGCCGTCAATGGCATAATCCAAGCGAAATAATTTCTACCAGACATTATTGATCACGACGATAAACCCCAAAACCAAAGCTCAAAGATTAACTGTAGTACGAATTCGCGCTTCAAATGGCAAGTGAGTGCCTTTACTACTCTCGAAGCAGTAACTATCGATGACACCTGTCAAATTTAAAACTCATGGTGGATTATAATAGAAACTGCGGAAAATGTTAGTCGTTAGCGAAAACATTTCGATAGGTACCTATTTTACCAAGTCAACTCATACTACCGATTTTAGTTACACAAGTGACCGCTAGAGGCGCTGTGCAATTTTTCATACACTTTTTTCACGTTGTCGCTAGCGAGTAAAGCTGCTGTAAACTCATGGTAACGGTACTGAGATAGAGTACCTCTTGGGGTACCTGAATCCAGGGACCGAAAGGGTATCTCAACAAGCGGTTTTAAACGGATTTTTCTAGTGATACTCGAACGCAAATTTCGCATTTGGGTATCACAATGAATGATATCTCTAAATTATGATACCACTTTTTTCGGGTACCCGAAAACTTTAGCGGTTACCCAAAAATTTACCGGTTACGACGTGTCCTGTGCACGTTGTCATCATTTGTTCTATGTTACGAAGACCGTCGCTGACGCTCTTATATTTTTGCAATAAAGTTGATACTCGCCTAATTCATCGGTCTTCGTGAAGTTCTTTCTCCCTCTACGTAGGTAATTAGAAAGAGTTATTCGTTGTCTCTTTGCACTACGTGTCAAGGCCGAAGAAAGACTTGTGCCGACCTGTTTATTATTTGTTTACTATTATTGTGTTTAGGGATGTGCCGTTCCCAGTAACATTCCCAAGGTGGGGAATATTCCCATTAGCGATCCCGGTATCGTTCCCTTAACTGGGAACTTTGAGGAACGATAAAATTTGTTTTTCTTGTAATCGAAACTTATTAAAACATGGCGTTAAAAAACTTTTTAAGAGCATCTTTGCAAAAAATACGCTCTTGTGTGCAAGTTAAAGTATTTTTTATAATAAATCGCCCGTTTCTAAGCTTTTAAACATTTTAATAAACATTAAACTTTTATTTAATGTTATTTGTTTAACACTTGTCTCTTAAACTTATTATTTTGTAATAACAATGAAATGAAATAAAATGAAATTGTTTTATTTGCTTAAGGGTGCACAGAAGATTGACAATACAAGAAGAAAAAAAAATGATCGCCTATTCAGCCATTAACAAATATCATGCAAATATAAATTAGGGTAAGTACATACTTAAAAATACCACAATGAAGATTTTATAACATAATATTACATTGATAACCTGAAAATTAATGTTCGATTTATATGAATGAGTTAGGTATAGAAGTCTCTATGTTGTTAAGGAATTCTTGCAAGGAATAGAACGAACGAGCTACAAGCCACTTGTGTAATTGATTTTTAAATTGGTTAGTCGGAAGTATTTTTATAGTGTGGGGAATCTTATTATAAATTTCTACACACATGCAATAACATTTTTTTTCCATGCAAGCACTCCTTGGGATAAAGTCCAGGACCAATCTATTGCAGTTCCTGGTACTTCGTGGATACAAATCTTTGGCCTGGATAAAATGATTATGGTTTTGTTTAGTAAATTTAGCAATCTCAAATACATAAAGACACGGTAGTGGCAAAATTCGTAATGATTTAAATAGCGGCTTACAAGATTCGCCCAGCGCCATGCCGCAGAGTGCCCTAATGCATTTCTTTTGCGCTATGAATGCTTTTTGCACGTCGGTGCTGTTTCCCCATATGATTAACCCATATCGCAGCACCGATTCTATATATGCGAAGTAGGCTTTGAGGGCTGTTGCCTTGGATGTAATTTTTACTAATTTATATAAGACAAATGCAAATCTATTCATTTTATTACATATATTTATTTTATTACATACAAGGCGATGTTGTTGACACTTACATTGCGTTTAGCAAGAAAATATAGAATTCAGTTGGTTTAGCAAGAAATAAAAACTATGACCAAACGAAAAATAAGGAAAAACATTCCACAGCGGCTGCACGTCCTACCACTAAAAGTGCACCTCACAAATATAAGAGGTTTGCACTCCAATCTCCTGTCAATCCACAACCACCTCGAGACTGATAAACTGCAGCTGCTGTTCCTCACAGAGACGCAAATTCAATGTCCAATTGACACAGCGTACCTCAGCTACCCTGGGTACACTCTTGAGCACAGGTTCAAACCCCATGCCGGAGTCTGTGTGTGCGCCTGTGATGACATCTGTGTAAGACGTCTCAAAAACCTAGAGAAATCCAATCTCTGTGTTCTGTGGCTCCTGGTTGTCACAGGTCTTCAACAAATAATACATGCCTGTGCCTACCGTTCACATAGTGGAGATCAGGAGACAACCTATCTCTACGAGCATCTCAGTCAAGCAGCAGACACAGGAGGGGAGTGTTACCCTTCAGCACAGTTAGTTATCCTGGGGAACCTTAATGCCCACCACCAGGAGTGGCTGTTCCCGTTCCAGAAAACCAACCATGCTGGAAGAGAAGCGCGCAAATTCGCCTTACCGCAAGATCTCACTCAGCTAGTGAACTGTGATACGAGGGTACCGGATATCGACTCCCATACAGCTAACTGCTTGGACCTTCTGCTGACGACTGATCCGGACAGATACTCAGTGTCGGTAACCGTGCCATTGGGTACCTCTGACCACTATTTGGTGAAATCTGTATTAGTATATTCCCCACCCAAACTGAAACGATGTCGTCCAAGGTGGGTGTGGCGATACAGGTCAGCAGACTGGGACGAAATGCGGCACTTTTTGCATCCTTTCCCTGGCGGCGAGTATGCTTCTTTTCAGGAGATCCGTCGTAATGTGCTAAAGCTGTATCTGCGGTTATACGTCAAAGGATGTAATATTTTATTCCCTTCTCAGACGTTGCGATGAACAGCAAAGCTCGTCCATGGTTTGACGCCGACTGCTCTCGATATGAAGCTCTTAAACAGTCTGCTTTCGCTGCCTGGGCTAGAGCTCGAGCTTATAAGTCACCAGAAACTTGAAAACTGAAGAGAACCTTCAACCTCGCCGCCAAAGAGTGCAAGAAAACTTTACGCAGGGCTAGATTAAACCACATAAGCCGGATTGGATCAAAACTAATGTCATACCCTGCTGGGAGCAAGGCATTTTGGTCCTTGGCAAAAGCGGTTGAATCCAACTTCACACGCCCATCCCTCCTACCTCTGCTGAAACTGAATGGTACACTGGCCTATGCTGCAGAAGAAAAGGCGAACCTTATCGATTCTCTGTTCGCAGCTAATTCACGCTTGGACACTGCAGGAAAAGTCTCACCGATCTTATCCCCGCACTCTGACTGGTTGATGCCTGAAGTG
Organism: Pyrausta nigrata; assembly: GCA_949316185.1. Classification (NCBI taxonomy): domain Eukaryota; kingdom Metazoa; phylum Arthropoda; class Insecta; order Lepidoptera; family Crambidae; genus Pyrausta; species Pyrausta nigrata. The sequence goes on along the minus strand of OX438941.1, from coordinate 8,810,150 downwards.
CGCGTTCATCAGAAAGAGATACTTAAAATCCTGCAGAATCTGGATGTGTACAAAGCCAGTGGACCAGACGACATCCCAGCATTAGTCCTTCATAACTGTGCACCTGAGTTGTGTTCTCGCCTAATACGCCTATACAGACTTTCACCTAAGACTGGTGTTGTGCCAAATCGTGGAAGCTTGCCAAAGTACAACCAGTGCCCAAAAAGGGTAGCCGTGCTGACCCTACCAACTATCGTCCCATTTCAAACACCTCCATATTATAAACAGTCAACTGGGGACCTTCTTGTATATGCCACACATTACTGGAGTGAGGCCATCAAGAGGCATGGCGAAGCTATGGCTGTGTCTCTTGATATCTCCAAGGCCTTTGACAGGGTTTGGCACGCAAGCCTCGTAAGCAAGCTTCCCTCTTATGGCATTCCTGCTGGCCTCTGCGCATGGATTTCTGACTTCCTCAGCGACCGATCAATGCAAGTAGTCCTAGAAGGATACTCGTCGGATATTCAGGACATTAATGCCGGGGTACCTCAGGGGTCAGTGCTATCGGCAACCCTCTTCTTGTTGCATATTAATGATCTGCTTGTGCCTAATATCGTTGGGTATGCAGACGATAGCACATCATAGTCATAGTCATGTAGTTACTTTCTACATGACTATGACTATGATGTGCTATCGTCTGCACTGTGACTATGACTATTCAGTACATTGTTACAATAAAAAATACCTTATAGCGCATATACCTTAGTTTAGTCAGTGGAGTGCAAAAAAAATATTGTTTGAATTTCTACACCTATGCATTTAAGCTACCTATAGACACAAATTTGTTTTGATGCTATCTTTTGGACTTGTTTTATCATTTTCAGATTGTAGTATGAGCATAGCACAATCAAAACTTTGTTTTGTACAAAAGAATAAGTACCTCATACTGAGAACACCTGTCCCTTACCAGTTTTAGGGCCAACATCGTTTTGAAATCACACCGTAGTTTAAAACAAATAGCCTTTCTAGCGACAAAAATAACAATTTAATCTCGCTCGCAGCTAATAAAGGTAAAGTGGGATATTTTTAAGTTCATGAAGTGTATTTAATTAAAAAAAACTAAGCTACGTAGGACGTTAGCCAGTTGACAAATTTTTGTAAGTGCTTGCTGCGCCAGTAAGTGAAATTAGCATCATCCTAGTGCTATCCCGGTTCGTTCGGCGTTATCACTCGCACGCGAGAGGCTAGGATCCGATTTGGAACGTGATCCAGGACATGGCAGATAAGGTAATTATAGTGGAGTGACTGCCATCTGACCTCCATGACCCTGTTAACAGGGGAACCAGACCAGCTTTTATTTGTTTCTTACGTTTACGCGAATTGTTGAACTCATTAAAACACAATTTTACGGATTACTTCGCGATTTATTTACATTTTATTTTAAACCTGACGTTTCGAGCACTTTACAGCGATCGTGGTCTCAGGGAGACTCCCTGTGACCTGTGACTGAGACCTGTGAAAATTGTGTTTTAACAGACCAGCTTTGATCACGGTTACACATTCACTCGCCTAAATGTGCAGGTGTCCTCACGATGTTTTCCCTCACCGTAAAAGCATGGATGGGTGTGTTCAAACAAGACGTGTTCTATTGTACTGCATCTGAGACAAATAATTTTTCTTCTGTGCGTTACGACAAAATTTCAAGTTTTGTTTTTTTGTAAAATCATGTTCTTATGTAAGAATATAGTTATCACTAAATTACATGGAAACATAAATCAAATCACCCCTGCATCAAGCGCAAGACAAACATACTCAACTAACACAGTTTCGAGTACGAAATACCGCTAAATACTTACTAATGCAGTGGATGTTTGAAATAGGCACGAATAATACCCAATTGTATACATAAGAATACGTATATACTTAGTTAGAGTCCGTATCTACTTAAACACTTTCTCTACTGAGACTAATAGAGAACTGATATTGTGCGTCCAAAAAATATTTGGTATGTTCATCAAATCATTTTCACCCCTAATAATTTTTTGACCATAGCATATTACTTCTATGGAAAAAGTTATTTTATCGAAGCAGAAGAAGAAATGCCTTAATTTTCAGATGATTAAAAGGAACACCTTATAAAGGTATACAAGTATAAAAAATATTACAATAGGTTACACACACATACACAAACTTTTTAATAAACATTATAAATTCTCTTACCGATTCGTTTGGCACTAGCAATGGAAAATTCTTGGGTTTCCAAGTTTGTTTCATCCGAATAAAATAAAGTACTAGATCTTTTCTTTGCAGGAAAATATTATTAAAAAATTACACAGGGAAGTAAACAAAACAAAGTAATAATTAAAATAATAAACACAAACAAAATACTGTCTTGCAACTTGACTTTTTGAGGAATCATTAAAATATTAATATTGTTAAATTAAACTTACCCATTTTAATTTCGACGAAAACTGAAAAGGCATACTTAACAAAAACAACAGTGTTTTACTCAGTGAGGACTAAATCCAACTAAATAGAGTTTTTTGTGAATATTTCATGAATGTATCTAACGACGTTGCCGCTCTTATTAAAATCTCAATAATACTGTTCAGATACCAGCTTTTTTTAAGGTACCTAAATTTTGCGGTATCTATATTTTTGGGTTTTCGAATGAGACACGCTTTTCTGATACCCATATTACGCGGTGTCGTAATTTCAGGTATCCAAAAAATATAGGTTTTTCGGTCCCTGCCTGAATCACCCCCTGTATGTTCCGCGATTTTACGCAGTTCTCGAGTTATGTTTTTTATTTTATTTTTGGGAATGTTCGACCTGAACAACAAAAAACATTTTTTATACAAAAGTTGAAGATTTTTTTGAGATTCCTTTTTTCCAGCTAAATCTTCTTATGTTGTACTTTTATGCCTAAAATAATCAGATTCGTAACTTTGACAAAACTTACGAAAATGTTGGTCTGAAGTGTGAAATTCACGTTTATGGCTTTTTCAACTTTAATTAAAAATTAAAAATGCATGGCGAAGGATTTAAAAGTAGAATCCTAAGTGGAGCGAGGGATTTAAACTCGCCCAAGACGAAGACATCTTTATCCCCGAGGAGAATACTCTGCTTTTCACACTTCCTACGAGGCAATAAAAAATGTACTACATAAAACTTATGGTTATAATAGGGTGGACGGGTTTCGACTAGCGATAATTTAAGAGCCTTTTATTTATCAAATTTTAAATACAAAATTAAATGATTTTTTTTGCCAAAAAAAAATTTTTTTTCACAAAAATTGCATATATGGGTCTAGTTTTGTAACAGGTTTAGAAAACTTAGTTTTTAGCAAGATTTATTAAAAAAAATATTGTCCTCTATGACGGTTAATAATTTTAATTTGATCTTTATTTTACTTGATTGGCCATAGCGTTACCATCCCAAAAAAACATTTTCATAACTTTTACAACCTCCAGATCCATAGAAATAGCAATTGAATTTTTTGTGGATAACAATTGATGATCTAATAGCCCATAAATTATATACCTCATACCCTTGACTTTTCTGGCAGTAAATTATTATTATTAACAATACCAGCAGCTTTCATCTAATGGACTCCGGTGTCATAAACTTCTTCAATCGACAGTTTTACGAAAATTTCTTAAAATACATAGGTTTTTTTTCTTTATTTATTTATTTTTTTAGAAGCGCGCTTTTTTTAATTCCATTCGTGCTAAAATTCTTGGCTGCCAGGTTTAAATTTAAAATATTTTTTCTTTGGTGCGGGACGGGCTAGTGTGATCATGCCTAAGAACTCTTATTCGAAGTTTAAATCACTTAACCTACCTAGGGGCGTAAGGAAAGGAGATGTTCCAATTTTGGCCATCTCTTGTACAGTTAACCAAAAAACTACAAAAAATTGTTTAAACTCACTAAAAATATTAATAAATGTATATCTTACCGTTTTCTGATGCACAAAAATATTTTTCATAGTTACACATTCAAAAATAATGGCAATTTCTATCGCCATATTTGAGAACGTTCTGAAATCAAAATGAAGTATATTCTAACAATGATTTAAAAATCAACGTAGTTTTACTCTTTTACTTTAACCATTAGAAAACTATGTTATCAATATTCATTTCACTAAGAAAGAAAGACAACTTGAATGATGTAACTGTTATTTTATCTGAATTCACATGCAAACCCAAATAAGTTTTCTGAACGATTAGCAGCTAAAACCTTTGGTTCCAAGCGTGAAAAAAAGTAGCTGTCACCTGTCATTTGTGACAGTCGCTTCCGCCGTTCCGTCATTATGAGATAGTATTATGGTCGCACATTGCCGCAAAATGTAAAAAATAACTTATTTGTGCACGAAAACAACGAAGAAGTTGTGGAAATAAGTGTGAGAATGGGGTTTCATAGCCTTTTTCCTATTTTTTGGTGTAATGTACAAGAGATGGCCAAAGTTCCATAGAAACCTGGAACATCTCCTTTCATACAACATTACGTTCATGAGATGCAATGACTCACTTTATGCCAACTGACTTAAAGTGAGTCATTGCATCCCATGGTGCATGACGTGTAATTGAACATTGCCGAGTAGGTAGTGTGAAAAAAAGTTTTGAAATCTACTTGAACAACTAAATTAGGCTTGCGATTCACAAGAAAAATATTGAAAACCTTTATTAGACTGTACTTTCATGGTAAACTGTGTCACGAGAAAAATACATCAGGTGCGCGCTTAACACTGCGACAGACATCCTTAGCCAACGAAGCCCACGGCGACACAGGCGAGAGCGTGGGTTGTTAATAGCAAACGGTTGATATTTAAAGTTCTTTGATTTCGAGAAATCAAAGCTGTCCAAAGAAACAGTCGGTCCAATGATCGCACGCAACCTTACCCTAAAATACCTGCATTATGATTAAAACACAACACTTTTGTTCTGTTTATTTTATTATCTGTACAAAAATAAGGTACCTACGAGACTGAGAAACAATGTTATTTACACAATCAATATAAATAATAAAATAATAGTACATTATGAGTATTTTTGTCAGTACATCGTAATTTTATAAAACAATACTTACGATTACATTAACTCTCACTTAATGCTAAAAAGGATCAACAATTTTATAATTTAGAGAAAGATATCTTTCTTCACCCTGTAACAACATCACTGCAGTGAGGACAGTCACAATCACTTTAACAAGTTGCGACCAGACTGAGTGTCACTTTGTGTCCATTGTCTGGTCTTTTAAAGCTTTTGGCGGGTCTATTTTGTAGACCGAACAAATTAACAAGTCCTATGTCGGTGGTATGGCACAGCTACCTGCCGCAGTTGTCGTAAAAACTGGCGGAACCACGATTGGGGATCTCGGCGAATTCACGTTTCGGCGTGCACAATTTACTAGTGAAGTCTACGTTTCTTTTTCTGAAAGAAAAAAAGTTTGTCTTTTTACTAAAATTATCTCTACTAAGAATACGAAGTGTGATGATTTGGTCTTGCACAAGAGAGTCGTTGGCGATATAGACAGGGTCAGTGGAGTAAGCGCGATAGCAAAAAAAATGTCTTTCTGCCGTACTCAGAGACTTCAATCAAAAGTTAATCCTTCATTAAGTCTCTTGCCATCCTTTTCTATTTCACTGACAAAGAAAGTGACAGAACGAGACTTAATTATAGATTAAAATTAATTGACGTCTCTGAGTGCGGCAGTTTGCGCAGTTAACAGTTTACTGTTCAACAGACTTAAATTCATAAAGCCTCTTTAACATAGTTTTTATTTGAGAATTCATTGTAGGTACCTAATTGGTTGATGAATAGAAAATAAAAAAGTTACCCTCGACTCGGTAGTTCCATTTGGTCAACGATTACAGACTTGACGTAGAGCCGATCGTTGCACCACAGGATGCAGAGCGATCGCGGTTCCAGTACATTCATGTCGTACTCCCACGATAACTCCACCTGAAAATAAATATAAAATAAAATATAATAAGAAAATACGTAAAATAAATATCACTAGTATTATTAATAATAACGTCCTTACAATTTCGACGGCGGTCAATCTCGACAGAGATCAGCCAACTGCTGATATTATAGTGCACAATACATATAAGTGGTGTGTGCACAATATACAAGTGCACTTTATGTTCCTTCACTCTCATAATTCGGTAAGACGGCAATCCGACATGACCGGAGAAAGATCATGTGAATAGAGTGATTTCAACATAAGAAAAAATATTAGATGAGGTAAGAGTCCACCTAAATTCAAACAAAGCACCTTTCTAGTTTTATATCTAATATACCCAAGTGAACTCTCAAAGTAAGTAGGAACGTAAATGTCTATTACTTAGTTACAAAAACTTATAAAAAGATGAAAAAAAAAAGCAGATAAAGGTACATACCTTCCTAACTTTGCCCCCTAAATCCATTGGATGTGTGACCACTATTGTATATGTTGTGCCATGTTCTAATCTGCAAATAAGCATTGGTCACGTATGGTTTAATTCTCTCAGGAATATTTTCATCTTTAACACTCTTCAAAATACTTACTTGACATAGTTGTTTGGTGTTAAATCCATACCTCGGATAACACCGCGATCTGATAAAAGTGTCACTTTCAAAAAGCCCTGAAAACAAGAACTGCTTTTAGACAAAAGAGACCCAAATGAGTTTTTGTTTATGAGACTTAAGTAATTATTTTATAATTTAAATAATTTCTGCTCTACTAACAGAACTAGTTGGACAGGAAAGTAGCAATTTTGAATTTCGTAGAGATTTATTGTTGTTTGTGCGTAACTTAGATAGAATCTGCACAATGAAGCTTACCTGGACCCAAGATTCTGCCCCTTTAGGATTGGCCAGTTGAATAGACACTTTGTAATGTCGCTCTGAAAAAGGAAAGTATTTGTGAGTACAATTGGTAGACATCCTACATATTGTTAGAACATGGAACGCTTAGACAATTGTCTATTATGAAACTTCACGTACGGCAGAATGGTAGTTCTTTCCCCGTACTGAGATAGTATTTCGCTCCAATGGTGTCACGCTCCTCTGATGGGTACACTTCGTTTTCAGTCTCTTTGTCCTTGTTCGTGATTAAGCCAGGAGAACTGTCGGCGTGGAATCTGTAATATAAATATTGTAATTAATTAACTAAAACATAACCTAGAGCAGTAACTTTTCCTTCGCTTTAACAAAGTATTGAACCAGAACGCTAAACTAGAATAGATATGAATAGATTTGAGCACTGCTCGATATTTTATTACAGAACGTAATAATATGAAGTCTTATGTATGATATGTTACGTATTAGGTTGAGTTGTATGTCGAGACAATTTAAATATAGCAAGAAAAGATCGAAATATAGATATACGAGTAATAAACGTTTTGCATACCCCATGATAGCACAACCGTGGCCGCAGTGGAAACATTTTCCAGCCAGAAAATGTTGGTATGATGGACATTGATGTCCTAAAAATATTTGAAGATTAACGGTAATCTTACCAGTATCAAAAAATCATCCAAAAAACGTGATCATGATGGTTCAGTTTCTTACCTATGTAAGGGCATTTTCCGTTTATTGACTCTGTGAAGAGTTTGATAGCTCTTACGTGGTTGCAAGCTACCAGTACTCGCGACGCCTCCTCTAGCCCTTGCTTGACCAGGGTCAGCGGCACCAGGGGTCCCTCAGTCAGGTCGCAGCCTGGCTGCTCCTTACCGTTATTCGGGTAAAAGTCCAAATGGCCGACAGGTTGCGACATCCCATATCCTGCCATAAACACAAAATCTGTCGCACGCGCGGAATAAAGATGTCGATAATTAGTTGAAATGCGAATAAATATATAAACTATACAGAATGAATGATGGACCTCACAGCGAAAAGCTCTATTTACATAAATACATATATAAGGTGTGTTAGTAAATAATCATACAAAAGCGATTAAGCTATCTAATATCTACACGTATACATTCACGTAGTTATAGTTGCATGCAAGGTAATGGAGGTGCAGTATGGATTATAAGAAGCATTCGTGTTATTTACTTTCAAAGTATTACCTAAAAGAAAAATGCTCTTTCCGTCTGTGTGTATGACGTCGACAAATTGTGCGTCTGAGGGGTCTAGACGCACGTGTGTCGGCATTCCCTGAAAGTACGGCTCGGCCGGGTCGAGCCCTGTTATCCTTCCTAATCCCTACAAAATCAAACGCTAAATCAAAGACAATATGAAATTCAATATTAAAAATTATACACTTTCAATGCTAGTTAAAAGTGTTCGGAAAAGCCACCTACTTGTATTCTCTCTCCAGCGTACCCCGCTGTATGCGCTCCTAATGAATGGCCTATAATGTGGACATCCAGTGGATTCAGGCCATGTTCTTTCTGTAACAATCATAATGGTTTGCAAGTAAATGCATAGTTGAATTCCATACCTCATGCAATAAATTTTTTTTAGGTCTTGAGTAGATCAGTTGGCCTATTACCTAATTCCACGGCTTTCAAAATGCCTTTCAAAATATGTATTGCTTTCTAGACGTCAGTTTAAAAATAATTTTTTGAGCCATCGAGTTAGGCCCCCTTACTTAGGGGGTAATATACCTGCAGATGGATTTCAAAAGTAGAGTGCCACAATTTGACCTAACATTAATTCCCTTACTTATAATGATTTTGACATTGCTATAGCACTTGATTATATACTTACATATTATGAGACGGCTAATCCATACTAATATTATAAATGCGAAAGTGTGTCTGTCTGTCTGTCTGTTACCTCTTGACGCTTAAACCACTGAACCGATTGAGATGAAATTTGGTATGAAGACAGTTCGAGACCCTAGAAAGGACATAGGCTACATTTTGTCGCGATATAAAAACATTAAGGGGGTGAAATGGGGGATGAAAATTTATATGGAAAATCCAACTCTTGCGGGCGAAGTCGCGGGGAACCACTAGTTTGAAATATTTGTCACCACTATCTAAACTCGCCGTCGCACAAGTCAGTATGCTGTAGGTAGGCAGTAGGTTATAGCTGTAGCAAATTCATTAGTAAGGTGGTTAAAAGGTTGTTCGAAAAAAAAACAAGGATTTAGTCCTTTTTATTTCAAACAACCTACTAACCACCTAGTTTAATCACTAGAACGTATTGAATAGTCTGGCGCACTGTTTAGTAGGACTATCATGGTGGGCTTGCGTTTTCTGCCAAGGTAAAAGTATTTAAAGAGCATTTGTGCTTCGTCTAAGACTAATACTTAGTGACTAGTTTTAATTAAAAACAAGATTCCAACGAATTAAGAACCTCCTCGTTTTTAAAGTCGGTTAATGACTTTTACATCTATACATATAATAAAACTGTAAAACCGATGCGTCTGTACATTGAGTATTTTTACCAAAAACTAATTGAGGGTGATGTAAAAATAGTAAAATAATAGGAATCTACATACAACTTTTAATTTTTTTGTCTGTTTGTCTGTATGTCTGTTTGTCTGTTTGTACACGCTAATCTCCGGAACTACTAAACGGATTTGAATGAAACTTTTTTTATTGTGTAGCTATTGAGTCTGGGCAAATACTAGGCTATAACTTATTTTAAAGATCGGAGCACCTACCGTGGAACCTTAGCAGTACAATTAAACTAAGAGAGATTTGAAAGCAGCGCCTTAGAAAAGTTTTTAAGCGTGATGAGCATGTTCTTTTGACGTACACAAATTAAAGGTCTGGAGCAACTGATACGGAACCCTAGCAGCTCAGCTCAACTATAAGAGATATGAATAAAGCGCCTTAGGGAACATTGTTCAGCGTGATGAGCACTTTTTATTGACGTACACCAATTGAAGATCTGGAGCAACTGTATAGAACCCTAGCAGTTCAGCTCAACTTTAAGAGATATGAATAGAGCGCATTAAAGAACATTGTTGAGCGTGATAAGCATTTTCTATTGAAGTACACAAATTGAAAGTATTGAGCAACTGATATAGAATCCTAGCAGCTCAGCTCAACTATAAGGGATATAAATAGAGCGCCGTAGAAAAAATTGTTTAGCGTGATGAGCATTTTCTATTGACTTACACAAATTGAAGGTCTGGAGCAATTGATATGCTAAATTACTTTAGACTGATTTTCAAACTCCCAAGGTAATCCTACTGTCTCCAAGTCACGATCTGGTGATGGAAACCTGGAGAAATCGCTAGAATCCTTCATATTTTATAGGCATGTATACCACATAATTATGCTACAGCACTAATTAAGATATTTAAGCGTTTCCATTCAGAAGTCATAATTTGATGGTGCCGACCATAACGCTAAGTAGTTCGTGGATACTTACACCCCAAACAGTTTGTCGAAATTTTGTTGAATTACTGTATTATTAATGAAAAATCAAAGTCAATTGGCACTTATAGGAGAAAGGTTTGCCCTGCAGTGGGACACGACAGGCTCCTAATAATAATTAGCGGAGTCATTATACGCATTCAATGTATGGGAACCAATATTTTTCGGATCAAAGGATGAGCCTTGGCATACTTGTTCCTTAGGTAGACTAGTGTGGAAAACGCCCGGGAGTCACCGGCTCACACCCTGGGAGGCTGGGGGAGGGGGTGAAGTTCACTTACTCCGCACGCACTGTGACTCGTCATAACTGCTAATTTATACCTACTAGGGCAAGTTTGGTATCGTTTCCAGCTAAATCAAAGATGGCAAATTGATTTTTGAAACAAAACCCGAGCATTTTCGTACAAAAAAATGGAATTACGGCCAAAAAAAAAAATCTTTTTTTTTTTTCGTAATGGCCATAAACTTTAAACGTACCAATATCTGCTTTAAAAAAATATAGGTGAATAGCCGCATTAACGCAAATTCTAAAAATATAAGCTTTGTTGAAAATATGAATAGCAAAAATTTAAAAAAAAAATGTACCTCCACGCGGCAGACACGAAAATTCTTAGAAAAATACAGGACAGCAAAAAACAACTTTTTTAAGTTGCTAAGCACCCGTAACTAGTGAGAATAAAATATGGTGTTAATAGAATAGGACAAAATTTTAATGCTATTTTGATAAAAAGATATTGTATGAATCCTGTGTATAGGTTTACCGTCGTATTTGAAAACGTATTGTTCAACTAGATTTTGTGACAATGTCGGGTGACTTGAAGGTCTTTAATTAATCGATCTACATAGATATGTGCCTAAAACACTTACATATATTTACATATGTACTGTCTCTTATGTACATTTGCCCTCGGAATCGCTCTACTACGTGCACTTATGTTGACGCTGCAAGCACCTGCATCTGTGGCCACCACACTTCATTTTCCAACTGCACCTGAGAATTTGAATACATACTCGTACATGCAACACATGCTTCGGCTGCAACTGGCAAGTCTGTACATGTAGATTTCCAGCTGTCACTGACTTTGGTCCATCATTCCCAATTAGATGGATCTTTTTGTAAATAAATGCTTTCATGCATTGTTCACCGTAGAAAATGAACAAGACCTAAAGAAAAAGTATTTACGAATACACTATTCCCAGAACGGATAGCAGTCAGCGGCGAGATGCTCGAAGTTGTCCAGGAATACGTTTTCCTAGACAAGCCGAGACGTGGAACTTGACAGTCAAGCTGGCCCACCGACTGCATGTCTCTCAGCGACCTATGGAATAGTCTATGCTGGGGATCTCGCTAAGGGATAGAATCCGGAACGAGATCATCCGCCAAAAGACGAAAGTCATAGATATCGTTCAAAGAAAAAGTATTTACGAATACACTATTGAGTGATTGGTTAATTTCGTGATTACATCGTGTTAATAAAACAACCACAATCTTTTCGATTATGGAACATGCATCGCTGTTCCTGCTCACATAAGCTGTCATAACACCTTCTGTGGCATTGAGGAAAGCATCAGTGTCCACCGCAATTTTTTACCTTTACAATTGAAGCTGGAAAGAGTATCACACGGTCACACACGCCCATGATGGCGGAACAGCGAAAGAACTTTTTCGCTTTGTGGTCCTGTAAAAAGCAAAAAATCCATATTGCCTACCGAGACGAGTCAATTAACAGGAAAAGTAAATATCCAGGTAATCGTAATAATTTTCACCAAGATGATTTTCTATCTCATGACATGGTGGTGTTTTACAGTACCTATGTGTACCCGTCAATACCCATAGCTCCTCTGGGCACTCGTTGCACAACAGTGAGAGCAAGCAAGCACCACGACTTCGATCGTCGGCGTCTACGGTTCGAAATCTGATTCGTGTACAGCCGTGGTTATTACTGCATCAAACATGTACCATCATTCTTATCTCCACCACTTTATAGTTACATGGAGCTCATCTTTGCGTATTCGGAATGCGGTTTTATAGTAGGTATATCGGATTAGTCCGTGTCATACACGTCCTTATTTACTTTGCTCTCTACTTTTTGCTATTCATACAAGTTTGGCTTGTATGAATAGCAAAAAGTAGAGAGCAAATGAAATTTCTTCGTTCGAAGTAAGTACGTGGGTTAGATGAGCTATAGGTACGTACACGTAGACACTGGCAAACACCACCAGTACCAACCTTAATATGTGGAAGCAAATACTTTTGAATTTACACGTCCAGTAGTCAACATAGATCTTTTCCTTTTTACAGAATAACAAAAAGTAAGTTCTTCTGCTGTTCCATGCCTTAATGGGGCAAATGTGATACTGTTACCATCTTCAATTGTAAAGGAAAAAAAGTGCGATGGACACTGAATGCTTTCCCCAATGCCACAGAACGTGTTACGACAGCTTATATGAGCAGGAACAGCGATGCATTTACCATAATCGAAAAGATTGTGGTTGGTTTATATGACAGTTAAAACTATGAAATCACTCAATAGTGTATTAATATCAGCCTATTACAGTCCACTGCTGGACATAGGCCTCTGCATGACTGCGCCAACTTTCACGGTCCTCCACTTCTCGCATCCAACCACCACCGGCCATCTTCCTTAGGTCATCGGCCTACTTAGCAGGGGGGCATCCAACACTACACTAGGTTTTCCGAGACGTGGTCTCCATCCGAGAAAGTTAACGCCCGTCGGTTTGCGACAGACATGACCAGCTCACTGCCACTTCAGCTTACTGCACCTCTGAACGATATCTACGACTTTCGTCTTTTGGCGGATGATCTCGTTCCGGATTCTATCATAGACCGTTCCATAGCTCGCTGAGAGACATGCAGTCGGTGGGCCAGCTTGACTGTCAAGTTCCACGTTTCGGCTTGTCTAGGAAAACGTAATCCTGGACAACATCGAGCATCTCGCCGCTGACTGCTATCGGTTCCGGGAATAGTGTATTCGTAAATACTTTTTCTTTAGGTCTTGTTCATTTTCTACGGTGAACAATGCATGAAAGCATTTATTTACAAAAAGATCCATCTAATTGAGAATGATGGACCAAAGTCAGTGACAGCTGGAAATCAACATGTACAGACTTGCCAGTTGCAGCCGAAGCATGTGTTGCATGTATTCAAATTCTCAGGTGCAGTTGGAACATGAAGGGTGGCGGCCACAGATGCAGGTGCTTGCAGCAGCAACTTAAGTGCACGTAGTTGAGCGATTCCGAGGTCAAATGTACATAAGAGACAATACATATGTAAATATATGTAAGTGTTTTAAGCACATATCTATGTAGATCGATTAATTAAAGACCTTCAAGTCACCCGACATTGTCACAAAATCTAGTTGAGCAATACGTTTTTAAATACGACGGTAAACCTATACACAGGATTCATACAATATCTTTTTATCAAAATAGCATTAAAATTTCGTCCTATTCTATAAACACCATATTTTATTCTCACTAGTTACAGGTGCTTAGCAACTTAAAAAAGTTGTTTTTTGCTGTCCTGTATTTTTCTAAGAATTTTCGTGTCTGCCGCGTGGAGGTAAATATTTTTTTAAACATTTTTGTTATTCATATTTTCAACAAAGCTTATATTTTTAGAATCTGTATAAATGCGGCTATTTACCTATAATTTTTTAAAGCAGATATTGGTACACGTTTAAAGTTTATGGCCATTACAAAAAAAATAAAGAATTTATTTTTTTAATTTTTGGCCGTAATTCCTTTTTTTGCGTATGAAAATGCTCGGTTTTTGTTTCGAAAATCAATAAACCATCTTTGATTTAGCTGAAAACGATACCAAACTTGCCCTAGTAGGTATATAAATTAGCAGTTATGACGAGTCACAGTGCGTGCGAAGTAAGGGAACTTCACCCCCTCCCCCAGCCCCTCAGCGGGGTGTGAACCGGTGACTCCCGGGCGTTTTCCACACTAGTCTACCTAAGGAACAAGTATGCCAAGGCTCATCCTTTGATCCGAAAAATATTGGTGTTGGCGTATAACAACTCAACTAAATAGGTAATAACTGTACGAGATAGTAGTAACTTACAAACCGACCTTTGAGTAGGCTAGGGACACAATAAATAAATGCTAAACCGCATTCAGCTATTGCGGTCTAACTTTTTTTTGAACACTAAAACTAAAGTTACCTATATTTTTTTTACAAACGAATAAAACTGATTTCAATAATGTAAACTGAAAAGTAAAAAAAAACCTTTTCACTTTTACTAAGAAAGATACTACAAAATTTAGTTTTAGAGTCGGTGTCACTGCCATGCGAAATTTTCTTACCAGAGGAGGATGGCGAGGTGATAGTAACCTATCTAAAAAAAGAGTGCCTATTGACCTTGATTTTTTATTCCTCTCTTCTCCTTACGACATGGTAGACTAAGAGATCATGATAGCTGGATGCCGACGGGGTATAAAATATTTTGTATCATCGAGTCCACGCGTACGAAGTTGCGGGCAACAGCTAGTAAATAAATAAATAACCATAAATTGTTTCAACAAGCACACCAATTACCTAGCCCCAAACTAAGCTTGAGAGCTTGTGCTATGGTGCACACAAACATTTGCTCCTTGCGGGATTCGAACCCGCAATCGCCTGGTTTAGAAGTCCGGGGCGCGAACCACTAGGTACACCAAGACGGTCGTCACCACTACAACAAGACGGTCGGTCGGTCACTAGGACAGACTTTTTAAAAATATACTTTTGACGTTTCGTACCTGTAGCGTGTTTATAAAGTGCGCCACCTCGAGCCCCACCAAGCGCGTGTTGGCCGTGGCCTGCGTGTACAGCGGGAGGC